>OZ001254.1:12233597-14633597 GCA_963924025.1 Ischnus inquisitorius | reverse complement strand
CCGGCGGATCGATCGATCGGGCCCGCGAGGCGTTATCTTTCGCGTCCGTACTTCTCTCGCGTCCTCTCGCACTCTCTTTTCAATACCTATACACCGAGGATAGGTGCCGCGAGAGAAAGAGGCGAAAACGACTGAAGAGAACTGACGTTACTCCCTGTGTTAGGCACGCTTCGCCTCGAAGCGCGAGAAAAGCCCTCGACTTTCATTATTACCAAACGCAGAAGTTCCCTAATCCGTGGTACGATAATTAATCCGTCACGAGCCCGAACCGAAGAGCCTCGAATGGGCTTCGCACCCCGTTTTAACACCGATATCATTCGTCGAAACAATAAAATTTCAAAAATGCAAAGTACACCCGGTCACATTGTCGCGCGGCTCGCGCAATCCAATGAATCCCCGTAATTCGACAGCAAATTACATGCTTCTGTACAAATTTTGTTTATCCCTCGCACCCTCGTAATTCGTTCGTCGCTCCGGGCATCCGAATTGCAGAAGCAAAAATTGGCAATTAAAATCCATTTACGCTCGCGTTTGTTATTCATTCCAAAACCTAAAATACTTATCATCGCGTCTATGTTGAATATCGCTGATAAACAAAATTCGGCGGTGGAATTTTTCGAAAGAACATTCGACTTTCAGTGTCGAATTGTCCGACAATTATCGCATCGTAATTATCTTAAGGGTGAAATGTGTTAATCGAGGCTCTCATACTCTCCGTCGTCCCGTGTAACAACCATAGAGAGGGGGGGTGGAAAAACAAAAAAAAATCCTGAGGGGAGAGGTAAAGCTCTCGATGGCCAGCAACTACCCTTAGGTATCCATTCCCCGTTGGGGAATACGCGCGCACGTACACACGTAGGATAGTCACGTGCGATCGAGCTCCGCCAGTTCGGCCGGCGAGCGGTATGCGGAGAGAGAGAGTTCCTCGCCGTTCACCGATACGCTTCCAGCCAGGCAGCCCAGAGAGAGTTCCCCAGGCAGGAAACCGGAATTCGGTTCAACCTCAACAGTGCAAACAGAGGCATTGATTTCACCGCTTTCAAACACATCCCCCTCTAGCTTCGCCTCTCTGGCTCGCTTACCTTGTACCGGCGCCGACCCTCTCGCTTGCACCCTCTCAAGCTCCTCTGGCTTGCAAAGCGCGTCAGTCGCTCACCGAGTGCCGGGGTGCCTCTCTCTACCCACGCCAACCCTGTACTCTGTATATCGCCCGGCCATTTACGTACCCGCACGCCCAGCCGAAAGCATCCGAGATTAACGAACATAGGAGTATCGCCGGTGTACGTTTCTCCTTGTGGCTCATGTCGGGCCGTGACACGTATATGTAGCTCGGCATACCAAGTCCACTGGCCGTAAAGGTGCAAATCGCGGAAATGTGTATCGGTACGTATAAAGCGAGAATGCCAAGTGTCGAGGATCTGAGCGTTCGGCTTCTCTCGTCGAAGAGACGCGAGCGATTCCCAGCTATGAGTTCTTCTTTGTAGACGGTTTTTTCGGCGAACGATGCTTTGGATTTTGCCTTAAATTCTAGGTTCAGAACTTTGCTCATTTATCAAAATTATCGCTTCATGGCAAATTGGGGTTGCTCTCGAAAGAGTTGCAGAACGAGGCTTTACGCCACCACTAAGTGGTGGGATGGAGCCCAGCACGGAACAACATTTGCTCTAAAGGCGCGCGACCTGCACGAAGGGATAGCTTGCTGCGTTGATGAAACGGCGCAATATCGTAGCCTTGGGCTTCTGGGCTGGTCTTCTTTGGCTTGGTCTTCGATAACAATGCGAATTATCGAAAACGATGGAGGATTGCCGGAAACAACGACACCATCGGTTACTCGCGAACGGAAACCAACCCGACACGACCCCTAATGCCCTGTTGCTGGTCTGGCTCGCTTCGAATGTGCCGCAAGACTCGCAAAACAATTGCTTCGTGAGACGAATTGGTATTGGAATCAAAAGCAGCTCGCTGGCGAAGGATGTGAAGCGTCGGGAATTCGGTATGAATTTTCGAACACGAAGGTTCTTTTGTTTCTCGGCGGAGTCGCTGCGGAAAAATCCGACGAAGCGAATCGCGGGAAGTGGGAAGGTTGTAGGTAGAGAAAACCATATAAAATGTACATGAATCGAGGAACGCGGGTTTTTGACTAGGCGATAGGGTGAAATAGGAAAAGAAGAGGAGAACGAGAAGCTGGAGCGGCGCGCGACGGAGGAGTGCGGAGAAGATCGGTCGGTGCGGCGGCGTCGCAGGAGCAGCCAGACGAAGAGGAGTAGCTTTGGCGTTATCGATAATCCGGATAATCTCGGTTCGGGATGAAACAATGGGAATGCGGCACCTAGAAACTGTCGAGGAGGAGGAGGGAGAGAAGAGAGTTGGGCTTTCTCGCACGCTTGCTCTCGCCCAGGCACATGCACGCTGTGGAAACGGCACATGCACATGTGCGAATAAAAGGCAAAGGTGGGCCAAGTGTCGTAGGAAGAAAAGAGCAATAGCTCGTGGCCTCCAACCCCTCTGCTGGATGGCCTCGCTCGAAGTGCTTCGAAGGTTGTTACTGTTCTGTGGCTCTACGACAACGAAACCTACATGCTGCAGCGCCGGAAACGGCAGCGGCAATGTTAGGAAAAAAGGGAAGCCTTCAGCGGCATTGGAATATCTACTAGGGCTGGAAAATAGTAGTAACTATCTGCAGTAGTATTCGTAGCAGTTTCGTTGAAGCAGTATTTGAGCCGCGAGGCGTCAGTGAAGGAGAGTATCGTCGTCGTCGTCGTCGTCGTAGTTGTCGTCGTTCATTCGTTCGTTCGTTCGTTGTTGGAGAGCGAAACGGAGCAAGGCGGCGAAGCGAACGTTTAATAAAAGATGCGCAGAGATAGCGCCATTACCCCGGTCTGCATTATTTACCGGGGCAAGCAAGTCTCTGGCCGCGCGTTCCGCCGCAGTCGCGTTAGGTAGGCGTGTCATCCACCCTACCATGTTTCGTATCAACCCCGTACAAGCTTCGTACTCGTTCGGTTTTCTCGCGAAGCGAGACGGAAGATATACTCTCCGCTCTGATCCATCCCCAGAATCTTCCGTATATACCCACCTGCCTAGCGCTGTGTTCTCTTTCGTTCTGTTAGCTCGGTATGCATATATACGTACGTATTTCCCTTGTAAATCCACGAGGAAGAGAGGGACGAAACTCGCGAGGAAAGAGCCACGAGTGGGAGCGAATGTACACCACCCTTCGGTCTTTCGACGCTCGGGCCTTCGCCGTCTGCGCGAATAATTCTCGCGTAGAGTGATGCTAATTCCGCACGCGACTCCGTAAGACTCTCGCTCTCTCGAGGTGAATATTATTGACGCGCGGATTCGGCACCTCGGGCTCTTTGTCCTCTTATCGCGTTTTCTTTTTCTTCTCATTGGATTTTCTTACAACGTCGCGAAACTGAAAAGTTTTGGGAACCATATTTGCAGGAAAAACAGTAGGTATAGGGCGAGTCGCAGGCACGGATTTACGAGGGAGGGAAGGCAAAGACGGTCACCGAAGTTTGCGAACCACCTTGACCCTCGAAACAGCAAAGTACCGTAAGCGCAATCCCGATTAATTAATCGAGACTCGCCTTTCCCCCCGTCAGGTGGAATACAGCAAGGGCGATATAGCTCACGCCGGCCAGGAGAGCTACGGAGATACCCCGGGAAGAAGAAAACCCCGGACGAGAATGGTCCCTTCCCTCTGTGGACGGACATTCTCGGCGTAGACTTGGTCTACGCGCTCGGCGCGAACCTTCTTAACGAGGAGCATCACTCCGGGGTTGGAAAACGCCGTTAATTACCCAACGGGAGTAGTTCGTTATCCTCCCCGAACTTTAACGCTCGGATGGTCCAGTGGAAACGGTATCTCTTCGGTGCGGCTTCTCGAATGGGAGAGCCAAAGGACTCGCACAAATTGGCTACTTCACTCGGATTCCTAAGATCGTTCCATTGCGTTTAGTCCCTCTGGCCGCTTGTCGCTATTTTTTTTCGCCTCTCGGATTCTTCTCACTCTCGCTCCAAGAAAAATGTCTCGCCTCGGCATTCCATTGTTTTCTTCTGTTTCGCAACGCGACCGAGTTTGTTTGTTGTTTCACGGCCGAGAGTTAGGGTGAAGGCAACGGTACGGCGGAAGACCGAAAG
Source organism: Ischnus inquisitorius (assembly GCA_963924025.1). Classification (NCBI taxonomy): domain Eukaryota; kingdom Metazoa; phylum Arthropoda; class Insecta; order Hymenoptera; family Ichneumonidae; genus Ischnus; species Ischnus inquisitorius. The sequence continues at coordinate 14,629,451 of OZ001254.1, read as the reverse complement.
CACGGCTCAACAATGATGGAAGCGAAAGTGAGTGGAATGCGGTTAGAGCTCAAAAAGAAGCGAAGAGGGATCGAGGGCCCTCTCGAGCCTTCGTCTCGTCTTTGAGGGTCGAAGAAATAGCGGATGGATGGAAGGGGGCGGATTGAAACATTTCAGACGCCAACGAAGAATCAAGACGGCAAAGGGCTCTCTTTACATTCTCCGCGAACGGGAGAAAAGCTGAAAGGCGAACTTGACATTTATATCGGGATTCTCGGCTTTACACTGTCGTCGAGGAACGGGGGAGGGTTTGGATTTCACGACGTTGCGGAACCCTTTCGTCGAAGAGCCGACTGACGGGAGGACTTTTTGAGAGCCGGGAAATTTGGGGTGCGCGAAACTTACATCGTTCGCGGTTTTCTCGTAAGCCCGACGATTTCGCGCAGAGATTTCGACGACAAGCTCGACGAGGGGTCGTAACACCGCAAGAATTATGTAATAAATTGCCACCGATCGGGTTTCAAAGAGTTTCTTTTTCCAAACTCTAGTAAATTACAGCGACACGGAATGCGCTCGACATAAAAAATTGTAGAAGAATTCTAGGGCAATCGATAGAGTTTCGATCGATTGAGGACCAAAAGTCTCAATAAAAAATTGATAATTTGCAATGAATGAAATTTGATAATCGAATTGCGTTGATGTGTTATCGGCGAGAGGCAAAAGAACGGCTGAAGAGAAAATAAAATTACGATTGAGGGGATTGTACTGGGAAACGGCACGGAAGAAAAACTGACGACCGACTAGCGATCGCCACCGTTCGAGTAAACCTGGCTTATCATCGGAGTCGATTTGCCCAACAGCCGATTCATCCCCGTTCGAGGGTCGTGAAGTTCCGTCACCGAGCGGCAGCGCCATCAGCGATGAAGCAACCGAAGTAATAATAGGGGTTGTGTACCGACGGAGCTTCGAAAACCTTAAAAAATCCCTGTTTTACCGGCTGATGGAAACTCAAGCTCGACTGATGGTGGGATTTACGTTGTAATTTCTGCATAATCGAAAAATGATAAATCCAAATTCCTTTATCGAATGAAGACTTAAAATAGGAGTGAATTTGTTCCTCTATATCGGTCGCTTCTCGAATAACTCGCGATGGACTCGATGGATAGTAAAGGAAAAAACGGCAAAGCATCGCACAGAGGACGCTTCGGATTCACGAGACGATTATCGGAGCGAAGTGAACAGGCGGGTGCGGTATCGCGAGCGATTGGCTACAAATATTGCGGCAATCAGTCGGCTTATCACCGGCACGGAACGAAATTTTCAATGTTTCCGGGTCAGACAAATATTCAATAATTTCGATGACTGAGTAAAAACATCCGCGATCTTTCGTCTATTTGGTACACTGACGAAAAAGAGAGAGTAAGAAAAAACAATATATTTTTAATCACGAAGAGAGGAAGCAAAGCTCTCATGTAACGATGTCCGCGTTTCGATAAATATCTTCCTTTGGCGCGCGTTGTTTATTTTTTCTTTTTTTTCGTTCTTCCCTTTCGCGAGACATTATTTACAGTTCCTCAATCAAAGGCAAAAAGAGTTGTATAGCTTTGTGTTCGCGGTAGCCGGGGATCTCTTCGCCTCGACAATTCTACTCTGCGGCGGTCGGCCGTGTATAGATATACAAGGACTCCGGCGATACAGCGCGGTTTCAGCGCGATGCCCGACTCGCCGCTCCGGTCACAATGGCGAATCTGCATTTGATTCTAATCCGCGAAAGGCTCTTTTTTCGATTCGAATCCATAGCCACGGGAGCGTTGAGTGCACCAACAAAGCCTTTGAAGAAATCGGCAGAGAATACCGACGACCGGCTCGCCGACAGAATCCGGCCAATCCGCCGCTTTTCGCCGATGCGGCAATCCTCCCCGTCTCGCTGTCTTTGCGCGCACGGCGAGTACCCGGAAAGGGCCATTCTATATCGATTTCGGCTTTTGCTCCCCCGTCGCACGGGTCATTCGTGGCCTTAAACAACCCGCAGCCAAGAAATGTCCCGCGATTGTCGGTCTGCTTTGATGGACTTTCCCCGATTCCCGGAACCATCGATGATCCCTTCGACTCTCTTCCTCGTACCGCGAATTTGCCGCTTCCCTTTCGCGTTTCCTACAACTCGGACTCGAGCTCATTTTGGTCGACGGCTTTTCAGTCGAATAGGCAAAAACCAACCACACGGGGTAAGCAGTTTATGGCATGCACCGAGTACTGAGAAAAAAAATCGGTTGATACTGAATCGGCGCTCGCGGGGGGGTGAAATAAATATTGTTTATCGAAAGAAATACTTGGTCAATTATACTGACTGTTAGTCAAATTTGACCATTTCTTTTCTTAGTTAATGATTGGTTTTGTTGGATAAGTCGCACATTGGTTTCGCCACCCGCAAACGCCGATTTAGTTGGCTCAACCGATCTTTTTTCTCAGTTTGTATGCTGGAATATGTCCTCATCGATAGATCGGTTCTCTCAATCGACTCGTTCGGCCAATAATCATTTGGATGGGCCAAGCCAAGCAACTCGTTAAAGACGTAGACTTTTTTTTATTCATATTCCCAAACTTTAATGTGTGTCAAATATTTTTCACGAATTTCACTTTCCAACTCGTGAAATTGACAAAGTTGAACGGCTTTGTCGCGGTCAAACGAATGAAGCGCGTCGGCTATTCACCAAACTTCGAACGCCGTTATCTCGAAACAGCGTTCTCGATATCGGCCGTTAAAATTATTGGTTCGATTGCTTTATAATTTTAACACGATATTTTCGAACAATTTTTTCTTTCCCCGCGTAGGATTTTTTTTTTTCTTCACTCAAAATGTTTTCCTTATCAAATCAAATGGGTGAAAAATCACCGAAAAAAACTGAAAATTTCAACTGTCGTCATTTTGCGAAAGAAGCAGAATCCTGAAATAGCGCAATGGTTTCAAGAATCGTTTTGGAATTTCGTACTTCCGGTCGATAAATTTTCATGATAAACAACATTCAGCAGGTTATTCGCTTGCACTTTACAATTTTAAAAGACCCCCCGCTCCTATATAATTGGTTTTCAAGATCTTAATATTTTCAAAGTCTTCAAAGTCTTAATATTTACCCACTTTCCGTCCGTCTACTCGGGGTTGGCCAACGAATTGATTGTTCAACGCAACGAATCGATACATTGGAGCCTCCTCAATAATGCTGTTGTCAAACCTATGTCATTCTCGATCTGCCAATCATATCTCGATTCTGCTTCAAAAATGTTTGTCAAAAAAAATAAAAAATGCTTACGTGAAACAGAAAACGTAGAAGAGGATTGTTAAATCGACGACGCGACAAGGGTGAACCCGGATTCGTTGTATGCATGAAAAAACCCTCGCGGTTTTCCATATCGAACATTTGAATGCGAGGGAGCGAAAAACCGATCGTCAAACGGTAGAATGCATTTTGCGTGCAAGCTAATGAGGACGATAACGCAGTCGCGATGACTGACTCTCTATCTTCCGTCCCTCATTAACTCGCATTCTATTTCGGTCGTCGCGCTCTTCGCGCTTTCGTTCCCTCCGCCCGCTCCCCCGGGAACCGGTATTAATGAATCGACGTTTCGAATTCATGCAACGGCAGCGCGGCCGTGCGAGAGCGACGAATGTCGGAACGCGGATACGCGAACGAGCGAGAAAACTGGAACGAGCGCGGGCGAGTTGCGGCGCGGCAGAGAGATCGCGAACGAAAGTGCAACCGCGCGCCGCGGATCCAAAGCGACCGCTCGCATTGTAAACACTCCTCGTGCACGAACAATTAGAGGGAGCAAGCAGTCGCGCACCCGCCATTAATTCCCGATGCGGTATCTAATGCCCGTTAAATTTACGATTTCGTTCGATTCCAATATCACATATTGGCGAATGATTTTCGCCTCGCCGGCTTCGCGCTCGATGCATTTTCATTCTCGCGCGATACGCGAGCCCGCTCGCGGCGTCGCACGCGAGGGGGACTTCGCGATTTATTCCCACGGATGATCAACCTCCGCGTTCTCGCACGACTTCTCCGTGGCTTTTCACGACAGTCAGACACTCCCGTTCGCCTCGTTGAAGATATAACGACGACTCAATGGTTTCATCGGCTCATTGAGGTCGTCATTAAAAATTTTAAACACCGCCCGATATCGTCCGATTGCTCGAAAAAAAATCTGCAAATCGCGATTTACAGGATCGAGCCGCGAAACGACAATGGAAATTCATTTTCATTTTTTTCCCCCTTTTTTTCGCAATAATTAATCGATCACCGAACCAGTGAAGTTCTTTTCCCACCAGCGCTCATAAAATTTGATTTGTCATACAGTCGCGAATATTTCATACGTCTCGTATATGTGGATTGTATCAACTCATCGAAACGAAAGGTATTAATTCCGATAATTCGTATTTTTTTCGTTTTTCCGTCATTTCCTCGACGGTTCTGTGCTTAATTAATTAATGGACCTTCCTCGTCCGGCGATACGCGCTACCTAATCTGTTATTTACAAAAAAAATTCCGCATAAAAAATTATATATTAGATAGTTCGTTCCCGTGGACGACAGATTCTATCACTGAATTTACTACCCCCGCGTTGGAGCCACGTGTAAAATGCTTCCGCTCGTTCATCGATGTAACTAAAACTCTCATCGCTCACGGTTTCCCTTTTTTTTTATTCTCCCCACTCATCGCCATTGAAAACAATATCGAAATAACACATTGAATTCATGCTGAAAAAAAATACTCGAACGCGACAGAATCGACGAAATACGAATTCTTTTCGCGCGGTTGAAAAATACGAAAAAATCCTCTCGCGAGAAGAGACTTCCGGTGGCTTTCGCGTTGATCCGTTATCCGTATGTCGTTGTGTTTTGAGATCAGCGTTATGCGTTTATCCGCGAGCGGGCAGCGAGGCCGCGGCAGAGAAGGGTGCAAAAGTTTGTCGATCTCCGGGGCTCGGAAACTTTGGCTATTTCTTTGCCTCATCCGCGGCTAGATTTCCTCGACGAGGTCTCGCCCGAGCGGAGTTCGGTCGTAGAGTACAAGAAGAAGAACGGGGAGAGGCGAAGAAAAGGGAGTAAGAAGAATACGAGGTAGACGTCGCGGAGGTCGGCGGGTGCTTCGGTGAAATCCGCGAGACACAGACACCCGTGGCAACGTGGGAAAGGTTGGCCGGAGTCGAGCAAAGCCCATCGCGTTCGTGAGTACTACGACGACGGTAACCAACAGATTGGAGCTTTCCGACGCCTTAACGCCCGGATGACAAGGCAAACAAATTTATAGGTCTCTTATCCGAAAGATACACGGGATTATCCCCCGCCGCTATTCGCATGACGGTGTACAGGCCGTGCAAGACGTCGACGGGGATAGAATAACCCCGGCGAGGGAAGGAGAAGCGAGCGAGAGAAGGAACGGCGCGCCACGGCCACAGGGGACGGACTCACCCCGTGGAGCTCGGGGATTCTCTTCTTCGCGAGATGATCTCTCGCGCCGCCTCGTCGGTGGCTCGGAGGTCGAAAAATCGTAAAAACTTTATGTAACTTTGCGAGAAGATATTCTTTCGGGATATATACGTGTGCGGGCAGGGAGAAGGAGAAACGGCGAGGAAAAATAAGGGTGAATATACGTCGAAACCGGTGGGAGGGTATGAAAAACAGTGACAGAGGAGGGAGCTGCGCAAGTAGAGACGGATGGAGCGAGAACGAGTCGCCCGCCCTTCCGTCGAGGCCGAAAAGGACAAAACTTGCGGAGAGACGGTGTCGTGAGCATCCGCGAGCCGAAGGAAGGAGCACGAAAGGACTTCGTGGGAAGATAAGAAGAGCCCTTGCCGCAGCCGGGATAGGCAAGATTCGTCGAAGGGAGACGGTAACAAAGTTAAGGAGACAAGGTGGATGCGAGAACGAAACGGAAGAGGGGGCGGGAAGGAGCTTTGCGAGAGCAGGATGAAATGCTAGAGGGGAGAAAGGTTCGAGGGGGATGTTGTAGGTGGAGATTTCGGTGCGAGAAGCGACGAGAGACACTCACGGCGCTCGGCGGGGACGCTAAGGGTGTCCCCCTGGCACCCCGAAGAAGATCGTTCGAGTGACGAGAAGGACGACGAGGAATACGACAGTCACGATGGCAGAACAGCAGATCTCGCGGAGGTAGGTCGGTGAGATACAACGTCGGGCAGGCAGACGAGCGATTCGCGTTGATTCAACACAGAGATTTCGTAAGCGGACCGGGAGAGGAGCCGAAGGAAAAGGACTCGATTCATTCTAATTCACTTGTGAAGGCTACAGCTTGTCCAACAGGCTCGTTGGGGTTGAAACCCGTTTGGAGTCACATCGCGATACGTTATGGTCTAGCTTCGTGTCGGTTTCGATCTCGTCATTCCTGCGAGATACGACAACGCGAGAAGAGATTTTCGACTTTCTTTGAACCCTACTTTATAGGTGACGAGGATTTCGAGGTCAATACAGTTTGTTTTTCTCGGAGCTGGCAAGAAGTTCATCCAGATGGGGAAATATTGCGTCAAAACTGGTATAATCACGGCTCTCCGGTAGTTGGAGAAATTAATAATTGGACCCCCTGTTGGGCTATCATGCGGGTGACCTAATCAGACCGGGAAGGACGAGAAATTTTTTTAAGAAATCCTTGATGTTCATCTCGATCGAGAGGTAATAAAAAATCATTGTCGACAGCAACGCAACGCCGCCTCGAAGAAATAAAATACAGAAGAGAAAGAAAAAGGAAAATGTTCAAGCCCTCGAGCAACATTGTAGGTAGACTTTGCGCGGATGATTAACCGTGCGCGAGCTCTGTATCTCCAGCTTTTTCGCACCAGAGAGTGCAAGAGGATAGAGGCATTCGTTCATTGGGTGGTGGCGAGAACATTTCGCAGAGTACCCTCACTATCTCTGTTCTCTGTTATACGAGGAAGCTCGCTCTCGACCTCTGGTCCTCTGGCGCACAACGGCTAACAGTTGCATTTCCCTCCAGCACCTCAACGGCACAGTCGCGACTACCGAGCGCGCCGCCACAGTAATAGCGAGATGGTTTCGCGAGAGGAAAGAGGAGAGTGAAGATATACGTATATACATGCACATATACATATATAAAGAGAAGCGAGATCCAGTCACTCTCGCGCTCGGCCTCGCGGCTACAAAACCCCTCCAGGGCCGCGGACCGAATCCGTACTAAAATTCGCCGAGGCATCCACCAAGAGTAGCATCCACTCGGGCGAGCGGTGGTAAAATTTCCCTCCGAAATCCGAGAGCGGCCTCGCGGCTCCCGTTGACAAGTAGCGCCGTAAATACCTCGACTACGACGGATACGTCGCATCTCGTTCGTTTGCTATAACCCATTCCTCCGCGCTGTTGCCCCTTTCCAGCTAAATCCCCGCTCCTCACCCTCATCCTCTCCCGCCCCCTCGCAACCCATTGTATGTATCTACTCTCTTCGCTTCTCTCACCCGGCCGTTCCTTCACCTAACCAATCTCGTCCTCTCTCGTCGGTTTTCCTCTTTGCCCGGCCGCGCGCTCATCCTCCCGGTTACAACGGGGGGATGCCAACGCCGACGCCGACGCCAACGCGGTTGCACACCGCTCGATCCGACGCTCTACTTTATTCCGATTCGTTCCTACGGCCCGCCGGGCTCCGACTCGGATATCTCTCCCGCTCTCTCTCTCTCACTCTCCCATTATCTCCATCTCGCCTCTTTTTTTTTCATCCCTCTTCCCAGCTCCGTCTCTCTATGCGCTCTTCTACTCCTCGCTCACCTTTCTATATGTGAACCCACTCTCGCGGATACCGCTGGTTCTCGAAATCCCGCTACCCCTTCCGAGCCCGGATGTCGCTCGTACGTGTCGAGAACGAGCGGAGAATGAGCTTCTCGGGTTAGGCGGTCTTTCGCGTTCCCTCTGTTTCATACTTTCGTCATTGTTTCGCATGTCCATGATAATTATTCCGTGTTGGCGAAATTTTTCCATTGATATACGAATACCGGCGGCTCGTTCCGTCGACGAAGAGTCTCGCGAGTATTCAAACCGGAATTATTTACGATATATGCATAGTATATATTTTTTTAATTGCGGTTATCCAATCGAAAGAACGCAGAAACATTGATATTCGAGCAACGCCGTGTATTTTCGCGGATATTGAAAAAAAAAAACAGAGGTATCGCGAAACAAATGTGATGTACGGATTGGCAGGCATTGGTGGACTGACTGTTTTGTTTACAATAGGTCCGAAATGAATAAAAACAATGTTTTCTGCATGAATTCGTGTTTCATACGCCTCTTTTGCTGGATTGCGCTTAAGCTTTTTTTTTCAAACTGCGCGTTGAAAAATTAATCGTTGATTCAACATCATCGCCCAGTTTGATTTGTTCGGATTGCTTAATCGATTGACGGCTCAACGGATCGATCGGTTGATTTAATCGACTGATGAATTAGGTGATTGATTAATTGGCCGATGACCGATCAATTGTTTGGGTACCCAACGATTGTCGAACGGATCGATTAGTTAGTTTAACGCAATGTGAAACGTATTCTCGCTGCGTCTTTCCCGCTCCGCCCAAAGCGCCGATCGCGCTAGCTCTCTCACGCTCGTACGAGCTTCACATCACCTTAATCAATTAACCAATTAATTGATTGTCCAATGAGCAATTCATGCGCGGCCTCGACCAATGAATTGTTCCAAACATGAACACAACCAATCGATTGGAGCATATTGAACCGGACCGTTAACCAGAATTTTTTTTTCCGTGACTCATCGCACAAAGTTGTCCAATCCCGATAAATGGCTTGGCGGATAATTATGAAAATTTGCCGGGGCAGAAAATCTCGCCGGTACACCGCGGGGGTCAATTAATTGAAAACCCTTTTGCAACTGCAGCGCAGATATCAACCAACAGTTCAATAACACCGATTGATAAATAAATCGAGATAAAAGCTTGCGCGTTCGTTCGGTTTTTTTTTTTTTTCATTCCATTCGCGCAACGAGTATTTTTTTTTGCTTGCCCTTCGGAAAATGCGGTATCGAACAAAAAGCCGTCATCATAACACCGTATCCTCTCATGCGGAGTTGGCCGCGCGCAGTTTCGGCATCAACTTGAATTGATTGCATAGCAACGCTCGAATGGCATCGAATCCGAGCCCCTCCGCCCCTTCCCCACCTCGCTCTGCGTGTCCTTTCATTGCGCGAATCGGAGAGTTGGCAATTAGCCACTTGTACTAATTTTCGTCGAAAAACAAATTCGAAATCCCCGCCGCTATCCGTTGCGCATCGAAACCGCGATTCTGCGGCTTCTGCCGTGAGTAACTGATAAAATTTTGCGCATTGCCGCATACCACGGATTCTTGGACGATTTATCGAGCAATTAACGTGCGCTTTACATCAAACCGGCGAATTTTACAAACGAACACATTATCGAGGGGATTTTCATTTGTTTTGGGCAAAATCAATGAAACGGTGAATTCGGTGATGGACTTTAAATTTACCTGATTTTCCAGATTTTCGCTAGTCTCGCGTACGCCAGTAAAATCGACTCGAATGAATGCCAATAATCTGTTTTTTGGCATGAAAAAAAATTCGAGAATCTCGACAACAGATTTGGAACTTTCCGTGGTCTTTGACTTTAATCACGTGCTCAAGGCTCGGGAGGGAGTGGATTATGGACTCTCGGTTTAACGCCCGAAGAACTTGGCGTACATCACCTTAAGCCAGCCGGAATGATCGGATTAATGACCGGAGAAGTGTACCGGCTGAGAGGCGTCGAGCCGATTGATGAGTGTTCATCATCGCCCCTTCCCGCTCGTATCGCCGACGTGCCACTTTGGCCGTTGTGTGGCCGAAAACGCGTTGCTGTAATAGTCTATAATACACTTATAACTATGAAGCGCGCGGGACGAGGTGCCTCTGGCGGTCGGGGTTCGTATAATCGATGATAAATGCCGACAGATATCCAGAGGCACTCGTTCCCGGTCGGTGAGCCCGCTGGGAAACCACTTGGCGCTCTCGCTCGTCCCTATTAGGGTGCTCCTGTCCCGCGCGTGTTTTATACACAGCGCAGCTCTTTCTCTCGGACTCGCTGCATCGTTCTCTCGACGAGGCCATACACGGACCACAGTATGGTCCATTTGGGGCGGGAGTACCCGCACGCTCGTTGTGCGGTTCGTGCTCGCGCGACATGTGGACCCACCGATGCAGGACCACACGATCGCGAGGGGGAAACGGCAACAACAGAAAAAAAAAAAAAACGAGACATATATACGGCGAAATTTCACGTACCCGAGGAGGACGGACGGATGGCGCAAACGACACGGCGAGTCGGTGCCTACGAACGAGAGCATCGAACATCACCGCGGCACAATCCATCTCTCGCTATCTCTTTTATTTCCCTTTTTTTTTTTCTTTCTATATATTCGTTCTCCTACTGTTCGGCTGTTTGGGGACATAGCACGAGCGCGAGCAAAGCCCGGCCGCACAATATCCCAACTGGGACTCCTTTGGCTCTTTTAATGGGACACCCGGGGGGTGTAGTCTCTCGCCTCTGCCCTACAAAATTCGCCCCCCTCGACGCTGCCGTTTATACTTGTTTAAGCAATGATCATTGGGGAAAGCCATCGCGAAAACAGCAGAAGGTGCCATCGCTATCGAGAGCCCCTTGACCCCCGAGATAGAGCGATCAATCAATTTTCGCTCTCACACAGGTCGTATCTTACTCGAAGAAATACATACTTCTGGGGGGCTTATAATGTGTATTGTGGATTGACGCTCACTTACCTAGAGAAGTGCACTTTTTCTTCGAAAATAGTCCCTTCGTACTCTCGCTCGCCGTCGATAAGGTTCATTGACTATAATCTATTGTATCTGTAAAAAAAAAAGGAACAAACCGAAAATAAGAATGTGGAAATCGCGTCGTGTCATATTCTTCGCTGTGATAAACATTTCGTTGGATCAACAAAATGCTCGGTCGAATCCTTCCAACCAAATATTTAGTTCGATCGAGAAAATTTTTTATTTGTTGAACAGTTTTTTTGTATCAAACGAGCAATCAATATCTGAGGCAACAGATGTTTGTTTGTTTGTACTAAATATTGGAGGGCAAGTACTTAACCGAGCATTTTGTTGATTGAAGGTAATTTTTTCTCAGTGTTCCGAAGGAAAAATATCTTCACTGAGCTTCAGCTTACTTATCCTTCATGAGCTTCATCTTATACATATTTCCGAAAATTGTTTGTCTGTCCCAAGAATCAAGAATCGAGAGCCGCCCAAAGAATGAGAAGGGCGTATGTTCTCAACCCTCCTTACAATCAGCAGGGCGTACGTCCTTGGCCCCCCTTGGCTGAACTTATGCTCTTCATGTATTATAAGTTCTGTACTAAATTCACGTACATTCAAAAGCTCTTAGCCAGAGATTCGTGGCAACCTATGGAAATTCGAATCCGTACTTCCTTAATCTGACTATCTCATATTACTAATTTTGCGAAGATACGAGCAGCAAAGGCACTTCGTCACAGATGATAGTTTGGCGAGGCCAAAATGGACAGCCGGATCACTCTAATCTAGAGAATGCTAAATTGCATAATGTGCCGCATCTTGACCAAATTATTGTCTCGAATAGTCTCGGCGGAAGAATGGTGAAAAAAACCTAGGCATCGGACAGGAAAGGAGATATTGGAAGAAGTCTTCGCGGATAGAAAGTGGCAAAAGATTGGCGAGAAGAAATCTCGGTTCGCGGTGGCCCCCGAGGGCTGGTTGGCATCGGCGTTGGAGGAATCGCTGGTGTTGGCGCTGATGGGCGATGCTTTCTCTCCCTCTCTCCGGCTCTCGTCGTTTCACGGGCAAGTAGCCGGGTGGAGTGGATGGATAACTTGGCTATTGTGAAGATACGAGCGATGGCCTCCAGCGAGAGTAAATGATTGTCGTCGTGCGGTGCTCCGCCGCTGCTCTCGGGAGCAGCCCTCGCTACTGTTGGTCTCGCGCGCTATTTCACTCCTCCCTGTATGCAAGCGGATACGGCGAAGGGCGCCGGCGGGGCTTTTTGTTGTTTAGAATAAACCAAAGGGCCCCAGCGGAGTGAGCCCTTACCGTTCGTCTCTCTCGTTCTCCTTCGGTTCCTCGTCTCTCCCGACCTTTTTCATGTTCGTCTCTCCCTTTTGCTCCGATACAAGGCAACCGAACGGGCTCTCGGTTACGAGCGATGGTTCGGCGCACACTGGGCAGAGTGTATTACTGTGTTTCGCGTGCTCATTTGCCATCTCCCTCGGTAACTCGGGGATCCCTCGCCACCGACTATTATCGGTAATTAGAAGGACCCTCGTGTGCCACGCGACCATTCTCGCTAGTTCTCTCCACGGCTCTTCCGATCATCGGGAGCGTCCGGTTTTGTACGCCCGTACATCGTTACACTCGCGCATCTGGGGGAGACCGTGTAGAAACGGACCGGTCAAGAGATACGGAGATTTTTCACGACTTCGGAAGAACGAATTTTATTACCTAATGGAATTCATAACCGATATCACGAGCTCGTGGGAAAAAAATTCTCGGCTACTAGACTCGTTTTTTGAAACAGAAAAATCTGTCCATTCAGGGGAAATACTCCGTGAACCCGAAATTTGATGCATTCTTTAAAAAAAAAAAGTGGTGTCAACTTTGACTTATAACTTTGCCTTTTGGGCCGGTTTGTTCCCTATTGACCTTACTTTCGACTGGTCCATTTTGCCCCGATAATCCATAATGCCCCACACTAATACTAATCGCTGTTGTTGCACCGTGTGCCGGACGGGGTGTTATCGTCTACGCACGTTATCCACGCGTGCTGCGCGTGTGTCGGACGGTCTTATAGTCTAATCCGAGCTTGACATAATTGTACTCGAGTAAACCGAGAGAGTACCACTGTCGTTTCTTCGCCTTCTCGCTTTTATCCGCGCTCGTTTCGTCGATTCGCGAAGACCCGCAAGGTTTTTTTTTTTTTTTTTTTCGTACCTTACGCCGAGAGACAACGGCGGTGTAACCGTACATACGACGACGAGGGAATAAGCTTCGGGCTGAGCGTAGGATATAATTTTACCGGACGGTGGTTTATAGTTTTACACGCGTACTGCGTTGGGCGCAGCAGTTGTATGTACATCGCTGAAGACCCGATGAGTTTAACAGTGCGAGAGAAAAAAAAAAAAAACGAACAGCGAAACGAAGTCGCGACAAAGTAGTTGCATAAGCGAAGCGAAGTGGATCTGCCGGGACTTCGATTATGCAAACGCTTCGCCTCGACTATTGGAATAAAACGATGAGATTTTTGGGTAATCGAATGGACGGAATAATTTTTGAGAAAAATTTTAATTTACCCAATGGAGGCGAAAATTATTATTGATGGGAAAACAGTGGAATAATCTTGTCGAAGTTAAACGTATTCATATTTTGAAAAACTGTTCGATTGCGTTTTGTAGCAATCCCGGATTTTTTTTGGATATTACCGGTGTGGAAATTTGTGCAGTAGAACGCCGATTATCGACGAAACCGTGGTCATTCCGAAATCGATCGTACAGCAATTGTATTTTGAAGAAATCGTAGAAAAAAAAAAAATAGACAGGGCAGTAGAAAAGAAAAATCATCGATTCACGAAAATTTTTCCATTACGGAGTTTCCTAGAAATACTTCTGCAAATTTAGTTTTTGTTTAAAAAAAAAAAGAAAAACTCGTTTTTAACAAAGTCCTCAGTATATTGAGATTGTTTCCTGAAAGAATCCTCGACGTTCCCCTTGAATGGAACTTTCCAATCGAGATTTTACTGTAAATTCGATTCTTAGATCCCCACAAAGATTCTAGATTTTGAAAATGCAAAGAACATCGAAATCGTCCGATATTTCGGTCCCTGAAGATTGGGAATCGCAGAGTTCCCGAGTAACGAAGAAAAAATGTTGTCAATCGAATGAATAATATTCGCGAATGGATTGAAATATAAAGAAATATATAATCGAAGCGTCCTCGTCGCTATCGGACTTTTCCATATTATCCCATTTGAACCGATGGTAATAATGAAGATAAAATCGCGCGAAAGGGAGTTCGAGAGTTGCGAAGAGTTTTGCTTTTTTATAATAAAGTAATACCTGGCGAGGTCGTCGCCGAGGGATAAGAGGGCGGGAGGGGGTCGGATTTCTCGCGTTGAAATACGTTCCGAGAGAGACATATATATATAGATATTCGGGATTCTCTTTCGCTTCGATACTTTCCTACGTTCGTTCAGCGAGACGCGCGAGGTGTGCGGCCCTCCGGAGTAAGAAGAATCGAAACCCGAGACTTTGAGTTACAGTCGATAAAGCTATTAGCATTTAGACGAGCTGTCGCCGCGTTTGCTGCTTTTGCCGAGCGAGAGTTTGCCTCTTTGCCTCTGTACTTTTTTTTTTCGTTTCTCTTTCTCCGACTCTTCTGCCTCTCTTCGAACTCCGGCATTCCACCCTCTCGCGCGATTCACCCTCCGTACACGGGGGGGCGAAGGGGGGTGGCGGAGGAGAAGCAGGAGGGCAGACGCTTTCTCTCGCTTCTCTCGAATGCCGCCCTCGCCGATGTTCGCCCGCCTCCGAACGGTCCGCCAATCCCCTCCCGGCATCGCGAAGCTTTTCGTTTCTCATCCATCCCCCCGCCGCGCTCCCTTCGCGGAGTAGCGAGCTTTGCCGTCGAAATGCATACCGATGTATCTCCATCCCGCGGATACAACGTTCTCTAACCCTCCCCCCGTGCCACCCCCTCGCGACTGTTCCATCTCCGTTTATCACGGTAATTCGCGGTATCGTTTCATCTTTTACTCCTCTTTTCCCCCCCGAGTCGGTGTAGCTTACTCGCACGCTTTCCCATACAGTACGCGGGCGTTCGGCTCTGCACGCAATCACCCGCGTATAAAACAGCCGCCCACGCAAACGGGCGAACACAACGAGAGGATAAGAGAAGCAGTATGCGCCTATTACGCGCATGGCAGTACGAATGGCATGAGTGTAACTCCTCTCTGTACGCTGTTGCAGGAGAAAGCGTACATAGTATGCACGGGCGAATCCCTTCCCCGTCCTGCAACCCTCGGTCGGAAGAGAGACACAGAGAAGCTACTGGAAAGCGTTCCACAGCCGCACGGCAGACCGCACAGTGGCGCATCGTCGGGTGACTATCGGGCCGAGGAGGCGAGGACGAGAGCGAGCGAACGCACAACGGCTAGGATTCACCACTCCCGTTCCCTCAACGCGACTACCACCCTTCTATCGCGATTCGGCCGAACCAGAGGCTCATCCACGAGAGAATGACGAAACGCGATGAAAGTTTCGGCGATAGTGCTGAGAACACGAATTTTCGTTTGCACGCGTTCGTCATTGTCGCACGCTAACGATTGTTTTTTTTTTTTTTTTGTTTAGCGAATTTCTACTCGTACCAAATTTTAGGGAAGATTTTTCTGCTAAGAATTAATACAGAATCCTCATATACAATCGGTAAAAAAATATACTTTTTTTCAAACTTTTAACTACCCATATCCGAGAATTGCCGATGAGACTTCAATATTTAACACTCAATTTTACTATTTAGATTTGCTTACTCATCAAACTTATCTCTGAGTCACCTGTCCACTCTTGGATAAATATATATTCGATTCGATGACATTTTATTTAGAGATAAGAAACCTTTTATGGATTCTAAGAATTTTTTTTTCGTCCCAAATAAATTTTTAATGTACCATACATTTTTTTACGCGCATTCGTTTCCATTCGAATCTCGATTCTTCCTTTAAAAAAAAGCGTTTGTTCTTATATAAATATGTTGCAAAGGAATAAAGTCTTTTTTGCGTTTCTAAGACTGCGGGACGGGACTCGCAAAGCGATTGGCGATAATAGCGATCCGCAGCTTACGAGCCCATGAAAACATTTCAACAAGTATGAAATATTTTGTTCATTCATTCGATACTTCGCATAACGTTCAAATGAATTTATCAAAATAACAGTCAATCGTCTATTTCGATTCGTGTATTTTGTGACGGGCTATTTCCAACGAACTATGAAAATCCCGGGCACCTATGTCGGAACGAGTCGAAGGGGCAACGGGGACAACGGGGAAATCGGGTGGCAAAAATAACTGTAAATTCGGCAAAATTAACAAATTATAATTCTCAATAAATCGTATGAGTCGATACGAAAGGAAATAATAATAATATGTGAAATAAATGAAAAGTTGTCCGAAACAACGGCAGCGGCAAAAACAACAATACTCAAAAACAATCTACTAACTATCCTGCCAACGCACTCGCTGCGCAGGGACGCGGGGGAAAATATAACAATAGTAAGCGGGGATAAAAATAATAATAATGGTCGATCAACGCGCTCGTTGATCGGTGACGCGAGGAAGGAAGAAGCTAACAAAAGAACAAGGATGGAAATTTACGCGGTCGATTTTCTCACAATAATGAGACGGAAATCGCACGAACAAAAATACCAACAAAATAATACGTCGTGATTTGAGTGATCGGGAAACAACGATCCGGACTCAATTATACAAACTTCGCGTACGAGTGATCGCAGGGCGATCCGGGCTCGAGGCGACAGAGTTCGCGCAATTGAGTGACCGTGAGACAACGATCCGGACTCAATACTCGGCAACGGGGGAAGACGGGGGAAAAATTAAGAATGGAAAAAGATGGCGGCGATTTCACGAGGCGACAGGATATTCGCCGTGAAACGGGCGCGAAAAATAATACCGGGAGGAAATAATCAGCTATTATCGGAGGGGTGGCGTACGGGGGAGGGATGACTCGTCAGACACGTTTTCTACAATAAAACTCTAATCAAACACGAAACTCTATTTGTGGGCGCCAGTTACCGAATCTCGGGGTAACACCGATTAATAATTCCACGAGAGTCGTGGAATTCTCTCGAACACTTTACACACGCGGTCGACTAGTCTCAGGGAGAACAGAGGGGTCAGGGAGGGGGTTTGCAACTTCGATATTTCGGCTCTAAATATTAACTTTGGTCAGTGCAAATCTCTTTCGGGTCTCTAAATGTCACGGGGAATTTTCGGGGAATTTATCGGGATTTTTACAGGGGTGGGAATCTCACTTAGAACGAATAATTAACGGCTATGCGCCACTCACCACGTGCTCACACTTTTACCTATGGTCTTGCCGGGTAATGGCGGTAGTCGTTCGGAAGAATTCCTTCACTCTTCTAGGATGAATCTCGTCGATCGTCGGGGGCGGGGTCGAGGGAAAACACACACAAACTGTTGTAAAACTGCACGCAAATCGGTGAATCAACACCCGCGATTTCTCGTACAATTTCCACACTGACAATTTCGTAAATTAACTCTCGATCTCACGCACACGTGCACTCAGGGAGGGATCTCGCTCGAAGCTGTCTGTCTCTCGTTCGTGCTGTCTCTCTCTGCCTTCTTCTTCGTCCTGCAGCGCCGTGGGGGTTCTCGGCGAGCGAGAGAGTTCGATACTCGGTGTCCGTCGATAACTCGAGCGATCGACGGGTCGTTGCGTAAGAGGGCGGCAGCTGGGCTATCGGATCGTCGCTCGATATTCGTGAGCGACGAGAGCGGGCGACGGAGGCGGCGGCAGAGGCTTGTAGCGAGGCGATGGTGTCTTGGCGGTGGCGAGGCGCAAGGGAGAGCGTCTCCCCTCGCCGTCGCCCGAGCATCTCCTTCTACCTTTCTCTCGCTCTCTCGCCATCGTTGTCGTCCGGCGAGGCGCGTAGATCCTCGGTCTTCGACGTTGTGGCTCGCGCGGGGGTGACGGGGGGGGGGGAGGTTCGCGGGGACTATTGTACTTAGGCTACCTAGCTAACGTGGCGAGTAGCGGGCTCGAGTCGAGATTTCGGCGAGGGCTTTGTAACGAGGCTACATCGTTACAACTCCTCCGGGGGGAAAACGAAAGTTATTCTTTGAAGAACTTGAGCAACATTCATACGGGGGGGTGGTTTTGTTGGGGTATGGTCAGGGAACAATGAGAGGATCGGCGGGTTCGGATTCGACGTAATTCTGGAAACTAATACTCTGCTTTTACTGGGCTCGTGTAGCGGGTCGGCTAGCGGAGCTTCTGGAGTGATCGATACGATCCGTTCTCGGTGATCGCATCGCAAACAATTTTATGAACTGGTTAACCCAGTATGACTTTCAATCGCGGGTTGTATCCTCTCACTGGCTGTTCGTTACGCTCGGGAAATGGCTAACATTTGACGTTCTCGGTACTCGTGGCGGGGGTAGGGACGACTTTTGGGGTGAGGGGACGTGTGGGGTCACGGGGGACTCTGTTTTCCGTTCGATGGAACCTCGAACGTGCACCGAGTGTGACGGGGGGCGGGCATGGGGTTCGTTCTACCTCCGGGGGGAGACGGATGTTCGGGGGTGAACTCGTTCGTGTCCAAATTTGGACCATCGGCTTTCTGTTTCGTGGTACTACGTACTTCGCGTAGCGATCCCCGTGGTACCGTCTATTGTACGTGGGGGCGATCGCTCGAAGGTTACCCTGTGGCAGAAACTTCCTTAACGCTGGTACTTCGGGACAAGGGGCGGGACATGGCACTAACCTGGCCATTAACGGGGGTATATGAGACGTTCGGGCTCTTCTGGGACGGTTCGCGGTATGATCCGGGGCGCTTGGGGGGATAGGCGATGAGTATCCGGACTCCGGAGAGCTGCTAGCGCTCTCGGCACTCACGGAAAGCCTTAGTTTTCGATGTGTTTTTCGTGGGGGCGTTTGGGTCGGGGTTGAGGTTCGGCTAGGTGAAAGGGGTTCGGTTTGAATCGCCTTGCTTACCAATGCTCGGGGTTGCAGTGAACTCGGGGTTCCGTTACTCGTTAGCGGTGGGGATACGGGCGCAACTATTTCGGATTTCTCGAGGAGTACTTCGGGTGCTGGTCCAGGTTTTTCGACCCTTGTCTTGGGGGTTTTGGGGATTGTTCCGGACGTTGCAACCTGTGGTACGGGGAGTGCGGGGCATGGTCCGGGGCTAGTGACCGTAGATGCGAGGGTATCGGGGGTCGGTTCGGGGCTCGGTCCGGGGCTCGTGACCGTCGATTCGGGGACTTCAGGGTTCGGTCCGGGGCTCGTGACCATTGGCTCGGGGTGTTCGGGGCTCGGTCCGGGGCTTGTGACTGTTGACTCGGAGACTTCAGGGTTCGGTCCGGGGCTCGTGACCGTCGATTCGGGGACTTCAGGGTTCGGTCCGGGGCTCGTGACCATTGGCTCGGGGTGTTCGGGGCTATCAGAATCTTCTGTGACGTTTACACACGTCCTCTTGCGTCCAGCTTCTTTGATCTGCTTGGCTTTGAAGAGCCGGGAAATTTTTACGAGTTTAGCAAAGAATTTCGCGGTCTCCTCCTTACTGGATCCGGTAATCTTTGCGATGAACGGATCGAAATATCGCGATGCCTTTGGTTTTCGGCCGGAGCACGATGTTACGGTTCTTCTCGACTTGGCGGACTGATCTTCTGTACTCGGATGCGGGGCGAGGGGTGAGCTTTCGGGATCTGAGTGCAATTCGGGGAAAAGGGTTTCGGTCGAGGGGTATGAAGTGAACGAATGTGTGCGGGGGGTACTGTGGTCACCGGGGGCAAGGGCTTCGGGGTGATAGTATGAGGCAAGGGACGGTGCCTCCGATTCGGGTGGGGTGGCCTCAGAGGGGGGGTATGAACTGCGAGGGTAATCTTCTAGCGTGGGGGGTCGGGGGGCGTAGTCTTCGGCGGTCCAGGGTATGACCGCGTGAGGCAGCTCTCGCCTTAACGCGTAGCGGCAGTATCGGTCGATCAATTGATCCCGCTCGCCTGCGTGCGAGATGTTCGCATGACCGCACAGGCGCCTCAAGGTGTCCATGTCGGGAATTTTATACAAATCCGCGCAAATTTCAGCGTAATATCTTTCATATTCCCGCTGTTCCTCTTCATAAGGAGCGATGGGGGGTACTCGGGGCAAAGAGGCCAACGTCAATTCCTGGGGCCTGGGTGTCTCCTCTGGGTGGGCTGTACTGTACTGGTACGGGGTGTCCATGACAATTTTTTTTTTTTTTTTTTTTTTTTTTTTTCGGTATCGGGACCAGCAGAAATCAAAACAAAAGAATTTCTTATTCGGGGCAGTCTGGTAACCGAAACAGTAATCAGTACTCTTCGAGGCACAGGGGGTTAAATTCTTTGGGGGGGAGGGGGTGCTTATCCTAAGCCAGCGGAGGTACACGGAAAAACTTCGGGGCGAATATTCACGAAATAAGGTGAATCGATTCGCAACAAAAACGCAAAGAAAACTGAAATACTTCATGCACAAAAATAAACTGCAGATCACCGCGAACGGTCGCAATAAATTTTTCGAACAAAAACAAAAAAAAATAAAATGCAAATTCAATTGTTCGCCACAGGGGCCGGTTCTCGAAAAAAAAGAAATACAAAAAACTACGCAAGTCAAAAAGAAAGAAATGAGAAACTGGTAAATACGGTAGGTTGGATAAAAAGCGTGACACGGGGGTGGCAGCCTTTATCCAATCGTTGTGAGAGGGGGTCGGGAGTATAGGGTAGACGGGGGTAGATATCGGCTATTGGGGCACTAATGAAAAGAAAAGAGAAAACGGAAGATTGCAAAAAAAAAATTAAGGGGATAGTCAATTCCTCGACAAATAAAATTTAAGGAAAATTTTAATTGAAGGGACTCGTAAACAACAACGGGGAGGGCCACTGACCAAAGTGAGCTCTTACCGATAGAGAGGGGGAACCAGACGAAAGAAAAATCGAAAGAAATGTGTCGCAAATTTTTCTACGTTCCCGTCTCTAACTATCGAGCCCCACGTTGGGCGCCATTTTGTGACGGGCTATTTCCAACGAACTATGAAAATCCCGGGCACCTATGTCGGAACGAGTCGAAGGGGCAACGGGGACAACGGGGAAATCGGGTGGCAAAAATAACTGTAAATTCGGCAAAATTAACAAATTATAATTCTCAATAAATCGTATGAGTCGATACGAAAGGAAATAATAATAATATGTGAAATAAATGAAAAGTTGTCCGAAACAACGGCAGCGGCAAAAACAACAATACTCAAAAACAATCTACTAACTATCCTGCCAACGCACTCGCTGCGCAGGGACGCGGGGGAAAATATAACAATAGTAAGCGGGGATAAAAATAATAATAATGGTCGATCAACGCGCTCGTTGATCGGTGACGCGAGGAAGGAAGAAGCTAACAAAAGAACAAGGATGGAAATTTACGCGGTCGATTTTCTCACAATAATGAGACGGAAATCGCACGAACAAAAATACCAACAAAATAATACGTCGTGATTTGAGTGATCGGGAAACAACGATCCGGACTCAATTATACAAACTTCGCGTACGAGTGATCGCAGGGCGATCCGGGCTCGAGGCGACAGAGTTCGCGCAATTGAGTGACCGTGAGACAACGATCCGGACTCAATACTCGGCAACGGGGGAAGACGGGGGAAAAATTAAGAATGGAAAAAGATGGCGGCGATTTCACGAGGCGACAGGATATTCGCCGTGAAACGGGCGCGAAAAATAATACCGGGAGGAAATAATCAGCTATTATCGGAGGGGTGGCGTACGGGGGAGGGATGACTCGTCAGACACGTTTTCTACAATAAAACTCTAATCAAACACGAAACTCTATTTGTGGGCGCCAGTTACCGAATCTCGGGGTAACACCGATTAATAATTCCACGAGAGTCGTGGAATTCTCTCGAACACTTTACACACGCGGTCGACTAGTCTCAGGGAGAACAGAGGGGTCAGGGAGGGGGTTTGCAACTTCGATATTTCGGCTCTAAATATTAACTTTGGTCAGTGCAAATCTCTTTCGGGTCTCTAAATGTCACGGGGAATTTTCGGGGAATTTATCGGGATTTTTACAGGGGTGGGAATCTCACTTAGAACGAATAATTAACGGCTATGCGCCACTCACCACGTGCTCACACTTTTACCTATGGTCTTGCCGGGTAATGGCGGTAGTCGTTCGGAAGAATTCCTTCACTCTTCTAGGATGAATCTCGTCGATCGTCGGGGGCGGGGTCGAGGGAAAACACACACAAACTGTTGTAAAACTGCACGCAAATCGGTGAATCAACACCCGCGATTTCTCGTACAATTTCCACACTGACAATTTCGTAAATTAACTCTCGATCTCACGCACACGTGCACTCAGGGAGGGATCTCGCTCGAAGCTGTCTGTCTCTCGTTCGTGCTGTCTCTCTCTGCCTTCTTCTTCGTCCTGCAGCGCCGTGGGGGTTCTCGGCGAGCGAGAGAGTTCGATACTCGGTGTCCGTCGATAACTCGAGCGATCGACGGGTCGTTGCGTAAGAGGGCGGCAGCTGGGCTATCGGATCGTCGCTCGATATTCGTGAGCGACGAGAGCGGGCGACGGAGGCGGCGGCAGAGGCTTGTAGCGAGGCGATGGTGTCTTGGCGGTGGCGAGGCGCAAGGGAGAGCGTCTCCCCTCGCCGTCGCCCGAGCATCTCCTTCTACCTTTCTCTCGCTCTCTCGCCATCGTTGTCGTCCGGCGAGGCGCGTAGATCCTCGGTCTTCGACGTTGTGGCTCGCGCGGGGGTGACGGGGGGGGGGGAGGTTCGCGGGGACTATTGTACTTAGGCTACCTAGCTAACGTGGCGAGTAGCGGGCTCGAGTCGAGATTTCGGCGAGGGCTTTGTAACGAGGCTACATCGTTACAATTTTTAATGCGATCAACGAGTAATGAGAGTTGAACTTTTTTTTTTACGAGCGAGCCGCATCCGTTGGGGATGGATAAAACGAGAGCAAAGTTTCGTTGTTACGGAGAAGAGGGAGCGCGAATTGTGTTTATGGGAATATTATTGACGTCCGATTCATAATCCATTTGTTCCCGCAATATCCGTCGAATAAAAAAAAAGTTGTCAGTAGTCGTCGTTACTATCGATTTTTATCTGCAATGGAATGAAATTATGTCCTTGGGTTATTTCCTCCGTGAAAGATTCGAGTTTTTTTCGCGTCTCAAAAATTTCTCCGGAAAAAGATAAAATCTTGAAATAAAAGTCGAGCTTTTTTTACATAAAGCTCGAGTAATGGATACGTCGATCGAAGATTAAACGTGTAAAACCAATGAAAAAAATCGTCTAACCGCAATGACCGTTCTATCGATAACCCGAACGAACAAATCTCGACATTGACTACATTAGACGATACTTTGACTCGAAAAAAATATTAGTTCGCCGCCGAAAAATGATCTTTACTCCCCAACGTAATATCTCCAATTTCCCTCATCGTACGGCCGCAACATTTGCCCGAATACGTTGCCCATTGCTTCACACGTGCCGTCGGGCAGTTATATAGTAGCATTGCTCGAGCTAGCCGAGGCTCGCGATGGTGGTAGGATGTCGGTTTGAGGGTAGGGAGGGTTCCGGATCTCTACACCGTCAAGGATACCTATTAGAGGCCCATCTCTGCCGCGAGTGAGCGAGCGAGCGTTCTGGACCGCCGTTGCCTTGGTAACCCGGCTGCGCCTCTGCCTCTCTCGCTCTCCTCCTCATCTCCGCACAGGTTTGCCTGTTCGCATGCCGTATGCCACGTCGCCGTCCGTTCTCTCCTTCTCCATCGCCATCTCCGTTCTCCAACGCTCCTCTCGTACACGTAGGAAAACACGACGATGGGGTAAACCTACCCCCATGGTCGCGTAAACGTACGGGAGGAGCGTATAAGCGTACGTGGTTGCAGGAGTGGCAGCGGCGGTGACGACGGTGCCAACTCTCTCTCGTTTATCCCCCGATGCGCTAGACGTGGCGGAGGAAGCGAAAGCGAGAAGCAACGAGAGAGGGAGGAGAGGCAATAGGAGCATGGTTACAAGCGAGAGAAATCCCGCATACTCGCCGTTCCGCTGTAGTTGTATAACCGTTTATATACACATATATGTGTATACATAGAGGGAAGATGTATACATAGTGGCAATACGGCTGGTACTGTTCGTGGCTGGCGTGTTCGCACACACAGGGTGGGGTGAAACAACCCTCTATAATAGCCGGGGCGGCGCCTACACCCATCCCTAATAGCCCTATCTCACCCCCGTCTCGCCTCGCCTCTCCGCTTCCCTCTACCTTTGCTCTCCTCGACGATTTTCCACAGCGAAAAAGCAAACCCTTCTCCGTCCCCCTTCGAATATCTTCTCCCTCGCTCGTTGACTCCTCGTCCCTCGCTGTCTTCTTCCCTCCTCGGCCTTCGCTCTAACTTCCACTCTTTCCTATATATTTCCTTTCGCCCTACCCCTCTCTGACCGTTCCTCGCGAAACTTCTATCGCGCTTCGCTTCCATCCCTCGCATCTTTATCGCTCTTCCGTCAACGGCCTTACTACATCCACCCCGATGTTGGGACCCCGAGAAAATGAGAGGGCGAGACAGAGACGAGTCTATGCTGCAACCAGTGTCCTCTGTTTATCTCCCTCTCTCTGTCTCTCCCTCCGAGCTTTCGTGCTTCTCGCTATCGTCCAATCCCACCCCCGCGTCCCTCCGATCCACGGACACTTATACACAACCCCGGTATTGTATCCGACTGTTAGACGCATACACAGAAACGCGGCAAACTCTCCGAGCTCTTCGCTGCTCTCTCGCTCGCGCTACGCCGCGCGTATCCCTATCGCCGCACAGAGCCTCCCTCGATTCCACCTCTATCCTCGCTCGCGCCCGCTGTTTGTTTATTTGATGCCTTTTCACTCTCTATTAGTCTCCCGCGCTCGCTCGCCCCGACCACTCTCTCGCGCGAGCTTTACCCGAGGCCCCGCTTCCCTCCCGAGCCCTCCGTCGTGACTGTGCATAGCCTCGGCTCGCTCGCTCCTACATTTTCTGATTAGCCGGATGTCGCGCGAGAGGGAGAACCGGGCATCCCCCAACACAGCGTCTCCGCTCGGTGTACGTGCACACACGCGCTCGCGCGAACTCTCCGTTCCCCGGTTTTAACTCCGAAGCTCACCGGGCTCCGGGCACTGTGTATCCGCTGTTCGCATACGTGTGGATACAATGAAGTCCGTAGACACCCGCGGAATACGAGAGAAAAGAGAAAAATCGCGCGCACCGAGTCCCAGCGATTCCAATGTCGCGCAGCTTTCTCTCGCGGCTTATGCGTAGAAATACATGCGTGTACGAGGCGAGTATGAAAAAACGAGCGAAAAAAGGAAGGAAAAATCAACGAACCGCAGAGAAAAAAATCACAGAAGTCATGAAAGACCGCGGGAGCATCACAAGAGAATCCAGAAGCGTGTATTGAGGAGTGCTTGGTCGAGTATTACTCGTTGGATTTTTCTCTCTCTTTTTTTTTTTTTTTTTTTTCTTTGAACCGAGGCGACACGATCGATCGGCTTCTGTCACCGATTCCCGTGCGGCCTCGTTCGCTTTTACTTCCTACCTATTACTAGTCTCCCTCGCTCGTTCTCTCACCCACTCTCCGCTCTCATCCCGAGCTCGCCGGTGTAACTACTGTGGGGTTTACGTGTCTATGTGTGTATATTGTATGTATATACAGGGCTGTACGTGAAAGAGCCTCGAGAGAGGAGAGACGGGAAAGACGAGCCGGGGCCTTCACTCTCATTGTTCGCCCTCGAAGAGCTAGGCGAATAGGCGAACGAGCTTTATTCCACCGCACAATGAGACAACGCCGATCGGGAATCGAGTCAAGATTGCGGCTTATTAGCTACCCGCAATACGCGACGATACGGCGTCGGGACGCTTGTTCGAGGAGACGCGCCGTAATGAGTCGATCGTTTTGATTACGCGACCGGGGAGTTTGATAACGTAGCGACTCCGGGGAATACCTTGAAAGACCGATGGAAAAAAAATGAAATATCTACGAACAATGCGTGATGATGGAAAACGAAGAATTCGCGGGAAAAAAGAACTTTTGTGACGAAAAAAGAGAATGGCAATAGCTCTTTTGGGAATATCCTTTCCTCGAGAACGACACATCGAAGTCATTCGCCTTCTCATTATCAAGGGTTGCGAGTCAGTGAAGCCGGGTGTCGTTGATTCTCGAATTCACAGGGGCTTATCTCTCGATTGGCGCGAGACTCCTTTCTGGATTGTCACGACTATCCGTCACAACAGCGGCGAACCCCCTTTTCGAAACACGTTTTTTATACTCGCCGCCGGTGGGCCTTATTGAGAATTACGCGAGGGTAGATGGGATTACACGCAAGGGCGGGCGCTACGAGAGGCATTAAAACGAAAATATGCTTGAGAAGGATACATTCACGTTTTGTTACTTTAGACACTTCAAGCTCTTTTTTTCCATCTCAATTTTCGTGGATTCAGCTCGTTCATTTCAAAAAATTCTTCGAAACACCCCTTCTATGTCAGAATAATAGAAAAAAGAATGTACCCCTAATGTTTTTTTTTTCGCCGGTTTGTCTCAGCGGTCTAGAAAGTGGACGCGGAAATCGATTTGCAGGCTTGTTTCGACTTTGGCGCATTCGCAGATACATTTCCGATTGCGGAATTCTGAAATCCAAACGTTTCGCGTCCTATTTGCGGTGCGGTCGGGGCTAGGCCGCTATCCTCGTTCCGATGGAGCCGGCTCGGGTCTGCACACTCGGAGCCTTTGCTGCGGCGAGAGAAAATTTGCCGGTGCCGCGAGTGCCGAGAATGCCAAAGAGGATTTCGTTGCCGAGAAGCTCCGAGAGGAAGCCAAGATCGAAGACGAGGTGTCGACGAGAAGGCGATTCGCGCCCGAGACGCGCACTAAGCTCGCCCCCTCCGTTCTCGCGTCCTTCGCTCTCGTCGGTTTTTCCTCTTATTTCTCCTCATTCCTGGATTCTCTCGCCATTTTCACGTGCGGTTTCATTTGTACCTATGGCGAAGGCGAGGCTCGCGGGCCGCCGCATATTTTCCCTCGCTCTCGCCCGAGAGAAGGCTTCTCATCCCGTTTGCGCCGCGCATACACGTGCCCCGGCGCCCTGCTCATCGTCGGGAATACTTGTAACCCGACTTTTCCTATCTCATCTTCTCTGCCCCAACGGTTTCACTCGAATGCTCGGACCTCGGAGGGCTTTCTGCCGTTCACCAAGTAATGACTACGCGAGCGCGCGCGAGACTCCATTCCTCTGGGATTCCGCTCTCATCCACCCCCTCCCCTTCC
Source organism: Ischnus inquisitorius (assembly GCA_963924025.1). NCBI lineage: Eukaryota > Metazoa > Arthropoda > Insecta > Hymenoptera > Ichneumonidae > Ischnus > Ischnus inquisitorius. The sequence continues at coordinate 14,602,337 of OZ001254.1, read as the reverse complement.
CGGGCTCTCTTCCCGGTGCAATGGGCTCTCTTCTAAGGGATGATACTCGTTCTCGTTACTCGCTCGGTTTCCCAACGCCACCGCAGCCAAAGGCCTCGCCATCATAACGTTCCGAGGGACGCGGAAAATCCTCACGGATGGCTTGCGAAATTTCCGATACTCGCGAAAGAATGAAACGACCATTGAAAAATCATATTCCATCGAGTGAATTTCAGAAAAAAAATGGATAAAAGATTCCAAATGCTTTTTACACAGTTGCACTTTGGCGATCACAAAGTCCTGTGTAAAAGAGCGAGTCAATCGATTTTCTTGCATCGATACATTTTTCGTGAACGACAAAATTAATTGTGAAAATCACGCGGGAATTAACTCATTTTTAAATACGATTTTCCGAGTACGAAAGAGAATGAAAGAAAATAATCGCGATCAAATGCGATAAGGCAGAGAGTCCGTAATAATTTCTTTGATATCCGCGCCGAGGTATATTCTTCGAATTAAGGGTAACAAGTGGCGGCGTTTATACAATGAATCAGTCTTTTCATAAAGCGGGGTGAGCTTAAGGATAACTGTGTTTTTCTAATTGGAGCGCAATCAAGACTCTCCCTCGCCAGTGTTAATTCCTGGTAATGGTCCTTCGTCGGACAAAAGTGAGCGCGGCGAGGGGGGAGGGGAACGAGAGTCAAGAGAGAAGAAGCGAGCGAGAGAGCGGAGTTTCAGAGCATTAATTACCTACCCTGTCTTTTCTGCTCCGCTAAACGAGGAATGACAGAGGTCGTTAACTCGTGAGATCGAATTTTCTCACTCTCTCGCGACTTCTCCTTTCTCCGTTCGGGGCCCAACTTGTTCCATCTCTTATTGCACTCACACACAGTTATTACAAAGCATAAGTATTATGCATTATACACGGAGAGATAGAGATATGACGGGGGTGGTTTATGCATGTATATGTATATATATGTACGTATATAAGTTAATACATGCTCTTCTATATAAATTTCCTTTTCGTAGAGTAGGAGCCGCGAGGCAAAACCGGTACGAAGCCAGGATGCTTTATATTCTTTATGCTCTCCCGTAGGCCATGAGAGGGCCCCCCCCGTAGAACCCGGGCGAAGGCGAACATCCCAGCGACAAACTCAGACAGCTCCTTTTAATTCGCGCTTAGTCTCAACGGCGCCGAGTAATTAGTCGCTCGCTACGCCGAGCTTATATAATGTAAGGCAGTAAAGCCGCTACCCATTCCTCTTACTCTGACTCTACCCCGTCTCTTCCTCTCCATCTCTCTCTCTCTCTCTTTCGCTCTTCCTCTCTTCTCATCCCCGTAACGCGTGCAGCTCTTTTACCCTCTAGTTATAACTCTTCCTTTTTTCTTCCCCTGCTCCTCTCTCGCTTCGAGCCTCTGGCTGCGTCTTCACTCGGCGCTCTCTCCTTCCGTTTCTCATCTTGCCTGTCTTCCGGATTGTGCCTCACCGACTCGACGTTCCAATGTCCTCGCTCCGTCTCTCACCCTCGACGCAACGATCCATCGCGACTCGTTGTCCCTCTCTCGCCGCGGCCATTGTGCTTCTGCCTCTGCTTTTCACCCCCTTCGCTGCTCTCCTCCTCGCTCCTCGAGCACCCCGCGACGGCTTCTCAAGGGGTCCTGGCTCTTGGCTGCTGTCGTTAATCGTTTGTTGTCTAAGCATCCCCGTGCAATCCGTAACCGTCGTTTATCCTCATCCCTTGTCCGATGTGTAAGTACACTATAATACCCGAGTCGGTAACGCGCGCCGGCAATGAGATCATCCTCGTGCCGCGATATTTTCCTTGTCCTGTATTCCGCGCCGGACCTTATTGTTGTTTATCTTGCTATCGCTAGCAGCGATAGTGAAATTGTCGATGAGGTGAAATCGCGCGAAGACGCGATTGAACAAGGGATGAAAAGAGGGTCTTTCACGAAAAATAAATATGAAAAAAATTACACTTTTTTTTCTACTGATTTTTCGTCGACCAAAATGTCTTTTTTCCGAACAATGAAGTTCAGATACAGATGAAGTTCAGTGTGTTGAGCGATCGTTTTAACTACCTTTCGCAAAATTGGTCATTAATTTGCCGAGTGTTGCTTTAATTAAGGCGAATTTTTAATTGGTTCTACAATGTTTTATAATTATTCTCTCGTTAATCGCGCGAGCTCGTCGCGTTATGGCGATTAGTTTTGGCTCCTTCCGTATCTCGCCGTTGGAAAATCGAGCGGCGACGTTGCGAGGAATCATCCTGTTTGCGTTGGAACGCGAGAAGCTGCCGAGAATCACGCCGGTCTCACGGGTATACATGCAAATTGCGCAGCGGAGAGTATCCCGTAAGCATGCTTCTCGGCGCCTCCGCTCGCTCCGTAGTCCCAACCCCGATGAGCTCGTTTTCCCTTTTCTTCCTGTTACATCGAGGCTACGGAGAGCATTTCCCACCAGCGAGAAGTTATTCCATTTTCTTTTTCGCCTAATTTCTTTCTTGGGCTCGTTTCTTTTTTCCTCTTGATTTTTCTATCCGCAAGGAAATCGGCTCGGCGACAAGCGTCGGCGGTTCTTTTGCTCGATGAGCCGCGAGACGCGGCCGCCGTCGTCGTGAGCGCAAAAAAATCGAACGTTAGAGACGAGCGAAGCATAAATTTGGGTTGCTGCGTCGGGGATGCGAGACGAGTCCGTGGACGACGGGGAAAATCGAGGAGGAAAGTCTCGTCGCGTTTCGCGCAGTACGAGGCCGATTGGGCGCCCCCCGAGGAACGTTGCGGCATAATGGGGACCCCCCGCGGTAGCTTTACCTGCATCATCGACTAATAACGTCGGATAATAGCGAACAATGAGACGAGCGTGCGGTACCGCGCAAAGTGATGCATACACCGTGTCGTTTTGTTCGCATCGCTCTTAACCTCCCGCTAAACTCCTCTATCTGTCTATCGTTCTCTCGAGAGGATATAATCCTCTTACGCACCGGGCACAAAGTAAAATGCGCGACATAGCGGAGCAGCCAACGGGGCGCCAGTCGTGTCCACTCGTCCGTGTGCATTGTGTATACACAGCGAACGCCACGAGAGAGACCTACCCAGTATTACGCGCGCGAGTTCGTTCCCTCCGCTGGCCACTGCGAGAGAATGCGAATTGCCGGTTAACGCAACGGAACTGGAGTAGCCTAAACCGGCAGAGACGAGAGAAAAGATGAACGAAAAAAAAGAGGGAAAGAAAAAAAAGGAAAAACGAGATAAACGGTGGAGCGGAGAACTCGAGAAGTGAGCGAAATAGAGTGTGGCAAAGTAGCAACACGCCGAGGCAAGCCAAGCTGCTGGCAAAACGATCGGTGGCAATCTAGCCGGCGCGCCGGACCCACCGGGCGATCCGTTGCTTCGTGCCCCGGCCATTGTATGCACTCTGCACGCTGCGGCTCTCTCGCGCGCCGAGGCTATTTTTCCTATCTTCCTCGCTCGGAGCTCACTGCGTCCCAAGTGCATCGGGCGTGAAGGGGGGAAATGCGGAGAGAAAAAATCTCTTAAGCGGGTGCCAAATTGACCCAAATCTCGGACGATCTCCTTTCGCCCTCTTGCGCTCCACTTTGGCCGGAGCGAAGAGCCTTAGCGAATCGGCTTTCAGCTCCATAGCCGATAGTCGGCGCGGTTGCATACGGTGCAATAATGCTCGCATAATGCGAATCGGGAAGAGCGACGCCACTCGGTATCGGCTCTTGCCGATTGCACTTTGCGCATTGGAAGAAAAACGAAAGGGGGAAATGAGGAGAAGAGAGCGAAAGAAGAACTCGTGAAAGAAGCGAGGTTCGATGGCGCGAGAACAGAGTGGTCGAACATCGTTGGCGAACCTCTCGGTATGACCTTGTTATAGCCAGCACACCGGTCGAAGTGCGCGGGTTTAATGCAACAGCGTTTGCTCCGACTAACGCATCCGGCTGCCCGGTTATCTCACTCTCGCTGTTACGCGTAATAGAGGTCTATTGCGAATTCGTGCCGAATACGGTGAATGAACTATTCGCTGGGTTGAAGGCCTCGAAACGCCGGCGTTTCGGACGATTTCCCGAGGTTTTGATTTGAAAGAGCATTTCCTCGTTAACACGGCGCTGTAGCGCTCGAGCCATCGGCTTCGGCAACGTCAACAGCAGATGAGCAGTGTTTAAATCGCACTCGACGCGAAAAAGTGCCTTTTTGCGCTCGCCGCACAGAGAAAAAATATTAGTCGCCAGAACCTACTTCGGCGCCGAAGATTAAGATTAGTTGGTACGTTGGGCGAACCAATTTATTTGTTCACCTAAACAATTTATTGGTTCTTCCAACTTATATCAGTTTTATAGCGCCGCAATTGGTTCTGGCAACTAATTATGTTTCACCGTGCGCATAGGCACAAAATGCGGCTTTTTACGTTCATGTGTTATAAAAAATCGACTACAAAAATCTACAAAAAATCTAGCTCAATCGGATTATTAATCGATAACAATAATAATCCAACAACAATAATGACAGTAATGATTAGGGGAGAGCGGGGCAGAATGGCATACCGGGGCAAAATGATCGGAAATGGTCAAATAAAGTCCCCCGTATGATAGAATTAGGGCAAAATGGGACAAGAGAAAGTCCCATCGACGTAGATTGTTTTGACATCCCATTTTGCCCCGCTCTCCCCTATTATAGCGTCTTTAATTAAATAAAGAATAATCGATTGATCGGATAATAATGATCCCATAAATTAAATAGCATTGTTATCATTATTTTAACAATAATAATTGTTATCATCCAATGAATTGATTATTCGTTATTAAGTTAAAGACATTTAGCAATATTAAATTGAGGAAATGGGTGTTGTGATCATACTTTGAGACACGTCCCATCTAATGTCTGATGAATTCGTATGGTATTTGAACTCGAGAAATGCAAAAACTTTTCATTCCACAATATTTTCCTTCGTTCATCGCGCTTACGATGCCAGAAGTACAAGAATTTTAATATACGATGTTTGTACAATAAATGTAGTTAATTATCAAGGATCTGTCTGGTTGCCTGATCCGTATCCGATGGGAATTTCTGCTCGTGAGCCCGAAAGTCACCGAAAATGAATGTGTATAAAACGAGATTGAGGGAGGAGAGAGACGATAGGGATGTGAAATGGTTATGATTTACGAAGCCTTCAAATTGGCCACAAGAGTGGCTCCGCGAGCAGCGAGGGAAGCCGATACTTTCGGCCATCTTTATTTCATCCCCCGCGAAAGAAAAAAAATGCATTATCCCCACTCGCGAGGTATCTCGGATGACAGAGGATGATAGCGCGAGAGTACCGGGACTGCGAGAGCTTAACGAGTCCGTATCTAGTCTCATCTCCGCCTCGCCGTCGGTATTCGTGTCGGCGCCGCGGCGGTAAGGGAGACAGAGAAGCTCGAGAGAGCCCTCGAGAGTTGCACGGGGTTGCGCGATGATCGCGGTAGAAAATCATCGTCGTGCCGGGACTAAATTCCCTCGCGCATTTGCCGCGCAGCCATGAGTGCGCGTGCTGTGTCGCGAGAACCATTGAGCGTAGAAGCTTTCGCCGAGAGCGAGCGATACACGCGCGCGCCTCGCCACGAGCTTTACCCGCATTTGTCGCATGCGCAAAAAAATACATCCTACGTAGAGCCCGACTCGCGGAATATTCCGGGGACGCTAATATTCCGCGGAGAGAGGTGTCCAATGACATCTTCCTTTTTTTTTTCAAGTTATCTCCCCTCGCTTTAATATCCATAGGGCGACGGCGAGCGGAAGGCGAGTAAGTACGTTGCCAAGCCTAAGTACCGCTGGCGAACCACGCTACTTATAATCGCGCGCTTGTGTGGCGACTACGGGACTTCGTGGACTCGTGAGTGTGCACCGATACATCGGTGCCCGGGGAGAAGATAGGAATCCGTGGTAGATTAGGTGGGTATACCGCGCCTCGGCATCCGCGCTCCGGGAGCACCAACCATCGCGAGTTTGTTCCCGAGCGAGAGCGAGACCGTGTGTACAACGAGAACTCGGGAGGGATGGGAATATCGCGAATGCGAGGAAACGAGACTACACGAGAGAGTGTCAAGAAGGGCAGAGAGTCGAATAACCCAGGCGCGTTCGTTCCCTCGTACGTGTGTATGCACGAGAGCACCGCGGGCATTGCGGGGGTGGGGCAAGAGAGAGAGGGCGAGACACTCGCCGAGGAAACGAAGCCGAGAGGAAAATGGAAAAGAGAGATCGCCGAGGAGCGGAGCGATATAGAGAGGTACCGAGAGCGAGGTGAGTCGCGCACGTTCGGAGGGCGGGGGTTGGGGGAGGGAAAATGGCCGAGGCGCGAGTAACGGAGAGAAAGCGATACTGTATAGTCAAAGGGGGAGATTTTGCGCGGTACACAAGTACGGTAAGGGGGTAGAGTAAACCGAAGAGCGAGCGAGATACAGCGACGCCAAACGGGGAGGGGGGGAATGAACGACGGCGATGAGGGGGTTTTCGCCAGAGCTATAAAGGCTAATTGGTTAAAAGCTCACCGCCGCGCGCTGCAGGCTTAAATCAAGATCTTGGAGTGTTATAATGGATAAGTAACACGGCGTGGCACGGGGCCCGGAGGGCGAAACCCGCTCCGGCTCGGGCTCGTTCTCACTGAAACACGTATATGCCATAGACCACTCGTTGCAGAACCACCAAGCCAAGCAATAGCATCGGTATAATACAGAAGTGAAGCGCGCCGAAGAGGGAGAGACGGTAAGGATAGAACGAGGAATGGAAGGGGCAGGGAGGGTGGTTACGGCGATATTAGTGAAAATAGTTCGGATGGTGGTGGTGAAGTAGAAAAGCGAAGCGAGGACTCGGAGAGGAGAGACCGCCCGTCCGCAGCGGTATATCTTTCGAGTTAAGGACCGGAGGCACGCGATTGGTCCGCGCTGAAAGCTACCCCTAACCGCTCCGGCGTGGTACAGGCCATCGATCGCGACTCCACCCTATGAGAAATCGAGAGAGCCGTCCCCTGGAAAGCTAAACTCCGCCCCGCCTACCCTCTGGGCCAACTTCGGAGCTCAGCCACAGCGGCGTAGAGCCACCGTTCCAACGAGAGAACTCGTCTATAGCTACATACACACACATACATACACGTGTATGGCTTTCTCTATCACTCTCGAGATTTCACCCTCCTCGGTCGTTTCGTCTCTCACCCTACTCACTTAGCCTCGTGCCGACGCCACCCCGCGTAGCCGGTCTTTTCCTTCTCGCACCAACGAAACCTCACCCTCCACACGGACTTCTCCCTCTCCCCGTAACTTTCAAGCTTCGTGCGTGTCTCCTTCTAGCCATGCCGCGTACGAACTCTCCCACCCTTATCTCCGGCCTCTCCGTCCCTCTCGCACTTTCGGCTCGATAGCCATGCCTCTCTCTCCGTGTACACCCTCGTGGCGCGTACATGCAGCGGCAACATCAGCGACGGCGAAGCTTTCTCGGCCCCGTGTCGCGGAACACCCCGTGTACGTACGAGCGAGCGCTTATACACACAAGCGCGAAACAACCCAACGACTACACACGTCGAGACTCGCGCGGTAGTGGCTCCTCTGCATCGACTACCGACTGCCGATGGCTCCACCGCATGCTACTGCTGCCGCTGCTGTTTCTGCTACTGCTGCCTTCAACCCCGCGGAACTCACCACTACCACAGACGATCAGAAGCTCATCCCTTCTCCGGCTCTCCGCTCGTTCAATTTCTCACTACCATCGCAAACGCAACTCGAAGTCACGTCGGTGCACGTCGGCGCTATTCGGCCCTGTGCAGTCGCTATCTCCGCCCGATTCCCGCGTTACCCGGGAGTGTTAAAAAAAAAACGCGCGCGCCTGTATTGGTGGCGCAAAGCAGCCAGGAATCCCACTGCTCTCGTCGTCATCCCCCTTCCGTTGCCTTCGAATTTCCAACCTCGCCGTTTACCGGCACTCACTTCGTCCGTGTGACCTGCGGTTTATCCCCGGCGTTTTCGTCGGTGCATTCCGTCTTTGTTCCTCGGCTTTTCGCCCGTCTCCGTCGCTCGCCGAAAAAACCCTCTCGGCACAACGAGGCACAGTGGCCATCCGCGGATCGTCACGAGATCGTCGCGCGCCCACCGAACTCGTTCGGCGTATTCACGCTCCGGTCCACCACCGACAGCGTCATCGTCGCTCGAGTTGCTCGCGCGTTAAGTCGCACGGCGCCGATGTGCGAAACGCGCGTGTCCCATCGCCGATCTTGCGACGAACGATCACACGATTGTTTTTATTCGAGCTTCCCGAGCGCTTTCACGCCGACAACCGGGACGACTGTCCGGTCGACGTGAAACTGTTAACGAGAAAAAAAAAAATAAAAAAAAATTGTTCTATCGTGGCGTTTGTGCGATTATCAGTGTGTTTGTGTGTGTGAAATTTGGTTTTCTGTGTAACTCGACCGAAGAGAAATCACATTTTCGGGGATTAAGAAAAATAACTCCGAGGCCGGTGACAAAAACGTGCAACATTGTGCGCAAAAGAATCTCGCGGATTGAAGATTCCGCGCCAACGCGCCTCGCGCTAGTTTCGCGGAGATTCCCAATCTAGTCAAGAACAAACGGTGTCGCGCTTCCGTCTCTCGACGGCTTTGATGTGCTTTGATCATCGCGCGAAATCCCCACAGCGAATAATCATACAGTCCACGAAGAGAATTACGTTTCTTGCACTGCGTTATTATAAAATTCTTCTGACAATGGGTGAAAGGAGGAAAGCGCGTTGCGAAGAACGTTGAATAAGGTCGGGGGTTGGAGAGGGTGGAAAAGTGGCTTGAGATTAATCGCAGTGAATGGACCAATCGAGGCAAAAGCGAGGAGGGGCAGAGGAGGTTGAAATATAGGAAGGCAGAAGAGAGAGAACGAGAGAGCGTAAGGCTATATACGTGACACCACCGAAGTGAACGGAATTGCCGCGCGTTTACACGCACACCCCCGGAGAAGGGAATCCGTTAGTGTGTTATCTCTCGTGCAATGTCGTGAGGGATGAAGAGGGTGGTACGAAGCCGAGGGAGGGAGACAGCGACATCGAAGCCGCGAAGGAGAGGGAACAAGCGAAGTCGAGCCAACGAAAGGGGTAGGGATTTCGCTCGGTGTCTCCTCGTCCCTCTTGCGTACACACACAGCACCCACGGCGTGTGGTACGGTATAGTTCTGAGGTGAAAAGCAAAGGGAGAAGGACGATGACGAGGGGGAGGGGCAGAGGAGTACTGTAAAGTCGTCATCGTCGTCGTCGTCGGTATTATCCCTCGCCCTCGTCGTATTCGTCGGTTGGAGGGGTGGGCGCCCGCCTCAAGTGACTTGTCTCCTATCATCCTCTTGTTCCAAGTATCGTTTACGAATGAACCGCGATCGAGCGATCGTCGACGGTCGTCGCCAATCGACCAGCAACAACAGCAACAGCGGCATCGTCGAGTATCCGCGACCGGGACGCGACGACGCCCGACGGTAATCGCTCGCCGTTTACGATTCGCGTTCCGACGCTTCGACGAAGTAAGACATTCCCACGAGTCACTCGTCCTCGTGCAAATGAAAATAGGCGCGATGATTCTGCGGTGCGTCGCGACGATTGGATCGTCGACGTGAGAAAACGCCGCTTGAAGCCAAGGAACGAGCCGCGATAAAGAAATATTCGCAGTTGAGTGATGGGAAGAGAAACATTCGAATGTGCGAAAAACGGGATTCGAGAAAACTTGACGAAAGTGTGTGTGTAATTTAGTCGAATTCGTGTTGTATGTATAACGTGATATCGGGAGACGGACGAAGGCTAGTGAAAGATCCATATATCTCGAAGATACTGAGAAAACCGGTTCGGAACCATCTCGTTCGGTGCGACGAAGTTTAGTGAGGAAAAAACTAATTTTTCATTTATTTATTTTTCCGTTCGTCTCGTGGTTCTTCGTTGTGCGTTAGAAAATCGAGTAATGAGCGTCGATTGAGGTGCAGAAAGTTGCGGTTCACCGGGTGGCGAATAGGCCGACGACGTGGCCGAAGAGGACATGTCGGGGGACATCGAGATCGAGGTTTCAGTGGTCTCGGAGGAGGACCTCGAGCTCGAGGCGTCGAGGAGCAGCTCGACGCCGACGGAAATGTTGCTGCAGGAGAAGAGTTCCAAGGGCGGTTGCGGAATCGGCAATTCGTTCAGTTTCGACGTCGGCAAGGCCGTGCTGAGGCCAGCGTGCAATCCGCAATACACGTCTTTCAGTATCGAGAGCATACTCGGACATCCGGAATCGCCGGCGGCCGACGCAACCTCGGCGGTCTCGATCGAGAGACAATCGTCCGATCAGGAACGTTCGTCGCCGACTCTGCCGGCGGCCGCGAGCTCGCAGAGGATACTCTCGTGCGGCTCGTCGCCGTCGGACACACTCTTGTCGCCGGGCTCGTTGAGATCTACGAACGGACAGAGGAACACGAGTGCTAACAATTCGTCGACGAACAATCATCACGCTATCGACGGCGGTAGGAGTAATCCGACGGTGGGAATGGGTTGCGCGACAAGTGCCACAAGCCCGGCGAGCTACACGTCCGGAGATCCTGCTAATCCGTTGATGGGTCATCAGGCCTCGGCCGATCTCGCCGTTTTGTCAAGGTAGGCACATTCCCGGAACATTGCGCAATGAAATAGCCAGAAACTCCAAGGATCAAAGAACAACAACGAGAAAAAGAATTGTTTGTTTGAAATCTTTCCGGCGATAGAGGCGAGAAAAACGCCTCGGCAAAAGTAGCTTTCCAGTTTAGGGGGCATCCTCGAAGGGAAAAGGGAGATAAGATCCGGTAGCTGCTAATGGTGTTCTCCAATTTCACCGTAAACGAGGGTTGCATTAAGAGGGATTGTCGGAAAGGCTCTATCGTCGGCTAGAGTTTAAAGTCTGTATACCGCTCGAAGGTTGTTGCGCCTCGAATTTTACAAGGTGGTCTAGACGCTGTGAAATTTGGCCGGAGTAAACGGGAGAATCGACTGTTTTGATTAGCCGCGATGCTACGGTAACGTGGATTATACATTGTACGCAGGCCTTTTACCGCGCGATAGCATGGGAAGGCTTCCTACTTTGTAGTCTCGTGATCTCCGAGAGTATCAACAGTTATTGCAAAAAAATCGGTGTGCGGAGATAGGAACAACGTTGGGGCGCATTCAGCGATCATCCTAGCTGCTTTAAAAAGCCTTGCTGAATGAGGAGACCTTTCAGAACGAGAGCGCGACTCAGCGCGACGCTATTCCGCCATTCTTGGGGCTGAGTACCAAATTACGTTGAACCGTCCTGACGCATTATACGTATAGCCGGTACTCCAAAGCGGAGAGACTCGTGCTGGTATTGGCAGCGAGGAATGAAAAAATGGTCTTCAACCACGCGCTTTTTATTCCAGGCGTTTGGTACAAAACGCCAGGAGGCGAAGGGTACCAACGATCATTGGACGAACGAGAGGGGTCGTTTTATTGTGATCGGGCATGAGACTACCGTCGACTAATTAGCCCGGGAATCGTTATAACTATTATATCACATTGTCGAACGTTTCTCAGAACCGCCCATTCTTCTCTACCCCTCGCGAATTCAACGTCGTGGCTTCGTCTCGGTGAACTTTGCGAACCGATGATTTTTTTCGCGGACCGAGGGTGCGAACCGGAAAAACAACAAAGTGCGAGCGCCGCGGTATCGCTCGATTTGCGAAGAGAATAAAAACTTTTTTGTTGTCTTTGCAAAGCTCGGGCCTTGGATGTAATTATCTCTCGGAGCAGAATAACGGTCAAGACGCTCTTCACAGACGCGGGAGAAAAAGTAACGATAACAAAGTGCGCTCGCCTGCGGTTAAAGAAAAACATTCCATCCCAACATAATAGCACAATCACTCCGGCTTCATTTTTTTTTCTCTTCTCTCGTCGTTTTTCCCGAGATTTTCTCTTTTCGCTCGTTCGTCCTGACGCTCTTTATCAAATAAAAAGGTTGGTACATCGAATTTCGTTGACGCAGTCATTAACACTTTTGTCCATCGATTCGCAAGACAAAATTAGGTTTTTCCCATTTCTTTCACTACCATCGAACGATTCGCAGAGTCGATAGCAATGACCTACAAAAAGTCTATGAAAAAACTCCATGACAAAAAATTGGAGAGCAACTTCGATCAAGCGTTCATTAACGATCAAGATTAAATTAATTTCAACCACCGCGGTACTCGATGACGAAAAAAAACTTGACCAAAAAAATTCCTCAGCAACTCGCGGAATAATTTCGATTTTCCAATACCGAGTGAAACTTTTTAAACGGCCCACAAATCACGATTATTCCCGTGCCAAAATATTTACAATGTTGACGACCGTATCGCGAGGGTTGATCTACGGTGGGCGTAATCGTGGGCTAAAAAAATGTAACCCATACGCAAGAAACATCGCCGAGTCTATTATACGAAGATCACCGCGTAAGATCAGCAGAACAGATTCGTATTCATCCCCAGAAAAAGGACATTCGGTGAGCCACAGGGGGTTGGTGTGCTTCACGTGGGCGCGGGTAGTGTATCGCAAGGCCGGACGTCGTCGACGTTGTCGTTGGCGCGCGCGTGCGGTAAGGGATTATGTGATGTGGGGAAATGGACCCCCACGCTCGCGGCTCACGAGAACACGTCGACGAGGGGTTGCGGACGGTAATGGGCCTATTAGGCTGTCTCATTTAATAACAACCGGAGTAACAACCACCCTCTTACATTACTTACGTTACTTAACGTGTGCGCTATAATGCCCGACGAGAGAAGAGGGACGAAAGGGCGAAACTAAGGCGAAGGGAAGAAGCAACGAAAGAGAGACGAAAATCAAGGGATGAAAGTTGGAAAGAGCGAGATGGAAACTTTTCTATCAGGATGTATATACATAGATATATATTTATCCCAGGCCAGTAAAGCACCGCCTACGCCTCGCTCGTTCGTTCGCGAGGGGTTGACGCTAACGCAGTACCAACACCGTGCGCCGTCGTGATCTCTGCTCACCCTTCGAAAGGGGGCTCGAGATGATTTTATCAGATTTGAGCTTGGGGGCCCCGCCGCTCCGGCACACTGTAGCAGGGATGAGACTGCGCGCATGCAGTGACAACGGGACATCGGAACACCCACCCCACTAAACACTGATGATTATGGGTGACGGTTCGATGGCTCGAATTGCTTGTTTTCCACCCGTTTACCGTTTGATTAAGTTGCGGATCCGACTGGTGCGATCTCTTATCCCGTCCGTCAGTACATTACTTTCATTCTCTAAACGTATTATCGATTGGGGACATACGCGACGAAGGGTCGCTCCGGAGGGCCACTTTTGTCGTTTTCATACCCCGTGTCATAGACTCCAATTTTGTTGACGGAGCATGTGAAGCCATTAATATTCAAATCGAGAACTTTTCTTTCGACACATTTTGGAATAATTCTACATGTTGAATTTTATTATATTTTCTTTTGGATCATTTTCAAAATAGAGCTCATCTGCAGTGTTCGAGGATTAATTGTTAATTAAACCTACCGAATACGTTTGAAGCGAGGTTGATATCCTATTGACGGAAGAGGCGCGAGGAATAAGCAAAGACGGCGTTTCGCTGCTAGGAAGATAAAGAAGTGAAAGAGAGAATCCCCCGCTTTGATTTCCCTTTCAGTTCGGGGTTGGACTGCTCGCGAAAACTTTTTTTTTCATCCCTTATCCCTGGTGGTTTCCACTGTTGGGCTGAGCGTCCCCGATCCTTTTGTTGCGCGGCGCCGGCCACTCTCGGTCGCGAGAGGGTCTGGTCGAATGAAAAAAAAAAAGAACTCCTCACCCCCAGAAGATGAAGAAGCGCCGAGCGTTCAAGGCAAAGGCGCGTCTTATTCTAAGGGCGGATGGTTTGTCCGGTAGCACTTCGGTGCGCTCCTCTTATCTTGCCCTTACTATTGCCGTTATGGAGACTGAATCAATTAGAAGCGACGTGCATAATGGATAGGACTAGAGAACCTTCGGTACTGCAAAGGTTAAGGAGACCGGGATTCCCTGGAGAAATCGGCTGCCCGAAGGGAGGAGAGCGAGTCATCGCGGCATCCCTAGTCGCATCGCAACGGCATCAATCCGGCAATTTGTCTTGCACCCGCATATACGGATAGCGCATACGAACGCAGCTAAGAACTCAGTGAGAAGCCCCAAAGGCAGTGGAAAGCGGAGCTTCCTCTTGTATGCAAAGCGGAAGGAAGGAAAGCGCAAATTCTCGAAGGCGATTTATTATTTAATCGCTTGAAGCACTTAGATATTGCCGAGTCGAGTGCTCACCTCTCCTCCGCTGGGTAAACGCCGAGGCAGAGATATACTCTATCGTCCTGAACGGAGCTTACGGGAGTACGGTCTTCATCTCCGTCGACGGAATATCCACGCAGCGCTGAAGCGTTCGAGCATGTCAGAGGCGGAGTCTCGACTCCTCGCCGGAGGTTGACGTGCCTCACACCGACACGCGAGAATCTTCACAGTGAGGGTATAACGCTATTGTATGCATAGCGCACGATGCTGCTTGCCGGTTCCTCGTCAGCCGGCTCTCTTGCTCGTGCCACTGGCAAAGTGCTAAGCCGAGCTTGGCACTCGAGCACACTCGATCCTTCGAGGACCACTTATCGAACTCAAGAGAGCGAGAATGGGGAACAGGCAGAAATCTTGAAAGCCAATGAAAATTACGAGGGTAAATATTAGTCTTTTTTTTTAATCTCCCTCGGGGGACTCTCTGAAACCTGAGGCGCCAATTAAACTGTTCTTCAACGACTTACTGCAGGATTTCTCCATTTCTTTAATCTAGCAGGTCATTGGGACAAGACTGTGCATCTCTACATTTGCAGAAGAAGTTCCCTCAAAACGGAAGCACAATAATCAAGGACACCGGATAATTGCGTTTTGGGCACCCTGAAAATCGGAAACTCGGGGCCCTACAAGGATGGGGAATCTTAGGGTTGGACAAGACATCCTGATTCTCGATATTTTCCGTCAAGTTTTCTTAAGAATACCTCGAAATTACCGGACGAACAATGAAGAGTAATTTATCAATTCGGTAGCTCTCCGTGTAATCCCCTCTGTGGAGATAAAGACCTTGAAGCGCTGCACGAACGCATTATTAAAGAGCCCCGAAGCAGCCCCGCAACACAGTACGATAATTCACGTGGGATAACCGCGATGTGCGCAAAGAGGGGTGATTAGCGGGTAACCGAAAAGCCTTTCCGTATCGAGTAAACGGCCGGCGAGCTCGTCTCGATAGGTAGCCGCAGGTTCGAGGAGATCCTTTCTGTTAATCAGTAACCGCAGTATTGGGCGGCACGCCCACCCAATGCCGTACAGTGGCGGTACAAGCGCCCCGAGTCGGTCAGTCAAGCTACCCGCAGCACGGTATCCAGCATTCGGCTACTGTTCTCGCGATCAAACGCGGTACGTTGCATAGAAAGTGAGGCACAGCGCACTTGGCAGGCTCCGGATCGTGGATTCTATGACGTGGCGAGGAAGGGGGTGCAAAGACTGTAGTAATCGCCCGATCCGCATGTCGAACGGCGAGATGAGCCGAACAGAGACCGGGCGGCGAGAGAATATCGCACAAAGCGCCAAAATACGTGCCCGTGGAGTAGGGGCTCGCAATAAGGGATTGCCGGGCTAATCCTTGCGATAGTCGTAGCCTCTCTTTAATTACAAGCGAGGACAGTGCCGAGAGAAGCGCGAGGGATAGGAAATAGACGAGAGAAAGCGATGAATGATTCGTTAATTAGAGTGCGCAGGTATATCGGGTGGGGGGGGGCGTCGCGATTATACGTACGCGAGAGAGCTCACAGTCGAGTTTCTGAAAGGAGGAGGAGAGCACGATAAAGCCCATTGTCTATGATCGCTCGTTCGCGGCCGACGACGAGAGAGGATAGAACGGTTGGTATGGATAACGAGTGGATACGGAAAAGGAGAGATGTTACGGAGTTTCGGCGCCGAGAAAACCACAATGCGCGGTTCCCATCGCCGGGTTTACCAACGTGTACCGTCGTCTACTGTGCTCCCGTACGCAATGCGCATCATCTATCGCCACCCTTGCCGATGCTACGCAACTCGTATGCCTACACCGCTCGGTAATACTAGAGCATGAACTGACGCGGGCTTTCATCGGCTGCTCAACGCTCCGTGCAATGTTCCCTCCTATGTATGTAATCCCGTGCAAATGCTCCGCGCTCGTCTTTGCGGAATTATGCGCGCTCTTGATAATTGCGAGCATCCGCGGCGAGCGCATAAACGACCCGCTGGATTTTGCGCTTCGCTCGATTCAGCGTTGTGGCAGACGGGAGAGCAGAAGAGCCGCGTGAAAGCGTCTCCGGTGTATTGAGCTTCGGGCATTATGTTCTGGAATAGAAGCTACGCGTCGTAGATGCGAGTATCTCGACGCGAATTCAATTCGAAGAGGTGAAAGGGACTCTTGTTCGTTATTTCATATATCTCGTTTCGTTCTTTTCGCGATAGAACAAATGACGATTGAGCTCCGAGAAACCCTTCCACACGGCGAAGCCAATTTATCCGCCACATCTAGATGGTGACGTTTTATAGACGTCCATCGACCAGTTGTTGAAGCGAGGCATTCGACGACCGGTAAACCAAGAGGTTTCTTCCGCTAATTCGCGAATTGATTCGTCGTGTTCGACGAGGTGCGAAGGCAACGGCTCGTGTAGCGCGCGTGATCACAAAACCCAGCTGTCCGCGTGTAGCATTCGTTACTCGTAACGCGCACACGGAGGTGGATAGGGTTTAGGCGGATACCCGAGTTGACCATCGCTCGACGTTGAATATAAATCCTCCACTTGGCCCTCAACGGCCATTGGGGCCCCGAGTTTCAGAGGGGGACGAGGAGGCGAACGGGGCTGTATGCGCTGCGTGCACACGACGAACGGCCAACGAGAGAGAAGCCAACCATGCAGGATTTACTCGGCGCACTTTCAAAGCCAATAACTCATTGTTGGGTCATCCTAATGACACTTTATAGGTGAATAGTGCCCGCCTTCACCGCGCGAATTCGCTTCCGAACTCGTTATATCCGTATCTGTATGCGTATATTTCTCTCGACATCACAGTTTACTCGATCGTTGGAAATAGACACGTTCGCGTTCAATCGGATAATAGGTGGATGCAATTTGATTCTCGTTCCCTTTTTTTTTTTTTCGACAATATATATTCCGCTTCTCTCGTTCAAATCGTTTTTTACGTTTTTTCGTTCGAAAGCTTTACGAGCTTTTTGTCACTGTCATCGATAATAATAATTAATAATAATACGCGATGACCCGAGGTGGGGAAAAACGATTGATCAAGCCGCGTGTCGTTCATCCTTGTATCGTTTTCATGACAATTTATAGTGCCGTCGATCGGATCAACTTCCGGCGGAACGGAATATAGTCGACACTCCACCCGTGCGCGTCCCAGCCGAAACCCCTGTAAGCTATTTCACCTCAAATCCTGCTCGAGTACATAATACCTCGAGCATTATTGAGACGAGGATCTCTCGAGTGCACCTGAATCGATGCACGACGACGACGATGGCGAGCCCGAGAGGCGAGCGAACGATCGAAATCGCCGCTCGGCCAATATGCGGACCCTCTGGCAAAATGTCCGACCCTTCGCTTCTCCAAACCCCCCTCCCGCCCCTTCGCTCGCCAACAATCGCGGGCAGCACGAGACGTATCATGTTCCAATCGTTAACTACGACCGGGGCACACTCCGGCTAATACCTACAAAGTGAACTCATCGTGAAGGTGAACTTACGACGAAAAATATAATGAAATGATTTATGGAGAAAAAGAACCATTTTTTAAAATAAGGTTCTGGTCGACACTAGTCCCAAAATTGTATTCCATGCGCAAATAAATTCATGGAAATCGGAGGTCGAGAATTCTTCATGAATACGTTTTATTTTCGTATGCGAAGAGTCGCTCGGTAATTCCATCGGAACAATTTTTGCTTCCGACAGTTTCTTTTTATTCGTCGATCGCAACATTCGACATATTTTCCTCGTAGTTATACGGATTCATGAATGATTTTCCTGCTAACGCGATATTTAACAAGAAAATCGCGACAAATATGAAACAAACTGTTTTGCTCGATTTTATGAAGGCGGAGTGAGTCGTTGCTTCCAACGCCTTTGAATTACTCGCTCCCGACGTTGCCGAGAAGCTATATCGAGTTTCCGTCTGTCGTCAGTTCTACATCCGGCGAAACGAGACAAAACTCGGTATTACCGTCGTTTTCCCTCCGAGCAATCCTTAAAGTGCCAAAGAAGGATAAGAAGGATTAAGACACAGAGCGGCGATGATCGTTTGCTTCCCAGCAGGAAGCGCGCAGAATATAATAGCAATAACCGCGAGGCAGAGGAAACAAGCGGGACCGGGATGTGTCGAAACGAATTTCTGCGCTTTGCGCAAAGTAGTTCAGCCATTGTTATTCAGATAGAGATCGCGTCGGGGCCCGTTGTCGTCGGGCATTTATCGGGAGCACCTCGGCTATAGCAGCGCGGAAGAAGGCTCTTCGCAATCATCTCTCTATTGTTGCAAATGAAAGGAGAATAGGAACGATTAGGGCAAAACAGAGAGGAACACTTAAGGCGGAAACGAGAATATATACCGGCAGCGGTTGTACAAAAATGTACATAAAGCGCAGAGACAGCGGTGGAAATAGCTTCCGTCGCTTGCCGGTAAATAACCGTTGTAGAAGACGAGAGCAAGCGAACGCGAAGCGAGATGCGATGATCAACGAAGCGGATGGGCACGCGCGAAATCCTAGCTGCATGCTCTCGTCCTACCATTTGTCTCTCTTTCTTCTTTCCCTATCTCGCGGTCAGAAGAGGCTGAGAGGGATAAGTGCAGTCGGTTCTGCTATAGTTAGCCGGTCCGTTCTCGTCGGGTGGTTTAATACACGTAAAAGCGAGAAGCATCGAATAAGAAGAGGGACGAAGCGCCGCTAAAAATCGATCGACCGTTTCTAGTCGGTTGAGGGCTTTGGAAAGAAAAAACTCCGCAGACGCGCTCCCGTTTCTCCGCGGTCTTCGATCGGTCTCGTCGAGAATCGGTGAACCAGACCCAGCAACGTTTGAGTTTACCGCGCAAGAGCCATTTCTCGTGGCCGTACCATCGCGAGAGAGGCAAAGCAAGCGATGATAGTGCGAAGAAGCGAGAAGGAAGAAGCGATATTCTTCATAGGCGCAAACGGGCGGTAGATCAGTCGTGAATTAGGCTGGCAAAGGGGCACACCAAGCATTTTTCGTCTTCGTCCCAACGTCGGTTTGTGTTTGGTAGCGGAGAAGTTTGTTTGCTGTGTTTCTTTCCCTGTACCTGCCTTTCCTTCAACCCCGCCTCCTTATTTCTCACTGTGGGATCCTTCCGAGTGAGGACTATGGGGGATGCTTACAAACAGACGCTTGTCAGATTTCCTTTATCTTACCCGAGGCATCTGCGGAGCGCTCGATCGCTTCGCGAAGCCTCACGGCAACGCTCGTTGGCCCTTTTCGGCCCGAGAGTCTTAACGTAGCCGCGATACAGCTCTCTCGCCAAAGCGAGACGGAGCGCAGGCCCGTAGCATATCGAGCATTTCGTCAAACACACTATCCTCCCTATTCTCCTTTCTCCGTTGGAATCCTCAGCAATCCAAAAGCGTCACAGTATATATTCACGTTATTTTCCCTTCCAGTGGGCTTCTCGCCATCGACGCCCTCGAACTAAATACTACTTTTCCTCCGGGCAGTAGAAGAAGGGCACTTAATGCAACTAATTCGTTTGCAATATCTTCAAGAAACTGGGGTCTCCAATGCCACACGGTATTTACAAGCAACATCTAAAGCCCCCTCGGCTGTTGATCCACTATTTGGTCCTTTTCACGCTTCCATCTTGGACGGACAACATATTAATGCTCCGGCGGTTAACGCGTCTGATCTCTGAGGGGAAACCTCGGCGTCAATGAGTCTGAAGAGGAAGATAATGGTGAAACGCTGGTGAAGAAGGAGATCAACCGTCGCAGGTAGCACTCGGCGATAGCGTAGCGTGCAGGGCGAAGCGGACGTGTGTTCGGGCGACCAGGAAAAACGGGGGATGTTTTATGGCTTCACGAAGCCTCTACGTACGGACTGCTCGCACACGACGATTATATCTCTTATACTCTCATCTACCTCGTACGGAGAGTAACAGACACACAACTGACTCGTGTCTGGCTGGTCATCAGCGTATGTGAGAAACATACGATTCTACCCTACCCACCTACTTACTTAATACCTACGATTCGTATTACCCCCACACCCACTCGATTGAGGCATCGCGGTCTCTCATACAAACGCTCCCCAGATCCGATCGTTTCTCGTCACTTGTTATCGACGATCCATCGAATAGGTACTTAACTCCGAGATTGTTGAGTTTCCAGACGACACGCGCATTGTTTCGTTGCAAAATCGATACTTCAATCGAAAAATCTTTTTATCGTCAGCACAGTTGTCTTTTGTATACGAGACAATATTCAATCAAATTGATCGACACTCGTAAAGAGTAAATTAATTGCGCGATTGTATCCATAGTTAGTTTGCATCGAATTCAATTGCTTTTGTTCCAATTCCCCGCAATTTGACGGTTAAAAATGACTGCGAACAATGGAACCGGAAATTTCGAGTGCTCCGCATTGTGATGAAAAACATTACTGATGCATTAAAATCCCGAGATTTCTCGTTGAAGCGAAATTTTTTGTTGAAATCGAAAAACTTATTGCTTCGAAATTTAATACATGATACGAACACTTCAAGTGCAAGTGTATTAACTATCAATTAGAATTTATATATTTTTCAATTTTTCAATAAATTCATCGTCGTTGGTAAATAATCATTTGCCCGTTTTTTCGTTCAATCGATTTTCGCTTGGATTTAGTTTCGTTCCTTGGTTTGTTCTCCACGCGAAAGTGACCCGCGTCCGAGAACTGACAAGCACGATCTTTCAATCCACGTGATTTACAGTGTAAAGCGGGACACTTTTCCCGAGAGAGTCCAAACCGATTGTCCCAGAACCCCGGCCGTATTTTTTTGCCGAAGGCGAATCATTGGCACGAGTTAAACGTCCCGAACGTGTTTGTTCAAACAACTCGGAGAATCCCGACGGATTTCTGTTCCGCGTGCGATAACTGTCCGAAAAATCTCGTACAAGGGTCAACTCGGAATCGGGACAAATGGCCCGTTTCGCACAGATGACACTGGAACGTCCGGAGAGTCGCGCTTGTCCGTATGGGGAGCACATCGAGACAGCGAAAGCGCCGGATGTCGAGAGGTCGAGCGTTGGCTTGTTGCGAGCTGCCTCGCCGGACCGGCAGTAGCAACAGCGGAGATAAACCGTTGGGCGTCGATGCACGGGAGAACGCTTTCGTGTATAATAGCCTCTCTATGGTCGGGTCAACGAGGATACGCGATAGCATGGTCGAGAGTCACGTTCGATCGATCAACGCTCTCGTGTCCTTGCGAATGTCTCGGACCGAAATTACTCGGTGTAGCGCGATTAGCGATACGTCGGTTAAGCGCCTTAGCAAGCGCTTGCCAATTCTTACGAAGAAACTTAGTCACCGATTCGGAGCTCCAGAAATCTGAGTTACAAGATTTATGATCGCAATTATCGTTGGCGATTTTTGCAAAAACCCGAGAAAGATCAAGTCTTCGGCATTTTTTGTTATATCGTATAGAGAAATAAAATCTCGAGAAAAATCTCTACAATTATCTCACCAATCTGTTTCGGATGGAGTTGTCATTTAGCGATGCGAAAGAGCGAAACTACGTCGATATTTTCCGACGTCGCGGTTTTAGTTACATCGTGAAAAGCTTGAATAAACATACGTTACGTCCATACGGAGAATGAATAATTACACGGGCATCGACAGAGTTTCGAGCTCCGCTTCCGAAACTCAAACTTATAACAGACACAATGAATTGTTTATCAAAATGTTCGGGCATCGTATACTCCGTTCGGCTGTCGCTGCAACAACAAGCGGCGCAGCATCGGATACGGGGGCTTAATTGTACATCGAGCCTTGTGTGCAGTCGGTAACGAGCTCGACCAATAGCAAGTTCAATCGATCGTTAATTCGTCGGTGGGCGAATCGTCGCATCGAATCAAAACTCCATCTCGCCGCGATCGATCGGACTTTTTCCCCAACAAATTGCATGCCCTTTATCAACGGCAATTGCAAATTTTTCGCCTCGATCAATTATCCGCTAATGAATTATTAAAACTTCAACGATACGTTAATAACGCTGTTCTCGTTTGTGTTTTCGCAGGCTCGGCCTCATTCCATCGTTCATTACCGGGCGCTATCCCGGAATGGACGTCGGCGGTGTGTTCTTTCCGGCGTCGCTTCAGCATCAATTGCATCAGCTGCAGCATCAGCATCACTCGAGGCTCGCTGCGGCGGCGGCGAGCTCGGCGCTGAGCAATGCTAGTCAATCGGACATCGCCGAGGCCGAGGCTGCCGGTATACGTAACGTATTACCGGGCAACGGTGGTTGGCCATTTCTGTGGAGGCCGCCGCACAGTCTCCAGGGTCTCGATCTTCCCTCGAGCGGAAGCGATATCATCAACAGCCTCAGCCGGGTCAGTCCAGCCTCGGCGTCCATTCCTCAACGAGGTGAGCTTGCATTAATTATACATGAGCTTTCGCTGAACGCGTAACCCCCCTCGATCGCGTTACCGTGGACGGACGGGTGTAGGTCGGAGAAAGCAGAAAGGGAGGTGGCAATTAAAATTTACTTAATCGCCAGAACCACTCGCGTTAAGTGCATCAACCCCATATGGCGCTCGGATAGAAGAGATCAAATCTCATTGACTCATCTCTCCGCTATCGTCGGTATCGTTGTTACGAAAATTAACTTTCGCGTGTTTATTAACGCGCCGATAACGATCGGTCGTTAACCTTGCGAGACCGGCCACGGAACAGTCCGGTCCTCGGTGCGGCGCACCCCTCAGCTTATTCCTACAACGTATCAGCCGCAAGCCCATAATTATCGCGACGCTTGAGCCCCTAGAAATGTTTTTTCGACTCACAAAATATCGTCTCGCGTGCGACGAGATTGAGGCAATTCCTCGTTCGTCGTGGAATACAAAATTTCGGATCTCTCTGGCAAAAGGATCTTCCGGGGGATAGGAGGTGAAAAAGGATTTCACGATATTCCCCGCGACTCTCCCTTCTCGAGGCTCGTCGTCGACTTTGGTCGTTTCACCGGTTTCTCTCGAGTATGTGGCGCGGGGCCGGGAGTAAAAGGGTGTGATTAAAATTTTCAGGGGTGGTATGGTTTCGAGGAGGATTTGGTCGCGGTGGAGAGAAGAGACACGGGCACCGAGACGGGTGAAACGGTGGCGGAGACGAGAGGGGTAAAGGAGCGAAATGTATAGGGCCCGACGTAGAGATCGAGCGGGCGAGGTGAAACGGCCAGCGACGAGGATATTGCGAGCAAGAGCGAGACGTTCGGCGCGCTCGAGATGGTAGAGCAAAGAGAGGGTGTACCCGCGCGTGTACGACTATACCGGGGTACGGCTTCCACGGCTTCCGCCACGACAAACCAACGTCGATCGCCTTACTCGTCGATCGTTTTGCTCCTGCCACCTCCGCCTAAGTAGTTGCCCTATTCAGGGCTCATGAGCGCTTTCTGTTGTCCTCCCTTTCAACGTTTGTAACCAACTATTCGACGCTCTATAATTCTATCTCCGCAACGACCTCGGCAAACACGGAACGCGCCGCGACGAATATGTATATGTTCGTGCGCGCACACAGATTTATATACATCCGTCGACAAACCGCAATATTTGTCCCATCACCTATCCGACGATATTACGAACAACATCGGCACGCGAATGCCTCGATCCGCCAGCGAAATTCTCTACATTTGATGAAACAATTCCGGGGATGTATTTCCCAACCCTCGCGCGCGCATATAGTCGATCCGAAACGATTCCGCCCCCACAAACGGCCCGCAAACACGGTGAAACCTCGATGAAAAATACCTGTATCGCATATCTGTCCTAGCGCTTTATTTATCCACTGCCAGAGATGAATTTGATAAAAAAATATATACATACGCACGTCAATAGATTGTGGTATATTTTGGACAACAAGTGTTGTATTATAGATATCGGTTGGAAAAACGATTTCGTCGCGACAGCGCAATTTGGCGATATGAATATAATAATGATGAATAGAAAAAAAATTGTTTCCACTTGCGTCTCGTGTTCGCAGAGGACATGGACGACGACAATCGTTCGGACAATCGTCTTCATCGACGCAGCGGACGAAGTCCCAGTGGCGACGGGCACAACGACATGGACGACGTCGACGACGGCGGCGACGGTAGCGATATCGGCGATTCCGGCGGACGTCATCACAACTCATCGCCGACGGATAACGCTTCCAACAACCAGAGCGTCATAATGCCGGGCGGCGACGGAAGCGAGTCCGGAAAGATGAAGAGGAAGAAGAAGACGCGGACGGTCTTCTCGAGATCGCAGGTCTTCCAACTGGAGAGTACGTTCGATCGGAAGCGATACTTGTCGTCGTCGGAGCGAGCTGGTCTCGCCGCGTCGCTGGGCCTCACGGAGACTCAGGTCAAGATATGGTTCCAAAATCGTCGTAACAAGTGGAAGAGACAACTGGCCGCCGATCTCGAGGCGGCGAACATGCATCACGCGACGCAGAGGCTCGTGAGAATTCCGGTGATCTATCACGAGGCACCGTCCGGAAATTCGGTCGTTTCCGGGCCGTCGGGCAACGGCGTTGGCTCGGGCGTCGTATCGTCGAGCGGCGCACCGTCCTCGGTGACCGGTGGGTTGTCGCACAGCGTCGGCGTCGGCGTCGGCACATCCGGTTGCGGACCAACCACCGTACCGCCGATATTCTACTCGCACCATCATCATCATCAGCATCACCATCATCCCTCGCACGTGCAGGCTCACAGTCTCTTGCCCCATCAGGTGCATCCCCAACCGCCGCCGCCTCCACCGCCACCGCCGAATCCTCAACCGACCCCGCAATCCTCGCAATAACCCGCTCGTCATTACGATCGCGATACCGAACGCTGGGACACTCAACGGAGGCACGAGCCAATGACGAGGCTCGACGCGCCTCGCAACGAGGAATCGCTACGCGACGGGGACGAGCAACTCATCTCCCGTCGGGAACTCTTGCTCGTCCCTCGAATCAACGACGGCCACGTTTCAACGGGAACGGCCCAGATCCGCGAGAGCCACGGGCCCGAACTCGTCAAACCGGAAGCTCGGAGGGTCCAAGCGGCAGCAGGGAATGCTCGTCGCTGCGACGGGGACTCCGACTACATGGCCGCGTCAACGTGCAACCGAGATACAGTACGATCGCTCGACACAACTGCGTCACGCAAACGACCGATTGTTCTTATAATTAATATCGACGAATAAAACGACGATGCCTACGTGTCAATATAAAAAAGAAAAAAAAAAAAAAGGAAAATGAAAATAAGAAATTTGCGTCACCATAAATCACGGGAGTTTTCTTTTTTTCTTGCATTACGAAATATCCTCCGGAGATCCGGCGCACCGATGATCGTTGCGGGGGATCGAGTCGAGGATTACGGCGATATTCGCCGATCCATAGTTCTTTCAGCAGCCGACACAAAAATCTTCTAAAAATTCTTTCAACATTTTTGACCGCGATAATCTTATTTATTTGTCGGGCAAAAAGAAACTGATCATACTTTGGCGAATATCGCTATAATTTAGTCGACTCCTCCCAAGAAACTTATCGAAATTATGATTTTTTTTCCAGTTCTCCACTTTCTTTAACCCTTTTTAATTTTTCCACCCGTACAAATGCTTACGAGGCGGATCAATCGTTCTTTTCAGTTCGCTGTTTTTTTTCCCCACCGATCTGGTTCCTCGTTGTCTCTTTTGCCCGCTTTATGTCGTACATCGGAAGCAGAGAAAAAAGGAACGCACAGCATTGAGACTGAAATATCCACCTGGGAAAAGTCGCGGCGAATAACACGAGCAATGCCGCAGCGATATCCGCTCAGCTCAGGAATTTTGCGGTCCGCCTGTACGTGCCCGGGTCGAACTTTTTTCCAAAGCTCTCTTGGCCCCCGGCGCGCAATCAGGCTGAGCGCTCTACTCTTCGCTCATCGTCGTCGTCGTCTCGAGCCTCGCGGAAGCCGTTCGCGTTTCGCCCGACCGCCTCGTACGACGCTCGACATCCGTTTTTCTCCTTTTCTCGTTCGGTCGCGCCTCCGCGCTCGAGCGAATCGCACGAAAAGCGCTTACGAGCTCCAATTTTTTTTTCTTCTTTTCTATCAACGAACGTGGCAACGCTTCCAGGATACCGGGAAACCGTGCGTATGCATGTATAACACACGCATAAGAAGGATAAAGCCAAGCGAGAGAAGCCTCGGGAGGGGGCGGACACGAGTGAAAAAGAGGAAAAAAAGAAAAAGAGCTTTACGTATAGGGTTCTTCGCGGTCGTGAGATAGAGTTGCTCGCTCAGAGGTATATGCGAGAGAGCCGCGAGACCACGAGGGAACGGACGACAATACCGGGTGCTTTTGCAATACCGGGTAGTATCAGGAACATCAACGCCCAAGCGCAGTAACACGCAACGCTCGCTCTCGCTCCCTCTTCATTCTTGTCCCTCGCTGTGTGTGCGAGTACGAGCGTTTTTCTCCTTTTTTTATCTTCTTCTTCCCTCTATCATTCCCCGGCTATCTGCATAGGCCGCGCTCTCGGGGTTGTTTCGCATTTCGCCGAGGCTGAGTAAGTACGCGGGGCAACGTAAGTACGTGCACTTCAATCATCGTTCTCACACCCCGTCGCGCGCCATCGCACCTTCGCTCTTTCGCCTCTGATCTCTGAACGCTCGAGCCTTTCATCCGAGCAGCCTCGGCGGCTCCTGCTTCTTCTCGCTCTCGTCTGTTTTCGAAATACTTCTTTTTCCTTCTTTCTGCACTCAATCCTGTAGATCGCTTTTTTTTTCTTCTTGCCTCTCGTGCATGTAACTCTTCGGTGTCTGTGTCTGCGCTTCGGCGCTTCTCTCGCGCGCGCGCCACGGCAACCGACTCTCTGTGACTCCGGTCGCCAAAGCCCTTCCCCGCCGCGTCGACGTATTCCGGCGTTGTGCGATTTCGTTGCCGCAACTTGTCGCGCACAAACCGGCGTACGCGGAATAGCGGCGGCAAAAGCCGCTTGGGAGTTGAAAACACTCTCCGATATAGCGAGAAAGAATTGCCGCGAGGCGAAACGCAAAAGATTTTCTCGAGTTCCGCGAGTAAAGTGCATTGAGACAGTCGCGGATGCGGATCCGGCGATATGCGACCATTGTGTCCGGGGGCGCGAGAGGCGGAGAACACACTTTTCTCTCGTTCGAATTGTTTCGAGGGGGAAAAGAAAAAAATTGAAAAAAAAAGGACTGCGAGCGAGAGACGGAATGAATATTGAGAGTAGAGTTAAATGTTCAAAGTTTCGGTAGTCGAAGGCGGTTATTGGCGAAAGATTAAACAGGATCGACTCGCAATTCATTGGAGAAAAATCGTTCTCTGATCTCTTTTTTTTACCTCTCGTTCAGTTCGGAGAGAAAAAAACGGAAAAAAGGAAAGAACGCCCGACAGAGAGAACGACTCGCAATCCATTGAAAAAATGATTCTTTGATTTTTTGTTCTTAAATCTTTGATTTTCCGTCATCTGTGACTTTGCTCTCAAATCGTCCGTTGAGATATTGAAAAATCGTGGAAATATTCGGAAAAAATTGTAGTGACCTTGAATAGTTCCGTTCGATAGATTAGCAATTCATTGACAAAATAATTCTTCGCTCTCTTTCCACACAACCATATCCGGCTAACCGTTCTATTGAGAAATGAAGAAAAAAAAACCGATCTATGAATCTACAAGTGAAAGAAACTGGTCCGAAATGTTCGTGCAACGTTATACGCGAACTTTCGATCGCGTTCAGGATACAAAAAAAAGAATAATACAAAACGATGAGAACATAATTCCGAGTAAGAGGCGTTCGTAGGGTTTCATTCTCGAAAAGAACCTTGGAGTGTCCCCCAGTTGAGTACTATAATACACCCACGTGATAGAATTCTACATCGCGAAGTTGCAAACAGTTTTAAAAAAAAATACAAAATTTTTTTCACCGACATCCATATTCGTTCCACAATGTCCGAGTTTCTTTCTATTCAGTGTTTTTATTCCATTTGTTGCTCGTTCCCGTTGTATACGTAGTTTAGCGTATTACGGAGTTTGTCCATCCGCCCCCTCGTCGAGTGGTCGAGGAGGCGAGAACGAGATTTCATCGATTGGGGGTAAAGCCGGACCGAGCAACGAGCCAGGTATCGAGTTTTGCTATGCTCGACGCGGAGAAACGAAAAGTTTGTCGGGTGTGCGTAAGCGAGCGGGCGCGCGCGCGCGTGAGTAAAGAAGAAGAGAGCATTGTCGCCCCGGCAATCTGGAGTCGAATTGCCGGTTCTCTTTCTCGCTCTCATTATTTCCTCGACGTTGGAGCGCACGAAGCTCGCGCTCCGCCCCGCTCCCAACGTGAGTATATACCCGAACTTCCCCCCGGAGTAATTTAACGCGTAAGGGGATGACAATGGGGAGAGCCCCGAAGCCCGTTGCCCACACCCTGAAACGGACTATGAAACCCCTCTCACTTTTTTTTTCTTCTTTTTCCAGTCTCGCTCTCCGCTTACATTCGCTTCTCTCCTTTGCTCTCGAGCCAGTAGGGGTAATGATCGTGTTACCGGTGTGTTTGTCGAATATGCCCCGCGAGAAAAATTGCCTAATAACGTGACGACTGCTGCTTTGGCCTCGCGTCCTCGAGAAAAAAAAACACGAAACTAACCCGCATTAAATCCAATAATGGAGCTTCAAAGCAACAACCTCCCTTCACACTTCGTGAACTGATATTCAACAAAAAAAAGAATCAAGGAAATTCAATTGAAAGCGGAGCACAATAACAGCGGATAAACTAAACTCAATCACCGAACGATTGGAGCGTATGGATGAGAAAAAAAAACAGAATATTGATTCCATGAATATTAAACGGAGTAAATGAACGATGCTCGTCGATGCGGCGCGCGGCTCGCCGCTAATTGATTGTCTAATTACCCTCGTCAACCTCGAAAAGCAGGGACCACGCGATTGAACATCTGTCTCTGTTGCCCATACTTTTTTATCTGCGGAAGCGAAAGCGACGGATAATCGTTGAGTGCCTTTGGTGCATTAAATTGTTTTTTTTTTTAATTGGACAACAGATGACGCTTAGGGAAATATTCGATAATATTAAACACAACAAAATGACTGCGATAGACTCATTGATTGTCGGTATCTCTTCTCCGTCCCTCGTCGGCGCGCGATCTAATTTATCGCGACGTCCAGTATCGCGTCGTGATCGTTTTCGTCACCGGAGTCATTATTACCGAGGGTCAGAGAGCACCGGCGTTAACACGTGAAGCTAGGAACATAATTACTCTAATGGAAACAGTTTTCGGTGGATCTATCGTCGGCGGTAAGTCGGTCTCTCGTAACGTGACTCCTCCGCCCCGTGGCCATGAAGAGCGCCAGGCAGAAGCCGGAGTAGATTCGTAGGTTCCGCGCTCGTTGGCTTTGACTGCTATCACGCACGATAAAGTCCCGTTTATACTTCAACGAGGCCTCGTCGACGACAAAACGCCGGGGACAAAACGAAAGGAAAGGAGACGACGGATGATCTACACAGAGGTCGAATACGTTAATTGCCACGTGATCGTTTCCTCGCCCTTTCGACGGAGCTTTAGTTACCTCTGGGGAACCCCCTCTTGGAAGCTTCACGTGATTCGCCTCGAGGCCTTCGCCGCTAGCGATACAATTAGTCTAATGGAATAATTACGTCTTTTTTTTAGGCAAATCTATCTCAACGAGAGATAGCGCGCCGATGGGGATAAGCGGGTTGAATCTTGTTTTTCCTTTCTCAACAAAAAAAAACGATAGTATATTTCTGAAAATATGTAGGCGGTCCTCTAAGGTAATCCTTTCGTTATGTCGGACTCTACCTAAGTTCGAGAGAGGAACAAAAGACATTGCAAACACTTCCCGATGGAATGAAAACCTGAAGAAAAATCAAGGATATGGGAGATGCATAATAATAATTCCAAAATGTTATTAAACTTTCAGAATTATTATTACGCAAGAACAATCTTTTCAACGCCGATATGCTCGACTTTTTCAGATTTTTATCCGATCGGGAAGTGTCTGCGATTCTCTTCGAAACCGACCTTGAAAAAAAATCATGGAAATGACGATCAGGTGAAACATGTAAGTATCGAAATATGACTTTTGCAAACGTTTGATAGCGGTCAGAACGAAAAAAAACCAACTCAGAACGAATGTCAAACGAAATGATTCTCGCTGTGAAAAGAAAGCGATTACAAAGAGTTTGCGTTGGCTTTGGCATGCGCAATTTTACGGAGGGGTTAAACAGCGTCGCGAAGCTTTTTTGATCGTCAGTTCGCCGACTGTGCGATTCGTCGAAGATTCCAGGAGATCGA
This sequence comes from Ischnus inquisitorius, assembly GCA_963924025.1. Classification (NCBI taxonomy): domain Eukaryota; kingdom Metazoa; phylum Arthropoda; class Insecta; order Hymenoptera; family Ichneumonidae; genus Ischnus; species Ischnus inquisitorius. The sequence continues at coordinate 14,571,788 of OZ001254.1, read as the reverse complement.
GAGTGGCACGAGATCTCTCGGTCGCGTTGACGCGATCACAACGGGCCCTTCGAGGGGGCCCGCTCGTATGGGCGAGGGTGAAGAAACGAGGTAAAGGAGAGCAGCGCGAACCGAGCGAGGGAGTCAATGGGCATAAGCACCAAGCGCGTAACTGAAAGAAGAACCGAGAGGGGTGAGAGGGAACGGGCGGGGGGGCGGGGAGGGGGGTGAGTTTTGGCGAATCGTCGCTAGATTAAAAAAGAGGCTCCCTTTTCACTTGCTCTTTTATGCCGTTCTATTGCTGCGCCCCAACACGCACGAACCATGTGGGCGGCTGCTCTGCTCTCTCGTACACGAGTAACTAAACGAAACGGTCCCGCAACGGCGTGCGCCTTCGCTCTTCCATGCCTTCGTATTTATATACTATAATACCATACGCGTATAGACGCTCTCCGGCACGAGCATTCGATATCTCGCGACCGTCTGGTGAAAAAGCAATTCGATCTGGTGGAGCAAGGCGCGCTCGCGCGGCCGGGCCGTTCCTATCCGCGACGCCCAAAGCGCAAGAGATAAATGGAGAGAAAGGTTTTCGGGGAAGTTATATCGGGGAAAACTCGCGATTCCCCGGGAAAAGGCAAAGTTGGGTACGGATGGTGTAAGCTAGACGAAAGCGAAGCACCGCGCGGCGTTTCCATACTTCCATTGAACTCGCCCAGGCAGCGTTATCCCGCATCCACGCTCGCGGCTTACACGGTTATAAAGTCTATCTGTGTCTGGGTTGTGCACCGTAGGACAGCCCCTCGTCCTGCGAGCCGAGAGAAGAGCGCCCGAACACCGAGGCCGGAGCGGGGAGCTCACAAATCACGATATATCAATTTCGGAGTATGCATCGTATTCTGCATTGTACGCCGTTACATAGAGTTATACTGTTATACCGGTGTATATATACTATATTCATATATATATACATATAGAGAAAGTATAACCGAAGCCGGTGCGTTTACCTCGCAGCGAGCGGGCCAAAGTAACGAAAATAATTCATCACGGAAACGCGGAAAGCGCAACGGTAGATACATCTCCGCACTGTTCGGCGCCCGACGACGAAAGGGTGAGTACATTGCGCCCGGGAAACGATTTTTTTTCCCGCATTTTCCACAAAATCGTCGTAATAACCATTTTTCTGTATTTCAACGGCACAGAAAGAGCTTTGGGCACTCGGCGTTCTTTTTTTTCGCCATTAGTTCCGAGTGCTGAAACTTTTACAATATTAATAGAAAGAGGACGAAAAGTCTGTGGAGGCTTCGGGGAGGACGGAGCTCGCCTACGTTAATCACATTGTTGACTAGATATTTCTATTCTGACGAGTGTGAAAAACGAACGAGAGACGAAAGGTAAACGGGAAATATTTCATTCGCAGTACCGAACGCGGTACGGTCGCGAAATAAGAGAAGAAAAAGACTTAAAGACAAAAGAAGAAAAAATCATACACCTGTATTTTTCTTCAGTTGCAGACTCCGGCGCCACTTTGGGCGTCGGAAAAGCCTTGAATTTATTGGCCGAAGAGGCAAAACGCGCGTATTTCTTATTCCAGGAATATTTGAAACTCGATATCGTGACCCAAACGACGCCCCTCGGACAATACCTCAAATTGTAGTTGGAACGCGAGGAAAGAACGAAGTCGAAGATCGAGTAGACGAAATCGGGCGCGACCAACCGGTGCTTCGCCATCCTTTCCGCTGCTAATCCGCATCCGTGTATCGCAAAATTATGATCGGCGGGCCTCCCATTGTTTCTCGGCGACGTCGTTTCGGCGTCGCTCATTCTCTCGCGATGCGTGCAGTGAAAGAGAAGAAAAAAGAAGAAAGACAGCGCACAAGAGCGATGCACAAAACGTGCTACGTCTGTCGATAAATGGATGGACCGGGGCGAAATAAAAAGGGGTTGCCTTTGAGCCGTGTACGGCTAACGCCAACCATACGTGAGTCTCTCGCGAGCGTTACGTATACGCGCGTTTCGCGCTTCGTTGCTGCCAGATTAATTAACGAAGCACTTCGCCCGCGGCCCCCGCACCCTCTTCCCCCTTAACGGCCGGAGAGGTTGCGCCGCGTCCGCTGTTAGCCCGCCGATGCTCGAGAAAGGGATCAGGCAACTCCGATACCGGAGTAGCGGCTAATAGGGAGCTACCGGAGAGTACATCACCGGGATCAGCCCCACCGACGCACGCGATTCCGTCTCTCAGTGACTGAAGCGCGTTGGTTTGCGGCATGTTAAATCCGTTTGGGTCGGTGGGTAGAAAAACGACCGAAAAGCATGTACACCGACGTCGTAACTCGTGGAAGAGCACTCGCACAGGCAGCGACTACGAGCAAACGCTCGGAAGCTCCGTGCAACATTCTATCCAATATCGCGTCCGGCGAGTCGGACGTGGGTGTAGATTGACCGGATATACCTGTGTCTATATACCTTATGGACTGTATCTAGGAGTTACGCGATCCAACTACTTAAGCAGCCGCATATCAACCAATCGAGACGATCGTCTCACCGTTTCTACGGACGTCCCTCTGTGCCACCGGCCAACTATATCGAACCTAATGGAGCCTCGGGGATGCCTATGGCTTTGGCGCTAAACTCGCCGTCTGCCATTGTAGTCTCTAACTACGCACGGGCTTGGGAGAAAGCTTTTCCGTGTAACACCCGAGCGTACAAACATCGAGCGGTTGACTCTGCGTTTACTTCGAAATTCGTCTCGATCCTCTCCCGACCGAGTGGTCGTTCTGACTTTGAATTTTTTTTCAACACGAGCGCATAAACAATTACAGAATACTCCGAGGTTTCTCGGAAAAAATTATTGTTTTTTGTGACTTAACTTGCGTGCAAACGGAACGTATCGTTTGGTTTAATTCGTTTTTTTCCATACTCATGGCTCATTTTCCCTGATTAATCAAAAAAATTCCCTGATTTCCTTGACAATCTTTTCTGTTTCCTCACTTTTCTTCTGTCCTTTTCTGCCGACGAGTGGCTACCATATTCTTTCGATCCTCAATCGGAAAAATTCTCCGAAACTAATTTCCCGCGGATGGCGAGCAAAGTAGGAATAAAATAATGTCGAGAAAGTGTGCAAATGAGCCCGTCAGAGACGGAAATCGAACTCCTATCGCGAATATATATACGTGGCGTGTTTTGTCGTGTGCCTTTTTTTTTTTTTCTTCTTTTTTATCTGTCGAAAGAGAGATTGGCAAAAGCGAGAAAGACCGAAAGAGCTGAGTGAGCCGATAATGACGCTGCGGCCGAATGGAAAAATGCACCAGCGAGAAAAGAGAGAATAGAGAAAGAACTTGGTGAACGGAGTGGATCGGCGAGGTTGGGCGGCGCGGGGTTGGAATGGATTCGCGCGGGCGCGCCCTGCTATCCTCTGGGAATTCTCGGCCCAATCGACGCTTATCCACATGACGCAAATGCCGTGCATGTGCAAAAGCGACGATGTACGAAACGTAACGCTGCGCGTTTACGTGTACGACGTACTCTCTCGCCGTTCACCGATTAACAATCCTCGCGTCTACCCTCCTCTTCGCTCCGCTGTCTCGTCGCCTCTGTGTTCTATCTCTTCATCCCTCTGCGATTCTCTTTATTCAACGACTCGGCTCCTATCGTTGCTTTTTGCTCTAACGCTAATAGACTCGTCACAGTCGGACACGCGAATCGCCTCTACCCGCACAACCTACACATGTGCTCCTCGCGAGGGAAACGATGGGGAGTTAATAGCGGTGAATGAAGAGCCGCAGAAGCTGTAGATGGGCCGAGAAATCGAGTGGAGCACTTCGTTGACCCCCTCGCGGGACTTCTATGCGGATAATCGACTGAAAATAATCCCCGGAGACCATCGGCACCCTCGGCACCTCGATGCGAGCTTCCATACGAATCTCGGCACTGTCTCATCCGTTATAACGCATCCCCGATGTTACGGCGCGTTGAGCATCGTCGGAGCTTCTACAATCGCGAACCACGAGCCGAAGCTCTTGCATCTGTGCGTCTCGATGCTCTTCAACAGGGTCACCGCAATAACGATTTCGGGTAATGCGTGATTTTTCTTCAGCCGACAAAAAATTCATCGAAAAACTCCACCGTCGGAAAATACTCGAAGAATTCTTCTGTCGGCCGAGAAGAAAATGTCGACCGGTTTTTGTTACCGAAAAAATTCTTCAAATCATTTTCCGACACGTCGGAAAAGTCGTATTCAATGGTGTTCTTGTGTGAGATCTTTAGTCGGGAATGTTGAAGAAAAATAGTGCGTCGATTGATTGGAGACCGGAAAGCCATCTTTGTGAGAGACGACAGAAATCGGCGGGGGTTAAGGGGAATCTAGAAGCGATCTCGGCCTATTGCACTCGACGCTTTGCCAGAGTGCAGCGAATCCACGGCAGAGCATTTGTGTATAGCGCTACTGCGTTAATAGGAGAGTAGACACAAGCCCAATCTCCGTTATACTACTCGACTCTCCGCGTCCAAGCGGCTCGTATACAGAGCAAGGGAGAGGGCTCGGGGGGGTTGGGAAATGAGAGATTACGCCGGCGACTACAGAAACGATATATACGTATATATACGAGTAAGTTCTATCTCTATCCGAGTCGCGGCCTACTGATGCCTGTCGTGTGGCCTGGGTAGAGTGGCGTGTCGCGAATCTCTTTTCATCGATCTGATGACCACCGCACACCGGTGTCTAACGCTGAGCCTCCGTGCGTGTGTGCACGCCTGCTCGAGCACACTCTGTATACTACTCTCATTCGTTCGATATAAGTGGATAGGCTCCGCTGGCGTGCGCGCGGGCGCCCTCGTGTCCGGACTTTGTGGGCGTTCGTTTAATTTTTATACTCTCCTTCGCTCTCCCATTCTCTCTCTCCGTCCCTCGCCCGCGCTCTCTTTCACCGGTGGCCGCCACTCGGCTTTTTTCTTTTTTATCCTCCGTTTTTCCTTTTGCTTTTCGAACCGAAGCTCGGAGAGCACTCGTTGCCCGGACGGCGAGCTCGGCGGGGGTCGGCGAAATACATACAGGCGAGGTGTATACAACTCGCGGGATGCTAAGCCAGAACTCGTGGATTAAACTACGCATCACTCACGACCATACTAATCTCCGACTTTTTTCCCCCGTATATTCGGAGTCAACCGAGAAAACGCGGGCTTTTCAGTTCTTCCATTTTTCTGGGCGCATATCTGTTTTCCACATTTTTTCAGCTGTCGGTTCTTATTTAATTAATTATAGATTTTACGCGCGATAGTTCGGCTTTATAATAAAAGTGGGCGAGCTCACTACATAGGCTCAATTTTTTTTCAGATTTACTTTATTATTTTTTTTCATTCTATTGGTTTTAACTTCGAAGACGTGATTTTTTTTTGTATCGAAAAAAGCCCCACGCGGAACCAATAATCAGTTCAATCAAACCGATCGATCGAGAATGATCAAAAATAGATGTTTGCTCGGAAAAACCACTTAGAATTTCAAATTTGGAGATGGGGTGACCGGAGCGACGTTGTACGAGCTTCGATAGCCTTAAACGTGGGTACATACGCTACTCATCTGCCTTCGGCATTATCTACTGTAAGGAGGCAATGACGGGAGACGAGAAACGGCAATAGCCAGACGGTACGAGCGGGGCACGAGCTGCACGATATTGCTCTATAGACATGCATACAGCGGGTACCGAGAGGGAACCGGAGGTGGGGGAGGGGGGAGACAGGTTTTACCGAGGGAGTGTCCCGATGGCTTCTAGTTCGCATCTAGCAGCGAAAAGGGTGGCTCGCAATTACGGATTTTGAGTGACAGATGCTCGCCCGCCAGTCGGAAGATTAAAACAAGTAATCAAAGCCCCCCGGTAGTGGCCCGAGCCCTCGGATAGATATGGATGGATGCACGCCTACTCTCAGCCACCAAACAGTCTTTTCTCTCGGTGTCCCCCGGTACAAGTTACCGCGTTCACCGCAACGACGACGAACGACTACTCATCTTGTACTCCTCACTCCCGCTCCTTCGAGCTGGTTTACAGCTCTGGAAAACACTGCCGCTACCGCACAACGCTTACTTTGCCCCCCCTTTTTTTTTCCTCCGTTCCTCGTTGCCGTTCGTCGTCGTTACACGGACGATGCTCAATCGAGAGGCTTCCTTTTTTTCTTCTTATCACCCTTTTTGTCTCGTTATTATTCATTTCTCGCTTTTGCGGAGCAGTCAACTCGGCCTCGAGATATTATTATCGTACGGTAAATTTTTTATAAACTTTCGCCAGTTTTTCTACCTAATATTTGATAGACGAGACGAGTTTTTCGAAGAAAATGCTTCGAAGAAACCTAAACATGCTTTTAAATCATTTGAAATGTTTCTATTCAATCACTTTTGAGTGAAAGAAATTCTGAAAAAAATGCATTGTTATTAGACAAAAATTGTCACCTGAAAAAAAAGTTTCGTTGCCGAGTAATTTGTTAAACAAGTTTTTCTTTCATCGATTTGTTGATAACTTTTTGGAATGATTATCACAAAAGCGATCTCTCAACACCTTCCACATGCTTGATTTTTTCGGATTTTTGTCCCATTGGGAAAAGCTCGAAATTCTCTCTGAATCTCACATTTCTTTGAACTACCGGTCTGACCACCTTGAATCGTAACTCGGCGCTTTCGAAAGATCGACCCTGAATCATATTACAGGAGCGCAAACGAAAATTTGATCCTCCGTTATGTTCTCGAAGCGTATCGATCGAAAGTTTCACTTCCGGTATATCGCGGTATGCATACGCGTCACGGCACGTAAAAAAAATCTCTTTCCAAGTACTTGGCGCAGAGACGCTGCCGTGTCTCTTGATAATATATTCGCAGCGGCATATAATATAATACGCGCTTGCACAGTCTCGAGGGCAGGACAAAAAAAACATTGCGCGCGGCGCGATTTTCCTCTTCATTCTTCACCCGAGTGACTGCGACACAATCACGAGAATGGTGCCAGGACGTTTCTCCCGCACAATATTCCAAGTTATATTTTACCTCACCTTAACGCTCCTTTAGTTTTTTTTCCCCCCCTGGCTCGCCCAGTCGCCTCGGCCCTTCCGCACGCCAGCGTTATAGCTCGAGCTTTCACATCGGCATGATACACCATGGAAACCCTACTTTTCCCGAACGCCACGATGTGTGTGTGAAAAGCGCGTCAAGATGAAAAAAGAAAAAGAAAAGTAGATATCTCGAGACGAAGTATGATGTCTCGGGATAAGGCGAAGGAACGCCGGAGAAAAAAGTATGACCCTCTTTCACAATGTTTCGGCTTTATACGAGTGCGATACCCGGCTACATGGGCGAATACATATCGCGGAATGAGAAAAGTTTTTGATATCCGTCCCGGAACGGTAATGTAAAACAACGGACAGCGGAATTCTCTCGAGACCCTCGACCGGGATTTTATTTCCGACAATCCTTTCGTGAACCCGCTCTACTTTCGCCCCGGAATAATCGACGTATCGATGACGAAGACTTCCCGCTCGATTACATAGTGTTTATCCAACAACCCTCTCTAACGAGAAACTGCGAAGCAATTTTTCTTTTTTCACCGAAGAAAAAAGAAAGAAAGAGCCGCCCTAAAGTATCATGAAAGAAAAACGGGGCGAAAGGGACTGCTCGAAGAAGCGCAGTGCGGTAAAGAGGGTTCGCAGGCCGTGCGCGCTTCGAATATGATTAGTCCTGAGAGACTTTCATACGCGGCGCACGACGACGACAGGATTGGATTTGGTGGGATAGGAGAGAGGATGAGCCGTTTATCTCTGGCGTCGCTTTTCAGTTTTTCCTTTGCCTTCCTTTTTTTTCCTCTCCACCCTATCCAACGAGGCAGCATCCTCTTTTCTCCTTCTTACTGCCATCGCTCATCTCCGGTTACTTTATCCCTTCCTTTTGGGCGTTACCGGCATCAGCGATGTCCCCGGTCTCTCTTTCTCGCCTCGGTATACCTTCTATCAGAAATAATAAGCTCCCTTCCGTCCCTCCGTTCTTCCCCTCTGCCGTTTGCATCGCTCGCGACTCCACCTTTCGACCGTCCTTTGCGCCCCTCGCGACTCTATCCGTCCCTCCTTCCGTTCGCGAATTTATCACAGAGTCCTTCTCGAGCGGAGACGAGAGTGTCTTTCGCGAATCTAATGTGCTCGCGTACACCGAAGAACCCCCTCGGTGTCGAGAACCTCGAACGTCCGGGATCCAGCGTTTCGACTTCAACCACCGTCGAACCTTTCCCTTCGCGCTTTCCAATCTCATGCCGCTAAAACTGAGCGATTCTTTGCGAACGACTCGATAACAGTTCACCTGGCACCCGTCGAGCATTGATTTTTTCTAATCAACAAAAAAAGGAAATCGATAAATTGATAATCATCTATAATTCCTCGTCAAAGACCTTTCATTGCAGTCGCTTTGATGAACTTTTCGATATCAAGTGCCCGACGTCGCGACTCCAATTTACGATATTGCCCGAAGAAAGCTCGCGCTCGATTCTATATAAAAACGATTCCTCGCTAATGTTACCGGGTGGAAGGATTCTTCGCTCAAAGCGACGAATGATATCGTCTTTCATCGCAGCTACGATACCACGCCGGCGTAATAATTTTCTCATTAAATTGAAAGTGGGTTTCCGATAAGACTCTCCGTCGAAGCACTTTGACGAGTGCTATTAGTGCGTCAAAGACGCGATAGAATCTCGAGAGACAGAGATGGAGGGAGTAGGATAATCCGTGAACGGTCTTTCGGTGACTCGATCCGCTATTGCTCCCATCGCCACAAAGAATCAAATCAACCAGCGCGAGATTGCTCCCTCGCATCTCTAGCCGCGCTCAACGACGATGATGTCGCTCGGCGCCCCCGTTGCCTCGTCCCCCTGCTCCTACTCTTTCGCCCATTCAACTTCCACGAGCCCTCGTGCCCTTTGCGTCTGATTGAACCGACTAGAAGCGGGACCGCTACTATGCTTCCCCCCTCCAATCCTTTTCCGTTCCAACGGGAAAACTCTCGGTACGCGTGCACACGCCTCAGCAGCCCGGAGTGTGCGCACGTGCACGCCGCAGCCCAACACTCGCGGAAGTACAGATCATGGTTCCGGGGCGCTGCAAACTGCCGTTTGGCCGAACGCGTTTTTATAATCGTTCGATACACTGCCAGGGCGGATCTATGGATATTGTGCTGAAGGACGACGATGGTTCGCCACGTGCCCGACGAAACGAGAACAATTCCTACTATGTTTTTTGTTTTATTGTGTTTTTTCTTTTATATACGTCGATTGAGATCGATTAATTAGCGAATGTAAAAAAAACTTAAAGGTTCGCCCATGAAAGGATGAAATGCGCACCTACTTGCTCGAAATCTCTTGCGTGAAACGGCGTGCCACCTTCTACTGCATATATTTCCGTTGAATAAATATATTATTGATCATTATCTGGAAATGATATTCTTTCACCTTAGTTCACGGACTCGAAGTACTTCTTACTGTCCTTCGGATTGGGCTTGATGGTTTTCGAGTCGGGTTGCCAATTCGCGGGACAAACCTCGCCGTGTTTCTCGACGAACTGAAAGGCCTTTATCAGGCGCAGCGTCTCGTCGACGCTGCGGCCAACCGGCAAATCGTTCACGCTCAATTGGCGCAATATACCGTCTTTGTCGATAATGAAGAGGCCGCGCAAAGCTACGCCCGGCTCTTCGAGCAGTACATTGTAACTCGAGGATATCTGTTTGTTAAAATCGCTGAGGAGCGGATATCCCAGATCGCCGCCGAGACCTCCCTGCTTGCGCGGCGTGTTTATCCACGCCAAGTGACTGAAGTGCGAGTCGGTCGAGACCCCGATCACTTGGGCGTTCAGCGCCTTGAATTCGGATATTTTGTCGCTGAACGCCACGAGCTCGGTCGGACAGACAAAAGTACTGAAAAATCAAATTACAATCGTTTTATTAGTGGCATTGAAAAAAAATCGCTTGCAATGATTTCTATGCACATAAATCTCTAATGTAAAATGAATTTATTATCTGTATATATTGTAAACGGGCTCGACCCGTAAATAAATAAATAAATAAATAAATAAATAAATAAATAAATGTTGTTGCAAATATCTGAACAAATATTCGTACAATAAATCTGGATAAACAAACAAATTTAAAAAATAAATGAATATTGAGAAAAAAAAAATTCTTTTTTCTACTGTATACGAACTTGATTGAATATCTCATGGAAATGAGCACTGATCGATAAAGTCGTTAACGAAACAAGATTGAGATAAATACAAAAGTTAATATTGCGATACAAATAAAATTTTGACGCAAGTAGAGAACTTGTGCACAAGATATATTTGGTCAAAAGACATTGAGTAAAAATAAATTGTTCGTTAGAACACAAGTTCGCTTACAAGTCTAGCGGGTAGAAAAACAGGACAACGTATTTGCCCTTGTAGTCGGAGAGTTTGATATCCTTAAAGTCGCCATCCACGACGGCGGTACCCGCAAAATCAGGTGCAGGTTTTTGTATCTGTGGCCAACCGCTGAGCAGTTTCGAACTGACGGCAAAACTACGTGCGTTCTGCGACGTGGGTAGAGAGCTTGACCGTGTCAAAGACGACGTTGTCACGGACACCTGTGCGAACAGACGAAAATTTGTCAACGGCCCCGCGTCGATCAATCGAAGTTTTTTTGTTTCGCTTTATATTCGCACGAAGTACATCGATTCGCGCCGTTCCACTTACCAATTTCTTGACTCGAGGGCACAGACTGACTAGGAAACGAGACATCTTCGATGTTTATCGCACGGCTCGCGTAGCTTCGATCGGAAAAATGATACGACAATATTCGCAGAGGTTATGCAACCGTTTCGCACGGTTTAACAATCGCGAGTCCGTACGAACGATCGTGTAGCACAAATACTGCGCGCATATAAATCGTCCGGGTTCAAGGCTCGTTCACCGCCTCAGAATTGTCGTTGACGAACAATAAAAATCGTAGGAATGTGGATAAACCGGTGTATAAATGTTTAACGGACAAAACTTGCGCTTTACCACCCCGCTTGTGACCGGGCGCTTACTGAGTTGTAGAGGTCGCTAGCCGTCGAGTGTACCCCCGACGCGTGGGTGCGGGACCTGCGGTGCGACGGCGATTTTTCTTTTTTCGTCCGACGAGGGCGCTACGATCGAAGTCGAGTCGAGACGCGCTTCAGTTCGGGTTTTTTCCGGCGCGTGAAAAACGCTCGTTCGTTTTTCAACCGTTCGATAAACAAAGCTGTGTTTCTTCATATATTATTCTAGACTGTAAGAATTAATTTAATACGAAGCAATAATGTACGCTATCGACGACGGTGAGTCAAACCCTTCATTAATTTCAACATCGTTATTGCGCAAACTTGGCAAACGTTCTATGCACAATTTCTAACCTCAAATGTTGCGCGACGACGATTGACGGTAACGTTTTTAACAATCGTCAGAACAAAATGAGGAAGAAGATCCCGAGGAAATCACGTCGAGCATATGGCAAGAAGCATGCTGGATCGTCATCAACGCGTATTTCGACGAGAAGGGTCTCGTTCGTCAGCAGCTCGACAGCTTCGACGAATTCATTGAGATGTCTGTCCAGCGCATCGTCGAGGACTCGCCGCAAATCGATCTTCAAGCCGAGGCTCAGCACACCTCGGGAGAGATCGAGAATCCTCTGAGGCATCTATTGAAATTCGAACAGATCTATCTGTCGAAGCCTACTCACTGGGAAAAAGATGGCGCGCCATCGCCGATGATGCCGAACGAGGCGAGACTGAGAAACTTGACTTATTCGGCGCCTCTTTACGTCGACATTACCAAGACGATTATAAAAGACGGAGAAGATCCAGTCGGTAATTACAGAAAAAGACTATTTATATACGAATAATGCCGCGAAATTCATCGATAGTGCCAGCAGCACAAAATATTCAAATAGAACCTAAATTCTAGCGGGGAAAAAAAGAGATTACAAATACTCCTCGACGGGATAAAAGTCGGAACTAAAAATTGCGCTACAATTTTTCTTTCGTCGTAATTTTTTTTTATAGAAAATTATTTTTTTAATTTTCTGAACACGAATGTTTTTGTTTTTTATCCCACGAGAAGTATTCGTAATCTCTCATTTCCCTCCTGAACTTAGAGGGCATCAGACGTAATGAAAGAATGACCTTGAAAAAAAAAAATGTTTAATTTCATTAAATTCATCATTTTGGTACATAATAATAATATTTACAGATTGAAAGTCTGAATTATTACCGCTGTCGAGTATTTTTCTCTTGTTTTTTTTCATTTTCAATTCTCAAAACTCGAAAAATAATATTCATATCGGTTTTTTTTTTGCAGAAACTCAACACCAGAAAACTTTCATCGGCAAAATTCCTATTATGTTGCGATCGAAATATTGCCTGCTTTCCGGCTTGTCGGATCGTGATTTGACTGAATTGAACGAATGCCCCTTGGATCCCGGCGGATATTTCATAATTAACGGTTCGGAGAAGGTATACATACATACATACATACATTACCGAGATTCGTGTCAAGAGTAAGAAAACCTGGATCTTACTCACCACTTTCTAACGCGAACGTTTGCCGATTTCAGGTACTCATAGCACAAGAAAAAATGGCAACGAACACAGTGTACGTTTTCAGCATGAAAGACGGAAAATACGCGTACAAAGCGGAAATCCGTTCGTGCTTGGAGCACAGTTCGCGTCCAACTTCGACGCTGTGGATCAACATGATGGCGAAGAGCGGAGCTGTACGTTTCTTTCGTAAAAACAAATGAAGCATTCATCGAACGCAAATTAATCTAGACTTTTGTGTAAAAATTATATTTTTTTTGTCCGGCAGAGTATCAAGAAATCGGCGATAGGACAGCGTATAATCGCGATACTTCCGTACATAAAGCAAGAAATTCCTATAATGATAGTATTCCGCGCCCTCGGTTTCGTCGCCGATCGCGACATCCTCGAGCACATAATCTACGACTTCGACGATCCCGAGATGATGGAAATGGTCAAGCCGTCTCTGGACGAGGCTTTCGTTATTCAAGAACAGAACGTTGCGTTGAACTTCATCGGTTCGCGCGGTGCTAGGCCCGGCGTCACGAAGGAGAAGCGTATAAAGTACGCTCGAGAAATTCTACAAAAGGAAATGTTGCCGCACGTCGGTATCAGCGACTTTTGCGAGACGAAGAAGGCCTATTTCCTCGGTTACATGGTGCATCGTCTGCTGTCGGCGTCGCTCGGTCGTCGCGAGCTCGACGATCGCGATCACTACGGCAACAAGAGACTGGATTTGGCCGGACCGCTGCTGGCTTTTCTGTTTCGCGGTCTCTTCAAGAATCTCATGAAGGAAGTCCGCATGTACGCGCAAAAGTTCATCGATCGCGGGAAGGACTTTAATCTCGAGTTGGCCATAAAGACGAAGATCATCACCGACGGCTTGAGATATTCTTTGGCGACGGGAAATTGGGGAGACCAGAAGAAGGCGCATCAGGCGAGAGCCGGAGTGTCGCAGGTATTGAACAGATTGACGTTCGCCTCGACTCTGTCGCATCTTCGTCGCGTCAATTCGCCGATCGGACGGGACGGAAAGTTGGCGAAGCCGCGACAGCTTCACAATACCCTATGGGGAATGTTGTGCCCCGCCGAGACGCCCGAGGGTGCGGCCGTTGGTCTCGTCAAGAATCTCGCGCTTATGGCTTACATAAGCGTGGGTTCGCAGCCGTCGCCGATTCTCGAGTTCTTGGAGGAATGGTCGATGGAGAATCTGGAGGAAATCGCGCCGAGCGCGATTGCCGACGCTACGAAGATATTCGTCAACGGCTGTTGGGTCGGCATACACAGAGATCCCGATCAATTGATGGCGACGCTGCGGAAGCTTCGAAGGCAGATGGACATTATCGTCTCCGAGGTGTCGATGATAAGAGACATAAGAGATCGCGAGATAAGGATATACACCGACGCCGGAAGAATAAGTAGGCCGCTGTTGATCGTGGAGGCGCAGAAACTCTTGCTCAAGAGGCGTCATATCGACATGCTCAAGGAGAGAGACTACAACAACGACGGATGGCAGGAATTGGTCGGCAGCGGCGTCGTCGAATACATCGATACCCTCGAGGAAGAGACCGTGATGATTGCCATGTCGCCCGACGATCTCAATCAGAAGAAGGAACAAGCTTACTGCACGACTTACACTCACTGCGAGATTCATCCGGCCATGATACTCGGCGTTTGCGCCTCGATCATTCCGTTTCCCGATCACAATCAGAGCCCGAGAAACACCTATCAGAGCGCTATGGGCAAACAAGCCATGGGAGTTTACATAACGAATTTCCACGTTAGGATGGACACGCTGGCTCACGTATTGTACTATCCGCACAAACCCCTCGTCACAACGAGATCCATGGAATATCTGAGATTCCGTGAATTGCCCGCGGGTATAAACAGCATTGTCGCGATTCTCTGCTACACCGGTTACAATCAAGAGGACAGCGTTATTCTCAACGCCAGCGCCGTCGAGAGAGGATTCTTCCGTTCGGTTTTCTATCGCTCTTACAAAGACGCCGAATCCAAGAGAATCGGCGATCAGGAGGAGCAATTCGAGAAACCGACGAGACAAACTTGCCAAGGAATGCGAAACGCTATCTACGACAAGCTCGACGACGACGGCATCATCGCGCCGGGTATTCGTGTCTCCGGTGACGACGTCGTTATCGGAAAAACGATCACGCTGCCGGAAACCGACGACGAGGTAACTTTCGATCGGAGGAAAAAGTTTCATTTCTCCATAATTTCTTTGAGGGTTTATTTTGGTTTTTGGATATAGAAATTCCGTTGTTATTCATTAATTAAATTGAAGGAAATTGCCTAATATTATTTTACATGATTGGCATAAATAATATTCTACTTGGTGTAGAAAAAAATTACGAAGGTCGATAATTCGTGGATGAATATCACAGCAAAAATTCTATTAACTTATCGTTTTTGTTTCTAGTTGGACAGTACAACGAAGAATTTCACGAAGAGAGACGCTTCGACTTTCCTGCGAAACAGCGAGACGGGAATAGTCGATCAAGTGATGCTGACGCTGAACAGCGAGGGCTACAAATTTTGCAAGATTCGCGTTCGCAGCGTGCGCATACCGCAGATCGGCGACAAGTTCGCCTCTCGTCACGGGCAAAAGGGCACCTGCGGCATTCAGTACAGGCAAGAGGACATGCCATTCTCCTGCGAGGGCCTCACGCCCGACATCATAATCAATCCTCACGCCATTCCGTCGCGTATGACGATTGGCCATTTGATCGAGTGCATTCAGGGCAAAGTGTCCGCGAACAAGGGAGAAATCGGCGACGCGACGCCGTTCAACGATGCCGTCAACGTGCAAAAGATCTCCACGCTTCTGCAAGAGTACGGCTACCAATTGCGAGGCAACGAAATAATGTACAACGGACACACCGGAAGAAAGATAAACGCTCAAGTGTTCCTGGGACCGACGTATTATCAGAGATTGAAGCACATGGTGGACGACAAGATTCATAGCAGAGCACGCGGACCCGTACAGATCCTCGTGAGACAACCCATGGAGGGAAGAGCCAGGTCGGTGTTGATTTTCAACTTCACAAAGCTCTCGATCACTCCGAAATTCTTTGCAATTTAAAATTGAGCGGGAGTCGCTGTTAAGAATATTGCGCTTTCTCCGAGGCGGAAAACATTGTTTCTCACATTTTTTGCAATCTTGAAGAAACAATTCTTTAACATTCGAAAAAAAATTATTTCACAGGGACGGCGGTCTGCGTTTCGGCGAGATGGAGCGCGATTGTCAAATATCTCACGGCGCGGCCCAATTTCTGAGGGAACGCTTGTTCGAGGTATCTGATCCGTATCGCATCCACATATGCAACTTCTGCGGCTTGATAGCGATAGCGAATCTGCGAAACAACACTTTCGAGTGCAAGGGATGCAAGAACAAGACGCAGATATCGCAGATCAGATTGCCGTACGCCGCGAAGCTACTGTTCCAGGAGTTGATGGCTATGAATATCGCGCCGCGGCTCATGGTCCAGTAATCGTGAAAGTTCAGGGAAATCGTAAACGTATTTTGTGTATAAATTTTTGGCCGATTCGAGAGCGCGATCGGCGACTCGGGAGAGGCGACGGAGGAACGGAAGAAATTGAGTAGATGATAAGACATTAATATTTACGTTCTAGCTCTTTTTTTTTTTTTTTAAGTACAACAGCGCCGATAATCGACACTCGTCGGCACACTTTTATATAACCGTTTCAAATTGTATTACATTGACGCGTTTTTTTTCTTTCTGTTGGACGGTATTTTTTCACGTTGATATCGAGACTCTGGTATTACAATTAGATCGTCTTGATAAATCGATTGTCTTAGAAATAATATTCTTTCAATAAAACAATTGAACGAAAAGAAAATGAACACGTTTATATTCATCGAGTCTTGGACAATTTAATAATCTCTCGAGATGGTACGTTATTAGCTATATTTTTTTCCTCTTCAAGTTGATTTATCGAACTTTTGGACACTTTTTTCGGATGTTATTCTCTATTATTTTGCCGATACTCCACGGCCGTAACGTCCAAATTCACTTGTATGGCGAGTCACGAGAATCGCGTCGGCCGCATCGTCCGGAATTTCATTAGACTAGGATGAGCTCGTGGTATTCCCGTCCGTTGAGTACCGTCATTGCTCCCCCGTATTCACGTAGCACACGTCGAGAATGCAAAATTTAGCTCGGCACACCGGACAGGTGCATTTGGACGCCAGCCAAGTTTCGGGAGCATTCTCATCTTGTCTCGAGGCAAACCTGCGTAAAAAAGGATGCATTGTATATAAAAAAAAAATTTAATTGCCACCGGGCCTTTAAGATTTTCTCCATAGTCAGATATTTCCATAGAAAAAAAAAAAATTTGAATAAAAAAAATGTGTAAAAACAAGCTCGAACCATCTAGCCATGCACTCTATGCACCACATCGGACGGCAGAAACACATAGCGCAAGCATTCGGACCACCGTCCTCGGTTACGTCCGCGCAGAGCTTCGTCAACTTTACATTCGACAGAACTTGCATACAACCGACGCATTGCTCCATTTCCTACGGACGAAACGAACAAAAAAACATATTTTTATACGAAGAAAAAAGGAGAAAAAAAACCATCGGTACTGTCTGCAGATCTCCAACCGGAAATCGACGTTTCGTCGTACCTGACGAGTTTCGTAGCGCGGATTCTCGGCCACTTGTTCCTTGAACGTGTCGATGAATCGATCGAGCAACGTTTTGTGAAACGTTACGTTCGGCAATACGGTGATCGGACGCGACACGCGATCTTGGAGATCCTTGAAATCCAGGGCGTTCAGTCTTATATTGAAGTTCTGAACCCCTCGCCGTCTCGGCGTTACCTGCGACGAATGAACGAATGATTGATAAGGAAAAAAAAAAAGAAGCGCTTTACATGCGCACGGCGAAATCACGAAATTCGTTTTTTCCAGGAACGAAGTCGATGGAAAAAAGTGTTTTAAATACCTCTATGTTGACGTACTGAACTTCGCCTCTTGTGGCCGGAGACATTATGTGAGTATCGCTTCGATTGAGCACCAGAGACGTGTCGCTCTGATGCGCAACGTGCAGCTTGTAAGGCGTTACCTTAATTAGCCAGTTGTCCGTCGCGACGACCTTCGTCACGCTATTCGTATTGATAACTAGTCTCGTTTCTATCCTGCGAGAGGTGTCGTCATTGAATTTTCCAATCGTCAATATTGTCGTCAAATCCGATTTGTTCCGTCAAAAAAAATTTGACGGTTGACTTTTGTCGAGAACTACCTTCTGTACTCTATGTTGATGTCCGAGGCGACGGATATCCACGTGGAGTTGCTGTTGCAATAGGCGGCGAGGCATTTTCCTATAGGGTGCGAAGCCCACTCGTCGGCCGACCATTGCAAGACTTTGTGCAGCGTGTAAATCGGCCCGACCAGGGCGCACATCGACAGAGTCAACACGACGGGATGCTCGTTGCCGAGAAACATTTGGGCGGCGTCGACATGGCCCAACAGCACCAGGCCCAGAAAGTACCCTGAAAAACAAAGGAACACCGAACTGTGGAGAAAAAACAAAACAGCGCCGAAATTCACGACTCGGTGCCTCAATAAAGAATATCAATTATTTCGTCTGTTTTTGTTTTTCTTTTTTTGCGTTTTTTTTTACCGAAAGGAAGTATCGAGTGAACGAACAGCGTAACGATGCTTCGTTTTATGTGATATTGTATAAATAATTCGGTTTCGCTTCCTAACCAAGATGCGAAGATATCTGTTATGGTTAATCCGGCTGACACGAATTCCGTTGGCGGATAAAAAATGCATCCCGACATGAGTATGTAAAATAAACTGTAATAGAAGTAACTGGACATTTCTCGTTTGTTTCGGAATAACTCGTCGATCAATCGTGGATTATTGTTGTTTGTTTCGTTCTTTCTTTTTTTTTGTTTTTTTTTTCGGACTTCTTTTATACAACTTGTTGCGAGGGGAGTTGCGTCGATCGTGAAAACATCGATGACGGGTTCTGTCATCCACTGCTTGACGTCGCTGATCGACCGTCAAGGTTCTTCGCGATCGTGTCGCGAGCGAACGGATTCGTTGCAGAAACTCGCGATATGCGATAAAAGAGAATTGCTGAAAATTCATTGCAATTGTACTAAATGTTTTTATGCATAAATTGGTACATTATCTTTTGTGTGGCAATTATAATGGTAATGTATTATGCTGCGAGGGAGGGAAGTGGAGAGTGATTTTCGACGGGCATAGCAGAATCTCGCGAGGTAAAAATTGGGTTCTGGCCCGTGTAGCATAAATTACTTTTATACTGATTTCGCTAAAAAATAACCTCATTCCGTGCTTGCGATGAGGTAAAAAAGTACTCATTTTCATCCAATGACGAGTACGCACGTGCGCATGCGCGGTACGGTTTTGATAACTCTCGCCGGATAGAAATTACGGATTGCGCATGCGTACCAGTGATTGGTTAAAGATAAGCGATTTTTCAGGCGCGTTGCGCGCACGAAATGCGGTTTATGCCGAAATACGTTTAAAATTATCGCCCGGCGCACTTTTCTCTCTTTCTTCCATTCGTAGCGAGAAAGAGAAGAGTTGTTCGAGGGGGATTCGAAACGCAGTCCAGGAATAATTTACTTTTAACAATTTCCTTCACTACTGGTAAAATAGTACCTCAAATTCGATGATTTGCTTAAATCTCACTGTCCAAAAGTCTCTTAGCTTCTACCATCGTTATACATTAAATTTAGCGTGTCCGTTTGTGCATAAAAACTTCTAATTCCTTTAAGACGAAGTGACACACCGCGGTCGGTAACAAAAACTGTAATAAACTTTTTACGACGGGTTGGAATTTGAGGTGAAACAAGAACTGGATTCCGCCAAGACAGGATGTCGATCAAACGGTATTACAAGTTAGATGAGAGCCGAATCTATGACACCGACGGAAGAGCAAGACCGAAAAGCGGTACAGCAGAAAAGATTTATAGAAACTCGTAGGAATCTAACTGACCGACAGTCGATATCGAGCCTTTGGAGCAGATTTCTTCTCACTCCGAAGATTTTGAAGTTTTAGTTTTTGTACTTTCCGTTGCACGACGGACTATCGGAAGTTAACACACAGATGACTCGGCCGTGTTTTTCTGGATTTACAAATCCCATCTCAATCTTCATACGCCGATACTGTGTACTCTATATTTAAAAAATTTAAGACCATAAACGGAAAGATGGCCAAGGTTTTTAAGACCATATCTCAATCTTCAGACTCTCGTTGCGAAGTCTTCTTGCGCCAACTTACGTTTCTCTTCGACGCGCTGCAGAAGCGAGAAAATTACTACATTACCCCGCTGAAGAAATGGTCTCGAAGTGCTTTTCGTAAGCACCCTCAAAAATCACCAATTCCTCTGTCCGTATTTTTTTTTTAATTTCTTTTTGTTGCACGAGCCGAGCCAAACGAGTGACTCGTTACCCATCAGCTCGTTTCACGTTGTCGAAGCGCGATCCGCGAGGAGCACAACGTCGGTTGCCGTAGCCTCGTTGATGCTTGTTTGAGCGAAACCCTGTAATTACGAGAGAGAGATGAACTCCGCGAAAGAGACGAGGGCTTGTGTGGGTTTTTTAAAAAGCACGCGCGGTAGGCAATTGGGGACTCGGGAGAGGGGGGGATCACCGGCAGAAGGCCAAAAGTGATGCAGGGAGCCTTAAAAAGGTGTTAAAGCGTGCCGTGAGCGCGCACGTCCACGTGAAAACATTATAGGAAGGTGTTAATTCAAAACAAACCTAAGTATAGGCGAGTGTGAATCTTGCGCTCGAAGTTGCCGGCTCGATGGAACGTCTTTCGGGGGCCGCAGCGTTCGGCAGCTCGGCGTATATGACCAAGACCGGGACCAACTCTCGTCGTTATTTTCTTCAAGGCGCACCTTGTAATCAGCACCGGTGATTTTGTGCGATATTTTTATTTTCCTTTTTTTCTTCTTTTCTTTTTCAATATAATAACCCCCTCGGCGACCGAGAAGGACCAACCCTTCGTTCGCACCTTCGATTTTGTTCTCTTTGTTCTACTATATTCAGCGAGCGTGCGCCTCGTCGTTGTGGCTCCAAATAAAGAGAATTGGACGAAGAACGCGAGAGATCCTACGGGCTAAGACGACCCGGGGCGATGGCTACAGACTCGGCTGCCTCTAAATTTCATTATTTTCGCTCCGTGGCTCGTTGCCTCGGCGAGGTTTGCGTATGAAAAAAAAAGTATTCAACTACTTTTCGCCTCCTTAATTCCGGCGCTCCGTTTACTTTGCACTGCCCAATTCTGCATTTCTATTTTTTTTCCGAACTTGTAATTTGCTGAACAAGTTTTTTTTCATCAATCTGTTAGTAACTTTTTGAAATTATTATTATGCGAGATCAAACTTTCGAACACCTTCGTTAGTCGTCCATTCGGACGCCATTCGGTAACGTCGATTTTCGTTCCGTGAAGCCAGACCGACGTGTTTGACCCAAAAACAAAAGATCGAACAGTTTCGATGAGTTCTCGAAGATAAACTGGACAGGGAAGTCGGCTAATCGCCAGTTGGAAGACTGCGATGCGGAGGCGTGCGTCGGTTCTCCATATTAGCATTTTAGGCGTGAAGTCTCTTAGCTGGTGTGCATCACCGATCCCCACCGGATAACCATAGTGCGCGGGAGCTTCGCGATGTTTCCGCCAACAGCCGCATCTCTCGCCGATGCGGCTTGCGCGCTCCTCGAAGAGCAGCGCTGCGCCTCCTTAGAACGCCACTTCGCACCCCCGCCGTGTTTCTAAACTTTTTTATCTAGCCGAAGAGATCATCCTCGTAAGCCTCGTGACTCGCGTGGAACCCAGCGAGAGCTCATTGTTTCGAGAATTCAAAATGACCGCGGTGCGCCCGAGATTCATCCTTCGGTTATTAGTGGAGCCGCGAATCTGGCGAAGATCAGAAGAGCCAGATTGCCGGACGAAGGTGTTCGGATCTTGGAAGCTTCGCGCCGATAGTCAGGGCGGTCTTTGACTCGGCATCGGCCGTGAACCCGAAACGAGTCCAACGACGCTTGACCGCGTCTCTAGTCCAGCGGAACAACGGACGCGAGGGGGGTGCGAGGAATGGGAAGAGACAAGAGATATTAGGCCGAAAAGCAACGGCAGCGCGCGAGTCGTATTTTACACGAGAATCGCTCGGCGTGGGCGTGAAACGGATAATTTTCGAAGGTGCGAGAGAAAGCGCGTATGCGCGAGTTCGATCGTATATCAGCGACCGATTACCGGGGCTACCTTCGAATTATCGGAAACGAGGGCCCGAACTAACGGCCCTGTTGAGGATACACTTGGAAGCAAAAGCAAAACATTTTGCTTGATTTTTTTTTTTTTTTCTTCTGGCTTATACCGGCGAAGCTATTGCCGTTTGCCAAGAAGGACCAGAAGTTCGACCATCTGGCTCCTGCGGGGCTGATTCACGCAACGCCTGTGTATGCTGCGCGGTACCGTAGCATATTCTACGCTCAGCCCCGTTTTCACGCGGTAAACGCTGGAAATTAGGACCCTCGCGGTGTTTTGTGTGCTGTCGGAGGACCCCCGTCGAACGCCTTCGTCCGCGGTACGCAGACGATGTTGCGTGCTGGACGGCCCTTCGAGCTAAGCCCTTGGATACGTGATTGAGACGCCGCTTAGAAGCGATCGCCCGACGCTAACGAGGCTCCCGCCACGTACCGATTGGTCGATAAAAGTTGCAATCGGAGATGTGGACTCCGCGGTTGGGGTCGCGGTGGAATTGAATCCAGCCCAATGATCGGCGAACCGATTCGACGATCCGACATTCCTGGCTTTGGGGGATTCCCGGTGAGGTAAACTCCAAGCAAATGGTATTGCACGCGGCAATGAAAGCCATTGGTTGGAATGAGTCTCATTATCTTCAGGACCAACATTCATTGGTTGCACCGACTCATCGGTAAGCTCTGCATTGAATGAAAAATCTTCTCCCGATATCTTACTTGAGATTAGTCCTTGGAACTACATTGCGGTAGCACTCAACTTCATTTTTTTTCATATCATTTGTGGAGAAATGATTAGTCTTGCCTCGTCGGAATCTTACACCAAGTCGCTAATTAGTCGATTTCTTACGATTACGAATCGTTTGTATATTCCAGCAGGATTAGGTAGGATTACGATAGCAGCGATCGATTTTCAAGGCACGTATGCGTTGTATAGCACAAGGAGACTCGCAAGTTTCCGCGCGAGGATAAGATCAATTCTGTAACGTCGCAGCCTCGAGGGCCCACTCTTTTCGGAGGCCCGGAGCGCGTATGCTATAAGCCAGCCGACCGTGTTATTATTTCTAGGAGGGCCTCCGCCCGCTATTCATGAATTATTGATGAGTCAATCCCCGTCCTCTTTCATTCCCGCAGCTCTTCTTCTCTCCTTTTAATGGGCTTCCCCTTCCGATCCGCTGGCATCATACGGGGGCATATCGATTCCCCACGGATCCGATGAAAGGCCGCGTTAACTATCGACTTTGCGATTGTCGGTTCCACTTTTGCATCGCTACGAGATTCGGACTGGATACACTCGTTCGACGAGCTTGTAGCCTTGAATGGAGTTACTTCTTTTCCTTTCCTACCATTTGCTTCGTGACGATTCTGGCCTCGAAGTATAAATACACCGTTGCATCCTGTACTTCAAGCAGGGTACCCGAAGAATCAGTGGTAAACGACCAATTGTATTTAGATATCTCGAAACTCGCCACGCAGTGGGACGGAGTGAAAGGGATGAAAAGAAACAGGATGAATAAGAACTAAATAAGAGATCTCTCAATGTATTTCACCTATAAGTGCCCAAACGCCTCGGTAACGCATATTTTTCCGTATTGAGTACTTTTTCTAATTGAATTTTTGAAAAAATCGCGAAGCTTCGTCGACGTTCAGCGGCGGCTCTCGCGACCATGTTTGGGACAACGAAACAATGTGCAAACGCCGAAAAACTAAAAACAGAAACCAGCCGATCCGAGCGATCGCGAAGCTTCTGCGAATTGGCTTATGCGCGGAAGCGGATTGCAGACGACGCCTCATCATCGATCCCACCAGATGTCATTGTTCGATGCTCCGTACTTCCACGGATGACTCTGGCAGACGGTACCGGCTATCGCCTCTTGAAGCGGCACCGTCATTATTCTGAAGTTCGTGTCCGAATAGTCGAGGCTCGCGATCAGGAAGTTTGGCATACGATCCGATATCATCCACACCATTCCGCGGACGATCTGAACCGAAAATCAATCATATTATCGATTCCAAAGTCACAAGTTTGGAAAAATGCATGAAGTCCGACGAATCCAATACCTTGACATCGGCTGGGAAAATCAAAGCCTCATCGTGCCTGGCAATGACCGCGTGATTCGCAGGAGCGTAAGGCAGCAACGAGTTCCAGCAGCCAACTGCGTTTTGATCAACCAGATTGAACAACATGATGCCGTTATCGTCCATGACCTCCGAAGTCGAATGGCCCATGATTCTTTCGGCAAGTGGCTGGAAGAAAGGAAATTCGTCATCATCGATTCTCGGTAAAACGTACCGGGGTATCGGATTTCGACGATGGGGTAGAAGTCGTTGGGGTTTCTTCACCTGGAACTGATGGTAACTGTCCAGCGACAGTTGCTGGTCCCTCAGAATTTTCGTCGAGACCGCGAATTCTCTGTTGCTGCTGAGCGGATGGAAGAACAGAGTTCTGAAGCCATCACCGGCGATCGGCGACAGTGCCATGCCGAAGATGCCCTCCTCGCCCCATTGGAAGTTCAACCCACCGATGTTGTAGTCACCGGCGAGTGGATCGGGCATGAAATAACTGTGGGTCACCCGCCAAGAGGTGTCGCCCTGCCAGTCGTACACGATCAGCCCGTAGCCAAGTTCGTCCGACATATAGGCGTAAACATCGTCGCAACCACCTTTCCCCATGTCCACGGCTATGTTTGCGATGAATGTGTTCTGGGAACGCGAAAATAACGTGAGCGCCCGTGCAACCGGCGCGTTCTCGGCCTCTCGGGCCGTCGGAAAAAAGAAATGGCACACGAAGCAACGCGGAAGTCACATAATAACGCCTAGCGCTCGCTCGCCGTCACGCGCGCGAAACTCTTCGCGAATGAGGAATTTTATCGGCCGTGACAAAGTTGGTCAGTCGGATCGACGAGCGAAATACAACGTTTGCGTAACAATCATATGGTTTTCGTTAAAACGGCCATTCTTGGGCATTTCGGTCGTTGACGCGATTTCAACGGAATTCCGGGAGAAAATTAATTGACGTCGATTCGTCGATGTACCTGATTGGTGTCTTCCGGTCGGAGTTTGTACTGGCGTATTAGCTTGTCCGTCGTCAAATCGAACACGTTCAAGGTATACGGGCACGCTTGGACCGTCGTGTTTCCGATTCCAATCGTACCAGTGTCAAGGACCCAAAGTCTATCGCACTTGTCGGCGTGGATTCTGCGGTATCATTATTGCAGATTTTTTTTTTTTCTTTTTTTCATTGCTTCAATATCGATTTCGACTTTCGATTTCTCGACAATTTACCTGTACACCGTGGTGAGACCGGTACCGCACGCCCCCGCTACGTTCTGCGCCCAGTTTGGATAGGGAGTCAGCTTCGGCGATCCACCGCGATTCGTGTCAAGAGATATGTAGTTCAGAGTCGCTGGGATACCTGAGAAACGAAAATTTCGTTTTTTTTCACTCCCATATTGAGAAACCTTTGTTTTCTTGTATTTTTGCTTTCTCGAACTACCGACGGTGTTAAAAAAAAGATACGAAGCAATGTGCCGAAGCAATTGGTACAATTTTTTTTTAGAAATATAGGAAAATTAAAGCAACAGAAGAAGCAATGGAAAAATATAGGGGAGAGCGGGGCAAAATGGCATACCGGGGCAAAATGGTACGAAGTGGTCAAATAAAGTCCCCCGTATGATAGAATTGGGGCAAAATGGGCCAAGAGAAAGTCCCATCAAAGTAGATTTTTTTGCTGTCCCACTTTGCCCCAATACCATTCTTCTCTGGTCCCATTGTGCGTGAATACCATTTTGCCCCGGTAAGCCGTTTTGCCCCGCTCTCCCCTACGAGTTCCTTTCATTTTTTTTCTTGTTGACCGCCTTTTTCGAGGACTCAAACGAGAGCGAACGTTCGAGAAAGGATCATTCGAAACTTCAGCGCCGCTTCGAGCTCCGAAGCTCTACTAACAGTTTCTCGTGTGCAACGCTTAAACGGTGTATTTACTCTCTCATAGGCATGAAAGCCGTAATTTCCGAGCGCCCGCGCGGTTTTCTCGCACGAACTCCAAATTGAGCACGTCAATTCGCCGGAGCGTAAGCTGCAAGTGGCACGCAATGATATATTCCGTACACGCGCATACGCGCGCGCGCGATCGCGTAATTCACGTTTTGTTTGATTTTCGGCTTCTCGCTTTTGCGGTTACGGCGAAGGCTTCGAGAAGCCGAGCGGAAGTTCCGCGCGGCACGCTCAACGTTTGCGGATGCATCGTCACTTTCACGGCCTACCATAATCGTTCGAGTATCTCACACGAATCGACTATTTTTTTTTTTTTTTTTATTTTCAAATAAATTTGCTTCCAAATGATTTCCGGTACGGGGAAGCGGAATTGCGCGGCGCTACCGGCAAACTGTAATAACCGTGTTTTTCGTCTCATCGATCGAACCTAATGAACCGCGAAGGAAAATATATATCTCGTATTTGCAAGCCTAATTAACTGAATATTCTTATTAGTCCCCGTACTCGTTTTAGCACCCGTGCGCCGACCGATCTGTGACGTTTAATTATGCATTTTGGCGCTCGAGCCGAACACACATTGAAAAGTGTATCCGTGCTCGCGAGAAAATGATTTATTTACAGTGAAAAAACGTGTAGTTGGATATGGCGAAATAATTGTTCATTCAATGTTAACAAATTAGTCGAGCCAAACAAGATTCGTTGACGTTAACAAATTAGTCGAGCCGAACGAGATTCGTTGACTATTTTTAAATGTTGTTGAATTTCCTTTTGACCCAATTAAACCGTACTCGGTTGAATGAATATTCGTAAACATTAACCAAATATTACGCCATATCCAACTATATGTTAGTCGCCGTCGTATATCCTTATCTGAACGAAAGCTCTGGGTCGATTTTACTTCCCGTCGATCGCGAGCTCTCGTTACATTTAACGAGAGGAAAACGATCGTCTCGGTTTTTCCACTGTGATCTCGCTTTCCTCGTGCTTTCCCGCTCTTTTCGCTTCGCGACTCGAGTCGTTTCGCTCTCATTTATGCTCTACGTGCAACAATTCGTACCGTAATTTCCTCCGGGACTCGCGCGCCTCGCAGCGTCGCGGTCGTCGTAATTACGAACGGCCGAGCGAGCCACGACGATCTATCTCGAATCGCGTCTCTCGCGCTTGCAACTGGAATTTTATGCACTAAACATATCGCGCGCGATCGTTAATTTTATCATTCATTCGGAATATTTCTCTGCTACCGGTTTTCGGTTATATCGCAATGTTTGTGCGTGCGTATTTGCGTAAAAAGAAAAGAAATCACTGCAACGACGTTACGCGGATTAATAACACGGTTTATTGAGCAGAAACCCGTTTCGGAGACCGCTGGGCGTGTTGTCTATCCGTCGATGTCGAATCCAACTGCAAATTTTGTACTTTGCAAATGCGAATTACGGTTGAAATAATAACCATCGCGCGATTGGCCTGTCGATCACATTTGGATGTGGGCACATTATCCTCATTTCGGTGTCGGTAGAACGAATTCGTTGAGCTTATAATTTACATATTACACGAGCTAATGCGATACAAGTAACTCGCGTCGTTGAGTTGCATTTTTTTTTCTCATCTCCTCGCTCAACGAGTTTCCGGAAGCCACGTTTGAGTCAGGCCCGACATGTTCATTAATAATAATTGTAGATCGCGATATGCAACAGTTGCAACGAGTAAGTTGCACTCTCCTTCAGAGATTTCAATAAAAATGTATAAGCTCGGCGCTCGAACGAATAGAAAATCTGAGACAAGTGATAGTGGAGAGCGTGGCGAAATGGCATATCGCCGCAGAATGGGGCGGGGCTTAGTGGGATAGGGGCAAAATGGGACAGTGAAAAAATTTACTACTTTTACTTTTCCTTGTCCCATTTCGCCCCGATATGCCGTTTTGCCCCGCTCTCCCCTATGGAATCACAAATTCCTGAATTGTTTGAGAATTTTTTTTCTTCCCTTCTTTTCATACGTCTGCTCGGGATAAATAAATTTGGGCTGATAACGTTATTTACAATCGCGCCCGTATGGGAGGGGTTATTACGTCGCCTCGGGAGGATCGCGTTTCTTCCGCCTACGCGCGCGAGCCCGGTTATCCCATAGCCCCGTTGGCGCGTGAGAATAAGTTCTCCCCGCTCGCGATATAGCTGTAGGAAGAATCTTGAGCCCTTTTTTCTTTGCTCATTTTTTTTTCTCTTCCAAGAGCTCGTCCTGGCAATTTCGGTGAGTCGTAAAGGTGATCACCCCGGCGAGCGGCTTTTGGTTCCGTACAGGTGTAAAAACTACTCCACTCGAGGGCGTATAAAAGTTCACCAAAGCGCTACGGGCCCGAACGCTGCCCGTACTAAACTCGTTTCCGTATTTACGCGACGCTCGAGAGGCCGAGGAGCCCTCTCGTGAAACGCATGCGGTGGCGGTTCGCTCGCCCTTATCGCCTACGAGGTGCCCGTCTTCTTGGGTTGACGGCCCCCCGAGAGCGAGGTGCGCTTCTTCGGCCGCAGAAAATCAAGAAAGTTCTCCGCGCGAGCGATATTTGCATCGCAACGCGGGACGATAGCGCGAAGGGTCTCGGCGAGGGTGAGGCCAGGTGCTGAACCTTTGCGCGTTCACCGCTGCGCCATTGCTTTCCTTCTCTTCCACTTCGCCTCGTTGTTTCATTCGATTACGAAAACGGCAACGAGAATTCGATCGCGTCAATGAGCGTGACCCGAAAGGACGAAACGAGTCGCGTTATTTATCGCGAAATGGCGTCATCGAGGCAGGACTCGGTGATTTGGCGAATTTTAGTGCACGCCGCGACGAAACGAGAGCAAAATATCGGGGGACTGAGAGAAGTCGAGGCGGATGTGGGCGGATTGAGAGAAAGGTCGCTCAAGAAGGAAAGGGAACGGTGACGAATCGGTGGATAGAGAGAGTAGAAAGAGAATCGAGCTCTATTCCGGCGCACGCGAACCCGGCGTTACATGGAATAATGTTCGTTGAAGTGAGACCTGGACCGGAGAAAGACAAAAAAAAAGAAAACCTGATCTAGACGGAGGACAATGACGGGGGTAGGTGAATTAAATGGGCACGTGTGGCGAGGCGAAACGAGCCACGGTCTTCAAAATTCGATTCGCCAAGACACTCAAAACTCTGCTCTATCACGCGAAGTTGAACGACTATTACGGTACATGACACACGCTGTATTTACGTAGTATAACGAATTAAATTAAGAAATTAACAACACCGGTAAAGAGGAAATAGTTCATTGTTCATCCCTGACGGAAAAGACAATGGATCTCATGCTGGCGCGCGCTGAATGAATAAAAAAAGGACCAATTGTTTATAATAAAATTAATTCCATTAATAATTCAAATAAAAAATAGATTATTATTATTACCGTAAAAAAAATCAATTTTACTTTTCACAGTATATTTTTTTTTATGCAAATGATGGATCATGCTGTTTTCACATCACCGATCACATGCACCTTGGGGCTAAATGGACCAAGCCTGTAATTTACGAAATTTCGCAAGTTTGGATTCAGTTCGAGTTTAGGATTCTTTGCATTGTTCATGCTTCACAACGTTCAGTCTAACTCAATCGTAGAACGTGCGACAAATTCAAACAAAACGAAAATAACAATGACAAAAGAAGTGATATTTGAAAAAAGAGCAAGTAGGAACGGGGATGGAAGATTTCTCGTCGGGAGTGAACGAACTCCCCATTGAGCGAGTGTCGCGCCGGGGTGAGACGAGACGGAATTTCGAGTTTCGCGAGGCGAAGTTCCATTCAGCGAGCATACCTGCGCGGAGGAGCACTTCTTCTGCCGCGTGTGACTACAATTTTTTTTGGCGCTCTGTGTCGCGGAGGCAGGAAGCTGCCCAGACGAGTTTCGAAAAACGAAGAAAGAAATATATATCCGGGGGGGACTGGTCGACGGAATGAGTTTCCGGTTTCGTGGCATCCGCGAAATCTTGTTCACAATTTTTTTTTTCTTTTTTTTTTTTCCATGTCGCACGAACTTTCGTCGGTAGCGCAGTTGATAATCGCAAAGACTCACCGTCCTTCCATCTCGGAACCGTGACGAAGAGTCTGTTCCTCCATACTTCGATGCCGACGGGTAGTCCGTTCTCGGGCATGTAGTCTCCACTTGCGATCGCGGCTTCGCGGCTCTTCTCGTCGGGATATGCCCAATCCAGAACCTTCCATGAGAATCTCTCGAGAATCGGCGCCCGCCCGAACTGCGAGCCCCATCCTCGCAGACCGTAACTCGCGCCGACCGACGATATGCTAAACCTTGCGGCTAAGAGCAGCACGAGCCACGCTGCTCGCTGTGCGAATATTCGATCCATTTCCCGTTTCTCGGCTACTCTATGTTTAGTTGACTTTTCTTTTAAACGACAATCCTTTATCGAGACCGGTTGATATCCTGTTGTAGGCTGTGCGAAGTTAGAAGCTATCGCGGTGGAGGGATGAAGGATTTGCGACCCTGCGGGTCGAGTCGAGCGATAACTGAGCCGTCTGACAAAATCGTGCTGGTATATATGTCCGACGATGATGTTGTTGGGATCCCGTTCTATCCCGTCTACCGGGCGCACATGCCCGGGCCCAGGCAAGCAGGAAAGACATACACGCTGGTGCACGGAACGCTGCACATGAAGTCCCCCGCTCGAGCTCTAAGCCATCGCGGCGCGCACATCACATAGGGGGTAAATCGCAACCTTTCACCGTGGTTGGTTTAGCCGCTCGCGTTCTCGTGCTACCGGCAAGGAAAAAAATGGAGAAAATATGTATATAAGACGTATTTCGTTTGTTTGTTTTTGGGTTTTTCGTATCAATTATTTTTATATTTTCTTATAAGGACGGTGGAATTTTTTTATCAATTATTTATCGCCAGTCGGAAGAGCCAACTTTTTTTCTGCTGATTTTCACGACGTACCTTCCGTTTCGTTATCGCACCTCGCCCCCCACTAAATCGGTCCAAGGTTGTTGCGAGACGGTGCCAAACGAACCATGATAATCGACAGGACACATTTAGTTCGAAGGCTCGTTCGCACATTCCTGCTAGCCGTTCTCGATTTTCAGCACACGATTCAGTTCGACAGGACGAAGGCGTTTTTCATTGCTCGGTCTAATAGTACGAGCCACTTTTGCTTTGATACGAGTCCGACGTTCTGAACGAATGCACGCCAAATTCAAATTTTTTCCGGAAAAAAAGTGCGAAAAGACACAAAAATTAAAAACAAGAATTTATATATCGATTGATATAAATATTAATTAATAAAAATACTATTATTATTATTCATTTTTTAATTAATTTAATTAAACTCGATTGACGCGTGCCACATTTACTCACGACCATCCTTACAGGCGCGGGCAATTAATTCAAAGTACAATAAACACGCATCTCAATGTGTGCCGGAACGAGAAGCGTTGTTCCCATACACACAGATTCAGTAACACCGTCGAGAAGCGCGGCATGTGAGAGTCGCGCGGAAGAATCGCTCCAGTGATCTGACGGCGCTCGTGTCGCAGTACCTTGACAGAGCAAGATTCGACATACGCCAGCACCTGAAATCATACGCATCCCTAATAGGGAAGAGCGGGGCAAAACGGCATACCGGGGCAAAATGGTATTCACGCACAATGCGACCAGAGCAGAATGGTATTAGGGCAAAATGGGACCGCAAAAAAATCTACTTCGTTGGGACTTTCTCTTGTCCCATTTTGCACTAATTCCATCGTACGGGGGTCTTTATTTGACCATTTCGTACCATTTTGCCCGGCTCTCCCCTACGCGGCGTCCCTTTCAACTACCACTGCATCATTTGCACAGATAGCTTCTGCAATTATCGTTAATTAAACGGATGAGAGAATGGCGCTACGAGAATGCAGCATATTCAAGGAAAGTCGAGTCATTTGAATGGGATTATGTGCCATAAGAGTGACGAGAAAATCTTTATTCATGCAAACGGCACGAGTGTCGATGACACCGAGGAGAAAGGGCCATCGAGACTTCCACGAGCGCTCATTTGTTCTCTTTTGCTGGATGCGTTTTTGTTCTCACGCTTAATATAACAGCAGTCGCGACAGACGTTCCCATTAATAGCGAAGTGCGCTGATGACGAAAAATGTGGACTGCCGCATAGCTCATTAGATCGCCAAGTCCGCGCGAGCCAACTTCGCGGTTTCCTGCTTTCATCGGCGACGCGGGCTCTTCGCATCATCGCTCGCAATTAGCGAGAGAAAAATCGCGCATTCGAGGTACGCTATCGGCGCTCGTGGAAGGGATTTATTATATACAAGTATATATTTAGCGCGGAAACGCCCAAGAGACTCGCTGTGCATGAAGTGGCTCGGATCAAAATCTCCTCTCAGCATCCCATGTGGATTCCAATAAGAAAATCTCTCCGGCACACATCTGTACTATAATTACGTTGAATTCTGTTATGCTTCACGTGGGTATGTTGTGTATGCTTTTAAATACACAGAGCTCCGGGTTATTTCATCTCATTTTATGATGCAATCAATGTCTACCAGCAATACGAGTTGTGCGTCCCTTTCGGCTCTCGTTACCCGCTCGCAACGTCAATCACTGGTATGCGAAGTTAACGCCCGATCAATCTTTAGGTGTTACACTGAATTATCTGATATGCTCCACTCGATGCGCACTCGATCGCCCATCACACCCGCATAAGCATGCGCTAAGTACGGGTTACTCCGGTTTGTCTTCTGTGAGTAGGTGCAACTTCGATAATCACATTGCCAAGGCAACGTGCAGTCTGCGGTGTTACACCGTATTTTCTGATCTGCTTCGTTTTTTACAGAAAATCGCAGACCTGATCGAAGGTCAGTCTTCGCATCGCCATCAAAGCAAGCATGCGCTCGATATGGATCATTCGTCTTTTACTATTCGTTACCAGGAACATCAGTTTGTAAAGTCAAGACCCAATTAATGTACAGTTTTGCCGCGTTCTGTTTGTTTTTCTCTTAACCGCTTTCGAGGACCCCATCAGAGGTCTGTAATGAGACACGTATCGCATCCTATGCCGGTGATGCATAAGATGGGACTCTTTTTCGAGCTGCACAGGTCAGTGTACCTTAGAAATGTTGTTTCCAGTTCGTGATGCCGACCGCGGTAATTCGACTTCTCTTAACGCAATTGATCCGGGGCGTTACAATGTTGTGTCGAACCTGTTGCACTACTCGTACTTGTAGATCGAATCAGACTTAGTAAACTGTAAACTAGTGAACTGGCGCTACGTAAGAGAACTATAAGCGGATAGCATTCGCACCGCGCGCATTCTTCGTAATGGTACTTTAATGGAAGCCACAGAGTCGCTAAATCATTATTTGATCTGTTCGCGCGTTCCATCCATTGGGACAGTGCGCCGATAGACGCGAACGTCTCGTTACCAGAACTATTTCACGCTCCAGCGTTGCATCAGTGCACTCGCGCTGGCGCAACTGATTTTCCAATCTAACTGAGGTGCGTTTACACGCCGACAAACAGGCTTTTTAATACACTCTAGAATAAGCCAAGAGCTTCCTAGTAACGCGGCGAATGTTACGCGAGTGAATAACGAAGAAATTCGCGGTGAAGAAAAAAAGACAAACACGATTCCAGCGAAATCCCGCTAAGGTGAGAATGCGCGGGGACAACCTTGGCCCACTTGGCCGAGCGCAGTCGCTAATAAACGCGGAACAATCAGCGGCAACCGCGCTAGTTTCTGGTTGCGAGGAGAACCGTAAATGGTTTGAATCTCGAGCGAGATTCAGGGGTCGCCCACCTGAGAGCGAACGCGCCCAGGGTGTGCGAAAGCGCGCAGGCGTGGAAATTGGAACGCTCGCAGTTTCAACGCCGCGTCTCCGTTCCTCAATCGTATTAACTTCGGGAACTCGCGAGATATCTGGTTGGAGCCCGAAGAATGCGAATGTGCGCGCTGCTGATTCGTTTGATACGCCAACAACCGCGTACATGGGAGAGTTGAATTTTTTTGTTGTCTCGAACGCTCGCTTTCGTTCGACCGCTAATTGGCGAACTATTGTAAGATTTTCTCTATTTTTATAAATACTTTTGAAATAATGACAACTGTGACGAATCCTTGATTTCTCGACCAAAACCCGCATTTTCTCGCTACAAAACAAATACAAACAACTTGCAATTTTTCAAACCCTGAGCTTTTTTTCCTTTCGAAAAATCTTTCGTTCGTTTCGAAAATCTTTCGTTTATTTCATTCGTCGTTGAATACGTGAATGTCAATGGGAGACAAAGATTTATTGTCGATCGACGATTTCCATCTTCCAATTATCTTCAGACAAACGAGAACGCGAAGAAACGATTTGTGATTCGAAAAACGGAACTGCTGTTGATTCGTTATTCAATTAAATTGAGGTAGCTCGTAACGCAGAACATAAAGCATGAGAGAACGTTTCCCAGTACCGACGGGCGTAACTCCTGTGGATTCTTATAAGGAACTAACAGCGTCGACGAGTGAGCGAGCGAGAAGATACATTGACGTGAAGTTTTGCCGCTCGCCGCGGCCGGAGAGCCAATAAAGAGGGTTCAATTCGTTCATTACGACATTTTACGATAAGAAAAAAAGAATGTGAAGGAATAGCAGGTATCGGTATAATTCCCGGGGCCGATGCGAAGGAGACAACGTTGTGAGGCCCGCGGGCCGAGCCTCGTAAATCAGGCCCGGCGGGACTCACAGCCGTGAGCTATTTTTCCAAGGAAACTCAGTGGATGCGGGCGATGGCTCGAGGACACCCGAAGTAATGCACGATCTTCCTCATCTTCGCCTTCGCGAGGAGAACAAAATTTATACAAACGATTTGTCCGAAAACGCGGAACATCGTCGCTCGCGGAAGCTGCGCGATGCGATCCGGCGTGTTCGTGATCCAAAACACGATAGATCCGATCGTTTTGGATCGGTAATCAAGTTGTCGTGGCTCGAGGCGCGATGACAACGTCAATCGGCTCGGCCGGTTTATAAATGGCCCGTCACTTTGTTGGTACAACGATCTACGGGTCCAGCGCAGCGAGTGCAACGAAGCGGCACGCCGTTCTGCACGTAGCAATAACAGTCATCGAGACATGCGTACACAAACGTGCCGGGTGAGCGCGGTCGAGTCGGGAAGCGAACGAGTTTCGTTTTTTCGTCTCGTGCATCGATTTTATCGCTTTATTTGCACCGGGTTTTATCCCCTTGCAGGTCGGGGTGGAAGCAACCCGCATCGAGAGAAACGAGTTTGGGCTGCGATGGAATTAAAAAGAAAGAAGTATCTTCAAGAAGAAGAGATTCCGTATTCATTGACTCTTCGGATCGTTTTGAGCACTAAAAAAATTATGATGCCTCGTTAGTCTATCCCAAACGTGAAATTACCGGTAGACGAGATTCTTCACTCGAGCAGGTCTTTTCTACCTTCTCGGGAGTTGATCTTTCCGACCGGGCAAACACCCACTTAAACGTCGTCCCGAAACTGCCGACCCTAAAAGTGCGCTGTATATATTAATAAATTTTCCCCCGACGAGCCGCGTTGTTCCGCGAGAGAATTTTCCGGATGCCGATGCAATTCCCGAGAGTCCGAAATGCCCGAGCGTAAGGCTCGGCGAGTTGCGTGACCAACGGAGCCGTAATTCGACTTCTTCTTGCGTTCTTAACTCGGTTTTCTTTTGTTGATTGTGCTGTAACGAGGCCTTAACAACGCGAGCGTTCGGAAACTGAAGAAGAGGTGTTTTTTTTATCGTGTGTTTCGATAGGGGTTGGAACGCGAATGGAGGAGTCACGAATGTTTTGGTTGCGATAGCCGTCGTTTGTTTATGTAAACTTGATCCGATGGAAGAGAAACACGAAGCTTCGGCACGCTGTTTGAACCCGGTGGGCAGTGTATTTTCCATTTTCAACTCGCGCCCGTTGTCGAAACACCATCCGTCTCTGTCGCTCCTGTTTTGCCACAAACTTCTTTCCTCCATCGACATAACTTCGCGTTGGTTGGATGATCTGCAACGTAGTACGTGTTGCACAGCATAACGACGAATTACCATAATGTAACTTTTTCACAGCCGTAATCGCGTGCCTAAGACTTTAATTACTTCGTATACCGCCTTACATTGTATCATGCGCGTTGTTTGTATTTTTTACTCATTGTTTGTTTTTTTTTTAAGATTTTTCATAAAACTTTCGCAGCCCTTTCGCTGGCAAGTAACTGCACACCGGGAGCGCGAAATAATTCTGATCGCGACAGCGTGTTTGCGGGACGTCCGTGAAATGCCGCGAACGGGCATGTGTAACGTATCTCATTGCGGCAGGAGAAAGTCCATCATTCTCTACGAGTTCTCCGCGACGACAGGCAGAAATTCCTGTCAAGGTGGCATCAGCTCCCTATGAAGCGCCTGAAGCTCCAATCAGGTCCTGATAGGGTGACTTATCAGACACTGCAATTAATTATCGGCATTGCAATGCCTCATCTGATAACTATCAGGCAACCCGACGGATCTCTGATAATTGACTAAATTTATTATACTAATTACTTTTAATGAACTTATAGAGGAGAGTGGGGCAAAATGATATGAAATGGCAAAATAGTCCCCCGTATGATAGAATTGGGACAAAATGGGACAAGGAAAAGTGCCATTGAAGTCGATTTCTTTGCCGCCTATTTTGCCCCTATCCGACTATCCTGTAGTCCCATTGAGGCTCAATACCATTCTGCCCCGGTGTGCCGTTTTGCCCCGCTCTCCTCTACCTCAGCAAGGTCCGATAAGCTATCAGGCAGCCTTACGGCAATTTCCGTTCGGCTAAGTCCACAGTACTCAATTACGAATGGGAAACGAAATTCGCGCGATTTTCGGTCGGGAGCCGCTTTTAACGCTGAATATAGTATTTCGTTCGCGGTGCAGCGTCGGAACGCTGACCATTCGCGGAGGCACCGATATCGGGGGCGTAAAAGATAGATGATCTCGCGTGTGCCATACACGACTTATAAATTATAACGCCACTACTCGCTCGGCTGACCATGAAATTTAAGCTATCCGCGGCTTCGTGAAAATAGCGTACACGAATACTTACTAAATCATGAATCTTGCGATAGACCGCCGGATAAGAATCTTGCGTGCGGCACGCTTCTGTTGCGATCCGAATCCTCTGCTTTTTGCTTCTGAAGCAAGGCAACGACTCTCGATAAATCATTGTTTTGATGTGCGGAGAAATCTCGACGAAAATCACGCAATTGATTCGCCATACCGGAAAAATCGGTAAGTAGGCAGACGAAAAAGAGGGCAAAAAGTGAAATTTTTCCAATTTTTGATCCAATTTTTTCAAATATTTGGACAATAGCGAAAATGCCAATGCGGGTGAATAATCTCTAATCGAAATCTGGTAAAGCGCACAACATGCTTGGCCGTTTGACCCTTCCAAATCCGTCAGACCTTCTTAATTTGATGAGTTCAAAAATGAAATCCTTATACGAAATTCGAAAACAAAAATTTGACGATATGGAAAAGAAGTAGAAAAATGAATTCTCCGCCGTTGCCAAGTCTTGAGGGTATCGCGGGAAGGCGATGAACGCATCGTTGAGCAACTAATGCAGCTTTGAAACGACCTGGCTCGCTGTAGATCTTAATTTCTAACGATATATTGCCCACGCGGAGCTTCTATAGTCGTGGATGGTGGTTCCAGAGCGCGAGTCACGCTCGCTTGATCAGCGACGCGTGCCTCTGCCGCGTAGGATTGAAATACTTGTTGCATTACGGTGTAGACGTGCGGCCGACGATAAAACGAGACGGTGAGAGACAATCGTGTTGTGTTCTCATTCGGCCTTTATTAATGCAAGCCGAAGTGTCTGGGGTGGACTGGCTTTTCGATCAACGACCCAGAAAGCCCGGCACGCTTGGCTCGCGCCGCGAGTCTCTCCCCTTCATCGTGTTCCGGATATATCGGATTAATGATTTACAACAATAAGTCCGCGCGGCAAGTAGACGACCTCGCGAGATATTTCCTCCGAGCGTTTATTACACGCCTCGATAAGTGTGTGTACTCGCGTAATGTGAGACCAGATATCCAGGCGTCTGCGTATGAATCGCATAGGCATTATCGTATCAATGCCTTCGAGTCATCGAAACGCAACTCGCCTTCTTATCGCGTGTCGAGCATCAATCACGGATCCGAAACGATCCTCTTGATTATAGATCGATGCGAGTCATCCGGAATCAAAGGCCATCGTAAATCGACTCTTTCGCTCAACGACGTCGTCTGGTTCTTCAAACAGTCGATTATTCGTTTCTCGAATTCGGATCGCTGTGCAATTCGACCCTTTTGCGCAACGACGTCGTTCGATTTTTCAAACAGTCGATCAGTTTGTCCAATTCGGATTGATGTGTCCTCGAAGAATCGGCCGCGCCTCGTCGTATGCAACCGGCGTGGCGCTGCACGAGTCCGGTTGCCTGCAGTGCAGATGCACCACGCGCCGCAAAGACTATCATCTTTACTGGGCGAGTGAACCGAGAGGGAAACCGGCTTGTCGAGTTCGGTTGGTAGGTGAGTAGGTCGTGCCTGCTGGGAGCGATTTGCGCAGAGCGAACAGTTACTCGCCGTTGTGCGCCTAATGCAGGAGCGAGCGCACCGCGCGTACTCTATCCGTACGCGAGAGCTGCGAATATATACGACCGGTGGAACAGCTGTATTCGTCAAACCAGTACCCGAATGCAACCGTGAATCTACAATCACGAACATAATCGCATACTCTTGCTTCGCGCACTCGAGTTCTACGAAGGATAAATCGTTCGGCGAACGACTCGCGTAATCCTACCTTCGCGTACAGGTGTTGAACTTTGATGGCTCGACGATGGGCTATTCTCGAACGATTCTGTAATTGGGCTCGTGGCCTTTTTTTCCCGAAGCACGAGACCTTCTGGCAGTTCGTTCCGTGCGTAAAAAATCATCGGACAGACGCGTATTAGAGTGATTCACAGCGGGGCGATTGACTGCGGCCACCAAAGTCTCTACTTGACATGCATGAAATTTCGTACTCGTCGAAGAGGCATTTTTCGCGGTTTATCGCCGGCAATTATAATGCTTTCAGAGGCTACCATTGCGTGTACTCGAACAATTATGCTCCGGCTCTATGGGATTAAGAAATGAGAGACAACCAGGTGCCGAGTACGACGATAGACGATTACTATAATTAAACAACGCGACATATCGACTCAAAAAGCGCGCCGATCGGATCTCTCGATCGCGGCGTTCGTCGCAACTTCAACGAGAGCTCGGCTCTCGTCAAGGACGAGTACGCGTACTTGGGACGCGGGTTATTTGCGAAGAGCAGCTGGCGCGCACGAGACAAGACACAATAAGACGACTCGCGGACATGGCGCGCCAATACTTATCGCTTTAATCCTGAATACACGGCTGACATTGCTGGGATTTAATCGTTAGTTAATGTCCCACGAAATGTCTCGAGGATGGGCACACGTTTGTTGGTCGTGTCAAACGCTCGAGAAAGGGTAAATAACGCGCTTTGCATAATTGGACCTTTTTTCTTGGCCGTTTTTTTAGGAATAAACCAACGTTCGCGGTTTGACTTGTACAAAACCGGTGTTCCGGGAAATATATCGAAGATGTGATACAAAGCGCGCGGTGAATTTTAAAGAGCATGCTTATTTGGAAAGCCGCTCGCTACTTTTGATCTCGTTGCCTTCAGCGAAATTATTTTGTTGGCACGTATAAGGTCACGAGTATCCATTTTTATGCGGCATTGAGAATGATTAATGTATCGACTATAATGATCGAAGAATTTCATATTTTCTTGTCGATACAATAAATTAATTTGTGTAAAATAATTGTAAAATCTGCGCAAAATCCGATAAATAAATACCGGAAGAACCGACGAAATAATATGTAAGAACTCTCGGGAAAAAAATCGTTCGCCATCGATCAAAGTATCGATGGGCAGCTGCGAGTTAATGAAGAGTAGACAAATTTCATTGAATTTTTATGCAGTAACAAAGCCTCATCGAGAAGCGAAAACATTGCATATAAAGAACTTTTCGTCACTGATGAAACGATTTTATGACTCGATTGACCGTGTCGAAATATGCGAAAGTTGGACCGGAAGATGAAAAAGCCCGATCGAGATCGAAAGCGGCACAGAAGCGGACAGTGTCGGGCCGCGCGGTTTTTCGTCACCGTCCTCAGGAAGTCGTCGAGTACCGGGCGCGCGCGCTCGTCTCGCTGGCACGCGTGTGAAAGGGTTCATGGTGGGTTTTTTTTCATCCTCTCCCTTCTCGAGGAGAAGAGGCAAAAGGAAGAACGAGAGAAGCCACTCGGGTATCCCTCGGGGCGTCGCGGATCGGCAGCGAACGCCGACTCGAAGGCGAGAGATCGTCTTCGCGCTGTGCGCTTCTCGCGTGAACGAGAGTGCTCCGCAGCCGCGGCCGGTCAGCGAGATGAGCCCCAAAAAGCCCGGCTTCCCTTCTGTACCGGGCAGGCGCGTGGTTATATTTTATTCCACGCGTCGGGGCGCGAGAACGGCCGCGAAGGAGAGCCGGAGAGAGAGAAATATTGCGAAAAGAAGCGAGGAAACAAAAAAGTCCCGAGTGGGAGTAAGATCGGAAAAAATGGACAAAAAAAAAATAAAACAAAGAGTCGGGAGGGACGCATAGGAAGGGTGAGAGTGAGAAGGAAATGCGAAAGATCGAGAGGGAAGGATGGTATCGAAAACTCGAGGAAAGAGTCCGATGCCGATGGTAGCGGAGGGAACGCGCGAGAGGTGGCCAAGATGAGTGGGTAAGAGAGGTGGAGAACGGCGCGGGGCAGGTGCACAAGTTTTATTTCGTGTTTCACCGCGCGGAGTAGCCGCGGCAAACACTTAAACCTCAAGAACTTCTCTGCACACTAACCTCCGTCCTTACACACGCTTCCCTCTCTCTCTTCGCGCGGATTTTGTCAATTTTTTTTACAGATTTTTTTTTTTTACAAACAGAACGTTCGTCGCTCGAAAAACGCTTCTTATCTCGTCACGATCTTTGGGGAATCATTCGATC
Source organism: Ischnus inquisitorius (assembly GCA_963924025.1). Lineage (NCBI taxonomy): Eukaryota > Metazoa > Arthropoda > Insecta > Hymenoptera > Ichneumonidae > Ischnus > Ischnus inquisitorius. The sequence continues at coordinate 14,530,904 of OZ001254.1, read as the reverse complement.
TTCGGATGTTGGAGGCTCGAGCGATCTTATACCGCCAGCGGAATCGAGCGAGGCTATAGAAATTCTGGTAGTCGATGCTCCGAACTTTCGGCCCTTTCCCTTACCGTCTGTTTTTTTCGATGTAGCCAACATCGCCGCGACGCAGAAACACACACGGACACGAGCGAAGACGGAATAAAAAAAAGTAAAAAAAAAAAGATAGCCATTTGAAGCTCTCACGTTCGAGAATTCTCTTAGTGTCCCTCTTCGTGTCCAAGGAAAGCGATGACGCCGCCGAGACCGGTGCTCGGAGTCAAGGCGCGTGGAGGCATCGGACAGGTGTAGCGTGTTACTTTACTGAGAGCGTGCGGCCCGCGCGCGGAGACACCCGGACACAGTTCTGTACCGACTAAAGAGTTTAATTCGCGTCTCGGGAGATCATAGTCGCGGCGAAAAGGCCGAGATCGAGAGAAACTCGTGCGACGATTATATTCGATATAATGTGTAGCCAGGTAGCTGTCGCACGTTGCAGGCTGCAACATTTAATTTTAACATTCTGTCCATATTTTTGTCTTTCCTCTTTCCTTTTTGTAAATAAACGATACGAACGAAGGTCAACCTTCGACGTTGCAGCGAGACCGATACCTCAACGCTAATCGGTATTTACAATCGCAATTTGCGAAATAAGCGCCGACTGTCCTGTACGCTTTTATTCGCAGAAATGAAACGCAAGATTATGCCTTTTTCAAGCTCTTGTCCGAGCAAATGTTTCGTAAAATTTTTTTTTTGTGAAAATAAATCCTCGATGCAAACGAGACGTCTGGCCTTTGTAACGGAGGCTCAATGTAACTGAACAAAGTTCCGCTGCGAGAGACTCTGTTCGCAGGTGAACGCGATAAATTAAAAAATGTTGTGAAATTTATAACATGTGAGAAACACAGAGTCATATGGAACGAACAAAATAGGGTACGAAATAATAATTCGTGTTCATTGCGAACTTAACCAAACTAACGTTGAGCACGTTGGACATTGATAAAAATTGATAAACTAAAATGATGCGGTTTCTAAGGGACGAGTCAATCCACGGTCTTTTTAGCGATTGTGATACAATTTCATTGAACGTCAGTCGATTTTCGTCAATCGATCGGGCGCAAACAAATTTTTGAAAAATAACATTTTCAACAAATTTCGAAAATAGGGGAAAAATTCTGAAAAAAGGAATACCTAGTTGGACGTTTGTTTGTCAGTATTCCTGTAAGATGATTTCATTGCGTCAACATTCGGCAAATTCAACGACTCCAACATTTAAAGCCTGAAATTTTGATCGACTGGACCTTTCGGTAACGAAGATGCAGTCAACAATTTATTATGTATGACTCACGAAATCGCATCAGCTTTTGGTTTTGATGTGGCACATGCGTAATAAGTGGTTTAGCTGTGAGAAAGGAGAGGCTCATGCATAAGCGATTAAAAGCTGCGACACCGTAGTCGTCAAGGTTGACCGGTGATTCCGATCGCCGCTCGTAAGGAGACTGAAGAAAAATGAAAAAAAAAAATTGGATTTTTTTTTATAATGAATAAAAGCTACGCCTAATATATTCTACAATATACACCGTTCGGTTCGTCCTTCTTCGAGGGCGTGTGCAGCGCGTCAAAGGCCCCGGTGCGCCCGCGGCAGGACTTTTCGGTGCTCCGAGACGTCAACCTTCCCGCTTGAGCTCGGAGACGAGAGAATTCTCGTAGGGAAGGTTGAAGGAAGAACGAGTATAAAAAAAAAATATATCCACACACACAGGGAGAGTAGTGTCGGAGCAAGAATGAAAAATTTGAGTTGCTCGGCAGCAACGACGGCGGTCGCACAGGTGCACGAGCTAACGAGCATTCGCGACTCCTCTGTCTCTCTTCTCTCGACTCCTATGCGCTTCCACACGCGTCCTGGCTCGAAAAGTCCGCAGGATCGAGGTGAGGAGGCGCGTGCTACGCGAACGCGGAGTCGAATTCGTGTGGAGAATCGGCGCATGAGAATAAAAAGCCAAGATTGTCGAAGAAATGGCGAAGGGCCGAAACGCGAAGAGATCGGAAGAATCCGCGTGGCTTCCTAGAAACGACGAAAAAGCTCAACAAACATCGAAGAGGGTGTCGAGTTCGAATTGTTCGGCGCGAAATTTCATCATCATCGAATCGCGTGCATGCCGCGTACGAAGACAAAGCGCGAGCCGCGTATGATGGCTCGAAAAAGAAGGAAAAAAAAGGGTTTGCGGTTGTGGCGATTCTTCGGTGAAACCGAGCCGGTTCTGCCTCGCGCTTTAAATCTCAGTCGAAGCTCGAACTTGCTCGTCGTACGGAGCAACGCGCACGCGTTGATTGGATCGCCGGTGAGCGGTAATCGATACGATGAGTTTTTTTTGTTTCTTCCGTATATACAATATATAGTATATATATAGGCGAAGGGCGGTGCGCGGGTACGTGTAAATTGATGAGAGATCGGATGGCTCGCGTTTGGGAGAATCGACTGGGAGGTTTCACGTATCGAGGACTATCGATGTACGACGCGATGATTGGAAATCAAATCGATCGATCGTAATCGCGCTCTTGCTTTATTTCTTTATTCGAGTCTCGAGATGAACTCGAGGGATTTTTCGTTCGTACCTTTTTTTTTTAATCTCGATCAAAAAATTCAAATGAAGAGCAATAAACTGAAGTGCAGGCGGGATTATCCGTAGAATATACTCCGTTTCGCTCCGTTCCACTGCGGTCTAAAATATGTAAAACGAAGGTTAAGCCCGAGGGGTTGCTTTTCCGAGGATCCTGAATCATTCGAAACGTGGATTTCTTCGAGGCGCTTATTTATGCCGATGCTTGGATAAATTCGCCGCTATTCACAACTTCCAATTAAGCGACGATAAGATCGTCTCTCGGAATATTTTCGGTTGTGCGAGAGAGTTTTGAAACGGCTTCATTAGACCGGCCATAAAATTCATCGGTCAGTTGTGAAACGCGCGCGGCTGTTGATCGTTCGGATGGGCCGAGCGATGGGCGCGAGCCGATGCGAGAACGTCCGACGTAGGGACAGGTGCCGGTCGGGTCCCCCGTGTCATAGATCAAGGTACGCGAGACTACGATCCGGAAAAACACAAAGAGGCCTTGCTCGCTACTCCGTCGAAGCGTAAGTGTGTTCATAACGTGAAATAGTGTAAATCAGTTTTCGATCGGCGTTCGCTTCGGCTTCTCGGAAGCGGCTATCGCGATAGGGCCGCGGTCACCTCGCCAGAAATTCCACGAGAATGCGATGAATACGCGGTGACTAATGAGTCAACAAATTAGACGGGAATACACACCGGTCGATCGGCACGTGCGCCAGCCTCGCGCTCTTCTCTTCTTCGCGCGACTTCCTAATCAATTTTAATATTGATTCCCCCGATCATTTCTGCCTTCGGACGAAGAGCCTCATTACAAATCGAATTTAAGGGTAACGGAGATGTATTATCAATTTTTTGTGCCACTCGCCGCGAAATTCCGCGGAATGAAGCGATTCGATCGGTGGCGAGATTTGAGCCGAATGGAAATTAGATTCGGGAGTAAGGAGGAATCCTCGCCGTGGGCCCCCTTTCGGGACGGCGAGACGAAATGTTTGCGGTCATGGCATGGGATAGGGCGAGAAGGACGATCGTAGGAAGCCGCGAGGGAAGGGAGAACCTCGCGAAGGGTGTGAGAAACAGCCTTGTCGAGAGAGCGAGAACACGTCGGTGAGGAAAGTGCCAGACAGTGATAACGAAGGGAGCGATGACCATGGGGCCACTTCACCGGCACCTCGCGAAGAGTTTCGGTCTCGCGGTGGATGCTCGAGATGAGAAGGAGAAGAGACGCGACTTGCGAGAAGCGAAAGTATACGGGACCCGCGATGAAGCAGAGAAGGACGAAGAAGGGGAGAAGGTGGATGGTAGCGGAAAGAGCGACGAGAAACGACGAGGGAAAGAGAGGGCGGAAAAGGAGAGGCCAATGGCCATTAGGCGCCCTGGCACAAAGTTTTCCTTCTCGCTCGTTCGCACCGTAAAACTCCGCGGTGAGTCTAACCACGCGGACCCCTCACTTACCTTAATTATTTCCACGTGACTCGTCGAAAATCTCACGTGGACCCTCTAATGAATACTAATTTCGTACTCCGGGTTCGCTCGAATTTCCAACACGACCCGCGTATATGTATCTCGTGTGTTACGTCGTATTTTCGGTATCCAAAAAGGCGAACGAAAGGCGGAGATGGAGCCCCGAAATCACAGTGACCACAGCGAAAACCGCGGAATCTCGAATAGTTTCGTACCTGGCTTTTAAACGAATTGAACTTGTCGAGCGTCTTTCCTACGTCATTATTTCGCGGTTTCTTGTCCTTGCGCTATTCCTATGTTTCGCATCGGTCCATTTTAACTCGGACAATAAATATTCCTTGGAATTTCATTGAATGCCGTTGGCGATTTTTTCTTAGGCAAACAACGAACGGCTGTAATGACAATGGTCGAGAAACTTACAGAACAAACTTTTACGAAATTCCATGAATTTCGGTCCATTTTGCAACAAAGTTCGCGTTGCCCCGTTGACCCCACCCTTTTTGTCAATATATCTCGCGTGCATCTTCCAAGATTTGTTCTAGACATATATAAAACATACAAATGATTTTAAAAAATAGATTTTTATATTTTGTTTTGATATTTTAGCCCTAAAGTCGTTAAAGCCCGTAACTAGGATCATTATTGTTATATTTCGCGGCTAAAAAGAATATATTACCAATCCCTCATTGTAGGAAAGAGCGAGGCAAAAAGGCATACCGGGGCAGAATCGTATGAAATGGGAAAATAGAGTCCCCCGTATGATAGAATTAGGGCAAAATGAGAGAAAAGTCCCATCGAAATCGATTTTTTTGCTGTCCCATTTTGCCCCAATACTAATCTGCCCCGGTATGCCATTTTGTCCCGCTCTCCCCTACCTCACTGTATTTTTCGTGCACCTCGCATTCTCTTCCTCTGCGTACTTCACAATCAAAGTCCGCAAACCAATCCAGCGGTTCAAATAGTCCGCGAATCAAACACATCCTTCGTCCAAGTGAGAACGTACCTCGAATTCTTCGACCCGCGATAAGCAATCTCATTCACCAAACCATACTTCGCGAACGTGGCGCAGCAAGGTTGCTCCACTTTGGCGATGCATCCGGGCCCGGATGCATGCCATTAACGCCTCGCTCCGACGATCTCGCCTCTTCAAAGTATATATCCGTGTACACAAGTCGACGTGGTAGCTTCGATATGCATACCTCGCGTTCAAAGAAAGCATAAATTACGCTCGCCGAGAGTTTCCACTCTCTCCCTCTCATTCTCGCTCGTTCCCCGTCGGACTCGTCGTGAATTTCCGACGCTCGTTCTGCCAATACTTGCTCTTCGGTGGAATCATAATGCTCAAATCCTCTCCCCGGCGCGCACACTCGTACAAACGTGTGAATACACGTGTGTGTACGTCGGCGTGTGCGTTAAGTTGAACAAGAATAATAAGAGGAAGGTTGATGCGACTTAACCAGAGGGCTGCGCCGGCTCCCGGGCGCGGGGACAAAAAGAAACGAGCGAGTGTGTGCACTCTCGCGCGCGCGTTCCAGCAATGCCGGATAATTATGCAAAATAAATAAAGGCACGTGCACATTCTTACACCCTCGGTGCCTCGACGGCCGTGCGAGGACGTACGCGAACGTATATGTATGCGAAGACGGCGTGCGCGGTGCACACGCTTCTTTCTCCGCACGATCAACGTCCTCTTCTTCGTCGTCGTCGTCGTCGTCGTCGTCGTCGCTCGCACGCGATTTCAACGACCCGCAATTACCGATCTACCGGCGGTAGGTAGAGGGTACCCCGAAAAATTCGCGTTACTTTTTATATCTGTGTATACACACGCGTATATACGAGTCGTGACTCCTCCCAGCTTCTCAGCTTTTGCCATTGGACCGGTAGGCCCGACTCCGGTTCCCGAGACTGCTTCCCGTAGGGTACAAAAAAAAAGCTCTCCGAGTGTTGTCTGCTCGGCGGTCGAGTTGCCCGGTTGCTCCGCGAGCAATCGGGCCTGTCTCGCTGGAGATGGGCAAACTTTGCTCTCGGAGAATCAGGCTTTTGGCCTGTCGTTCAGCGCAACCTCATCCCTAGGCCACGCACTGATGATCCGTGCTAGCGGGACTCGCCCGTTGTTTGCTCGTCGTTGATGCTGATGCTCTCGCGTGCGCAACGCGATTCTACTGGCCCACCCCTCTGGTAAATAAAACCCTCGAACGAATTCGCGCGAGCTCGGAGAAGAATGAGAAATGAGTATACAAAAAAGAAATATATATATGTATAGATAGAGAAAGGTGGGGTAAAATGGGGCAAAATGGAACAGTCACGAAAATTGGTGTCTTGGGGCAAAATGAACCAATTCTACGAAAGATTTCTTGGCTAAAATGGGCCGATACAAAAAATAGAACTGCAGATACATTGAACATCAATCCGATATTAGACTTCAAAAATGTCCCATTGTTTTGTTTGTTCTGACGGAATAGTTTACATGTTACTTATGCGTGTCGCTTTGAAATAATCATTAAAAATAACGGCGCGGCACCATCAATTATTTGACATGAAAATGATACATTTTTGGTTTGATTTCAATAGTCGAAGGGGGTGTGAAAAATTCATTTTTCAAGTAAAAAATCTCGTGCTCAAGCGATTCATTTTGCCCTACCATCCGGTAGAAAACAAGAAAAAACATGGTACGGTCGGGCGCGCCCAGCGTGAGAATAGAACGAACACGAGAAGCGAGGATCATCACGCCAGGGAACGAGCGAGCTCAACCCGACTGGGTGTCCTAATGCTCGGATCGAATTATCGTCGGGCTTGTTTTTTTGTGATTTCTTTATTTTAACCGCGCTACCGTCGGGAATCACCGCGTCACGAGATCCTCTCAACGGATGCAGAAGAGATCATTATTGAATTATGAAAATTTGCCACTGATAGACCTCCCGTGAAAGAAGAATATAAACATTTCCAATGCAGCAATCGTCGATAATTGTCGGGATTTGCTCGGGGATAATATAAATGATATTTCTGAGTCTCGTTGTGATCTTTACAGTTCCATTATCTTCGACCGCGAACGAGTTATCTTCATTTATCGCGCGTTCTTCGCCCCGTTTATCGAACTCGAATTTTTCTATTCAGTCGCGAAGAAAAACAAACACCGAGAGTTTCGTCAAACGCGAGACACGGCATTGGGTAATTGAATTATTAATAATTGCGCGACTGCGTAACGAGATTGCTCGCGGGTAACTGTATCAATGATGTGCAGTCGGCGTAACGCGCGAATCAACGAAGCGTTATTGCGCTCTAACGAAGCGGCGAAGTCACGATAACTGCGCATAATAATGCTTCATATGTCCGTCGTAAATCATAACACATGACAACTCAAATGGAGGCGAGAAGAAACGGCAATAAATTTCGCGGAAAAATATCCGAAGACCCAAAGGGAATAGAAACCCTTTTTTTTTAATTTTTCTTCGCGCACTTCCGGGAAAGTTGTATTCGTCAAATAAAATTCATCCGAGTTTTTCCCCCTCGATTTTATGAATCTCATTCGTATGCCGTATAAATAAATTGCTTCTAGATTGTTGGGGCAAAAAAAATCGCTTTCTCCTTGGCCGCTGCAAAATTGCAAACGAGGCCGGGCCGGGGAGAAAGGCGGGATAAAATGTTTTCTTCAATCTCTTTCGCATAATCGTCCAGCATCGATCGCCGATATCTGCCGAGATTGGTAGGACGCGAACGAGTGGAAAATAACTTCACCGCGATACGACCGATCTACGTAACACGTATTATTATTGGGAAATTGAGAAAAAAAAGAAAAAATGAATTTCAATAATCACCGACAATTACAATGGAATATCGCATTAAGATCGACGGTAATTAATTATTGTCCGGCGGAAAAAACTCGCTCGGGGAACACACACGAAGGAGAAAAGTTGCATCGAGCCGGCGCGACGGCCGAATTCATCGTTGAGAAATGCGCGCTGTAGGTATGATTGGGATATGTCATTACAACTTGCCAATGACGACGACATGACGAGTTGCGCAAACTTCTTCAGTAACATACGCACGCCTTTCGGAATAACATTTACGGTAGAAAGTTTCTCGCGATCGCCGCGCTCTCGAGGAGCACAAATGTCGTTCACATTAGCGAGAGTTCTGGATTCTCCGCGTACTACACCAGCGAGGAAAATTGAGAGGAAAAAAAAAAGAAAACAAGAAAGAATCGACGGAATAAACGACTTTCATTACTCGTGAAATTGGATCCGCGGGGGAAGCGCGAGCAATTATTCGTATTTATTACGACCGAAAGCGCTATTATAAGCCTTTCTTGTACGACTCGTAACGAACCATCGATCGAAATGTAATTGATCCTTTGGATCCGAGGGAATCGATCTCGAAGGCGGATGAGAGGGAATTAGAGACAATTCTAATTCTAGATCGTAGACCTCGTTCCTTGCCAATGATAGAAACGAACCGGCATCGCGCTCCTCCGCCTCCGGAGAAGGAAGAAAAAGAACCGATTCCTCGAGACTTTGTACGAAATCGCTCGCGTCCGAGAAAAGTGGCACTCTCGCTAACTCCGAAAACTCACAGTTTCAAATTAATTCCTCAATTACAGACGAGAAATAATGTAATTGTGAGCCTATACTCAATTTGAGAATAGTACCAAATTCTATGTCATTTCGGCAAAAAAGCCCATTCAACGCCGGGTTAATGGGTTTTCCTGTGGATAGCCCTCGGACGGTCAAGAAGTGCCGCTCGCGCGAGGTTCGATCCTCGTAATTTCGGGTGGCGCTTGGACCGAGCACGCTCCAACCCCGGTTCGTTACCTCATCCGAAGTATCTCGTGTTTCACTGTGTTTTCGGTGCGAATTCGCTTCGAGAAATCTTCGAGAGATAATGCATCGAAATGGCACGAATCTTTGCCGTCCTGTGTGTTTTTTTCAACCTCGCACGACGTCCAATGATAATCATGAGAATTTCTCGATGGAATTCGATGCGGAAGACACACTCTTTCGATCCGAATTCTGGGTAATTGCCAAAGAACATTCCGAGGATGGTAAGAATTTGAAGATCCTGAAGATAGCGAAACTCCATCCTTTTCGTTTTTCGCGTTATTCTTCTTGCCTCATCGATCCGGTATTCTCGGTATTAATTGCTTCTATTACGGGCAGAGATCTTATCTTCATTCTCGTTCATTATTCTTGCGAAGTTTCCGAATGATCGATAAGGAAGACTCGACTTTTTGGAATCATTATTAGGCAAAATCAATCATTCGAACATCTTCAATATTGATTTTTTTTTCAGATTTTCATCGCACTGGGAAACGCTTGGAATTCTCTCCGAATTCCCTCTGAATCTCGCATTTTCTGTGTGTGAATATCGAAAACAGATGTAATTTCAGGGTGACATCGACAGAATCCCAAAAGCTCTTGAATCAAGATTGAGGGGGCTCCGCGTAATAAAATGAAAGAGAGAAAAATGCGAGAAAATAATCCCGAAGCCGATACCATTGGACCTCATCGCAGCTAGAGCGTGTCTGCTTAGCATAAGCCTTTCGACGACCGGCATTTGCCATTAACCCGTCCACGAAACCCGCTACACTCAGCATCGCGTTGCCGTACGTCTGCGCACGCGATAAGCTCGCGTGTTCATAAAAATCTATCTGTACGGGGTATCGCGAATGCGCGAATCATTGGCCAATATCTTGACGTTCGGACGCACATTCGCAAGGACACTACGACCGGCTAACATAACATCGTATACACACACCGGTTCATGTAGTACTCGTTGCTGTCCAGTACGACAGCCGCGAGCCCGTCTCGTGGTCATCGACCAAAACGACCAACTGTGCCAAAGTCGAGTGAACCGTTTTTTTTCTCATATCACTTTTTACAATATTCGAAAAACCGGACCCCACATAAATTTCCATACGCGCGTTTGTACGAGCGTAATACGCCATAAACCATGACAGGAAAAAATCCTATTTGGGTCGTACAGGTTTAACCGCCCCAACTGGCTGCGTTAGAGCCAGACATCCGGCCGAAATATCAGTTCCAATCGAAAGTGAGGAAACTCAGCAGTTCCACGCGGTAGGGTTCGACGTGTTTCAGTTTCTAGAAAGTCATAACGATACTTGAAGCGATTTTCTTTTTTTTCTTTCTTATCGTCACCTCATGTGGCGCACGGGTTAGTGAATAGCGTGTAGGTTTATATGACTCGATTGCACGGAAGGAGGGCTGGAAGTTTCGTTAGTCCTTGCGCAAATCGTAATAAATCGGAATAACGGGATGGTGGCGAAATTAATGAATTCCGGTAGAGCTCGTGCCGCGTGAATAGATAAATATCAAGCAACGCCCATGCCTCGCGTTTCAACCGGATAAACGACGTATCCGCGAATGTGGGGAAAAATGGACCAACGATAAAATTCGGGAAAGTAAAAAAAACGTTGGAAAAAGTGGAAAGGCACATGAATAAACCGATAATTCGATAATTGTCTTTTGGAAACGTCGTCCGTTATCTCCAATACGAGAAAGTGCATATTTTCAGATAAAAATCGCTCGTAGATAGTAAATAATTAAAAACTCAATTATTTTTCAGATTGTTCAACGGTATTCAATCGTGTGGCATTTTGCACCATGTTTTTTTCGTCCAAATACTCCACAAATATGTTTTATTTTCCAGTAGAAAAGTAGTCGAGATGTGTTGGGTGCATCGATAAAATTCCCTGAAATGCTGAAGCGGTTCATTTTGCCCCCCCTTCCCGCGCACATGCAGACGGTTGGCGATGAATAAATAATTCGCAACGATTGTGAGGTCCCTCGAAGATCGGTTTAATCGGATAACCAGCCGGATAAAGAGGATCGACGTTAAGAGGCTTCGCGTTACTATCGATCCGCGACAATCCCCGTGCGCACACGTGAAAAAAATAATCCCGAAGGATCTCGAGGACCGTCGTGGATTCGTTCATGAAGAGCGTGCAATCCCTCCGCCTCTTGTTTTTATACATTTCTTTTCATTCGCTCTTTCGTTTCTGGATTTCGAAGCTCCAAATCCGCAAAGTCGCTGTCCCCTCTGCACCTGTACACCGGTCGGTCGCGGCGACTCATTTCTTTTTTTCTCACTCTTTTCGCCGTCGTCCTTGTCCCTTCGAATTTCGAAAGAAATCCTCGAGGCGGAGCTCTTCCTCGTGAACCGAAGCGACGAGAGGAACGCGTGCCCGTCGCGTGGTTTCGTTCTCTAACCCACCCAAATCCGCTTGATTGTTTTTCTTAAACGCGTCCTTCCATTACCCTCGTCTCGTCCTTACCGCGCCCTGAATTTTAAGCCAAGAAACTCGGACAAAGCGTAATTATTGCCTCCACCAATGGGCCGAGAATTTTTTCGTTTTTTCGGAGAAAATCGTCGAGAATTCGGGGATAGAGGGAAGTGAGGGATTAAATGAAGGTAGCAACGGGTGTAATCGTCGTGATGGAAGACGGAAGAGATGCACTTGTTCGTCGAGGGTGTGGAACCCTCGAAGGAGTCGATGCACGAATGCAACGGCTTCTACTTCGAACGATGCTGCACCTGTACCCCGGGTCCGGTTCTTCGCGTGCTTTTATCCTCTCTGGTCTTTCTTTCGTTCTTTCTTTTTTTACTTTTATTTTTTTTTTTTCGTCCAGAGACCAGAGAACTCGAGCCCCATCGAAGCTCTTTTCTCGCTCGCTCGTTCGCGGTCTCGTGGCTCCGAGAACGAGAAGGCGCGTGCCCGTCGCGCGCTCACCGTTATCTACCTTAGCTCTGTCCCGCTCGGACGCCTTCGATTCGCCTCGAGCGGTGTCCTCCTCTTTCTTCGCTCGTTCCTCGCATATCTCTGCACCCACGCGACCTCAAGAACCCTCCCGCTCGCTTGCACTCTCTCCACGCGCCGGTCGGCACTTACGCGCACCGATTTTTTTTCATTCTAAAACTGGACCAACTCCTTTTCCTGTGACTGAATAATTTTCTAATCAATCGCTGACATATATTTCGAACTGATAATCAGTTCGAGTACGAGAATTTTCTTCTGCATCGGTAAAACCAGAAGTCGAAAGAAAAAATGAGGCTTCGAGATTTTTTCGAATGAAATGAATAAGCGAACCAGAACCCGATTTCGGTCTGCTGTAATCATCGAATGGGAAAAGATATTTCATGTCTTCGTGGGGACAAAAAATTGCATCGACGTTTTTTGTTTTATTGGACCAGGACGAAGATGTTTTTTCCGTATCGTTTCGGAAGGTAAAGAGACGGAGACAAGTACGAGAGAGCCGAAGAGAAGGGAGAGGCAAAGAACAAACGGTGAGCAAGACGGCAGACGCCGCGGCCGCGAAGAGCTTCGGGGTAGTAAGAAGAGAATAAACGCAAGGAAAAAAGAAGAAGAGAAAATGGAAACAAAAACGGAGCGAGAGGGGCACGGAAAGAAGTCGAAACGAAAACAGCGTGGCGAGGAACGGGAGGGAAGAGAAACGGAGTGCGCTGCGTCAGTTCGGTTTCCTCGCGGGCCGCCCGCGGCAGCTTGGCAGCGACTAAATGATTTACCAAACAATAAATCCTCGCGAAGATACGATCGGACTCGGGAACGGCCGAGCCTGGGAACGCACTCTCCCACCCCTGACGCGACTGCTTACTCCCGCGCGAGCTCCGTCTTTTCGTTTCTTATTCTTTCCCGCTGTTCAACCCTTTATTCTTCTCGTTCCCTCGATGTACTTACAACCGGGGACGATTCAACGTTTGCGCTTCTTTCCGCTACGAATTGCCGAGTTGTAGCGGACCGTTGTAGCCCTCGTCGTCGACTCGAGTCACGGTTTTCGTGATTTTTTATCTGCATGTTGCGTTAGAACGCGAAGATCCCATCTGGAAGCGCATCGACGCGAAGAAAAATCGCGATGGTCTCGATGGGCTTCGAAGGGCTCGTGCGCTTTTATTAGGATACCGATTGGCTGCCGCATCGTATCGATGATTTGGAGAATGAACAAACTTCGGACTTGATAATTCATACGGAAACTCGCGTCGTGAATTAAAAAAAAATCGTATTACTCTATTAACAATTTTATATAATTGCCGAAGTCGTAAAGCGCGGCAACCCGCGGCAGTGACATTAATGGACACAAATGCATAAAATTGGACCGGTTGAACGATACACGTTGAATAGCTGCATAAAACGGCCGTATAAGTTTCGTTATATCGCCCCGGAAGAATTGCAACAGCAATGGCGACCGAGAGTATGCATAATTGACGCTCAACGTCGGTTTCGTGTCTCCGAACTTGGGCACAAAATCTATTCGTCGATAGAGGAGCGAGCCAATCGAGCGGACATTGGTCAAGTGCCGCAAGTGTCCCAAATCGAATCAATCGAGGGCTCGGCTCACGCGGACGAAAAAGCATGCGTAGTGCCAGTGACCGGCCGAGCGTCGGCGTGGTACGAACGCTACGAACGGACGGAGACGGAGCACAGCGGAATGAATGAGCCTCCGGAGTGAGTATATTTTCGCCAGCTACAAAGAGGAAGAAGCAGAGGAGAGAGGAGCAGACCGGCAGCAGCAGATTCGAGAACTCCGCGCCGAAGTCCGGAGGCACTAAATCAAGTTCGGTCCGTTCGCGTATACGTCCGCCGTGTAAAGAGCCTACAGAGCGATTCACAATCGAAACATGATTTTTTCATCGAGAACGAAAAAGTCATTCGAAAAATCAACTTTCCAGGAAATTGCTTCGATCATCGAACTCGAGTTTTCGATGAAAAAATTGCTTCCGGCATAAGTATGAAGGTTTTATGCAAACGATAAATTTCCAACGAATGTATGTTGGAATTTTTAATAACTTTCTGCAATATGAGTATTGAAATATGTAATTCTCCCGCGCACTTTTTTCTTCAAGGTCCAAAAAGTTGCTACAACGTTGGTTCAAAAACAAATTGTTCGGCGAACTAACTTTTTTTTGGCACGAGTTGATTCATTCATTTTTCTAGGTACCTATGAAATTTAGAAAAATCTATTTTTCGAATATAAATCCAAGTGCATAGAGTTTACCATTATTTGTTACAGTCTGAACCTGTGAGAGGCAGATCCGCGAAGTTTACGTCATCCTGTATGCTGCAGCCCGATGCACGCAGCTCTCGTATTCGCCTCGCTTTGCTTCCCGTTTTCTCATCTCCCTCGCGAGGTCTTCTCGCGAGGGCGCGCACTTCTGCGCAACCGTCTTTTCTCATTCGACCGGCTCGTTCTACTATATATTTCTCCGTTGCTCGTATAGTCTTCCCCCCTTCCGTTGCCCAGTTTCGAAGTCTCACTCCGGCCGTGCGCTCGAAACTCTCGTATCGTTCTCGTTCAATTCATTTCGCCGTGTGGCTCTTTCTTCTTTCTCCGCTCGGCACACATGCACGTTCGATAGATCGTTCGCGTTCGTGCGACTCGCGGAGTCCTCACCCTCCCGCCTCCTTCCTGATCCTTTCCGTTCCGTTTTCTTCGTTCGCCTCCTCCTTCTCGTTCTCTCCGCGTCTCTTCCTCCTCCCACCGGCCGCCGTTCGCCGCCGCCACCGCCGACTTCTTATTCTCTTTTCCATTCATCCGCGGATACCCTGTCCGATATCTCGCTCCCATTTCGCTTTACGTCTTTGTACATAATACTCTTTGTACGAAGTCCCTCGGTGCTCGGTTGCCTGTCTGCCCTCCTGTGCGAACAGTTCTCTCGGCTTGCAATACGCCGCCGGACCTCCCTCTGCATCGTTCTCTTCTCTTTTTCCCTGTCGCTATCATTCCGCCTCGTCCGCGAGAGGGAGAAAGAGGCCGAGGGAGGAAGAGCAGGATGCGTACGTTGCCCTCGCTTCGATGTAATGTGCGCATCGACGCACTTACACACCGATCTCGACTGTATTACATCGAAGCGAAACCACGCCGGGCCACGCGTACGGTAAACAGTGGAACGGAACCTACCAGAACTAAATGCGGCGATTTGTACGAACGAATTTGTGCCGTAGCGAGCCACACGGGGGGATGTATCTGCAAATTGGCTGCTATTGAGGTCGAAATCTGCAGTTCGGAAAGAATCGTAAACTTTCCATGAAACTCGGAAAATACGGGATTTTTTTTGAAGGCACGTGGCACAAACTCGTCGAATATCTCGGCAGAGTTTGGTCTCCAAGCCATTCAACAAGTGCGAGTTGCGGGAGAAGAATGGAGGCGAGGGTGCAAGAATTAGCGCTCAGATGGGCTGCGAACGTACCAATATCTCGGATATTGCAAGAGCCTCAAACTTCGTCCCCCGAGAAGGAAAGCGCCGACGATCTCGACGGCACGTTCGGGGTCGCAGAGCAAAGGCCGTCGAAAATACGTCAAATTAACTCGAGTATACTCGACGGTGCACTTTAATTCGGGATTACGGTTCGTTAGGTAGCGCCAGAGGTGAGGGAACCCCCGCGAGC
Source organism: Ischnus inquisitorius (assembly GCA_963924025.1). Lineage (NCBI taxonomy): Eukaryota > Metazoa > Arthropoda > Insecta > Hymenoptera > Ichneumonidae > Ischnus > Ischnus inquisitorius. The sequence continues at coordinate 14,515,406 of OZ001254.1, read as the reverse complement.
TTTTCGAAGCCGGGTTAGATCGAGAGGATTAGAGGTAATTCCCCGGAGAGCCTGCGATTCGGTACTTTCGAGCGCGGTTTCTCGGCGCTTAATCTAGTTTTAATAGACGATAATCCCGAGTGGAGCGAGCGATTGCCGGACGCATCTAATACCTCGAGGCTTGTGCGCGCGCGACGAAATGCCGCTGGTCAACGGCTGGAGGTATCGAGCCGTGGCGTTGACTATGAGCGACAGAAAAAAAAAGGAAAAATCGAGAAGCCGGAAACATTCGTTGCATTCTGAACGAATTTTTCCGTCCGACAATGGAGCAACCGAGCGAGCGACGTGCTACGAGTCATTGTCGGCGCACAATGGATGAGTTGCTGCTCGTTTCGCGCGTGGACGACCGAAAGTCTCGCCTTGCAAGGTCCTTTGACTCGTGCGTTGACCGACGCGTGCCTCTGCTTCTTCACAATAGTTTTCCGTATTTTCTTTATTTTTTTCGTTCACTTCGCGCCAGATTGTTAGCATCCAAGATTGCTCGCTGGCCTTTTTGGACGTTGAGCATTTTTCCGGATGAATGGGGCGAACTTTCACCTCGTTTGGCAACGCGGCGTGTGGAATGATCGCAGATTTATCTCTTCGAGTCTCCATGGGAATGTAAAAAAACGCCATTCCTGTATTTTCATATGAATTTCGCTAGCTACTCTAGAATTTATTGAGAGTAAAAAGAACTATAATGGAAAGCATGGCAGGCGATTTGTTGGAATTTTTCACTCGACTGATTAATTTTTAGGAGCACGAAGAAGACGCGTATAAAAATCTTTTTTTTTTTTCCTCCCCGCGTCTAATCGTCTGAAAAAACTCTGCTATCTCGTCTCACAGGCAAAGGCGCCTACTGTGCCGTATTGGCCTTCGCGAGGCAACGTCTTCGAGAAAAACTGGCCACTCATTGTTGAGGATACTTCGTGTCGACGAAAAAAGTACGGATGCTGCGCCGGGATAGAGTCGAGCTTCGAGATCCAGGCAACTTAATTCAACGCACGTTGAGTCTGGGCCCTTTTATCTACGATTCGTCACGCGCCCACAACGAAACTGCGACATTTGCTCAATGTTGCGACGGTCAGTTTGATTTATCACGATTTGATCACGTGCCAGATCGTGCAGATACGCCACTGCGCGATGAAAAAGTTCATCTAAACGCGTTCATCGATCCAACCGATTGGCTCAAGATTTCCCGATGAAGTTGATAGTCAAATTTGCAGCCAGCGAGGAAAGGTCTTCCAGCCAGAAAATTGTGACAAGGCCAGAGCCAATTGTCAATCTCCTCCTCTCCGGACCTTCTGCTTCCTTCAATTCTTCTTGATAATGATCTTATGCCATGCTGCAACTCCATGAATCAAAAGAACCGTTCGCCCGGAGACGGGTGCGAGAAAAGGCAACAGAAGATGTTCTACTGGCCATTTATCACCGCGTGAATTCCGCGCTGCACAAAGTGCTACATCTACCGGAGTTGCGCAGCTTCCCACTGGCCATACAGCGTAGCCGAGAAGAGAGTAGCCACACCCTTCTTCCGGCACTTCTATACCATCGTTGATCCGACTCGCTGCCGCAGTTTCTGCCAGCCTCGCCGCTTGGGCGATCGAATTCACCCTCGGAATTTCATCCTAACGATCTCGCGCGCCACACCTCCTTCGTTTTCACCCCATTTGCTCTTTTCGCGGTGTTCATTTTCGATATTTCCCATAATTTAGATTACCGCGATGTTAAACGCAACGAATAGAGAGACCCCGATCCTTTCACGCTTCTGCTTCTTTCTCATTTCGTTCGAGAAATAAATAAATAGAAAAATCATTACGCCATTTTTTACGATGCGAGAGCGCGGTTCGAGACCTCCGGAGTCGTCGGACGCCGAGAAGCAGAATCGAGAAAACTTTTTACCGATGAATCGGCGTGTCCGATCGAAGGGCCTATTAGTGAGACTGACGGACGAAAAAAAAAGTAAACGGACAAGTTCCTTTATTGCCGTGGAGTCTCAATCGAGGTTCTTCGTACGCCGCGGAAAAAAGAACCAGTTGTATCGACAAAGGCTCAGTTAAATAGGTTCAAATAGCATATTTACTTCGCCCAAGAACATGATTACTTTGATGAACATAATTTTTGTTTAGAGCAACCTAAATACTAAATGTTCAGTTGAAGTTTTTCCAGCAAAGGTTCGTCAATTTTTATCGCAACCGATGGAAACGAAAATTCGAAAATCATTTGTAAAGTCAAGTATGACTAGTTGCAGAATCGGGCGCCTGCGAGAGACGACCCGAACTGCATAGTTGCATAGAACTGCAGCCTAGTGCAGTGGACGATGCGTCGACTGGAGAACCGGTGGTCGGTAAGAGGAAAGACTGATTCTTTCACATTGCAATAACGCTGAAAACTATCAAGCAGTTCCGTTCACCTACCTTAGAACAGAATGGCTTGAGCAAAGCATCATTTGGCTCCATCCAGATTGATCAGTCGCTTATTTCTGGAATAAAGGATGCTGAGACGCTAACGCCGGTCTCGTTGAACCGCGAGCATGTTTTCCCACGGGAGATTGTGCGCTGACTCGAGAGCGAAGACGATGCAATCGAAGTGTTCTCTCCGATCTCCGTTACGAGAGGAAGACTCGCAACGAACGCAGTTGAAACCGCAGAGAGCCATTCGCGTTTCTCTTCGGGTTCTCTCGTTCGGTCAATGAAAAGAAAGACAGTAAGAGCCAGGAGATTGTAGCCAGGGCAGTGGAATGGCGGTCTAACCGAGCAGTATATATGCCCGTTTTCTCTCGTTTCATCCTTCGTCCATTGTCGAATCTCCCTCTCGCTTGATAGCCGGCATCGGTCTCGCGGTATTTATCAACGTCCGGATACGAATCAGCGAGGCTTCATTTACAAGACAAAGCTGATGCCGTGTGGCCTGTGGCGTCAGCGCGGAGAAGAGACCGCACGAGGATTCGCCGAGTCCACGAGACTACTCCTTTCCGGACGACTCCCAACTCGCGTAACCGCAACAACGCCAACAACAGAAGCAAAAGTCGACGGAGGGATGGGAAATACAACAGAAGGCCTGGGCTATGCGAGACGAGACCGGGAGCTAAGAGTATCATGCGAAACCACGACAGACGTCCGAAGGATCCACACGGCACGCCGCCATCCGCCCACGCAAGTTCCTCGAGGACTTAATTCCCTCGCCTCCACGGCGATCGGATGATAGATCAAATCCTACGGGGGGAGAGCGCGCACGTTCGCCCTCGAAACACTCGAGAACCGCAGAGATATTCGGTTTCGGAGACAATCGGCCCGTCGGACGGCGTCTTAATTAGTAACCCGAGATAAACAGAGCCAAGGCGCAACAGTCGCCGGGAGTGTGTTCCTCTCTTATTTTTCTTCTTCTGCATCCACCGGTTTCTCTCGCGATGCTCACGAACCTCGACGAATGCGAACTCCCAGAAGCCTGATTCTCCTTTCGACAGGATGATTTTTTATAGTGATTCGTTGCACCGATGAAGCAGGTTCAACGAAGCCTCGATTCCGCGATTCTTTCGCATTTCTTTATTTTCTTGTTTCCTCTCCGCTTACTCGTTCGCGAAGAAATAATACAATAAATTAAGTAATAAAGTTTCAACATTGTAGGCCCTAATGAGTTGTTTCGTTGAGGCTTGTTTTCTCAATTAGGCGTCTTTTTCCTTTCTTTTCGTCCTCGTCCTTTTTATTATCTCTTCACTCGGGCGATATTCCTTATCGCGGTTGACTTTGCCAGTTACAGTGATGACGCTTGTGGTCCTCGGTCGCTGAAAGAGATACAGGTTTTTTAAGAGACTCCATTCTCGACTTCGGGAATCTCGAAAGATTGAACTTCCAGTCGGCGACGATTGTGGCGAAGGTCTCTCGCTACGGTTTCAGCGACTTCGCCGGCTCTCCGTCACTTCCCTCTTATCCCGTCTTATCGGCGGGACGTTGCCCTTCGTGCCCACCGTCCGGATAACTGCGAGCCACGTGGACGCGGGAGCGAAGAACCGTGGATATCGTACGGAATGCGTGCGCCCAGTGTCTGCCGCGGCTCATCCTGGCCTCCCTCTCGCCGCCGCTATCCCGAAATAAGAGCCAACTCTTGTAAGGCGTGGGCCGTGAGAGTGAAAGAGCTCGCGCTCTCGATGGTGGCCGTTGCGAGAACATCGGGAGCTGCTTGCTGGCTGCTGTTGGTTGTGGACCGGTCGGCTTACCGATATCTCAGGATAAGATCGGCGAGAAGAACCCCTGCAAAAGGGGTTCATCCTTTTTCCTCTTGCACCTCGTCGTCGAGCATTTCATTCCTTGCGGTCCCGCGGGCTAATCTAGTGCCTAGCACCTCTCGTATTCACGCTTACCCCACTAACAAGGTAGATGCTCACCGATAATCGTCGTAACCGGAGTGGTTAATGAGACTCCCCTGGAACGGTTAAGTTCGACGGTGAGGCCCCTCTTCCTGTTGCCGGAGAACGTCGAGAAACCAGAGGGAAAATAAAGAAGAAAGGAAGAGGAATCCCAGCGAGAAGTCTGACTACTTTCGATGTCGACAGGAGACTGGCAGCGCGCCCGCGCCACAAGCCTCTCCGGAGCATATCGCTTGTCCGTCTCATCCGGTCTCTGTGATCTCCTTTTTTTCTCTCTCCTTCTCTCCTGTCGATCACGACGCTGAGATAACCGCCGGATCCAGGATCGACAGGGCAGAACTTGGGGAGTCCAGGAAGCTACGACTTCGGGTAGTATCCCATCTCTCCTTTCTTTCGCCTCTCCGCACTGCGGGAGTGCTGTTTAACGAGAGAATCCTCATCCTTGTTATTGTATACCCGAGAAAATCGAACGATGCTTTTATCTCGGCCTACAAGACACTCGAGACCTTATACAAGATTGTCCAATTCGCTGATAAAGATTTTTCGGGACCAGTGACCGAGGGCAACGGGAGAGTAGGGATGCTTCGGAAAACCGACCGGGAAGCCCGGTCATCCGCAGGACAATGTCCTCTCGTTTTCGTCGCTGCTCGAGGCCCAGCACATCCCAAAATTATAGTCTCAAGCCCGCGCGATCTTCGCTCTCGTACCTTTAATTTTTAAAGTGCCTCTCTCGCTCAGCGTCTTCCTTCTCGTCGCTTCGTCGTCGACGCCCGGTCGTGTCGCCAAAGACTTCTTCGGCTAATTGGCAGAGCTACCTCGCGCGAGAACTGTCGCACGTTCGGGGATGATCTTCCTTGAACGCAACTATGAGTCGAGGAAAGGAAGAAAGAAGAAAAGGAAACGAGCAGGAGGAAAGAGGGACGCGACGATGCGGCGCGGTCGAAAAGAGCGAAAGGGATGAATCGCCGAAGTTGTGACTAACGCTGACACGCGCGTTTGCGCCGCGGCCCTCACGTTCGTCCACAAAAGTGTGGCCGGCACGCGATCCTCGTAAATACCGGGATTACTCCTGCGAGAAGGTAATTGGCTTTTTTTCTCTCGGCTTTCCGTACACGTGTGCGCGTATTCGTGTGTTCGCTCGCGATATTTATACTCGTTTTAGGCCTCCTTCAATCGTCCTCGTACGTGCGAGCTCGGGGCGTGCACCGTGATTTTTTGTGCCCATCCGAAACGCACGAAAAAACGAAGAATTTTCGAGCTTCACGCGCGGATCTCAACACAGAACGGGAAACAATAAAGGCCGAATTTTACGAATGCGCGAGCCGTACATGCGTGATATCTTCGTTCGGCTCGATTCAGCTTGCGAAATAATTTTCGACTCCATTTGCCCAACGTTGATTACGCGTCTGGCGAGATATACCAGAACCAATTCGACCTTTCCTTCCCCGTTCTCGCGTATTTCCCGAAATTGCCCGGTTAAAATTACACGTTCGTACCCGAAAAAAAGGGCCCCACAGTACAATGTATGGAATTTATTATAGCCGGGGATACATTTCGTCGAAACGCGCGGGGTTTCTCGTCTTCAATCAATGAAGCAAAAGTCTCTCGGCGCGGAGCTTTAACGAATCGCGAATGCAACTTGGCGATTCGTCGATGGGCTCGAACGCCACCGATCGATGCCGGACTCTCCTCTGCATCGAATTATTTTTCTTCGACGCCGTGTCCGAGCATAATTTGCCCTTTGGGCAACGGAAATGAGAGGTGAATCGTCGCCGGCTCTCGTCCCCGATTAATTGGGAATTAATTATGAAAGGATCGGCGGACGATGGGCGGAGATATCGCGTCGTTAACTGTTTTATTATTGAATAAATACAGCTTTTTCGGGCTGGACGTTAGTAAACGCATCTCAAGAACTCGTCGATTCGATTATATCCCAGGAAAGCAGTGGCTGTTCGTGAACGGTGATTGGTCGAGCTAATTTTAAACATTCTTTTAGTCTAATAGAGATTTTTATCGAGTGAAAACAAATTCGTTATTGAATATTTCGACATTGGTATTTTTTTTTTCAATCATTTATCGATTCTCGAAGATTTAAATTGCGAGGTTTCGAGTCGAGCACTGGCAAAAACGGTCCCACGATTCACTCGGCTAATAAAAAAATCGTCTGGAATTCTAAAAAATGAGGCAAGTATTCAAAAATGCATGATTCGAATCGATTTTTTTTCGAATTTTGGAGATTTATGCGATCGCCATACTCGTATCGATCGGCAATTTCTCTGCTTTGTTCCTTTAGATGAGTGGAATTCCTATCGAAATGAAACCTCGTTTCGACGAGAAGACCGTCTTAAGCCGCGACGAATTTAGCAACGAGCTCGATCAGACGATGCGTGAATGCAATGAAATGATGATAAATATCTGGCCTCATAGTTGATGTGCTGTAGGATCGAAAAGGGGGGGTTGACTGAGAAGTCGCGAGATCATTGATGGGCCGATCGTCAGGCCCACCGGGCACGCGCACGCTCCCGGTGACCACGAATGAACGAGCTCTCTCGGCCCACCGAGAGTTCGTAGGCCCGCGGGCAACATACGCACACGAGAAAAAAAAACAGAAAAGAAGGAGCAGCGGAGAACACACGAAGACAAGGAGGGAAAGAGACACGACGATATAGTCCTCTCGTGCGAGCAGGTGTATATGAAAAAAACACAGGTGCCTCGGACACACGCGTGCACGCGAACGAGAGGCCGCGCATCGCCGCCACGGAATGAAACCGACGCGAACGCCGCGGAAAAAGATGCATGAATAAAAAATCGCTTACATAAATACGAACTGCCTTAGACTCTCGATCTTCTTTGCATCGAAGAGAATCTCCTTTTTTTCTTCTTCCTCTTTTTTTTTCTTTCCTCGTGTTCGTTCGCCGTTTTCCAGAACGAGGAGGAGAGAATCGACGGGGCATTCGGGGTGTTCGGCTACAGAACGAACGATTTTTATGACGATGCTAATTTGCGAGAAGTCTTGTTAGGCGTCGTGTTCTAGGCTGATTTGTTTCGATTGTTCGTGTTTTGCGTCTATAAAAGCTTGTATTAACGTTTTTATAGATGCTTCGGCATTCTCACGATCGCGAAGCGAGGAAAGATCGAAAGAATCGGGAATAGAGGTGGTTTCGTTTTAACGAGCCGCAGCGACCATCCCCTTTGGCCGAAGGACCGAGAGCCGCGTTCCGGCTGTGGATGCTGCGAAGAAACATCTTCGAGTCTTCTATCGACGATTTCATCCTTTTCGTTATGCGAGTTCCGAATTTTCCTCTACATTTGCGTACTTATTTGAAATAATCGACAATCGATCGGTAATAGTTTTAATTACGGTCGACAAAAATTTCCGAGATTTTCCGGCAGTTTTTGCCCGAATGGAAGTTTCTCACGCATCGTTATCTGGCTTTCGCTTTCGTTTATTTCACACGCTCTCGATCGGCTTTTAGACCGAACGATCGCGTTCAAAAGATCGTTAAAAGGCAAAATATCGCACGGAGTCACGGCTATCGGATCGGGAAAATCTTCGATTTTCACCAAGTGCCTAGTAATAAGCGCGCTTAGTCCTTCGCGCCGCCGACAATTTCTTTCCCATAGCCTTATCCCGATGCGGGTAACCGGTAGGGATTCTTTTTTTTCTCAAATTTTCGATTTTCGATAAGTCCCGCGACGGTTCTAGGGAGAGACCGGTTGGTACTGCGCACCGCCTTGCCGCTTACTCGGTAATTTTTTAATTACTCCACTCCTCCCCCAATCGCTTAATCGCAAGACCGAGCTCTCGGTCGGTCCTTTTCGGCCGGGCTCTCGTCGCGCGATACGCGATTACTCGATTCGTATCTAAGATCGATGCGCCCAAGCGAGAATCGTTCGTAGATCTTAAAACGCTACGAGTGTATACCTACCTTCACCCGTCGAGTTTTACGGCTCGAACCTTTGTGCCAGGCCACTTTTTACACTCGGCTATGGGAACGAAAGCCCTCTTGATCTTGCTTTTCCAGTTTCGGAGTTCACTCGGTTGAATTTTATTGCTGACCTCTCGCGGCACCTTCGAGCCTCGTCAACGAGACGAGACTTTGTGAATTGCGTGCACATTAATATCGAGCTAGGAATAAAGTAAATAACGGAAAGATTCGTGATCAATGTAAAAAAATCTCGATGTATCCGTCGAGATTCATTGTTATCAAAAAAAATGGAAGGAAAACCAAAAAATGTGAAACAAGACGATAGAGCAACTCTCAAATTTTGCAACGAATCAGTTACTGTATCAAATTTAGCCTGAAGGTAAATCAAACATGAGTAGAAGACAAAAAACAATTCTTTTCTCTTCGGTGCGGTTAAGATTCCACATGACCGGCTTTCTAGCTTCAGCCTTAAGGAACTTTTAATCGACGATCGAATAAATCGATCACTATACTTTCGAGCATATCGATATATTTCGGGTCACGATTTTTTTTTTCCTTTCAATATCGAGGGATAAGAGAACGAGGGCGAACAATGCGAGGAACCTTTTTCTGGTCCACACCGCAAAGATACGACGGTGCGCGAGGAGAAGTAGGTACTTTTCGTTCGTTTCCACAACAACCCTTATTCTCCTCGCTCGTATCCTCTTCCACCCCCCTTCGGAATTCTCGGCTTCCCAGGGGCTTCGGGCAACAATCTTTTTTTTCTCTTCATCGCATCGATCCGTCGAGGCGTGAATTTTTCATTGCAACTCGCACGTCCACCGTCACGGAAGAACACAATGCGGGACGGATGAGAAGCGAGATGAAAGATGAAGAATCAGAAGCCCACGCGCGGCGCGCTTACATCCCGTGCGTATCGAGCAACGACTACAGAAACGAGAGGTAGACCGAGCGCGCGTATGTGAAAAGGGTTGAGAGGTGAATTTCAATGAATTGGAAATACCCCGGACGCTCTCTGCGGCGTACGCTCTAGCTGCCACGGTGCCTTTGCTCTTGCATTGCTCCGTGAGGTCTTTCGCTTATTTGCCATTCGAGTGAGTCCTGCACAAACGCTGTGCTTCTCTATTTTACGATCTTTCGAGAGACGAGGAAGCACAGCGCGAGGGATGGAAATAGCGAGAGTCTCGGGAGTTCGAGAAAGGGTTGCCAGCGGCGAGAACCTTCGCGTGCGACGAGAAGTAGCGATCAGGTTACCGGAGAACGAAGAAAAGAGATCCTTTTCACGATCTCGTCTCTCTCCCTCGAAACGCTTTCGGCAAAGCAGCTCGATTCAAGATGAAAAACTCTCGAATATTGAAATTCCGCAATAATGTTGATCGATTTTCAGACTGCGAGAATAGAATTCCCGAAAAATGAAATTCTTTACACTTCTTCCTCGTACATTTTTTTTTCAATTCAGAATTTTTATGCTATGAGGCATCTTTTGGTTTCGACAATCGGTCAAGGAAAGTTGGTCTCGAGAAAATACTCAAAAAAAAATTTGTTAGGGGCCAGTACGGAAATATACCACTTAGAACGAACGGCGTATTTTTGCATATCAGACGGATGAAAGAGGGGTGGCTAACTTTGTATGTAAAAATTCTACGAAAGCCAATGAGAGGCTCCCGCTGGTTTCCTCGGGTGTGTTCAAGCCTTTTTTTCCCTCCCTCGACTCGTATATCTCGCGTGTATAGAAATACAACTACCGATCCTCGTAAGAATCTTCTCACTCATCAGATAGCCTCTGGTCTACGTGTCCTCTTAGCGAGCAACCAGAAAGCCAAACAAATTGCCACCTCGAAAAACGTTACAATACACGAATACGTTTGTTCGTCTCTCGAGATGTTCGTGTTGCGGCGCTTCCGAGACCCGAGGTACGGGGGTCTCTATGGAAAGACGTTGCGCCGCGCGGTCCAAGCGAGAGAGTCAACGCGAGAGCCGACGATTAAAGAGGCTGTCGTGTTAGATTGCCCGGTAGCGATAAACGGGCAAGATCCATCGCGAGAGGGACTCGTGGGGCGCGAAGAAGAGTCCCGGTGATATATTCGCGCGATCGAGATTCGTCCCGCTGTGATTTTGTCCACCGCGTTATGCGCGCGCGAACAATCGCCCACGATTGATCGACAGATTGATACCCGATAGCGAGGCGCGTTTATCATTCATACGGTCGGAGTCGCGCGATCGTTGCCCAGCGAAAGACAAATATTTCGAGACGCGCGCTAACGCCCGAGGGAAAGAAGAGAAAAATAAATAAAAATATGTCGGTCAGCGGTTTTTCTTACTTTCGGCGAATGCCGCAAAGGAGAGTCACAAAAATATTCGCAAGTCATTCGCCCTCGAGGATTTCCACAATGGGAAATCCGACTTCGCTCGAGAAGAAGAAAAAAACGGGGTGGGCTACCATTGGGTTGAGGACCGGCAACGAGTTGCGTGCCGTCAACAAAGCTCTTCACTCTCTCGCCGCCCGGGTTCATCTCCGAAAGAGATCCTCGGCCGACGCAAGTATCGAAAGGATTCATTCTCTTTTCTGCAAAGCGAAACATCGCACAAAGTCGCGAGTAAACGATCCCCCGTAGAACGGTGAGGCTGTTCAAGGAGATTTTCGGCAGACAATTTTTCGAGAACTGCGGAGAGAACCTGCGGAATTCTTCGCGTGTCTCGCCAAAGAGTTGCGTCGCTCAATGACGCGCTTTCTCGACTCTCGAGCAGTTACTTCGGTGCTCCGGGAGGGACACCGGCCAGGTAGAATTTTGCCATTCATCCGATCGACACAATGCCGATCTCGCACAATAACAGATCGTTCGTGCGTTGATCCAGTAATGATCGTAGAGTGCTGTCCGTTGTCCCGCGATATGCCAACCGGAGCCAAAGGACATTGAGAAAATTGTCTAGTCTCTTTCTCCTCCGGTCCGAATGTGTCTCGTGGTCGTAGAAGCGCTGAGGAAGAAAAACCTGCGGAATCTTTGGTGGCCGGTGGGCGATCGGTGAGTTTACCACGACAGACTCGGACGATAAGTTGCGTGAGCAAGCTCGCTCGCGCGCCGCAGGATTGATCGTTCGAGCGTGAAAAAAAGCGGCAAAGTGGAAACTCGAGGAGCCGTGAAATCGATTTTTGCGCGGGCTGATCGGAGATTTGCGGCATGAACTTCTGGCATTCGCTCGCGTCGCTCTCGAGGATTCCGTCCTCGGCCGCGCGACGTTGACATCTGTGGTCGTGCGCGCCTTATACACGCGTGCGATCTCGCCTTTTCCACTTGTGGTCCACGGAATCTTGCCGGACATCCGACGAGGATACTCGACGATTTAATGGGATTTGCGGGCCGAGAGGCAGCTGCGCGATTCATCCTTCGAAAGCTTATGATCTTACCCCAAAGATTCTTATCTCTCGTAGTTTTTCTTATTTTTGTTCATAATAACGATCAAGCCGACGTTTGCCCCGGACTCGTGATAGATAACAAATGGATCACGCTCGAAGAAACAATGATATTTCATCAAAACGATCCGGGACTCGAACCAACGCCGTGGGCCGCACCTGGAAGAAACGTCCGAGCGAGACTATAATTTTTGCACAGATTAGCTTTACATTTTATGATCGTTACGCGTTCGTTTCGAGCATCCGGTCAACTGGCTATTTTTGTATCCTCACAGATCCTATCGATGTTTACGAAAAATATATTATTTTCGGCAAACCAACCGATCGAGACGACGCATTGAAATCGCTATCGGTATCCCCGTATCGATCACTCTCTCAGGGGAGGTTTTTTTTTCTCCGCGCTTCGAGGGATAGATCAAACGATACAGGGTACGCGAGCGTGCAGCGATTCGGCGGTAGCTCAAAATATTCTTCCGTAGAGTCGGTAGACATTCGAGCTTTCCAATTATGTTTGCCTGCACAAGGTAGGAAGAGTGCGCATGGCGCGGGTGGGCAGATGCGCCCCCGCGAGCGAACAGCTGGACGAGATTGTCCGTTTCGTTACTCTGTTAATGGTCCGGTGTAAGTTTTCGTGAGCGGCACACCTATAAGCGGCTATAGTAAATCTTTCGCTCGTGCGCACGTATTGCGGGCTCGAAGAAAAAGCGAAAAAAACATCAAGTGTGCAAAATAGAACCTTGCACATTGCTTCTTCATCATATTTCACTCTTCGCAAAGCTCCCGCCGCAGAATAGTCTGGCAATTTCGGCTTCCTCGCACTTTGAACGATTCGCGAAAAATTAACTTGCATTCAATTCAAGCTCGATCTTTTGAATGCTTCGAAGCTTCGGGCGTAAACAAAATATCGTTAAAAAAATGCTATGCATGTTGAAATCTTCCATGAGTCCGCGCCAAATTTCTTCTTTTAACTTACGGGTCAAATTTGAGGGTCATCTAAAAATTGCCTTTGGTTAAATGTTAACGTGTTTCGACTGCAAAACGTATTTTTGTAAAAAAAACATATTTTTTTTCCTCAACCACTTTTCTCGACGAGGGAGTAAAGCGTCGAATGGGGGCTAAAATAAGTAGTGAGAAATCGTGACGGGCCGAGGGAGACGTACTAATCAGAATTGATTGTATGCCGAGAGGGTTGCGTGCCACGCGACTGGTCATCTCACTCGCCGTCGTTCTTTTTTTTCTTCTCTTTCATGATTTCTTAACAACCATTTCCCTTTACCGGCTCGATAAACGAAACGTCGATTATGAAAGCTCAATCTCACTCAGGGGTCCTAGAGTGGTCGACAAAATTATCGAGAATCATCGTCCGGCTCGAAACTCTTTCTCCCTGTGTTCTTCATTTTTTGGCTTTCTTTATGCCTCTGTCGATCGGCCAAAGGCCCGAAACATCTGGCTCCTTTTAACGCCAGACAGACGCTAATCACGCGCCGACCACAAAGGATCGACTCGCGATCAACCGTATTGATTTATGTATTCATCGAACTCACGGGCGCGCGCGCACGATCGTTCTTTTGCCTCTCGGCGATCTTTTGTACCTACACTTTATTCCGTTTCCACAGAAAGATGACCAAGGGTGAAGGCTCATTAACGCGCCGACGGATGATACTTAATCGCACACTCGACGAGTATTGAATCATCGGGATTATGTTACGCGGTCAATGATGTTGGATAATCGGTTACAAAGGATCCGACGGAAAGGGTTAATTATAGGTGGAGTATTGTGATTGATCGCCGCGGCTACCAGGAAATCATCCGGATCGTTTTCCACTCCGACGTAATTGAGTATATATGATTCGAGAACCCCGAGATCGACGGTTTCGCTCGCATCTCGGGTCTGGTATTGCCATTGTATTCACGATATTCAGATTGCTCGCGAACGAGAGAACGGGGAAAATACACCCGGGCTATTTGCCGTTACCCGATCCTTTCGGCCTCGACATTGTTCAGCTACCAAAATATTCATGGAACTGTTGCGTAACCCATTCGCGAGTCAGTTTCAACAAGTGAAGGAGGGGTTGGCCGATGCCCCTGGGCGAGAGAAAACACGCTTTCCCTTCCCGGAATCAAACACTCGTCGCTCGCTCTAACCCTGTGTGAATTCCGACGCATGGCGCACGTGCTCGAGTGCCGAGGTTACAGCTCGCGGAGTTTGCCCTCGCAATACTCGATACTGTTATTTTCTTTTCTATTCAACGCAGAGAGTTGCGCTGTTTCAAGGGTGGCGGAGACGAGAGAATCGGCCTTAAGGTCGTCCGAGCGGCACGATGAAATGTAGGATTCGAAGAGAATTCAGAGCGTTTCCGAATGGGATAAAAATCTGAGAAAATCCCTGTGTTCGAAATATTGATTTTGCATAATTGTAATTTGCATAAAAAGTTGATAAAAAATTCTACAAGAGGGAGTTTTCCACGTCGCATTGAAGTGAAGATCCTCGTTCCGTCGACAGTGTAGTGAAAATGACAAAAATGAAACGACCGATACCCAAAATTGACCAAAATTCGAAATAAACAGTACATATTTGTCGGGGCATTAGGGATTGTCCGCCCTTCGCCATTAGCTGGACCTTCCTTAATACCGTATCTTCGCGTGCGATTTTTCCGAGTTTCGATTTTTATTGTCACAATATAACATGGGTAAGACGGGCAAACCGGAAATTCCGGAGGACAGTGAAAACACGGGATCGAACATCCTCTTAACGATTTTAACGTGCCCGCTGTGTGTAGTAGCCGTTGTCGAGCAACCACCGTAAAACGGGTATTAGACCAGTGTGCGCAGGAACTAAACTCGGAACAAAGATCGTCACAGGTACCACACTCGGCAGACCGATGCGCCGATTCAACGACGCCGCATGGCCAAAAATCGTCCCAGAAGCGACGAAGAGCCCGGTCCTAAATAAATCGATTCGGGGCACCGGACGACTTTTAGTCGACGCAAATATTGTCGCATCAATTAAGCTCGTCTCCTTCGTCTTCGGGCGGGACGAACGAGAATCGAGTTGTGCCGTTGAGATCGTTGAGCGCCGTAGGACGGGGGATATAGAACGAAGGGATCACGTTTTTCTTTTTTGCCCCGGTGGGAATCGCAGCAGTCCCGTAGTGTCCTTTGGCCCTGGCGCCGTTTGCTCATACCCATGGTATATGTGCACAGACTATACTGTGTACACCCAAATAGAAAATCTGTTTTTCGTCGTACGAATATTTTTCCGCGTCTCGAGTTTCGTGTGCCCGCGCCGTCAGCAAGTATTCCGGGGACATCGAATGGCTTTTTTTTTCTTTTTTTTTTTCCAATGTTTTTCTCCCCGGCGTCTATAGTCCTTCCGCTTGTTGCTCGCCGGCTTCTGCGAGCGTCGCGGGGGAGGATGGTGTGCAAACGGAACGTGTCCAACCGTCTCCCGACTACCCTCGAGAACTTCCGACGGAAGGGACACTCTACATGCGCGTTGATGGGACTCTTGAGAATTCGTGGACCGTCGCGAGGAGGGTCAAAGGCCAACTGCCGAAACTACGTGTATTTGTGGAGAAACAAGAAGGAAATCTTGAAGGGATGATTAGTCCGTTAAAATCGTCAGAGCAAATTGGAGTTTCAGAGTTGATTTCTAATTTTTTTTAAAGGCGATCTTTGATGCAATGATTTTTATTCACTTCGGCAACGTTCCTTGAAGGTGAATCTTTGTTTTGCGGGCAACCCGCGCCCTGATGAATTTTTTTTCGGTGCGTATTAAGATCTTCGGCTGTCCCTCGGCTTTCTCCTTCGAAATTTATAGAGCCGAATTCTTGTTTGTGTGCCAACGACCCGCCCCGGTTAAATAGATCGCACAGCTCAAAAGCGCTGCTGCCGATAGATTTATCGCTCTCCGAGATATTTTCTTCATCCCCTCCGCACTCATCCCTTGCGAACGAATTTCGCTTCCACGAGACCGCCGCGCCACGGTCCTTCGAGTCGAACTCGTTCCTATTTTTTTCTTCGTCCTTCCCTTCTACTTTTTCACCCGACTCGCCCCTTTTTTACCCAAGGGGTTGGGCACTTTTTGGCGATATAGCTAATTGATTTTACCCGAAGAATTGAATGTTCTATTTTTTTCTTCTCTCGATGTTTCACGAGGCCGAGGCGCCTGTTCAGCCACTTTTCCCGTCTCGTAAGTGCCGTGGAATTTCGTAGTTTGAGTTTCGAAACGACACTGCTGCCGGTTATGCCGACAAAAGAGGGGGGGGGGGGGCGAGAAGAGCTCAGGCGCCCGAAAATTAACATGTCGTTTGGAAGTAACGTCTCTCCCGTAGGCGTGCGCGTTCCCGAAGGACCAGTTCCGGGTAAAGAGAAGCGGCCGAAAGGTCTCTCGCGAGGGCGAGACGGAGCGAGGGAAACGAAACGAGAGAAGCGAGAGAGAGTCCGGCCACGCGACCGCTCTCGACTTACGACCTCGTAAATCCAGAGCTCCGCCGAGTCACACCCGTGAATTTCGTCTGTTATCCTGCGCGCCGTGTCCTCTCTCTCGTCCGCGCTCGCTCGCAACAATCGGAATGTTACGATTTCAGTTCTCGGGCTCGCTCGAGAATTCGCCCCGGAGCTCGAAATATCCACGATAATATCCCTAAGCGTCTCGTAAACTATCGGCTAAACTTCACCGTGCGTTCGGCTAAGTAACGATATTCGAATCACCGGGGGGTAAAACGCCAACTACGCTGCGACCGCGCGGGCTTCTCCTCTCGATCCCTCGATACCTGAATGCGAATTGTTTCCGGATCATCCTTTCTCGCATTCACGGCAATACTTTTTCACAATAAAATCTCAAGCTTAGAACCTCGAGACCGCGACTCTCCGCCGTGGAATACATTGTAACACTGTCCGAGGATAATAACCGAAGAGAAAGAGAAAAAAATATTTGCCCTCGATGAAATAATATTTATCGGTAGGAATTGAAAAATATATTGATCGCTTGCATATTATCCTCATTGTCGAGGCTTCGGGCCCGGCTAATACCTAACCAATGGGGATATATTATTTCAAACGGCGAAGAAAAAAAAAAAGAGAGCCTGAATGTGAATTGGCGTTAAGGCGGTGCGGGGTCCTGCGCGAGAATAGAGAGGAGTGATTGAAATTTATAACACCGAGCATTGGGTCGGCGCGTATCGCCGCGTCGAGAAGTTCAACGACACGTGACTCTCTTAAATGGCACTGGCTCAATGGCTCGTAAATTCGTGGGTATGGAAGAAGTTTCGAGCGTCAAGAGCTCGCACCGGGCGTACACGGTCACGTGAACGTAATACGGGAGGTGGGCCGAATCGAGAGAGCTACCCCTGCGAACGAACGAAGGGGTTTGTTAATGCCGGTGAGATGCGGTACGCCCCGAAAAGAAAAAAGAAAAAGTGTCCCATAAAGAATTGCGCGAACTATACCGGCGACGCGAATTATATATGGGTCTTTTTTCGACTCACTCGCTCGCACTTTGGGGCGTTCGGGTCCTAACGGTTGCCTACCTGCAGCCTGTTTTCGGTACTAGATTTTCTACTTCTTTTTACCCTGAACTTCGTTATTTTTTTTTTCCTCAACGACCCCGGCTCTCGATCACCGGATATTATTTGGGGCACTGTTTTTCACGTTTGCGCGCGAGCGATATTGTTCAACGACTTTTCTACCTGCCCACGTATCGGCTCACCCTTAAAAGATAGCCGAGCCGGCTGATTTTAATATTTAACGATGAAATCAAGATGGATATTGAATTATCGTGTTGCTTGGACGAAAAAAAACGATTGAGAGTAGAATTTTTATTGCAGAATCAAAATTAATCGTCCAAGAATGATCTATTTCTAGAGTCATTATTATCGCATTGGCTGGGTGAACGATTCGTTGCTTTGTTTTATTTTGTATTTTTTAATCTTTTTTATTGTGTTTTGTTAACGGCTTACGCCGTTATTTCACTATAATTCGCAGGTATATCAAAAAAATGTGATACTTCCAGTGCCGACGGAGGAGCTGCGTTAAGGTGTCAAAATGCAATAAATGAGTAACGAATGAAATTTCACGGTTTTCTCTTTCGGTGCCCTTGCCCTTCTAACGATCGCACGGAGGCCAAACGAAAAAAAACATTAGGATGCGAACATCCCCGAGGAACATCGTGTGGCGAAACTAGAAGAATAATTGTCTCGAAAGAAAATTCGTTGCGAGTAAATTCGTGTCGAAATTTTTTTGTCTCAAGCAACACCCCGTGTGCGTAGCAACAGCGCTGAACAAGGGTCTTCGGTAGTCACGACGTATGTAACCTACATTTCGGGAGACCTTTTCCTTTTTTTTTTTTCCTTTCCTCGATCCTTCACGATTTTATACAGGCCCACAACCCACACGGGTTTTCGTGCGTGGATTTTCTCGTACCGTCTTTCAGGTAAGTCGACGTGGGATTTCGAGCGGGGTTTCGCTGTTTGGAAGCTCCGGCTCGGAGAGATCGAGAGCAAGGCATCGAGATCGGATCCTCTCGGATCTCTCTCTCCACCCGAAGCCTGCTCCGATTTTCCCTCGCTTTTTTTTCTTCCTTTTTTTTCCATCTACTCCACTCTCCAGCCCTGTCCCAAAATCATTTCGGAGTTAGAATCAGTCCCTAATGCCATTCTGCGCGAAGCCTTCTTCGGCCTCGAGACGCGCGAGTACGCCGAACAATGCAAAGGCACAATGTCCCACCTCTTCCCCTTCGCATCACTCCACGACCCGAATATTATTCGACGGATTTCCCGCTACCTGCTCGATCCTCCGCTCCGATCTTTAAATTCGTGCCCTTTATTTATATATATATATATTTTTTTTTTCTTGTTTCCAACCACCGAGAAATAGAAGGAGAAAAACACGTCAGGTCGTTCCACCTCCTTCCTCGCATTCACGGATCGTGGAATGCATAATTAGCTTGCGATAATCAGCATTTTTTTTTTTTTTTTTCATGGCTCGCTTCGCTCTCTCTACTTGTCGAGCTCCGAAGCCGGCGTGAAAGAGAGGCACGAAAAAAGTAGTTTTAATATTTGCATATACTTATATGCAAAGTTAGCGTGAAGAGGCGCGCGGAGGGTGAAAGGGATATAAATTGATGAATCGGAGTTTCGTTATTCTTTAAGGCAACGCAAAGGTCCCTTTCGTTCTGCCGTACAGTTCGGCGCGAACCTTTTCCTCCGGAACTTCGATATTTGCCGTGTAATTTGTGTATCATTAATTATTCAAATAAAAACAGTGCATCACTCGAGGAAAAGTGTACGAAAAATATTCGCGGTATCATCCGAGGCCCATCGTGAGAACTCGAGAATCGAAGCTTTCACAAAAATCGTTCGTGAGCTCTTCATCGATATTCGAGGCTCCCGAAGCGCATAGAATATTATAATAATGCCCCAGTATTCCAGTTTCTTTTCTACCGTCTGCGATCGTCCTAGTTTTCCCACTGCGGTTTTCAAGTTCGATTCTCTCCCGCTCGCTGAAAGGATCGCACTACTTCCGGACCACCCTCCGTTGCGGCCAATTTTCCAGCATCACGGTCCATCCATCCATCGACTCGGGGAACTCCGTCTCGAAGCCTATCCGTCCAACGTAGGTAAAAAAAAAATCGAAAAAAAATCCCGAGTTTGCTCGTCGAGAAAAAAAGCTAAACGGAATTAGATGTATAATTTTCAAAGGCACCGACGTCGGTGCTCTAAGCTTCGAGACACCGTGGCGACCTTCCCAGGGTATCGATTACGCATAAGATATAGACCGTACTCTCGCCCTCCCACCCCCGTCGACGGTGCATTGTCTACCAGTCTCGGATCTCTCCTCTTCTCGACTCATTTTTTCTACCCCTCGCGGTTTCGGCCACATTGTCTTACCTTCGCTAATCCTCTTACCGGAGCAAAACAGCGAAGGAAAAAAAATCACAAAGTACGAACGTTAACTCATCTCCGCGTCCGCATCTCGACGCTATTCGTCGGTACGATCTCGCTGATCCGTCGCCGGCACAGCGAGCCTAACGCAGCTGCGTCAACGATACGCGATACCTCCCACGCGAAAAGAAAGACCCGAACGTGCGAGTATTTATTATTCTGCGCAAGTGAATCCTCGCGTAATGCGAATACTCCGGAGATGCTTGAAGCGAAAAAAAAAAAGATTCAATGAAAAGTAACATGGAAACGAAGCAAGCACCCCTGCTGGGCAAGAATTTTTTCGTCGAATCTCTCGTCGCGAGACTCCGCAAGGTCCGGGCCCGGAGGTGCGAGTATCGAGTGCCCGATTTGCGGTACAAGAAGACGCGTTGGATCGTCGCTTGTCCGTTAATAAGGGTACGGAGCGGTTGGAACGCCCGTGCGCAAGTATGTAGTACATAGTGCGTCGACTACAAGCCGAAATTCATAAGAGGGCACCGGCGAGGCGAGGGAGAACGAACAAGAGCCGCGAAGCCCCGGGAGGACGTTTCGCAGGTCGTCGTTGTCCGAGGAAAACCGAACGAGGAGCAAAAGCAAACCCGTGCATTGCGCGCGTAGTGTCCGCGCTCGGTGTCCGTGGTTGAAATAATGAAAGGGAGAGGCCGGACCCCCGAAGCAACGCGTTACTATATTTACCACATCGTTGTCGACGATCCTGTCGTGTGGCAAAGGGATCCGGCGCGAGAGGTTCGCGCGCGTTTTTTTTTTTGTATGCGAGACGCGCGTATCGCTCATACGTACGAGCGACTCGTAACGCACACGAGCGAACGAGAATGCGGATAGGAAAGGCGAGAGGTAAAATAAGCGTCACACAGAGAGCGAATGCCGACGGAGAGAACGCGCGCGAGAGGGCAAGGGAACGAAGAAACGTACGCGCGGGAGCACTTCGAGGCAAGTCGCCCGGATAATTTGAAAGCGATCCGATCTCACCGGGCAGCTGCCTGCCTTACGCGTAAAATATTCAAGAACTTTGCTTATGCTGCTTTCTGCTTCCTTCGGAACGTTCAATGCCTCCCCTCGCCGCCCTCGTCCCTCCTCGCTTTAGCCGGCTCGTTGAGCAAGACGCGAGAGAGAACCCGACGACGAGGAGAGGCGAGAATCGAATCGGCTGTACTTTTGCGCGCGCGCTGCCGATACGATGTTTCCACCTCCTGGCTCACGATAGTACAGCACGCGCTCGGGAGAAGCTTCGCCGTTCAATCTCATCCGCTTCTCTTAACGAAGCCTCAACGAGACAAGCGCAATTATCCCGATTGGATGCGAGATTCGCGAGGCTGGTTACGAGCGGGAAATGAGCTCATCGACGGCGGCGTCGCGCACATCGAGTATCCCCTTCGAATCAACGTAATAGAATAGTTAAACTTATAATTGCTCGATCTACGAAGCTCTTACTGTCGGGGAGTTTCGTTCAAAGCAATTTGCGGTGGCGAAGTACGCAAGCAGATGAATGGATTTTTTGTTCATTCATTTAATTCGCGACTGCCTGCCGAGGGGTTTTGTTGTTCGTTGCACCGGGTGCATTTGACGCTTTTTTCCATTTTCAATTGAAAAAAAATTGTTTTGATAAAAAAAGAAATTTCATCTTGTTTCTCACTTATTTCGTCGATGCAACTTATTTATTGCGTTTATTTTCGGATTTTTTCAATTGTTGTAAAAT
This sequence comes from Ischnus inquisitorius, assembly GCA_963924025.1. Lineage (NCBI taxonomy): Eukaryota > Metazoa > Arthropoda > Insecta > Hymenoptera > Ichneumonidae > Ischnus > Ischnus inquisitorius. Next base: position 14,494,042 of record OZ001254.1, on the reverse strand, counting down.
TCTTTTTTATTTTTCTCGCGAAGCTGCATTTCCACGAATATATTATGCGAGTTGCGGATCTCACGCGATCGTACGAGGCAGGAATTTTATCAGGATAGCGCTGAAGGGCCTCTTGTTCTCTCCATCGGTGGGAGGATGTTCCCCGGATTTGTCGCTTCTGGCAGTCCGAGCAGCTCGTTCGATAGGCCACAGGCGTCGAAGGAATTTCGCGGAAGTCTCAGGTCCGACCGATCCCCGTCTGCCGATCGTCGCTGTGTATTTATTCCGCGAACGTGGTAAATTGAGCGAGCTTGATGAAAAACGTGTACCTCGTTCGTCGCGCCCCTATCTTCGCGTATCTGCTCATTGGAATTGCCGTATGTGCGCGCGCGGACGGGACGTAACGGCATTGCATCCCGATCCTGCGCCCTCCCGAGCGAACCGACCGGGAGATCCTTCGCGGCATCATTTTGCGAAAGCCGATGGGCAGCGTAATGAAAGTAACGAGACTCGCGATGTCAAAAATACGACGGTATTTAATTATCGGATTTTAATCGGACGTCGCGAGGGGGTAATTAAGTCATTTCACCTGCTTTCGTCCGGCGACCGGACGGCCAATCATTTTTTTTTTCTTTTGGAAACGATGTACACGTCCCAAAGGCCCGAAATGATGAGTTTCGGTGGGGATTTCATTCGGCGATCGTGGCGCGGAAGAAGAAATGACATTCAATCATCTCGAGCCGCCGATGCTGCGGGTCCAGCTTATCGGAGAGAAAGTACGGAAAAAGGACGGGGAAAAAAAGAGTTGAAATCGTTCGTCGAGGCATCTCGCAAAACGTCACTTCGCCGAACGAGTCCATTTGTCCGAGGCGGGAACGTAGGAGTTTGGTCTGTCGCGCCAACGCACCTGGCCAAGCTCACGTTGGATTCGTCGCTCTACTCGTAGCGGTCGTCGACTCAACTCGTCAACGCCACAACCCTTTATTCTCGATCTCTCCCCATTCTTCTCGAACCGGCCTCCCCCGTGCAGAATCGAGAAAGGGAGACGAGAGCGAGAGAAAACGAGAATTTGGGAGCTACATCGATCAATGGACCGTCTCAAGCTTGCGATCGATGAGGCTGCTATGTGGCATATACAAGATGTACTCAAATAGTACTTTTTTTTCTTCAATTCCCATTTAAAGCAAGAAATGTTTCGCATGAAAAATACGATTGAAAGTTTCAAATATCGCAATAATAATAACTTTATAATCCAAACTATTAATGGACTTGATTTTCATCCAGAAATATTGGTTCATGTTTCAAAGGTTTATTTTTTCATAATAAAAAGCAATTCAATAAACGAGTTCAATACAATAAAAAATGTATTATTATTATTATTATTATTATTATTATTATTATATATCTGAATCCTCGCTCGTACGTACAATTCCTGCACTTCTGAACGCGGCGGATTTGAATTCCGCGCTTCGCATGATTCTCCAACACCGCGGGAATTCTGAACCGCGAAACTTTGTTAAACGCTGGCCAACGGGGGGCGTCTGAGAGCGATTGTCGTATCTCGAAACTGGAGTGCCCGAAAGAATTTCTCAGATACGCCGAAGACTCTTGCGAGGCTCTCGTTTCTGATTTGAATAAGAGAAATTTGAATAAAATAAAGGCGATCGCCATAGAAAATTTATGGTGAGCTCGTAAAGCACGCGGAGCACACACTGGAAAGCATGATTCATAATGCTGCGTATGAGGAACTGCGCCAGGCTGGATACCCGTAGTTCACCTAATTTTCAGACCACGGGAGTCTTTCTCGTCGTGCTGAGTCTCCCTCGGTGTAGACCTCGCTCGAATTTTCATTTTCCATCTCTCGCGAGGACGCCTTTGTCTTAGCGGGATAGATGGTTCTTGCGGCTTCTCCACTGACGCGAGGATACGCACCCGCGGCGAGAGACTGCTAATTATTTCTCCGACGCATCGGCGATACTCGACGAAACCGTACCGCCGCGAGCGGGGCAAAACGGACGCGAAAACGCCACGGAGAAACGAAGCGAGAAGAAAAGCGAGCTAGTTTTTTTTAACAGTCGAAATACCAAAAAATTTGGACCGTACCCAAGAAAGAGATTTTTTTTCAAATCCGATGAAAACAAAATTAACTTAAAATCTGATTTTTTAAAAATGGTTTCTTCTGCTTTATTCGTATTTTTTAAAAATATCAAATTCAAAATTTTGCCGTGTTCTCCTCTACAAGTTGACAGGAAGAAAAAAAAAGCCGATAGAACTGTTTTCTATGGCGAGGAAGAGGCAAAGATAGCCGCCCGACGTCTAGACTCGCTCTTCGGTTCCTCAGTTATAGTGTCTATTACAAGCGCTCCCGGGGTGTTTGCATATATTGATGCCGCGATCGCGGGCAACGATATCGTTCGGCGCGACTCACGAGTCATTCATTAATTACAGCAATGGTATTCTCCATCGTCAGCTGACCGCGCCGGACCACCCCCTGTTGGCCTTGTTTACGCCGTTTCGCCGCATCCTCCAGATCGTCTCTCACGCTCGTTAAAGCCTCACCGGTCTTTTTCCGCCGAGCGCGCTCGAAATTCGTATAAATATCTCACGGAATATATTACGTTGTATTTACGATCCTTAAACGATATTAATTGGACCAATGGAATTATTCATTTCCAACGTCAACATCGAATAACGATATATCGTATCGATTACTCCGATCTCTAGCGATCGAACGTTTCCGTAGACAATAAAAAAAAAATGAAGACTTTTTTACAGATACAGGAACAAATTTAACGGGATGACGAAGACTCGAACCGATATGAAATGTAAGTAACGGGGATTTAACGTCAGAGGGTTGCCCCGTCGGCGCGGCAAAAAAATTGAGTCCACGAAGCATATTTTTTCTCCCTTTTTTTTTACGAGAATCCCGAAGATTTCCACTTTTCCTGCGGATCAGGTAAAGAAACGTAAAAGGGCAAAAAAAAAAACGGGTGGATTTTCCTCGGAGCCTCGATTCGACGTAATGAAAAAGAGGCTCGAAGGAATAGAAAAAAAGTTGAAACCCTAATGCGCTTCCGTTGCCTCGGCTTGCGGCAGCTGAATTCTCGATCTCGCGACGCGCTCAATGTTTTTCACCCTGACAGATCGTCGACACCCCGACGTTACAATGCTCGGAGTTCGACGTCTCGCGCGGACCATTTTCGGAGCCTCGATGACGCGATTACTATCTACAAATAACGCGATCTTATCGTAGTTCTTATAGTCGGATACATTCGAAGGGATTTTCCATTATACGAATAGGAAAAAAAAAAAAGAAAAAATTCTCGTCGTGGTCCTATTCGACTTTTTCGATTGCCAGCTTCCGCCAATCATTCCAAAAGAGCCCGAGAGATCTCTCCAGAAGAAACAGTGTGCAGTCGCGCGGCCACAAGCGAGTTACGTGTTTCTTTCTCTTCGTTTCGTCCTCTCGCGTTAAGCTTTCGTCTCACGTGGTAGATATGACACAAACAGCCCAAAGTGTACCTTCCGTCGCAAATGGTTTCGCATATCTTGTCGTCGGGCCCGATAGTCGTCTAATCTAATATCTCGCCAACGAGCGACGCGAGGAGCCGAGATACGATGGTGGGCGCGTAAGCCGAGCCTCGACGACGTGGAAACGTGAGTCCCGATTTCCTCCTGAGATAGAGAAACCGAAAAAAAGAAGGATCTAACCGCCAAATATCCTAATCATTTGCAGGAAGTATATTTAAACCTTTCCTTCCTTCACGACCACGAAGAAAGAAAGATCAATCTATTCAATCTAAGATCTCTGCTTTTTCTTCACAGGCTTCGTTTCGTTCGCTCGTCTTCTCATTCCCGATGCATTCTGTCTGCACAGTAGCTGCAATGTCAAGCTCGCGCGCGCCTGCGTGTGGGATTTACTAATTTCTGGAAGGTTCGCCGTGTCCAGTGAAAATGCGACTCGCCGCCGGCCACAATGGGCATCGATGCAAAGTCGGAGGCGAACGGGAGGGGTGGACTTATCGGCACCGAACGCGTCGGGAATATCGAATAGGCGCAAGGCCCGTGCCGGAGAAACAAGGCTCGAGGTAGTTCCGAACGACGGGGATTAACGGCACGACAGTCCCGCGCTCTTCATTTTTTCGTTTCCATGTTTTTGTCATTATTAGTCCTTTTTTTCGCGAGAGACTCGCGTGAGCGGCACGTCTTGTTCGTCGGGCGCACGCTCTCAATCGTTCCACCGACTGTGCACGTGTGTTGGTACACATAAGTAGGTAGTTAAACGCGGAGGCCGAGTTATGCACATTATTCGCTACCGGCTACGGTAACCGCTACAATCGTCGGCCTGTTATTAGTGCGCATTTTATGAATTGTATCGAACGCGAGGGAGACGAAAGTATGCCAATCCTTGTTAAATTCACCCCGCCGTAAGTATCGGTACGTATATGGGGTAAAAAGGGTCATTACGGAAAAAAAATCCTCGGGGGACACGTCTCGAGAAAAAGGACTCCGAGAGAAGAAAAAGACTCGTTTCGAGGAGGACACGAAGGCCGAGAAATCTCGGCTCGCGAGTTTCCGAGCGGGCATGTCCTTCGGAGCTTCTTTTTTCAATTTCTTTTTTTTCGCCTTGGACCATTTTGCCCCGAAGCTCGTTTTTACCAGCTCCCTCCCTAATGTACGCACGAGCCTACGGGTTCCGGGGATGCATGCTCCTGTTTAGCATGTGGCATTGAAGCTCGGCGTCTTGCATACCAATGACGATAGCGAAAGCATCACGCTTCTTCTTCTTCTCCTTCTTCTTCTTCTTCTTTCCCCTTTTTCGTGTGTTTTTTTCTTCTCGGTATTCCGTGTTTCCTCGTGACTTCTCCAGGAGCAAAGAGCCGCACAACCCCTTGCCCTCGTCTCGCTCACTACACGTGTCGCTTATACGCACTTCAAGATGTATGAATATGTGGTCTCTGGTTTATACCTCAGTGTGCGTTGCACCGTCGACTTTATATGCTGGTACGCAGTGCGTCAGGTTGTATCTCGTTGTATGGTAAGGTGGAACCCGTGTCCGCAGCACACTCCGATGTCGTTTGGTCTCCCCCAGCTGCCATTTCGTACAACCTCGAATCTGATTTACGTACGTGCCTCATGCCGCAGTTTCGCCTCTCGCCGTACTTCGGCTTCGACTCCGTTCGTTTCTTCGGTTTGTTACGGCCGCGTGCTTCTCTTTATTTCATTTTTCTCCTTCGTTCAAATACGAAGTGTGCGTAGCGTGCTTGTTGCAGCGGTCGGTAGGTCAATTCTTTTGGTTTTTCGGTGCGCTCAAATCTTTCGTGTTTTTTCTTCTTTATTTCGCCGTGTCTTCGAGTATGATTGGCCGTTCATTGATTTTCTTTATTTCTCTTCGGTAGCCAGAACGAAATAAGAGATGAAGCAGCGCGTACGGAGCCGCGCAATTTCGTTCGTTAATCGGCGATCGCGTCGCTTTGATGTTCGGCGTATCGCGTGCCACCCGCCGACGTCGAGTAACCGGCACGCGGATTATATCGCGTGACGCCTTGTTAAAGAATACCTTCTCGCTTCGTGGTTTTTTTTCTCTCTCTCTCTCTCTCTCTCTCGATTCTTTCGTACGCCGAGAAAATCCATTCAAATCTCGGGCACGAGCGAGCGTCGCACACGACGCTCGCGAGGAGCCGAGGGGAAAACGACAGGGGAAAGAGAGCGTCTTTATACAATCGGGACAAGAGGAGGGATCTCTGATTTCCATGGCCCCGAGTAAGTTCCGAGCATTACGCAAATTTCTTCGCGATTCTCGTAACGCCGGCCTCCTCATTGAAAGGACCAATTTTCTCGCCATTCAGAACAAATAATTACTTCCAAGATTCGAGTAATTCGTTGTTTTGCTTTTCTTTCTTCTTCTTCGACACTCTCGGCAATGTTATTGAGTTCTCTCGTTTCAAATGAAATATTGTGCGTCCGATGCTACTTCACTGCGCGCGACACCCATCAATTTTTTTCTGAATGGCAAAACGCCTCCGCAGGCTCGCGTGAGGCGGAGAAAGAATTTTGTTTGTAAAAATGTACCTCAATTAGAAAAAATAGCAATGACTCGAAATCAATCAATCTAACTAACTGTTCGTCGAAATAACTATTAGTTCAAACAAACAATTCATTGTGAGCTATAACAATTAGACAGAATCGATATATATTTGATGAAAACTATTTTTTTCGTGAAAATTTCTCAACTGACCAACTTAATTAACGCTTTAAACCAACGATTTTTCATTAACTTGACCAGATAATGACTCGCTTCACCAATAATGACCAGAAATCATTTCCCGCAGCCTTAGAACTCACCTTTTAATTGTGATCAATTCAAAACGGAAAGAAAAAAAAGCATATCAATCCTCTGTTATTCCGGAACTAGACAAACATTGAGTACTCCGATAACTGACCCTATTGCTTATTCATGCCCTAGGCACGAGCCTCTCACGGCGTTTCATTCATCGTTCTCGCCGTCCCGTTCTCGGATACACCGATAGGCGAGAGTCCGGCAACCTCGTCGCGCGAGGGATCGATCGAACGGATCGTCGCCGTCGCGGGCCGCGTGCCGTCGAACGATAAGCCGATTCTAGGATGGCACCGTCGCGCGGGCGGCTTTGTGTACACAAACAAGGAGACGATAGGGGAAACGATAGGTCACGCTCGAGATACGATGCTGCCGAGCGATAGCGCTTCCTGTGCGTTATCCTCCGGGTTTCCGAGGGTAAAAAGGTAAAGAAGCGAAGCTCGGCGGCGCGAGCGGAGGAAGAATGCGTACAACGAGCCGATTCAGAACCCTCCGTATCCGCGCCTCCTTGAGACGAGCTACTTTTTTTCCCTTCTTCGCTTTATTCTCTCGCCGTCCCGCTCTTTCAGACGCGTGAATAAATATCCCTCGATATCAAAACCGCCCACGCGAGCCGCGTCAAGTTCCGAGGGAGAGCGAAACGTAGAAAAAAAAGAAGAAAAAAGGAAGAAAGAAATAAAGCAAACGGGAAAAAGAGAGGCGGAGACGCGTGCCAGCGGCGCGCGGTTCCCGTTATATACATTTTCACAATCTCTCGTGGTTCAAACACACCAGGAGCAGAAGCAGCGGCGCAACATCTCGTAGTCGTCGTCGCAGTCTTGGTAGCGTGTAAACCGCGTCGTGTTGTACGGCGTTGTCGTCGCGCGGCTCTTTCCTCGCTCGCACCTCGGTGTGTATGTTACGAGTCGTGTAATCGGTAGGCTTACACGATTAGACCGCCAACGCGAGGCTCACGCATGCCCGACGATATTGTACGAGCGAATGGGGGAATATTTATTTCATCTCAACTCCTGCACGCTCGAAGATACGCTCGCTTATTTTTATCTTTTTTTTTTTTTATTGCGGTAGAACACGCAAACGACCGCTTATCGATGTTTCTTTTTATACCTTTTTATTACGCTCCGTATCATAATTATAATTTAATGAATTAATCAGGGAGCCGCGGAGATTAAGTCTTCGCGCGATAATCGCCACGTATTTATTCTTCGTGATGGCGGTATTATGTACCGTTTAAAGATATAAATTTCAATGGCCTCGCGCGGTCAAGATTCTCGAGGAGCGCGCGAGAGCGATCGAGAGCGCGCCGCCGAGACGGTAAGAGGGCCTCGGATTTTTTTTTATTTGTCTTTTTTTTTTCTTTTCGGCAACTCAGACGCTCTTTTCTCGGCTCTTCAACGATCCGTTCGAATGATTTCTTGCCCGCAGCACGGAAAGAACAAACTTTTGGTTGATGAAGCTGGGGGGGGATCTTCGATGCTCGCTGGCCTCGGCGATCGCCCCGGACACGCGGGACCCCCGCGGACGATCGTTTTTACGCACGAACGCATCTCTCGATACCCCCAAGCCCGATTTCTTTATTTCTCTTCTCTCGAGCTTCCTTTTCTCTCGATATTTTCACGATACTCAGCGCGTGGACGTGAAAAAGAAAGAGAGAGAAAAAAAAACGTAAATTGTTCAGTCACCCTCGGCTAACCAGCGGTGCGCATTTCGTTTTCGAAGATCTCATCATCAGCACGGTGGGCTCGTGATTTTCCTCGTCTCTTTCTTTTTTCTCTTACCTCCCGCGGGTCTCGGGAGATTGAGAAAAAACCGTAAATGAGCCTCGGAGCCTCTCGTGTTTTTTCCCGGCGTCAAAACTGGGTTAAGCTACCGAAGTACGGAATTTCGGTTGGAAATGAAGAACAACGCGGACCGCACACAGAATTTTAGCACACAGTCATCCCCTAATAGTCCCGACGGACATGCATAAACGAAGGCAAAATAACGGGAATGACTCGATATTTTGTCTTCAACGCATCGCCCTTGGAGAAACATTCGATGCTAATTTATTTTAATCGAACGGCGAGTTAATGAGCTCTTTTAAATTCACCCAGGTTGACTCGAGAATCGATCCTGCGGAAAAAAAAAACGAAAAAAGAAACTTCCGGTCATTATCCGAGGCGGAATTCGCGGCACGCGTTTTCCGACCAGCTCGGGGACACCCAGCGTAATAATGCCTAATAGTTTCGTTGCATTACGTCGCGCGCCTATCGTCGTAGCGCCGCTGTGACTTGGATCTCGCTCGAGCCTGACGCTCCACCTGCCTTCACGCTGGAGTGGCGACTTGTAAATCACTCCACTGAAACTGAGCTACGCGCCGGTACGAGTTGTACCAGACGCGGGCACGTACAAAAAAAAAAAAAAAAAAACAACAGAAAAATCAAAGAACGAGCAATGACCGCTCGCGCCGATGATGAGTTAATTCAATCGAGCCCCCCCGAAAGCATTACTAATTCCAAAAATCTCTCGAAAAACCTAATTGCCCCGCTTATCGAACGAGATCCCGATACAACTTTGTAAACCACTGAGTTTTTTTTTCGAATCTCCTCAACTTTGGTCTTCGAGTGTCGGTGTTACGCTCGAGCGAAAGTTAATTCACGCGTTTCAAGAGGAATATCGAGAGGCGTGAAGATCGTAGTCACGGATCGACGAGGCGATGTTCCGAGGATATCGATTTCCGAGAAGCTTTAATGCAGCATCCGCTGCTTGAATTTTTTTTTTTTTTTCTTTTTTTTTTTAGTTCTGCATTAGGCCTGTGGGCCTTCGACTGCGTGGCCTTGACATATCCCACAATCGCGCGAGGGCTTCGTATGCGTTATTTTCGTAACGCCGCAACAAGCTCGTGTTTCTCGTTGCAAGTGTAAGAGTGGCGCGCGGGAGGTGCGGTGCAGCTCGTTATAACGCGGTGCAGCGTGCACCCTCGCGAATTTCTTTTGTCGGTGTTTGGGCGTAGCACGCGTGCTGCACGTGCCCCCCCGACGAGTATGTAGACGTGACTCGTGCGAGCGTTAAGACCGCGACGTTAAATCGCCGCGTCGTCCGGCTTGCTCGCCCGAGACGAGCTTTGGTTTCCTTTTTTTTCCAGGGCTCGCCGCCGTCTCGAGAGGCGTGTGACGCGTATGCGAAAAAACGAACCCTGACCAGTCGGCGCGTACACGCGCTGGCGAGTCGAAATTAAAAGCTACCCGAGAAGCCCACGGTCTTGCTCGCGACGCGAACTGCAACCTAAATAAACGAAGAAGCCAGTTGGCCGGACGAGAAACGAGCTCAACGCGACCGTGTCACCAGCGGGGACTTGGAAGCCCGCAATTCCGAGGAACATCTGACTGATGAAAAAATTATTCATTGAGAGAACTAACAGCGAAATGGAACAATTAATTTTTAAGAAAAAAAAAAAAATTTCATTAAACTATCAATCATAATAGTCGTTATTGACAGAAATTAATTTGAACAATTTTTTCACGCGAATGAGAAATGTTAGAAAATATCTGTCAGAGTACATTTTTTGAAAAATATAAGTTTCAATTGGCTGTTGTCTGTTAATTATTGGCTAACCCCCTCTTACAATTTTTTTAACGGATGCCTTAAGTTGAAAAAAACTGAAATTCCTCGATGCATTGTCAAATATCGCAATATTTCACATGCATCGTTGAACAACGAGACATTCTTCGTCCTGAGCGACGATGGTCGATAATATATTTTACAACGAATATTCCTTATTGTCTACGGGCAGACAATTCCTCGCGACAAGGATGATGATATAATATGGCCATTATTGCGGCGAAAAATGTTGCGTACAAGAGTTTAAAGGATAAACCGAGGATGCGATAAATATCTCGTCTTCGTTGTTCATAAAACACCGAATGGCAAGCAGAATCCCCTACGGTTGTGCAGACGCCATGCGGACTCCTCGAGGCGAATTTTTTTTTCGTCGTACTGTATATATCCGCGTTCCTTCGTATCATTCATTTTTTTGTCTTCCTGCTGTTCGGGGGCCAGGCGGACGGCAAGGAGGATCCGAGGATGCCGTAGGACATTTTTCGCTCGGGGGGCTTAGATGCGTTTCGGCGCGTATCGTGTATCGGGACTTTTTGATCCGATCGATCGAACTCCGCGGTACTGTTACATGCATGCAAAGTCCATATTAAAAGAAAAAAAAAAAAAAAAAAAAAAAAAAAACAGAGAACGTCTAAGTTGTGTGAGTTCGTTAGTCCGATGTGGACGGATAAAAGTGCGTAGTCGTCGTGACGGTATGGCCCGAGGTATTCGTTTCGAAGCAGGACCCACGCTGAACGTATGCCGCCGTCGCGCCGTGCCATCACCATATGGTCCACCAGCAGCGCGCGATCCTCCTCGATACTCGGCCATTCGATCCTCATCTCAGCCCTATCCGAGAGCGAGTTCAGCATTGTTTTTCGGACGGCGCCCGCTGTTCGACAACCCGACATTTAGAGGCAGTCACAGCCTCGTCGAATTGACTCGGTAAAAATAAAAATTCATTTTTTCTGCTCTCGACTCGATGAGATACGTGAGAAAGGAGGAAACACGAGGAAGATAACAAGAGAACGAATAACTCGAACTTCGTTCGATCGAGATCAATTAATGAAAGGCGTCGCATTACACGGGGCACTCACATACCGTAATTGCTATCACAAGAATTCTATAACAATACCCAAAATGAAGCTGAAGTAACAAAATAAGGAAAAAAAAAAAATTATATAAAAAATGATTATGATTTTTCAGATACTCTTATCCGTTTCAGTGTTCGAACAACGGCAATTGCTATTGCGAAAACTCGCGACTTCGTTCGAGGTACGAAGCACGAAAGCCAAGTTCACAAGTCGCGCGAGGAACGAGCGGGAGTTCCCAAGAGAAGTTTCGAAACGATGATCGTTGGCGCGCGCGCGCGCGCCCTCGAAGAATAATCATCCTCGAATTGCCCGGAGTGTTCGCGCGAGGCATCGCGATAAAGATAAAGTAGAAGCCGAAGAGCCACGGAGTTTCTCGGGCCTCTCGGGTTATAATGAAGATGAGAACGACCTTAAAGCATTCGAGGCTTCTTCGTTACATATACATTGTTTCTTTTCTCCAGGGAAAACAATGTCGGGCCGCGCGACTGCGAAGAGCACCGCGCGCGCGTTTCGATTCTACGGGCGATTAACGCCGAACGGGAGCAAAAGTGAGCTGAAATAAATTTCGCTATATATCTATATATCTCGCCTTGAGGCTCACGAATGCATCGAACTTCGGTAGGTAATTTTCTGTTATAGTCTGAAGTACAAAAAAAAGGCAAAAAAAAAAAACAAAAATTAAAGAGTGTTACGCGAAGGATATTGGCGGTAGATACGCTCATCCTTGCATTATCTTGTATTATCGACGAGGTAGACCAGTCTCTCGCCTCTCTGTGATGTATAACAACAACGCCGAGGCCCCGGCTATCATTATTAGCCATCACGATTCGCGTAACCGCGCGCGAGAGCTGTGCATGCCGTCCCCGTAACGTCCGCCTATTACGAGTCAGCCGATTCTACAACGCGTTGGATAGATAATAATAGCGGAGAGTTCGTACACGCGCCCGGACTCGCCGTGTCTCGGAGACCGAGGCGTCTCTCGCACCGTAAAGTTTCGAGAACCCCTCGACGCTCTATGCCATAATACAATAATTCCGTTCTCGCTCTCACCCACTCGGGTTTACCTTTCTCCGTAAACCGCAAAACTTTAGAGCCTCATCACTCGCAGCGCGCTGGCCGACGGGATTCTATTTTTGCTTGTGCCAGCGAGAGGAGCGCTGCCGCGGCACAGCGGGAGAGATATCGATAACGCGTGTATATAGTCTCGTACTTACCGCTCGCGTCTCGCCCGTGAATGATCGTTAAACTGCACAAACACCGTTTGACCGAACGCATCGATCCTCTCCGAGTCTCCGTGCGTCTTCTTCCTCCGCTCGCTTTCACTTTCCTTCTCGTTCCTTCTCCGTGCCATTGCTCGACGAGGAAATCTCACTTTCGTTTTCAATGTCTCTCAGCCACAATAACTCGCGGAATTTCGCACTGCCTTCTCCATATCCGATTATTTTTTTTTTGCGACGATGTCGTGCGGTCGCACGGTTGAGGCTCACGAGCACCCTTTGTCGCTCGGTTTGTTCGCGAGAAAAAAAGCAACTTTGTGTTCTTTCGCCTCCGAGCTTGGCGCGACAGAGCTCGGAATGCAAAAATCGTTCCGGAACGGCGCGACGCGAAAAACTGATCCGTGCACGATATTTTCTTCATCGCGATGAAAAATTCTTAAAAACTTTTTTGCGTAAAGAACTACTTTAGAACCTAACCTCGAACCTCGATTCTCTCGACAGTCCCGGCACTAGGCGCATGTCGAACGACGCGGCCGATGGTGGGAGAAGCTACGAGGAGGCCCGAGCAGTGCCGCCAATTCAAGGCCAAACTTTGCGGGCGCTTGCTAAACATTTTTGCGCGTGATTATTCGATCGACGGGGGCCCGGGGTGCGCGAGACGCCACTGACGGCGACTGTGAGAACTGCGGCACAGTCAGTATGGGCGGGGCATGCGCACCTCGATTTTCGCGCGGCGAAGCGGCGCCGGTTCCACCGCTGTGTCGAAAGTCAAGGTCACGTGTACTACAACGATACAATAAACGTCGCGCGCGTAAGCCCGGGTGTGCATAAGCTTCAGCGAAACAAAAACAACGGCGATGCTCGTCGAAGCTACTGTCTCTGGGCAACAGCCACGTAAGCGCGAGAGATGAAACAACTCGAAACGGTTATCGCTCGTCCCGCGAGAGGAGCATCGCGTTCGCGTGAATGAGCCAGTAGGCACGCGGTCGTTAACGCGGGAACGGCAACGGTGCATGTGTGACGATACTATTCGCGTGAATAAAAGATCGAGCAAAGAAAACGAAAGGCGTGTAATAACAGTAATGGTCTAGTGTCTAATGATTTGATGAGGTATAATAACAGACGCCCGGTAACGCGGACAACGGGAGTACGCGAGAGACACTATTTTTATTTCTCATATTTATTCTCGTGCACGGCTCATAGTTCGGATCGGAGGGAACGAAAGTGGCGCGTAGAGCGAAAACTCGTGGCCAATTAGAAAAACCTATTGTGAGAAAAAGAAAAGTGTTTGATAAATGTCAAGTGTGCTTCACGGACTGGGCTAACGTCCGAGTGCGTGAGAAACGTGTGTGTGTTTTTTTTCCCGAGTGTCGGAAGAAAAATAGTGCAGGAGAGTTCGGTTGCGGCTGAAAACCGTTGGAAGTTCCGAGGACCGAGGGAAATCGCCATATGCTGTGGGCGGGAGAGGTAAGTTCGTTGTTATAGTTTCCACGGAGTTTGTGTGTCCCAGGGGGGTACTTCGAGGTTCGTTGCGTTTAATGGACGCTATATATGGATATGCACTTTGCACAGTCGGTGTGTACCTGCCCTTCGCATGTAATTAGTCTAGGTGGCCCCCACGCGTGGAACGTGGACGCGAGAGGGTTCGTTATTTTTTATTCCTGTATCAACTGCGTGCGTTACCCGTACGCTGCGGCGGAGGGAAGCGTTGCACATAATTCTCGTAAGCGACGTGTGCGCAGCATGGAAAATTTTATTGCGTACTGGTCGGTGCCAGCGAACACGAAACGTAACGAGTAAACCTAATAATGCCGTGGGAATGTTTTGGAACTCGCGGAGACAGTATCAACGAAATTGCATCTACTCGCGCCGTTGACCACCCCCACGAATAACCACGCGATCGCTCAAGCTACAGTTATATATAATTAATACGAAATTGATAAGGTAGAAATCGTAGATAACACGAGATAATATCGTGTGAATATATATTTAATAATGAATCAGAAAGATATTATTCTCTTGAATAATATTGAATATTGTTAGAAAAAACTTTTTTATTATTTTTTAAACAAACAGAGAGAAAAATATTATTAATTTTTTCGATAAAAATGTTGTATTGTAAAAATTTTTTTTCTAAATTTTTTTCATTTCTTGGATTATTTTGAAATTTGGGTACAGATATAAGAGGAAAAAAATATGTGAAATCGAAGAATGCCTCGATTCCCTGCGGAGGATACATTGCAGTTTGAAAAATCTACGAGAGACGATATAATCCTGTTTTGACACGAGCCCGGTTGGTGGTCCACCCCCGATTCTAGCGGATGCTCGCAGAAAACTGGTGGTCCCCCGAGCGCATCTGGTGTTGGTTCTATCTCTTTTTTCTCTCTAGTACCATTTCTATCGCTCTTTCCACAATCCCCCTCGACCGCAGGGCAACAGAGCGCAGGCATCAAGATTCTCATAATTCAGGCTCTAAGGTCCGAGGAGAAAAAGAGTTTTTCTCCACCCGCGAAGCGTGCACAAAGATCACTGTCGACAAACGAAACAGCGTCCATTCGAGAAGATTGAAAGGGAAAAACAGTTAAAAGATGTACACGAGGGAAACAGCGAGAGAGCGAAGGGGTTCGGATGCGGCAGGAAACACGGTAGAGTTGCTCTCAGCCGATGGGTACAGGGGTGGGAAAGGTCGCGTGCCAGCATCACCTGCTCGAGGCTCTTCGCACTCGCGAGAGCGAGCGGCGCGCAAAAATCCTACTCATCCGCGAGGCAAGAAAAACTCGAGAAAAGCTTCGCGCTCGCTTGCAGCTGCCTGTCGACCCTCCATCCCCTTTGACGTCTCATTCGGATATTCAAATAAGCCAAGAAACCGGCAGTAGCCAGCGAGAAAAAAAGGGTAAACGGGGGTGCGGCGGCGATACATCCTTGAAGAGGGGTGCGGGGTGCTGAAAAGCGTGATTTCGCGTTTCTACAAAAGCCCTCGGGCTCGTTTTATCATACGAATTTTCCGAATAGAGAGAAAAAAAAAGGGTTGACGCATTTTCGGGCCGTGGCCGAGGTGGAAGACTTCTCGAAAAATCAGCGGCACAGATCGATATAGACACCGGATGGCATTATTCCACTCTCGCGTGCGTACTGCACAATAAATACACCTATAGACGTATCGAAAGATGCATCTGCCTCTCGGCCTCACGCCGGTCGTTACATTCGCTGCCGCTTTTTTTTTTTCTACTCTTTCCTCCCTTTTTTTTATTTCTATTCTTCGCATTCAATAAACTTCCCGCATGTCTGTCCGCGCGCGGATATGCTTGTATGACCGTTCGATGTGTTATTTTACCGTGTGCAAGAAAAAATCGTTGGAATACGGTTGGTGCGTGCTACTTGTACAATCGCACGATACGGGAGACGCTCGAGCGCGCTGGTCAAAGGGGTAGGTAGAGTCGCGGGCGGACTCGCTGCCTCGTGCAGCGGGGGTGTCCAGGTGCTCGCTCGATCACCGAAGGGGATTTTTCATTCGAGTCTCCCATCTGTAGGTATTTCTCGCACCGTGCATTACCGGGGAATCCAGATAATAGTCCCGCGCATCGGTTTTGAGGGTAGCTCACGGAAAAAAGTCTATATATCTGTATATATGTATATATATATATGTATTAAAAGGCGGGGGAGTTAAGTTTACAAATCTGTGTGCACAAGGATCTACCGATGGCACGAGGCCCGAGAGGCCATCGACGTTTGGCGTGTATCACGAGCCGAGCTTACGGGTCATCGATAAAAAAGAACATCGCAGATCAAACAAAACGTGCGCTCGTCCGATACGCGAAGCGGGGGCACGCGTTACGGATAATTCTCAGAAACTAGCGCTTGCCAACATCCCCCAACCGTTGAAAAATGGTATATCTCTTAATTTGTCATTCCACCGGTCGGCCTTTGCCTCGAGCCACGGGAAGGCGCGCCTCGGAGGGAAATAAAATAAGATCACAGATAAAAGCGACGAAGATAAAGACACAGAGTGCAACGGTGCAGTCGACGTCTTCGACCCCCACAATCGCGACTTCAATTTCGATTACATTCATTTTCTTTGCCCGATTGCAACGGCGAGTAAATTTTTTTTCGTCAATTTCTTTTTGGTCCGGATGCAAATTCGAGGAATATTTTTGAAAAAATTTGTTCTCGCGCGGTCTGAGCCGTATTTCGCCGGAGTTTCATAAGTTTCGGTTCCAACGGTTCGGCGAGCTCGGGCCTGCGTGAAACGGTCACGCGGGGGTGATTGCGACACGGGAGTGAATTATCAATAGACTAATATCCATAGGAGGGTGGCTAACGCATACGCACACGCGCGTACGCCGCGCTCTAGCTGTTGCTCGGCCGTGTCCGTTGTCGGGTGGTTGGCTCGCGCTATCGATCGACCAGGGGATAAAATCCCGATGCGTGAGCGCGTACGTATATATACGCACGGTGGATATGCAACCACCTGCAAGGGGGGGACAGGTGATGCCGAGTGTAATCAGGACGGGGCGCCAACCTCTGACTGCCACTCCGTTTCATCGTTCTTGCTCTCTTCTCGTGCGCCCCCTCCCCCTCCGCTTTCCGTCCCCCCCCCCCCCCCCCCCCTCCTTCTTTTTCGCCCTTGTCGTTGCGTTTAAACTCCGAAACGCGGGTGGCGCGTACAGGACTAATGCCACACCGCGCTCGACAGTAACAACACACGCACGGCTAATACAGCTAAGTCAAGCTGTGCTGCTTTGTTTTGACCGTACAGTATATACGTATATACATAAATATGCGAGCTTGTTTCACATTCGTGCACGAGGCAATTTGTACCGTTTGCACGAACGCTCGAGGCTCCGACCAATCCGGCGACGCTCATTTATTTATTTTATTTTTGAAAAGTTATTGCAACATTTTTTCCTTCGCTATTCTTGGAGAAGCCAAGAATAGCATCGGGGAGTTTCGTTACTTCGATGTGGAGCTCGGTAAAACGTTCACCGAACGGGGGACGATGATGTTTTTTCTTTACCGATGCCTTTTTCTCGGTAGAATAAGAAAAATGTCCAATTTTCATCGAGAACAAGGTGGGACAATTTACTACGAATTGAACGGTGATTATGTGGCATAAATACATTTTCGTCCTCCAAACGTTGAATCGAGAGAGTAACGCGATATGCGCGCGGGGCGCACGCAATTTGCCTGCTAATTGCGACATTCTGCCGAAGGTGTCGGCACGAAAAATAAGCCGGTGTACGAGAAAAAGTATCGACTGCAGGAAGAGGGCTCGAAGGAACGCGGCGGAGTAAGAACGAGAGTGGAAACGAGAAGCAGGTTGCTAGGCCAGTAAGCACTCACGAGCATTCTACAATAACCGCGCAACGGCACTCACGCGCCCGGCCCGACGAGTGATGGACCCGCATCATCGAAGTGGAGAAATAAACGAAAGATGAAAGAGGCAAAAAAGAAAAAGGAAAAGCCGACGATTAATCGCGCGATCGCGAATGCAGCACTAACCCAGTGCGGGATGAGACTCGACGGAGACATTAATGGAAAGATACACCGGATAATGCGCAAAGATAGCGCTGCGCTTAAGGTCGAGCGAGATAGCGGCTTCGCGGCCGACGAGTAACGAGACGACGACAACGGGCGATGCTGTTGCAACGCCGGGGTTGCTTTTCCTCGTCGTTTTTTGCTCGCGCGAGACCGGTCTAGCGCTCCGTCTAGCCGCGCTAGCACGCCAGTCTGCTCGGCGCACCGTCGACCGAGTGCGCAAAGCTGCGACTCTCAAGGATGGACACCTTCGGCTTCTTTTTTTCCGCGCCCGCGGGCAAACGAGCCGTCCACGAGCCATTTGCCCCCGGCAACTGTACTCTTCCTCTCGTTCTACTCTAACGATATATACGTGTATGTATCGAAATTTTATGGCTCTAATTGCCGATCGTTTGTGCGACAGACACGCGGCTATCGATCACGATGGAAATTTATGATTTATCGGTTCGACTTTTTTCTCGCGCTCTTGATACACATTGGCATCGAGAATTTCTCGATTCACGTTATCGCACTGTCGTTGTTCCGACGATTGATTTTTTGGTAAAATTACATTTAAAAAAAATCGAGACACTCGAGAACGGTTTCGATTCTTAATCGCGTGATTGATACAAATTTTCATCGAGTGTCGCATTAACGGCGTTTTAATGCATTGGCAAAAATCTCGAAATTCTTGTTGTTCGAAAATTCTACTCAATCATTCGATAAAACAAATAAGCAAAAATTGTCCTCGGCATATTTTTTAGTTGTAATTTCATTCGCAATTCCTTCAGTTTCGTATAATTCTCAATATGAAGTAACAAATAGTACAAAATCATTAAAAAATTAGAATTAATTAGATACATCCATTCCATTGTCTCCCGGTTATTGTAACGATCATCCACACTCACGACGAAGTAAACACAAAAAAAGCTCTATCTTTGAATTTTCAATTATCGCGAAAAAAAAAGTCGATCGCGCTTAAGGCATAGAGAATATCGTTATTGGTTTTTCCGTTGACGATTTTTCCGTCTTACTCTTCGTTTTCGTGAAGGGCGCACGGTTATGGGAAGAGATGTGGGCATAGGGGCGCCCTGTGGGCCATCTTCGTTCGCCCATCATCGACGCCGTTGCCTCAAGCTTTAGCTTTGCGGTAGAGTCGTCGGCAGGTGCTCGACTCTCACGCTCCCTTCTCGTCTCGCTCTCTCTCGCGTCTCTCCTCCGCTCGATCCTCTTCCCTCTGTATTTTTTTTTGCTTCTTCGTCTCCTCTTCTCTCGTGCGGAGAGTACGCCGCGCGCGACGCGACGCGCGATCGTAAAGCGCCAGGGCAGAGCTTAAAGAAGTGTATGTACAGCTACATCTGCTCTCACTCGCCGCGGCGGCGAGGAGACGTGTTCGTTCTCTTCGTTCCTCGCGACCGCCGCCTCGCTCCGTCTCGCCCGATCTCTTCCGTTCGCCACCGAAGCGGGCGCGCGCGCGAGACCGCGGCTTCCCAAGGGGACCCCGTTCGTATGTACGACGCGCACGCTGCCGGCGAACGTGCACGAGACGAACGAGGGAGAAACGAACGAAGAGAGGGAAAATCCTCACGAGCCACGCGCCAACGACCCCCACCACCATCCGCGCCTCATTCCCGTTTATTTCTCTCAATAATTCCAACCCTCTCACACATCCTTTTTTCTCTTCCACAAAAACGAAATTTTTCAATTACTCGTCGCAATTGTTTCGACAAAAAAGAATTATCTTTTTCTTCCTCTTACAACGAGTCAAAGATTATAGCGATAAAGTTGCCAACTCTCCACAGAACTGACCAAAATAATCCGCTTATAAATCCTACGCGGCTAACTTTTTTTAAAGCAGCCGAAAAGCGGCTGAGAAGCGCTCTTAAGACAGCGGAGAATTCCCAATCTTCGGGCGTACTTCCTCGCGTATCGTGTTCCGTCGGTAATTACCGTTCGGCCGTACCGAATTATCGGTTTCGGATTCACGCAAAGTTTCCTTCCTCAATTTCGTGCTTTTTTTTTCTTCTTATTATTATTTTTTTTTTGTGATATAATAAAATCGAGAGATGATTGCACGGTTTTGAATTGCCAGCGATTTCTTTCTCGTTCATTATTATTATTATTATTTCGTTATGACGACGGCTTGGAATTCTCCCGATTCACATGTGAGAATTCTTTTGTCGAACTGGCTTCCTCCCTTTGTGCCTCATCGCCGGAGCTCGGGTAGACCACAATAATGTAATCCACTCCTACACCCACTACGGGTTGTAAACTCGCCACTCCACACCCACCCATTCCGCTTTGCCTACGATCATTATTATATTTTTCAATTCCGCGGCGCATTCACGACGGTTTTTAAATTTCATCTCTCCCGTCGACGCCTCGTCTCTCAAGGATCTTTTTGCTAGTTAGCGCTCGGCTGTGTACCGAGCGAGCTCGCACAGCCCCCGCGGAGCCGAGCTCTCTTTATTGCGGGTATAAATTCCGCGCGAAGCTCGCGAGCTGATTTTTATTCGCGGGTGACGAACGATCGCTTCACCGCTGAGGAGGAGAAAGAACAATCGGTTATTAGGAAGGTTCCTCCGAAATTGTCACACATAGAAAAGAACGAAAATACCGAAAGGGTCGAACGGAATTGTGCGGTGGAATTTTTAACTATAGTATCGTAAATAAAAATAAGAAACAAATTAATAAAATGTATACATTTTTTACAAAAATTACCATTTTGGTATTTTTTTTTAAATTTCCAAAATGGTTTAAGCTCGGCCTCGAAACGAGTGCGTTAAGCACTTTTTTTTTCTCGGTGATCGATATATCGCGCGAAACTCGTACAAGACCTCGTGGTGTTGTTGCTCGGCATCGACAAACCGGACGTCTCTGTTTCGCGGTGTAACGCGCCTTGTATCATCACGCGGTCGTTTCGGCGAGGTCCTCGGTAGCACACCCGACGTCTTTCTCTTCGCTCTCTCGTCCTCCATAACTTACCACGGCGCAATCCCTCCGCCGGCATAAAAGTACATCGCTCCGCGCCGGCCCCGCGGTTAACGCCGGCTCGTACACCGCGCGCGGAGAAAACCCAGGCTGCAAAGTGAATTATCGTTGAGGAAGTAGCAGAAAGCCGGCTACCCGAAAACGTGTGGATATGCGCCACAGCCCGAGACGTTGATACACGGCCGAGATGTTTCCACGGGTTGCTACTGTGCGCCTTCCATTCCTTCCGTTAAAATTCAAGACGCGAACCTTGCAACACCCGTCCCCGAGTGTTTGTCAGGCGCAAAGCATCGTTGAGGCTCTTCAACGTCGGGCGGTGTGCAAGGATACGGTGCGCTTCGCATGCCTCCATTTTGCATCGAAATACCAAAAACTCAGTGAAATACCAAAACTTAGTGAAATCTTTAATTGATCTTTTCATATATTTTGTATTCACAACAATTAACGGAACAATTTAGGTCAGAAGAAAGTTAGTGCGAATGATTCGTTGAATAATTTTTCTCATATTGATCCTTTCAATAAAATCTTGTCAATTTCGCGCTTGATTTGTCGCTGAATCGTGCTTTTGTCTGAAAAAATGAGCTACACATCAATATCGAATAATAAATGCATTCGCGTTGTTATCGAAAAGGGAAATTAACGCGCGCGACGAACATTCGGTATGATTCGATAAAAAGCCGGCGACATCGGAGAAGGCGCGAGGAAGTTCACGGGAAAGTGTTTCGTCGAAGACGGCGAGTTTTGCGTTAATGAGTGTTGGCGCGCGCCACGAACGCGCGTTCCGCAAGGCAGTTGAGGCCGCGCGCAGTCCCCGGAGGTTGATGTTGTTACGACGGGGCACCGAAGGCACGCGGGCATAGGCACGCACGCGTTCTCCGATAATACGAACACAGAGAAATTTTTCCATAAGCGGATACACATTAGCGCGTATGTGTTTCGTTATATTGTCGTCGTCGTCGTCTTTCCTTCGTTGGTCGAACGCCCGAGCGAAACGGCAGCTGCAGCTGCGGGCGCAGTGCCACGCGCCCTCCACCACTACCATTGTCCTCGTCGTCTTCATCGTCGCGGCATCGGGCACCGGTGCACACCAAAGTTTTACCAATACAACGGCAACGCGCACACCTTCCCGACCGCTTCTCTCCTTTCGTTACAGCATTTTACAGGTCCACAGATCCCCGAACGTTGTCCTCGTATCTGTCTTTTTTTTTTCGTACTCGCGTTTTTTTTGTCTCAAACACAGAAACACGCGTTGTTGCGATTGTACCTGCCCAACGGTGCGTGTATCTACTATATCTCGTGTTGTTCGACGCGACGCGCGAACACGCACGTGAAAATACGTGAAACGAGGTAAAAGACGGACGAGCATTGGGCGAATGGACCACCGGACTCGTCACCTGTGTCTTTGCCGAAACTTCCTTTATCCCGTCTCTATATCAGTATTTTATCATTTTTTTCGTTCTACTTCTTTTTATGTTCGCGCATACCGCGCGAACGAATTCTATCGGCATTCCTAAGCTCTTCCAATGCTTTTCACATTAGCACTTGGACTGAGAAAAACCAACGCTCTTCATCTTTTTATTTTATTTTCCTTCAACGTTTGGATTTGAATTTACGAACTGGATGATTACTCTTCAATAATGTTCAGCATCACTCGACTGAAAGACAGTTGAAGGAACCAAAATTTCACTTGTACCGATTCGATCGTTCGAAGGAGCGTGAACGCCGATTCGGTAGAACCAGGAATATATTTTTTCACTGTCCTTTCTCAGTAGAATTCGTATCGAATCGCGTGACTGCGAGATCCCGGTGTGTCATTATATCCCGAAGAAAATGACAAAAATTACGGCCGGGCCGTGGAGATTGTGAGAAAAAAAGCTGAGTTACAAAGTAAATCAGTAAACGTAAACGTAGGACAGCCGCGTGCGATCTCGCGAAGGGAATAAGACACACGAGAGACTCATTAACGACGACCGAAAAAAAAGTACTCGGTCGTTTCTTCTCGATTGATATTTTCGTACGGATGCGAGGGGCCCCAAAGCGCACCTGTCCCAGTGTCTCGCGCTCGCTGGACATGCCTTTTTTCCCAGTACGGAGACCGAGCCATTGCGTCATTGCAAGTGCCGGGAGTTCGGTTTCGAGAAGTCGATATTGTCGTAGCTTCGATCCATGCCTCGCTTCTTTTCTCCCCCCGACACAGAATTTCACGAAAAACCGAATTTTACGTTTTTGCCAAACGATGCGCTCCTTTCGTCGTCTCGACTTCGTCCCTTCAGGAATCTCAAAGTCCCGCGTTTAACATTCAATTATGAATGCCGATGAGAATTTTTTACTGCGCTCGCACGTTATCGCCGCTCAACGGCGTTTAATAGTCCTCCGAGGATTGGCGGAATTTTCTCTGTATCTCAGCGACCTCGCGACGGTCACCGAAAGATCGTGTTTTTTGTTTTTTTTCGAACCCCTGCTCGGCGGGAATGCGAGTTTCGGTGAAAAAAAATTTAACGATCCGCCGACGATTATCGACACGCGGCGGTCAAAGGGCCTCGGCCGCGAGGAATACATTCCATTCGATTTTAACGACGCCCGCGGGCGGGGAGGGGCGGGATTATTACTATGCGCGAAAGAAAAATCGCGAGGATTAGAGTCCCGAGTGCTGAATAATTCCAGCCGGGTTATCGATAGCCGGCTCGACGCTTTTCAGTTATCTCGCGCGAGGCATAAAGTATGCGTGGAAGATTCGTTTTCGTTCGCCTTGCTCGCGGATGGCCCTCGCGGTCGGCACACGCAGAGAGGAGAGCTCTCGATGCGCCGATGTCGCGTTTCGCGAGCCGGCGGCAGCTGCGATCTGGTAATTGGTAGCCTCGGAGGCCCGCATCTCTTCCACGTCGTCGTCGTCGTCGTCGTCGTCGTCGCCGTCGTCGTCGTCTTCGTCGTTGTCGTCTTCGGCGAGGTGTCCTCGCGAATGATGTATCGAAAAACGAAGGGGCGTCCGGGCTGTATTTAATAATTCTGACGTCGACGACGCGTGGTCCACGGACAGCGGTCCGGTTCCCCGTTTATAATCCTTCGATCCTCCCCACTGTAGCCTCTTATTCGTAACTCCGAACTCCGTGCAGCGATTTAAAAAAAAATTACAAAAATTAAAAAGCATAGCGTAACAAAAAAAAAAAAAGAAATGTATCATCATCAGATCGATACCCGGCGATGTAAAAAGAAAATAAGATCATATGGCGCTCTTAATGAATAAGAATTAACATTCGGGGCTCTTGTGCCATTCGACAAATTTGATACGTCTCGAGTTTCGTCCATTCCAGAAATGATAAGCATAATTTTTCGCCGCTTCGATGAGCAAAACTTATCGAGCTCCGCCTACCCACATCGGTTCTTCGGCGACGATCCTCGATGTTATACCGATCGGATATTGCCTTTTCTCTTTCGCGTATCCCGATCGTCGGTACTCCGTGCTCGGTTTACTTTTTTTTGTTTTCCCTTTTTTTTTTTTTTTTCGCGAAAAGTGAACGTCTCGTGTAAGGTGTGCACGCGCGCTCAGCAGCGGCGGTCTCATACGCGAGGCCCCGCGACGCACACGTGAAATTCATCGCTCGGACTCGGCTCGCGGTGCGCCGCGGCCGGGGACCCGAGTCAGAAACGCGAGTAAATTTTTCGTCCGTGGCGAGTTCTTCCACCTGCCTTTCGCGCGCCGTCGAGGCCGGCTATCTTTCTTTATTTATCTCGCATCGTTCACAGCCTTTCTCTCCCTTCTTTGTCGAATTCGCTACTCTCTCGCCTATCTATTTCGGTTCTTTTTCTCTTTCTTCCTGTCCTTTCGCACACTCCCCTTTTCCATTCTCTCGGGCTCGTGCCCGGCCGATGGAAAAAAATAAACTCGACGATAAATACAAAAACGGTTCCGGTGGCGAAGAGCCAAAGCGCCCGAGATGAAACAAAACCGTTCGCGATTCGCTATCGTGTAGAAACAAACGCGGATGATCTTCGATTCGAAGGAAGATGCTCTCGCGCGCCGGCCGCGCGCGGTGTATAATCGAGCCGCGAGGATCGTTAGCCCGAGTCATCTTTCGTCGAGCTTGTAGACACGAGTTACAAGCGATGCCCGAACTACGTGTGCAACGCACGGCCGACGATAGCGGCTCGTGCGCCCGACAAGAACCGGCGGGAGATTGATAGTCGATGATCGTACAGCGGTGTACGTTCCTACTGCGTCCCCCGGCTCGCAATATGCTTTACGACTGCTGAACGGTTCGCGAATCGAACACCGCACAACCGCTACGCGTGAGGCCCGATGAAAGAGTAATGAGTTGTGGGTATCGAACACGCAGCGCGAACAAGAGCGTTCTCATTCAATTCGACACTCGATCCGATCTACGTTGGTACAGCATCTCTGTGGGCCAGTGCGGGCGAAAACTGACTATCCGAAGCAAAACTTCGTTATTTCGTTCAAAAAGTGAAGGTTCTATAAAAATCTTGAAGCTTTAGGATTTTTTCTATAATTTTCTTTGGGATTTTTTCGAAAAATCAAAAAAATTCAAAGCAGCAAGAAAGAAAGTAACTCGCTGATTCTTCGAAGCAGAAGGAATCCTTTCGAAAAAACCGTCGGAGGAGTACCAAAACATTGGTCACTATTTATCGAAGCCCGAGAATCCGAGACGAATAATTAAGTTGATATAGATCGGGTGGAAGACGCGCGACAGGACTTCGTCTCTCAATCGCGAGACGAGGCCGAGCGTGGAGTCTCGTGGAATTTTTCTTCGGTCAACCCGGCCAGTGAATCCCACGTCGTGAGGCAGAGAGGGCGGAGAAGGTGGCGAGGCTCTCGGTCGAGCGGGAGCCGTGGAAAGAGCGCGAAAGAAACGCTGGAAAGGGAGAGTCCGAAGATTTCCGAGATAGCCTTCTCGCGAGGCCCGAGATGTGTCTCTCGACTTGTGATGCGGTAGCGAGCTTCTGTGCGTCTTCGTTCTTCTGCCTCTTCATCGCGCTTAGGACTAAGTCCTACCGCGCTACGGGCGCTTAGGCGGTCGTTAATTAGGCTCGGGACCAATCATAATTATCCCTTGGGAGTTAATAAGTCAGAAGGCATTACGAAATTGCGCCGATCGAGATCGTCTTCTGTATAAGACACGAAAGTCGAACGTTGTCGGAACTCTCTTTGGAAGATCAGAGAGGAATCGCGTCTTTCGGCTGTATGGCGCCGCGAGCAATACCACGGCGCGTCATCCATGCTCGCGATGGCTCTCGTCGATTTGGCTCGAATTCCGTACTGCCGGCACTCGTGAGACGAGCTCGATCGCATCGGGAGATCGAACGACTTTGTTCCCGTTTCTTGTTTATCTATCGCTTCGTTCTACCGATCTCCGATAGAAACGGCTTTCCATTCTTCTTCTTGGGGATTCTCTTCGTCATTGCGTACTAATCGTACGCGAACCGATCTGTGGAATCCGAATCGAAATGGAATTTCGTGTCGCGCATCGATTAATCGCACCGTCGCGCGTGCACACCGATCGCGAGAAATCGACGTGTGCGAGATCGGTGAGAGTCTGAAAACTCACGCTGTCGCGTCTCGCGTGAAATCGTTTGGCTACTCGGGTTGCCTCAAGAGCCACCGAAAGCGCGTTGTCGGCGTTCTTTTGTCGTTCTCGCTGTGCGCCCGACAAGGCCGAAAAAGGGAACATCACCGCGCGGCTACCGTAAGGTTGCGAGCAGGAGAGAGAAAAAAATGCCCTTCCGCTCTCTTTGGCTCGGTGACACCCGGTAAAAGGGTACGGGCCTCTTATCCGGGGAAAAATTCCCCTCTTATCCGCAAACACTGAGAGCTTTTCTCTCGTGTCCGATAACTGGACCTATCCGGGCCGCCAAACGACTCGAAATTTTTCGTCGCCGAAACGTTCTTCTCGCTCGGAATTGGAACTCGCTGGCGAGGAATACGCATTTTCCTTTTTCGTGGGAAAAATAGGGAATAACGTTTATCGGAACACTATCCGCCGTTTAAGATATCGGCCTCGTTCATTAGAATTATCTTAATGATTTAACGACTGACGAAAGGACCACCCCGCGTTCGAGCTTCTTTATTTCCTTCTTCGCGACTGACGATTACCATCTCCCAGATCAAGGAAAGACAATGTCCCTCGTCCTCTCTCTCTCTCTCTCTCTCTCTCTCTCTCTCTTCGTCGCTCGCTCGTTCGTTGCGAACGGACGCGCGCGTTTTACCACCGGGATCGTATAATTGGTCCCGGAATTCTATTCCACAATCGTGCGACGAATGCGACGCGACCCCTCCTCGTGAAATCTCCCAGAGCTCGCGTTCCTCGGACATACGAAGACCCCCCGCTCTTGTTTCCCTTGTTTCCGAAAGTTTCGCTCGCGTCGAAGCCACATCGACGCAGATTGGTAAGAGCAAGAGACGAGACGAGAGAGATCACGGGAACGATAGACTAACCTCGTAGCCCGGATTGATAACTCTGTTCGCCGGTGGTCCGGCCGACCGTCTTCATCAGGAAAGTCACGAGTCCCCCAGAACGCGTTACCAGACGCGCGAGCACCCGCGCGCAGGACAAACCGGATTTCGCGATGCACTCTCCGCACGCACAGTCCGTGGAAGCGCACTGATCCCCGAACCGCCAATTTATTATCCTGATTCTCACGAAAAAGACTTTACCGCAGGCAGAAGGGAAAAAAACAACAACAACAAATTATCATAGTCTCTCTAGACCGTGTCAACAACATTTTCACTGCGAAATATCCAATGAAGAGATCCTCGAGCAGTGATGATCCTCGATGTGTGCATAGCGGGGCAGAATGGAATACCTGGGCAAAATGGTATTGGGGTACAATGGAATCAGGGCATGTTTAAATGAGGACAAAATGGGACAGCAAAAAAAACGACTTTGATGGTACTTTTCCTTGTTCCATTTCAGCCTAATTCTACCATACATGGGACACTATTTTGCCAATTCAGACCATTCTGATCCGGTATGCCGTGCTGCCCCGCTCTCCCTATGTTGGTGTCGGTTCTTTTTTTTTGTTTGTATATACAAGTCCAAGTAAGTTTACATGCAAGTATATGTATTTTTACACACCTGTATACGCTTGTCTTCACACGAATGTACACGAAACAGAACACAACGGCATTGTGCCCGAAAGCGAGATCGCGAAAACTTACAAATTGTGCGATTAACGCGGCGAGACCCTAATTAAAATCCCTCCGCGTTTTATCTGTAACGCATTATGCATTCGTCGAGTCCTCGCCGAGAGGCCTGAATCGCCTGTGTTCATTATAATAGCCTTGTAGAGATCACCGCTTCATTCGAATTTTATGTACCTCTGTTTCTTCAGCTATAACGATAGACTCGTGGCTCACGCTTCCCCACCTGTATTATCCCGTCTTGACGACGAGACAATGTTTTTTTCTTCGTAGCTCGCGTGGTTTTGTCGCGAATGCGGGCTCCCCTAATTAATAGAGATAAAGCGTTCGAAAATAGCGATCGCGCGGTACCGGACGACGTCGTCAGGAAGGCGGCGAAGGGGCCTGTTGCTGCGACAAGTCGGCTCGTCTGATCACGATCGCATTCTCATCTCGGAGGCGGGCGCGCGCGCGCTGCATATTCCTCTGTCTCTCGCAAAAGTGGCGAACGGCATTCCATCGCGGTCCACGGGGCACTTCCAGTTGTCGAGAGATCTCTCGTGGTAGGGAAGCGAGTTTCGCGCGCGTGCCCCGGGATCGCGGCGGCTTTCGGTGTGCTATAGAAGCCGAGGGGGAGAGCACGCGAAAACCGCGAGATGAACGAATTGAAGCGGCGCGCGAGAAGGACGAAGAGCCTCACGCTGACGGCCACGCAGGCACGAGACCTCACGATATGAGGATTCGTGAAAGGGCCGTCGGGGGGGAGAAAAAGACGGCGGGATTGGGATTCGCGTGCTGCCTCGCACGCGCCTCGTCGGTCTCTCGGCTTCCAGGCCGATAATAGGCACCGGCGAGTATGACTCTCTGGGAGACGAAGGATTCTCCCGAGGTCTTATCCGAGTGTTTTATTGCACGGGGAACTCGTGAATCTTGTGGCGAATAAAACGCGCGAAGAAAAAAAGGAACGGAGAATATTGTACATGGCTTAATGCGCGAACGCGAAGGAGATGGAGAAAGCCGTGATTGCTCGGAGAGACGAGATTCGCGGGATGCCCGGTGCGCCGAGTCTCGGGGTCTCGGCGGGTCAGATTCGCGTGTCAAGGTCGCTGAGACTGCGGGTCTCGGCCTTGACCGTATTGAACCTTGACATCTCATCCGTGATCTTTCTCGACGAAACTTTAATCGCGCGCCGAGAGCGGTACGCGCACCGCGTACAATGTTAAAGCCACATTCATGCGCAACCGTCAATTGCGTTGTTATTGGCGCTATCTCCTTAACATTCCGCGAGCTTTGGGCGATTGTTGCATTGGATATCGCGAGGCTGTGCGAGAGGACATACGCGGAGAAGAGAAAAAAATTGAAAAATATACGGGACCCGCGCGGGACTTTAGCGTTGGCACGAGGACACGACGAAAGTCGAAGTGCCACAGAGGAGAGATGAAGAAAACGAGTAGAAGGAATAAGGATAGAACGAGGATTAAGGCTCAGGGCGCAGGAGAAAAATTCGAAGGAGAACGAGAGACGAGAATATCCACGCAGGTTGATGGAGCTTCCACTTCCCCCGCGTCAGCTTCATCGTCCGCCATCCGCCCGGAGTTTCCTTTACAATACGCCGGCGGGTAATTAAACTTATCTCGAATATATCCGAGATTTCTTCGGTTCACCGCCAAAGCCTCCGGTGGGCTTTTCTTTTCGCTTTTTTTTTTCACTTCACGGTCTGTTTAGATAAGGCCAGACACCATCATCGGGCTATTCCCAGACTGTAACCACAACCTGCCATGGCCAACCACTGAATTTGCTTTACCCTTCGATGTGCGATTTCTCAAACTGATAGCACTCCACTGTACTTTCGCGTGGATAGGGCAGTTTTATCGGAAATTATTTGTATTTCATTCCTCTTATTTTTGTTTTCTTCGTCGCTCATCATCCTTTTTATTTGCCTCGTCGAGGAGTCGTAAACGGAAACAATGGTTGCTTCGATTTTATCGTGTTTCCAACTTTTAGTTACGGCGAAAAAGATAGTTCGTAACTTTTATGCGCAAAGCGTGGATTAAATTTAAAACTGAGAAAAAAAAGTCTAACTATAAAAATTTATTTTATTTTATAATCTAGTAAATGCAATTGCTAAATTTTCATGTCAATTTAAAAATAAGATATTGCGTTATTCTCTTGTAGCGATATTTTCGTAACTAGGCAAAACCCGCGCAGAGCGGAGAAACCGATCGATACTATAATCTCGAGTTTGTCGCCCCCGATAAGCCGTTTCCTCGTCTCGCTCGTGCGGCAACGCGTAGTACAATAATACCGCGGAGTTTCATGAATGGGGAGCATTGTCAATGAGAGTCTCATGCGCGCATAGAGAACCTCTGTGCGCGACCTCCGCGCCGAAACGGAGATTCCGTAACGAGCGCACGAAAATCTCCGCGAGGAAGGTTGCCCGAATGAAAAATACAAAACCACGCCACGAGCCCGGCAAGAGAAACACGAGAGAATGACGAAAGTCAGCAGAAAGGATTCGATATCCCGCAGTCACGAGGAGAGGCTCGGGAGAGGCGCGCGAGTTTCTTTGAGCTGAGCTTTTGTCCGCCTTCAAGGATTCCGACCGAGCGCCGCGCTCGCGCACGCACACGAATCGCATTATTATAATATACCACAGTTATAAAGTGCTCGTATGATTTTCCTTAATAGCCCGCGTGATACGAAGATTCCATTGGTTTGTAACGCGCCGCATTCGACACCGATCCCTCCACGCCTCTTAGACCTTGAAAAATGATTCTTTAATTTCCATTATTGTTCGTGAAAAGAGGCGAAAAAAAAGGAACGGGATTGCTAACCGGTCGATTTCGGAGTTAATCTCTCAATAAGTCGTAGTCGATTAAAATGTTGCACGCTCATTTATATCGTTCCGTCAAAATACATACACGAAAGAAAGACAACTTTCCGCTGCGATCGATTCCACGTTTAATCAATGCTGCATTCCTCGCGCGCTCGCGAGGAACGATAGAGCTGTTTTAAGGCTCGACTGCAAAATACCGCGAATCAACGACGTTCGGGGAAATCGTCGATTTTACGCGGATCGAGCCGCGAGGCCGCGCAAGACGCTCGGGGCGCGTGGGAGCACGCGTCTCGGTATCCTACGTGTCGCGGATCATTAATCAGAGAAACACGCGCGATAAAGTCGTCGCTCCTTTTCATCGGGACCAGAAGGCTCTCTTGTATTCTCGCCTCTCGCTTCGGTAGCTATCATCGCGGATTCGCTGCAGTTATTAATCATCCCCATATGCCAAGTGAACCAATTTGTATGGTAATATTCATCGTTCTCGTCACAACTGTTGCATAAACTGTTATACAAATGTAATGCAGCTTAAGGAGGATTTGTCGTTTGTCGGCCGAAAGTGAAACTCACAGACAATTATGATAACAAATAAGTTAAAAAGGGAAAGGATAAAATTCTGAAAAGTATCAATTATGACAAGGTATTAAAACGTCAATTTTGAATAATAATAATGCCAATAATTAACAAATTGGTTAAAAACTTATTTTCGGCAATACCTTTATCGAAGTACTTTTTCAAAATAATTTTTCTGAATACACGAAATGAAAAAGGCAAACGAGTTTTTGTATTTTTTCTCATTTTTGCATTTCTTCTTGCTGAAGAGTTACTTTCATTTATTCGTCTATTTACCGAATGAATTTCTGCGAAAAATAGGTTTTTTGCCGTATTCGTTGAGCAATTATCATTTTTAACTATTTCTAGAAATAACTTTTTCGAATCTTTGCTATGAAAGTTATGTTTTCTTCCTTTGGGTTTTCAAGGTTTATTCTCAATCTCATTGTTGGTTGACAATTAAACGATATCCTCT
This sequence comes from Ischnus inquisitorius, assembly GCA_963924025.1. NCBI lineage: Eukaryota > Metazoa > Arthropoda > Insecta > Hymenoptera > Ichneumonidae > Ischnus > Ischnus inquisitorius. Next base: position 14,462,339 of record OZ001254.1, on the reverse strand, counting down.
CGTATATTCTTCGTATGAGTTGCGTAGACCAATTTATTTTAAAAAAAACTATCGTGATATGCGAAGCACCGGGTTCGCACGAAGTTCAGCCAACCTGCAAGTAGAGTCGAAGATGTGGGACATTGATAGCCCGGCATGCGCGACGTTGTTCGGGGGTTCGACCTCTCACGGTCGTCGTCCACCCCAATGGCAACGTGCACTTCCACATGTCCTCGGCATAGCGTAGAACAGAATAGTATCGCATGCCAGTGCAGAAGCTCGTGTGCTGCCGTTCGCCCCCCTTTCCCATCGGCTGCTGCTGTTCTCTCTCGAAGCACGGACCGTACGACGAGCCTTCCCGAATGCTTAGCGCGCTATGCCGCGCCACGGTCTTGTCCCCCTCGGTACATCACGACCGAATAACCTGCGCTCTCGCCGGGTTCGCGAGCACCGAGCTTCGGGAACAGATGCTAAGCCTGCCGGTGCGCTCCTTCGCTCCTGCTCCTCCACTCCTGTTGCCGATGTGACGTATATTATTTCCGTACATGACGACACCACGCGTGGAAATCGATATTTCGTTGAGTCGAAGGCAAGCACGCGCAAACGGGACCACCGACTCGTACCGTAACAGGTAGTTACCCTCGTTCGTATGCGCGTACGTGTGCATACGGAACGGCGCGCTCGCGAGAACTCGCGCGCACCTGATTCGCCATTCAGGTGAAACCCGCACCGATGCAAATGCCTTTTATTTCATCGGTACGATTTTTTTTTTTCATATTTGAACGTAAAAAATATACGTACCATTCTGTTATTGAAGATCGGTAATGTATTTATGGTACATGTATATTTTTTTATTCTTCGGTTTATCGCGAGAAATACGAACGTTCCACATTTGTTCGATGATACGCGAGATGCTCGATAGCTGGAGGGCCTCCCGACGCGTTGCGATACACGCCGGAGTACACGCGTTAAGATACGTCGGCATGTGCTGTTCCATCGGATGGAACGCTCGGTGCGTAGCGCTCGCCGATCGGCAAACGCTCGACGACTACCGAGATGAGGGGGCACTTTCTCCAACGAGAACGAGAAAGAGTCTTCGTTTCGGGATCGACGAGAGCACAGGCCGGCTCGTTCTCGCCGCGGCGTGCATGCGATCGGCAACGCGCATGTACGAGATGGCAATTAAACGTCCCGAAAAGGCGAGAGGGTCCGAGAGAACGAATATATAGTGTGTACACGAATTTGCCGGGAGAATAATAAACGAGCCGGAGAGATAATCGAGTACGCTCGTTCTCTTATACTTCGGGGACCGTACGTTTTTTTATTCTACTTTTCGTTATATCGAGGCAATGCAACGAGAGAAAGACTTCACTCGCGCGTACTTTGTACTCGCGGACACTCGGACTAATTGACTACTAACACTCGGCATCAGCTGCAAACTTGCAATTACGAAATATATGAATATATATATGTAGTTTTATACGTGTAACATATACACATGCGCGTGCGTATTTATATACGACTGATATTCGGCGAGTCACGAGATAAGCCACTTTCTCGTTAGATTGTTCATCAATTTCGCCGTCTCCGGTTTTTTTCTTCGACTCGACGAAACGGCGCGACGAGTTATGAATAATAAATCGCCGAATAGTTGCGCAAATGTTGAGGCTCGTTGCAATTTAATGTCGGTGGACGGGTAAGAAATGTTTATTCGCATCGGCGAAAAGTGCGCGCGAGCCTCTCCGCTCGACCGTTAAGATCGAAATCTCGCCGCATCGGGATACCTCGCCGAGGCAATGCGGCAACGATATGCTTTGGTTACAAAGTCTACCGATGAGACCGGCGGGGAACTCGCGATCCGTCGTTGCGCACGGGCGTTCGCGTTGTTTCAGCCTCGCGGCTTCGGAATCGTCGAGGCAGATATAAGCCGTAACGCTTTTGAACAGGAGTTTACGTGGTCGAGGGTCGAAGGCATCGCTCATCTCGCCACTCAGCCAGTAATTAATTTCAGGATAATTGCCAGCGCTCGTTGTTTCTCTCTCCCCCCCCCCCCCCCCCCCCCCCCCCCCCCCTCTGCCTCCTCCACGATCTCCTCCCGCTCCTCCCCGATCTCGCTGCGCGAGTTCCCTCGGTCGGAGCGCGCGCGGCAAGAGTTTCGTCCTTTCGCTCGGTTCCATTGGGGTATTATAATTATGGTGAGAGTTCTAGAGTCAAGGGTACGAGCGGTAAAACCCTCATTAATGTCCGAGCTTGAAAAAAAAGATTTTTCATGCTCTTCCTTGTAATCTTGTTCGTTATATTTTTTTTCGTGTTTGAGTATATTTTTTGTGCAATCGTTTCGCTTTCGTCTACTTGTTAGTATATTTCGTAGATATCGAAGGATCGTGATTTGCTATTGTGATTGATTGTCTAGGTTTTATTTTTTTCAATTTCCCTTAATTTTTCTCATGAACGATAGTAAAGACTGAAATACCAAAGATCCTTGAATATTTCGAAGTACAATTTTTTTTACGCCTGCATTGTTATATAATGTGTCTCACGAGACTCGTAGTTTGTAACATTGGACTAGCATGAGTCGGAGTGCCTCAAACATGAATGGTTCTGTATAACCAATGGTTATTGCCTGGTGCGTACTCCGGACGAGTAATTAGCGGAAGGTCTCTCTCGCATAGTTCTCGCTGACCTCGTTTCTCGGTACAACCGGCTAGTTCCCAGAGCGCAAGGTACCTGTTGAGGTACGTCTCGTAGGTACGAATGTGCGCAGGCCAATCTTCGGCACGGCCTCACGCAGTTCTCGCGGAATATAGAGTGGCGGTTATGCGCCTTGGAATTAGCGTCGATGAGAGAGTCCCAAAGACGGGGGCGCACAGCGAGAAAATGGTAACGATTAGGGAAGGTCTCGTCTCGTTTCCCGTCTCATCTCCGTCTCGTTGTCTTCGGTACCCGCGGCGAGAGATGCCCCCCGTCGTGTGATCCTCGTAAAATCTCACTCTCGTTCTCGTTGCCACTCGCTCTCTCTCTTTCCCCGGCAAATCTGTTTAACCGTAAATGCTTCGACTCCCGCGGCGATCGACGACAAGTGCAACGAACGACCCGGTCGCACCTCGATGTCCCGTTCAAAACAACCATTCGGCATGAATAAAATGGTACCTCTTACCCGGATATCTTCGAAGGTGCGGGCCTCTATCGTATCCGAGCTTGAGATCCGCAAATAGACATTGCGAAACGTGAACGACGCTTTGTCGTACCAATTAGCGATTTTAATGAATTTTCGCTCGAAATTTATGGAATGTATTTTTCCTACTTCGCCGGATATCGCACAGATGTAGGAATCCACAAGGGAGAGTCGTTTTCAGAGTCGTTTCGACGGTGTCTGCGCAGCTCGTCCGACTCGGTGCCTATCGGAGTTTTTATTTCGTGCTCTCGGTGCGAGGGACGAAAAAGATTTACGATTCTTCGGTCGTCTAGCTGGTCGCGAATAGCACGAGGTACGAGAACCGAGAAGGATCCTCCGCTGTGCGCGACAAATTTTCAACCGCAGAAGCAGGTACCGCTATTGTAGTCCTCTCCGCTCCCTTCGGTACCGTGCGCGATCGTTTCGGAGCCCTCGCGTCCTCCTATCTGTGACTCTCGGTACGACTTTTCCGTTCGTCGAACTTTACCGCACTCCCGACACCGCAGGAGCGAGTCGAATCGCCTTTGACTTTGGAATCTCGCAACCGAATCGTTGTTATTCGATTCATACAAAAGTAAGCATAAATACAAAAAATAATGAATAAGTTCCAAGCAAATAGCATTGAATCAGACAAAGTCAACCTAACCGAAAATAGAGTTTAAAAATCCTATGAAATCAATGAAATCAACAGATAAAAAAAAATCGATTAAAACCATTGAAATCGAGTCAATGAAAAATTCAACAAATCTTCGTTCCTAAGAATTTCGCCTTCTCTCAGCGCGAGATTCGATCTCCATTATCTCGTTATCTCAGCGAAAGCCCCGATTATCCTCGTCTTCCCTTGTTCTCCGCTCTCTCGTGCGAATCTCGCGATGGAAGAATCGCCTCGCGAAATCGATTCCCCGCGAGCGCGCTTCGGGTCTCACGTTGCAGAAATCGCCGACGAGGGACGACGACGGAAAACGGGTATAAGGAGGAATAAAGGAAGACTCCTCCGAGAGCAAAATCGCCCGTGAGAGACTAACTGCTACGGTTTCGACGATCGTATAAGTTGCTTCGGGGCCTCTCTCGCTCGTTCGCTTTTGTCTACCGTGTGTGCCAGCCGATTTATTGCTCGTGCCGGTAGGCTCGCGGTGTCTCTTTGCCGATGTTGCGTACCGTACCATATAAAGCCGCGACTGCTCTTGCCTACCGTCAATATTATACCATTCGAAATCACATCCCGCGCCGAGCTGATACAACGTTAAAAAAATGAAGAAAAAACATCGAATACAAAACAACGAAATTTCACAGCGTCGATTGTTGCCTTTGCCACCCTCTTTCCTTTTCTCGTGCTTATATTAAACGAGTTTCTCTCATTCGCCGCCGGTCCTTCCCGCTCGCAGTCGCCCATTGTTCAAACTTGTTGCGATTAGTTCGGTATTTCTCTCTCGGCACAAAGAGTATAAAATACCGGAGGATCGAGCGGCGGAGTCGCGAATGAAGCCATTGAGACGAGCGCTTATAGGTGGACGAGTCGGCCGGCGGTAAGAAAAGTACGAGCGGCTTTCGAACGACATAATCATCGTTTACACAGGATTTCGGCTTCCTACCATCGCACTCGTTGGAACGCAAGGAGGTCATTTTTGTTCGATTTTTTGTTTTTTTTCTTGCTTCATTTTTCGATAGGGAGAAGAACAGGGCTCATACCTGTTCCCCTGTGAAGCGAATGTGTGCTTCACCGACACTATCTTGCACCGTGGCCCACGCGAGAGCAAGATAAAGAAAGCCCCCATGAGAGCAATACATACGAGCGTGAGTCGTGGAGTGTAGGAACGGAGAGCAGCGTCCAGTGAGCGAGCCAGCGCACCGGCTAGTGAGCCACGCAAGCCAGAAGCACACGCACTCACGCACGCACTGCACCGGCGCACGCTCGAGCGTCTCGTTTATCTCCCTCTCTCTCTCTCTCTCTCTCTCCCTGCCTTTCTTTCTCTCTCCTTCGCTCGCCTCGGCGATTGCGCGCGCGCGCCGACTGTATAGTATCGAGAGATTCTCGCACGGACGCACGCTGTACAGCCCGAGGGTTATCGAGAAGTGGGGGATGCAGGCTGTGGTACGGCGCGCGCCACGGTCCAGGAGAAGGGAGAACGGCTCGCGTCTCGTCCGCAGCGGCAGCGGCAGCATCCTCCCCTCGCGTTCCTCTCTTTCGCCTCGTCCGCAGATACACGCCGAGTGCGTGTAGGATCGCGGACCATCGAGAGATCACCGCGGGCCCCCGCTCGAACCGAGCGCACGTTCGGACGAAGCTTTTTTTCTTACCGCGCGGTAACTGTTCAAATTTCGTTTCTCGGCACGCTGCTGCTGCTGCTGATGCTGCTGTTCCTGTTGCTGATGCTGCCCCCGGTGGGGATGCGGACCCTCCGTGCGCACCACGAATCGGGAGAGCCAGTGTTTCTCAAACGGGGAACCCTCTCGACAATTTTCGGATGATGATATATATTTTTTTTTTTTACTCCAGAGATCATTAGTCGGCTTTGCTGTCGCGGAGATGAGTTTACGTGATTTCAGAGGAAATCAAGAAAGTTTAGGTACTAATTCTCGAAGAGCTTCATTCATGTGAAGTCAGTGCGATGAAAGATGCATTAAAAATCCTATATCCATTTTTTGATAACCAGATCAACAATAATAATATTAATTCTGTTTTAGTTCGAGACCAAAAAAATTATGAGCCGCGACAATTAAGAATTGGTTACGCGAATTACTAATGCAACCGAATGTTCTGTTAAGAGTCAATTTCATCCAACTATTTTTTCTTCGAACAGAATTTTCTTGGTGTACAAAAACTAATTCCGGAGCTCTCGCTAAGCACATTGTTTTTAATTCCTGCCCAACTGTCCATGCTTCGTAATACGGATGAGTCTACTCATTACATTTAATTTACGACGCATGACGAAAGTGAACTATGATTAGAGTTAGAAGCAATCATAGCTCAAGTTACCCTCGTGAAGAAAAAAAATCATGGCACGGTCCGGCGGTCAGTGGTCCAAGCGCGAGAGGCGAAAATTTCGTGAAGATGAGAATCTCGGCCGTACTCGTAGGGTCTTTGGGTAAGAGAGAATAGTGGGGATGAACGAGAGGGGTCCGTGATGGAGAGAAGAAGAGTAGGAGGGTGCGAGGACGAGGCGGCAGCGACGTTGGACGACGGAGAGAGGGGAGCACAGGGGGTTTAGGGCCCCGATCGAGTATGGGACCCCATAGTGGGGAGCGGCGCGTGCCCGCCCGGCTATATAAGACCCCGAACCCTCAACAGCAAGGCATTTCGGGAGCCACTAGCGTACCGTAAGCATCGAGGGTGCTAAATCGGGCTTATTGGTTCTCAACAACAAATCGATATCGTCTCTACCGCACTGTCGCAATCACGCTCGCGTTTGTTTTTGTTTTTCTTCCGTAATCTCGATCGATCGTACGATTGGAGATTCAGAAGATCGAGTACGTACATACAAATAAAAAAATAAGACGTGAACAAGTCGTGATTTTCTTTCTCGGAAAGATAATAAAAAAAGCATCATTGTGAAGATAAAAAAAACGAGGCTCGAAGAGCAACAACGTGCCAGGAGAAAGATACTCGATATTATAAACCTATCGCGTGCCGGAGTCGTCAAGGTCCTCGTGTATACGCGTGGCCATCGACTCGCGCCGCCAGTGTAGAAGCAGCGGCGAACGACTTCGCAAGGCTCGTCGGTGAAAAACAAGCAACAAAACAAAAATCTGTGTGATATGACCTTAGTGAGAACGTCTGCGAGGAACGACGAGAACGCATTACCGATAATGTTGGGCGTGCAACAGCAGCAGCAGCATCATCATCTTCATCATCACACCGGTCTTCACAGTGGCGTTACCGGCAGTCCGCTGTCCGGTAACAACGGACAGAATCATCGTGGCAACGTTATCGTGTCTACCGGCGGTCTCGTATCCGCGAACGACATGAAATCGTCGATGCAGCAGCACGGCTGCAAGAGAACGAAGATGTATCCGTCGACGCCGTACGGCGCAGTGCCCCATCAGCCGGCATCGGTCGCCCGGCGCAACGCGCGCGAGAGAAACAGGGTTAAGCAGGTTAACAACGGTTTTGCAACCCTGAGGCAACACATACCGCAGAGCGTGGCGCAAGCACTCGGCGGCAATACCGCCGGTACCCACGGTGGTTCCAGAGCCGGTAGCAAGAAATTGTCCAAGGTCGAGACACTGAGAATGGCCGTCGAGTACATAAGGAGCCTTCAGCGTTTGCTCGACGATCACGACGGCAACGACGGCTCGAGCATAATATCGACCTCGTCGCCGGCTTCGTCGACCTGTGGATCCGGTAGTGTCGTGTCGTCGGGATCGCGCGGTGATCATCTGCACGCGGACGCCAATCATCGCACGGAACATCATCACATCAGCGAGAACTCGAGACATCAGCACATAAGGCAGAATCCGAGCCCGTCGTCTTTCGTACCGCCGCCTTGCTCCGAGGCGTCGAGTTCGCCGACGCCGAGCTTCGTCTCCGAGGCATCGTCAGCTGGCAGTCAAGGCTACGGCAGCACGTCGACCAACGGTGCCCTTTACGCGACACACGGGGACAGCTACGATAATTACGAGCCCATGAGCCCCGAGGACGAGGAACTGCTCGACGTTATCTCGTGGTGGCAGCAGAGCCAATGAGGCCAACTGGTGTCACCGTCCGAAACTCGGTCTTTCGCTATTCTCGAGGTTTGTATTTATTCACTTTATTCCTTATCTTTTATCATCAATAATTGGATAACATTCGGTGATTCTCTCTCATTGTTTGGGTCTCGATTAATCGGCCATCCATCACGATTTCTCTTACTCTTCCCCTCCTCGACGGTATATCCATTACTGCGAGTCCGACGACAAACGGAGTCGTAAATTTTGACGATTTTTTTTTCTTTCTTTCTTCCTTTATTTCTTTCTTTGCCGGCTATGAGATTCTATACGGCGAGAGCCGCCGCGAATCGACGAAATTCTCTCTCGCGCGCAAAGAATTCGTCTCTCTTTCTCGATACGAACGACGAGAGCGAGAGACCGAGGAAGTTGAAAGAAAATTTCTCGGATAGATTTGTGACCTTGGCACGACAATGGAACTACACGGAGAGAGAGAGAGGGACCCTTGGCTGAAGCAAAAAGCCCCGGCAGAACACAACCATTCAAATCGCAGACTCCATTCAGTCACTACTCACTGTGTACCTCGGGGGACTAGCTCGCGCGACCCCCGAGTATATACGATCTCTCGGGAGAAGCAAACGCTTTTGTGAACGATTTCTTTCACGGCCTCCTCCGGTCCTTCCTCCTTCGAAATTTTGTCGTTTTCTCTCCTCCTTCGCGCTTCGCCTCTTACTCTTTCACTTATACGTCGACGCTCGTGAGTTCCACAAACTTTACTATGAAATTTAATCATATAAAGAAAAAACGAACACGTAAATTCATAACTCAATCCAAAGCCCATTAATCTCGCGAGCTCGACTCTAATCCCGGCAACCCAATCATCGAACAATAGTGAAAAAAAGAATTCTACGAAGTTTCGTCGTTGAGAGGACGTAATCTTTCCAGTTTTCGTCGGATATTATAACACCCGAGGACCCTCTTAAACAGTAGTCGTCAAGAAAGTCTCGAGCTCCCTCGCGTGTCCGTCCTCTTCTCGGCTCCTTTTTTCTCTCTTCGTTTTAACCTCGTGTGTAGAGCGACTGTAGTAAGCTTACGCATACATCCCCGGCTAACCCTGTGTCTTCGATCACAGTCTCATTCTCTATCCGTCTCGCTTCCACGGGGACAATTTCGTCTCGCGCGTTGCGCTCGGGCTGAATGCATCTTTCAGGATATACCAGTCGTCGCGTTTCTCCCCCTCCCCTTGTTCCTCCCTCGTCTCCCCCGATCTGCTCCCTTCTTTGTCGGTTTTTCAACCGGTACACAAACCATTCTTTCGTCTCCGCGAAGAAACGTTCGCCCGAAGGGACCCCGGTGCGAGTCCCTTCGTAAAACCGCCCTTACCTGAAAATCATCCCCCGGCTCTCTCAAGCTTCTATCCTCGAACTCTCGACTCTCCGTGCGTATATACACATACCTGCGAGTCTCGATTCTCGTACCCCGAAAGTCCGCATTCACGTAACGCTCCTGCGACTCAAAATCCCATCGTCGTATTCTTCTCTCCCGTCCGCGAATAAAATCCAATGATAGCTTTCAATCGAATCAATTGAATGTAAGAAGAAAAAAAAAGGTACACAAAGATGCTAATTTTCCATATTTTTTGTGTTTTGCAGAAATGACGAATGAAACGAGAATAACGGCGAGGAATGAGAGAGCAAAATGTTCCGAGTCGACGACTGAACGGCGGCTGTTCCATCTACTGTGATCTAGTCATAAACTCTCTTTACAAGAAGGACGATCCGATCGACGAGGTACTGATTAGTTAGTACTGTAAAATAAAAAACAAACAATCATTGTTGCCGGAGACCGTCGCCAAAAGCAAGTAAGCTCGAGCCACTCATCGTTGGATCGATACGATTGTATTAAACAATGTAAAAAAAAAACTGACGAAAAACAAGTCGCAATCGCGCTCGAAGGTTCGAGAGAGGAGGAAAAGAGAAGCAAGAATTTGTAAATAATCTTTATAAATATTGTATATTAACGTTAGTTGCGATTAAGATATTTTACGACGTTAAGATTTTGAGATTTGAGAGATACCGAGTGAAAAAAGACAAAGGACAAGAGGGGAGCGACGCTATTTAATGTCCTGCGAACGAGTATCGAAGGACGCATTTTTCCTTAAAAAAAAAAAAAAAAAAAAATTTTACGAGATCGATGTGACAATTATAACGTAATCGATTTTTCTTCTTTTCATCGCAGGATGCCTAAGGCATTCTCGTATTATACGCGCGCGCGCGTTCCCTCTCTCTGTCGAAAATCGCTCAGTAAGTTATTTATATATATGGAGTATATGCAGAGGAAAGAAAGAAAAAAATAAGCACGTTCGCGAACGGACGCAATTTATTTTTCTCTAGTCGTCCCGTCAATGGTGAGACTAAGATGAAAAAAAAAAAAAAAAACGCAAAAAATCATAAGTATCATTTATGCGCGACTCTTTCGTTCGAAATCCAATATGCCAGTGCCTTAAATCATGTAAACTATTATATCGGCAGATAAACCCTCGTTGAATATATGAGACAAACGTTATGAACACATAAATCGTCGATGTACTCATTTATATATTTTTTCCTGTCCCAATCGATTCCCTCGTTCCTCAAAATTCCGTCTGTCGAAAAATTCTTCGCTATCGTTCTGGATCCTCGAGCTCGAGAAGAGTCAAGTCGAGCGGACTCGGGAACGATCGCGATCGGTTCAGCCTCGGATACTTTAGGCGGAGCAGCTTTCAGCCTTTGAACTACGGCATCCGACCGCCTCTGTTATTACAGTCGGCGTAACTTCGGGAAAAAAATGTTGAAAGCCAGAAAGCAAAAATACCGCATTGACGAAAAAAAAATGTCAAGTAACTTCGGAGTACGGTGATGAATCGGAGAGCCAAAAGGCATGAAACAACGGGATCGCACGAGGGACCAGTCGGTGCACAAGTTTTATTGCACCATTCCTATGCCCTCTCGTCGTCGGCGAGAGTTGCAAAGTGCCCGAAGGTCGGTGCGAGAGCGAATCCGAAGAAGGATCGCAGTCATAACGAACCAGAAGGCACAAGGATGAACGAGGTGGCGTTGCACCTTGCTTAATTGCACCTTGTATACATATACGGTAATTTCGTCGGTCATTGTTGTTTTTCGTCTCTTCGATTTCTGTTCGTGCACAAAAGTCGTCGGTACCTCCGGCCTAGAGTACGCCGGTGCGCGTGTATATGAGATTATCTTCTCCTCGCCGTGCACCGAGACAGGTACACCGTCGTGCAATTTATTTATATCGTCGAACGCCGAGGAGGGAGGGCTGTACAGGTTTACCGGCATCTCGTCCTTCGTACACCTGACTCGACGAAAGTCAGGTACGCCCGAAATATGGCCGATCTCGCGTACCGGCTCTTCTCCTCCCTTCTTTCTTCTGCCCCCTTCGTTACCCGCGGTGCGAGAACTCTTCGTGTCGCGTAGACGAAGAATCATCGGAAACTCTCATTGTAGTCATTATACTGGCGAGCTCCGACGGGACCTTTCGGGTAGCCGATTTTAACGGTACGCGTACCGTTCAACGAGAGACCGCGGAGCGCAATTCTCACCGGAGGGGGTGCACCGACCGTGGACGCGGCTCTCTCGATCGATCAATCGATGCGTATTACTATGCCCACTCGAAGTGCCATCCCCTCCCAAAAACGTCCTCTATGAACGCAGCGAATCGCCGAGTGAAAAATCTCGGCTCGGTGTCGTTTGGAAATGCGAAGACTGATGGGCAGGGCTTCAGGTATAGCTTTTCGGGTTACTAACCTGCGCGAACGGTACTATTGATGGGAGAACCGGTGACAAACTATCAGCCAGGTACTACGAAGATTCCACTGCACAAGTAACTACTAACGAAGGCAGCGAGTCAATGGGAATGATTTTTTAAGGGACATTAATGAAAAGAAAAAGGTTCAGATTAGTTCGGCTTGTTTATTTTGTTTTTGACTCCGTTTACAGAGCTTCTCCAGAAAAAGTTAATTAACCAATTTACGAACGAATCTAATACGCATAATGCATTTATGGTTCGATTTGATTCTGAATGTTAAGAGATTGGAAAATATTTAAACAGAGGTAAATCAGCTTTTCCCCAAAAAATAAAAAATAAAAAATTGATATGTTATAGGCAATATTATAGTTGATAAGAAGTTCGCAAACCATTTTTGAAGTACTTGCCCTCGTTTTTCTAAATTCTTGGCGGAAAAAGGTTTCTTCATTTTTTCACAACGTAATGTAATAAAATATATAGTATATAATATTTTATAATATATATTTGAGGTGCAATAGTCACGAAACGGAAGTCGATGATCTCGTAATAAGGAACGTGCAAAACGTTGGGCGTACCGTTGAGATCATAACATAAACGAGATGACTCTCGATCGTCTTTTCCTCGTGAATCTCCTCGAGTTCCGGAATCTCGTTCTCTTTCATATTTGTTCCTTTCCGCCGTGGATTCGTGGCAAAGTTTTTCGGGCTGTAATAATCGCCTCTCCACCGCCTTTTCTCACAGTCCGTCGCCTTGCGGTTGGATCGCAGTCACGCGATTCCTTAAACGCGTATAAATCCTGGGTTTTAGAATCGCGTTTTTCTCTATTTTTTCGGTCAAATAGCGCAGTTCGAATCGGCGGTGCTTATTATACAGTTACCGGTAGTCGAAGAAATTGGATGCGCGTATACGACCGGAAGAAGCATTTTGAGGATTTAGATGTCGGAAATCCTCTATTTGTTGGTTTTTTCTTTTTTTTTCGTTTTTCCCTCGTGATTCCCTCACGACGCGCATTCATCTCGTCTTCTCTGGGAGTCGTTTGGGCGTGTTGCGGTCCGAAAGAGTCGAAAAAGCGTCGGCGAGGCACAGCTTCGAGGTCTCTCGCGGTTGCACCGAATTCTGTCGGTTGTTTGGTCGAAAAAACCGCACGGGGACAGTAACAGGGATAATGACGCTTCGACAGAGGGCGCGTACGATCGTTAGCCGAATTCCCTTTCGCACGAGGACAGAGAAGTGCCGAAAAAGCGAAAAGGCGAAGAGAACACAGGCTCGAAACGTCGTTTTCTTCTGTACTAACCGCTCGGTCGCATCGTTACTGTAACAATACGGCGGAAAAACAACCCTAAATTTGGAAAATTAGCTCCAATTATCTTGTACCAAGACGATCCATCGATTATCCGCAAAAGTGATCGAGGAAAACCTCTCTTTATGCCGTGAAATATTGGCCTTGAAAAATTAGCTTTCATTGTTAATTTATTTAATCAAAGAAATATGAATGATTGAGAAAAAAGGAAAATCCAATAAAAAAAATGTTTTGTCAATAATTAATTTACCTAATAAAGAAACAATGATTATTGGTCATAATCATAAATCCTACCGATAAAAAAATATAATCGTTCAAGAATCTTTCCCACTAACGAATCTATGCTACGAGCCACTTCGGAGGATTCGTGGGCAAATCGCGATTTCAACGACTCGGTTCGCGTCGCCCAAACTTTTATTTTTCCACAATCATTTGGTCGAGCGAAGCTTTTTTCCTTTTCAAGAGGCTCGCGCGCGTTGTAATCGTCTTTTCGTACCGATCGTTCCCCGCGAGTTCCTTCGCTTTAATGACAAACAATTACCTTAATGATATTCTTCATGAAGGGGCGTTTTCCCGCGAGTTTAAAATGAAGTGAACGCGAAAACCATATCGCGAGGGAATACATAAAATCCGATGACTCACAACGGACTCTCGCGCGTTCAGCCGGCATTATCATTTATTTCAATTACCGCGATACTCTCTCTCTCCTCGCCGCCGTACGACCGGTGGAGAGTTGCCGGCCCTCGGGGCTCGCGATCCGTTTTTTCATTTTTATTATTATTATTTTTTTTGCTCCTCGTATCTCCGGCTCGCTTCCTTCCTGTCCTCTTGTCCTCTTGTCCTCTTCGAGGGCCGTGGGGTGTTTTCAACGTTTTCGGCCGGAACCCCCGAGACAGATTATGAAAAAAAAAAAAAAAAGTATACCCGAAGCTCTTCGAGCTCTCATACAAAAAAGCAACAACGCGCTATGGGAACGCATCAAAGATCTTCCCGATACAATATTCAATTTACAATATTATGCGATCGCCCTCGTGAGATCTAGAAATTCATTATTATTCGAATAAATAATCAACGATTCGTTTCTCTCATTATGCGCGCTTCGGGAAAAGGGGGAGCGGTAATGGTTGAATAATGCTCTCGAGATTATATTTATTTTAATTACGTCGAAAAGTTTCGATGGGTTTAATGCGAAGGTTTAGTTTGTGGTAGTGAGAGCTCGTGGGTCGAAGGGAATGAGGATCACCGGAGCTCCGAAGAAAATAAAGCCAGAAGGATGAGAGGGCCCACCGAATTTTTTCGAAGCAAAGTGCACGCGCGCGCGCGCGCGAGTTGATCCCGCGGGCGAACGGTGAACGGGAGTGCGAGCGGGACGAACGGCCGAGGTTTTCGATAAGGGCGAGAGAGACGGAAGGACGAAAGGTACACGAGGGAGCGATAAAAAGGAAAGAGGAGGGGGATCGAGGAACGCGCCAGCCACGCGCTGTGCGACCGTTGAAGTCGCTCGGTAGCTTGCGCGTGTGTTGCGCTCTCGCTACACACCCGTGCGAGTGGTAGTGGTGATTCTCCGCTCGTCTTTTCTTACCCTCGTACCGGCCGGTATCGCCGAGCCGACGTAGCTCGAACTACTGACTCAGCAAACGTAACTATAAAGCTGAAATCTCTCGCGACTAAGCCTTAAAAAAAAAAAAAAACAATCGAGTTGTAGCGAAAGATTTTGTTCCTTCGTTCCATTCAGCCTTCCCCCATTGACGAAGAGGCTCGTCACGTCGATTCTTCACTACCAAACTATAACTCGGTTTCGTAACGCGTAGAAAAGAAAAAAAGGAACATGTAAACCTCGTCGCTGCCTTCTTCCTTCTTTGTTCCACTTTCGCCCCCTCCGGGAGTGGATATCTCGGCGTAGGAACCTCGAGAAGAACCCTTGCGAGATCGGCCGTTCGAAGGAGCGACGTTTTAATGGGGGCCGGATCCGAAGGAACGAGTCTATAATGTATTCCGTTGCATCGGAGCCGCGCGCGCCCCGCGAATGAGCTCTCCGGCTTCTCCCGGCTCCGGTCCTCTCTCATCGCAGCGAGATCGCGAGAGAGTTCGCGAACGAGCTCCGAGCCGAGAGAGACGAGACAAGCGAACGAGAAGGAGAATATGAGCGATATTACAGTGCCGCTTGTACACCGAGTACCCATACATACATATACAAACTGATTCAGAACAAGTATCGAACGTGTCTCCCAACAGAGAGTTTAACGTATTCTAAATAAATAAAAAACAATTCAGTTGTAATTCTTTGAAGCCACACCAATTAATTTTATAGATTGAAAATCGAGTTGATTAATAATTCAAATTAATTAAAAAAGATTACTACGACGATTATTATCATTATTAAATAACAATAAATCTTAATCATTTTTTAAATCAAATCATCGTTTGATTCGATTCTCACTCGAATAAATTGATACGCGTAAACATCAAAGGAACGAAATTAAAAAAATATAAAAATTGCTATTATAATAATTATTTTTCAGAAATGTCTAAATTAATTTTCGGTTCATTATTTTTTATTTAATGAGAATTGAAGAGTCGAAAAGCTCGGATATTTATTGTGAATAACCCTGTATATGTGTGTTTATTATGTACGTATATAATAAAGGCAGTACGCGAGGAGCATATACTTGGCTGATGCGCGTGATGCAGTCCGGTCCGCTACTAGCCCGCGGGATAATTAGAAGGGAAGTTGTTCTTTTATCCGTACGGGGGTCGAGCCCGAGACCACGCGCGAGATTCCGGCCCCCGAAATCTTCGGCCCACTGCCTACCGGCGCTCTCGAGAGGCCTCGCAATTCCTCGCGCTCGTGTGGGCTGCGCCCCATCTCGCACACGTGGGCGATAGTGCCGTATTTGAACCATAACTTTCTATAGATAATTAAGGGTTCTCCAGTGACTTTTGGCAATTAAGTAACGCAACTGCAATTTGTGTACTTTATTTTTTTTCGTTCTACTCCCAATAAACAACATTCAATTTTCACTCACGAGGCGAAGTCCTTCGCTCTGCGTCGGGCCACGAGACGCCGGTGGACGGCGAAGCCGATTAATCAAATTGCCCCCGGGCAAGCCGAGCTTATAAATAAATTCATAAAATTCCCAAGAGGTCAGTGGCTATATGAAGAAAAAATATCTTGCGGTCCATTTACCGAATCTACATGGACACTGCATGTAAAAGGATGCCCCGCTGGCGGCAGCCGGAAATCATCGCTGTTTCGTTCCGTGCGCGTTCCGCTATTAAGTATCCATAAGGAACCTGCATAGAACCCGGTAATGCCGTTTTTCTTCTTCTTCTCCTCATCGTCCCCTTCTCACGCCACGAAATTTCGCTCAGTTCCGCGTGTTTCCTCGCCAGCGTGGCGCGAAGCGCTGAAAAGATTCACGGAAAGGACCAGCGAGAAGAGGAAGAGAAAAAGAGACCAGCGATCGACGGGGGTCACGGATGTGAGTACACAGCGAGAGGGTCCAGCGAGAAATACAGGAGGATCGAGGCGACCGAAAAAAAAAATGAGAATGACGAGTGAGAAGCGAGAATATAAACGTTCCGGGGGGGAGTCTCTCGTTTCTCTTGAATGAGACGTTCCACAACACCTTCGTTTGTGCCGTTGGATTCTCCTACGGCGGGTCTCTATATACTCCGAAGCGGATTCAATGCCGTTTGTACTCACTTCTGACTTCGGAAGAATCTCGCGCGGCCTCGCGGGTGGTCCACACCGGCGACGTCGAGAAGTTTGCTCTTCGGTCCGGCGCGCGAACGTTTCACGCGAGCTACGGCCTTCCCTTTCGATTTCATTTAGCGATTCTCTCTCGCGTCGACCAGGCATTATACATATGCCGCGTATATACATATATACCTAAATATATATATCTACGACACACGGTATTCACCGGTCGGCGTTCTGAATATGCGGGTTATGGCCTCGCAGTGTGAGTGACGGAGCTCTAACGCATTCGCGAGAGCAAAGTGAGAACGAGAGAAAGAACGCGAGGAGAGCGAAGAAAAAAGGGACGAAGAAAGAGGAAAAGATCGAGACGTCAAGCGCGCACGCCTCTCCTTTATACAAATTTGACACGAGAGAAGTACCGTGGGTGGGCCCATTGGCATGAGAGACGATTCAGTGGACAGAAACGACGGAAAGGGAAGCCCGCACGCTCTCGCACGTCTCCTCTCCCCTATACGCTTCTTTCTCTTTCGACTTCAAGATCTTTTTTTTTTTTCGAAGGCCTCCGTTGGTGTTCCGCAGATCGACTAGCCCGAAGACGCGCGCACACGCGCGCGAGCGAGAAGACACGAGAGCGTGCGTCCTCTCCCAACCGCAAAAAGATGGGAACGAGATATTATAATGCGCCCTACGGGTCTCTGCGGAGCTCCGCGATACGTCCGTCTCGCATCTTTGGCGTGGAGCAACGTTACCGCGACTGGACGAGGAGCTCTCGCTCCTTTGCATGCGCGGTGACATTTACGACTGCGTCTCGCCCGTCGGCCGAAGAATCATCGTAAACGCCCGCGTTCATTCCGCTCGCGAGGACCCGCTCGAACCAGCCACGGATCGAGCAGATAAAACGCTGGAAGACAGATTTCCAGCGAGAAAATCCAGCGAGATTCTCGTAAGAAAATCCGTATCAATTTTTTTCTCGTTGGACAAAGTTCTGGGAACTTTCATTTTTCCTGACGCTAAATAATAGAAGGCGATTAGAGGTTCTGTTATAAAGGGCCGAGAGGTGAGAACGAACCGTGACAAGACGATTGATCAAGCCACTTCGGAGTAAATAATACAGGAATGATACGGAAAAAAAATTCGAGGTGGAAACTTTCTCGCTCATTGTATTTTTCAATCTTGTATCTCGGCATTGGATTACCATCTCGGCTAGAGTTGCCGGACGCGCGTGTGTTTCTTTTCTCTCCGGTGATGGTTGAGACATTCACGCTTGCGAGTTCCTCCTCGGGGCTCGACTCGCCCCAGCGGGAGGAGGTCATCGGTCATCCGGCAGCGAAACTCGATAGCGCCATCGAGGCATCTTCATATTCCACACGAGATTCGACGGTGTTCGCGGTGTGCCACTTCTGTTTCTATTTTTTTACCTTTTCCCCGACGAGCGCCGCACGACAGACGAGAGAATGGAGGAGAGAAAAATGGGTAATAAGCCACGATGGAGGAGAAAAGATGCTGAGGAGATATCGAAGCTCGGCGGGCGCTAAGGGAGGTCGTGACTGCGGGACATCGATCCGGCAAAAGACCTCAGTGCGTTCGCTCGTCCTCGTGTACCTTTTCTTTCCTCGACGATCCTCCGCTCACTGGGAAACTGGAGTACATTAATCTGGAAATCTCGAAGTCGCAGACCTCCGGAGACAACGCATTGGTCCATCGAGTTATCCGGGATATTTCTCGAAAGACAGAAGAAAAGAGGCATAAAACAGACGAGGACGGGAGAGTAGATCAAGATTTCGGATGACCCGCCACAGCTTCGGCGATAATGAGCTTCTTTCCTCGGTCAAGAAAAGCCATTTTCTCACTCCCTTCGGCCTGACCCCCTTGAGAAGGGTCGCGCGGCCTATATGATATAGAGATTCCCTCGGAGAATCGCGGCCGCATCTGGGAATTCCTGAAAATTCGTGATTCCTGGTGTTTCTCCGAGAGTTAGCGGGGATCTTTTCGAATTCATCTCCCTTTCCTCGAATGAAACATTCTTCAGGCAAGAAATAAGATTGAAGTAGGTCAAATAGTTCATGAACCAGTGAACTGGGGATTGCTAAAAACAGTATAATTTTTGCGATTTTTTTTTCTGGGCTCGAATAGAATATTCTTGAAATCTTCTGAAGTCTTATCACGATTTACTATTATCCGATTCACCCTCTTCTTCTTGAGCCGCGACTGAGCAACGAATCTGAAAAACGAATAATCACCTCGTTTCTCGAGACATTCGTCCTAAAAACACTCGGCATCAGTTCTGAACCGCGGAGGAAAGATCTTCTTCAAGATCCTTCAGCGATTTCGCCATCGGAGATTGAGAGTAACGAAAAAAAAAGAGCGGTAGCAGGTCGAGGCGACTCATTTAAATTCTTGTCTCTAACGAAGCGTTCCCGACGACGTCTCCATTGAGTGTCCTCGGGGAGACTCCGCAGATTGTGAAGCTGCAATACCGGGTTCGATACGGTGTATCGCCGAATAATCTTCGCTCGTGCAAAGCAACGAATCGCGCGAAGCGCGCGCCTCGACTTCGGGGACAAAGACGATCGCTATCGCATGCCCGGACAACAAATGAACAACCAAGGGAACGAAATCTGTCGTCGTGATCATCAAAGCGAGGGAGACTCGAGTAGCTCCGTTGTTCATCGACGACAGGACACTGTCTCTCGCGCGCCGTCGTTGACGAATACACATCGCGATCGATGTTTCTCGATTATAGCGTTAACTGCAGTCGTCCGCCTTTTTTTTTCACTGCTCCTTCCGGCGCGGAGCGAAACACGATGTTAACAGAGCAGTTTTCCCCAACTTCCTCGGCATCGAGTACACACCTTTCGGCAGAACTAATCGCGAACACGCGACGATTCTGCGCTAACCCGGATGGCTCACTTCGACGGAAACCCAAA
The DNA here is from genome assembly GCA_963924025.1 of Ischnus inquisitorius. Lineage (NCBI taxonomy): Eukaryota > Metazoa > Arthropoda > Insecta > Hymenoptera > Ichneumonidae > Ischnus > Ischnus inquisitorius. Next base: position 14,442,804 of record OZ001254.1, on the reverse strand, counting down.
AGACAAAGCCCTATTGTCTTTGCGAGCATAAACCTATTGTCTTACCATCCTAGATTGTGAAGATTTACGAAAAGTCTGCTGGTGCTTCGACAAGATGCCGCGGCCCTGTAATAAAAAAAGAATAGAAGAAGATGGCTCCTTTTTCCCCGTCACGGAATAATCGAGGAAGGACCATCGTCCGAGCGAGTCTTTGACCTCCGAACGACAAGGTACATGGTTATCCTTGCACGAAGGCCGCAAGACTAAGTAAGTTAATTTCGTGTGACCGAGGTGCACCAGCTGAACGATGCAAGATACATTCTTACACAGTGCAGCGAAACAAGCGACACAGCCGTTGACCGTTTTGGGACAAAGTTATTCCTCATCCGCCTATCTCTATCTGACCAATGTTTTCTCGTGTGCCAATCGCTGCGAGCCAGTTCGAAGAATACGCGCGGCCAATAGCTGTGACCACCCCCTATATAAATTCATATTACCATAGGTACCTGGTCGACAGAGAGAAAGGCGATTGCGCGACACATAACGAGACTTCTTTCGCATGGGGAGCGATCATGAGCTCGCGTTTCATTTCCTTTCTTTCTTACTCTTCATTCTCGCGTCTCGTCTTCGCTTGTAGTATCATACGAGGCTCGTAGCATATCGAGAATAAGCGAGAAGGATGGAAAGGGAACGGAAGGACGAATAATAAAGAGCGGGACTCGGGTCGGACGAGAGACGCGTTGCCGTCTCGAAACGAGGGGGTCGTACCTGCCTCGAGTCCGGCTCTCTCTTCCTCGCTACGATGCTGTGTGCTCGCGCGAGGCGCTTCTCGTTCGTGGACCCCACGAAGCGAGATAACGAAGACATCGACTCTTGGCGTACGACACGCCGAAGACAGCACCGGCATGAAACGAGCGGACTGTGTATATACAAAGAGAAGCAAATAAAGCGAACGCCGCGGCCGAACTCGAATGCCATATGAAACCTTAAAGAACGAAGAAGCGAGACGAGCATACGCGCTACTCGCGCGCGGGACGGAGGACCGAGAAAAATCCGCCCGAAGAGAGAGAGAGAGACCCGGCAGAAGCGGAGAACGTATATAAAACGCGGGGAGAACGCCTACTCGTTGAATATACATCGACGCCACTTACTCAACGGATAGTCGACCTAACGAACCGAACGCCTTTCGAAGTTAAAAGCCTTCACGAGAATATATATCGTTGGCTTTTCGTATACGGCGAATGGGGAGCCGAGCCTCGGTGTGGGTATAACGCGCTTGTATATCACGGCATTACGCACTTGTGTGCGCGAGACGAAGGTGCGTAAGTATCCGGAGCTTGCCGCGTCGATAAAGATTCGTCGATAGGACGAATGGAGCCGAGGGTAGCTGTGAGTGTAAATGAGAGCAACACGACTACCCAGATATGGGTTCGGTTGTGTGGGTTCGAGAGCTAGAAATCATTGGCGAACGCGGTAGGACGCGAAGCGAACGATCCACCGATGATTATCCGTTCCATCGATACGTATTGTACACCGGGGGGACGAGAGAAACAAAGAGAAACTCGTGGAGATGGTAGCCGGACTTCGGTGGTTAAGAGACCGCTCGACGTCTGCTTCCACCGGTAGTAAATATGTTTGGCCACGCCTGTGATCGGGAACAACAGGTAACAAATAAAACGCTACCCGCTGTACGCGCGGTAATAACGGTAACGGCGTTATTACAATAATTAAATGCGTTTTATTAACAGCGCGGAGCATCGACAGTTGAAGCTTGACTTTATTTATTGGCGAGACTCGCTTCGCGAGCGCTCACAGGGGAGAAAAGAAAATTTGGTCGGGGCTCCCAGAAAGTTGTTGGCGAGACCAATTTCGATAACGGCTCGAAGCAGAAAATTAATTGGGCGAAAGAAGCTATTTTTGTTAATCATTCGACTTTATTTGTCTTTTTCTTCATTTTTTATTTGCATGATTCTTTTCAGTGTATGGAAGTTTTCTAGTATTTACATTAATTTTGCAATTAGTATTAACCACATAGGGTTGAATATTTGATGCAGCAGACCCCATCTTTCCGGTCGGTTGCGCCAATCAATATTGCACCACCGGAAGAATCATTCAAAGCATCCATTCGAACCATCCATGTTTTTCCGTCCAACGTGAGTTTTTCTCTCGGTCCATTCTGCCATCTGGAAAACGCTCGTGCGGTTACGCAACGCATTTGCGAGTTTGCGAGAGAAGCATCGCAGAACCGAGGCAAAGAGAAGAGCCGTACCAGTAACGGCTCCAGCAGTGCCATTGTCCGTCGGGCTCGAGACTCGGGCTCGTTCTCAACGAGAGGCACAAGAGCGCATAGTACAAGAGAGAAGAGGAACTCCTCGTCATTGTCGAGTTTTCGTTCTTCTGAATGGCGAGCTATCTCGTTTAACTTCAATTACCCCGGGGTCTTCCCTTTCACGCGTTGTTCAAGCGCGCTACACGCGCTTTACGGTGTAGTTGGACGGTCGGCTCGGCACGACATCCGCATCGAAACTTCAGGTCCCCCAGAGCTTCGGTTCCAGACTCCAATCGGCGTCGCGTCGCCTCAACTTCTCTCATCCCCTCCCTCCCCCCCTTGGGAATGTCTCATTGTTGAGGAAAAACCATCTCTTTACTCGGCGGCTTGGCTGGTCTCGTTAAATTCTCTTTTCCGTATACCCACTGCAGCGCTGAGTTGACGCACCGAGAGAACTCTGACTCTGTGTTTGTGACCTCGAGAGACTGACGAACGGGTCACTGTTGCACCAGCCTCACTGTTTGTTCCTCTCGCCCATTGATTCTCTTCTTTTTTTTTCCCCCGCTCGATTCTTCATGAAATTGGACGATATCCTACTGTTCCGAATCTCGGAAGGGATTCCGACCTTCCGTGTGCACAAAAGTCAGTTTACCACCACCGGGGCGGAATAGTTTATGTGGCCTCGGAGTTAAAGGGACGAATGACGCGTATATTTGGAGCATGATCGGACGGAATTCCGGTAGACGTTTTTATGATTTTTTCAATACCGCTTTCTTGCAGTTTTCCAAGATTTTTACGTCAGCGTGTTCAGAAGAATTATCCAAAACATACCAACAAGATTCCTAGATAGAATAACTGCATGTATGCGTGTTCGCTCAACATCTGACTTTATAACTTGGGAACGATTTGGGATATCTAGCTCAAATTTGCAGAATCTCTCGAGAGATCAGCCCTGCTTCTTTGGCCCATTTTTTGGTAAAATCTACGCATACGTTAATCTCACGTTACGTCTGGACGCGTTTTCCTTGCCCGTTTCTTTGAAACCTACGAATTTAGTCGAACACACTAAGTTTTGGATCAAATTCGAAAACTTGGCGTACATTTTTTCAGGATTTCGGTCTAATCACAATGGGAAGCTTATCAAGGAAAGCGAATGTTATAAACGGACGTTTTTCCAACAGTGCTGCATAGATTGTGACGAAAGAAAGAAAGTCAGCGATACGCCAATGGATACGGCAGCGTTTTCGGTGCAGTCAGGTTTGCGTTTATAAACGTCCAGGCCCATTGTTAGGATTGCTACTCACTCCAGCGTGAGTCGCCGGCGTTTGCTCCGGGTGAGAAAATATGAAGAGGACGTATCCGGTCTATGACTAGGTTGATTTTTATTACTCGAAAGAGGGCAGCTAACGACCTGCCGATCGCAGGGGTCCGCTTTCACTAATTCATTCCTAATCAACTTCTCCGATGCTCTCGAGTAGGCGCCGCGCCGTATATAGCGGCGTGCGTGCCGACGCTGCGTAGGATGTGACTTAGGCCCTCGAACGCAAGCGCCGGGGATTTTCGACGGGAACGCGGCATACGAGTGCCGCCGCTGGTTGCTCAGGGCTGATCTTAATCAGCGCCAACGATATTAAACGCGCTGGGCACAACCGATGATGATGATCGTTAGAGCGATTAAACGGATTCGAGGCACGCCGGACCACCTGGAGAACGATGCTTGGGGGGTCAACAAAAAATTATGAATCGCGGGCCATCTCGCCGCGTAGAGCGAGGTCGGATACGGAGATAATAAAAAAAATATATGTAAAAAAAAAACAAAAAATCAAACACGTGAACTTGTGCAAGTACGAGAGGAGCAAAGTCTCTCTTGGCTTCGAGCGAGCGAGACGAACGTGGGAGGAGTGCGGGATAAATCGGCGAGCTCCAAAACGTTCGAGAGAGATCAAAAATAGTTTTTGCCTCCGGTCGAGCGCGGAGCGGAACCTTCCCGTGCGCTACGATCGAATCGGAACGTATCTCAAATACGTCCGTACAACCGATCGCTGCATCCTAAAAAAATCGTTAATTGGAGTCCTTCCAGGGATTTCCGACTCGTGATACTTGGCAGGCTTTGGTACTTTTCACCGTGTAGGTTCTTGATGCGCCAGACACGTGAGAAAGCTCGGGCTCGCACGATGACGATAGACAGGAAGTGACTACAAATATTTGACGAAGAGTCCACTCTCGTTTCTGCCTCGAGCAGTTTCCATTCTTGACTTCCTGCGACTTGCTTTTCAATTTCCTCCGCTCCCATCGAGTCAGAATTTTCTTTCTCAGGGGCCGATCAAATCGACGCTCGCGTTTTCTCAAACGTGTTTATTGTCGGTATAACATTAATTTTCGTTTCAATATTTTTAGCAATCGTTTTGTTCATTGAAACAAAATATAAAAAACAAATAACCAACAACTGTTAATACAAAGATTTGATGATATTGATTTAATAATAAGTCAGAATCAGTTTAACAAGAGAAAATGCCGATTTAGTTCGGCCAAGTCTTTCCTTTTTGGGGCGCCAATATTCGAGAACTTTATCGGCGATCCTTTAATGCAATCATCGAGAACAAGATCGGTACTCTATGAAGACAGTGCATAAACCGAAGTACCATTAGACTTTTATGGAACCTTTTTTTTTTATCCGTAAAACATACCACTCGAGAGCAACGATTCCGGAGCGAATATGTATGTGGCTCGAGGCCGTGTGTGCGCGCACGGTAGGCAATATGCCGAAGCCACCGCTAATAAGCAACCAGAGATCCCACTCGGGACGGCCTAATGCCAGCCTAAATATACACGGCGAACGTTATAGGGGCGGTAGTTATACGTCCCAAGAGAGAAAAGAATCTCGAGATAGAGAGAATGAGACCTTAAGAACGTACGAAGAAATTTGAAAAAAAAAAAAAAAAAGGAATAAAGGGTTATAGAGCTGCTGCTGTACAGCTGCGTGTAACGCGTGGGTTCGCGTCTCTCGCTACATCAAAATTCGTAATCGCATCCTCGATTGCCTCGAATGCATCGCGAAGAAAAATATCGCGCGAGCGACTTGTGCGCTTCTTGAAAAAAAAAAAGGACCATCAACACTTTTAATTGAATTCCTAAACTCGCGCGCCCGCGGCTCGAGACTCACTAATTGCCCCTTCCACCGGTGCTAATAATCGACTAATCGTTAATTCGTCACAAGTTCCATCTGGGTTTCTGGGTCACGGGATTCCGCGCGAAGCTTTTCCCGCTCTGGAAAAAAAAAACGAATATAATTTCTTCGGGTATTTTTGAGCGAAGCCGGCACGAGTCTCTGCGGTTTGGTAATAATAGCCGCGATAAGATCGGGCGTTTCGTGGATGTCAGCGAAGTAATCGAGATCGGTTGCATCGTGGTCTTTCCGCGCCGAATTTTCGAGGGGGAACGTCGAAAGGAATGAGTAACGAGGCAGTTGTGAGGAGCGTGAATCGAGATAGGCGCGAGTCCGGATTTTCCATACAACGTCTCCACTATAATGCTATATATCGTCCGTAGATCGTGCCCATTGTATCGAGACGGATCGTGGGGTGTACTCTCGTGGCGCACAAGTAGCTTCGAGAGGGGCGTGATTTTTCGCAAGTGTTCTCCGTCCATCGATACGGCATACACGAGCAGCGAACAACAAGTCCCAGAGACAGAGAGGCGGGGTCATGAGAAAAATCGTCGGAACAGCCATCCGAGAGTCTCTCGTATTCGCAACGTCGGAAAATCCTCGCTAATGGCAAAATCTATTGAAGAAAACCGAGAGTAACCGCAAGCCATATATAAGGTCTTCCACGAACGACAATGTCTCTCCTCCTCTATCTTGTTTGTGATTCAGTCGCATTTTATTTTTTCTCCATTTTTTCCATCAAAGGTGGAAATGTCGCCCTTCGAGGAGGCGAGGGGCGCGAGTGCGAAGCTACGACTAAACTACGAATCGGAAGAATGGAAAGAAGAAGCGAGAGGAAGAGAAAGAAAGAAGGCCAGCGAGGGCGCGAGAGCAACAATAAAGAGAGTTCCCTGTCGAAGCGAGAGAATGGAACGGTTGAATGGTCGGTGTGTTCGGATGGTCAATGCCGAGGCGTGAGATATACGCATAGAGGAGAAGTGTCGTGACCCCGGGGGCCTCGGACACCGTAGGAACGATGCGACGAGGCGAATTCTAGTTTTTCCTTCTCATTCCTACCGGTGAAAATGCGAATACTCTTGAATGGAGTGAAAGAATGGCTACCAAACGAGGCAGAGTTACTTCTGCCTCTCCGCTCCGTCCTGCTTCGTTCATTCGTTTCCTCGTCGATTTTTCTTTCAATCTGCGGTTTGCTGACTGCCGAGTGTCTCTCGTTTCTCTGCCCGGAGAACAGCGGTCAGCTCCGAGAAAGGGAATTGTCTCGTTGCGCTCTGTCGCAGTTTTTTTTCTTCGTGTCTTTCACTTTTGGGTCTATAACCGCGCTCGTGATAGACTCGAAGGACAAAATTTCCCATTATATTTTGTCCCATTGGCCGCGAGGAAGGAACAACAGTTCCACGACTCCGAGCATCGACTTCTCGCAGTCGTAAAAACGGAACTCTCGCTTCTCCTCGCCGTCGAGGGTTAACCACCCCGCCGAACTTGCGATAATATTTTCCTAGGATTCTTCCCCGTCGGATTTCTCGCCCCGGAGACTCTTCCGGGGACGAAGTTTCGTTGCTCTCGGTTGTTATACCAGTCGAATGTGTCCAACGCGATCTCTCCTCCGGTTCGCCCTCTGTAACGTTATTATTCTTCGCGAGACACGAGCGCGAGAAAGCAATAGAAATTCTTCGCCGGCGGAGGAATTCGTCGCGTTGCGGCATTCACCGTTGCGGACGCGGGATCTTTCCAATCGAGAAAAAGAACACAGTGGAGCTTACGCGACGCTGTTGGATTAGCTCGAGTAGTTTTTGCTGGCCGTTGAACGCTCAGAGAATTCGAGTATATCCGACCGCGAATCCCTGCAAAGCCTGAAGTTTTTCTCTTTTTTTTCTCTTCTCTATCGCCAACGACGCGCTCCGAAGGAAAGCAAAAAAATCGATTATCGATTGCGAAGATCTCGAAGCGCGTACACCGAAAAAGCTTAATGCCCGTTGTAAGGGCGCGCGCTTCGAGGCCGGTGAGCGAGTTTAGACGGAGAAAAAATATTAGTTGCCAGAATCAGCATCGGCGCTGGAAATGAATTTTAGTTGGTACGACTAATTTATTTGTTCGTCTAAGAAATTGATTAGTTCTTCCAACTAACATCAGTTTTCTAGCGCCGAAGTTAGTTCTGGCAACAATTTCTTTTTCCGTGGGTGAAAAAAATATGCAGCTAATTTCATTTGCCGATACTGTACATTTTATCGCATAAACGGGTTCATTTAATTTGATGTGCAATTATGATAGAAAATTTATGTATATCTCTGAAACCACAGTTAGTTTTATTTCACTGTACAAAATTAGATTTTTTTTTCCATAGCGATCGTACACTAAATCAAGAAGCGCGGTAGCGCCTTCACGCCAATTTTAAGATTCAAGGTTTTTGTTCAAAATATACTTTTTTTCAGCACTTGGCTTAATTTTTCACTTTTTTCTAAAAAAAAACAATGCAATTTATTGCGTTTACCGGTTCATTCGCACCTCACCTCGGAAACAAAAAATTCCGATTCCTTTTTTACACGAGAGACGGAAGAAAGAAATTGCTTTCGGACCTGTACTTTTGTTTGTTTTATTCGTCGTTATCTCTGTATTCTGCGGTTTTTTCCCCTCCCCGCGTAGCGCGGCAAGTTGTGCACGTGCTTCTAAATCGCCGGGCGCACGCCACGCGAGAAGAAATCGCGATGTTTAAAGGGAGCACGAAATAAAGATGAAACAAGAGCAGAATGAGCGAGGGTAAGAAAACAAAAAAGGGTTGGCGAAGGGAATCACGAAGAAAAGATTCAGCGTAGATCTTGGCGCACGAAGATCCACGAAATCCGCCGGTGAGCCTGTTGGGTCCACCTGCAATTACGCGAGAGCGAACAGCGAGCTGCTTCTGCACTCGGTGATGCGGAGGCCTCTCGAAATATAAACCGGACAGGTTTTTGGCGGTGCAATTATTAATATGAGAGAGAAAGAGATGATAGTATGGAGTCGCGGTGGGTCCCGGACCGGCGGAGCGAACGCGCCGCGAAGATCCTTCGGGATGAGCGAGCGAAGAAGAAGACGATGATCCGAGAACGCGCCGCGTCCGATGCTTCTTCTTCTTATCTTTTTATCTTCATTTTTTTAATTTGTGTATTTTTATTATCGTCGAGCATGCGCCCGGATGCGCATCAGCGGCGCACGGCGGGCTCTCGCGTAGGCAAGCTAATCAGAATCTGTTTATCGAGACTCCCCGGAGACGCCGAGGCTTCTCGCCGAGCTACCGCGGATTTTTGCATGAGAAATTTCGCATCGGCGAAACCGAGCCGCGAGCTTCTCGCAAAAATCTTGCGAATCTCGCGCGCGGAATCGTCTCTACCACTCGGTACGATTATGATATCGGATCTCATGCAAATTTCTTCATCGATGGTGGTTCGGCGTAATATCGCTTGCGCGTTCGCAACTGCGGGCGAAATCCGGCGATGCGTCTCAATCTTTAAAAAAATTATCGTGATAATGGAAAATAATAATAACAATAATATTGCGTGTTTCGAGGCGACGGTCGATAAGCAAATTTTTGCTTCGCTACGACTCCGGAGCGACCTTTGATGTCTTTCTCATAATACGAAAGTACTTTCCGAATTATTTACTGTGATAAACATTGTTAAAAGTAACGATTGCTAAAATACGATAAATCCTACAGTCGAACAATTTTAGCAAACCGAACCGAAAAATGGAAAAAAAAAAATTGAGTCTGTTGAAATTTTTGCATCCTCGATCGTGGATTCCTTCCTCAAAATTGTAATCGTTTTCTCTTAATTTTCCATTGCTATTGGTCTCGTAATGTGACTCATTTTTTTCTTTTTACTCAAAAAAAAAAATGATCGGAGTCTCAGCGAAATTTAATACCCAATACAGAAAACTTTGAGTCATTATCACGTACCGTTACCCGTAGCAGCATCTCTCTTTCTCTCTCTCTCTCTCTCGGTCTCATCTCGTAGCCCTCGAATCATTCGAGTGTCGCGAATCGGGAAACGTGCTCTCGCGCAGGCTGTAAAGCGAGAAAAACGAGAGTGCATATGTAGCCGCGAGACTCGAGCGAATATACAAGCGTATATATACGCGCTGTACGAAAGTAACGAGAGGAGAAAGAGGAAAGAGATGGCTGATGGCTTTTGCGAGCCGAATGTGGACCAGTTCAAATTAAAAACGAAACGTGCGCCTTCTCCGGCGAGGGGGGGTCTAGCTTTGGGTACAGAACGATTGCAACGACGTCGACGAGGACGAAGACGAAGCTACGGGCAGAGCATGTAGCATTTCGATGCTCTTACTCGCGAAATGCGTGGTACGTGTACACGAGAAGGCACTACCTACTGGCCCCGTGGCCCACGGACCTACAAACGCGCGTGCTCTCGATCGCTCTTAAACGCGAACTCGAGAGCTCTCCACCGCAAGAGAAGCACGTTCGATTCTCGTTTTTCTTTTTTTTTTTTTTGCTCTCTTTCTTTCTTTATTCTTTGCGTCTCTGGCATCGCTCACGTTTTTCGCGTTCGTTCCATCGCCGTGCCAATTCTGTTTGGCATTACCAGCGCGAAGACCCGCTGCCTACCTACGGTAAGGGGTGGGGAAGCCGCGCGGTAAACAATGCCAGCGGGAATGTAACGAGAGCTGTGAGGCATTTGGGGCCGGTGCGAGCCCCCACAGGCTCTGCCACGTAATGCAACGCTCGCAAGTGTATGGAGGCCGAACGATCCTTTTCGACAAGGCTCCTTCGCAGCGCGAGACCGGCGAGACATTAAAGCGTCGAAATTGAAATCGGCTTCTGCCGATCCCGGCGATCCGGTAACGCGTGCCCCTTTGCCCTCCATTCTCTCGGACAAAGCCCTTTAAAGAAAAAAAAATGATTGCGTATCCATTAAAACGAAAAACGTATGAGCGATACCGTTGTTTGATTATCGAGCAAATCGAAACACCGGCGAGGCAGAGCGAGCCAATACCGGCCAGTGGGCAATACCGGTCAGGCTGATTTTCGAGTACAGGGCACAGCGGGTCTCGCGCGCCGAGCGCTCTCCCGTTTTTTCCGCCTGAATTCTCCACTGCCGTCTCAACTATTATCAACTAATTTCCCCTTAGCCCTTACTGAGGAAAAAATACGATATCTCGATTATTTAAAAAAATAAATGGTACTTTTCGAAACTTTTTCTCGAAAATTTCGCTTCCGAAAATCGGTTCAAAAATGCTTGTGTCGAAAAATACCAAAGCTCGTTACCGACTCAAGATTTTCACCGGATTTCCATGGAATGCAATGAATCGAACTTTCAAGAATTTTTTTTTTCGTAAATTTTTCTAATGGACTTTCCACTCAATGCAATGAAGTTTTTCCTTAGGTGGTACTCGCCAGCTCTCCCCTATAAGCCCGTTACACTTTTTCGCTCGCACGTCGGATGGACCACTTTGCGTTTTGTTTTTATCGTGGACGATTAATGGTCATGCAGATTGGAGCATTAACTTTCGTTACCGTATCGACGTGTTCCAATGGGATTCAGATTTACGAGCGTCGAGCGTGGTATATGTCACAGGGATTTTCGAACGCCGTGGCACCGATAAGCAACGTACCGTTCGATAACTTCCCGAAAGTTTATGCGATTATTATGCGCGTCTGGACAACAAGCGGATGGTCCGCGAGTTAACGACAGTCGCGCGCACCAGTTCTTCGGGGGGTGCCGCTGAAGTTTTCACCGGTTCATCCGAATGTATGCGCTCGATGCGTGCATGTTATTTTTAATTCCGAATCGTCGATTACCGTATCCACGAGAGAGTTTGCCCAGGCTCACGGCGCGTTTCTTGCCATCGTCGGAGTCCTTCCGTGTGGGGGGACGCGTGATCGTCGAGTATATCAAGCGCGGCTCGACCGGCCGAGCGCGAAGTGAAAGAATAAGAGAGAAAACGCACGAACGGATTGTACGGTAGGCGTGCATGCGCGTAGTACTCTCGGTACCGTTGCGAACGGTGCGTGAGTACGAGAGCTTATACGCGAAGTACGAAAACGATGTCTGACTCCTTTCTTGTTCGCGGCATTCGAGGCCCGACGAAGGCGCGCGAGCCGGCTCCAAGTACGGCGAAACTACTCCGCGCTCGCACCGCGACTGCCGAACTTCGAGTTTTTTTTTTTTTTTCTCTTTTTTTATTCAACGCTTGTTTTCTTTTAATCGGCATCGTGGAGCGGTTAAATACCGTTGCGGGAGGTATATCGTCGTATCGAGTAGATTAAATGTCCATAAACGCGTCAGCCTGCCGCAATTGAGAGAGGTAACGACGGAAGAAAAAAAATTATCGGTGCAAAAAAATTTATCGATGCTCCATAAAAGCAAGAAATCGCGAATAAAGCACAGACGATTCTCGGGTTACTTTGTCGTTTTCGCTCTTCCCTCGATCAATTTAAGTTTTCGGGAAAAATGAAATATATATCTAACACCTTATCACATTTTTGCACGACTAATATATGAAGATATTAGTCACATAATGTGTTCACATATTTGTAGAAACATATTTTCAAATCGATCAGTGTTATAGCTTATTAGGATAAAAGAATATTTTATGTATCACAGATATATTTTGCTATATTTTTTTTCATGTGGGTCGTTCGAAATTGCATGCAATAAAGTTCAGCCCTTCCCACTCGTACAAAACGCTTCGGTCCATTCCGAGCGAATGCGTCTGCGGTTGCTCGACATAACTTTCACCCTTTGCTCTGCGGTATCGGCTTATCTCGATGATCCGGCCGAAACTTACACTGAATTCCCTATGTACCCAGAACCGTCTCCCCAAAAATCGTATACAAAGTGCGCAACCAGCGTCCCGATGCAAATGACCGGTGCGCGGGCTCGAGGGGCTACAAAGCCTACTTGCAGTGTATCCCGATCGATTCTCGATGATCGAAAAGGGGGTGGAGAAACGGAGGAACCGAGAGATAAAGGCCCAGAGAGAAAGAGGCTAAAAGCGAGCGAAACGGAGCGTTAAGGCCACGGCGCTCGTTGCGCGTGCGCCTATGTGAGTTGGCCACGCGACCGACGTGCGCTCGACCGTCTCTGCCCTCTCTTCTCATTTCTTCCTTCGAGTCTTCGCTACTGCTGCCGGTGATCTCGCCGCTCCTGAGAAAGCCGAGACGCGCCCGGGCTTCCTTCGCCTCATCTACCTCTCCTTCCTCCCTCTTCATCCTCGCCCTCTCGTCCAGCTTCGAAATGTCTGGACATGCCCTTCTCTCATCCGTTTCGTACTACTGCGCATATCGCTCGCCCTCGTTCCTTCTTCATCCTCTTCACTCCCATCGCAATGGTCCATCCTTCTGAGATGCATCGTAGTTTGGCTTCGCTTCTCAATGTATTCGCCTCTCTCCTCGAACTTATCGCATTACGAGCTTCCACAGCTTCCACGTATCTTCTTTCTCGGTCTCTCCTCTCGTTACAGAACGTCAGGCAGCGTCCCGTTCGTTTCCACTCCGGCATAACGCGCTCGCGCGACTCCCTTCGCTCGTCTTCTCTTCTCATCTCTTGTTCTTTCTTTCTACTTCATCCTCCTCCGCTCTCTTTTTGTTTCTCTGCCTCTCTTCGCTACTGCCTCCGGTGCTGGACCGTGCGCGAAAACGCAACGGCGAGCGAGAGAAGGCGAATCGAGTCCATGAATGCCCGACGAAGCGATCCGAGCATCATCGTCGTCTTTTGTTGCTCGCGCTGCCACGAAGAGGAGGCAGAAGCGAATAGCGGCAGCGGCAACTTCTCGGGTTCCCATCGTACCCGCGCGCCCGCCACGGCCCACGGCGTACCCGGTCTACCCACCGTACTCTCATCCCTTCGACGACCACATACACTGGACGAGAGAGAGTGAACTTCCTCTTCCCAATGCCGGAGGCCTCGCCGGTTCACTCCACTGGCTTATTCGTGGATATATACGGCGCGTTCGTGCGTTAAGCGCGCGCGAAGACGCGCTCTCGAAACCGCTTCCCCAATCTCTCGGCTTCACTTGCCATACATATACTTTTTCCCTCTTCGGTTCAACGTCCCATGCATTTGCATCAAACTTTCATTATAGTCTCGTATCCGTAGGCAATAAATTGGGTCAATATTTCGTCCATTCGGGGCCTCCGAAAAAAGAGAAAAAGCGTTACCGATCTTTCTCTTTTGGGCGCACGCAATAACGATATCCTTAATTAGCACGTGCAGATCCAGAAACTCCGAGTCTCTCGCGGTCCGCTTTCCTTCTCGTCGGCGCACGAATTACGACGGCACGAAAAAATTGTAATACATTCATTACATTCTGCTCATTTTGCGTGGTACTTTGCAGAATCGATACGCCACACGCTCGTTTTCGCAACATTGTAGAGCGCCACTCCCGCGGTGCCTTGACGTATGTACCAGTTTAAATTTTAAACGCGAGTGCGTGCATCGACGTCGATGCGCTCACGCACGGCATCTATCGCTCGGTCTCGCGTGTGCGAGAGGTGGAGATCGCGACGAGAGTGTCTCGAAAGCATTGGGCGGTTTCGGCCGCTCGCTACGATGTTGCTGCCGTTGCTTCTGGCTCGATCGTGCGCGGCCGGTGGGTCTTCGAGGAGAAATAATGAAAAAAAAAAAAAAAAAGTATCCTCACTCGCTCACCCATATCCGCGCGTACGAGAAACGAACCGAGCGCAAGGTAGTTCGGGGAGGCCGAAAAATCGCGAGCAAAGAAGCGAGACGGAGACGGGAGTGAGGCCCGGCGCGCGCTCCTCCGGGGCCCCTCGTACGCCGAGAATATCCGAGCCCCGCGAGAGCCTCCGCAACCTGTCCTCGTCGTTCTCGCGACGAGAAAAATGCCGCGGCTCTCCTCTCGGAGGAGATGAGAATGACCGGGGGCAGCGCACGCGAGTCCATAATGATACACCATTCTTGAGAGAGTGAAGACGAGAATGAAGGAGCGAAAGAGAGATCTCGCCACAGAGAAAAGTAAAGATGGATATCGTATATATGGATATATATATCGTGTATATGAATCCGTTTATATATCGTACATATGTACAGAATGGATATGGGATGTGGGATTGCGTGGAAAAAAAGGAGACCAAGCCGAATCCCGGTCGTGCCTGAATTTTTGCTCATTCAACGAAAATACAATAAAATTTCACGTACCTACATTCAGCGACCCGACTTCTTATATTATTCGGATCGCTCCGACCGAAACTTGTTCGCGCATTCGCGCATGATTTTTTTTTCCACGGATTGTTTGACATTATTGCTGTACCGATTTTTTGAAGAATTCACCGTGATTACAGTAGAAATATTAATGTTTGCATGTATCGAGAAATTAATTTTTTGATCATTGAATTAAATTTTTTTTCCTTATTATAGAAATCGTATCGATCAATCAATCATTCGTTTTGCCACTCGCAAGTGCGGATTCGGTCGATTTCCCAGTCGATTCGCACGTCGCAACCCCATTTCGTTTTCAACTCCGTTCACAAAGTTTCTTCTGTGGCTAAGCCGCAATTGGTTGAATAATTTTCTCTTGGAGGAGCCTTGCGAATGACGTTGAACGCAAAAGGAACGACATAATTTGCAATATTTTTCATTCAAGTGAAGAAACGTGGTTTTCGATGCTCTCCTCAGCAGTGCGTCGTTTATCGATCCACGAATCCGGCTCGTTCGTCGCGGAGCCTCCCGCGTTATTCTTTGCATGGTTCTCCGAGCGTGACAAAGGTACGCGACACGCACTCGTGCTCCGGTAGGCTCGTGAAACGATGAAAGAGGCAAGGCAAGACGAGAGAGCACCGGTATAACGTCGTGGACATTCGTACCTGTGGCGCTAGCGAGTGGAGAGGACTCGAGGCCCGACACGCGGCGATAATCGAGATGATCTCGAGGCGATAAGCCGAAGAACCGCGTAGTACCGTCTCTTGCCTACTACTGCCACGAGTTATAAGAGAGACTATGCGCCTGCCGAGGGCTGCTTTCCTACGGCTTGTACGGCCTGGTAGCGCACACGAGGAAAGAAAGCAGCGACAGAAGGGCTCACTCCGGGGACCGGCACAACACAATCTTGATAATAACGCCCCGCTGCTAGACAATTTGACAACGGATTCGTCTTCCCCCGCCCGAAAAACTCCGCAGTCCCGCACTACTTCAAGCTTCTGGTCGTGAAAAAAAAAGTGTTTGCTTTATTCGCCTTGCCATGGCGTACGCGCTTCAAGGTTGTTACGTGCCCGACAATGCGTTAACTGCTAGCAGACGTTTCTATTGTCAAATATATAATTATTTTAAAAAATATTAAAAAATAAGAAAACACACTGAGAACAGGATTTATTTTTAGTCAACAAACGTATAGGCGGATGTGGCGAAGTAAGTGTTTGGACAATGTTAATAAATATTAGTTGAGCCAGATAAGATTTGTCAACTTTTACTTTGTACAACTGTGTCACGTGTTAACATTAAACAATCATTTATTTCGCCATACCCAACCGTGCGTTTGTAAACTATAAATCAATTCTCGTCTCAGTGCATAATTTGAGACAAACTCGCGGCTATAAAATCGATTACGTTATTCAGGGAATATGGAATTAAATGTCGCTAATTACAGCGGAAGAGGCTCAATCGAGGACCCTTTCGATGACGATGGTTCGCGTTATTAATTGGGGATTTAATAATCGATTAGGGAGTCTCGAGGCGAAGCGACGCCGCGGATACTCGATGAGTTACGCATTAAACTACTCGCTCGGTGTAACTCAATTAGGGAATATAAAATATATACGCTACGAAGGGAGATAAAGTTAATATGGCCTTTCGAAGAATGCGACGGCGGCGAACGCGATCGAGCGGCGACGATTAATCTCTCGAATTTTCGTTCCCCTCGCCCGTCTCCGGCGCAGTTTCTCTTCGGGTTTTACGGGCAAGCGAGCCCGACGATTCTCTCGCTTCACGGAATTACGTGACGACCCGTCGTTCGGGCTTTGGAAAATTTCGTCTCATCGGCGCTGACTTTGTTTCTTATTTTTTATATTTTTAATTATTGTTTTTTTTTTTTCGCCGATGGAAAAATCATCGGACAACACATTTAAATTAGTGTACCATACCGAGAGAGAGTAAATGCAGCGGGGTACGAGTACGTTTATAATTAAGAACTCGGCGCGAAGATCGATGAGATCGATTAATCTCGACGATGAAAGAAATTGCTGGCCTGTTGATGCAGCCCCCTCGTCGTTGTAAAATATGCCTTTATACCGTTAAAGTGCGTGCCCGCTTTGGCTCGTGCTGCCGTAACTCCTGTCCGCGCCGCTGCCGCTCCTTCGCCCGAGCGCCCGGAATGCAAAGTGCCGAGCTACCTTTTTAACCCTTTGACACGGAAGTTAATTCCGCCAAGTACCATATCATTTTTCCAACGAAAGTTGCAAATTATTTCTTAATGATCTCCAGTCGAAAAATATGTAATATTTGAAAAAGCGCAAGCGCTCGATAAGTTATTGGGATCATATTTTCAGTCCCCTCCAAAGTCATCCGAGGAACGCGGAATATTTGTAGGATACTTTTTCTCGAAACCGGTTATTTATGATCATATATATATATTTTTTTTTCGCAAAAATCTTTCGACGATATCGCGAAGGTATTTTCCGTGTCCTCCGCATCGCGACCCAGCGATGAAATTCGTTCGGGAGCAAAAAAGAAATATTTCGACGAGGCATCCGGCTATGCAGAGGCGAAGGTAC
The DNA here is from genome assembly GCA_963924025.1 of Ischnus inquisitorius. Classification (NCBI taxonomy): domain Eukaryota; kingdom Metazoa; phylum Arthropoda; class Insecta; order Hymenoptera; family Ichneumonidae; genus Ischnus; species Ischnus inquisitorius. The sequence goes on along the minus strand of OZ001254.1, from coordinate 14,425,674 downwards.
GCGTGCGATCATCGGCGGCTTTGGTGGTTCCGTATATCTGGTAATATCTCTTCGCTCTCTCGCTCTCGCGTCGCGAGTGCCCTCGCGTCGTCCCCGAGCGCCCGTAGAAATCGTAAAGCCGGGAAACGACAACGATCCTCGACTCGTAACGACGCATAAAATGAGGAGCACGAAGCGCCGTGCGCGCGCTCTCGGCGAGGCCCGAACGCAAAAGCTCTCGCTCGCGCTCGCCTCTCGTCGTGTGTAACACCGGAGAATTTTTATGAAATTATAATGCCGTAAAATTCGGAGGAGTTTATTGCCGAGACAGTGGAGAAGTGGGCGCTCACGCAGCACCCGCGGGGCCCTTAAATGAGGATCGTATTATGCGTGTAGTTATATCGTCTTGGCCATGGTGTGCAAGACCCGCTTGGTCACGCAGCGCCGCGTCGCACGCGGACGGAGAACAGAAGTTGGGAGACCACCGAATTTTTATTTTTATTTTTTTCCCCCTTTTCCACCGTTATTGGCCGATTCCCGTGGGGAAAATGACGACGAGGGTCATTTCGTTTCAACCCCGGGAGCCGAAGTCGCAGACAGCAATATCTCGCGGGGATCCCATTGCGAATGGGAGGTCCGACTCGGTCTCATCGGGGAATTCACCCTTCATCCTCATCTCTCTCTCCGAAAACATCCTCTACCCTCTCTCGCGCGCCATTCTTCTCTCGGGTGTCTCGCACTTTCCATTCTCGTGGGCCCACCCTCGACACTCATTCCTTCGTCATTCGAATACCACTGAAGGAGCCCAAAACGACACGGATCTCGAATGTGATTCGTCTCACCGTCGCAAAGGACTGTCAGCGTGTCGTCAAGGATCTCGTTGACCCGTGGCTTCGCTCCGATCGAGAGAGAGTCGTCGCCCAGGTGGTCTCGTGAAGTTTTCTCGATTCGCAGTTGACACATCGTTTGTCCGAAATGCGCGCACCGCGCTTTTGGATGAATATGAAAAATCGTTCGCTGCCCGGAACTAATTCTCGCTCATTAAGGTATTTCTTCTGCTTCGACATAATAATAATAATAATAATGTTATATTTCTAACATAATTATAATATACGATAATATATTATTGTTATTAAATTATTATGATATTATGTATTATTTATTACGTCATTTTTTATATAAAAAAACGAATGCGTTTTCACCGAAGGAACTCATCGTCGATTAACATGTATCATAAACGACATTGCGATAAATGATTGCATTTCGCATCGAGCCAGGACGAATAACTTCGTCGACACGTCTTTGCAGCAAGATACATTTTGTATCCTCACCATCGATTAACGTATCGTGCTCCACTTTAGTTCGCTCTCGCTGCGGGCCGATCGTTCGATATTATGTACTATCTCGCCCGTACAAATGTAAAAGAAGTTTTATATATGTGAATTTTTTTTTTTTATGTCGATGAAAAAGGCACGTCGCTCGGTGTTCTGGTACGCGAGTGTGCCAAAGCGCCACGTGTGTATGGGAAAAATACGATATGTTATGAATGCGCGTGCTTCTCGGCGCGGTTGTATTATGTATAAAGTACCGACGGTAGTTACACTACGAAGCACCCACCGAATGTATGTTAACGAGTGCAAAAGTCCGCGGCGAGTTTCGCCTCGGTTCAAGCTCGGAAATAACGCAGCGCGACATAACGTATAATCGCCACTGTATATTTTCTCTCCCGCTGCGCGAGCGCTCGTGTGCGCCTCGCGTTCCCGTAACCGTGGACGAAGCGGACCGAGCGCGCACCGGGAGCGAGCGAGATCAGAGCGCGCGACGAGATACACGCTCGATTTTCTGTATTATTATAAAACACGTACGAAACGCGCGCTCTCTCTTTCTCCGGCCACCGTTTCGCGTGTATTAACGAACGGGACGGGAGGATCCATCGCAAAGCCGCGGTCGGACTACCGTCGAGCGCGCGAGAGGGAACTAATTACCCGAGATTTCAATTAACCCACCTTCGGCAATTAAATTAAATTGAAATTCTTTTACCCCTTTCTTGCACTCGAGCGTTGTCCGCCGTGTGTATTTTTTTTTTATTTTTATTTTTTACAATAATCCGCTCGCGCGATATTTCCTTCCTTTTGTTTCATCGTTCTCACTGTACTCGGCTCGCGGCTTCCTCGTCATTCTGTTTCGCGACGCTGAGTACGCCGCGCGACGAGATACGAGCCGAACGAATCTTCAGGCCACAGAACGACGAAGCGGCCCGGCTCGAGTTTTCGGATAGCCGGCGAATCGAGCCGATCCGTTTCGAGTATCCGATTAATAAGTCGCGTCGTTGAAAATGTATTTCGAAGTTATGTCGCGTCGTCTGCGGGATTCAAAGCCGCGGCAGATAAGGATCGACGACGAGATGTGGCCCTATCGAACTTTTCACTTATCTCCATCTCTTTATCTATCGTGGAACGTTATTTTTATTCTCGATGAGATGAGATAGTCATGATAATGAGTGCCGTTGCGTTATCCTCACGACACGCGCGTCGACGTAGCCGGGCCTAAGCGATATTCGGCAGGGCCCGTCGACGCGCGATATCGTGAAAAGGGTTTCGGATTCGGCGCTGCGTTCGAGAGAATCTCGCTCTCGGGCCTCGAGAGATCCTCTGCGTATCGCTCGAACGGTGTTTACAGAAATGATCCATCAAGAATTCTTCCGAAACGATCGAACGCATCGTCTCAGCATTTTTTCTAGATTTCTTTTTTCTTTTTCATTGTCCATCCCAGCTTGAACGAATTCTGGACCGGCACCCCTGGATGCCGGCGCCTCGCGCTCTAGGATGCTGGACCGGCGACCGTTCGTCAGGGGCACTGCGATCCATAACCGATCCACGGTGTCCCATAAAACAAAAACCTCGCCATTCTTAACAGTAATTTTTTTTATCTCCCCGTTCAATCGCTTTACTTAACTCAGAATCTCAATCGGAAAAACCCCGCTAATTCGCCTTTATCTCTCCTCCCGGAGATAAGAAGATCTATTGGGTACAAACGCGTCGGCATCTCTTCATGTGCGTCTAGGTAAAAGTTGAAATTCGAGGATTCGTGACACGTGCCGTGTCCCTACTTCCCTTTCACTCGTGTCTCCCCCCCTCCCCTCTCCGCATCTCCTTTCTCCGTCTCTCGGCACGTTCGCCAAGGCGTTCTCGTTATCGAACGACGAGTGGACGACGTCCGCGTGTACTATGGGCCATAAGCGAAACGAAGAGAGAACGAGATGAGAGCAAGGGGAGCGCGATTGGTTCGAGGGAGAAGGATCTAAATGATGCACCTGTCTGTCGCGAGGGCAAGGTGTTGTCCGCGTCGGGTGGCAATATATATAGATATGTATATATAAATTTATATGTATTGTGACCGAAAAATTTGACGCACCCTTTTTAACAAAAAAAAACCCATACCCAAAGGCCACAAAAATTCGTCTCGATCGCGAAGTTTATTTTCAAGGGCGCCAGCCGAGCATCGCGCTCGACACGATCGGATCATGATGTTAGACGAAACGAATTTGATGGTACCGGCCAGCGGCAGCTTTTGCGGGTAGAGGGGCGGTCCGTTTCACAGGCGATACAAAATAATTACTCGAACCAAACCAACTAAATAAATTAAGAAAGCACAATTCGGGATCATCATCACTTCAATTTATTAAACAAAAGAAAATCCTACTAAAATTCCTCCCAGCTACTCAGTTCACCGGGACAAATTTCTAATAAAATGACAATTCGAATAATTTCATAAAATAATTTTCCCTACTAAAAATCATCGTCTTTGCTCGCAAGATCCGGCACACGAAATTACACAAAAATACAATTCTAACCGGGTGGTTGACCGGTGCGATACGACCCTGACGAGTCCCGCTTTCATTGTCGCAGCCACGATGCACGATAAACAGATCGGCCTATGGCTAGACGGCGCGTGCGGGACCGGGACTCGCACGCCACACTTATGGATCTCTCGCGTATAAAATTTAATCGAACAATTTACCAAATGAAACGATCTCAAAGGCTCAAACAAGTCAACACAAAACGAAACCAAATTTAAGAAAATGCGAGACGGGACCGTCACGCCTTATTACGGGCCCACCCACGATTAATATTTTTGCCCGGGACGGCAACCGTCATCGCGCGAGTGACGCGCACACTCAAAATTAATAAATCAAAAATAAAACACAAAAATGAAAACGCGACCGAGGAAAAAGACGAAAGCCTTACCGGAGAGACACGGATGTTTGGCCGAGAATTATCTCGTTTTCCCTTCCTCCGACCCTAAGATAATCTCGAAGTTCCGATCGGCACGGTACCGATGTGGAATCCACTCTTTACTCGGAACTGTCCCTCTGGCCATCTCGATCACTCGAGCACACGTCCTCACACCACAAAAGATACGACGAGAGTCCTCGAGTGATCTACGCTAATTCGTCTCGCGGTCTCGCTCTCCCCTCCCTTTACAAATAATTTCGCTTGCCCGGTACCTGGCGACGCCCTACAATTTTCGCGAACTATCGCACGCACGAACTTAATATTCGAACGATAACGGCGCTGACGCTTCGTTCGACCGTCTTCGTGACGCTTCGCTCGCAGATTTTCGTAGACGCTGGTCCCGGGGCAACAGACATCGTGGACGATGCTGACATCGCTAAGCTGCGACTTCTTCGATTTCGATGCGCCCAGAGCGATGATTTTTGGATGTCGAATTGGTGAGAGAAGTAGCGATGACCCACGTAGCGGTACCGTGGACCAGAAGAACGATGATTCCGATCTATTCGTCCCGTGAAGGCTCGTAAAATAATAATAAAAATACGGGAAATTAATAAATTTGCGCGCTTAACTTATCCTGAACTCTTGAGATCGCTTGGGACTCGGTCGGTGGGGAGAACGTGTGCTCGACGGGACCAAAATCTCGCCGATGACGCCATTCTTGTGACGCGCCAAAAAAAACGCGTCACAGTATACACGTTTATATAGAAACAAGAACAGAAACTAATACATGCATCCAGCGCACGCATACTTTGTATGTATTTCTCATTTATATGTATATTTATGTATATGTATATACACGATAATACTATATAAACGCACGCGTTTCAACCTGAGCGCGTGCGTGAGCCAAACGAATGCCGATCTTTCGCTTCGATAGTGGGCTAATGAGCTACGAGCACGCCAGAAACCTACCTGTACGACCAATCTTATACGGCGTTTCCTCGCGCGTTCGTTAACCGACGAGAACGATGATGACTCTCGAACGATTCCTCCGCCCGAAACGTGCCACTATCGCTCAGCTCGCTCACCGATCGCGTTTTTCCAACCGAATGACAGAAGCCGTAAGGTGCAGCGGCGCGCGTTCCTAATGCGCAACGATATACCGTGCCCTTCCCATACGCGTCCGTGAAGAATGAACGCGGAGAACCAGCCCGTCTTTCGGTTCTCCCTAATTTCCCTATCGGCTTCTTACCATCCTTGCTCCTCTCTTCACATCCAGTGGGCTCAATGGGAGAGAGCGGGGCAAAACGGCACACCGGGGCAAAATAGTATTTACGCACAATGGGACCAGGGCAGAATGGTATTGGGGCAAAATGGGACAGCAAAAAAATCTACTTCGATGGGACTTTCTCTTGTCCCATTTTGCCCGAATTCTATCATACGTGGGACTTTGTTTGACCATTTCGTACCATTTTGCCCCGGTATGCCATTTTACCCCGCTCTCCCCTACCGAACCGTGCGCCTCAACGTGTCGCACCATTGACGCCGTTTAATGAGACGAAATGGGCACCGTTGATGAGTCTCACTCGGAACTCGACGAATTTCGATAAAGCGATTTCAACGAACGGAACTTGCCGATCTCGCGAGGGCTCGCGATTTTTCGAGGTTCATCAACTTATATATTTTTGACGGATCGACGTCGGGGTTGAGGGAAATTGAGAATCGAAAGATCACGGCGAACCGATGGCCGGGCTTTGCGCGCTTATCTCGCGCTTATCGCGGATAATGAAACTTTGAAACTTCGTTTCTCAATCGATCGGCTTTATTTATATTTCGATGAGTTACGGTGTTTTTTTTTTTTTTTTTTTTTTTTTTTCAAGCCGAGTGGAGAGACTGTTCAATATTCATGTGCTTGTTTCTAATTAGTCAGCCGGGAGCCAGTCGCGAGTTCTATACTATCTGTATCAAAGCGCCGCTACATATTCATCAGGTTGAATTATAGACTCTTCTTATCGAACGGTCTCGATACTTCTGCGATACGATTTTTTTCTTCAAGTTTCTTTTCTTCAGCCAAACGACCTACAATAATTTTTTTTTTTTATTATTCAAATAAAACGGTCTGAAAATTCGTATCCGCAGTCTAATTCTTCGAGGTCAACCGGCAGTTTTATTAATCTGGCGAAGAATGGTTCATTCTTTGGATTGTAAATTATGTACATTTGGGACGTAAAATTGATACGCTTTTACGCTCAAGTTGAAGTCAATTCGGGAAATTACTTTTGTCCGCAAATTGCAGTAAATTGTTAGGATCGAAAAATTTCAATTTTGCAGTACCATTTTTTTCGCACGATTGTATATTACATGATGTATAAAAACTACCACTCCCGGTGCACGAAATTCCATAGAATTTTTATTACACGCGCGTTCGGCGGACGCGGTGTTTTTCTCGTGAAAAATCCGTTCCGCGAGACGCGACGACGCGATGAGTGCAGGTTTTCGGATTTTGGCACAAGCGCGCGCGCGCGCGCCCGTGCACAGGAGTGTAAACGGCAGCGACCGCATCGCGAGTAGCGGCCCGACGAGTTCGCACGGTAGGCATGTCAATAATTCTGGACGGGTTTCGGACACCCTTCAATTAGAACGAAATTCGGAAGTGAATGAAGGGAGCGGCGGGGAGAGGGGAGCGAAACGGAGGAGGGGAAAGCGAGGAGGCAGTCAGTCAGGAAGGGTTTTCGGGACGGGAGTGAGCAGAAGAAGAGTAAAAAGTGAAAGATATGGAGGACGAAGAGGGGAGAGAGGATGAGCGAGGCTGAGAGGGAATGAGTGAGACGGCAAATCGACGACGGCGACGAGGAATCGCGGAGCTTTTGAGCACCTATATCGTCATGAAGAGGTCGTGCACCTGCTGTTCGCACGCCACCATCGTCTATACTCTATATATGTAAATATATAGCGGACACTGGGACAATATGGAACACTGGGGCAACATGGACTAGGCAGAAGCGAAAAATATACAAAGCTGAATTTCCTACCGCAGACAAAATTTAAAATTCTCAGTGACTGCTCGATGTAGATAAAATTTCAATAAAAAATAAACGTACTTTTGTACAGTACAATAGAAATAAATTATTCAATTAATTTTTTTTTCGTCTACCCCGCATACTGACCAATTGTAATCTGTATCAATCGTTTTACTTTGCAAACGAACAATTAGTTGACGATATTGAGATTACGACGGTAATGTCTAATCCTCAGTCGCTCCATTTTGCCCCGGTCTTCCCTATGTACAATATATATATATACACATATTCCTGTCCTCTCGTCTCTCTCTCTCACTTTTCGAGTGGCTTTCGCTCTTCGGCTCATTTGCTCCGTCTCCGTTGCGCCAACGTGCGAACAACGACAACCGGACCGATCTTCGATGTCACTCGGCTCGACGGGAGGACGACGTTGGCGCGAGCGAGAAGTTGCCAGGGAAAGATCAAAGAACGAGATCGAAACTGGTGTCTCGTGGCTCGCATCGTCCGACGGACGAGCACGAGAAAGACGAAGCGAGACGGTATTATCGCGCCGACGAGACGAGCGAGAGCGACGGGGCTCGAACTCTCGGGGGGGAAGAACGATCGAGCGAACGAAGGTGGGCAGAGCGCGTGCCGTGCTTATTAACTTTTTTCCTCTCCCCCCGCTCTCGTCCCGCGCCCCATCTCGCCTTCGGCCTATACGTGTATCGGGACGTTTTTTCTTCCCGCTCTCTTTATCACCGCTCTTCCATTAAACGAAGGAAGAAACAACGCGAAAGCGGCTCGCGGTTTCCACCTTGCTCGCGGTTCGGGAACTCTCGAGCTCTCGGGCGACTCTTCGGGGCCGGGAGAACGTTATACTTTCGCGAATTTAACAACGGCCCGTGACTGTTGTGCAGCGCGGATATTCGGGCGCGTATGAAACGAGGCGGATGAGAACAACGACGGGAGCTCTGAGTAATGCGCTAAATTATTTTAACTCCTCGTTTCCTTCATTTTTCGACTCTTTCGCATTTTTTTTTTTCGATTCTCCGAAAATACGCCAATTAAACATTGCGACACTCGTGCCGCACGGTATTTACCGCGTGATATGGGATTATTGATATTGGTAGAATTTACCGGTGCGTCGAGTCGGACCACTTTAATAGGACACATCCGAATCGAGAAAAAAAATGCTGGCGAGCTGATAAAGCGTAATGGTTTCTATTTTGCTAATTCGGGGTTGATTTCGACTGCGGCAATCTTCGCACTTTTGTACCCACAGCAACCATTACTTGATCCAATGAAAATTCATGGGTGTAAAAAAAAAATTCTTTGGCTCCGAAAACTATTTGTTTCAGAATACGAGAAACAATTTTTTCAGCGTACAAGAAACATTTCTTCGTTTCTAATACATTTTCAATGAACCGAAGACATTCCATTCGGTGCTCGAATGATCAATTATACGGATGATGGAAGGGTCGTCGCAAGCGCGTATTATTCACTTGTCCAGTCGAATCGAAATCGACAGTATCGAATCGACGCGATCGGATCCGCCTTGTTAGCGCTTTTCGACACTGCGCTCTCTCGCGGGCGCGCGTTCCCTCGCGAAAGTTCTTGTACAGCCGAGAAACGAGATGCGTATCTCGCTCGCGTATCTCGTCTCTTCTATTTCTTCTTACCCTATTATCCTTCGACTATCGATCCATCGATCTTTTCTTTCTCACATAAAGATACTCATCGTCTACTCCCTCCTGTCTCGTTCTTTCTCCTCGGCTCATGTTTCCCTCTCAACCCCCCTCGAGCCCCCGCCCCATAATGTACCTTTCACTCAGTTTATACCTCGTTTTGTCTTCGTAAATTTTCGATTCTTTTTTTTCTCGATTTTTCTTACCCGTTCCTTTTTTTTCGACAAAGTACAAACTATAAAGCTGCGCGAATAGCCGCGTTACTCTGTACACAGTTAAATACGCTTCTCGCGCTGGCAAGAAATGAAACGTGTAACGCAGACAGATACACTTTTGAAACTCTTATATAGTCTATGTATATGTATGTATATGTATATGTATGTACGCGCGAGCAAATGCCTTTTTCTTTGTTTTTCGAGCCGCACACGAGCACCGCTCGTTTTTTATCCTTCCGAAATATAATTGGCGGTGCGATGCACCTGTCTCCCCTCTCGGGGCCGAACGCTATTCCCGCACAGCCCCCGGACCACGCGCCCTCAATATATATATGCCCATATACACATGTATGTGGACACTCGAAACTCTCGGCGTGTGCGACCAGCCGCCTCTCCTCTTCTTTTTCCTCTTGCCACCCTCTCGACTTCTACACTGTATATGCCGCCTATATCTATATAATCAGCTATGTACTCGTGACCGACGCGCGTTGCCGGACCTCGGAAGCGTGCCGCACCGAAACTACGGCCCACGGAACATTGACTGCTTCCGTTAATCGTGTACTATCGAGAGAAAAAAATTGCCTCCATTACCGCCGTCTCGGTGGGCTCCGGACCCAGTTTCGTCGTCTTTGCCTTTGGAGCAAAAAAAATACATTGCACCGCATAGTAGAGTATTTTTTTTGCTTTATGCTTTTCCATCAACTTCAACGATGCAAAATAAAATGACGTTACTGCAACTTCGTTGAGTAATCGATCTGCTCCGCGAGCAAAAATGAGATGAAAATGTGACAAAATTCAAGCACGTGGAAGATGCTGAAAGGAAAGGAAAGACTGAAAAGAAGTGGCGATGACGCATTGCAGAATCAGCTCAGAAATGTCGATACGACTTTCAATCGAATTTTCTGCTTTCTCATAGCTCTCGCCGACGAGTCGTTCTAAGCTGATTTTTTTTTTGGATCTCACATGAATATCGTCAATCAGACCCATTGTACGAGCGGAGTATCGAGACTGGCAGCGCTTCGTCAATGCCCTTTAATCCCGAAAATGTACAAAGACGGAAGTTGTCGCAGCTACGCAAGCATCGGCCGAAAAAAAGGAAGAAGGTACAGAGTGGCACTTCTGTCCCCTGTCCTCACATGTTTAGCTTCACTCGGTCGAGCCGATGTTCAAACACACGAAAATATCGGCTGCGGATGACTCGAAGCCAAAATCCGGTAGCCAGACCTCTTCTTCTCTGCCACTGCTACTTACGAGGGCCCCTGCAAACTATCGCGTCTATTTGCTTCCCGCTGCGAAGGATGCGCGCTTCTGTTTTGTTGACTGGTGCCAGAAGACCGGACCATTCTCGCCCGGTGCACGCTGCGAATTCGATAAAATACATAGTCGGAGAACTTCGACCATGTGCTTCAAATTGCACATTTATTTTATATGAAATTATTAGAAAAATTGAAAAATTACGTATTAATAATTTCAAAAAAATACATTTTGCAAATATGTATAAAAATATGAAATATATAAATATCATATTGTTGAATAATATATTTGTTATCATTAAATTCAAAAGAAATCTCGAAAATATTATATTTTTTTTATTCATTCTTTTTCTTTTTTTGTTTGTTTATATTATTTCGAATAGCAATAGTTCAATCCGAGACTTTCTCGGAAGCTGACGAATCCAACGACGGTCGAGCGTTAATGTCTTCGACGACGAAAAGAAAGAAAAATCACATAACCGCGCCAGTAGCCGACAAAGTCAAACACTCTTTTCATCGAAGATCGACGAGGCTTCTCGCGCGCGCCGCGCCGGATAATCGTGAGCGTACGAGTTAGCATCAATGCAACGTCATTTATTTACGACTCCGAGTTCGGAAAGGGGAGGAGAAGATGACGGAGCGAAGAAAGAGCGGCGACCGCCACCGCGCGCCACCCGGTGGAAGACCAGAGGCTCGATCTCTCCGAGCGTTTCTCCCCCAGCATCTTCCTTCCTCCCCAAAAAGAAGAAAAAATAAATCGTCTCCTCTCTTGTATCACCCATAACGTCTTCGCGCCGATTCACCGAAAAAGACACGAATTCGAAACGGTCCCCGTGCCCGAGTGATTCGGTTACCCGGGGGTCTCCCTCACGAAGATTTTCATCCCCTTCGTCCCCGCCGTCTCGTGGATCTTTCTCGCGCGCGCACGACTCTCGTAGATCTCTGCCCAGAAGCGAGGCATCGTCGGGCACGGGCTCCGCTCTCTCTCCTCTTCTTTTCATAATACCAAAAAAGAAATCATCGGGTTTCTTTTGAGAATAACCCTCCGTGACGTGGATCGACCTGTCTCGCTTGCTCGGGGGGGCCCTTCGCTCCATTCTCGATTCTCCTCTCTTTCCTTTGATTCTTCCTTCGCCTTCGTCTTATTCTTTCGCTCGCGCTCGGGACCATCCGTGAATCCCCCCCGATCGCCGGATCTCACCGTGCCATTCAAGCTTCTCTTTCACAAACTCCGAGCGAGAGAGAGAAAAGAGAGAGAAAAAAGCCAACTCTCTATTCGCCGCGCGTCAGATATGGAGATTTATTTACCCGATGCCGGATAGATCTTTACCGTGTGACTGGACCGGTCGAGAGAAGCGGGAATGAGGGAGAGGGAAGCATTGAGAAAGAGACGATACGCGCCATTGTCGAAAAATCGATCGCGTCATGCCGATACCCATTTCTTATACTCCGCACGAAAGATCCTCTCTATAACGTCGGCTTTCATCGCTCGATGGAAAGAACTCCGTACCCTCGTCCTTCCACGCGTCCTTCGACGTCGGTCCTTCGCCCTTCTTATTCGCCATCTCTCTCTCTCTCTCTCTCCCTTTTTCTATTTCTCTCACTGGCCTTACTTGCTCGCCAACGTTTTTCCTCTTGTGTCTCTTGCGCAACAGCGGTTTGCGGTTACGATCTCGACTCTATACAGTGTATTATACGAAATACCGGTACCATTCTCTTCGCAGGGTCCGTGGTCGGGTACGAACGATGGAAGAGACAACGATCCTCTCCACAAGAGGGTGAGCGAGAACGCGGCATCCATCGGGGGCGACCGAATGGGATCCATGTGTCCGAATGTGAGTGAAACATATTTTTTCCAAAAAAAAATGAAAATTGAAACAATTTATGAATTCCGAGCGCCCGCCGCGTGACCCTCGAAATCGTGCGAGTCATGTATATGAAAAAAATAAAAATAATTTCCGTAAGAAATATTTTTTTGAAGAAAAGAGATTTAAAAAAATAATAAAAATATAATTAAATTGAGGACCAAATTTTAGCAAACCGGGAATTAGTAAAAAAAATTCTTTGAGGACCGAATTTCAGTAAACCAACGATTAGTAAAAAAAATGTCTTTGAAGAGTCCGACGCGTGACTCTCGACTCTTGTGCGAGCAAGGGCAGATAATACAGATCGATTGGAATGACTCGATGGAGTTTATTATTCCATCGGTAGAAACGCTTTCAAAGGGACGAGAATCTATACGGGTAGAGCTATAATAGAAACGAACGGGCGAAAATAATAACCTTCCCTCGGGCCCCGCAATGTCGTTCCCCCGGGGATTTATTCTTTGCATGGAAATCCGTGATGCGTAAGTATAGTAATTTATTCCACGTGCGCGATGCCAAATGCGTTCGCAACACACAAGCGAGCGTGTCGCTCGGGACTCGCGATGATTTTAACGTTTGCGCGGCCACGGCCACATCGGGCGAATATGAGCCTGTCCGCGGAGGAACGAGCGGGCAGGTAATCTCAATTTGCATTTCGGGACTTCGACTCGATCCAGAAACCTGACTGGGCTCACTGCTCGCTAACGGGATGGGGTAACCCCGGTTTTTCGGCATTCAGGTGGCATATGTCGGGAGCGCGAGCGAGACAGCGAGGAACACTACACGCCGAGCGTATGTCGGGGGGGGCACGGGAGGGAATATATAGGCAAGACCACGCAGTCGTGATCCGGCATAGCTGCAGTGATCACGCGTACAACTTTAGTGTTGCCAGGGGTTGTCAAAACAAATTAAACAAAAATGTTAATAAAAAACATCAAAATATTTTTCAAAAAAATTATACAAAAAATACATAAATAAATAAATAAAATATAGATATATATATTTTTTTATGTTATCACAAAATAATTTTTTTCAAATAAAATAAAAAAATGTTGAAAACACAAAATGCAAATTTTTGCCATTTTCCGAATAATGGAAAATTCACCAAAAAATTCGAATTCGTGGTGAATAATTCTTTGATACGTAGGTCCATATTCTTTTTTCCATCGTTTGAGAGTCATCGAGTATTTGTGCGACGTTCGGGACGCACATGCGCAGGCATTCCGCCCGGCCGACGAGGGGTTGGCCGAGGCACCCCTCGTGCGAGTACGCACGAGCGTGCCCGCGCAGGAATAGAGAGAATAGGAAAATATTCTCTGCTATTGAAAGAGAACGAGCGAGACGGATCGAGGTGAAAGGGAGAGAAGAAAAATAAAAAAAAGAAGTAGGAGGAGGGATGAAAGGAGAAGAGCGCGAGCGCCGGTGCGTGCACGGGGGTCGGAGGCACAAAAGAATATCGTCGCATGCCAAAAAAAAAAGGGGGGGGGGGGGGGTTGCCCCCTGCCTCTCCGATTCACCCCTAAATAAATTCACTCTCGTGCGCCCCGGCGCGCGCGTCTCTGCAAGGTTGCCGCGTACCCCAAAATAACGCTGCGCTCAGTCGCTGTGCCCGAAAGCAAAGTCTGGAAGAGTCGCAGCATCGCGATGCGATATTACATTCCTTCATGTTTCCGAACAAATTCCGAGGGTATACGAATTTTTCAAAAGGACACAGCGAGATTAATCAGTCGATTGCACTATCGGAAACGAAGTCCCTAAAATCCATTAGAAAAATGAACTTCCTTCCGTGAAACTTCGAGCCTTTCGGCATCGCAATTTTTCTTAATGCCGTAAGCACACGGTTCATTAGCCACTGCACAATTCGTGAACACGTGTGTGGACGAAAGTTTCACGTGCGCTCGTGGACGAGCCCTTCGAGACGAGTCACTGCGCTGCGTGGCTCGAGTGAAGTAGAAGGGAAAAATCGTGAAAGGGAGTGTGGCACTGAGAGTCACGCGGTGACGAACGACGGGACGCGGTTCCACAACAAGTGGTCGGCTACGCGATCGCGCCGCAGTCCGTCGGGCCCTCGGGAGAGCCTCTCGATACGCTTTGCAACGCTAATATTTTAATCGACGCTTCTCGAGACCTCGGCGACAATATCGCTTCTGGCTTGCGCGACCTCCTCGCGATTGTAATAGACGAGGCTATGGCTATTCTTCGGGCGGCAAGGGTTACGCGAGCTCTCTCGAACGTAGCGCACGTGGCGTTATTGTAGAGAAGTCCGCGATGCCCAACAAGTGGGTCGTTGAACGCATGCCGGTGGCTCGGCTCTATGCGCTGCGTTGGGGATAGAAACTTCGGGTGGGCACGTCGAGGCACTTCGAGGGCGTCGTTATTCGAGGGGCGAACAGAGAACCACTGCACGCGCGTGCACACACGAGTTACGGCACGCAGAGGATTGTTATAGGCAAACGCAGGCCAAAATGGCATAGTTTGCCGATTCAGGTACCTTTGGCCGTATAAGCAACTCTTTTTTAGCACTTTCAGACCAATCAATAAGTTTTTCACGTTCCTTTTAGATTTTTTATTAGATTTTTACATCCTTTTAGGGCATTAAGCAAAAAAAATTGGCCGGAATGGACCAAGAATAAAAGGAAAAATTAATTTTTATTTGAAAAGATGTAATATTTACAAATGAGTTTGAGAGCAATTGTTGTCCGGATGCTCCGTTGTTGAAACATGTTTCTGGATACATTTCGATGAAGCTGATCGGCTTGCCTGGAGTCTATTTCTCGGTGGTAACCCCACCAATCGGGTCAGATTCATCGGCAAGCCTCGGGATCGAGTGAGGCGAACGAATTCGGGTGGAGGGTGCCTCGGGCCTTTTTTTTTTATTTTATTTTTTTCTTATCGAGCCGAGAACGTAGCGAGTTGCCCGAGTGCATCGGTGGCGAAGAGAAGCTCCTCCAGCAAACGAGAGCGAAGAATAAAGATGGATAAAGTCGAAGAGGGAAGATACGAGAAGGAGAAAAAATGTAAAAAAAAAAACGTGAGAGGGTCAAAAACCATCTGCCCGCATATGTTATATATCCCCTGCACCGAGCAACAAGCGACGCGCGCGCGCGCCTGCTCGTTCTCCTACACGGAGTGAAAACCAGGAACCGAAAACGAGCCGCGCCGCCGGTCGAGCTGCAGTCCCGAGGAAGTCGGAAATGGGTCCCTGGGCGGAACCGCGTGCGAGCTCGCTGCCCAACGACCACCAGTCGCCCACGTTTATATACACGTGATCCGGAGCTGAGAAAACGCGTGTTTTCGTAATTAGTCGAGGCTCGACCGGGAGTGCGAGCGAGAAACTCGCGCAGGCTGGGAAGAAGAAAAAAAATAATAAATTTCGAGGGTCGATGGTGTCTTGTCGGTCGAGGCGGGACACGGAACTGTGAACATCGACACCGATTCCGGCGCGACCGGAAAACGGGCAAGCGGCAAAGTCGTTTAAAAAGAAAAAATCATCTGGCAATTTTTTTTTCCATTAGGATTTACTCGTCATATAGAATACAATACCTATACCAAATAAGATGCAACAAAGTGTCGTTTGAAACATAAAATATTATAAAAATAATTGGCATCTCGTTTAAAATGAATTTTTCAAAAAATCAGTAATGCTGACATTTTTTTCGCTGTATCAAAAACAATTTTCAAGGATTCTCTGAACATATTTTTCATTGCTTTTCGAATAAAATTTATTTAAGGCCGGACGATTTTTTCTCGTCGCGACGATTTGTCGAAAGAACGAGCGCGAATGTCGGTGAGAATCTCCCGGCTCGCTTTCCCTTTAAACAGTGAATTCTCCGCGTCAGTGACATTGAAGAACGAGCCATCGACAATTACCGTATTGTCGCGGTGAGCGCGTGGAACGAGATTCCGTTCGGTCCGAACAGAGTTCGTAAGAGCGGCCGAAGAGCAAAGGGCGGGGGGGCAGCTGGTAGCACCCGAGAGTCGCGCGTCAGATGCTCCTGTACCGCTGCTGTGGACGATCCGTCGTCTCTTTCGCGCCACTCGTCGGCCTCGTGAGCCCATCTCGCTCTCTCCCCGGCTCTCACTTCTCTCGCCGTCTGGTGCTCGCTTCGAAGCGCAACAGAACCTTCGCTTCTTGAGCCCTCCCTCTCGGAAACCTCACCTGTCCTCGTTCCTCGCACGCGAGCCGCCGTAAAGCGGGACAAGGATGAGACCAAAGAGCCACGCTTCGGCCACGCGACTCACAATCAACACACCCGAGGAGTCGAAACAGTGAACGAGAGAGCCGAGACTCCGAAGTTCACGAGCCTCGACTCTCGTCGATTTTCCAATCCGACGCCCCCCGCCGGCGATTGTTGCTCGGAATCGACTTTGTTCGAAGCCACGGAGATGATAGATCCGAGGGAGAAAGAAAGGGAGAAAAAGTTAATAGACCTAAACACACAATGGGATACGAGCTGCCTTATGGCTTCCGTAATCATCGATGATCGTGACTTCGGAAAAAAATTCCAGTCCCCGATGACTACGGACTTTTCGATACGGAGATTTCGGATCGTGATTGCCGCATCCATCCCGCGCAAGCGTAGGCAACGACCTTCGTTCGTACTCGGTTGAAAAAAAACAATGATAAACTTGATGCAGTCGGAAATGAAAAACCGACGAGCATCCTTTTAATCATTTTCTTCGACACTGAGAAAAGAATCGTGCATTCTACCGATATAATTCCCAGCAGGAGTTTTTGTGTAGATGGTCACTGATACCGGGTATTTAATTCGTTGGACTACGATTACGGTCGCAGTCGTTTTTTTCTTATCATTGTCGAGTCTATAAAATTCGTTCCTTCTGGAAACTTGTTGCTTCAATTGTGTATTTCCCGCACAGTGAACATTAATGTAAAATTATTATTCACGAAAAATCAATTTTATCCCGAAAGTTTATGTATATACATATTTTTTACCAATGACTGTTAAATCTTATGTATCATTTTACGCATGAAACGTTCAGCATAAACGCATGAAACGAAAGACATGGGGACGTAGGAAGATGAAGAATTCTTGTTCATCGACGAAGGCTATTAGTCAGACAACCATTCCGGGAATACTCCAAGTTCTCGCTCCCTTTTTTCCCTATTCCTTTTTTATTTTCGTTATTCTCGAGAGACATCGCACAGCATCCGGGGTCGCGTCGTCGTCGAAAAATATGAACGGTAGGCGAAAAAAAAGTGGCGTGAGTCAGGTCGCTGCTTCTGAGATATGCGTGGCTGCTGCGGTTGCTTGCACAAGTGGATCTCGTCTGAGTCAATGATAGCGTGTGTACAAAAAAAAAAAAAATCGAAGGTCTTCCGGAAGGTTTCGAATGATCCGGCGCCGATTTGTCACCGCCCTCGATTAATCCGCGCGCCGATGCATCACTGCCAACTCATTTCTTCAACGTCTCCCCGAAGAAAAGCGCTTCCGGTTGTTAAAAAAATGGCATCAAGATAAACTACTGGACTTACGCATCGCCGTACTTTGTCCAACAGATACGAGAGCGAACAGTGGCAAAAGTTTACGGAATACTCTTTTCTCGCGAAGCTACAAGTACACCGGGGTATCGAAATGCGTTCCTATCGCAGGGTGGCTCAGAGTTTCGATGGCGTATAATACGCGCTCGAACGCCATAAAGTACCGTTCACATATCCATCGGCACAAAAGCCGAAACGGTATTCTCCGCGCTCTCCCATACGAGCCACGATCGTGTATAATTTTGCACATTGTGCGATATTCGGGCCACCCCCGAGGGTCGATTCCGGCGCTCCCCATCGTCTGAGTTGCCGGAACGAGAAGGAACGCTGAAATTCTGTATCCATCTCGCTCGCGTATCTACCCCGGCCCTTTTTCTCTCGCCCTTTCCGTGTGCGCAGCGCAAGAGAAAATAAGAGAGAAAAAGGGAGTAGAATTACCTTTCGAAAAATTGAATGGCGAGCACCTACGTGCCGGGCCGCGTTACGGGCACCGCTACCGGCCTATGAAACCAGAGGGTTACTGCCTATATACTGTATGTATAGTATACATATATACCTTCGTAGGGCCTCATAGTTATTATTTCCTTCTTCGTCCCTTTCCTATTCCAACGGGTGGTTCACCACGCGAAATGTAAAGGACGGAACTAGCGTGGATGGTGCGTAACAGAAGTGCGTAGGCATTGGTCCGTGCACACGTGCACGGGCACGCGCCTTGACAAAGGGCCCGCACCGGCCCACTCCCTCTCCCGCGCGCGCGCGCGTTCTCTTTTCCTGTAGACCGAACGTTTCGCTCCATGGGTTCGCTCGCTGCGGCATCCCCTCGGAGCGGCAATAACCCCACAGGTTTTTCTCTATCGCCCTTCGACTCTCCCCGCACCACCGAATCGCCACTAGCTTCGACTACGCACGCTATTATACGCGCTCGCGCATATCGCCAGGTAGCGCACACAATTTCATATCGGCTCCTACGAGCACTGTCGGCCGATTAACGCTCTTATTAATATTACGCGCTCGGAAGAACTCCGCGCGGCGGGGCAATCGCCGCTGAAACGCGTTTCTCGACGGATTCGCGTGACTCGAAAAAAAAAAAAAAATTGTGGTTCTGATACAACTTTTCGGGGCCATTCAATTCTAATTTAAAAAATTAACATACACATTTTTCATGAAAATATATTCTCTTCATCGCAGATACATTTATCTTTATATTTTTTTTTTCACGTCGTTAGATCACATTTTCTAAATCAGAGCACCGAGATCCTGTTCAGGAAGCATATCGATCAAGGAAAGTCTCGAAAGGAAGTCTTAGATACATGAAAAATGAGGAAAAAACGATAGCGTCGCAAGGAGGATCGTTAACGCGAGGAAATATCAATTATATTTTCGGCTCTTTTAAGGAAACTCACTAAAGCGAGATCGTGGGACCGAATCTATTAAGCTGGTCCACTTCGACGCGAGGAAACGTTATTGTGAGAATATCCGTAACCGTGTCCAGATGAGACGAGAATCTCTCCCCCGAGAGTTCTCGATGCGAGAGTAGAAAAAAAGATAAAAACAAAAATTTTGCGCCCGCGCATTCGTCGGTGTCGCTCCGTGGAGGATTCCTCGTGTGCGCGTTTCGCCGCGCGGATGGTTAGCACGTGGCATTGGTTAGGATGAGATATTAACGGACCCGCGTTGAGAGAGAGCGGTAAGTCGTGATTTATGAAATCGTCGTCAACATCACACGTGTTGCGCCTCTCCTCGTGCGTTCCTACCCTCTGCGCTCGACGAAACCGCCTTTTTTCTCCTGCGACTCCCTTCGTGCCCGCACTTCGCGTCGTCCCTCCCGACTCCATTACTCGCACGTTGAGCCTCTCAACGACACTTTATTTTTTTACATTTACAAAAACAAAACGACAAGAAGGGCGCGTAGCGTAAAAAGAGGAGGAAAAGTTAACTAGCCGACTGCGTTAAGTGCCCGATGCAAGGCTGTTGATACAGAGAAAGCGACAGTGCGCCGTCCTCTCCTCTCTATTGACAATCTTTCTCATTCCATTACAATTTAAATATGTTCTTCCTCCATTCGACCATATTACTGGAGAAACTTCCGCTCTCGCGATCCCGTTTCACGAGTCTCGGGAATACGCGTCGTGAGAGAATGCGACCGAGAATCGTGACGAAGAGATTTTCGGTCCGTGCCTCGGTGCCGGTATGGACGAAATATATAAACCTTGAAAAAAAAAAAAAAGGAAAAAAAAATGCGCGCCGTTGGTGTTGGCTCCCTCGGGAACGTACGAAACGCGCGACGATGCATCCGGAGTCCGGTTGGGACCGGAGATTAAGCCTCGCACAGTGGCTGGGGTTCGTTCTTTCGCATATATGTACGCCTCGTACGTGATACCATATACATATATATGTATACATAGAAGGGCAACCCCCGTGAGCCCACTCCATATATTTTGTATTATAAATTCGCTCGAGCCCCACTTTATACGTGGGCCGGCTTAGTACATCCCGAATTCGGCTTAGGTACAAACTGGGTCTCTGCCTCCCTCCATCCAATGGGATATCCCCCTCGGCGTAAGGTTTTCCTTTCCGCTAACTCTCGTAACAAAACATTACCACGCGGTGGATATGCACGCGAGGACACCCCTCGCGCGCCTCACTCGTTCGTGCCGCGAATACACTAGCGCATATAAGGTGTTGTGTAGTCTATATATAGGCGAGATCGGGGCAAAACGGACCAGCTGAGAAATATAGGTGTCATGATTTCAGATGCATGAATAGTATATCGTTTCACATTGAGAAAAGGTTTTGTTCATAATCAACGAACTTGTCAGCTACTTTTCTTTCCTGATATCAAGCAGTGACGAATAGGGCGCGTTTTCTCGGTTTACAATCATATTTTGTACCGAATAAGACGAAAATTCATACGATCCTTCGGATTATACTGATTTTTTTTCAATAGTTACACTTTGTTTGAGGACGTTATTTTTGCGTGGTCCATTTTGCCCCTTTGGTCCGTATCGCCCCAATTTTCCTCTACGATGTTCTTCTATACCTGTACGCATATACGGTTTCCCAAATGTTAATCGCGAGCCCTTCGTAGCCGAATCTTCGCTACGCCGCACTGATTTATGCCCCCGTTCCGGCATTCACCTATTGTACCTATGAAAATCCTCACCGCTCGTGATCTAATTTAAAAAAAGAAAAAAAGCTGGCGTGGCGAGTCCGCCGTATCATATTTATCGAGCGGTCGGTACGCAGAGACTCGTAGAGACATCGGGTGAATAAATTTTCCCTTCTTTCATTCAACCAGTTGCGTCGGTACGAGTTCGGGGGAATCCCCCAGAGATAACCGATTCTCGCCTCGCGATTGTTATTCCCTCGTCGCTTGTCGAGCACCGCTCCCGTGCTTCTGGTTTCGGTATCACCTCTACCAGAATCTAGTCGGTGCGGTTTATTACAATATCGGCTCTCGCCTACAAATTCACCAAGCTCTCGTTCCCCTCGATCCTTTCACGATCTCATTGGCCGTTTTGTTTCTGCTCTCTCGAATCGGCACGACGATGGCTGAACCGATTGTCGACGAAATTTGTAAAACAACTTCTGAACAACGGTTCAACTTGCCGGCGAAATGTGACTCATTACCGATGCTGCGAGCCTGAGTTCGATTTTTTATTTTCTTCGAAAAATCGATAAGAGTTCCGCGAGAAAAGACCGTCATGCCCCGCGTCGCGTGGGTCATTAACGTAGCACATTGCGCCCGCGGGAGTAAAAGTTTCGCGACTCCGAAGAGCCGCGCTCAGTGCGCATTATCGCGATTGTTAATGGCGCGAGACGAGAGCGCGGAGATCACGGATTCTCATCGGGACGAGAGAAATGAGTTTGGTGCGTGCCGGAACTCGATTCTCCGAGCCAGAGGTAACAGCGCGCTTGTGTACTCCGCCCCGAAACACGAAACTTCCGTGGCAGTACCGAATTCTCATCATCCCGCCTCTTCGCTACCGAAATCACGACGCTCGCAAGGAAGAACCGTCTGTTTGATAAAGGAAATCGCGCACCAGAGGAGAATAAAAAAGAGAATCGTATCCGGATGTCGCACACAAAACTGGCTCTTCATATTCAATCGAATCGATAGATCCATTGAAGAAACTCACGACGGAAATTTCTCACAAAGAGTCTCATCGGATATGAATTTATTTATCCGCGCCCGCAATTAGGTCGTTGTATGCTCGATCTTAACAAAAAAATTAGCATGAATTTCGTTGGGTACCAAAAAGGCCCATAGCGAATGATCCTGGCGGGCTGAAGGAGTGAAAGGAGCACGAGGTACCCACATAGGGGGTACCCTGCACCCTGTACCAAAAAAATGCAAATCACGAAACGCATTTATTCGCCGTTATCCACCGGTGGATCGTTATGGTCTAATCTTTGATCGACGCTTTGGAAGGCTCGCCAGATCATAATGCGATATCCCATGCCTCTTGGTAAACTGTGTGAAGGGCAGGCTTCGCGCATACTCGGGCAAAGAGGGATGCGTTCGCGGTACTTACGCGCGGGGACAACGCAAACCGGGTGAATAAATAAAAGGCTTCGTAGTCTCGCCATTCGGAGCAAGGATGGTCGGGGATTAAAAACGTGATTCCTCTTCCAGCCATTCAACAAGTACGCGCAAACGGCAATCGGCAATGAGAGACGCAAACATTCGTCGGATCTGTCGAACAATCGCTCCCCGAAAAATGTACAATACCCTTGCAGACTGAACACAAAGGCCTGGATGAGAATCCGTGGGTTGATATCGTTGAATTTGCCACGTGCGACAATTCACAAAGTTACGAACTATCCTATCGGCCGAGACGGAATCCTGCGATTATTCCCTTGGACGAACAATGGAATAACGGCTGGATCAATTTGTTAAGCAAACACGTGAAGTATTAGGAGTGCTTGGCTAACTTTATATATACAGATGCCCCCCTTAATGATGCTCGCAATATATTTTATGAATGTCTGTACGCTTGACGGGGTTTATGAGACCCCTGTCGATCATCGGACTGGTAAATTGCACGGTAATTTCGATAGACGGCCATTCAATGTTTCGCGAATGTTGCAAAACCATGTTTACTGAAAGGTGAGCCATGTTAGAACTGTTGTCCCACTCGAACTTTGGGGCAAGATGGCCCAACCATGAAATCTAGGCCAAAAAGACTTTAATTGTTATTGTTTGGAGTAGGCTTAATGTTGCTGAATTCCTGAAGCTAGCTATCTAGCGACGCGCTCTAGCTGCCTCATCTCTTTGAGATACCGGGCTCAAACTTAGTACAAAGTTTGACTATTAAAAAACAATGATCGTTATCAAATTTCATCGAAATCCATGCAATCGTCCAGATTTTAGGCAATTTTGAATTTTTCGAAAATATTATAGGCTTTTGTTGAACGAGGCTTGGAATTGAATCCGGCGTAAATTCGTTGAGCGTTTCGAATTTTATGGCCGTTTGAATGATCGCAAAACAAACCTTCTCTCGGAAGCCAAAAGTAATAAACGTACTTTCCTACGGAGAGAGCGGGGCGAACAGTTACAAAACAAAGGGGAAGCAACAAGCCAGCGTAGTTGACACCACTTTTTTCTTTCGTTATCTTGTATCTCATACATGCGAGTATGTTATGGTGAAACTTCATAATCGTGAGAGATACAGTGCACGAGATACGCGCACCGAGGCGCACCAATGCGAGAAACGAGCGCGCGCGTTTCGTTTTTATTCCCCTACCGCCATATGGCTCGCGCGCCGCACTACCACATCGAAGCCGGTAGTTCCGGGGAGTCGTGCGTATGGGCAAGGGAGGCCGCCGGCCTTAGGGCGCACACGAGAGGGCTGGTGAACGGAGAGGCGACGCTCGGCGCGTGCTCAAATTCCCCCACTATCCCTCGCCGTCCGCACTCGTCGCTCGTACGGGCTGGGCCACTTCTGCATGGCGCTCTCTTCGTCTCACATGCTGCCCCTGCACGATGGCCCATTATGCCCGCGTCTGTTCCACATCGTTGCGGCCACCACCACCACTACCGGCTCGCACAGGCATTCGATAGGGCAAGGGCTTCCTACCCTAAGTGCTCTTGGCCGCTGCTGCTGGCTGTTTGCCGCTTCCATACCATGCATCGTACGCGCGCGCGCTCCTCGCGCGCGCACTCCGCCACTGCCTTCATGGCGAAACCCGCAGCGCGCCAGCAACACCCGTACCCTAAGACCCGAACAGAAGCATATCCTATCGAATGTGCGTAGTACCCGGTTCATTCCGAATGCGGACGCCATGCGGCGCGTTGCACGCGGCGTTTAACCATTCCTAGTTGTACCGATCATCGCACAGTTCGTCACTTCGGTGCATAATCCGTGAAGATCGTATTTTCGCTTTATTTTTCTTTTCCCAAAGCATTTTTTCTTGTGACGTATCGTTTCGGCGTTCTACAAAATCATTCCAACGGCGGGGATTATAAAAATTGAAACATTCGCGTGAATTCGTCTGTCGAACGGGATCGAAGATCTAGTGATTGTATCCGCCGATTTTCGGTTCGCGCCGGTTTCGTCGGAATTCGGTGATGCGAAATTGTTTTTTGCTTTTCCACGCATCGAGTTCCAGTTGAGTGACAGTGAGACGTCGAAGTGTTTTCATCCGGTTGAGTGTTCGACCAAGTGGTTAACGCAACGATCGGTTGTTTCGAAGATTTCCATCGAATTCGGCGTTAGATCGGCAGCGCGGGTTCGCGATCTCGGCCAAACAACGAGAAGGGCGGCCTTGGACCGATCTACTCGCCAAAGAGTCGACGACCGTTGGAATAGACGGTGACCTCATGCTTTACTTAAGCGGTTCTTGCTGACTGAAAGCGTTAACGGCGCCAACGAGGACAAGACGACGACGCAGCAGACAATTGATGTACAGCAGCGGCCACGGAACGGACCGCGGTCCATCAAACGGAGAAACAAAGAAATAATAGCTCCAGAACTTAAAGAAGAAAAGAAAACAAAACGCTCTTTAAACGCAACGAAAAGCAGGAGCAAAGCGGACAAAACGAATTATCGTAATTCCGGGGTCAATTATCGAACTTTCGCGTGACTCCCAATTGAGAGCATAATTTGCCAAAAAAATAGTCATCGTTGTGATTTCAATAAATCGCCGGGTTCGCAATTCTCGGTTGATCCTCGGCCGCGGCGCGAGACGAAGATTTCTAGATCGTTCGCATACGCGATCGCGTACGATTTGATTGTAGCGCGTTTTATTTATAAAGGCGAGAGAGAGGAGCATCAATTAGATTCGTCCTCGAGAGGCATTAGAGTCGATGAGCCGTGCGATCGTCGCGAGTGTCTACTCGCGCGGCAGATAAGCAAACGCTGAACTGCAAGACGGTATCCGATGCTAGTTGTCTCGAACGACCGCAAGATCGGTATTGATTCAAACCGACCCGTGCTCATCGAGAGTCGTCGAGAAACTTTTGCCGAACAATCAATTTGAAAACAAAAAAAAAAACAGCACTCAATTATTCAAAATGACGACAATGGGGGTGACCGTGTTCTGCAACCGGGTGCAGATAAACGGCAACGATCAGGAGCAACTGATGTTGCTCAGAACGTTGCAGGACAACGAGAGCAATATTTTGGGCAACCAGCCCCACCTGATAGTGCCGAAGAGCATAATATCCAATAACGGAAGTCACCAAACGAGCAACGGAAGCGTATTGCCGCCCTACGATCCGTCGAGGCTGAAGAAGCATGGCAAGAATGGTCAGCCGCCGCCGGTGGCGGTCGCAAAACGCAACGCCCGTGAAAGAAATCGGGTTAAGCAAGTGAACAACGGTTATGCCACCCTGAGGCAACACATACCGAGCCACATAGCGGCGGGTTACGGCGATCGCGGCAAAAAACTTTCGAAAGTCGAGACCCTGCGAATGGCAGTCGAGTACATAAGGGGACTTCAGAGATTACTCGCGGAGGCCGACGGTCTCGAGTACGATCCTTGCGCGGGTCTCGGGCACAACGTGCCATCGCCGACCAGCAGCATCGTCTCGTCGAGTCACAATGGCTCTGGCGAGAGATTGATACTGGAGGACGACGGCAACATCGACGAGGACGAGGCCGACGGTCTTCACGAGGACGACGAGGAGGAGGCCGTTGGAAAAACGAGGACGACTCTCGGAACAAGGTAGAGAAACATTTAGCTCTTTCTTCAAAGCTGTATTCCGTTAACTGGATTTTAATTCATTTATTCCTCCGTACCGGTCGCTTATCCTTGTTATGCTCGTTTGCGAAACGTTTCGTACATAAATAGCCCTGCTACAGAACGGAGAGTATAAGAGAGATAAAGTGGAAGGAGGGAATCCCCCTCTGGGTTACGGGATCGAGTGGCAGAAACTCCCCGTCGAAGAATCCCCCAACGATGCATACAACCATATTTTGTCGACCCATTAATTCCTCGGATCTCCCCGTCCTCTTCCCGGCATAATGCGCGATGTGATTTATGAACGAAACGCATTCGCCTTTCGAGCATTACAAGCGGACACGGTCCCGCGGCTGTAACACACGAGGAGACACACTCGCTCGACCACGTGTTGTCTCTCGTTGCATTTGTTACCGTATCTTTTTCACCGTGTCCGAACGGATTTCTCCGATGTGGAAATCGGCTTCAGCCTCATTTCTTCCTTGAACAAAAGCATTGTCACTAATTCGTGTTCTTTCGAATTGCAGACTTTCGCCGAACGCAGTATCGACAGCGACGAGCTCGCCGCGCGACTATTACGCCCAATCGATCGGGGACGAGGAGAACCTCGAGCCCCGAACTCTCCAAGCCCGTTCGGTGATAGCCGGTCAAGCCTTCTCGCGCCTATCGCCGAATTCAGTCGCATCGCCGCCCTCGGAGTACTACGCTCAGAACGAGGAGAACTTGGAGCCGCGCATATTGTCGCCGTACAGCGGGGCTGGCGACAGCGAGGAAGGCGGCACGATTTACGCGGCGAGTCCCGACGCCGCGTTCTCCGGTGCTCTCTACTACAAGCAGGAGATCACGGAATCCGGCGAGTTCATGGACGTCGTCAACTGGTGGGAACAAGAACAGGGAAGACTGGTGCATCATACGCAACAGCATGCCCAACGGTTGGCCCACGTATGATCCTCGTCTCTCCTCGGTTCGTCGGTCGGCCTCATCGACTCGTTCGCCTCACCGTCAATGCCGAAAGCGCAAACCGGTAAGCAGAGAAACAAGCACCCTGAGCGTTATTATAGTAGACGGTGGAGTCGGGCTCTCGTACTACAACAGCCACCCCGGTCGAGGCGAGACGCGAGAATGAAAGAAGAACGAGAACGAGGTGGAGGAACGCACACCTCACTCGTCCTCATTCTTCTCTCGGCGACGACGTCGACGCTCGTCTTCTTCTTCTTTCTCACTGTCCTCTTCTCTCGCGGCTCTTGTTGTTCATGAACCAGGTACTCTACGGTGGAGAAAAAAAAAAAATATATATATATATATATATAGGTGAATCCTTGCACCAACCGGCGAAGTCTGGCGCATACAGAGACTCGCTTTAAAATGAAGCTAACCACCGAGAAATAATCGCAGTCTCGAAAAACTCGACCCCTCTTTTTATCCTTCGATTCTTTCTCGTCTTCTCCTCGCCGTTTTATTGTCGTCAACTTTGTTCCTGTCGCTGAGGGCTACTCGGATGCTAACAAGAGTGACCAGACACGCGGAGAGAACCGGAGTTGATGTTGAACTTTGAGAGCTAGCCGGATTCGAACTCCTTTTCTCTTGTCAGTTATCTTCGTTGGCTGTTCTTTGTGATTCGACTATCACGGTGAATGCGAGATTGTATCCGAAATTTCTTGAATACCGGACGAAGGCAACCTTTCCTTTAAGATAGAATGCACCGGTTGTAAAAAGAGCACGCGATTTTGGCTGCTTTTACTGATTATCGATGTCGAATCGGTCTTTTAATCGAGTTACCAACCCGCCACATCGAATCAATTCAATGTTTTCAGAAGCCTGTCCGTTCGAATCGATCTTGAATTGTTCTTCACTCGTATTTCGATGTTCACAGTCGGAAAGTAATTCAACGACTGTGCAGAATTATCGACCCATCATTTTAATTTAATTTCACCCAGACTGATTTTTATTCAACTACAATCGCAAAAAATCGACCTAAGATGGTAAAAATCGGTACTCCATCATTTTTATTCAATGTCACTCAGAATATCGTTCAATAGACAATCGCCAAAAATCGACCTAAGATGATCAAAATCGGTACTTCTGCTCGACTCGACATGTTGATGCTCGTCACGAAGGAGCTTAAAATAACTACCACGTGCCGCTCCCCCATTAGTTCGTACCACTTCACGTGTTACTCGTACATCACGCGGTAAAAATGTTACCTCTCGAATTTAATGTCACCATTATGCAATAGTCGAGGCTCCAGCGCGGCTATCGTTTTCCCCGAACGACCGGGTAGAACCGCCGTCGCCTTTGAGAGTTCTTGCTCGCGCACGTGACACATCCGAGGAGGAAGCCATCCAAGTGAAAACTCGTGTTATCCGTCGAAGCGAGGGAGCTCCTATAACACCCGGGAAGAACACGTGGTCGCAGTTGCCGCCGGGCTCGTTCCTCTGCCTCGTGTCTAAAATAAACTTTTCGCTGAGCCTAAAACCACTTTGCTCGTTACTCGTTCGACAGCGCGAGACGAATAACGTCGAGCATCTCTCGTTCACAAGCTGCTACTCATCACGATTCCTCGATTCTTCCTCTTTTTTCCTTTTTTTTTCATTTTTCATTTTTTAATGGAATTGTTTTTTTTTTATCGTCTCGCCGTTTCGGAGTCGAAGGGGAAACGAGTTCATCCGATATTCGCTCTCGATATCAAAAGTCTTTTATAGCATTGTGCGTACAATGTTTTATGCCCATTCATTGTAGACTCGCTCCCGCGCACCCACGAACGGAAGGGCTCAATACGCGTCTCGTCTCGCGAAAGAGAACGAAAAGAGCCGGAACGCTCGTTCGCCTCCTGTGTGACCGGAAACCCGCGTCGAGATGTCTCTCGCTCGGCCGGCCGGTTCCGGCCCCCCCGAATCATGTGGTTTTGCCTCTTCCTCCTATTCCTTCTTTTCCCTCCTCCAACTTCTCCTCCTCCTCCTCTTCTCCTTCTGTGCCTCCATCCTATCCATGTACCTATTATTCGGCTCTTCCGTTCCGCAGTTCAAAAAACTTCCCCCTCGGCGAATAATCCTGCGGTATAAATATATTCGCGATTAGCACAAGGCATTTTTTTTTTCACAATTTACACAAGCGGTCGATTTTTCATGATGAAAATCAATTTTCACTAATAAATTTCCATCGGTTGAATAATTTTTTAAAGATTTTCCAACGCTCATTTTCGACCGTTGGAAGTCATTTTCTAAACGCAGAAAGCTCCATTTGGTGGGTGTAATTTTCTGACGGTCGGAAACGAAGCCATAGCAAGTCGATATTAGACTCAATGGTCTTCGAGGGCTCGCTTTTGGAGTACCGTGAAACGACCGAGCTTGGCTTTCTTCGGAAACGCGACGTTCGTACGTGCCATACGTTGATATAATATCAGAGCTCCGACAGAACGAGAACGGTGCGCAGTAGGCGCGACAGAAGCGTTCGTGCCATATGGGCAGCAATACGATCGAGAAGTCGGCCCTCCGAGAGGAGAGGCCTGCCTTGGAGCGCGGTGCTTACCATATGCTCTCGAGCAACACCGTGAAATACAGAAAGATCGGCTTTTTCTCCACTCCGGACAGACACACTGTCTGTCGTTGGTCTCGAAAAAATGTCAGTCAAACTTTGTCATCCAAAACTCCGAAATTGAGTCACTTTTTTGCTTTTGAAACAAAATCCGCTTTTGGTAAATTTCCGCTTTGTGAAAAATTTGTCCAAAGATTATTGACCTTGTCGCCTGATCGATACTCCACTATACAACTTGGATGTGTCGAAAACGAATTCATTTAACATTTTCCATATAAACATTAATTATAATAATACTCGAAAATAAAAATCGAATTTAGTTAATCATAAATTACTATTTTATTCATTTTGAATATGAATCTTAATTTATAAATACGAAATTTACAGACAATAGAATATTTGAATAGAATGAATTAATTAGAAAAAAAAAATAGTCAATCGAACTCATTTTACAGTGGTAATTTGGTCTTTTTGGCAATGTCGTAGTGCAAACGGAACTCATTCACGGTATCCATTAGATTTTATTGTTGGACCAAAATAAAATTTGAGTGAGTTGTGAGAATTAATCTGGAGACTGTCGACCTTGCCGACTTATCGATAATCGAACAAAACAAGTCAATCTTTTTTTTTTTGGATTTTCTTTCGTGTCCTTCCAACGTAATTTAGTAATTCGCTCTTCGCGCAACGTCGTAGATGTTGTCCTGCGTAGCGGAACACAAAGACGAAATATCATGCTGGTAATGTATATTGATAAGATACGTGAGCTCGCGAGGCAACGTTCTTGTAGCTCGCGAAGCATCACGAACAGTCCGGGGGTGTAGATGGGGGGACAAGTCGATTACGCGACATGCGGGCTCGCCACCAGCATAATCGACGCCTCGATTCTTTTGTTCAACCGAGTTCTTACCGATATACACACCAAGTCTTCGTTTCTAATCGCACCCACGTTAAATTTGTCGTTCTCACCAATTATTACGGATTCTTTGAAAATAACGAAATCCGCGAACGAGAGAAAATTTCCGCCCGATGGCTTTGCATAATAATTTCGCATGATAATAAGTAATTGATTGCATAATAATAATAAGAAAATGTTATTAACTACTTAATGAAGAAAAGTAGGTTTAACAAATTACCCGGCACACTAACTTTTTTTTTCAATTCATTTTTTTAGAATGTTTCGTCAATTTGTCTCAATGCGTATAAATTTTTCCAGAATTTCGCCTTATTAATTTTTTTTAAATAAATTAATGACATTTTTGTATTATTATTATGCAAAATCAATCGTTTCGGCACCTTATCTATGCCTGATTTTACTCCGATTTTTATCCCATTGGGAAGAGTTTGAAATTTTTTTTAAATCCCACCTTTGGCCTGTATCGGGGCTACTCAAAGCTCGACTACCGTGGCTTCCGATTAAATATCGTACAATCGACGATAATCGTTCGCGAAATTACAATTTAATTAATCGTTTCTCCGGTCTCGGTAATCGTCCATTAACTCCGCCCGCGTCGATTCCGCTCCCACCGAAGAAACGATCGACGATCTAAAAAGCTTTCTCGATCGCGCTGCGCGCCGGTTCTGGCTCTGCCACTGAACGCGCGTCGAGCCGCTCGGTAGGCGATCTCGCACCCGAGTTTCTTTCACGCTGTTTCTCGCGTACGTTACATTGCGCGCGGGGCAGGGTCCGCGCGATCGCGAACGTCGGAGAGGACCGAGAAAGGAATTTATTAAATTAATTTGCCACGACGACGCATCTCGTAAACTTCGTGGATGACCTCACTTTATAATTGTCGTGAATTACTCGGCTTGCCGCGCGCGGGTCTCGCTCGAACGGCAGAACAGAAGCGGAAAGGCAACGAGCGGCGATATTACAAACCCCCTTCGGCCGCGATCGTCTCTTCTCTCGATTGCCCGGAGACGGTGGCGTGAGAAATTTCTCTCCGTGCTATATTCCCTCACGTCCTTTACGAAACGCGGAAAAAAGCCACCAATTAAGCGCCAAAAGCAATGTATACAAATTTCAATAATCTACATTATTAATGTATACGACCCGCTAACGAAGTGTCGGATCGCGACTCGTAAATTCCTTACGCGCCGCTCCCCGTCGACGACAAGATTACTGAGAAACGGGAAATAAAAATAAGTAAAAAAAAAACAAAGATTCCGCTAATTACACTCGCGCGTCGCTTCCTCATTTTGTCCGTGCCGTTTGCAAAGCTTCTTCCTGAAAAACTTGACCAGTTTTCGCTTCCCCGCGGAGAAAGCTTTGTAATAGTCGTTTAAAACAAAACGCGGATCTGCAAATTTAATGTGTACAATTTTTTATAATTCTATTCGAGTCGAAATATATAGTTCAAAAAACATGAAAATCATTCATAGATAAAATAGATGGATAGATTTTATTTAAAAAATTAAAAAAAATAAAAAAAAATAATGAATCGTTTCCATTAATTTGCAACTACAGGAAAAGCTCATATTTGAAAGGTTTTTTTACACATTCCATTGAGATTTTAAAAATCAAAATTTGAAAGAAATTGAATTAATTTTTTGCCACGTCCGCCACTTAAATTTCAAAGGCATCTGTCGCGGCGCAGGGAATGTCGGAGAGATCGCTCGGAATGGGCAACAGAAATCTCTGCGTTTTCGTTTCTTCGTTCTCTGGCGATAAAATCCAGAGAAAAGGCCGTATTGAAAATTCGGGGAGGATTCCAGGCTTCGTGATAAGAAGAATGAAAGTTCGTTCCGCGATTCCAGATGGGAGTTTCGGTTTCGTGGACACCCACTTTCCTTGGAAGAGATGAGATTCGAGTCCTGCGGGAAGTGACACTCGAGATCTACTCGGGATGAGTGTGTTGTACACCCGAGGCGTGGCCATATCGAAGCTCATCTTCTTTTCTCTGTGCTCTATCTCACCCTCTCCCTTGACGGAACTAACGATCCTTGCGGCACTCGCTTGAGAGAGAAAGAAAAAAAAAGGGAAAAAGGCAGGCCGACTCCGAGTGTCGAGCACTTCTTTTATCTGCGCTTGTCGTCCCTCACTTTCATCGTCTCCGGTCTATCTCGCAGAGCGAGATCAAAAGAGCGGTGTCAGGAGGACGTTTGGTTAGCAAGAAAAGTCCCGGAGTTTCCAGCAAGATCGAGTGAGAAAAATAAAAATAAAATAAAAAAAGAAATATTTGTTGCATTTTCATGGAACAATTGTTTATCGACTTTTTTGGTTTTTTTAGACTGCTGACAAAAAGTTTTTTCGAATTTCATTTTCGGTTTTTTACTTTCGTCGAATTTTCGTTGATTTTCGATTTTCATTGCGAATTCGAATTTCTTGCGATACGTTCGAACAAAACCATTCCCACGACCCCCGTCGCTGGCCCCGGGCTTCGACAAATTTCTCGTTGCTTTCCTTCGCGTAGCGTTCCGCATTTAATTTTTCACCGGACCAGGTAAAAATCCTCGCGCGATCGCGTGTATACACAGGCGGGGTCCGTGCCGCGCGGAGTGTACTTTATACGACGAGCGTACAAAGGGAGGGTGGACAATGAGGTATCCCCGTGCGATACAAAAGTATCTTCCCCCGGAAAGACAAGCCTCGAGGGCCGCCAATAGCCCTGAGAAGCTACGAGCGGCGCTGCGAGGAAAATCCGTGAGGGGAGATATCGAGGTGATCCCGGGACGAAAAAAAAGGGCTTCCAGAACTCGGAAGTGAATATCTTCTCGGGTGCATGCGAGCCCCTATTGCCGGATTTTTGATGGAGGAGCTAACGGTTTTTTCCCGAAACATGTGAATTCTTATAGTTCACATCCTCGCGTTATTCGCAGCTTTTTCGTCCGCTTCTCCCAGCTACAAATCGTCCTCCAATTTCTTCCTTTCCCTTCTCCGTCACGAGGGTGAGCGAATTTCTTCCCTGCACGTCGGGCCGTTCTGGTCGCGATTTTTTCGGGACCAAAGTCTCGAGATCAATCAATCACCGAATTTTCATTCTGAAACTCTCCCCAAGATTTACGAGATCGTAGCTAACCGTTTCTTTTTGTTTGTTACAGTTCTGTACGAGGCTCGGAGATTCAGAAAAAGACACGCGCCCGCTTCGTACCGATGATCTCAAAAAGAAAAAGAAAAATGTTTGCCAGAGACTGGAAGGATCGAACTTCGACAAACTTGTACTTACTCAGCCGAAAGTACTCAGCGCGACGAGTCGTCTCTTCGACGAGGCCGCACACGATTTTGTAGAAACAAACTTCGAAGACAACGATAACGCTAATAAGGGAGAAGAAGAACTCGTTGCCATTGTCGCGCCCGCATTTCCGAGCGCGAACGCCTTGACGATACGACAATAAAGATAAGTGCCAGCGAGAATAATCCTCGTGTCCCTCGTGAAGTAATTCGAAACTTTGTTATGCCGCGAAACGAATCGAACGCCGATTCCCGGTGCCTTGCGAAGGCGTTTGCCGCGGACTCTTAAACGCTCTTGTGAATTTAGAGACCTTAAGACTACGATACGATCTTGCGCAGCGCTTTTTGCCACTATTATCCTTTTTTTTCTTTGTAAAACGTTAAGCAAAAAAGAGGAAAACTCAAGTGATAGTGGGAATAGGGAAAAAAAAGAACGCAGTTGAAAAAAAAAAAAAAAAAAAAGATTGGCGGCTGCGAACAAATTTATGCGCCGATCGCGCTACTGTGTATCCAATAATGTCATTCCATGCCAGCTACGCGTGCGAACGATTCCATCGAGCGTTATACAAAATGAAGAAAAAAAATCGTTAATGCATTCATCGTTAGATAGTTTCTATAGTGCCTTAAGGAATTACCAAGTACAAGACGACGATGCGAATCGCCGACGAGCAAGTACCGAGAGATACGACCGATTACTTTTTTTTTTTCGCAATCGCGTACTTACGTTTGCTCAAACGAGAAACAGAGGAAAAAAAATGTAACGTGTTAATGAGCCGAACGAAATTGCGCCTCGATATTATCGAAAATCGTTCCGACGTCATGCATGAGATACAATCAAAAGGAGAATAATGATAATGATAATAATGAAGATTATAATGTATATATCAGTGCCTTAAATCGATTAAGACGACGAATTAATTCTAAGCTATGTCAAGACTATTTTTTGTACTTGTAATTTTTCTATGAGATATTTAAAAAAATACATTTTACTATTTATGCTTAAAAATCTGTGTTGCTGCTTCTTTTGTCCGGTACTTTTTCTCGAATTTCTTCGAGAATCGATGACTCATCGTCGATGAAATTTCAACGGTGAAAACCATTACAATAATCGTATGCAGAGCGAATTTCGTTAGCTTCGATTATACGGAGTAGAAGTTACAGTGGAGAGGCCGAAACGGCAACGAATTTATTTCTCGCGCACCGAAGAATACGGCGGCCGAGGAACATTCGATCGGCGTCTGGAAACGAAATTCTACTGTAGGGAAAGATGGGCCGAAACGAGCCGCTTTAACAATTCCGGAAGTTTTTTTTTTATTCGAACGACACTTTCTCACTAGTTTTGTCGAAGCGCGATTCGTTTGCACTGAAAAAATGTAAAATTTGATTTTTAAATGATTTACTTCTCAAAAATGGTGTGTATTCTCGTAAAAAAATATAAATGTCTCGAAATTTCGGAAGCAAATGTCGAAGTAAGTCTCCGAGCGATTTTCAAATATTTCCTAATAGAAAAAAAAAAAAAATTAAAATTTCCAAATTCAATTAAGCAATTGGAAAAAGGTTTTGAAAAAAAATTCGCATGTGGAAAATTTAACGACTCAACCGCTAGAAAATCCAAACAATTTCTTCGAAACCAATTTTGCAATACCTTTTTGCCATTCTTACCATGCATAGTTATTGTTCGTAGAAGAAACACCGTCGTTTTTTCGCAACGATCCGCACCACCGATTAAGGTCATGAAACTCGACGATAAAACATTTTTTTTCTATCTCGCTGAATTTTAGCGTTGCTCCATTTCGCACCGAAGTTCGCGTTGATTGCCCCATTCAATCCCTTCCCCTTAAATCGATAGTTGCTCCACCGTCACTTTTACGTAAGCGCGTACGCGTCGAAATGATAAAAACCCGATGGAAATAAAATTTGATTTACAGAACGCGACCAAACCCCGTCATCGTGGGCTCCGTCGGTTGCGATTGTGACGCATCGGCTATTCGCAAAGAATATAACTGGTAAATACCACATCGTAAACGTATACGAAAACGTGCCATCGCACTAGCCCATGCGTGGCGTGCTCTTTTATTTTTTGTTCTTTTTCTTTTTTTGTTCTTTTTTTTTACCTTCGCCACCGTCATTATCGAAAGATAATGCAAGCGCGAGTACACGCCGCACCGCCGTCGATTTACAATAACGTTGGCCAATAAAAAACCGAAAAAATAATCGTGTAGCCTCGTCGGGAGGGGCTATCGTCAAAATTGGTCACGCTCGGCTGACCCGTTCTCTTAATTGTATTTCCTTGCCGTGTGGGTATCTCCCTTCGATCCTCGAGTTCGGTATAGACGAGGGTCGATTTCCGGGCACGTACCACGCAGGGGGTGCTCGCGAGCTACCTCGTCACTTCCGCCCGAAGGGCTCATGTTTCCGGTGCGTACCGACTATGCACTGCCCGTTACACTTCAGCCCTCTCGACAACCCCCCCACCGCCCAAACGTCCCGCGATAATACTTGATGACTAAAACAAAATAATAAAAAAATAAAACAGAACCTTAGAACGATACATTATAATTACTCTAACGGGCTATGAAATAAACATCGAATTTTCCAAAACATTTCGTAACAGTGTCTCGACCCCGAGATTCTACACCGGACGCTTGTATATATGCGTGGATTTGTCCACGTAAGTACGCATTGAATCATTAATGAACCATCGTACGTATACGACTGACCCTGTTACATACATCTGCGTCGCTACCCGACGATCTCGAACTCGCTAATTAGTTAAATAAGATAAGATAATAATCGAAGATAAGAAAAATAAGGAACCTACGAAATTATGAAAATTCCATTCCCGCGTCATTTTATCATTTTGTTTTCAACGTCGTTCACAAAGCTCGTCCGCGATAAAGTTACTTAACTAATGTTTGGCTTCCTCGCGATAGAAGCGTTTTAGAAGACCTCAGGAACAAGTTATGTGGAAATTGAAGCTGCATAATTTTTTATTCCTCGAGAACTTTTGTTTTGGTGTTTTTTTCGACACTTTCATGGAAACGTGTTTAAAATGTTCCAAAACGAAAAATCAAATGGAGAAAAAATAATGTCTTGATTTATGAGTGTGCGTTTGTGTGTGCGCGCATCGTTCGACCTCACGCATGAAAACAGTTTGAGATATCATGCTGAAATTTATACCACATGTTGAGGGGTCAAGACCCTTTCTTTGGTCTAATTTCGAGTTAAAGCTATGCAGTTGTTCGGTTTACATGCCATTTTGAATTTTTCTAAAAGTGTCTGGTGGCGCTTGAAATGCCAAGTTTTTTGGGATATTGGGTTGAAATTTGATATAAAGACGAACGATTATAAACTATTAAAATATTAAAAGAAAAAATGTAATAATTTTATTAAATAAAAAATTAAAAATCGGTCACTCTCGACGAGTGTAAAGTGCGGCACGAGCCGAAAGCGAGCGGGGCGTTCTACACGAGTGCGAGAGAGACCGATTTTTCTCGCACGTGTATTGAACTCGATTTGATGATTCTTCAATTGCCGAAAAAAATTGCGCTTCTCACTAGTGCGATAAAGTACACTTTTCCGCACTAGCGCGTGGAAAAGGCTCGTAAATAGATATTTACGTAAAAAATAACGGGTACAGTAATTAATCGCGAAATACACCTTCTTAAGGAAGCCAAATGTGATAAATGTAGTTTCCTACACACACAACTCAGTAAACTGTGAGAAAAGAAACAGAAGAAGCAGTAGACGGTAAAGACGGTTCGGACTTTTAACAATCTTTTCTTTTTCGCACAAATCCACAAACTTTTTCTTCTTAAATTTACAATAAAAATTTGTTCAATTAACACCTTTTTTTCGTAAAATTAACAAGACAAAAATATTGGATTTGCGTGAACAAGAAAAGATTAAAAATACGAACATTTTTTACTGCGTAGGCCAAGGTCATTGGTACATTATTAAAATTTAATCTCATTCTAACTACAATTTTTTGTAAAACGCATATCAATTGGTATAATTTTCTTTCACGGCATGCAAAGAAGCGCCTTTCTGCCTTGTAAATTTGGGCTCGAAACTTTCTCAAGATTCGCAGTTCAAAAAATGTGCAAACTGGTCACACGCGTCTGCACTGATTGTAATTTTCCGATGTTTTGGAACGCGCCGAAAACGTTGTCGTCGAAATGCCGAGGGAAAAAAAATTCCACGAAAACAAAGCTTCGCGAGGAATAAGAAAGATGATTAAATAAAATAATTGTCTTATTTAAATTGGCGTTTCTGGAAGCCGTTCCGGCAGCGATTTATACGATGACGCACCGATGCGTCGAGCATCGGAGTGCAACGACAACAACAAACGAAATTTTAATAAGCTCCTCCGGAACGAAGAATCATCGAACCCATGCCGGATTTCGAGCGTGATAATTTGAATGCCGTCCAATCGTCGATCGTTCGCGCTCGGCAATTTCCATAACGCCGCATACGAAAATGAAGAGACATTAACGATTGCATTCATCGTTTCTTCTGCTCGCGCTTTTTTGGCCAAACGAACATGCAATCGCGGCTCGTCGATGCGCGTACTCGGATAAAGTCACCCTTCCGTCGGCGATAGTTACGAACGTTTTTTTTTCACGATCGCGTCGATCACGATCGCTATTTCGATGTATCATCGTGCGAGCGTCAACGGCTTTGGGGCTTTTTGCATTTTCTATTCATGCAACGCTCGCTCGCCGGTGTCTACGAGCAATAGTCAATGAATAACATTGGCCGAGAACAATCGATAGCGAATAAAGAGCGGGCCACCTCGCCGGGGTTTAAACTACTAAATAACACGGGAATCAAACATACTTATCGGTATTTACGATAATTATTAACCCATGTGACTGAATTACGGAACGATTTGCGATGCAAAGCGTGGCCGGTTCGGGCGTCGCAAGGTCATCCGCATTAAAACAATGAGTTATGGAATCTTTTTTTCTCTTTCATTTCGCCACTATGCGCGGTTATAAGAGTAACCGATGGCGGCGGTGAGAGCCTCATTGTCACCGCGACTATCGTGACGATCCAACTAGAGGAGTTATCGAGTTCGCGGAATTGCGATATTTTTCCATACAACGCATATTAAACGTAGGGTACGGGTGAAAGGATTCGAAACGCGACATAATTAGTACGAAAAAAAAAAAAAAAAAATTATACAAAAAAAATTATCGTACGAAAATCGGTTTATCGGACAAAATTCGAACGTTAAGGAATCTGTTGAAGGCTGGAGACCGTACGGGATAATAATAACGACGAGAGAAGACAGAGGAGAGGACGAGTTCGGCGCCGACGTTGTTTCCGTTGTGCAAGGATTTTTTTCGCCCTTCTTCGCGGTACGATCGAACTAGGACAGATATGGATGCGGTACCTATGTCAACGGGTTACATCCCAATTGGAATCTTCTACCCATTGATTTTCGTGGTCACGACTCTGTTGGCGATACATTATTACATGGAGAATTTGAGGGTCGTGAGAATGGGCCGAAAACTTCCAGGTAAGAAAAAAGAAAAGCATTTTTTTTTTTTTTTTATCAACGTTCTTAATTGCTTGCAAATCGTGAAAAATCGGTAAAATCGGTGAAATTGCGCGTATCAGGGCCACCGACCGTGCCGTTCTTCGGCAACGCTCTCATAACTCTTGGGCTCAAGCCCAAGGATGCCCTGTACATGTTGCTCAATTACGATCACTACGGCAACGTCATCAGGGCCTTTTTCGGCCCGAAACTCGTCGTTTTCATCATGGATCCTCGGGACGTTGAAGTTGTACTGGGCAGTCCGGTGCACATCGATAAAGCGCCCGAGTACAGGTACGCCTTGGGAAATTACGATAAAATAAAAATTGCAAAAAAATTTTTCAAAAGAGTTCAATTCGATAAATCGATGAAAATTTGCAATCAGGTATTTCGCACCGTGGCTGGGCGAGGGTCTTCTCATAAGTACCGGCGAGAAGTGGAGGAGTCACAGAAAAATCATCGCTCCCACGTTTCATCTGAACGTGCTGAAGACATTCGTGCCGGCGTTCTACGAGAACAGTCGCGATCTCGTTCACCGATTGCGCGCCGAGGTCGGCAAGGAATTCGATTGCCACGACTATCTGTCCGCGGTGACCGTGGACATTTTGTTGGCAACCGCGATGGGAGTCAGGGAACGCAAAGACAAGACTGGATTTGACTACGCGATGGCGGTCATGAAGTAAGAATTATGAAATCTGCGACGATATTTCGTTTGGCATCATTTTTTTTTCACTCTCAACCGAAGATGAGATTGGGAGAGAATTTCGATAACTTCGCGACGGGGATAAAATCTGCAAAAAATCAGCATCACGAAAGATTCTAAGAAAAAATGCATACTTATTTAGAATCAGTAACAAATCATCTTCATTGGAAAAAAAAGTTCGATTGCCTGATAATTCGATGAAATTTTTTTTTTTCATCATTTTTTTAATAACTTTTTTGAGTTATTATTACGCAAGATCAATCTTTCGAGTGCATTCCTTACGGTTGATTGCTTAAAGATTTTTATCTCATCGGGAACCGCTCGAAATTCTCTCAGAATTTTCTCCGGATCTCGCATTTTCTCGGATCGCACGCGGACTGCCTGAAACTAATTCTCGTTCAAACGTCCTTTCTCGCGATTTCAGGATGTGCGACATAATTCATCGACGACAGTACGATCTTCGTCTGAGGCTCGACTCGACGTTCAAGTACTCGAGCGACTTCAGGTTACAGGAGAAGCTTCTGGGAATCATTCACGGACTGACGAGTGGCGTCATAAGAACGAAGAAACAGGAGTACCTCGAGAAAGGCGAGGAGAGCTTGTCGCAATTTAATCGTCACGACAACGGAAAGAGCGGATTCGACTCGAAACCGAGCGCGGAAAAGATGCGTTACGTCAGGGACGATCTCGACGAAATCGACGAGAACGACGTTGGTGAGTCGTCGACGATGATCCATGAAACATTCGATGGTTTCTCGTCGTATAGATCAATGATATTTTATCTTTTTTCGTCTCCAGGCGAGAAGAGACGACTCGCTTTCTTGGATCTCATGCTCGAACTGTCGAGAAACGGTGCCAATCTGACCGAGGAAGAGGTCAAGCATCAAGTCGACACTATAATGTTCGAGGTAAGACGATCGAATGAGCCTTATTGAGAAAAAAAAAACATCTAATTTTGGCGATAATTTTCATTCTTCAGGGTCACGACACTACAGCTGCTGGATCCAGTTTCGTTCTTTGCCTTTTGGGAATCCACCAAGACGTTCAAGTAAGTTCTGACCAATAAAGGGACATTCGTACTGACAAAGATCGAACTTGATAACGGAACATGAAGAAAACGTAACGTTCCCCGGACCAGCGTAGTTCTCTTCGAATCCGACGCGCGTCCACTTCACTTTAAGGTACCGAGAAACGCGATGATGTCTTTTCGCTCTTCGGGCTTCTTCAGGCCGGCGAATACCATTTTCGTGCCCGGAACAGTTTTCTTCGGCTGCTCGAGATACTCGTCCAGAGTTTTCTCGCTCCACTGAACGCTCTTCTTCTTCATCGCGTCGGTGTAGTTGAAGCCCGCGTTCGCTAATGACGACAAAGCGCGCGCGATCAATTTCTCGATGATCATCGCCGTTCTCATGAATTATAACTTTTTTCTTTTTTTTTTTCTTCACCTCCGCGACGATTTTTGAATTGCAAATCTCACTCACTTCCGCAAGTTCTTCCGAGTATGCCGAAAAGGTTAGGTCCAATTTTGTGCTTTCCGTCCTTCTCGGTGTTGTGACAAGTCGCGCACATTCTCGCGAACAATTTCTTGCCGTTCGCCGCGTCGCCCATTGTCCGAATTGTCCGACAGCTTGGTCACGTGTATCGTATTTTTTTATCGGCTGCGAAGATTGCCTCGTCGCGTGTCGATGTTGACAGGAATTTTGATTCTTTTCAAGGGGCGCGCGGAGTGGATTGGCAATCTTCCTTTATTTTTTTCATTGGAGCCAAAGTATCGGATTTGGTCACAATAGTCTACGGAACAGAAACCCAATGAAATCGGATTGGCCGTGATTTTTTATTCGTCGCTTTATCATTCCGTCTCTTTCGATCACAATGGATTAGAAAGAGACAGAATGATGAAAGGAGGAATAAAGAAAATACGGTCATTAAGTTGGGGACCATTTGTTGATAACATTTCGCAATTATTAATGCGCTAAATCAATCTGCTTGGCATATGCTGGATTTTTTTTTCAAATTTTGGTCCCATTCGGAAGGTATCGAATTTTTGGCTGCTCTGTCCGTGAAACTTTTGACCGGGCCGTAATGCAAACACTGCCTTAACGAAATTCTCTTGGAATTACGATTTTCTCTGGGAATGCGGATACACTTTTCTGAACAACATCGAAATGCGGACGTGCAATATTTTAGAAAGCCCATTCGTAGCAAAAATGGCACCGACAGGCGTTTTTCTATTTTTTACACGTTCGTGATCGGAATTTTCATTGATCTTGTTTAGGCGCGCGTTTACGAGGAGATCGAAGAAATATTCAAAGGCTCCGATCGTCAGTGTACCTTCGCGGACACGCTGGAGATGAAATATCTCGAAAGAGTCATTATGGAGACGCTGAGACTGTTTCCACCGGTACCGGCCATCGCCAGGCATCTGAACGAGGATGTGAAATTGGGTAAGTCGCTGTTCGACGCTCGCGGTTTCCTCTTCATCGACCAACTCGGCGAATCGAGAATCAACCGATCCGACATTAATATTTTTTCCAATGAAATTTTACCAGTTTCCGGTGATTACGTACTGCCAAAAGGCAGCACCGTGGTTATTCCGCCCTACAAAATTCACCGACTGCCCGAATACTATCCGAACCCCGAAGTCTTCAATCCCGACAACTTCTTGGCCGAGGAAACGCAGAACAGGCACTATTACGCCTTCATCCCATTCAGCGCCGGACCGCGGTGAGAAACCATCTTTCATCAACTGATCACAGTCTTCTTTCGATCTGTTAATCAATTTATCTTCACTTCGCTTCCTCAAGTAGCTTTGTTTCGATGGAAAAAAAAATTCCGAGTTCTTCTCGTAAACGTGTTTAGAATTGAAAAAAAATGGTCTGCAAACGACTATCGGTAGTAATAAATGAATAAAATAATTATCGAATATTATATATTCAATAAATAAATGAAAACAGGTAAAAAACAAGTGGCTATGCACGAAAAAACTAACGATTAACGTGAGTCATCGCAAAACAAAGCTTCTTGAAGGAAACCAAAAATAGACCAGTAGACTGATAAGAGAAAGCGAGGGAGCGAGATGCGAATGCGATTGTTCTTTGTTTTTCAGATCGTGCGTCGGTAGAAAATACGCGATGCTCAAGCTCAAGGTACTCCTGTCGACGATTCTACGAAACTACAAGATTCTCTCGGATCTCACGGAAAAGGACTTCCGGCTTCAAGTGGACATAATTCTCAAGAGGGCCGACGGTTTCAGAATAAAGATCGAGCCAAGGAACGCGAATGCCATGCCCACGAAAAACTGAGAGGAACGACGAGTGTTTTGCCATTAAAAATCATCGAATTCGCATGTATCTGAATAAAATCATAAACCAACCTTAAAACTACATCTCGCTTCTATTCGACGAATCGCTCGACGAACTTTCAACCGAGAACATGACGACGAAACGGCAGAAAAAAAACGACAATTACAAAGATAAATTTTATTGATCCGGCGACCGACATTTGAGCTTCTCTTTAACCTCGGCAATGTGCTCGAATTCTTCGATTTTTTTAATCTTCCGCCTGTCCATGGCGAGAAATTCGAGGCCCCACGGAACTATGAAAATACTGTTTAGGCCGATAAGCACTAGTTGGCATATCGAGAAACTATTGGTCCAATCTTTGATGAAACCTGAAGAAAAGAAAGAAATCGATAATTAGTTTATTCCAGCTGCTCGATCGATTCTTCGCACTCACCGACGACGGGACCGAAGAAGATCATAATTCCTCCGCTGACGAG
Organism: Ischnus inquisitorius; assembly: GCA_963924025.1. Classification (NCBI taxonomy): domain Eukaryota; kingdom Metazoa; phylum Arthropoda; class Insecta; order Hymenoptera; family Ichneumonidae; genus Ischnus; species Ischnus inquisitorius. The sequence goes on along the minus strand of OZ001254.1, from coordinate 14,382,031 downwards.
TGAGAATATTCCGTAAGCCGCCGAGTACTTTTCGACCGGGAAGTTTTCGATCACGACCAACGGTTGTGGAACGTACATCCACGAGCGCACGACCCCGATCGCCGTCACGCTCGCCAAAAGTCCTCCCAGCGTGTTGTCGAAGCAGAAGAACGCGATTTTCGCGAAGCTCATGCATATCATCCCGATGAAGAAGAGAAACTTCGGTCGCGCGCTCACGAAAAGCGTGAATACCGCGAGACACATTCGCGAGACGAGCTCCGCCGCCGCCGCGACGGTTATCGTCAAAGCGGCGTCGCTCTTCGTGTAGCCGAGATTCGTCATTATCAGCGGCAGCAACGAGGCGAAAATCGAGTCGCTCAAGAAGACGAAACTTATGCCGAGATTCGTGCTCATGAAGGTGCGATCTTTCAACAACGAGAGCTCGAACAATGCGACTATCGAGGTGCTGAAAGCAACAATTTAGCGTTAGACAATGTTTTTTGTTCGTTTGTTTTGTTTTTTTGTTTCCTTAAGGTAGTTCGAGCGGTCCAGACCGGGGAAATGTATCGCTCGGTCTACCTTGAACCTTCAAGTACGACGGCTTTTCGTCGCGAGAGACTTCGTGAACCGACGCTCGAGCGAGTCTTTTATAAACCTCATTATTAATACAAATCTGAAACATAACGAACGATGCTGATTCCGACTTTGGTTCCGACTTTATTGATTTCCACCCATTTTTGACTTCCTTTTATTTCTTTATTTTCGTCGACAAGGAAAAACTTGAAGTTCATTTTGTTGATAACAAAAACGACAATACGATAATTCCAAGATTTTCTTTGCGACCGCCGTACTCGAAGGATCAAAATAACGGATCGTTAGTCTCACAAAAATCCCGCTGATTCCGCTTCTTCTTTTTCCTCGTCATCCACGCCCTTGATTTCCTTGACTTCCTCGTTCCTTCGAAATTTCTTCTCGAATCTGTGCGGAACTTCGGCGAACGTCGAGCCGACACCGGCGATATTGCCGATACTGGAGGCGGACAATCCCGACATATCCTTCGTGAATGCGGCGCGATTCGTGCCCGACATCGTGCGCGAGCGCATTCCATGCTCGAGGTCCGAATTCGATCCGACCCTCACCTGTTCGAGGAGGGCAAAAATTAATTCGAGTTCATCGGATCGCAAGAAAGGAGTCTCGTGGCCGGGTCGAACGAATGCGAATTCGAGCGTTCAAACGGTTCGGGTAAACGCGCGAGGGGTCGCGTACTCTCAGTGTTTCTATGAGAAGAGGAACTTCGCGAGCTCCACCCTCCTTGAGGCTCCTGAGGCTGCTCCACCTGCTTGGTTTCGCGAACACCTGGGCAACGTGAATGGTCGAACGACGATTCGCGAGTACGGGATGTACGAATTTGCCGTCGTGAGGCTTTTCCTGCAGCCTCTCAGACATGAGCTTCCGGCTCTCCTCCGCCAGTCTCGCTCGCTCCTTCCGGACCTCGTCCGGGTCTCTGGCGTGCCATTCGACCGGATGCATCATCATCATTCCGACGATGCAATGAAGGCTCAGAACCCCGGTTAGCACGGCCGTGCCTGAAGACGAGAAAAGAAAGAAAAAGAAAAAAGAACGAATCTCTTGGACACCGTCGAGGGAGGGTTGCAATTAAGACCGGTGAATGATCGCTCCGAATTGTTAATCCGATTGATAATTGTTATATGCCGATTTCATCGAAAATCGACGATGCAGTATTTTTTTTTACATTCCTGTTTTGAAACCTGCGATTTACTAAATCGATCATTCACCGGCCTCCGATTGACACAATTAGTTCTCGTCGTCGAAGCGCGAGTGTGATTGCTCACCTCGTGATCCGTACATGCTCATTAATTTTTCGATCAATATCGGATAGACTATACCCCCCAATCCAACGAATACGTGAGTTCCGCTCATTACCTGGATGAAAAAAAGAACATTTCAAAACGTTATCGATTCGGTTCTCACATTATTGTAGAATGTCACAAAAAAAAATGATCGGTCGGAAGAAATATCGCAATGTAAAAAAAAATGGTAAGTTCCATTTTCCGATACTGGATGATTGTACGCATTGAACAAAACTGGACCATTAAATCTAAGACAGCTGAGATGACAAAGTAATTAATATACTTTTGAGGAGCAATTTTTTTTTGCATACAATTTTTTTGCATACGAATAAGAATTTTTGCATACGAACTTCCAGTGCCAGAAAATTTGTTTACCAAAAAGTGTCTTTCAACTAAGCTAAACGATTTTTCATGCTAAAAAATCGTCGTACCGATTTAATATATTTCAACTAATTGTTCTTCCCAACTAATAATTTTTTTTTTCATTTTTCGTTCTCGAGTATAATGACAGAACCTTAGATCGCTTTTTGACCCAGTAAGCGTTGAAGTTGGAGTTGCATATATTGTTCATTATACCGAGGCCGAATCCCTGCACGAAGAACACCAAAGCCATCTGCCAGACTTGATTGACGAAAGCCAACAGAATGTTCGGCACGGAGAAAAGTACCGCGGCAACAACTCCGATCGGCCTCATAGGATATCTCTTCAGCATCGCGGTCGTCATTATGCCTGTAAAATCCCAACGAAAAGAAAAATTGGGCAAACTAAATTTCCACAACGTTTCCGCAATTTCTTTTAAACGTCGTCCACAAAGCTCCTCCATGATAAAGTTGCTCAACAAATTTTGACTTCCCTATAGAGAAAGCTTCGCAAACGGCGGTAGGAAGAAAATGAAGATGCGACGTGCAAGTTTAGTTTGCAGCATTTTGCACGACTCAGTTTCATTAATGACCCCAAAAAACGCAGATTGAAAAAAGCTTGCATTCGACCGAAAATGTTATATATATTTTTCTTAAATATTTTTATTTTTCGAAAATTAAAAAAAAAACTCAATTTTGTGAAATGTCGTCTCAATTGATTTTAATTGAAATCAACAGCAACCGTCCGATAATCCAAACATTTTTTTTCTGTCAATACAAAGTTTTATCTATGAGGAAGGAAAAAAAATTGTCGGGTACAATTGTTGCAACGCTACCCTCGAGTATGTCAGATCTTTGCGATCCGTCCCTCGAGATCGTTGCCCCGTTTGCTTCCGGATCTTCGACGACTACGCGCCTCCGAAGTTCCGGTAGCGCGTATCGGGCTTTTCCTTCTCACCGATAAGAGAAGACAATCTCGTACTCACTGGACAGGGAGAAGCTTATCATGAAGACCGAATTCAGAACGGTCATCGCCGCGCCGGCCTGTCCGGTGGCTTCGAAAAAATCACCGAACACGATGGTGAACGACGGCGTCGACGCGGTCGCCGTAACCTGGGGAATTAATCGTACATTTTTTCACCACCGTGTCTAAGTCTCGTTGCCTATCGGGAGCGCCGATCGTTAAAGCTGTTTGTGCTACCGTGTGATAGGCGCTAAGAGTTTCACATGTTTTCGCGCTGTAGTGCCCCCTTATCTTGATAACCGATTTTTTTTTCTCTCTCCCCGCCCGACGATCCGTTGGAGCCGCGGACCGCGGGCGCATCGTATCGTCGACGGCGCGAGGCGCTTTTCACCGATACAACGATGTCCCGATAACCAATATACCCGAAAAAATACATATTAAAAAAAAAAAAAAAAAAAAAAAAAAAAAATTGGATTCAAAATTTGTTAGTTGCGTTTAGCGGTTCGGGATTTCACTCACAAAAACGAGAATCATAGCGAGAGCGATCATCCATCCCCAGCCGCCGTCGGGCGCGAGATCCTCGGCCTTGATCTCGTCCGTCTCGTCCAAGCTCGCCTCGAACAATTGTCCGTTGTTCCTGTCTCGCCCGCCGACATCTTTCTCACTGGGAAGATACTTCACTGTAACACTCGCGCTCCCATCGCTCGTCGACGTTACCGGCATATTACGCTCGACACTGTCGCCAATATCGTTTCAGCTTACTCGCAGAGTGGGCGCAAAGATAGAGGCAACGTGAAATTCGAAAAAGAAAATAAACGATGATATCGACGATTCGGTCGAGCCGAATATACGGAGGTGCGTACGAAAACAATCCGAAAGATTCTCAAACGCTTATCACAAGTTGGTCAACACTCTCCCACCTAGCGCGATGTTTTCTTTCTTCGCTTCGGAAAAAAAAAACAAACTCGTGTTCGATCGATCGCGCGGGCGTTTTTCGTCGATGTCCCGCTCGTTGCGATTAGCGGCGACTGCGGAGGGACGATTCACCGAAGAGAATTTCCGGCCGAATGGGGCTCGCTCGTGGCGAGACGAAGAAATCATTATTAACTTCGTCTCGACGGCGAATTGATTCGCGATTTCTAGAAAACATCTCCTTATCTGCAAACACCTTTAGGCTGCAGTTCCTGGCGCGTCGCCGGTAACGGTGCGATTTAAGTCGCGTCCCATACCTTGTGTCAGGCGGGACCGAGTGAATTATGACTCCCCGGTGATTGCACGATGACTGACGTTAGATCCGTAGACACTTGTGGCAAACAATTCTGATTTGTTTCTTTTTTTTTTTCCTTTTTTCTTTGCCGCGTAATCCGGTAAGCTCGGGCAAACGCGAGCGTGTCATTTCAGATAGCATTTTCGTACAATTCACGCGGTGGATTTGATCGACGGTGCCGCGCGCGGTGCGGTATCGTCTCGAGTACCGATCATTCGCCGAGTATTATTAATTCGCCAAAAAATTTTTTTCAAAAAAAAAAGGTACGCCAAGTACGTGAAAAATCTGTTCACGGAAAGTATTCAAAAAAGCAAGTAAAATTATATGGGCCAAGTGTCATGCAAAACACACTTCAGTATGGCAAAAACTATTGTCTTTTTGAGGCAAAAAAAATTGGTGTAAATAATTGGCGTTCCAGTGTTTGCTAGATTCACAATAAACCGCTAGCTGTGGAACGCCAATTATTTACAGAAATTTTTATTGCATTAAAAAGACAATAGTTTTTGCCATACTGAAGTGTCTTTTGTATGACACTTGGCCCATGTAATTTTACTTGCTTTTTTGAATACTTTTCGTAAACAGATTTTTCACGGACTTGGCGTACCTTTTTTTTTCGGAAAAAAATTTTTGGCAAATTTCATTACTTTTGGAAACTGTCATAAAATCTCGACGAAACTGCCAATGTCGACGCAATGATAATAACTCGAAAAAAACAGTCCGTGTCGACGTGAAAAATAACAGCAGACAGCTGAGGCGCTGTGACGACGAGCGCGCCACCGCGCAGATTTTTCGTCGAACTGATGTAAATAGTTGACATATATATTTGGGACATTTTTTAATTTGTTTGGACCCTGTAAAACTTTCGGTCCCAATATCTCAGAACCGGCTGAACCAATTGATTTCTAAATAGGCTCTTTGGAAAGATTGGCCCGAAATTATATTATAGAACTGGCCTTTAAAATTCGCGTCGTTGTACCGTTCCTGAGATATATCGATTGAAAGTTTCACTTCCGGCATATTGGCGTATTTATACACGGTAGCGTTATGCCACGAAAAAAAAAAAAATTTCAGTACTTGGCGTCGAGACGCTACCGCGTCTCTTGATAGACTTTTCGCCAGATTTCCCGGATACTCGACAATGAGATTGAGCGATTTATTGGCTGTTTGCGATTCGGCGTACATTATCATTGTCATCATTGTCGTTCGCCGTCACGTGCTGAATTGATAATTGAAGGCTGCATCGGTTTAGGCTCAATGCTGCCGCGATCGAGCGCCAGCGAGGCCTCGTGCGCGCGAGATCTCGCGCCTGGCGACGAGGCAACCCGTCTCGCGCGAGTGGCAGACGCGAAGCTCGCGTTCAGGGGCCGCGGGTCGCGTTTCGCGCAAGTCGCGCGGGAAGTCCCAGCGCCGGCGACACGTGCCGATGTAATATAATCACATCCTGCTTATTGGTTCATGCCGTCGTAATTATGCAGCTCGGCGAACAGTTTACATCTAATCGAGCGATATTCCACGACGACCCATTGTATTCAACGGAATATGCAGTTAATTAACGGCAGATTAAATATGCTTACGGAATGCTCAAGTGTGTGAGAACATAATAAAAAAAAACATAAGATTTTCTTTTACTAGTACCGAGGAGCTTTTGGATAGAAGAAGGTGGGGCAATATGGACCGACGATAAGATCCTCGAAATACTGTTTTAATTTTTTCTAAATAATAAATAGATGTATTTATTTGTTATTAATGAAATAATGTATCGATTAATTATTGTCATATATTATAAAAACATTATTATTTATTTATTTATTTTTTCTATTTCGGAAATTGAATTTTTTCACAATTTGGTTTAATTATTAAAAACGGCTTATTTTTAGACGAATTGAACGCACGGATGACATTGATTTCGTATCGGCACCAAAACAAATTAATTAATTCCTTATCTTACTCATGAGCATATCGCAAATTGAGTGTATCGTCGTCAGAAGAAATTATTATTCATATGTCTTGAATTCTGAGACTGGTTGACTCATAAAAATGTTTTTTATGATTCGTCGAAATATTACAAGTGTACGCTAGATGCGTCTAAACGCAATTCATTACGAAAACTGCATAATTATCGCAGAACAATAGCGTTGCACTGTTCGCTCTGCATTTATTGTTATGCAACTGAAATAAAACAGTCCCGTCTCCTTCGAGAATATCGATGATTTTCACAATTTTACATTTTCATTGGTCGATGTGGTCCGAATATTTCTGGATAGATGATGGATTCCTCAACGCCTCGTTTATCACTGAGTTAATAAGTCCAAAGGTAGAGCGGCCTATTCCATTGCGTATGCGGACGAAGCGCGCTTAGAGGAAATATTATCGATGACCGAACAGCCTTGGACGAATCACAGCAATCAGATCGGCAATGAAAAAGATTCACAGAACGGAGGCATCTTACTTTAGTTGCAAGAAACAATCATCGACACCTCTATGAATAATTCACCAATTATTTCGCTCGCGGAATCGATCGCGTTAGTTTATCGGTAGCCTTGCATTTTTTTTTTTTTTTTTTTTCAATACTTCATCGATATCGTCGAGTGATGTGCAGGGCTTCGAAACATCTAATTCGACGACGATCTCTCCGACACCGGACGCTCGCAGGATCAGTATCGTTCCGTCACGCAAAGTCGTCACCTGCCGCGAGGAGTCACGCGATCTCACGAATATTTCTCGACCGATTGTGATAAAAAATAAAATGAAACAAGTGCGCGAATAGAGTACAAGAGAGAAATATCGGAAAAATATTAGGCTGACTGGATTTTTTTTTTTTTCAAATTCTCTTTAATTGCTTTGATATAAAATAGGTATATTTACTTCATTATTCCGCATTGACGAAATACACTGACAAAAAAAAACACCGACGTGATAGACAAATAAATTACAGTACGCAATTAGAATTAAAAAAAAAACTCAGACAAATATTGGACCCACTGGCCATTTTTTGTAAAATATTCGAATTGTGCCATTTATACCGAATTATTAGTGCTTATTTTTGCGATATTTATTTTATTTTATATTTATTCAATATTGTTGAAAAAAGAACGGAGAAAAAATTACAAAAATATCACAGCGATATCGAATTTACTGGAATTTTTTTTCGCGCACCTATATTGAAAAAAAATAATTTCCTCACGAGCTATCTCGTTACTTTGATACAAAATTGCATATTTTTGCATAATAATTGTTCATTGATTGTCGAGTGAGCTACCTCGGAGTGCGATCCGCCACCACAGACAACTATCGTGACTACCGATCGATCGTGGCGCTGGATAGTGAATGAGAGACGTCATAATCGATCGGAATCGCCGAGAGACTATTTTCTCGCCGGCTATCGGTGACTTATCGTCGTGAGAGGCTTGAATTTTCCACTAATCGCATTACGATCGCGATCACATAAGAGGAGTGACGTACGATCGATAAAAATCTTGGAATTCACACATCACGTGCCCTGATAAACATCGACTGTCGAGCCGAGGTCGAAATCTAAAAAAAAAAAAAAAAAAAAAAAAAAAAAAATAGTAAATACGAATCAGTCCTATTTATCCGATCGAGCGAACCGCGAGTAATCGGCTACACCTGAATTCACAATTCCTCATTTCTTTCGTTACTACATTTTTATAGAATTCCACCAGTTCACTATTGCGCGCTCGCGCGTAACCACACACGAGAAAAAATACTCTACAAAAGTGTTAAAAATAAATTTAATTTTAAAAAGTTGCGAGTGCATCGAAGGGGGTTCTGTAAAAATAAGTGGAAAAAAAATCGAATTTAATAGCTTGTTGTTGGAGGGTGAAGATTAGTTATCGCCCAGCATTAAGAGGCCTGGTGCGATAAGCGGACAAGCGAGGTTGGGTCAACGACAGAGAGCTGGATAGAATATAGTATAGTGAACCTCTGTGGGATTGCTGTGTATCTTGGCAGCGTGACCATTGTCTTCGTTGAAACGTTTCACGTTAAAAAAAAAAAAAAAAAACGATTTCGGTATGAAGGATCCGAAAAAAGTGAAAGCTCCGGACGGAGGCTGGGGATGGATGGTGTGTCTCGGCGCTAGTATGGTTACGGTAAAGTTTCGATACTCTTTTCCAATTCGGTTGACTACAACGAAAAAACCGTGATTGAATAAAACCATTATTGTAAAAAAAAAAAATAGTTTTCACTGCGAGCCTTGGAGCCCTCATTTGGCCTTGTGTTTCGCGATTTCCTCCGAGATACGAACACAGATTCAACGGAGACGAGCGTTATAACGAGCATTTTTGATGCAAATATGAATTTCTCAGGTAGGCTTTGATTTTTCATTCCACTGAATTTTTTTTGTGTTTTTCGAATAAAATTGACTTAAAAAACAGGACTCTTCGTTGGACCTTTGCTGAAGAGATTCTCCTACAGAAAAGTCGTCATTGCGGGAGCGCTTCTGAGCTCGGTGGGCCTAATCACGACGTCGAGAGCCCAAAGTGTCGCGCAAGTCGTTTTCAGCTACAGTGTTTTGGTCGGTATAGGAAACGGACTCGCTGTGGCCGCGACATTCGTCGCGATCAATAATTGGTTTGATAAGAAACGTGGTCAGGCGGTTGGATTATCCATGGTCGGCACAGCGATAGCTATGATGTTGATGCCGCAGGTTAGGTTACCTAAATTAATAATAAAAAAAAAAAAGATTTCAAGAAACTTTTCAACGTACTCTTGGTGAAAAGTGCACTTTTCTGCACGCGTGCGTGGAAAAGTGCACTTTTCCCCACTGATTCGTTGAAAAGTGCACCTTTCCGCACTAGCGCGTTGAAAAGTCATAAAATCAACTCCAATACACAAACCAGAGATTTTTAGACCCTAGTGCAGAAAAGTGCACTTTCGGTCCCTTTCATAGTCGTCGTGAGCGACGACGATGTCTCTTCTTGCTCTTGTATCTAAATCGACCATTTTAATTGTTCGAGACACGATTTATAATCGATAATCCTGTTGATTCGAACAGCTGGTAGATGTGCTACTCGTCGCTTATGGATTTCGCGGCACGATGTTAATAATCGGTGGCTGGTCGATGCACTCGCTGATCGGTGGCTGCCTCCTCAGGCCCGTGAAGCCGACGGGGCAACGGCGGGAATCGATGAGCCTCAAAGTATGAAAGTCTCCGGCACGTCCTGGGGTATTCCTGAGCTTGACTGTAGGGGTGTGTTCAAATTCATTCATCGAAATTCGGAGCATTCGGAGCATCACAAAATCCATAACATTGCATCGGTCAGAGACGCAGGAATGCCCCGCGCGCGACGATCCTTCGAGAGCTCGATAAAGAAAAAACAAATGTGCATCGTTGATTGCTCAGGTTATCGAGAACGGAAAAACGGAGCCGAACTCGGCGAACGTCGAGGACCCGAAGAATTCTGCGGAAAAGGAGGAACTATTGAAACTCGCGATCAAACAAAAATCCGACGAAGCCGAAGAGACGCAGAACGAAGAATCGGAGAAAACATTGGTCTGGTACCGAGTCGCGATGAGAGCGATTGCGGATTTTTTGGATTTGGAGTTACTGAAGGACACGGTGTACCTTAACGTCATAATTGGACTGAGCTTGTTCAACGTCGCTGAGTCGAATTTCAAACTGATGACACCGTTCTTTCTTCAAAGCGTTGGTACGACGACCGAAAAGCTTCCGTAGCGTTGATGATTTCTTTTTTTCTTAAAGTGGTAGATTATACATTTTTTCTTTTTTTTTTTTTAATTCGCTACTAACTCGTAGGAATGACGAATTCGGAAGTAGCATTCTGCCTTTCCCTTACCGCTTTCAGTGACATTATGTCCCGACTGATACTGCCCCCGATCTTCGACAGGATGGGCCTGAGGAAGAGGCGTATTTTCTGGATCAGTTCCCTGCTCGTTAGCTTCGGCCGATCCTGTGAGTAACAAATCACCTCAAAATAATTTAAATAAATTAAATTAATTAAGGAAATTAAATGAATTAAGCAAATCATTTTTTTTCGTCATTTTCTCTCCAGTTCTTGCGGAACGAAGCAAAGGATATTTATTGATTGTAAGTCTGGTCGTGATCGGGTTCGTCCGCGGTGCTGTGATCCTAAACATCAATCTCTCGGTCTCGGAGTGCTGCAGTCTGCAGAAGCTGCCCCACGCCTTGGGACTGTTCATGGTGTCGAAAGGACTGTTCTCGCTGACTTTGAGTCCTCTTATCGGTGAGCAGATAAGCTTAGCAATACTAGATATTAGATATATTAGATTGAGTCCTCAATTCGAAACATCACGCATGGGACTGATTGAAAAAAAAAAAAAAATTTATTAAATATGTGATTTTCAATTCATCATTGAATACGTGTGAATTCTACAATTTTTACGATATCAAAATTCCGCCTCTGAAGTGAGAATTCTTACACTTTGGCGTTTCGATTTCGCGCTATGTGAACTCAAAAATATCAATTTTTGGCAGAGTTTTCCGGGGACGAAAAAACGGGGTCTCTCAGACCCCTGCGTGGTGTTTCCGGACTAATCTAGTATAGCAACTTTTTTTTTAATTTTCGAATTCTCTGATTCTCAAGGATTCGTCAGGGATTACAGTGGAAGTTACAGAATCTGTATTCACGCGATGACGATACTGATAATTATCGGCTTTATCTCGTGGTCGATGGAATTCTCGTGGAAGGCCATACGTCGAAGAGGAAGCGAGAGCGAAAAAGTTCTACCGATCGATAAGCACGCAGCGTGATCCGACGCCGAGTTGTGCCTCTTCGCGTATGCAAACAATCCGAGTACGAGGCGCAGTTATCGGCCATCCACAGTGACTGGCGTTCCTCGTGATAAACGACGAATAACAGTTGGATAGCAGGAGGCGCGAAGATGTCATTGACTGCGGAGCTTTTTTTTCTTCCAATGATGTCCAATCGCTGTTACCGTTAAGGTAATCCGAGCGTCGCAGTTCCGAGGAAATGTGAGATTCAGAGAAAATTTAGAGGAATTTTCGAGCGAAAATCCCCAATTGATTGATTGTTTTCCCAATTGACAAAAATCTTTAAAAAATCAAGCATGTGGAAGGCGTTCGAAAGATTGCTTCCGCGTTATAATAATTCCAAAAAATGTTCAACAAATGCATGAAGAAAAACTTGTTGAACAAATTACCCGAAGGTTGCGCTAAAATTCATATTTTCCAAAATTTTTTTGGAATTTGGGATTTGTTAAAGCAAAATCAATCTTTCAAACCTATGATTAATTTAAAAAAAAAATTTATCCTATTGGGAAACGTTAGAAATTCTCTCCGAATTCTCTCTGAATCTCACATCCGCCGAACTGTACCGCTGGGACTGCCTCGAAGCCGCGTCGTTGCAAGAGATCCGCGCGAGGGAAGGGTTTCTAATGGAGACTCGTGGAAAAATCTTAACGAGTACCGTGTACTCATTTCTATGTAAAAAAAAATCCTAATAATAATTCGAGTATCTCGAAGTACAAATAATAAAAAAAGAGAAAGATTTGCTTTTCCAATGATTGTTAAAACTCACGAATTTTTTTTTCGCACAAAATTTGATCCTGCACAAATTTCAACGATGATCGACTCCGGACGAGGCACGCGACTTTATTATCGATCATCGATTGAGTTCTCGCCTTTTGTAAGTGCGGCGTTGATGGCTCGAAAATTGCGACGTCGAATTACGGCCAAAAGAAATTTTCGTCGCAGTTTGAACGGGCTTTCGAGGTCCGTGCGTTGTGTCTCGCGAGGAAGTGGCGCGATTGTAGAGAGTTTCTTGCCCCGGGCGAGATCCAGTCGACGGTAAAGTATGGCCGAAAATGCCAAGCGAACCGTCTCATCCGCGGCCGGACGACCCGTCATTAGCGCACCTGGGTATTTCACCGAGGAATAAAAATGAGACCTCCGCCTGCTGTCGTCGAGATTGCATCGTCGTTGTATCGCGAGAGCGCCGCGCTCTACGATACACTTCGCGATACTTCTTACTATGTATCTGCGTTCGTGTCGGAAGCCCGTTCGGAATTATTCAATTTTTTTTTTCGATCCCCGTTCGAGGAAACACTCGAACGCTCCTGCGCCGGTGCATTACAAAACCCAAGAATCTTTTCACTCTCGTGTATTACGATAAAACATGAAATGAATAATTGCGGGTCTCGAAGCATAATCGAAGAACTGCATCTTCGATGATCTCGCATCTATAGCGTCGTAGGAACGTCGATGACGAACGTCCGAAGCGATTTGAGCGTCTCAAACAGTGGAAACTCACAAAGACTTTAAAAAAAATAAAAAATAATCTGATATCGATTATGCATAAATAATTGGTAGACAAATTTTCAGCAATTTTTATAACGGCAATTTTGGGCTTTAATCGGTTTATCAAAGATCGGTTCGAAGATGCGTTTCTTAAGACGTATTATTTCAGACGAATTATTATAAACTAATTGTTTAGACAAGTTTTCCAAATTGACAAAAAACTATTGGAAATTTGGCCCGTGTGTCACTCTTAAGGTTGCACGAAAGATCCTCGTTCCCGGTCTATCAGCGCTCCGTCGATAATGAAATCTCTATTGCGTCTATTTTTTTCAAGGTCGCATAAATTAGGGCCGCTAATAAAAGTACAATGCCACGCTTTTAGCGATTCCGCAGTAAAGTTCTATTCTACTCGAAGGCTGAAGATTCGGCGCTTCGAGAAAAAAATCCGATTACAGATCTCGTTACCGACCGCGGAAATTAACATGCCCTTAAAGATGCAACTAATCGGTAAGAATTCCCGCGGGTCGATCTCGTTCGGAATTATTAACTGTGTAGGATGCAAAACTACTTCAACTTCAGCCAATGCGCCTCTATTAAGGATACACGACTAACCGACGAGAATTCGATCAGCTCGAGCGCGGCCGGTGCTCTCGCCTTTGTGAAAACTTTCAGCGGCGCGCTAATAGTCCTCTCAATTACGTATGATAAGTTGCGATTATTCACCCGATCGCGAGAGGCGAGAGTCCGCTCGAAGTTTCACCGGAACGAGTATGCAACGAAGTTGATTTACATAGTGCGTGCAGACGAGACTTCATTTTCTCGTTTAATATTGCAGCGGAAGATCTTCAAACTCGAAAAATATTAAAGGCTCATTAAACACTGTGATTTATACCTTCGTGTCTCGCGACGTAATTGCCGAGTGAGAAGAAAAATTGGCGCGAGCGAGAGAAAAATCTTGATAATCGTTCAATCGTGCAGACGCCGCTCGAGCGGGTCCTTACATTGTCGCCGATCGCTTTCGCACCGAAGGCGCACGTTTCGCCCAGTATCGACAGATTTTTTTTCGGTCCACAGCTGCACTCGACGAGCTGAATTAAATTTTATTTTTAAGTTGGAATTAAAAAAGAATCGAAATCGAGTTTTTCACTTCGATTTTATTATTATGCAAATAGATAAATCGACGATCGCAGACAAGACTGACTGTTCTACTCTCCGAATAAATTTGAGCCGTGCGCATTCAATGGCTACGAAGCGGACGTGCCTGCGCCTTCTCTATGCAACCCGTCGAGCGGACGTGCAAGAAAAAAATCGTAACTCACGGGCACAGAGCGGACTTAGAGAGAAATCCAAACACTTCTCGATCGAATAAAAATCTGAAAAAACCAAACATATGGCAGGTGCTAAAAGATAGTTTTTGCTCAATGATAATTCCAAAAGTTATTAACAAATCAGTGAAATAAAAAATTATGCACTAAATTACCCGGTAACCTGATTGTTCTTTCTAAAAAAAATGATTGGTTACTTTTTTCGAAAATTGATTTTTTCCAAACTGTATTTAATGTTTAAAAGTTGTGTTTGCTTCATATTGTAGCTTATTTGAAATCGGTATTTTAGACATAAGTATTCATATAAATTGCCAAATCATTTCGGTAACAACAAAAAAATAGGCTTCCGGAAAATTGGTTGAACAATTCATTTTTTTAATTAATTTGTAAATAACATTCCGGAATTATTTTTAAATAAAACATTCTCTTCAGCTTCTTCCATGTGCTTGATTTAGCGTATGAAAATAAATCCATTTTAATAAAATGTATCGAATATTTTTTAATGCTAACGAAATAAACTTCTTTGACTAAAAAAAAAAAAAACCATTTTTGGACGATAGACTTATCGTCCAAAAATGATTTTGACTTTCGGTAGTTTCTAAACTTGCATCAGATAAACGAATTCAACCTTATTGATCTCACATCGGCGCACGAAATGAAAATTAACGTGCTCAAAAGTTGAGAGTATTCCCGGTATTTCGTGACGATCACAAAGCGCCAATCTAGAATGAAATATAGTGATAAGAGGTCTGTCGATGATTAGATTGGCCAACGCTGGGAATGGTAAACGACAGTGAGCCAGCGAGTCATTTATCGTGCAAGCCAGTTAGAGCGTCGCTTTCAGTCGCCGACATTCGTCGTGTCTCCATGAGGCGTCGGTAGTATTTTTATTGGCCGGAAGCCGAAGCAAGAAGAGAGCGACGTGAGCGGCTCGGCTCGGCAGTCGTGCGCCGAGTATACGAAAGAGCTCGGAGCTTCGCTGGCGCGATATCGAACGATACGTCGATCGGAGAGGGATAAAAAATGTGTCACCGGGTTCGATGAACCATCTCCGATTTTTTTTTCACATGTTTTTCTTTTTTCGTGCCTAAACGCCATTAAAAAAGTGAAATTCGAGTAAAGAAAAAAAAAATGGTGGGGAAAAAAATGATACCCCCGGACGGGGGTTGGGGATGGGCCATTGTGGTGGCTTACGCGCTGAACAACGTGAGTATCGAATTCGTGTGATGGCGCCAAAAAAAAAAAACAATTCCGTACAGCCTCCGACCTCGGCGAGTGAAAAATTGTTCGGCGAATAGATGAAATAATTGTCGTAATTGAGGCCGAGATGCGTGCGCGCGAATGAGCCGTTCCCGTGCATCGGGATTGATGTTTTCTAATCCTCCGAGATCTTTCGCGATAAGGGAAGAGGGCGACGTGCGCGAGCACGTCGGCGTTTCGTGTATTCGACGAGTTTGCTCTTTGGAGCAACGATAAAGTACTATAAATTAATGAGTTATCTTTCGACTCTCTCGTTTCCGTGTTTTTTTCTTTGTTTACGTCTCAGAACTCGTTGATATTTTCCGACGTTCTTTTCGGAAAATATTCCGTCTCGGATGCTTTTTTTTATCTGTTATTCTTTGAGCCATAGAAATGAAACTCAGCCATGAAAAACAGTGCGAACCAAATTCGCGCATCGTTTCCTCATTTTCTTCACAACGTCGTTTACGAAGCTTTCTCTGCAAAAAATGGATTGGAAAACTTTTTCATGTAGCTTTGTAAACGACGTCAAGAACAACATGAGGAAGCGAATTTTCGTTTGAACTATTTTTTTAAATGACTTTCGAGAAAAATCTACAATTGTGCCTCGTTCGCAGGTAATCATGGTGCCGATGTTGCAAGGCTTCAGTCTCGTATTGAAAGACGCTTTCAGGGAGAACGGCATCGATGCCACTGAGGGTTCGGTGATTATCAGCGTCAACTCGGCCTTCGGCATGACCGTTGGTCTGATTCACGGTCCCCTACTCCGAAACTTCGGATACAGGAAGATCGCTCTGGCGGGTTCGATGATATTCACATTGGGCATAGTGTTGACCGCTTTCGCCACCACCGCGACACAGTTCATGGTCACTTATGGACTAATGGCTTGTGAGTTGTAGCGCAACGTTGTCGATAAGAAGCGTGACCGCCACTGTTTTTCTTTGTTACTCGTTGAATTGAGATAAGCGAATGGAATACATTTAACTATTTTTAACGTCTCTTTGTCCAAGCGCTGGGCGTCGGACTGACGATGTCATCATTCTCGCTGGCTATTAATACGTACTTCTCGAAAAAACGCGGACGGGCCGTAGGAATGGCTATGACCGTCACGGGTTTCGGACCGATCATGTTGCCTCCATTAATATCATACCTACTGTATACATACACAACACAGGTATTTGTTACTCGCTGACACAGAGCTCACGTTATGCCGACTCCGGGTCTCCTGACAATCGTTTAGCTGTCTTAGCAGTTCGTCTGATTAAAAAAAAATTAATATGCATGCACAAAAAAAATTTCTATTCATTTTTATAGCCGGTTTGCGAAAACAGATTTTGTAAAAATGTATTATTATTATAATTATTATTATATTAATATGATAATATTATTATTATTATTATTATTATATTAATATAATAATAATACTAATATTATTATTATTATATTAATATAGTAATAATAATAATAACTGTGATTTTTGCAAACCAATCATGCACATCTATCTCACTATTTATCCCGGAAGCATGTGTCGAAAATACAAAGTAATTTTTTTTCTTAAAGACAGCGTCCAAACTTTCCAGTTCCGATATTTTTTTCTCCGCATGCACTCCAATGCAGACAGCTGAATAAACACGGGCGCGTTTCTCGATTTCTTCATTGGCTTCAAATCGGTCGATACAGATAAGAGGAGAACAAGCCGCGTACAATCCCGCTTTTGTTTTCGTTTTACGATTTCACCAATCGACACTCTTTGTTCAGGGTACGATACTGATTCTCGCAGCGATGACGCTCCATTCTCTAGTCGCAACGTCGCTACTTCAGCCGGTGAAGTGGCACGCAACCTGGCAGATTGCGGAGCCTGAAAATGGGGAAACGAACACGGAGAAAGGTGCGTAAACTTCGCGATTCGTTCGCGGTGCCGCTTCGAAGGAGAAAGAGAAACGCGATTTGCGACGTCGTATTTTCAGAGTTCGAGACGAATGTCGTCGAAACGATTGCGAGAACAAACGACGATGTAACGACAGTGACGAACGAAGATGCCCCGAAGAAAAGGAGCTCTTCGACGAACACGTGTAATGAAGGGAACAAAAATGGTATCGATCGAAGAAGATCGGTATCGATGAGCAATGAAACGGAAATCGAGGCACCGGATTCCGGGACTCGAGTTTTACCCTACAAATGGTGGAGTTCAGGTAACATTTATTGAAGTCCTAAGACAAATTAGCATCGATCAAAACAAGGGAAGCATTGGCTTAGTGGATAAGGGCTTGGATTGACACGCAGCGAACCCGGGTTCGATTCCCAGCCAGACCGCTAATGGAATTTTTATTCTATCTTCTTGCGAACTTGGTTGGTCGGATGCCACCTTGAATGACGAGACCAAAACCACCTTACAATGATCGGTGTACGGATTTGATGGCTCACCAGCGGTTCTTATCGCTTGGATGGTGTACCACTTAGCCGTGCGCTGGCTGGTATCGCTGGGAAGGAGGTGCCCCCGTAAGCGCCCCGATGTTCGTGCTTGAGTTTACTCGCATCAACACCGGGGACTTACGAGAGTGCCGGATGCATCGGTCAAACTAGAATCGAGTCTGTGCAAGACCAATTCGATTGTTAACAGGAAAAAGCCTCGAGACCGTGAATCTCGGCAGCAGCAAAATGATCTTCGACGAGAACATGACCTTCGGCCACTTGGTGATCGAGCACGAGGACGAGTCGGAGACAAGATCTCTGCGAGACAGCGATGCGTTTGCGACGAGGGAAGTAACGCTTCCGGTTATGGAGAAGCTACCGGAGAGGGAGGTACAGGAGACAACGGCGGTTGCGGAAAAAGTGTCGGTAGTAGAGTCTTCTCCGATCCAATATCGTTTCATCGGCTCGGTTCGACCCTCGAAAAAATCCATCGAAAGCGCTCTAGAACGAGCTGATTCTGTACAATGATTTTTGTGACTGTGCGAATCGTTGCAGGATTCCGGAAAATCGTAGAGATTCCTGTTGGAGAAAAATGCTTCGAAGGGTCGTCGAGTTCTTCGACTTCAATCTTTTGCGCGATCCGATTTACGTCAACATGATGCTCGGCATGGCCGTCGCCCTCTTCGCCGAGATCAACTTTGCCGTTCACACGCCGCTGATTCTCGGCGATACGGGATTCAGTAACAATCAAATCGCCGCTTTCATGAGCACCCTCGCCGGGGTGGATCTACTGTCGCGCGGGTCGGTACCGTTCATCGGCGAGTGGCTGCATCTACCGGCGCGACACATGGCTCTGATAAGCTTGTTGATCCTGATCGTCTGCAGATCGAGTAAGGCATCGATTTTCCTTCGTACTGATTTACAAATCGTTTCTTCTCACCGAAAAAAATTTTTGGTGCGAAGAAAAATGATACGGTAGCAAAATAAAGAGTACACAGAGGACCTTTGAAGAATAATCGGTTCTATCGATCAATAAGAATTAATATTGATCCATAAGATCAATGAGAATGACTTCTTCTTGATAAACAAATTGAGTGTCCCAACTTTTCAATTATCACAACTGATAATTTTATTCCGTCCAGGCGATGTAGAAATTAATTCATACTTTTCTGTCGAGCAGTGCTGATCTGGTTCAGAAGCTTCGCCGCGGTAATGATAATATCGATCGGTCTCGGATTCGGCAAAGGTCTTCGTTCGGTGAACATGTCCTTGGTAATACCGAATTACATACCGATCGACAGATTGGCTTCGGCCACTGGCATTCAGATGGTCGTCAATGGTTTGTTTCTCATGGGGCTCGGACCGTTTCTAGGTAATGGAACCAAAGTAACTTTCGTCAGCATCGAACAAGCACGCGCATCGCCGCTAACAATGAAAATTCCACAGGTTGGTCCCGAGACAAATTCGGGGATTACGTGCCTTGCTTGATCTTCATCAACTCGACGACCGCGTTGACGATCGTCATGTGGGCCACAGAAATGTACATAGTCAGTAGAAAGACGAAGCGACGAGAGCAAAAGAAACAGTATGAACAAGTCGACGTAGAATAATACAGTAACCGATTTTCTAGTTGTGTATATAATTAAATATAGAAAAAAAAAAATATTTTTTAAGAAATTGGCAGAGAGCTATTTCTTCTTCAATGCGATTCTCGAGACTAGAAATTATGAAAAAAAAAAGAAGATGATGCGTCAATCATTCGAGCATTTCACGTCGTTGGTTCGTGGCGCGCTGCCTCATTAAGGTCGCATCCTCGTTCGATCCCAATTCGCCGCTGGAAACGGATCTAATTACGACGCCAAAGGGAATTCTCGAACTCGTTACGGAACGGCAACAGCCATCGCGTTTGGCGTTCTCGTAATCTGCGATGGATCGTGAAAAGAAGACAATGAAACCGCTTTTCCAGCGTCTCTTCCGGGACTCTCGAGTTCACACGGGGTCTTCTCGTTCCGCGCGCTTCTTTCCACCTTTGGCAACGCGGCGGGTTACAAGCGTCTAATGCAACGCGGAATCCTTTCCACGTGGCCTCGAACGCTTTTTACACGCGCAAGAAGGTCAAGATATTCGCGGGAACGAGCGGAGAAACGTTAGGAGCGAGAAAAGTACAAGGAAGAGAAAAGTGGAGATTAATCGCGAGCCCGCGTGGAAAGTGCTTCGGTCAAGTGTCGCAAGGTCGGTTTGTTTTTTGTTTTCGTTCCTATTAATGCAGAAACTGTAGCGGATACGAGACGGCTCGTCATTCTGGGTCAACGAGAAAGTGACCGGTGCCCGATTGGAATCGCATTATCGGGCCTGAACAACAGCGACAAATTTGCGTATACGCGGCTCACGTATTCGCTCGCCCGACAAAAGAGACATCCTCACCGATTCTTCTCGTATTAGTAAAATTGGCGACGTTCCAGTCTTCGCGAGATCGTCGAAGCGAAAGCAATACGAATTTAAAGAAAAAACACCATGAAATTAAATAAAATCCGCACGTATGGATCGAGAACGTGTTAGGAAAGAAAAAGTATTTCGTTCTCGCGGCTCTTGTCGTGCATACGTGAGGCGCATCGGCACAATCGCATTAGTCTGCGCGATGTCTGGAAGGATGCGTATCGCGAATAGAGATTGATACTACGCTCACTTTCTTTCATTCCCGAATCTCTTCGCCGATAACAACGCGAATACACGAATTGACTGACTCGTTGGCCCTTCCAAATTGGGCTTTCGATAAAAATAAAAGGTCTGGCTGATGCGTGAAGTTCGAGAATACGACGAAACAATCGAGTTAACCGAGTAATCGTCGTAAACATGCTCGCCGGCGGCGATCGTAAAGCTCAATAATTATCAATTTATCTGGAGCATGACCGAAAAAAACGCAAATAATTGGTCGCAAAACATCGGTTCCCGAGCCTCTCGATCGACATGTACTATCTCAGCCGGCATTTATCTTTTCTCAACTGTTTATTTCTATTGTGCGATAAACTTAGGTATCTACAGAGTCTGAATTCCCCAATGCGCCGGAGAATTCGAGAGTTCGATAACCCGCGCTCGCGAACACGCACTCACACAACACACTAATATTTCTTTCGTTTTCTCTCGTTCGTGTGCCACGCCGGAATAGTCTTTATCGCGCGCGCGTAAGATACGTATAAATATGTTTTGCAGTCTGTAGATTATACGCGCACGTGACTTCGTATATTCCCTTCGCGTTGCACTGAGCCAGGTTCGTCGAAGCGTCATTGTCTCGTGTGGGACACCTGCAAATAAAAGATATTATGTAAAAAAATGTAATATTCGAGGAAACAATTTATGTCTCTTAAATGAACGAATAAAAATTCTAATCTAACGTTAATTGAAAAAAATTATTAAAAAAGAATATTGGATAAATAATTGATAACAATAATATATCACATTATCATTATTATTATTAGTGTGACTATATTTTTTTTTATTAATTGAAAATCATAAAATTATTTTAAATTGATAAAAAAAGTTGTACCTTCGAATGTCCCGAATAGAGAATCGGACTCTTCGGCGTGGTCGTTTGATTCGCGGGTACAGCGTATATTTCGTGTTCCATTATGCCCCACAACGGTATAGTCGCCGGTCCCGTGGACGCAACGGCCAGATTGTTCACAGCCTGCGGCAGAACCTGATAAGCTCTCTCGATAGTCTCGAACTGCCGGAGTTCCGTTTGCTTCTTGTCGCTCGTGGAATTCTTGGCCTTCGAAAATTTGTCCTCGGTCCTCTTGCGATTCGACGGCACGGTTGACACGGTTTGCGGAGTTACGACGTAGACGCGCTCCTTGTTTAACGGGGAAATCGAGACCGGAAGTTGTCCCCACGAATCTCTTTCGGTCGTCGACGATGCGACGCTCGTGGCCGTCGTGGACCTCGCTTCTTCGGGAAGCACGGAGGACACCTCGTTGTGCGACGAAACCTCGACGACGAAGAATTCGGGTTGTTAAGATTAAAAGAAAATAAAACGAATGAAAGTTACGAGACTATTATTCGAAATTTTTCACGAGACATTTGGATTTATTTTCTTTATCAAAATTTTCTTTTTCGTTTCTAATCATTACCTCCACATGTGGAAGATCGATGCGATTGCTAGCCGAGCCCTCGTGTTCGAGATCGTTGAAGCTGAAGCCAGCGAGAACGTCGCTGATTTCTTTTCTCTTGTCCTGTATCGAGTCGGTCGTCGGTTCCACCGGCTCGGTCGTCGTTAAATATTCGTCGGGTATTTTCTTCGACGGCGACAGATACGGACGCGACGACTTCGGTGCCGTTGTGCTGGCCGTCGTGCCTCTCGAGTATTCCTTGAAGAAGAATTAAACGCTGTGAAAATTGATTGCAATTCCGAAAGGTGAGAAAATCGTGTGCACGTGTTGTCGGCGAAGTGGCAGGAACGTATTATTCGAACGCGGCGAAACTCCGTCTCGTCGTATGGGTAACGCGGGTAAAAGTCGTAAATCCGACGTTCGTCCCACATGCCTCGTTTGCACTCGACTACGAACGTGCCTCTTCGCCCGTTTCACCGTTTCGCACACTCTCCTGCGGCCTTGCGCACCCGGCGAGGCCCTCGATAATACTATTCTCGCATTTGTTTCTTTCTTTTCATTTTTCCTCGTCTTTCTCCGCGCGATAGTGGAATCCATAGACAAAATGCGGCACGTTCGCCGGCGATTATCGTCGGTCTGGCGAGGCGGCTAGTTCGTTAATCAGAGAAGCGCGGCGAAGAATCGCGGATGAATCAACTGTGCGATCCGCTCGCCTCCGCGCGCCTCTCGGCGTCTGCCGTTAATTGTTATATTCTCTAGCGATCTCGCGGGATAATCCACTATTATCTATGAACTACTTCGGCGCGGTTGTGGATTCTCACCGTTAATATGTTTTTAATAGGCGCGGAAAAAATTAAAATGCAACAATAATATGATGATGTTCGCGCGAGGATTGTGTATTTTTCAAAGGATTCGCGGAAACTATTGTTCGGTCAATTCGATAGTGCTTTTACCTGTATCGTCCAATTGTCGATATTTTTCTGTAACCTCAGAACGTCTATGGACGTATTCGCCTTTCCTCCCGCCGGCGATCGCGTCACTTCCTTCGGCCTCGATGGTTTGTCCAACGATTGAAGAACGCGCGCGGCTTCGTCCTCGAGCCTGCGGGTTTCTTGGGCCAAGTAGTCGCGATTCGTCTCGAAAATCTTCACTTTCCGGGCCTGAGTTCGTCCCGGCGTTGTTTTCGTGCTCCAATCCTCCGGCAACGGATGGAAAGGCTTCGGCGTGTATTGGGATGTGTAGGGAATTATTATCTGTACCTGGAGACAGAGAAAAATAATTAGGTTGATTACGTAAATAACAAAAAAAAATTATAATAATTATTTTTATACTTTTCAATAGCTCATTTTTCGAATCTCTTCAATACATAGTATACTTTTTTCATATTTTTTCGCTCACCATTATTTTGGAATTCTATTAGTAATAATTTTTTTTTTAACTTTATTCATTACCTGTTTGTTCCTCTTCACGCCTTGAGGTCGATTCGTCGGTCTCGCGTTTCCCTCGTCAGATTCAGCGGAAAGCGAATGCTGGAATCCCGCGCCCGTGTGAAGAAGTCGTGGATCGAAGCGCGCGTCGCTATTCCCAGAATCTTTCGACGTTCCCCGACTGTCCTTCTTCGAGTTGTCGTAGGACTTGATGAGAGCCTTGAGGAAAGGTTCGTCGGTCGTAGAGGCCGTGGAAGCTTCGTGCCGGAAGCCGAAGCCTCCACCGGCGTCGATCAAGCCGGGATAAACACGGGACTGTTGATTCTGCTGCTGCTCGGAATTTCCCGAAACTCCTGCGAGCGCTTGTCGCGGTCCCGGAGAGCCGACTTGCTCTTGCGTCCTGCTTTCATTCCCGGAATCCTGAGTGCTCTGTCCCCGATTGCCCGAGTCATTGCGGAGCGTTTGTTCCCCGTATCCGGCGAAACTCGCCGTATTTTCGTGCGCCTGCCCACTCGTCGAGTCCACCGTAACGTCCAGGCTGGACGGCGACGCGTTGGTATCCTCGAATCTCACGCGTTGTCCGCTTTCACTTGTGACTCCATTCGACAACGTCGACGAAGTGGCTGACGGGATGTTTGCGTCCGAGCCATCGTCGTCGGGCCACGAAATCTTCGAGGAATCAGCGTGGCTCCACGTGGCATTGATGCCGTAAGTGCCGTCCGCGTTCTGAAGTATCACAGGAGGATCCTCGACCGCGCCGGCGGATATCGACGAGGAGGCACTCGAGTCGTTGGTGTCTTTGCTCTTCTCGTCGACTCCCAACGAGCTCAGATCTATAATCGGTGACTGTTCGTAGTGTATAACGTGCTGTCCATCCGAAGACACCTGAGTGCCGTAGCTGTTGGCCTTGTTGTCGTTTCCGGAATTCGTTCCCAATGATTGTCCCGATTGCGCTTGGCCGTATCCGGCGCTTACGGAAGAAGTGGCCGAGGTCTGCTCGTGCTGGGTCGATGCGTGAAGCGTCTGTCGATAGTCCGAATTCGAGGCGCCGTTGTCATTTCCATGATTCCCGTGCAGGCCGGAAGGTGGGAAATTGTCTTCGGGACCCGAAACAACCTCCGCGCCCAGCGGCAACTCTTCGACGTAACCCTCGTTCGACGATCCAACCGAATGGACGGACTGACCGTGTTGTTGATTGTCGATCGAAGGTTGGAAGGAAGATCCAGAATTCTGGTATGACTGATGATTCTGATTGTCGATGGAAGGTTGGAAGGGCGATCCGGAATTCTGGTATGACTGGGGATTCTGATTCTGATTATCGATGGAAGTTTGGAAGGACGATCCGGAATTCTGGTATGACTGGTGGTTCTGATTCTGATTGTCGATGGAAGGTTGGAAGGTGGATCCGGAATTCTGGTATGACTGATGATTCTGATTCTGATTGTCGATGGAAGTTTGTAACGAAGATCCGACGGATCCAACGTTCTGATAAGACTGCTGATTATCTATCGTCGATTGGAAGGAAGATCCACCGTTTTGGTATGGCTGCTGGTGTTGCTTGTCCAAAGGAGGCTGCAAGGAAGATCCACCGTTCTGGAATCCTTGAGGATTGTATTGATTGTCCTGCGATTTGGTGAACGATGAGCCAAGATCCGAGGAAGGATTGTACTGTTGATTGGAATCGAACGAATTTCCCAGCGCGAAATCGTTTCCCGGACTTCCTGATGTTCCGACTCCGAAGGCGTCGTGTTGCTTCGAGGTCGAAAACGTCGGAGGATCGAAGGAGGTGTCGGTGCCCTGCGGCAGCGAGTCAAATGGCTTGGCTTTGAAAAGCGGCGGCATAGCGCCCGTGTACAGATGAGGATTCGGAATGGGACCGGTGAAAGGCGATCTGTACTCGGTTTGCGGTGGGTTGAAGTTCTGATTGTCGTCGTTGTTGTGATGCGACGGTGAGGATGAGGACGCTTGGTGATTCGTGTCAAGGGCGGGCGTTCCGTGCTGCGGAGGACCGTAACCGAAATCCGGTGTCTTAACTTCGTGCGAGGGCGTGTGATAGACATTCGTCACGGCGCCTTGCTGCTGATTAAACGTCGACTCGACGGATTCGGGGATCCTTACATCAGCGGAACCGGCCGCGTAACGCGAGTCGATGGTGTTGACACCGTGATAGAGGGGAACCCAGGGCAAGTGATTGCAAGGATCGCAGTTTATCGGACGGCCAGGTGGAAAGTACTGGGGAGAGCCCGAGGAATGCGATAGTGACTTTGCTGGTGGATATCTAAAACAATTAAGTATTTGTGTAACATACTTTGCATTCGGGAAAATTATTATTATTATTATTATTAACAATAGTTCCTGTTTGATGGATTTTGGTTATTTCGATGAGAAAATTATTTTGTAAAACCAACATTATTTATTATTTATTGGGTGTACCGCAAAATCCTGACGGTTTCCACGAGTCATTTTCTATAGATCGTTTCTCCTTCAAACCTCGTCCAATTATTGGTGTATTCGCGAACTGAGTTATCGAGAATCGAATCTCGAGGTGTAAATCTTTTGGCGCTTAATTTCTTCACGAATGATGCAACGTATCCGACAATGCAACCAAGCGGTCGATCTACTTCACGGCCAATTCAAACAGCTCGATTTACAGGCACTTCCCCTCGGCAATTGCCGGACGTCGGTAATGAATGTTCTTCCCGATAAGCGCGAGACGATTGCGATGCAATCGAACCGGCTCAGCGAAAACAACTCAACAGCTTGTAAAATCGGCGATACCACTGGGACTTTACGACTGAAATTTCGTAAAGCCTCGTCGCGTTATTGGCCGGTAAATCGCATTGTTTTTTCACAATAGAATCGAGTCTACGCTGAATCGCATGGAGTGTGAATTTATCGCGGATTAGCTCGACAATAACGAGCTCGTTAATCGTGCGATATTGCTTTTACGGCTAATGGATCTATTTGTCATTTTTTTTTCTCGGCTAAAAAATTGTGCTATCACAATAGCGACATTATAGTCGGCCAAATAAATGTAGTATACGTTTTTTTAAATATTGAAGCTTTTGTGGAATTTAAACAACTTTTTAACATGTTATGAGAGAATCGCTTCGGACACCATCTGCTAAAAATAATAGTAGAAAAAAGTTCTCGAATTCATCCAATAAACTATTTGTTTCGATTTACCTATCGAAAGAGTTCGTCGGTGGTCCGTAGGCCGAAGCCGGTGGTCCGTAGGACTGTTCCGGTGCTTTCCAAGGCGGAACCTGCGGGCCATGTCCGTTGTGCTCCGGAGGCGGCAGATATCCGGGATTCGATTTCGCCCCCTGAAAAGCGTTGTCCGGTCGTTGTTGCGGGGGCGGCGGAGGCCTTTGCTGCTGCTGTTGCTGCTGCTGCGATCCGCCGCCGAATGGATTGAGCCATCCCATCAATTTCGAGAAATAACTCGGCGCCTCCGCGGCCGGTGCATTGAGAATTTTCCCGTGTCTAAACGACGAGGAAGACACAGGTCCCGGTGGGCCTGGAGGCGGCTGAAGACCTCCGGGAAGCGCATGGTTTCGCGGATGACGAGGGGGAGCTGGTCCCCGATTCGAGTAAGCATTCGGTGGCGCCGGCGGCGTCAAATACTCGTTCAACGTTGCTATTCGACTCTGACGACGCGGCCGGATCCCATTGCTCGCCGCCGATACCGATGATGTCGCGATGCACCAACAGCTTATCAGCAGGCTCAACCAAGCCAAGCCCTGATTGGGTCGAAAAAAAATTCATTTCTATTCCATCAAAAAAAAAAAAGACCCTTCGCTCCTTCAGTCAATTCCGAACCCTTTTTACTGACGCAAGTCTCGCAAATCGACGAATGTACGAAACTCAAGAGCATTCTGTGACTCTGATGATAAAAAAAATCATTTCCCTTTTACCAAAAAAAAAAAAAAAGAAAAAAAATAGCCTTTCGATCTTCCAGTCAATTACGACCTCTTTTCGCCCAAGACTGTTTCAAGCTCAACGATAAATATACAAAGTGTAAGAGCATTCTGGGACTTGTGCGATAAGTCGATAAGGATCGCGGGGTCATAGACAATGCGCCCGATTTCTCTTCTTCGGGTCTCTTGTAAGATCGTTACCGCGAGTCTTGGTGCACGGTCGACGCGGGGAGTTTAATACGGGAATCACGCATGCCGCTCGTCGACGTCGTAACCGAACGAAACGGGCAAAGCGCCGGGAAGTGTTAAACGGAAGAAAGAGATTTTCTCTCCTCTAATGAAATAACAAATAACTAAAACATTACGGAGCCGCGATTTGCAACGAGACAATGTGTGCCTCAGCGTGAAAACGTGCAAGACCGTTGGTCACACATGTGCGAGCGTTAAATCGAGCCTGGCAGCGCGAGAAAACGTTACGGTATGCACACACGCGATCTACTCTACTCAGCGGTAAAATCGAATCGGACGAGGGAGAGCGGACGAGAGGAGGGAGCTTCCAGCGGAGCGGTTACGAGCGCGTCGTACACACACCCGCGAAACGACGAGGACGCTCTACGCTGCGGAAACAGCGGCTCTTGTAGTGCCGTACAACGGAGGCGCAGTCAATGGCACGAGAAGGAGAATAGGCACGACGCCGGCTGAACGAGCTAAGTGGGTCGACTCGTGAGAATCGTTTCGTATCTCGTCGCGCGGAATCCTCTTCTCTTCCTTGCCGAACACCCAATGTTCTCGCGGTTCGATACGGCAATGTTTTTCTTTTCTTAAGGAAGCCTTTTCGTCGAGTCTGACGCCACGTGAGTTCGAGCGAGAATTCGCACGTGAGTTCGAGCGAGAATTCGCACGTGAGTTCGAGCGTAGATTCGAGCGAGAATCGAACACCGTCGAAATGCTCGATTTTTTTTTCAACTCTTATTTTATTGGGAAACGACCAAGATTTTCTCTGAAATACATTTACAACGAAAGGGTTGGAAAGCAAAAATCGTAGATCAAATTTCCGATGAAAAATGTCGATTTCTTGAACGAAGTAAATCTCTGAACCCATTCGACTGCTTTGCGCTGTTTCCCAGACGAAACCTTCGAGCACTTTGCGAGTATCGCGACGTGGCGAAGTACGAACTCGATTCGACTAAGAGCGTTCCAGTTCACGCCATCGAGTGTTTCAAGAGCAAGATTCGTGAAACTGAAATAGTCGGATGAGAAAAAAATATGGAAGAAATATTTTTGTGCCAGAAGAAGCGGCTGGCGAGCGATGAGTTCCGAGCGAAACGAGTGAGAAGACCGGCGCGAAAAATTGTTGGAAATTTAATTAACGGGATTTGGAAGTTTTCGCGGATAAATTGGTACATTAAATTCAATATATAATCATCCATAATGAAATACAATGTAAATATTAATTCACTTTAATTTTCCGTTGAAAGTACTTGATAGAATAATCCACATAAATTCCTCTGAAAATTTCAATTTCAAGTGACTTAAATTTACTGCTTTTTTTAAAGTGTACTCGAAATCTCGAGGGGGTACTTTTCTCCAGTCATCACCGACCTCTACTTTATATACCGATACGATTACCAGCCGGAGACTTCTCAGAAGGCGAGAAAGAGTTTAAGAGAAATGTAGGTAACTAAATCGAGAAGAGTATAAACACGCGTTTCGCTGGATTTACTTGCGTCAAGTCGCTGTTCTTGAAAAAAAAAAAAAATGAAACGTTAACATTTTTATTGCTCGAAGCTTGTTATTAAACCAGTAAAATCTCAGGCCCCGCGGAGATGAAATTAACCAGATTCATAGATGCAAAAAAAAGGAGGCGTCAGTTGTGCGCAATGATTTACAATGTAGACTTTTAGGACAAGGCATTAGTCGGCCTTCATATTGGCAGAAGTCTAGCGATGAGAGACACGACAGAGACGAAAATTAAAAGAACGAAAGAGACGAGCAGAAAGATCGTAAACGCGGAAGCAGATAAATCTTCTTTAATCACCGCTCTTGCCGCTCGGATCGAGCGCGTGCTCGTACCATCTTCGGCGCAAAATACTCTCGCGGACTTGTTGCTCGTCCTTGTTTAACTGTCGACGAGAACGCGCCCGCGGGCCTTCGGGACTGAAAAAATTGCTCTCAATGCTGGTCAATGAAGCTTTTACGTAATAAAATGTGCGTAACAGATACAAAAAAAAATGTAATGTAATCTAAAAAAATTCTTTGCGATGTATCGAAAAATTTCGTATTGATAAAGTAATTATTTAATGAAAAAATGTGTTGTACATTTACCCCCGAGAATATTTTAATTTCGATTGATCAACGATTTTCGAGTATTTTTCAATTTACGCGAGTTATTATTATTTACGATTATTTTTTAATATTGCGTACGAGAGGAGGAGAGGCCTTCGATAGTGGAGAGGAGTAAAGTTTAGCCGGCGAGAGAGCCGGAAGCTACCGTTACCACGGTCGTAAGAAAGTGAAGAGGCTCTTTCCCTCGCTTTTCTCTGCACGCGCACGAGGCCCGAGACACATACGAGTTTAATCTGCCGTGTCGTCTACTGTAAGTAGTAACAGACCGCGAGAGACGGGCATTCGAGAGCGCGCGCGGAATCTCTCGCACGTTAAATATATATTAAATACATTGCGCGCGAATAATATAACTATAGAATTTAAAAGTTGGCTCATTCGCGTGTACTCCTTACGTTTTCCTCGTATAGTCGCGTAGTACTCGAAGATACTCTACAATACAGTACGATTTGTAGGGAAAGACGGGTCGAAATGGGTCAGCCAAAAGAAATAAAATGAAAATTCATGAAATTCATTACAAAAAAAAGACTCGATTTTCAGGTTTTATATTTATATTTATATTTTTTTAATATCCCGGCTCTGTATTATCTGGCAGCTTCGCCGTCGCGTCACACGCAATTCATCGCAATTAGGGATAAATCTGCGACGAGGCAAACTCGCGCACAGCTGTTGATTTCCACGGCTCGATTTCGTTCGGCCAATTTGATTCGAGGAACGAAACCTATCGAGGGTCAGAGTTGCAAAAAAATGTGAAGATCGAGATATCGAATTTACTGTACCAACGACGCGCCGTGCACTATCGAACAGCCGGAATGTGTGTGTGCAACGAGAGTCGCGGAGCGAAGTAACTCGGGATAATGTAGGTAAGTGGGCTGTGGGGATTACGAGAGTCGACCCGGGACTCGAGACGCGAGTACCACGCGCTGATGCTGTACCGCGCCACTCACACGTGCGTGCGATACTCGTCGCACGTGTGCAACGAGCGCTACTCTATAATCTCGCGGCGATGCCGATACTGCTCATATTTTGACACGGTTCGTCGCGTCAATTAAGCTAAACGCGAAACCGCGGTGAATTTCATTCGATCGACTCGGACAATTCACTCATGCGTTAAGCACTCAGTCTCTGACGTTCGGATAAAACTGGAATAGACTTTTTTTGCGAGTAAGAGTCATTCGAAAAATTCGACTTCTTTTGGAGATGGAAACTCTATGGTCGGGGCGCTGCATAATTAAATGCACAAACCTTGCAATTCGACTAAACTGGTATCGATTACTTTTTTTTTTTTTTGAGATTAAAGGTCACGCGAAAACGAAACTTCTCTATCGATAAAAAGAATGTAACGATCGGAGCACTATATAAAGAATCGCCCGATGAGCCGAGTGCAAATTGCATCGAGAACTCGTGACTCAGCGAGGTTTCGATCGGTGCTTCTATCACGGCGAAGAAAGTCGGATGGGAATCCCGTGCGAGATGATCAATCTTATGAATCCGCAGAATCGTTTCTCGCGATTCCGTCGGGGGTAGTTAGACCTCGATATGCGATCGATTATCGCAAGCCTTCCGATTTCTTTAGGACACTTTGGTTCGGTGTCGACTCTCTCGAATCCGCGATTTCTTCCCATTACACGAATGATAATTGATCTTGTCAATTTCTCGTTATCAGAAATTCATTTTTTTAATTTCCCGGTATTGAATGGAGAAAACGAGACTGAGCCTTAGAGATGCGCGATGATTCGGTCTTGCACTTTGTTTCAAGATGTCGCGAGTCTTAATTCGTATCCTTAATTCGGGTCTTCGCTTTAATAGGGCGTACGGTTACACGATCTCGGATCTTTCTGCGTTACATTCCGAGTGTAACCTCCGCGTTTTGATCCGACGTCGCGAGTTTTATAGTCCCGTGGGAATGGAGATCATCGGGATAGGAGAGCTCCGCGCGCTAGGCCTCTCATCACCGTCGTTTTCGTTTTCTCGAAGACGGTGTTTTAAGAGGTCGTCTAACGGAGCACCCGAAAGGATTATAAAGAGCACTGTGTCGCCGGGAAACGAAGACAATGGGGGAGGGGTAAAGGGGACGAGATAGATACATATCCTCTCGAGAGCGAGAGCTCTCAGGGGAAGGAAGCCGAAAAGGAAGAAACGATTATCGCGGGAAACACTCCAGTGCCGAACACGCTGCCGGTCTTTAAACGCACGAAATCGTTCTCTTAGCGCCGCGATAATTGATACACGAACATATAAAAACACCGAGAACGTATTCGGGTCGCTATAAACCGAATGGAGGTGAGAGAAAAGAATTTCTCATTACACGTGGCGAATTGCCAATCCCGCGGAATGATTTACGCGTAAATTCAATGGGAAACGACATCAAAGTCGAATATCAATTGAATCGCGGCTGAGCATTGAGAAACTTTTATTCTACGATTTTCCTCTCTTAATATGCAATATTAAGAAAATCGAATATTGACAAAAAGAAGGTTAACAATAATGAGATAAAATTTATTCATTATTCCAATTTTAATTTTTTATTTTGACTGCAAAAAAGGACAAAGAGGTATGAAAGAATTAGTTTCCACTCCGCGGATGGGTGGGCATTATCGTGAATTATTTTTTAATAATCGGCCTACCGACGTGAGATATCGCGGTTATTGTTATAGAATTCTTGTGTCCCCGGTGTGCTTCCAGTGCATTTCGTACGACTTTTCTTCATATTTTCTCCGCACTCCGGCGCCCACGAACTCTGAGCGTCTCGCGGTGTTAAGAAGAAAAGAAAAAAAATGTGCTATGCTACTATTACCCGAGTGGCTTTTTCCCACGTGTCACTCGGTTATTATATTATACGTGTGCCCTCGACCGAGAGTACGAGAGGGAAGCTTTCATCTTTACGCGATACGCGACTTGCAACTACGCTCACGTGCGCACGGCAAATCCGTGCACGTTAGAAATCACCGCGACGACTTTATTGCGTCCGAGAACTTCGCCGTCGTTCGCTGATGAAAAATAAGTAAATAAATTAAAAATAAGACCAATCTTGGAAACGAGTTTCTACGGCGAAAATGTGACTCCACTTAAGTTTCTATGCAATTCATTTTGCAAAAGGAATTTCGTCCTATATTACGAAAATACTTGCTCCAATTAATCGATTTCGAGGCTACGCGAGAAACTTGTTTTCGTAATATCGGTCTTCTGTTAAGGATAGCCGACGATTACGAGTCGCGCCGGTTCCGCGCGAGCGACGACGCGGACGAAGATAAAAGTCGCTGACCGCGAGACCGCGGTTCGAGCTCTTATCGCGATTTTAATCGATCGCGTCCCGCGCAACACTCTCACTGCTCTCGAACGGGATTTTGCGGAAGTCGAACTCGCGACGAAGATTCTTCGCGGTTGTGCAGCTCGATTTGTCTGTATTAATCGATTGGAACGCTGTATTGAACGCTTCTCGATAGGATAAACACCTAAAAAAATCAAGCACATAGCGGAGGGCAAGGCGCTGAAAATATTGATTTCGCATAATAACAACTGCAAAATGTTATTACCAAATTGATGAAGAAAAAAATTGTCCAACGAACACCTGTCAAACATTTTTTTCAGATCATTTGTTAATTTTTCTGAATAGGCAAACATTTTTCAGAATTTTCACGTTTTCAGAAAAATTGACAAGTCATTTCCATCCGAAAAAAAAGTTTGGTTAGCGGGAGATTCGTTGAACCAATTGTTGTTTCTTATTCTGTTAATAACACTTTGCAATTGTTTTTTTGGAAAATCAATCTTTGCAGCACTTCGCGTATGCTCGATTCTTTTTCAGATTTTCATTCCATCGAGGAGTCTTCGAGATTCTCATTACATCTCACGTGAAACTCACTTTTCGCCGGACGCAGAACTACTTTAAGGTCGCACGTGGGTCTTGAAAACTTGTCTTTAACATTGCGAAAATTTGTCGAAATTTTTTTATAGCAGTTATACGCTATTAAATGAAACCTGAAAATGCGAATTTCGGAAAATGCAACATTTTCTTACTAGCGTTCTGGGGTCTAATCGATGTATTTTATTGTGGCTTTGACTGATCGAAACGAAGGGGTCAATCATGAAGATAAATAGAACTTAATTTGAACATATGATTCAATTAGAAAGAAAGTGGTTAAAATAATAAATAATTGTACTCACGAATCGAACGTTCATGTCTCAGTCCTTTCGTCTCTGTAGCATCACACTCGATGGCACACTCGAAGAGGTGGCTTTTATTTGCACACACCCAATGTTTAACAGTTAAGGACAACGAGAGGAATTAGGTCCTTCGTGCCTCGCCGACGTTGTATTCCCAGATTTCGAAGAGTGGCGTTGCATGAATTGCAATTAAAACTACCGCGAATTAAATTATCGTTGCCAAAAAAAAAAAACTATAAAAAACTACTGAAAAATCACGAACATCCCCATTGCGATTTTGGTTTTTTTCGTTATTTTTTTACACACGCGTTGCACGCGCGATTCGTTCGAATTGTTTCGTCAATTCAACGAGCGCGGAAGATTTCGAGACGGAGATGCGCACTTGACCAGGGTCAAAGAGAGAGTCCATCAGCTCACGGTGCGCCCGGGTGACTTATATTCGAGAGGCTCTTCTCTCCTCTGTGGCTCCACCACGTCCACCACCTCCGAACGTTCGCGCGTTCGCTTCCTCGCTCGAACGCACGTTCCCACCGGATCCTCCTCGCTCCTTCATCCCACACAGCGAGCCTCGTGTGAATGCTGCGCCGCGGCCTTTCGCCCAACGTGCATCGGCGTTTCGCCAAAGGTTTCGCTCCTGGCGCCTTTGTACCTGCTGCACGGATTCTTCTACCTGCCGACGATTTTTCTTCTCGCCCCCAACGGCACCCGACGCATCCCCCTCACGAAATCGTTCTACCTGTGGCCCTTAGTATTTTTATTCCAACCCCCCGAAAGGACAACCATCTAGTGGGTCTGAGAAAAATTCTGAGAAGGAGCGGCGAGCCAATCCGGCAGCAGTAAAAAAACACTCGAAAAAACTCACGATTAGTTGAGAAAAATCATTTTGAGCTGGCACAAACATATTTTTTCCATAGTCCGGAGGAAAAAAGGAATGAAAATGTGTAGGAATTTGTAAAGAAAATAATGTAATGAGAGAACTGTAAAATATTGTTACGAAAAATCTGCAATTCTCAAGTGCAAAATTTCACTGTTAAATGAATTTGAAAGTAATAAATTTGGAACACAATATTGTGGGTTGTTACTTAGATAGATGTGTTTACATCGGCCGAAGCCTATAATCTTACAATATTCGATATTAATATTCGTTAAGAAAAGGTGTAAGTTCTCTCACCCAATTTATAGTTTTACCAACTCATATGTTTCTTCAACGCGATAGACGGAAGACGGTCACCCTCGAGGAGACGAAACCTTGAACTTGAGATCGAATTTAAGTATTCTATTAAATTTTCATTAGAAAAAAAAAAAAAAAAAAAAAAAAAAAGAAAAAATCAAACGCTCTTTACTCGACCACATTCCATCACGAAATATCTGTTTTGTCAGGTTCTCTAATGGACGCGCAAGGCCCGATGAATACAAAAGAAATTCCGTAGATCTCGCCGTGGGGGTGGAGCCTTCGCTCATCAGGGGTCCGAATCTTTGACCATCTTCAACATCCATCTTCCGAGATCCTCACCGCTTTTTTTTTTTTTTTTTTCTCTTTCACAGAAGCATCGAGGCCTTCAATCCCGATCTTTCAAACAAACCACCGAAATCTCGCCTAGCTTCTCGCTCGAAAGCGAATATTTTTCACGCGTCGAACTTTTCACCGCAGTCAGAGTTCATCGCGGAGTTATAGCGCTGTTGCTCGCAAGAGTTTCGCAGAAATTGCATAGACCATAAATTCCGCGTCCGATCGTTGCATATCAATTGAGAACGAAGTGTCGCAACGTTTCGCGCCGGGGTAAAAGTTATTTAGCGAATCGCCGTTTCGACGACGAGTCGCGAGCGCCGAACTCCCGACTCGTCGAGGTTTTGCCGCGCGAGAAACGCGTTCCTCCATATATTTGCAACGTTAAGCGCACGGACCGCGCCGGGCGTTGTAAGAATCGCAGCGTTGTACGTCGAGGCGCTGTTTTCGTAGATGTAACGCAACGCGCGTTCTTACAACGAGGAAATCGAGGGTGAATCTCCGGAATACGAAATGGCCGTGCAGAAAGCGACGTGAAAGTTCTATATTGACCGGGTTTGAACGTCCGTGTGCGTGAGCGACGTACCTTACAAATGGCCATATATCTCGCGGTGGTACGTGTACGCATGAAGCAATTGAGCAAAGTCGATGCCTCCGATAGTCGACTCTTTCTTGCGCTAAGCGCCTCGGTTCAACGTTCACGAAGGCCTTTACGGTATTCCGACTGCGTTCGCGATCGTCTTCGGCTAAATATGGCAAAACACAACCGTAGAAGAGATATTCGCGAGATCATTGATGCTCCTAGACGAGGAGGCGGATCGCGCGTTGAAAGCGAATCTCTAACGCGAGTCTAGGCAGTCCTTCGGAAGGACGGGGCAAGACGGACTTAGCAGCATTGACCATCGTGATTATTTCTAACGCACAAATCGACCGCCTATCACGAGAAAGTAAAGTTCATCACAAATAGATATCTCGGACTTTTGAGAAAAAAATTGTTCGGTAAAAAAAAATGCAATAATGATAAAAATAACCATTTGCTATCGTATGTAAGATGTAAGTTTATTATATATTATTAGTACTATTATTTCAATGAAATATTTTGAAAGTAGCGTTATTGCATTTTTATGAGGTTTCGAGATACATCTTCGAGTCCGATGGCTTTAACTCATCCGCATTTGTGCTGCGAATCCGAAAATTTTACCGAATTCTGCCAAAAATACCGATGGGATAAGAATTTGACATACGCTATTTCACTTCAAAAGAACATCTCCTGGAATCTGCTTTACTCCAGTTTTAACCATTTGCTTCAATGATTCAATTATTTCAACTCATTTTACTCCATATTAACGCTAAATTTGCCTAGTCCATTTTACCCCGATATTCCATTTTACCCCACTTCCGTAGTCCATGAGACAATCACGCTCCTCAACCCTCAAGTGGATTTTAACAGATAACTTTTCCGAACCAAAACATTGTAAGTTTATGTGAATTTTCCTCAAAGCCTCAACATTTTCTCTGCGCTTCAACTTCGGTAAAAATTCGAGCTAAACTTCCCGAGCGGATCACCTTAACCTTCGGAACAACTCGGTCTCCTTCACGGTGAAACGAGCGTAGTTATTACGTTCATAGCATGCGCAACTGTAACTAAGGTTCCGAGTAAAACAGGCGAAAGAATTTCTCGCACGACGCTCACTTCCTGTTCTCACTTGCGAGGATGGGTAGGCTCATTCGGCGTTTCTAATTGTCCCAATGCCGCGGAGTGTGAGCCTTCACCTCGGCCCGGAGTTTTCATTCGATACGGAACTTGGAAAAAAAAAATAAACAAAATTTATGATGATGCAATTTTTATTCAATTATCGTTATTGAGACCCGGTCGGTCGTCGGTAACGGCACAATAAATACAATAAATGTTATGTATATCTATTCAGCAGCTTCGCCTACGAGCTCAATGGTAGTCTTCGAGAGTCCTCGACGGCGTCCCTCACTAACTTAAATTCCGTGACAGTGCGAACTTTTCCACCGTCAGCTGCGCTCACGAGACGTTCGTTGGACCATCGATCGATCTCCTCGCCCTTCGCCGGATTCTTCGACTCTTCCACGAACGTAACTCCCCCAACTTCATTGGCCCCTCGGCGTCTTCGGGAATGAATTCTCGTATCGCCGGGGCTCGCCAGAAGCTTGAGAATCGACGAGGACGATGATTCCGCAACTTTTCCGACAGCGCCGCTCTCCGGCGCATCGAGCCCTTTGGATATTCGTGACATAACGTGATCCAGACCCTTTTTAAAATCTTCCTCAACCCCGGGCAGACTCTCTCGTATCGCCGTTGCTTTCGCTTCGGTCAAATTTTTACGCTTCACGACATCCAATTGAGGAATCGGAATTTCACGTTTCTTCCGTTGTGAACTCTCGCCAGTTGAATCTCTCGTGTTGCTGTTTTCATCTTCAGCTTCAACGAGAGAAGAATCCAGGACTTTCCTTCCCTGGGATGAGCTGCCCTCTCGCCGCTCGCCGAATTCGGTTATGTTGTTAACGCCCTCAGCGATTTCCTCGAAGGCTGAGCAATTGAATATCGCTTTGAGAGTCTCGACATTCATCGTGTCGTTCAACGATTTTATTTGCCAGAGAAGGCTTCGGTTGCCGTTCTCGTCGGGATTCTCGTTGAGCAACAGTTGCTTCTCAACCTGAACCAGTTTCTCCTTCTCCTTGTTCTCGTTTATGTGCTCCAGAAGGACTTTTATCCTCAGAGCCAGCCTGCGACGACCCTTTCTCGGCATGGGTGTCAAAAACGAATTTGGGACGGTGCTGCGACGCGTTTCCGCAGTCGCCGTGACGTTGTCAATCGTCGTCGATGATTTTTCCAATTCGTTGGCTGTTGCCTCGGTCGTCGTTATTGCCGGGTTAGCGTTCACGGCAACCTGATTGGTCAGTTCCGACGAACAAGAACCCGATACCGCGTCGCAAGATTCACCCGACGGACTGTCACCTTTGCTTGTGCAATTGCTACCCGTTGAACCAGCTTCGCATGCTTCCGAACCGTTATCGGATGCTGAAGATTCGCAGGATTCGGTGCTTTCGTCGCAGCTCGACTGGTCGGATTTCTTCGAGGTTGTGGTAGAATTTGTCGATGCATCGTTGTTCGCACCTGTCGAGCCCAAGATGTTCCTCGGAGACGAGTTCGGTTTTTCCTGATTCAAAGGCAAGGTCGTTTTACCTTCGCCGAAACTGGAAGATGTCGTTGCATCACTGCAATCGCCGAATTCAGAACCAGGCGAGCATTGCGTCGATTCTTCTTCCAGACGTGATGAATTTCTCGACTCGGGCAATCCGGACGTTGGTTCGATTATGGAAGTTCCTCCGTCGGGGACAGTCGGGATCGAAGCCATGTCGTTAAAACCTCGTTTCGTTACGCCTTCAGGTGCCTCAGGAGTAGCCGAATTTAGTCCTTCATCGAATTCTGTTACACTGGGAATAGTAACGCCGTGATCGGATTCCGTATTCGAATAGGTAAATCTGCTGGAATCTGTTGGTCTACAATTCTCATCGATATTTCCATCGCAGGATATGGAAGGCTCATTCTCGTTTATCTGTGGCCTCGAGGTTTCAGATTTTTCTTTTATGGTCACGTCCCTATCCTCGTCCGAAAGATTATGTCCTGGGAGCGTTGTGACGCAATCTTCCGAGCCTGCATCATCGCAGAATGGAATACTTTCGGTATTGGAAGGAACTTTACTCGATTCTGGCGCTTCTGTAGTTCTAACAGATTCTGCGAGTTCTGTCCGTCCAATCTGTTCCGTCGTTATATCGAAATTTTTCAAGGTTACCGATTCATCATCGTTTCCGGTAGGTTCTTCAATTCCGGAAACGTCCTTCCCCGGCACAGTGTGGGTTTCCGTAGCAGCGTCCGAAGAAACTCCCGACGGTGAAGAACATTCGCCAAACTCGCATTCGGAGTCCTTCAACGGTGCAGGTGTGGCCTCTGACGATTTAGCTGTAACTTCTCGGAGCGTTTCACTCGGAACTTTTTCAGAAGGCACTGTTGATACATCGGCGCGTTTGCTTCCTATTTCCAAAGGATTCGTTTCATCCGAACTATGGATCGAGCAGGAATCTCCGCTGCAGGAGCAATCCTCCGAGCTTTCTTGGCAAGATTCGCTACTGCCGTCTGTGAGTATTTCTTCAAGACCATCTTCACCCTGTTTAGGTCCATCGGTAACAGTTTCAGCCGCATCTGCGGTTTTTCCAGTTAAACAAGCGGTATCGCCATCCACACAGGAATCACCTTTAGCTTGATCAGGCTTATGCGGCGACGGTGTGGCTGAATCATCGTTGTCAGCCAAAGCTCCTTCGGGTACTTGCGTAGCAGTTCTTCTCGTTACTCCGGTGGAGAGTAGATCATTGCTATCGGGAGGATAAGTCGTTTCTGGCAAGCTTCCTGTAGAACAATCTTCTCCATTACAAACCGAAGAGGTGTTCGCTTCCTTGCAATCTTCGCCTTCCTTGCAGGCTGTTGCAATTTTGCACTCGCCGAAAGTGCAGTCCGAGGAGGCGGAGCTATTCTGATCGGCCTTAAGATTTTTCGGAACATCATCGGTAGTGCACTCTGCAGATTCCTCGTGAGAACCGGCACCAAGATCGCGTATCGACGGGCCCACTTTTATCTCCACTCTCTTCTTAGGATTGTCAGTCGCGTCGGGCCATTCGTAGATGTCTTTCGATACAACGGCGCCAACCCCACACCTGACCTTCTTGTGCTGCGTGACGATTATCGAACCGATTCGATGGACACTCGTGAAATTGACGACGCGACTCCGTTTCGTATTTTCCTCGATCATCTCGTTCAGCGATGTCTCGCCGATCGATGCGGCATCGCCCGGCGCTATTTCTCCCTCGAGCTTGTCGCACTCGAGGTAATTGTCCGGTATCGTTGCGGAGTTTTCAAACGATATGGTGAACTCCCTTATGACGAGTCGCTTGGGAGGTTCGAATGAAGAATCCTCCTTGATCGTCGTTGTTTCGATCCAACAAAGCGCTATGTCTTCGCCCACGTGAACGCTGCTCGATTTCTTCGCTTCGGCGTCGCCGGCGATTTTGAACTCTTCAGCGAGATCGATTGACGATACGTTCGCTGGGAAGCTTCGCGTGTAGGTTTGATTCTGACGACGCGCCTCGTTCACGCATTTCTCGGTGGTTTCTTCCATCTCGACGGCGATTTTCTTCACTTCGGGCTCGGAACTCGATTGCTCTGGGATTTCGGTGTTGTTGCTTCGGGATTGTTCGCCACCGTGGGATTCGCTGCCGATTTTTCTCTTATTCTTCGCTGGCTTTCTGTGGATTTTGCGACTACTCCCGGCAGGTTTCGGCGGCCTGACGTGAACGTAGTTGACGTTGACGTTGCTATTGAAATTCGAGTTTTGTCT
This sequence comes from Ischnus inquisitorius, assembly GCA_963924025.1. Classification (NCBI taxonomy): domain Eukaryota; kingdom Metazoa; phylum Arthropoda; class Insecta; order Hymenoptera; family Ichneumonidae; genus Ischnus; species Ischnus inquisitorius. Next base: position 14,341,468 of record OZ001254.1, on the reverse strand, counting down.
ATTGGCGTTGATCGGCTTGCGAACAAAATCGGCTACCGCTCTTGGAATGTCGGAACCCGTTTCGGTGATTGGAGACTTCTTTCTCGCTGAATCCGAAACTTGCGACTGCGCCGGGGCCATTGGACGTACCTATTCGCATGTCGAGCGTCATAAAAGGAACGAATTCAATGCCGAAGCAGTTTGATTCGATACCGAGATTTTCGTTAGTCGGTGAAGTGATAAAGTAGCAATTTAAAAAAAATGTTAGGACAGAGAGAAAAATAAGACAAATCTTTGGCTGAATAAGCAAGGGAAATAATTAACTATTTTGGCTATTTTTACCTGGCCTGCAGGATACGGACCATACGGAACGGCATCATTGATGCTGAGCCAACAGAGCTGTTAAAGCGAACAAGAAAAAAAAATGAAGACCGATCAATCTCAATGAAACGATCGTAGCGAACGTTCGCGAGATCGTTATAAAATGTGAATGTGATTTCTCGTGTCCACATCACAATAAGCTCAGCGATCTCGTTTGCGATACTATCGAAAAAAAAATCGGTCCGCTCCGGCGCGTGGGATTTATATTCGCAAATTAACGTTGACCGGTCGAGCGCTAACCAAAGCCCGCGCGTCAGGATGGTCGGGTTAATAACAGGCAATCCTGATAACGGCTTCCAATTAAATTTCCAACGATAAGAAAGCCGATATGTTAAAATCATTTTCGCGCGAACGATCGACGCCGGCGATCGCGGAATCGGCTGCCACCTTCGGCGTTTATAGATTTCGAATTTTATTGGCTACGATCAGCGATGCCAAACGAACGGAAATATTGTCCATCAATTCGATCGCCTGCTTGGCAAAGAGGACATAAATTTTATCGATCCAAGCCCCGTTTTTTTTCCTCGCGTTACAACGATCAATCGAATTACGAGAGCCCGACTAATTCTCCGATGTGCATCGAAATTCGATGCATTCGATAGATACATCTGAAATGGAGCAAATCGCGCGAAGGTATGATTTTGAATTCACTTCTCTAATCGGCGAACCATCGCATGTTGAGGCAACAAAAAAAATACGAGGAACTCTGGCTTAGTTCCAAGCGTCGGAATAACGCGCGGAATAAAATATATCGAGGCGAGAGCGAAAACGCGATAAGGAGAACAATGGTGATCGTGTCAAGCGAGAATCCATCCGCGTTTGCATGCCCGCGGTCATTCCGCGAGCCGCGAGGATATGGGTTACCCGTTCGTATCCCCTCCGGGCCCGATGCACGGTAATGTACTTTTCCCTCGACACCGAATACGCTTAATGCATCAAACTTTAACGATCTTCAGTTAGAGGACCTAGTTCTTTTTTTTTCTCTACTATCGCTCGAACGTTATTGCCATTCCGCGTCCCGTTCGTCCGAAATGCAACCGAATACACAATAATGCACGTATACAAGATACAATCAACTCGGTGACCGCGAGAAGTTACGTTCGCCGTCGTGTGTCTCCGACTTCACGGACAATTAATTCCCGAACCGTGGCCGAGCTCTTCTCGCCGTCTTGACTTAACGACCTAAGACCGCGCTTCGACTCCCCGAGTCCCCGACACGGTCAAGACGACGACAGGAAAAATGCCCGACGATAATTACACCGAAACTGTAACGAGCGACTCTCGAGCGAACCAATGAAAATATCGTGACAATTTTTTTTTATTTTTTTTCCCCAAAGATCGATATGGCTTACCAAGATTATGAGAGAAATTCCACAGGACGACGATTGGGATAGCATCGTTCCCGTTGGTAATTTTCGACTATCGAATCTCGATCTGACCTCGTTGCTTCTCTCCACCGGCAAATAACGCGCACTCGTCTCACCGTTCTTCCGCGCGCTCCTCAACCCTTTTTTTTTTATCGGTTCTCGTCCTTTTCGCCACCGAGTCGAAGACGTTCGTGCGAAGATTCGCGAAGACACCGAAGAATAGAAGAAAACCGCTCTTCGGATGCCGTCCAGTGTCCGTGACGATGGAATCGCGACGCTGGACAATCTCTATCGGGACCCCCAAGTGTATTGTTAAACCTACGATTCCCCCTCCACGTTCGCATCTCGGCAAAATCGAGCCCCACCTCGGATGCTGCACCGACGCCTCCGCATCGCGATTCTCGTATTCGGAACTTATTGCCTACCGAAAGAGCATCCGCTCACGGTTCGCCGCTCGTTACACGTGAGCTTTGCACGCTCTCGTGTGTCACGCGCGCGGAAGCACTCCGAGATGGAACGAAGCGATCGTACCGAAGCGAAGAGAGACGGAACACGCACGGGCTCCCTTTGTCTTTGGCTTGCTCGTTTATCGTTCCTTCGCGACGAAACTCCGTCCACGATGACCCCCTCGTCCCCCGGGCCCCCCTGACCAGCGCCCCCGACGGGGAGTAATTCGTCGAGGCAGAGAGCACTCGGGACGAGTGACGATCGTCCTCGGGTCGCGAAATGCCAAACGTAATTACACCCCGTTTACAATTGGTTTCGGACGATAATTTTCGATTGCGCGTCTCACAATTATGATCGGATGCATGGAGAGCATTTTAGCCGAGTCGGAGAGAAACGAACCGATGGGAAAACATACTTCGACGAATAAAATAAATCGCTCGAACGATTTGCACTCGAATGGACCATCGGAGGAATGGAATTGTTGGACTTCACGGTTTGATCATTTTTTTTTTTGAGGATTTGTGGGTTTGCGGTTTGTTTTGTTCTTTTTTTTTTTTGGAATCGGGATCCTCGTCAAATGATCGAGCGGTCAATTAGGAACGGAATAACGTGCTTGCACCATTTCAGGAAACAAGTCGGATCCGACAGCGTATAATTTTCCAACTAAGGAGTTATTAACTTTCCCATTCTCTGAAAGTGAGTATAGTAGGCACTCGATAACTGTCCCGTCTCTCGTGGACTGTTATCGAACTGTTAGCAAATACCTTCGTCATCGGGCACCCGCGTCTCCCCCCCCCGCGTTCAAGTAAGCTGCAACCCGTTTTCCCGTATACAATTACGTATACGAACGATATCCAGGCAAAAGAGTCTTCCGAATCATTCTTATAGGTGATGTCATACTCGTTTCTGCATAACGCGTTACTTGTTTCATTAAAAAAAAAGGTTTCGTTGTACTGTAAAAAAAAGGAAGCACGGAAAAAATGAACTGAATGTAAAATTGGTTTGGAATGTAAAAATGGAATTTACCGTTTTGCGTTCAATTCAGTTGATAAGAAACATTTTGGGCTTCTGAGTAATAAAAGCTATAGATTAGAGAAAAAAAACTGGGTCTGCTAATGAAATAGGTCGTTCTGATCATTCCAGGAATCAGAATTTTCTGCTCATTGCCGAATTAAGCGAATTGGCGAAAAAAATTAGTTCATTCGAATATTTTTTACTTATTTCGAGTTGGCCCATTTCTGTTTCCCAGTATTGCTCCAATTTCTTCCGACATTTTTTCAAATATTTGCTAGCATAGCTACCGTATTTCCTTTTCGGGTTTTTGCGAAGCCTTCTTTGCCTTCAAGCGCTCCCAACACGGAGAAAAATAATTAGTTGCCTAAACCAACTGCAAGTGCGAAAACTGATATGAGTTGGGAGAACCAAAATATTTTTCTAAGCGAACAAAGAAATTGTTTGACCCAATAACGAATTTTTTTCCTCGGTGTACTTAACTAAGCCGCCCAATGTTCATGGTGCGTCGACAACCGACTTGGCCATACCGCATTTTGCCGAAGACGCGGGGAAACTGTGGAAATCTCGGGGCAGTACGACTGGATTCTTTTGATTCCCAGGTGTATACACGAAAGTATTCGCTTAAGTATCAACACCAAGGTCTCAGCGAATCTGGCCTACCAGAACGATTGATAACACCAACGAGTGCGCGCTCGAGCGGTCACCCATCCAAGTACTGCCCGCGAGCAATTTTGCTTGACTCGAGTGATAGTCGAAGCCGCGCGCCGACCGCACATCCACCGCTATCTATTCAATTTTTCTATCTCCCAAAATATATCCAACAAATATACACCATTTTTTGCTATCGTATGTAAGCTTAATTTCTTTATATGCTGCGATGCATTTTAGTTTGTTTCAATCGGCGAAGCTTTCGTAAATTTATTAAAACCCGCCCAAATCGACCCGGAGGCTCTGCTCCACTTTTCGATTACGAAATAATTTGAAGCGAGAGTAAGTACGGTATTGCGAGTAAGTGCCGCTAAAACTCTTACGTAAAGCGTTACGCAATCGTGGAAGGTGTGTAAGAAAAGGCCAAGTGCAACCAGGGATAACCCCCCGCCCTGCGAAGGCTCGAAAGAAAATCGGTACCAAAGCAACGAGACTGACCGACTGCCCCGCCGATCGTCGGAGGTTGTTGCTGCGTCTGTAGCCGCGGGAATTCACCGCAAACCCGTTACAGAGGCACGGCATCGCGCCGATGTTTCGACAGAACAGAAGCGCGTTTAACTGAAACCTCGCAATAACATACGGGCGTATTCGCCGTCGATTAAGCGCGCGCTATACGTCTTTACGCGCGTCGCTTCGATGAACACTATTGAGGTGAAAGTCGTCGCATTTCGGTTCGTGCATCACCATGCGTAAATTTGTCACGCAGTCCACGGTGATCTCTCGACTTGACCACATGTCCCCGAGCCACCGGACCCGTAATTAGACAAGAAGAAAAAAGGGCGGAAGAATCGTTTTTCGGAGAGTTCGGGAGTCGTCGAAGTCGCGACAAGATGTGGTTTCTCGTGCTGTGCGCGACGATCTTGATCCTCGTTAAAATCGCCGCCGGTCTCTATCGACCGAAAAATTTTCCTCCCGGTAAAAACACTTTCTTTCTAAATATCGCAATTGTTAAAAAAAAAAAAAAATTAATAAATGTGTATGAAAAAAGTGTGGTTGCGAGCTATGACAAAGAAAAGCGAGAGTGTTTAAGGGAATTGTTTCAGGACCGCTAGGATTGCCGTTGATCGGCAATATTCTCGATCTCAAGAGAGCCGTGAAGGAAACCTCGTCGCACGGCCGGGCGTTTACGCTGCTGGCGAAGAAATACGGGCCGGTTGTCGCCCTTAGAATGGGATTCGCGGATCCGGTGATAATCGTTTCCGGTCGCGAGGCCGTTCTCGACGTGTTGGGACGGCCCGAATTCGACGGCAGGCCGAACGGTTTCATATTCAAGCACAGGACGCGCGGCGAGAGGCGCGGAGTTCTGTTTACCGACGGGAAAGTTTGGAACGATCACAGAAGGTGAGAGATTTATAATGGCAAATAGACTTTGGAGTGCGATAAAGACAAAAAGAAAGCTCATCATCGATGCATGACCGATGCCCATTGTTCGCGAAGATTTACCGTGAAGAATCTCAAAGTCTTCGGATGGCACGGACAGTCGATGGAGCAAATGCTGCTCGACGATGCCGTTCACTTGACGAAAATCATCGCGCGAGCCTCCGAGGCGGGTCCGATAAAGGAAATGCACACCCACACATCCTTCGCTGTTATCAATAGTTTGTGGTCGATCGTTCAAGGTGTCAGGTAAAATTTGAAAAAAAAAAAATCATAATTCGAGAAAAAAATAGAGACTAAAAATGTGAGAAATAATCGAGTATCGAGGAAATGAAATTCCACGGTGCCGAATGTGCTTTAGATACGATTTGGAAAACGGCGATCCGAAGATCATCAAGGCCTTGCATCTGATGCACGAAGCGATTAGAAAATCCAGCGTAACCGGTGGCCTTCTCAATCAACTGCCGTTTCTGAGGCACGTCGCACCGAAGGCATCGGGCTTCGCCGAGTTAGACGAGCGACTCGATCAAATTTGGCGCATCTTCGCCGACGAAGTGGCCAGGCACAAGGAAACTCGTCAGGCGGGAGAAAATCGAGATCTCATAGACGCTTATCTCGAAGAGATCGAGGCTCGAAAAGGCGATCCTACCTCGTCGTTCGACGGTAAGATTCACCAAAACTCGATCGTTAATTATGTAAACATTCAGTGATCAATAAAAAAAAAAATGAGAAATTAAATTCAATAATAACAATCATAATGACTATTATTATTAATAATAATAGACAATAAGTAATTATTTGGTATTAACTAATAGCGATAATAATAATAACTATTATTCTTAGTTATTACTAAACTATTTCTAATTTGACTATCAGGAATAAGATGTTTTTTTTTATTTTCATTAATTGCTGTAATGAACTTTGTTCCAATCGCAGACATGCAGCTCGTCGCGCTCCTGAAGGATTTGTTCGCTGCCGGAATTGACACAACGACGAACAGCATAGGTTTCGCGATAGCTTATTTGACCGTCAATCCGAGAGTTCAGGACAAGGTTCAGGCGGAACTGGACAGAGTGATCGGACGAGAAAATCTTCCCACTCTCGCGTCGAAGAATTCGTGAGTCTTCGGAATTCTTCACGACTTTATCTTGTTCTTCATGCCATGCCGTTGGTGATTTAGCGGTTGAACCGATTTTCTCTCCGAGCAGACTGCCCTACATGAACGCGACGCTCAAGGAAGCTTTGAGGCTCGGGAATATCGGACCGTCGACCGTACCGCATCGAGCTACCGTCGATACCACGCTGATGGGTTATGAGATCAAAAAAAATTGCACCATATTGCCGATGCTCATGAGCGTCCATATGGATTCAGAACATTGGGGCGATCCCGAAGTTTTTCGGCCGGAACGTTTCATCGACGTTAACGGCGAATTCGTCAATGATCCTTGGGTCATACCTTTCGGAACAGGTGATTATCGAATCGTGGAAAGAGAAAAAAAATCCTCGAGTCGATAGACTCGAATTTTGTGCAGCCGAAAATTCGTCAAACCGGTTGTTCGCTCGGTTTTTCGATCTATCCCGATAAATTGTTCGCAGGTCGTAGAAAGTGTCTCGGAGAAACTCTAGCGAAGAACAGTTATTTCCTGTTCGTCGTTTGCCTACTCCAAAAATTTCGCTTCGGGCTCCCACCGGGCCGCGAGCCACCGGCGATTGTGGGAATGGATGGATTCAGCCAATCGCCACCTGAGTTCGAGATCGTCGTGACCCATCGATAAGCCACATCGATCTTCTTCAATACGTTCTCCCAAAGAATCGATACGCGGTAGTCGAACTGCCTTTGTTTTCTGTCCAAATTATGCGTTTATTTATATCGGTATGCCGATGCGTTTGTACATTTGCCACGTCGAGGACTCGCATACAAATTCGTTTGATTCGGAATGTGCCACTTTTTGTTTTTGCTTAGTTTTTTTGAAAAAATACACCATGTCGTTAGAACGTATATGTTTCCTATTTACAGAGGATAACGGATTTCCTGTTACGAACCGTGATAATCGTCGAGTGCGGAGCGTTCGAATCGTTTTTTAACCTTGAAGCTTTTCCGTCAGAAGCTTCTCGAGCTTGCGCATATCGACGGCGAACTTGCGGATCCCGTCGCTCAGCTTGTCCGTCGACATTTGATCCTCGTTCAGAAGCCATCTGAACTCAGCCTCGTCGAGGCTTATCTTCTGAAGATCCGACTTCTTCGCCGCCTCGGCGTTCAGTACCTTCGCCACGGGCTCATTGCTCTTCTCCAGTTCCTCGAGGAGCTTCGGGCTTATTGTTAAGAAGTCGCACCCGGCGAGTTCTTTGATCTCGCCTGGTTCAAACAAAAACACGAGTAAGTATCATCAGCTCAAATATGACATGGAAAATGATTGATTGCGATGAATGACAAACTAACCAATGTTACGGAAAGATGCTCCCATAACGACGGTTTTGTATCCAAATTTCTTGTAGTAATTGTATATCTTCGTTACGGATATAACACCGGGATCTTCCTTCGGCTCGAAGGCTTTTTTATCCGTATTGGAGACATACCTGAAAGAAACAGAAGTTGTAAGCGCGTGAAGTAAAAATGATCTCCAAAGATTCGTAACAGAGACGAAGCGTGAAGAAACAAACGAACGGCGATCGTTCATTGCCGAAGCTCCCAGAAATATGTGGAAGTAGTAAAAGCGGTAAACTTTTTTTCATGGTAGAGATAAGTGAATTACCAATCGAGAATTCTACCGACGAACGGAGAAATCAGGGTAACACCTGCCTCGGCACACGCGACGGCCTGGGCGAAAGAAAACAGAAGCGTCAAGTTGCAATGAATGCCGTACTCTTCCTCGAGTTCCCTGTAAAATATGATTACGTTTGTTAAAAAAAAAACGTTTCCGCGACAGCCGCGTCGTAAAATTGTGCATACTTTGCGGCTTGAATGCCCTCCCATGTCGAGGCGAGTTTGATAAGAATACGATCTTTGCTTATGCCAGCCTCCTCGTAAAGCGCGATGAGTTTCTTCGCTTTCTCGATGCTCGCTTCCTTGTTGAACGACAGTCTCGCGTCGACCTCGGTAGAAACTCGGCCGGGGATTATTTTCAATATCTCTTGACCAAACAGAACGCACGTCATGTCGATGGCCGCCTCCACTTGCTCGGCGAGAGTTCTGCAAACGTTGTAAAATTCATTCGTTATTCACGAATGCCGCATTGTCATTCGCGCGCGCACTTCGAGAGCATGTTAATTTGTCGTTTCTTTTTTTTCTTTTTCAACTCACGAGCCAACTTTTTTTCCATGATGCACCGCCTTGTCGATCAAGTGAGCGTATTTCTTTTGGGTCGCGGCAGCCAAGATCAACGACGGATTAGTCGTCGCGTCGGTTGGCTTGAATTGCTCCATTGCTGTAAATCAAAACGTTTGCAAAATCATTATTTTCCCCGCAGATTAATCGGTCGCGCAGAGGTCACGCCGTTTCGTCAATATTTGCTAATCATTACCGCGCCTCGATGGCACAATGGCTTGATAAATCGTTCAGCAAATCGAATATCGTTGAATCGAAAGTGAAGACTCCAAAATTCAACGATAGGGAAGATTGGGGTAATGAGAGTGACCGGGAATTTCTTAGCTTTTACTGATCAAAAAAATAATTATCTACAAATTAGTCGCGATCAATCACTAATTACTGATTAATCGAACATTCATTTTTTATAAACCGGTAGTGAACAATTACAAATTACCGATTAGATAATTATTTATCAATTAGTTGCAATGAGTTAATTATTTTTGATTAGACAAAAATTCATTCCCTATAATTCCGTTTGAGTCAGTCAATCATTTTTTATTAGATAAAAATTAATTAGTCGTTAATTAGTTGTCGTTCCGACCAGTGAAACCTAAGAAATTCTCCTATCATTTCCAATGTTCTCCCACGCCCGAATGATCTTGAAACCGTCTATAAAAAAATCAACGTGACTGCGCAATAAAGTCGTTTGAATTTCGCGGCAAAAGATGAGTGCGCCGAAATACGATGGTCCGGCCCGCGCAGATGCCGGCCGGCGAGCCATGAATTCTGAGACGCACATGTTTCCGTGCTAAATCGAATATTCTCCTGCCTCCGAATAGGAACAGAAAAAAACATAGGAAGTCATCGGGCCTCGAAGCAACAGATTGCATCGTTGGAGAGGCGAGCATAGCCTTCGAGTTTTTTTTTCTCCCCCACCACAAATCACCCCACTCGCTGTTGCTACAATGATAATCACCTTCGCCTTTGACCCGATTCTCTAGGCTCGATTAATTCACACGATTAGATAGAAAATAGCCAAAACGAGTCGAACGAAGAATAAAACAGAAATCGAAAGCACAGAGCGGTGTTTCTTTTCCCATACATACCGTGAAAGTCGCCGGTATCGGCGACGACAGTCGTCATCAGCTTGAGCTGATCCAGCGAGCTCGTCATTTTCGTTTTCTTGCACTGTGGTCCGCTCATTCTTGTAGCGAGTTTTCACGAATTCACGACTGTGCGAGGTACGCGAGTCACGCTGAACGGGACTGAAAGGGTAACCGCGGTTCTCACAGTCACCGCACACACCGCTCTTCTTATCAGGCCTGCCAAGCTCTCGGTACGAATGTCTCCCGATATCGACTTCCGGTAGTTTGAATAATAGTTTACAGATCAACGCACCCTTCTATCGTCTATCGCGCGATTCAGCTCGCGTCTTTCGTCGCGGGTCTCGCGGGAATGAAAGCACAAAACAATCTTTTACTCAAATGAAAAAAAAAAAAACAATTATGATTATTCAATACTTAAATGTAATAAAGTACAACGTCTGAAGTCTCGTATAGCTAACAGTAGTAAATATAGGTTTATATGAGTGTGACGACGACAATTAGGCTGGCAGCTAGATAGGAAATCGTAAGTAAAAAAAAGAATTCTGAGTATCACAGAGATCGTCGGATCGTTCTTATCCGTTCGAAATTGTTCATACTCCCTCGTCCGTACACACGCGCACTTAACAAGAAAAATCCTAAATTCAACGTATCGGTACTGGAAGTTACTTTTCACAAACGGCTCGGACTTAATCGGAAATGGCAACGAATTGATTGACTTTTATAGCAGAATCATAGTAAATTGTTAATTACAACGAATCTTTACATTTTTGTAAATGGTACGTGAATTTTTTCGTGATTTTGCATCATATTTGATTCATCGGTTTGTGGATGAAAAACGGTCCAGTACGAATACTCGAAATTTTCAGAAAACCGTGTTTGTTCTAAGTGTATTCTGCGCACAGTAAACTACGAAATACTGTATTTCCCCTCGGTTATCGTATAAAAATAACGAAGCCATTTTCTCTTTCAATCCCATGACTTTCAATCTGTTAAATTATCCTTGTTCCGGTTCCGTTTTGAGTTTTCCCGCACTCCGCTCGACCGGACGTCGCGCGATAATGATTACACATTTGGATAGATCTACCGTCGTCAGCGACCGTTTGTGGCCATTTTCTTCATTAGTTATATCAATTTTGAGCTTTCCCATAATTCTATATAGAAACTTCAAAGTCAATATAAAATCACAGAATCACTCGATGTTTCGCTCTCGCGCGATATTTCGATTCGGTAGGTCGAGCCCGTTGAACGCAATTTTTCGAGAGGCCACCGAAAACGGTACGTCTTTCCTATTTATCTAAATCGAAGGAAAACAAAATGTATATAGAAATTTGCCTAGAAACGCTTTCAGACTTTTTCCGTGGCCGTCTTGTCGACGTTGGTCGTTTGAGGCTGATGGCTGTACATGAATATCGAGCATATAACGAGAGCCGCGCCAGCGGCGAATTGAGACGTGAGAACGAAATCGAACAGATAAATCGAGGCGATACACGAGATAATGATCGCCAGCGACGTCGCGAAACCTTTGAGAATATTGTCGGCGTATTTGACGACCATCGCGACAATGAGACCGCCGCCGGCTTGCAGAACCACCAAGTACCAAACGAACGAATCGTAACCGAAGAAGAATCCTCGCTTAGCGATAACGTCGCCGTCGTTGAGGTAACACGTTAGGAGACCGAACGGCAGCGACAACAAGCTCAGCTGAACGTTTCTCATCCACACCGATATGTCCGAGCCTTTGAGAATCTTTTCGAAATAAATACCGGCGAAACCGGACAGAAAACACGCGCTGAGAGCGGCGGAAAAGCCGAGCCAGTGATTCTGCTCGATGCCCGACGACACCCTGACCGGCCCGGCCTGCGCCAATTGCACCATCACCACCCCGAGCAGCAGAAGACAAAGAGCGCCCCATTGAATCTTCATTAACGATCGCCGCAGTATCGTCACAGCGAAAAAGGCCGTCGTCAAGATTTTCAGTTGATAAGTTACCTGGAATAAAACAAGAATTGGCATCGCGTTCGAACGATAATCGAAACGGGAAAAGACGTTTTTTTCCGTTAGTTCACCTGGTGCGTAGCTGCGTCCAAATTCGACGCCGACACGTAGAGCAAGTTGTTCTGGACGATGTAGAGAAGCGACGGAACGCAAACTTTAAGAGTGTCCAACGGCTGGTCCACTATAGTCGTTTTCAGAGATTTCAGGAACTTTTCGAACGTCCTCTCGTCGGAGTAAACCAACACTAAGCAAGTCAGCAGTTTGACGAATTCCGCCATGAGGACCGCTGTTAAAAAGTTATCGAGCCATTTAATAATAATAATAATAATTTGAGTAACCGATTTCTGCTTTTACAATCAATTCACAATTAAGGCAAAAAATAATGTATCAACAATTTTTAAAAAAATTCTTAAAAAAAGGGATGCTTACCAGTGGAGGAAAGAAACATGTCGCCGGACCTCGTGCGTGCGTAACGCATGCTGAGTCCCACCAGTGCATTTTGGAGGGTAAGCGTAACCAAACTGACGTACTTGAGCATTTGACCATTTTCTAAAAAAAGAAAAAAATCAATTCTTTTTTTGCTTTATGTCGATTGCGTAAAAAATATTTGGGCTATTCGTCATTAACTCACTATACTGTTGTTGATTCATATCGGCGGTGTTGCTTTCAGTCTTGAAGTTTTCCAGGGTGACCGGAGTTCGTGTTTACGTACTAACTGAAAGAATGATTCGGTCAAATCGCAAAACGCACGTCGAGAAAGTGCGAAACGCGCCAAAACTACAATTACGAATGGCATTAACGTTATCTAACGTTAACCTTCGCGGAAAGAGGTGACGAAAGGAGCTCGTATCATTCTTCGTCTTATTGAATATCAATGAACAGAGGATTTGTCCGCAAGGCAGGTGATAATTAATCCTCGCCGAAGATAAGAAACATTCCGACGGATGTGAACGGTAAACGTGTTTTTTGTAACGGTAACTGAGTATATATACTCTTATCGTGTCGAATGTGTCGTGTAAGTTGCGCCTCGATTAATAACGCCGCGAATTGTTTTCCAACGGGCTTTTCTCGTTACCTGCTTTTGCCTCCATCGGGATGCTGATGAGTACACGTTGACACAAATTCTCGGTCTGTCACTTTCACGTAGGCGAGCATAGCCAACGAAACACCGACGTGAATAAACCATCTCTTCCACACTCTCGCGATTATACACACGATAGAAAGATCAACCGGAAGTCAACATTTCACTTCAGTGCTGCCACACGACGCGGATCCACTAGAGAAGTTTCGTTCTCGCTAGGAAAATCCGTCGGCGTTTCGTTCAAGGCAGCCCCCCTCCCTCCCTCCCGCCCCGCTCGCAAACTGTTGCCGTAACCGCGCTACCCGCGCGGAATACCGCCAGTGCCGCATAGCGAGCGGTCGCGCGATGCAAGGGGGAAGCACGCCAGCGCCGCCTCAAGGGAACTAATTTCAGAACTAAGCCGGGCCGTCGGGCCGTGAGAATTGCTCGAAGCCGGCGAGGGGGCTGGTTCAAGGTCAAACTATCGGATGAAGACATTGAATCACGTACGTAGCTTTTCGATTAGTTACTGACGACCGACGCCGAGCGAAAAACGCAGGCGACGATAAGAATCAATGAAACAGCATTGGATGAAAACGAAAATTACGTTGCGACAACTATTCGCTCGTATCATTTTGTATCAATTCTTTATTTTTCCATACAAATTATAAACATGTTTTTCAAATACTGTACATATACTGAATTCTATTATATTTTTAAACCTCTAATTTAATGATATATCATTTTCATTTATTTTAATTTTTTTATTATTTTTTTGTGGTTTTTTTTTTCATTTACTCGTTAAATCAACTACTTTGATCCTCGTTTCGTTTCATTTATGATAATATAATATACAGGTAGGATTCCTTGTTTTTCCGCTCTTCTTTTTTTTTTTCTTTATTATTTTTATTCACGTTTATGATCAAGCTCAATTCTTTGATATGGCAGTTCCACGATATGGAAGAATACAAATTGAAGTTGCTCAAATGAAAAAACAAAATATATATATAGCTGTCACGATCTAATAGCGCAGGTTTTTTAAATTTATGTGCTAGCATATAAATAATGATGTTTGATCGATTGAAGTGCAAACTGCGAAATCACTATATATTTTCGGTTCTTTTTTTTTTTTTGGAGTAGACAATGAAACCACGAGGTCAATATCGATCTTCGAATCGTTACCGTCTCGATTGACTCTTCGAAAGTAAGAAAAATAGTTTGTTTTGTTCAATGAAAATTCAAAACTCCGCTAAGTTGTGAAAAATTGTATAACGTTAGGGCCCAATAAGAAGCTCATGTCGATCGGAACAATTGTTGTTGACGGCCTTTGGAACACGAACATCCTAATTTCTTTTTCTTCTTTTATTTTCTTCTTTTAATGGTCATTGTGTGTAAGTTATTTACAAAGATATTTAACAAATCTGTAATGAGTCGTAGAATTTTCACCGTGTTATCTATCCGTGTACAATGCGAGCTGCTTCTTGTTCATTCACTTTTCTCAATTTCATTTTCGTCTTAAACTACTTCTGCCGTTTGTATCTTTCTGCCGGTATTTTTCTCGTTTTCTTCACTTTTTTCTTTAAATTCTTTTTACCTTTCGAATTTCGATATCATCAATATAGAGTGAGAGAGTACTATTTTCTATCTTCACAGAAGACATAGATAAATATATATTTTCATAATCTTTCCTTATAAATGTAATTCGCTTATTTTAAAATCATTAGTTATTACTGTTCATAATCTTAGTATCGGTGCTCCTTTTTTTTTTTTCAATTTTATGTACTTCTTTATCTTATCCTTTTTTATTTATCATTTTACGTCTTAATGCGTCTCCACGATAAAACGTTCGAGGCATCTAAACGAAATCGCGGGATGGTTTTTTTTTTCGCGAAAATCGTTCGTGATTTCTCGGCGGTTTTGTTTTTAATTTGTTTTTAATGCACAACCACGGAGATGCTAATCTTTTTGTCTGGCAATGACGAGCGACACTTTCTCAAGAGCTACTCGTCATTCGCGCCGATCGCGCGAATGATGCACATTCGCGGTAGCATCTCAATGGTGTTTCACAAAGACATCGAGGAGGGGAACTGAGTAAAAAATAGTGATTCAATCTGAACTCGCGTCGAGCATCACGATCGTGTGCCGCGCGACATCTCCGTCGAAGAGAAAAACAAAACGAAAGTAATAAGAACAACTAAGAAGTACAAAAGCTGCCAATTTTCACGTTTTTTTTTAGTTCGAACCGAAATTGTAATTAATTGTATCAATCAAATAAAATTCCTTTCTTATCCGAGCAATCTCTACCAGCAAAATTGTTACTTTTTTTTTCTTTCTTCTCTTTCTTCAACCGCTGAATAAAAAAGGACATATTTCTGACTAAAGAGAGATCAAAATACATTGCCACTTGTTTCGTAAAAGTTAGTTACAGTAACAATACGGGTAATTAATATTAAATGTATCCTTAAAAGTATGTGTATTCCTTCAGTTATTGTTAGTGTTTACTGCTCGGTAGGCAAGTTCTTCCGTTCGATGTGAATTAATAAACGGACGATGACAAATCAGAATGAGGAAGAAGTAAAAAAAAAAACGAAAAGAACAAAAAGATTTTCCAAAGCACGCGGCGTTGAGGAATCGAGGCGATGCGCCGAACAACACGGGGCTTCTCGATGCGTATGATATCGCGCGGTTCTTAACATCTCGATCAGAATATGATGAATGGTCCCTCCGTTAAAAGAAAACAGTGTAAAATGGGTATCGCGTCGAGGGCTACTTTAAGTACGAAACTCGATCGAATGGAGGCATAAATTATCGTTCTGTCGCGCGTGCGAAGGCATCCTTTAAGGTAACTCACACACGCTCGTGGATACCAGACGTAAGACATCAATACATTACGAAAATTGCCAATGAAAAGATCAATTCAGATGTAGTTTTAGAAAGAAAAAAAAAATAGACACCCAGACAAGTATCGGGTCTATTCGTGCGCCCCGTGCCACGGATCAATCCGATTCCACGATGTTTCGCCGCATCGTAAACGCAATAGAAAGTTAAAAACAACCAGTACGCTAAGTAAGAAATTCATCCACGTTATAACTATAGAAAAAAAAATCTGGGGGGGGCATCTTAAAGTACAAAATAAAGTGATTATAAGAAATACAAACACATCTCTCTAACCTACACGCTGCTGCCTAAAAAAGAACAAAATGGGTGGGAACGCACGAAATTAGATTCTATAACCGAAAGTTCTTGTGTTCTCCAGCTTCGATATGGACAATTCATCGTTGCGATCTATTTTCTTTTTTGCTCCCTGCACTGTCGCTGAACAGAAGGAGAATTCTTTCGTTTTTTCACTCTAAAAGTTCCGCGGACTTTGCACTGCAGATTCGGATAAAACAAATTTTTCTACTTAATAGAAACAAAAGAAGAACGTGCACAAGTATCTTTTTGACCGTCATTACTCTCTCGACCGATGTACATTCGTTGGCTAATAAAAAAATAATTAAAAATCAGGAGACTCGTGAATCGTTAATGGCATCCTTTTTAACTTTCATCTCGGTTTTTAAAACTTAAAATCACTTAGATAGCTTTATACACGATCATTTATAACAATGTAAATCGTAATCATTGCGTTAATATTTAACATATATACTCTTATCCGTAATATATGTATAATCTGTGTGTGGATGTCTTCGTCTGATCTATTGCCTAGTTTAATAATAAAACTATAATACTAATAGTTGTCTCGGTACTGAGCCATTCCAAGATCACAGAATTGCATTCGAATTTCTAAAAAAAAAAAGAAAAAAACGTAATATATACATTTGTATGTATATACGTGTATATATATATATATTTATATTCGTACCGGAGACACGCGATATCTTAGGCTCCAACATTATTGTCGTACTTCGCACTTGTTTAATAATTTTCGCTTCCTAGAAAAACTGCCAAATGATCGAGAGAAAAAGAAAACATTTCATGTCTTAGACCAATCTCTCATTTGCATCGACGCGACAAAAGAAAAATAATAAAATTCACTCCAATAACTCCGAGGCGTTGTCGAGCGAATCGATTAATTTAGCGAAACAACCGTGCAGAATTTCGCCAATCCAGCGAAACTGTAACTTGGAATGGCTAGTACAGTCGTGCGTGTACGTCGATTGCGTTTATCTCGTTACGGCGCTCGTCTACGCAAAGCCCTAAATGATTTTATCACGGGTTATCGACGAACTATCGATAGAATTAATATATCATTCCACGAGAATCGCCGTAACGAGCCGACACGATATCTATGTAAGGTGAAATAACGAGATCCGTGCTTACGCCCGAGAGGTGCGTACTCATGGATTTGATACTTCATAAAAATGTCCTCTGATTGTTCTTTTAGTCTAACTGTGAGAGTTCGTGTTGTCGCGTAAGTGTCGTGTGTGTTACGAGGTCTCGCGCGCTTCGACGCGCGGATTTGTTGTGTACGGATGATTTTATGTGGTGGTAGGCACTGATGGGGGTGGATGGCTGCACGGCGAGCAGATTTCAATCAGGCTAGTCCTTGACCAGTCTGTATATGTGATGCTGAGCACCGTGCTCCGACGTCGATACTTCGAAAACGTACGCCGTACACAGTAACGTCTCGCGCGTATCTCTGTTCGTGACAACCTGCAAAACCGATAACATCGTTAGATTCGCAACTTACGGCTTTACAGTTTCCGATTACAGAGAAGAAAAATGAAGAAAGAAAATGAGATGGATACCTGAAGGATCGTGAAGTTCTCGAGAACACTGTTCATCATGTATTTCTCGGGCAGGTGCTTCAGCTTGTGAATGAAGTTTATCATGTACTCGCACATCGGCGAACGGCTGATGCGATAAACGAACCTGCCGTTCTCGAACCTGGCATACTCAGTCTCCAACTTCTCCACCACTTGTTTACCGAACGAGCACACTTTCGTCGAACACGATATCGTCATGTTCTCGTTGCTCTCGTATCTGCAATGAGAAGAAAATGGATTTTTTCAGCTGTGACGATGGAGAAAAAGAAGAAAATCGTCGTGGCGAGTCAAAAGAGTGAAGAAAATGTCCCGCTTTTCACTGATATGAGAAATATTCATTGGAAACTTACTGGCTCGTTACGCCGTAAAAAGCGCTGGCTTCGTCTTGGATGTTGGTGTTGAGATCGGCCCAGAATTTCACGAGGAAGAAAGCAGCCTGTGGTCCCTTATCGTAGAGCTCTTTGAGGCCGTCCTTCTTCTCCGGGAACTTGTCGTATATCTGCCTCACGTCCACAGCCTCGAGAAGCGGATCCGCGTATGTCGTAGAACCTCCTATGTGGACGAATAGGTGTTTGTGGTACTGAAAAAAAATCATGGAAAAAATCACCATTTAGAATCTTGCGCGTGAAAAAAAGAAGGGAAGAACAGAAGAGATGCGCTTCGGTCGATACTCACGATGTCCTGATCTCTGTGCTGCTCCATGTAGGCCGAGAATTCTACGAGTCTGAGCTTGTGAGTGGCGATGGCTCGTCCTTCCCAAGGTGGAGGTGGTTGTGCCTGTACCATATCGCCACTCGAAACTGCCGTCGCCGGTTTTCCAGTGTAGGCCGGTTGTGGGAAAGGCTTGACATCTTGCGACGTTCCCGGCTGCAAGCCCGGTTGCCAGAAGTTCTAAACGGCAAATAAGAGCAAAAAAAAATGTATCATGCTCCAAGTGAACGCGAACAATTCGAGAAATTCTTCGTACGAAAAATACATAGAGAGGAACGGAAGAGCGTAATTGAACGTAATTAAATCAAATTAACTAAAATAAAATAAAATAAAATAAAATTGAATGAAATTGAATAAAATTTAATAAACTGAATAAAATGAAATAAAATTGAATAAAATTAGAGTAAAAGAGTTAACAAAAATGAAAAATGCAACGTAACGAAAAGTGGAATAGCCAGATTGACCGTCGGATATTTTTGTATCAATATCCACGTATCAACGTTTCGTAAACGGGTTGTTTTATGCGTGTCATTGGTATTCTTATACTTATAGAAAAAGAAATGAAAGTACAATAAGGCCGGTCGATTAGAAAATACACAACAAGGGCCCCCAGAGCCAGTGAGCGTTGCGAAGGAAGTGATTAAACTCAGTTTCGTTGCAGATATTAATAGGGGCATTTTCTGTTCGCGAATCTATTTTCGGCATAAAAAATTAAAACCGTTTAGACATATCTTATTATTCGATTATTATCCGCCACTGCGTGATATTTGGTTCGTAAACAATTTTGTCGTATGCGAATGCCGCTGGTATTAGAAGCCAAAACAACAGATACTCGAAAAAAAAAAATTACAAAAAAACATCGGCGTTAGATCTGCAGCGTACGACAAACAGAGCGAAACACGAAGGCACAATGAAAAAAAAATTATCAATCAATAAAACAGTCGGCTGAATGGTGTCGCAACGGCACATTTCGTAATTTTTCTGTTTTTTAAGTCCAACAATTTTATTTCAGATTGAAACTAAATCAACGAGTCTACAACGTTATAAGCTGTTTCAAACTTGCATAAAATTCCGAGAATTAAAATGAAACCCGAGTTTGAAAAACGTGCTATTGACACCATTTTTCCGGCAGTTTTCAATCAATTCGCGTTTTTTTTCGTATAGCTTTTTTCTACACGCGTTCTGTTAGCGATGAGGGAGCTTTCTCGAGAATAGGGACTTACCGCTCCCGGATAGGAGACGGGGGTGGAAGCGTGAAGGGCTAAGTGCCCCACATGGGCGGGGGGCATCTTGTTGTGTATCGCACTTCCGACCGATACTATTTGAGCGCTCGACATGCTCGACATTGTCTGTAGCGCCTTCTCCTTCGCGGCATGATCCTACCGAATTTTTTACAATTCAATTCGATTATCTTTCGTCTTAATATCCAAGTTAATATCCAAGCTAATGAATAAAGCCGCTGGTGTTAGAAGAACGGGAGAAAAAAAAATGATTCCGTTGATTGAGAAAAATCGCGGTGGCGAGTCAATTTGATGCAATAATAAAAAACAAAAAAAAACATACGTCCGGCCAGCGAAAACCAGGGTTGATTTTCATTCAGCATCAAATTTCAATATTCATTGCGGCACCGGGGTCACGAGAGAAATAGAGTAGTCGGCGGGTGCATTGACGATAGTGTGTTTGTGTATATCGTGTCGCGAGCTGCGTCCGGTATCGCTTCCGTTGATTTTCCAGGCCACGTGTATACACGATTTCGTTTTGTGATTTATTTGTTTTTTTTTTCTTTTTTCCACCGCGTATTTATTCATCGATTGATGTTTTTTCGGTTCGCCAGAATATCAGTTACGGCCGAGCGACGAGCGCTAATGGCTTTAGCATCGGTTATAAAATAGTCAGGCCGCGCGGAATGGGCAACAGTGTTTCATTGCCGCGGCTCTGTGACCAGCCTCGCGTTTCATTTGATTTACGACCTCGGGGCTCAACCTTTTTTTTTTGTTTTTTTTTTCCAAATCATTCCAGTCACTACAATATTGATCGAGTCCACGAAATTCGCGTAAAAAACCGTTCACCGTTCGTCGAATCGTTGTCCACGGACTCGCACTTTTGGACGGAAAAAAATACCAAAATGCCCGAAGCAATTTTCGGAATTTTCCAAATTGAGTTTTATTTCCGGAACGACGAATAAATGACGAATCAATCCGAGCGTCCGGTCGAAAGCTGGTCGTGAAAATCACGAATAATTTATCGTTGAAATGTAACAAAAATTTATCTATACTACAAAACCGTTCGTTTTCATGTTTTTTTAAATTATTACCATTTGAAATAATTCGATTATTCAAACGATACAAATGAATTTAAATTGAGTAGAATTACTTTGTTCAAAAATAGCTTTCGCTGTTTCTCTCAATTTTTTTTCACAGTCCCGACGGAGAATTTTCGAAGAAAAAAAAATCCGTCGTTCTTGAACTCGTTGATAACGAAGTAGAGTCGGAAACGGGGTGAAAGGGGGTCGTTTTCGTTCCCGGTGGGCGAATATCGTGCGAATATTTGTTAGCTTCTCGTGTCTGCTCCCTTCATAGTACATATATATATATTCATCTATATACATATATATGTGTGACTATGTCTACCTATATGAAGAGAAGAGCATCCCCGCGCGTTGATGGGAGCGCGCCAGCGTCCACGTGCGATCGGAACTGTGTGCGTTTCTCTGTATCAACGTACGAGCGAGAAATTCGCGGATCCTCCGGCTCTGCCATCCCCGTCGACGGAAATTCCCAAGCGGGGATGAAAATAGTCGAGGGAAGCCGGGGACGGGGGGGAAGGATCGCGTGGCCGATGGTACATTGCACGGCGCGGTGCGAACTGTAGCTACCCATCCAGCCGACCAGCCAGCCAACCAAGCATCCTCCTCGCGCAACCGAGTGGCGTCTATATTTATTGGAATTGCACCGCTCGCACGGCCACCGAGCACGGACAGAAAGATGGACAGAGACGCCGAGAGTAACCCACGAATCTATCTGTATCGCTTGCGCTCTCGTATAAGCCCACGGGTTGTGCTGTCGCTGACGTTGGCATACATGCTATCCATCCCCCCGAACCCGAAATCGATTCGTTTAATTGAGAGGGTTTCGCCGCTCGTTGTATGCCGCCTCCCTTCCCCAACCACCCCCGTCGCGTCCGCCGCTTTTCCCAGTGTGTTGATGTTTTTGTTGATTCGTTCTCTCCTTCATTCGCCTTTTTTTTCATCACCGCTTTCTTTGTCCCGATTTGTTCATCGTGTTTTTTTTTTTATATTTTTTTTTTTCGGTTTTTGCGTCACTAAAAACTTTCGGGAGCGCGAGGCATGTTGAACTTCCGTATAGACGGCGGCCCGTGGCCACGGCGGCACTGTCGAGGCTTTCTGCCGCGACGGATTTTAGCCGACGGCGTTGAAACGAGAGACGAGTGGCGAGATGTGCGGATATCATGAAAAACATTTCTACGAATCTGAACCATTTATTTTTCTACTTGGATTTAATCGGGGAAGCGAATAATTGTTCGTTATATTTTCGCGTATCGGTAGAAAAAAAACGAACACGATATCGTTATTGTTGAAAACACTTTGTGTGAAAAAAATACCAACCATTCTTGGTTCATTTTTGCTTTCCCATAAGGGAAGCTTTGTTTTCGCGATTTTTTTTTATCAATTATAGATTATCATTAAAGAACGCTCGGGATTGAATGTAAAATGAATCCGTTGTAGGGATTCAAATTTTATGGCATGTTTTTTTGGAGAAAGTTTGTTTTTGATTCAACTTCCAGAATTTTTCTGAATTCTGGGCGAAATTTGGTTGGTTGGTTTTGGATGATTTGGTTCGGTTTTCTATTCATTCTTTTACTTTGTTCCTCACATCCCGAAACGTAGCAATTCAAATGTGGCATTTGTAAACGAGAACCCAACAAAGCTTCCTTTGTGAAGAATTGAAAAAAAACTCGCCGTAAACAAAAAGCGGATGTTGCAATTCCAATTGTTGCGATTTTTCATTCTGTTTTTCAGTCTCTCGATGGTAAAGAACAATGAAAAAAAAAAATGAATAAATAATTTCCATTAATAATGTTTACGCCGACGAATCTTGGAGAAACCGTTGATAGTTTCCCCGGTGCCTATTCATACCGCTTGTTTCGGGCACTAGAACCCCGGATGTACTTAATTACTGTAAAGCACTGTGGCGAATCGATTGAAACGTGGTCGAGTGATTGTTGGGGTATTCGGTTAGTCCGTAGCACCGCCACGAGTCCGGACGAACGGGTAAGAGGAGCTCGACATTCACGGACACATAGAAAGAGAATCTACCACCGTCTCCCATTCTGCCCGTCCCTCCCTCGCGCCGCGCGCCTCGTATACACGCGCGCGCCGGAAGCGGAAACCAGCAAATTACGTCACACACCGGGGGCAACCGGCCGGTCCGGGTGCTCTCTGGCATCGGTGAATAACGTCGGTGGCATGCGCCACTGCGGTAACAGAGGCGGTCAAACGGCGAAACACACACGAGTAGACAAAAGCTCTTCGGTGGCGTGTGCTTTACTCTCTCTCCCTTTGCTATTGCTCTCTCGCGCGCATTCTTGTCCTCCTCTCTCTCGCTCTCTCCCGTTCTATGCTTTCTGGTACCGTTGGACTACTGTATTCGGCTTTGCATCGCCGTTAACGATGGAGCGAGAAGCTTTCCAGTTATCCATGGCGTTTGGGCTACTGGAATACTCGCCGGTTTCATCCCCTCGGCAACGTCACCACCGCCACCCCTCCCCCCGTCCGAGAACACTCGCAATGAACGATTTCTATGCGCGTATTCGAGCATCGAATTCGCTTTCTCCCATACGTTTCGCCTAACCGTCCAAAGTAAATGCATTAGGAGAGACGGAGGCAAAATCGCTTTCAATGCTTGTTACTGAAGATTTAGCTCGCAATCGAGTCAAACAAGTCGGAGTTAGTCCCTCGACGCTGCGTCGACGCCAAATCAGCTTTAGCGCGATTCGGGCCAACGAATTTCGACATTCGTTGCGATAATCTACGATAGGTCTGCTTTTGGTTAACTTGGCGTTTGCAGGCTGATGGTTCTCTAAGATTTTTATACCGATAGTCTCGATCATTTCTCTGTATACTGTCCGCTCCGTAAAGCCTTTCGAAAAAACTTTTTGACCCAGAAAATTTGCACATTTTTTATCTCGATTAATTTTACCGTGAAATCGATATCCGTTTCATCGAAAAAAAACGAGAACAGTGAATTTCGACGGAAATATTTTTTTCTTGTCTGGCAAGAATCGTATATTACGCGGACTTTCTTTTATTTTGTGCCGAGAAAAAATTCTTTTTCATCGGCATGGGCTAACTTTTCTCTGGATCAGCCAATCGTTGTTCAGCGGGCAGGCGATTAACTTTATATTCGCATTGAGCGCAAAATCGCAGTAGGGAAGGCGAAAGCCTGCATTTTAGGAAGACACGTGGTATATATGTTTTGTATACGAAGAGCGATGCAGAACGGCATACCGGGGCAAAATGGTATTGGGGCATAATGGACCAGGGCATACTGGGACCGGGGCAAAATGGGACAGCAAAAAATTGACATCGATGGGACTTTCCCTTGTTCTATTTCGTCCTAATTCTATCATCCCGAGGACTCTTTTTTAGCATTCCGTACCATTCTGCCCCGGTGTGCCATTTTGCCCCGCTCTCACCTACGGATGGCATCGATGCACGCGCGCAGGTATGCCACCACTCGTTACGCTACAGACGCAGACATCGCGGTTGTCTATCGAACCGAGCCGCGGGAGCCGGGGCCACCCTGGCTCTGATTTATTGACCAAGCCGCGTCCGACGGTCTCGCCCGCCCGCCTCTGTCTACTACGATTGTTCGCGAAACGCTTTAATAATTCAGCTGTTGATTAAACGGCCCGAAGAGTTCATTTTTACGCGTAATTTATTCGCGCGGATTGACCGCACGAGCGCGCACAAAAGCCGTTCGTGCATTATTGTTGTTATTATCGTCATTATTTAATGGCACAATGTGGAGTTCGTTTTGCCATCGGTTATCGGGGCGCAGTTCGATCAGCCGTGACGATTGCGCGAACGAGCTTTCTATCGTTCTGTGTGTTTCATTTCAATACAGTTATTTTATTTTTCCTCTTTCCCTCGTTTGTTTGCATTTCCGCGACGCAATTTGTCGCGATAAGGGAGAGAACTTTCGTATCGAAAAATATCGAATCGACAGAATTGCGTCAGTCTCAATAGTTTTGCATTAGCGGCGAAGAAGAAAGACACAGGTGGAAATAAGAGAGTTAAAAACAAAATTTGGTGTTTTTTTGTTCAATGTAAAAATATAAAAGCACCCAATAAGACTCACCACTTTGAGTTTCGCCTGGATTTCACGGAGTTTTCTCCTTGCAAGGACCTGTATGTGCGAAGAGACCTGCTTTCGCGTTCTCGTCTTACCGGTCCTCAGTTTGATGTAACGGGCGATCAGCTCGTTGCGACCTGTAACACGTGATCGAAAAGAAAAAAAAGAAGTAGGATAGAGTTTCGAGAGATGTCTCCGTTCGATCGGGGTAATGAATTTTTTGTGATTTTTTTTTTTTTCAAATGTCGTGTCGCCGATAGAATCGTAAACGTCGGATAAACTTCGGCCGATCGGTCGGATGTTTCCCGTTATCGTTCGACCGCGAGAGCGGTGGGGTCACGCGCGGCACGTGCTAAAAGGAAATTTGCCTATTCGCTCGGGGCATGCGAGATCGCGAAACTGTAGTTTCGGATCCTGCCGAGATCGAGATCGAGGGCCGAGCACGTGCTCGGCTCGATATCGATCCCAATCGTTGGAAAGATCGAGAGCGCGAGACGAATGAATATATGGATATTACGGTAATTCATATATCCGTCGATATCTTACGTACAAACACCCGCCCTTCCCCTCCTTCCTCGCTGTGCATTACGCGAAGGATTTCGCCTTATAACGATTCGCGTGCGCGGTTTACCCCAGCGTGAAAAATTTTATCGTCATCCGTGATCTTTCGTCGCTGCCGCGATTCTGTCGGCGCGCTTTCGCGTGCGAGCTACTTCATTCTGTAATCCCCGTCGACTTGGTCGCGGTGGGGAAAAAGGAAAATGTGCTCTCCGTGGCTTCGGAGCGTCGCGAATTCGACGATAACCGGAGTTTAACGACGCTTTGAGGAAAGTCGTTCGACGCTATCGCACGTCGGGTTTCCATGATGATTTTATATGCGTCGGAGAGGCTTCTCCGAGTCCGGGTGTCGATATGCATGTAGAGAATCGTCGCAAAGGAACCGAGAGCCAAGACTCTCGTTTACAACCAATGAATCGATTCTATTCGGCGCGAACACGGCATTCTATCGCATCCAGTTATGGTTTACGTTTCGCGAGGCTTGTAGGAAGGTTTATGGTACAGAGCGTAAAACGCCACGGCGCAAAGTCTACCAAAGGTCTGCACAGTGCGCGTTGCTGAACTTTACTCTCACGTGGAGTTTCGAATCTTTTGACGCGATTGAAACAACGCGGGAAACTCTCGATCGATGCGAAACGAAAGCTCTTCGTATCTATTTGAGCCTGAACACGGGTTGGAAGACCCAGTGCCTTTGTAACCGCGAAACTTCGTCGAATATTGATATTTTTAATCCTGTTTGTAGTGAAATCGAAACGCCATAATGGGAGGAACAAGGCTACCGAGGCGGAATATCGATATAATGAGAATAAAAGTAGATATTTTTACAAGACCCGAAACAGCGAATATTCCAAATTCTCTTCGGCTTACGTGTGGCGTTTCGGAGTTAATCGAGTCACTTATTAAAGCCGACAAATTGGAGTCATTTGTGTGGCAATCAACGTCAAGAATGCACCAATTTTCCATCGTCTCGGGATAAAGTTCTTCCGGCGCATTAATCTAATTATTGTATAACGCTTTGCATTAATATGCAAATGTGATGCACTAAACACGTGCTCGCGGCGCGGTGTCGTGTGCGCGTTCTGCGTAATTAAACGCGCAAGAGAGGACGAACGTTGCAGAGGCCGGGGCGAGGGCAAAAGCGAGATGAGAAAACGACGTTTATCCTCCGCTGAAAATTTAATATTCATCCCCGTGGCTGAAGTGCGCGCTGCGTTAGTCGCGCTCCGCGTTGCCTCGACTTTTCCTTTGAAGGCTTCCTATCCACTTGGCGTTCTAACACTCGTCAACCGGCGGGTCTCTTCTCCGTGGCTCCTTCGCCTCTTCCCGTATCCTTGTCTTTCGCCACCCTTTCCCCCATTTTCCTGGCTCAACGCTTCGTCCCTTGTCTATCCCCGCAGGCTTTCGCCCTCTCGCGCGCCCTTTCGCCGCTCGTCCGTCCTGTACATCTTTTCGTCTCCGCGGCAAATCTCTTGATGAATTTCCGCGAAAGCTGCCCTCTCGGCCCTCTCCTCGACCCGCGAGACCGACCGATACGGAGATTCACGGATGCTGCGCGCATCACGAAAATTCATTAAAGGCTCATCGTGGCCGGGGAGGACTTCTCGGTCTCTCCGCTCCTTTCCTCGCTTTTCGCTCGCGTACGGCCCTCGCTCTCGATCTTCGTCCGATATCGATTGCCACGGCTGTTCGTCGCTCTTACTACGCCTTAATTTCACTCGGACGAGCTCGCCGAAGCGGTCGAAGAGGCCCATCGTCGCGAGAGCGGAATCCCGGGGTGGAGCCGTATCAAGCGCTGAGAAAACTCGAGCCTTCGACCAACTCGGCGAATAAATTATTTTTCTACTCTTCGCGGCCCTCAGCCCCGCTTCTCTCCGAGGCTCGCGTGGCCAGATTGGTGCACCAAGGTTCGCGGAGCTAAAAGTTTCGTGACTCTCTCTCGGGCGCGCTACCCGAGCCTACACTTCCACGCCGCAAGGGGAGGCGGAGCCGTTCGAACTCCGGAGTTGCTGGTAGTTTGCAACGCGAGCTATACGCGGATTATCCAGTTTACAGGGAAAAAGCTGTTGGGCGCGTTATACGGAAAGGCAATTTGAGGCGAATAAGAAGAAAATGTTTTCCTACCACGATTTATTCCTTCGCGATTCGCTCGAGCGATATTTTTTATTACTCGATAAAGTTCAGCTTGACCAGCTGAACGTTGGTTATTCCAGATTCGCCGAACTCGCTGAGTTTCACGTTAATACATTCGATCACATCGGTGACCCAACGACCGAGTTAAAGCGCCAGCGGAGTTCATTTGATACTTGAAACTTTTAAGGGCCGAGCGACCCTTTGACTCGGGCAGGAGTCGCGTGTCCAGTGAAGTGGAAAAAAAAATCTCTCTCGCGTCGACAAAAATCGAATTATCGGGACACAGTCAAACCCGAATCCTGAACAAATCAAATTCATTTGAATAACGAAGAAAAATATAGAAAATAATGAATCTAACGTTAAGCAGTAATTGAGGCCATTGTTATTTAAACCCTCCGAGTGATCATATTGTAAAATTATTACCCGGAAAGCTACATTCCGAAAAGACCTTCGCTCAAGTTTGAGGCGTGGAACGAAAAGAAAAATCTATCGCTTCAAACAAAACGAATCAAAATAAGGCGATTGCAGGTTGACAATTCAATACCTTCGTATGAATTCTTTCAAAGTATCTAAATCGAAATGTAAGCAAAAAAACGGTACCAGTTTGCAGTGAAAATATCCACAACAAGTACCCAAGTAAAATACGAAAAGAAATCCGAGTCCTGCACCCAATTAAAAAAAAAATTAATCCCTGCAATGCTTTTTATCGGTGAAAAGGTGCTCGGCGCTCTGTAAACAAATCGACCGCACACTTCGATATAAAACAAAGCTCTCGCGGTCCGTAGATTTTTCCAGTCGGAAAATCGGCGAAGATAGCGCGAGGAGGGCGGGCGAAGAAAGGAGAGAGAAAGCACAGGAAGCGGATGATCCCAGCGGGAAGAGCATCGGAAGGAAAATATCCGAGATTCCGAGCTCACCGCGTGATGACTCAATTCCGCAAAGACCGTTAAATGGCCCCGGCGCCATGAACCTCCGAAGTCTTCTTCCCCGCGGCGGGGCTCGTTTCGCCCCGTCGGCGGGCGCGAGCCTCGAGCGTTACACCGTGCGCGCGTTCCTTCTCTGTTTTTGAAGGCCGAACATTCTTCGGGAGGGTTTGTTATACGACTTCTCCCCCGCGCCGTCCTTCTCGATGAGATGCGCCGAGCGGACGGGGGGTCGCGAGTTTTCGCTTCGCGGGTGCGTCGTCGGTTAACGGCAGTAAAGGATCTCGTGATGTTCATTTGCCGGTTTGATGCGCGCCCTTCGGTGCTCGCGCTCCGTTCGTGCATAAAGATTCCATCTACGGCGGAACCGGCGCGACTGTTTACTCGAGTCCTTTATCGTCTCGGAACAATCGTATCTCACTCGTAACTTTGCAAAAAAAAATATAGACCAAAGCAAAGATATTCGCGGTTGAGGGTGAATTTTTCGGAAATAGATTAAATGGTATTTACCGTCGCCTCCGAGAATAATTAGGGTCAGATAATTACGCGAACAAAAGCCGACTGAATGGCAATTTTCAAGATTGTCGCGAGAAAGGCATTCCCGAAGTTGCTTGTAGAGAGGGAATATTGGTTGTCGAAAAGAAGCGCGAAATACGTGAGCATCCGAGACGAGGTTTAGCGTGGATTCTGAGCAGTTCGCTATGGGAGCGTCTCTCTCGTCGTCGTCGTGGCGCGTTCGTCTGTCGACGAGGAAATCGATTAGATATAGGTAGAGAAGAGACTTCTCGAGATACTGGAGAGCGGGAGATACACGTCGATCGGACGAGGCTTTCTCGCTTGTGCTCTCGTGTGTTTCCAACCTCGTGGAGAGGTTGAACACGCCGAGAACAACGAGCGAGAGAGAGAGAGGGAGATGGAGCGAAGCAACGCGATTGCCTCGTCGTGGATGCGACGCGACGGGCAATCAACGTAAATCACTTGGCTGATGCTCAATTTAACAAGAAGGGGCCATTATGATCGCGGACTCGAGTAACGAGCGACGGGGAGCGCCAGTTCTCCACCATCATCCCCACCGACACGATCGAGAGCTCGAAGCTCGACGGCCGCGGAGAGAGAAGCGAGCGAAGAGACCGAAGACCCGCGCGCCCGGTCTCCGGTTCCTCAAACTCCGCAAAGTCGGTTTCCTCCATCAAGAACACCGGGATACAGATATATCTTGATGGTGTATCGAAATCATGAATTATTGACAAGGCTATTGTACGAAATTATACTATTTATTGGCGCTCGCGATCGCTGTGATAATGTTAGAGCGGAGAAACGTTAATTGACAATAGTTTCAGAAGATAAATGATAAATATGCATGATCTTGCAGAGACAAGACAATTTGCGAAGCTTTGTCAAAAATTTTACTCTTAAAACGATATGTTCACTTCGAGAAGGATTAATGAAAAATCATTTTTAAAAATCCTTTCGATGCGTGTTCAAATTTTTGGAGAAACGCTTTTTGTGTCTAAGACGACCGTACAGAACTTTTTTCCGATTGAATTAGCTTCAAGAGTTGTTCGACTTTTAGATTTTTTTCCATGTAGCTCATTGGAAACTTTATCATGATTTTCGATTGCCCTTTGAGGTGTTCATCCGCGACGACTCTGAAGTGAAATTGTTCGCCGCGTTGCGATGATTCATCGGCGCGTCAACTTTTCATTCCATCGGTCGAAGGATTAATAGCCTCGCGTCCAAAGTCAGCGTGTCGTAGCGAGCAACATTGATATGACAAAGCAACGGCGAGCCGTATAATCCTCAGCGAAGGAGAATCCGAGTCGTTTGAGCGCAGCGAGATCGATCGTCGCGCTCGAGTCCTCTCCGAGCCGAGGCAACAGATCGGAGTGCACCGTTGCGCGCCGCGAGAATGGAGCGCGCGGTGGATGAAGCTAGCGTAGGTTTGTCCCCGTCGTGGGAAACTTTTTCTTTCGGCGTCGTCGACGCGTGGAACGCGCCGCGAGTTAGCGAGAAGGAACGATACGTTTGCGCGCGGTCGGCGCGAACCGCGCGTTCTCTCGCCGCGGAGATTCTTAACGCTCGAACACGAACGTACGAATAGCGAGATCCTTATCCCAGACCGCTGCCGCTGGTGCGCAAACAGGATAACGGTCTCTCTTCGCGCTGTAACCGCGCAAGAGCGCGGGGAATATCTAAAGATTTTTTTCTCGACTCGGCGCAAGCTCGCTTAATCGAAAAGGCGAGAATGTTCGTGCCACGTCCCAGGATCTTTAATTATTCGATACTATCCCCGAGGAGGACTTAAATTATTCGACACGTGCAACAAAAAAGGAAAGGAAAGTGTACTGCAGCGAGAGAAGTTTGTATCGGAGCTACCGGAATATAAGAGAAAAGCGTGGGTGCACGCGATAATTGGAAAGACAAATAGGCGAGATTCTGGGCTCACGGATGCTCGTACTTTTGTCGATTAGAACAGCCTCTCTCGGCTAAGCAAACTCCTCGAGGCGCACAACGCGAGCGCACAGTGGTAGTGGACTATCCCCGGGCATCGAACTTCACGAGGCGAAGTACCGTGATAATCGATGGTACACAAACAGCGAGGCGCAACGTTGAGCTCCGCAAGGGGCTTGCACGAACGGGTAAGAGGGGTTGGGTTGGTCTTCTCGTCGGTACGGCATCGAAGTGCGTTCGAGCTCGTTTAGCCGATTAGCAACCACCGACGAGGAGGACCCGAAGCAGAGGCATCGGATCAGCAACGGGAGATTCGAGCGAGGCCCCAGTGCTTACCCCCGGGGTGTTATCCTCGAGAGTATATAAGCGCTACTAAGCCAAGTAGTCTCCGGGCCGTTGTAACAGCCTCGGCTTGTATCCTCCTATCGTGCATCCACTGCAAAGGCCCTTCACTATTGGCGAGAGGGATCACAGATGAGAATCCATTTGATCCATTCAACGCTTCCGCAACTCTTGCGAACAACATTGTGAAGCGAGTTCTTCGTCCATGGACAAAAAACACGTACAATGAAATCCCGTGGAAAATGTGTAAGTATCGAGGAAAAATGTTACAGCGAACTTTTGTCAAGCAAGAAGAAGGGTGGAACAAGAAATGAATTTTCTAAAATTAACGAACCTCGAAGAACTTCTATAACAAAATTAAAATACCTAGTGGAAAGTATTTCTTCAATTTTTAATTTAGTTTTCAATTTAATCTAGGAGAAAGTGGAGCCGATATGGACCGAAATGGGACGTCCGGATCATTCGAATTTTTTATCGAAACTGACCAGCCCTAAGCCGTGAAATTTAAAAACCGTACGATTTTCACGATTCATGGCCATTATTTACTCTACTCTTTTAGCGTTATTAAAGTTTCCATAGAATAAGTTTCGCGTTCGGCGCCCAACGAATTCTTCGACATTTCGAGATTCCCGTCAACACGCAAAGAAGAGAAAAAAATTAATTTCGGATCCAAACGACAAAAGAGGATACGACTGATTTACCATGATCCGAGGAAAGTCCGAGCGAGAAAGTGAAAAGACTTTCGAAAGCTCGGAAGTCTTCTCGACATTCGTATTGTGTCTCTCGTGGTCTCGCTGACACGGTGACCCTCGGTTTTCTCTCAAAGCCTCACCAGAATTCACCCTCGTCCGCGAGGATCTTCTTCCCCTACTCCGCCCCGCGCCCCGCCATCACCCTCGAGCTTTTTACCTCCGAAAACACTCGTATCTTTCGCTTCGTATCATCGGCGAAGCGAGAGAAGAGAGCAAGGACCACGGCGCGCCGTTCCATCCATCTTCCTTTCTTTCTATTTTCTTCCGCCGTGCGAGCGAAAGCCCGCGCGCCGTCGAGAGGAGTCTTGCCGAACGGTTATACAGAGCGAACCGAGAGGAAGTGTAGCAGAAGTGGAAGCCGGTAGCATTTCATCCATATAGCGAAGTTGAAGCGAGAATCGTCCCCTCCGTTTCTTCCTGAAACCTCGAAGAGCGCGTCTACAGCATAGAAGCGAACCCACTTCTCCTCCGGCACCCCTTGTCGCGACTCTGCGCACTACGTCGTTCTCCGACCCTCGAAGCCGCTGAGTTTGGCCCCGTGCGATCGTCGACGACCGAGCTGGCTCATCCTCCGCTTTCGCTTCTCTCCCTCTCTCGCTGCTCTTCCTCTACAACGTTCTGTTCACTAATTGCACATTCTTCGCATAGTTTCGCCACCCTCCCGTTCGCGGGGTTGGGAGAGCGGGGGTGGAGGATGGTTTGTCGGCAACGGGAGGGTTATAGGCAAGTCCTATCTGTCCCTTCTCTCGCGCACAGTTTTCTCCGTTCCCCTCGTTGTCCCACTGTTATAGCTTTTTCGTTCTATCATTCACGCTCCCCTGGCCCTTCGTCTTTCTCCCTCGTACATTCCCCCAACCGTTCTCTGTCTCGTACTCTCTCGTGTCCCGTTTCTTCTGTCCTCTCGCTCGTTCTCCAGCACCCTCGGCTACCATCATCGTCGTCGTCGTCGTCGTCGCTCTTGCCCAGCGTTCATGACTTTGCCAACATCTCCGTGAGCTTTTGCCGCCCTTTACCCCCCTCTAGTTTTCATCTCTTTCCCCGAAAGCTTGTTCCCCGTCGCGTTTCCACCCTCACAGCCAGCCACGAGAAGGGATATGGCTCAGCCGGCTTCGCGCTCTATAGTTCGGGCACCGAGGATCGAGCTTCCCAGAACTCTTGCCTACCCTTTCTCCTCCCTTGTCCTCTCTCGCCCTTATTCCACACGCCACCCGGCGGAAAGGCCGTCCTCTCTCGCTTCGCTCGAGCTTTCCTTCTTCAATACCCTTCTTCCCTACCTCCCTTAAGCTCTTCTCGTCTAGATATATAGTAATTCGTTCACGGAACTTCCATGCCGTAGTCGCTCAGCCACCTTCTATCGTCGCACCACTGTGTTAACTCGCCGATGCGGGGCATATCCTCCCCCTTTGCGCCCTTGTACAACGCGAAATCTTGTGTACCTATATCCCGAGCTCATGTATTAGAGACATAATATAGATATATTTAGTATCGGTATATAGAAGCGGAAGCTTTTCGGTGACGTTCTTACGCCCGGAAAAAGGAAATTTCATTTCCCGGGAAGATGAGCCTCGTCGAAGGCCCATTGAACTTTTTTTTACACCAAATTAATTTTTATAGATTTCACTTTTATGTTGTTTTTTGTTGCGCATTGAAAAAGAAATTGAAACAACTAAATCGTCGCCTGAGGGCGGCAGAAGAAATATCTTGTTTATTAAAAGAAGTACTCGGTTAATTATAGTAACTAGTCAAACTGATGATTTCTTTCTTTACAACGATTATTTTATTTAGTAAATTGGATATTTTGTTTCGCCACCCGCGAACACCGATTTAGTCGGTTCAACCAAGGTTAAAAATCATTCGTTTATTTATTATTATTTATAGCGCATATTGTATGAATAAATTTGTACTTGGTATAACGAAACGTGAATTTCGGCATTGAACGGTTGAAGTGGATTCGGACAGCTCTCATCGGTTAAAACAATTGATTTGAGGATAGAAGCAACAGCTGGGATGGAGGCCAATCATTCGGCTGTTATCGCGCGCCCGAAAAATCGTCGACAGCAGCAAAATGCGAAAAAGCCGCGATCCTCCGCGGCGACGGGACTCTCTCGGTCGCGAGTTTCCAGCTCGCATTCGTGAGGCGGGCGGCCGCGCTAAGCGCACCCGTTGCACCGTAAAACGCATCGTAAAACGAAAAGAGATTAAAGCCCCGGCATGCGCGAGCGAGCGCGTGAGCCGCGGCACTATATTCGTGGATTTACGAGGACGATAAACGGGATTATGCGTGCCATAAACCCCGAACGATCTCTGGAGTACGTAGTACATAGTCGCGGGGGGATGGAAAAGCGTTGCCGCGGGCATCGAGAAAGCCTATGGTTCCTCTTTCCATCGCCCCATCCGACCCATTCGCCCTCTCCGATCTCTCAACCTCCTTCGCGAAACTTCCCATTGCGGTGTGGAGTTTTCGTGCGTGCGTACCGCAGCGTTGAAACCCGTCGGAGGAAAACTTCCGGTACGGCGGAGTCTCACGAGGAAAAATGCTCGCGCAAGACAGAGAGAGCGGGAGAACAACAAAAAGGAACACGCGAAGTATATAAATGAATAACGGCAAACTACAGTTCAGCATCTCCCCGAAGGTCGATGGTATGGAGACGATGGAAAGTATGAAAGAGTCGAGAATTCGTGTTTTTTTCTTTTTCCTCCTTTTTTCATCCCCTCGTTAATTTCTCGTTGTTCTTGTCGCTCGTTTATTTTTCGTTCGGCTCCGCCTCTCGCGATAAGCACGTTCAATTATCCGGCAACTCTTGCGATCTAAATTGGCGTGGAAGACACACACAAAAGGCTCAAAGAGCGAGGCTTCTTTATTCCGTTTCGAAGAGGGCGGGTTCGCGTCACCCGGTGAGGAAGAACCGAGAGCGCTATTGGAGACGGGCGACCCGGTGAGTTAAGAGGTACGCGCTCGCGTCTCGCGAATTAATATTCATTATGTTACACGACGAGGCGTCAAAGAGCCTGTTGTCTCTGCGCTCGCACTCGCTTGTATATTATACGTTTTACCGGCGCTCGCGTATCGTGTGCGCGCGCGTGAAAACAAGAACCGGGGTGTTCTGCACTGTCGTCGAGCGCCCGCAGGGGCGTTAATTAATGTACTATCCATATAGCGTGAAATAATCCTCGGTGTATGCATTTCAGATCTATGAAGCGAAAAATACATCCCGCTCGCTTCTATGAATATGCACTACTCCGACAAATGCGTACTCGAGACGAGACAATAAGTTTTGCAATGAAAAGTGCTGACTCTCTGAATGAAAACGATTTTTATTCAAGACGAGAGTTTTTTTTAGCACCCCTTTTTTTAAGTAAAAAATTAAATGAATTAAATTGAATATAAATTCCTTTGGCTGACTCGGTTTTTTCAAGGGTTTTTCTCAAGAAGTCATGTTCTATTATTTAGGAGACGAATCATTGACTCTTCAAAAGAGCTTATTTCATTGTTAGTGTAATAAAAATAATTTTTTTAAGGGATGAATCCATTATCAAAATAATCCGATTTTTTTCCAACGAGTCAAATTCCCTTCATTTTTGTAAGTCGGACCCTCCTCGCGCTTGAGTGACGAGATATTTGAAATTTTGTTTTTTCGACAATGGAACCGGAAATTGGGATGTATGTATGGCTCTGGATTTCACGCTCGGTACACGTATTTCCCTCGTTTCTCAGACGGCGCGGAGAAACGACAATGATGACTTCACTACTATCCTCATTCTCGTCGTCTTCTTGCCGGGCGCCTATTATACGTTCGAATTTAATTAAACTCCGCGAGATGTCAAAGGACCTCGGAGCGTCGACAAGACGGACAATGCGCGGACGCAGATTATTACATCGCCCGGAGTCTCGGCCCGCAGTGCGCGTTCTCGTGTCCCCCGCAGGCATCGCGCACACTACTCTAAACCAACTATAATACCCAGGTCCTGAGGTATATCCGGGATGTCGCTGCGGATACCTCTCATCCACGGGAACCTTCGCCCGACGTCAACCCCCGCCCGCCCCTCCCCCCCTCTCGCGGAAACTGGCACAACGCCTCGAGTTTATCCAACGGTTTGTATTCGTATATTTCCCCTCGCGATAAGCAAGTGGCTTCGCCGCGTTGTGTGCGTTA
Organism: Ischnus inquisitorius; assembly: GCA_963924025.1. Classification (NCBI taxonomy): domain Eukaryota; kingdom Metazoa; phylum Arthropoda; class Insecta; order Hymenoptera; family Ichneumonidae; genus Ischnus; species Ischnus inquisitorius. The sequence continues at coordinate 14,305,566 of OZ001254.1, read as the reverse complement.
CATCGCTGAAAGACCGAGCGAGAATACGAGACCGAAACGTTTCTGTATATTCGAGAGATCCACAGACGCGAACCTATCCCGGAAATATATTCTCTACCCTTGTCAAATCCAAAACTGTCGGGACAAAGCTTGATAGCTCTGCGAAGGGCGATATTCCGCGTACACAATGCGCTCTCGCATTCGCAGTACAACGTGTTCATTGCGAAGCCGGCATTCAAGCAACGAGTCACCGGACAACAAAAAAATCTACCGACTTGTAAACGAATGTTTAGCTTCCCACAGAGAAACTTCTAGCGGATTCGCTTTGATGGAAAAAATCGAGTGTTCAGAAAAACGGAACTTCCAAAAAGACGGAAAATCATAGGTAAAAAAAAAATTCTGCGATGATCTCTGGGTGAAGTAAAAAATGTAGGCCACTCCAATCTAAAAATGTCTTTAGTTGTCACGTTTAAATTTACAGGGCGCGAGGGGGGACGATTTCTCATTGTTCATCTCAAATCCTGACGATTTTTCGCGGTTTTTTCCAATCCGTATCGAATTTGTCGAGATAGATTAAGTCGTTTGAGTTTCACGAAATGCTTAATTTTTTTTCTGTATACAATTTTTTTTTGTTTCAGGGTATAAGAGCAGCGAGTTGCAAAGACCGGAGTGCGAGAAAGTCGTTCGGCTTGCATTGCTCTGGACTACGAGTCCCTCGGGATCGTCGACGGGTCGAAAGATTCTCGTTCGCGGGACGCCCATAATTTCACGGGTCAACGACGGGACAGCGGCTCTTCCGAGGCGAGAGCTTGTCCTTGCCCGGAGTATTGGATCGGGAATCGAGAGGAAAGGAGGCGGCAATCCGAGATCCGTCGGTCTCGAAGATTCACGAGCGGAATGAGCAGACCGCCGTGTGTTTGCTCTCTCGATGCTAAATGCGAAAAGGAAACGATGCTGCGGAGTGTCTGGCCAAGGGTGCTTCCTCTTCGTATCATCGCTCTCCGGAGAGATCACAGAGGATCAAAGTGGCCCTCGACCATTTCCACGTGTCATTACCAGAGTCTAATTATAGTTTGGTACCAAACGCACACGCGCCCGCGAATCTTCGAACATCTACATTGGCAACGGGCTTGCAAATAAATAATCTCGGAAAGTCCGGTCTTCAGACTCCGAACTTCGTTTAACGTTCGAGTAGAAAAGTTTAAGTTGGACCGCGCGAAGGAGAGAACGAGCTGCTACGATGATCAACGGATGAGAGTCTGCGAAATGGACCTTCCGCGGGGGGTTTGGGGGGTGAAATGGCATTACAGGGTTCTTCTCTTTTTCCCATCTCGCTCTTCCGTGAATTTCACTCGGAAAGGGCCTTCTCCTCCTCCACCCCCGCGGCCCGAGGGCGTCGCGACGCTCATACTCTGCGGCGGGCTTCGGGGAAAAGCCACGGTCTCCGGACTACTACGATGTAGTTTCGCCGAGACCCCCGGCACCCTCACGGCTCTCTCTCCTTTCCGTCGGTCAATAACTGGACACTGGCGTGTTCTATCCCTTCGTTCGCCGACAGTCGAGCCCCTCCTCCTCCCTTTCCGACGCAACCACCCCGCCCCCGCGCCGCTCTCTCGTCTCGTGACCCTCGAGCCAACGTCCCCAGGATACGACCCTGTCGCCCGGAAGATTGCACCGACTCTAACCCCCCCATAGCCTACCGCTGCGGCCGGACTCCGAGCTCACTACTCACCGTCCCACTATATATACCCGACGACTGGACATGCAAATATTGAATTTCTCTTCTCGTTTCCCATCCCCACCCCCTTCGCCTTACTTTCTTCCTATCTTTTTTTTTTTACGTCGTACCCGCGCATCCTTGCGAATCCCGACCCTCCCCTTCTTCTCGTTGAATCTCCCCGTCGGACGAAGAATAAAGCAGAGAAATCATTCTTTTCCTTTTTGACAAAATTGTCCGTTTCGACGAAGTGGAATATGGAATGAATTCGAACAGACAAAGGAACGTATCGACAATAGCATCCGAGCTTTTCTGGACGGATTTTATAACTTTTTTTTTCATCGACAAATCTATCGATGTTGAAGAGAAATATTTTTGCAGACACATTTCCATTGCGATTTTTTTTTAAATCGATATTTATCATGCCCAAAAAAATCCGGAGCGCGCGGATGCTTATTTCTCTGCCAAAATTAGAGACAGCAAATAAATAAAAAAGAACAATCAGCAATAAATTATTTTCTAATTGATAGATTTGTGTTTTTCGAGAAAAAATTGTACGGGTTTGTTGCTTATTTCGGGATGGCGATTCGTACGAAAAACGGAGCGAGTATTTTTCTCGCTGTGGACGAAGCTTTTCCTGACCGAAATTTTCGGCGCTTCCAGCTACCGGTGTCGGTCGCACTGGCGAATGACCTATAAACCAGGATACGACGATACGCTTTAACGCTGGTTTCGCTCCTATGCGAACGCAGTAGACCGCGGCGCGCCGACGGGTCACGAGACCCCGAGAATGTAGCATCACGAAACGGCCGTAATCGAGAAAACAACAACAGCGGGAGGGCTCAACGCGCGTCACCGCGATCGGATAAATGCCAAGACGAAGCAAGCCTGCCTGCCCCCCCCCCCCCTTTCCCCAGTACTTCTCGCATCGCTATTTTCTCCTCCATTTATTATTCTCTTCTTACTATTCGCAGGGTGTCGAGGTATACGCGCGAGAAGGCACAATTTCCTTAACTATCACTATCGCCATGCACGCGTTCAAGATTATACAATAGATCGAGATATACAATGTTATAAGGATCGCTGGAAATTATATGAGCGCGCGATCGTTACTCCGAACAATCGTTTCAATGTTTATGACTCGACTGTGCTCATCCAATAATCCGGGCTTCGAGTACAGATTCCGCAATCGCTTTCGAACTATCGGAGCATTTATGAACAGCGTGTCCATTCGATTTATTCTTATTGTATACTTTTTTATTGCTCATAATTTGTTTGTATTTATTATTGTTGTATAGTGTCCATTTTTTGAACGCGAGCTACAAACGTCTTGCAAATATCGAATTTTTTTTTCCGGGGCAGAATTTTCAAATTGAATGGTCTTGGAAGTCAAATGATTATGAGATTCGTTAACGAAGCGAGGGAAATTTGTTTCTTTTTCAGCTTAGAGAAATTCAACGATTTTCAGAGCTCTAAAATATTTCTGGAATATTATAAATTCATTGTAAATCGGAGGAATCGGCAAATGAATCGCCCATCATTTTATTTTAAAAAAATGGTCGTCTCCATAAATCGATATATTTGTCGAAGCTAAACACAAGTTCAAAAAGTATTTTGTCCCGGATAAACCAAAAATTTTTTTTTGTCGTCCAACTTGTCGGAAGTCTCCTGGATAGCATTCGGCCGAAGCGCGGCAAACGATCGCGTTGCGAATAAACGCTACACGAGCTCCTCTCGATATCCCCCGATTTCTCTTTGGAGCGGATCATTTCAGATGGGATTCGCACAGACTGCGCTCCTCGGGCTCTCAATCGCATCTTTCGCAACCACTCAAGCGTTTCAGATCTCGCCGATTCGAGAATATCTAATGTGTTTTCGAGTTTCGAATGGTGGGTCGAAAACAGTTTTTCGATATTGGAACTCGTTCAAGTGCAGAAATGACTTTGCAGCTGGCGTGTATATCCGTACGGCAACGAGAGAGCTCGCAGATACGAAAGACGAGGCTCGCGCGGAAGATACGAGAGTTATTCTTGGGGCCCGGAGAACATTTTCAAGCGTTGTAGAGCGAGAGTTGTGTGGAAGCCGAGCGCGGCGGATATACATGAAAGAGAGTGAAAAAGGGATAGCCACTTCGTAGAAACTTCTCGTTTCGCAACGCGGCCGATGGAAGCGAATCGTCGGTGCTACTCGCGCATAAGGATGGAGAGGGACGGCTCTGCGTTGGGCTGGATGGGATGTTTCAGGTCGTACAGCAGGTGTATGGCTATAACGCTCGTCCTAGTACGGATCGAAAGCGGACTCTCTCTATAGTTCACTCTGCGTTGCTATACGCGGAAGCCTAAACGCTTATCCGAGCCACTTCGCTCGTCGCGGTTCGCGGCTCCTATATTTATGCGTATGCAAACACATTTTTTCTCAAATATTTACTGGAAGGATTATCGCGATACCGGACTGCGACTCGAAGAGGCAAAAGCGAGCGAACGAGATTCTGTGGGAAAACCGGCGAGGCTGAAGCTTTCAAAAAGTCCGAATAACCGACGCACTAACCGACTTGTACGCGAGAAAGTTGATTACCAACGAAGTTCTCTGGTCGATTTTCTCCAAATTTGTTTATCACATTTTTTTTAATACGATTTTTCATTGTTTTGGAACATCTCGAATACGTTTTTACTGAAATCTCGATTTTCTTTTATCGTCGAACTAAACATTTTTCTATAAGGAAGCAAAGTGAATCGATCGAGCGATTGCAACAGCGTTGGGACGAGAAATAAATAAGAACAAAAGGAATCGTGAAAGAGCCGGCGAAAAGAGAAACAACTCGGAACCTTGACTCCAGCGAAACAGCTGAGAGATATTCGATGCGAAGAAAGCACGGAGGGTATGAGCGCGGGAGTCTGATCTCCTTTATTGGTTCCAGAGCTGAAGACAGTATGGGCGAAGAAATAAGTTTTCCCGGGTCGGAAGGATCGATGGGCAATCGCGTTAAACGATCCTCTCGCGCCTCGTTATCCTTTGTTTCTGTCGGCAGTGAAGCTACTGGAAGGAGCGCCGAGAGATGGGTCGGAACGAGGGAGGACGGGGAAGAAGAACGGGCAGCGAGAAGAGAGGATGCGACGTCGCCGAAGACGATACGAGACGAAGGCTGCTTCCTCCTTCTCTCTTCGTTCTTCTTCGATGTATTAGCTTCGCCGGGAGAGAGCTTTATTGCCATTTAAAGTTCGAGACGGGAGATCGAACGCTCCGAGAAGCTTTTCGTCTGCGCCAAACCCGACCCACCCGTCGCCATCCACCGTCCAAACTGACGATAAAGAGAGATTCGACTTTACGAATTCCGTAAGACGAATCGACGATGCGAGTCGATACGCTTTTTGCCCAATAAAAAGTGTACCGAGAGCGAGAGCGCCGAGGAGTTTCGGGAGAGCTTCGATGTTACAGCTGTCCCGTGAATTTTCCTCGTGACCCTCTGAGAGTAATCGAAAGCTCGACGGCGAAATTAGCGAAGCATCGAGTTCCGTTATTCGACGGATTCTTCGTGCGTCTCGAAGAAGCTGATGAAGATCGAAAGTTGACGTCGTGCTTCGAGGCAACGGTGAGAGAGAAGGCTTCGCGTTGAAGGAGAGCCAGCGATACGCCCGGGGAAGCATCGTCACGAGAGATATCGAGAGTGAGACCAGAGCCGGAGAGGCTTGTGTGAGGCGTGGCGCGCCGCAGCAGCGTTATTGCTTCGGCGGCCGAGGTCCACGGCGGTGGTTATAAGGTGGTGATCGTGAACGCCAGTGGTGTAGGAGGCAATATCGAGGCGGTCACGTAGACTGACCTCAGCACCGACGCAATAACGACGCTCGTCCGGCACCGTTGCCCATCTACGCCGCGACGCAACGCGACGCTTCTGCACTGTGAACTCTATTCATCGGGGTCGTCCATCGCGGCGACGTCTTTCTACTTGCTCATCAAGGAAATGTATGGAAAACAGGCGAAAAATTCTGGGTCTATTCGGCAATTTGATTTACACTTATCGGGACGTTTTTTTGGCAAAATCGATCGAACGATCAACCCAATTTTGATCGTAAAGGTAATACGAAAATGCATGGAAAAAAACGAGACTTCATTGCTGCTGTACAATTTTTTAAATGCGTTTTCTACACTTTTCGAAGTAAACGAGCCATTTGAAGGTAATGGCTGCTCAAAAATGTGTGACTGAATTGAAGCAATGGGTTGATCGAGCGTTTCGATTCGATCGTTTTTTTCCGGAGGTTCTTTTCCGGTAGATCGTATCATATTCGACTTACCATACATCTTTCCCTCGTCGGACAGTATGATCTTTCGGCGACCGCATGGTGGATATATCGTGAGAGCTTCCTGGAAGCTCTGCTCGATATCCGGCGACCAGACGCCTTCAGCGTCCGCCGCCGAGAGGTCCTTCTCGTCCTGAGAAAAAAATAAACAAATCATCAACAATTCAACGAAAAACTAAAAATTAACATTTCAACGAACAGCTATAAAAAACGGAAAAACAATTATTTACATCGCAACAGAATAATTCCCAGCGTTAGTATCGCATCGCTCGCTCGTGCATCGTTGAATTTAATGATAAATAGCGAATTCGAGACCGCCTTTAACTGCTTGGCACGAAATACCGTAAGGATTCTTAAAGGCCCCGCGGTGTATGCGCGACGCGGAGAGCCCGAGTAGCGAGTATCCTTTTGTCTCTGATTTAAAAACACTGGAACGCGCAAGGTGTGTTCCCGATCCTCGGGAACGTACCGAGTCGCGGGCGCCTTTGGTGGAACAAAGGAACCGGGAACATTCTTGGCACGCCACCCGCCGAAGAGCGCGAGAGGGAAGCGGCGGGCGCAGGAGGAGAGCAACGAAAACGCGGCGAGGAGACGAAGGGAGGACTGGCGGAGAGTATAGAGAGTTAAGCGAAGCTCCTCTATCGGCCTCTTTGCGTGTGCATCAACACACATGCGGCCCGACGCGGTTTGAGTGAGAGACCGATGGAGAACGGTCGAAGTATCTCGAGTTTTTCGCAACATGTGCCAATCTCTAAGATCTCTCGGTGGCGGCGACCACGAGGTCCTTCTCCTTCCCCTCGCCTTCTCGCGAGGAGTTTCTTCGCCTACAGAGCCTCGGGGAAGGGGACTATTCGCAAACGATTTAACCGCGTCCCCGAAGTAAGCGTCGAGGGACAACGTAGTCCGGAATTCCGCGTTCAAGAAGAACGAGAAAGCGCGAGCGAGGGAGAACGTTGCGCGGAACGGAGTCGAGCAGGAGGGACGAGGCGAAGGTAACGGAGAGTGAGAGTTCGTGTTGCACGAGGGCGAGAAACGAACGATCGGTCGAGACATTAGACACCGGGGCGAGACGGAGAAAGACCGGCGGGGAGGGAAAAGGATACAATGCGGAGCGAGGGCTTCCCGGAATTCGAGTCGCGTTCGTTAAGGCTCTCGATATAATATCGTCGAGCACGCGACTTCGCGCGGGAGCGCGGAGACGAAGCTTCTCGACGAGATCTCGCGCGAGGGATTATTGCGAGAATGGATCGGCAACGCGAGGGATAATCGTTCGACGAATCTGAGGAAACCGAACAATCAGAGAATTCACTGTAACGCGATCGGTTTTCGGAACCGAAAAGTCGGTGGGGAAGAGGAAAAAGGAATCGCGAAGTCGAGCTTTGCACTCCATGAGGCCGTTTCTACCGGCCGAGAGAAGTCGGAGACGCGGACGTTTTCGGCAAGTCAAGTGGAGAAGATCCGTGCTGGGTCGGACGAGCTTTCGCGTTGTCATGGCAAAGGGCGAAGAATGATCGGGTGTGAAAAAATCCGCGCGCGAGTCAAAAAGAGGACTCTTCATTGGTTGCTTCACGAACGCGAGCGATCGAAAGGAGGAGCTTCTTCGGCGCTGACCAATCGAGATATCTCGAAGTATCTCTGAAGTTGAGTAGATTTTTGTCGTTGTTTGACTCACATCGCTGATTTCGCCAACGTCGAGATTTTTCGTATCCGAGCCGGAGCCGTTGGCGTCGGGCGGCGGCCCGGAACTCGCGGGGGTCCACGGCGAGGAAATGGTGTCGGCTGCAGCCACCGCACTGCCTGTAATACACAAAAAAAAAAAAGTTAATTCAATGTAATCCAATCAATCGTTTTAATTATCTAATTTAATAAATTCACATTAATAATCATAATATCGTACTCTCTCTAAACATAAAAATTCCACCCTGCATTCCAGTTGTCGATGAGTAATTTTATCGAGTAAAAGAAATTGCTCCTCAATCAGAAAAAAAAGCTCGCAGTTACTTCTCCTCGAATAGTTATCTTTCGCGGGCAGTTGGCGAAGTTTTTATGCGAAGCGTCGTTCCCGAGAATTCGAAATATTCAGGGTCGTCGACGTAGCTTCGGGTGTTATTATTGAGACGGAAGGGTTGGAGAGCCGTCGGCGAGGGGTGCGAGGGTGGAGAATGGGCGAGCGAAGAGGAAATGCAACGCGAAAGAAGTGTCGAGGATGCGAGAAAGCGATAGAAAGAATGGGGAGAGCGGAGAGAAATGAGCGTGTGAAAAATAGAGAAGGGGCCCGAGCTCAACAAGTGGTCGCTGATATCGCGTATCAGTGCTCAAGCACGAGGTGAGGGCAGAGCGTCGGCGGTTGCCCCGCCTCCGGAGGGTGGAGTGAACGCGGCGAGCCCCTTCGGGCTCTGTATTTCCTCCCTTCCAATCTCCGGCGTATACATACATCCCTCGAGCTCGCTCGACACTCTCTAGATGCTGTTACTACTCACCGCTACCGCGGGCGTACAACCCCCTCGAGAAACAGCTCGTTGGATTAACACCGACCATTCAGCAAACCGAACCTCACCTCGTACTTGTCTCATACCCCGCACCGACTGGCCCCTTCCTCTCCCCCGACCCAACGAAAATCCCACTTCGCTGTGCAACGACCGTGGTGGTTTTAGGTCTGTTCGCGCTTCAGCCACAAGTCCGCGATACTGAATACCGTTCCCGCCTCCCTAATTCGCTGTAATCCAGTACCAATGTAATCTACCGTGTCCCATCGAACTGTAAGCTCCTACTATACTTGGCGAAGGATAAATTCGGCCCTCTCGCGTCACACATTCAATTCCGGTTGATCAATGCTCCATTGGAACCGATAAGAAAATCACTCGCTCGGATAGAATTTCCATCGATGACAAAGCGGGAGCGGAAATCCGCCAGAACTTGGCTAAGGATCAATAGTTCTTTCGCTTCGTACATTCAATTGCTACTTAATGTTCTTTATGACCGAAAATCAAGTAATTCGCTCTTCCAGTATTTTTATCAACGAAGCTACGTCGATAACTTGGATAATCGTCGATACGTCGCAATAAATTCCACTAATGATTCAGAAATCGATAACGAGTTTTTTTCCAGGGAAGTTCCGTATTTCCAGCATTCTACCTAGAATCGGGAAGCAGCCTTCGCCGAGAGGTTGAATTAATCAATGAGTTCTGATAAATCATTCGTAACGCGGGAAGGCCGAATCGGACGATTTCTCTTTTATTTCAATTTATTAGAGACGCATCAGCGGGAAATGCGGAAGAGGATCATCGATGTTCCTCGCTCCATCGCACACACTGCTCCGTAATCAATATCCAAGGTCTGCTTCGTTTTTTCGTTGCGATAGCGCGAGGAAACCAACGGACTTGCATACGAAAAACAACGTGTGAAGGTAATGCGAAATATGAATAATTGACGCAGAAGTTATTACCGCCAAATCCGATTATCCCTGCAATCGCGTACTCGCCTCGGTCCGTCCTGTGCGCGGAGCACGTATCGCGCCCGCTGTAATATACCTCTCGGTCCGGTCGAAAATGGAATGAAATTGGAAAAACAAGCGTACCACCCCGACCGGCCGAACCCTTCCGCGAGGCGGGGGGTTCGGTCAGGTGTACATTTTCGATTGCAATTTTCATTGGAGATTGGAATTCGCGGGGGTGCATCGGGATATAATGTTTGCATGAATGCACGAGTGCAGTCTAGGGGAGGAGCCGCGGTGTGGTCACCGCTGCAAATGAGCGTGGCTTAATAGAGACGCGAGTCGGCTATGACGCACACACACGCGAACATTGGGAACTTGCGAGCAGCACGCATCGGCCCCCCGATCCCGCACACGCGTGCGGGTTGCTAAGAGAAATGCGTATTTATGCCTGCATTAGAGTGAAAACGACGAGCGCGGGCGTGTTATCCGGCGTTTCGGTATATGGGAGAGAAACCCCCGGCAGGATGCATAGATCATGGCGGACGACGCATGGTTGCATTCGGCGTCGGCAGGCTCCGTCGACGATATATACAAGCGGGGTGGAAGAGAGAGAGAGAGAGCGTTGTGCAACACACAACCCCGAGAGAGCGAGAGAGATATCGAGAGGATGAAATTCAGGGTGGGTGGAAATGTGCTGATGATGGATAGGGAATGGTCGAGCGAGCAGCGATAGGGAGGAAAGGGGGCGTTTCGGTATGCAATGGCAAGACCGCAGCCGTCTAACTACGGAGGCCCGGGACTTAGGCAGTCTAGAGTGCACAACACCCTGCCCTGGGAGTCGCAGACGATTTCTGGCTGGCGCGCATACTGCCGTTGCCGCTATCGCTGCTCGGCCTCAACATCGGCGACTGGAACTCTCTCGTGACTTCGTTAAATTCACCGAAAGCCCATTCCACGGAACCTTACAGACCTTCACCCTCCGACCACCCCAACCCCACCCCTGGCTGCCCTCTCATTCGCTACTGTGTAGCCGCGACTAACGCAACACTCACAGGTTCAGCGGGAGAAATCAGGGAGAAATTCTGGATTGGTCTGTGTGGGTGAATGCAACTGGAGTGGGCAAAGACAACGGGGAACGAGAATGTGAAATTAAGCAATTCATCTTGGTCGCTGAATTATATATGCAGCGGAACTTGGCTCAAACGTATCAAGGAGTAATCACTTTCTTTGCCAGAGATTGATCACCCCTGATAGCATTGATTCGTCTTTAATCATTGTAAATGCTGTACAGAAGGACAAGTCTTCAACTTACGAATAAAAAGGTTCGAGAATTCGAATTCTCGCCTTGCGATGCGGAAAGTTGGAAATATGCGAAGGCATTTAATTTCGTAATTTTTAACTATTGGTAGAATTGAATGAGATTCAATAGGCTTGAATACGTGACGCGTTATCCGAATCTATTGAAACAAGATGAAAAGTGTTTTTTGCTTCTCCGAGCGATCCGAATATTCGAACGAAGGGTGGCTCGTCGCTGAAGATATATTCCAGGAGAGGACGAAAAAAATCTATCGCAGCTTTCGGGACCGCTCTGACGTGGGACTTTCTCCAACGCATACGATATATCTATATCGTATATAACATATACAGAGTCGAAGGTAGAGGGAAAGAGAGTTTACGTCGGAGGGCAACGCGGTTATAACGGCTGCCAGGGGGTTGTAGTAGTTTGAGCTGTAAATTTGGTGTATAACGATTGGGAGTCTGGGGAGAAAAGAGATCGCAAGCGAGAGGGTGAGACGCCTCGGAAAGCGGAAGAGACGAGGAGACGATGCGGCGGGGTAAGGGATGGGGTTGGTCGGAGTTTCCCTGCGGCCGAGATAGGCCGGCGAGAGTCCCGACGACGGTGCGGGGTCGAAGGGTGGGACGCGCTGGACCTCGAAGCCGCTTCGTCGTGTCCTCGAGCGAGGGTTGTCGAGTTGGCTCTCGGCGAAGGCTGGAAGGGACGAGGGGGAGCCCGGAGCTCTCTCGTCGCGTAGAACGCAGAAGCATTCATAGCAGGGGCCAGAGGGTGGCTTCGGTGGAATGCGTCCCGTTTAATATCGCGGAACATTATATATCGCTTGGCTCTTGTCCCTGGGTTACCCGTGGGCTTGCTGGCCCTCACCTACCCATTCTCTCTCTCTCTACATCTCTCTCCCAGTCTCTGCTTCGCTTCTGCCTCGCGTCGCCCTCAGCCACCCTGGCCGCACGCCACACGTGTGCGAAGAAACGAGGGATAAGCTTCACCGACGTACACTCGATCGTCGCGAGACAAGAGAAATTAAGGGCAGAGAGACACGGAATATATACGTGCAAATTCATGAATTTTCCGAGATATCGACTCGCATATTGAGACTTCGGAGTTATCCAAAGTCGATTTGGATCGGTCGTATGAAAGAACAAGATCGGTAAGCCGAGCATAAAATATGCCGTTCGGCCGAGCATTTGTTGGAAGGTAATACGAGTGAATATACGAGTTATTATTGTTAATATAGAGTCACGATCGGCATCCGCAAGACATTCCGGGAGTCGATCGCCGGTCGATTTTTCATTGACCCGCAACAAAGTTTCGCGTCTCGGCACCTCCCACTATCACGAAGCTCTCATCGGGGCAATAACTAATCACGAAATCTACCGGACGGCGAACAACGCCCGTGCGCCAAGACCGCCGGTTCGCTCGATCGCACCGCTCCGTACGTATGTGCAGCCAACGCGGAGAGGTGCCAATTAGCCGGTACAAGGAGTGAGGTAGACCGTAATTAGGAACGATCAAGGAAAGGCTAAGAGCAATCGAGTAAGAAGCCAACGGGGTCTTCCGATCATCTATCACGACGCGAGAGAAAGAGAGAGAGAGGAGGAAGAGAACGCGAAGAATGATTTACCGTAGACGCGATACGGCCGGGATGAATCACGAGAGATTAACCGATAGAGTGATAGAAGTATCTTATGACTCGAGTCTTATCTACGCGATGTCGGACTCGGATCTTCAACCGCCGTTCTTTGTTTTACTTTATAACACGTTTTTTTTCCTCTTTTTTTCGGAGACGTTACAAATTAAAACCAGTTTCTCATATTAGTTATTTTTCTTCGTTTTCACGTCCCCTTATCGTCCGGTATCTCGATCGCGATAGCGCGCACTCTCGGGATTCTCGGTACGGCTCTGTATTCTAGCGTAGCGTTGCGGCTAACAAGTTCCTCGAAATGAACAAACGAATTAGAAAATAACGAATAGACACGTTTAGGTTCCCATTGTTGCGGCTCGCCGCAACCGAGGTCAATTAACACAATTGAACCTTCGAACTTCTCGATCCGATCTATCCACATTTCCCGTTTTTTTTTTTTTTTTATTTCTTCTTTTTCCTTTTTATTCGCTTCGGCAATCGTCGATTCTCTCAACGGTATCCGCGCGCTGTAACGAGCCGGCGAGGCTTACTGCGAGGCAATAGCGCGATAAAAAACCACCGAGTCGCGCGGAAATACGAGGCGATGCTATGAGTAACGAGAGAGCCATTGGATGCTTGCGGGAGAACTCAGGAAGGAAACACGAGACTCCGCGCAGAGAAAAAGCCATGCGGAAATAGCCAAGTGGACCGGGCCGAGTCGAGTGGAAATCGTCGAGTGCGAATTTCGCGGGGTTGTGAGTTCATTTGGATTGAAAGAGAATTGAAAAAAAAAAGAAAAGAAAAAACGCATCCCCTCCCGAAAAATCGCAATGTGACGGGAAACAAAGAGGAAGAAACAAGCAAAAAGGAAAATAAAGCACGTAAACGGGTTGTAGAAAAATCGAGAAGAGCAAGCGAGAGCGTTGGTTAACACACCGCTGCTGTTGACGTCGCGGAGCGACAGTCTGACGCAATTAATCTCCGCGATGCCACTCGACGTTCTGGCTCCTCGGTTTGCCCACTCTATGAAGGAAGTAAAGGGCAGGTCGGGCGTAAAAGGTTTCCCTCTTTTAATTCTCTGTCCGCGCGCGTGCACGACTCAATTCGCTTCGCTTTTCACATCTCCTCGTCCTTCCTCTATAGCATCGAAACAAATAATAATGATGAAGAAAAAAAGAAGAAGAAAAAAAAAACACAACGAAAAACAAACACCCCAACCACGGTCGACGCGTTGCAACGGTGCATTCTCGACGCGCGAGCTCTGCTTTCCGTAGTCGACGTCGTCGTCTCATTGAAAAGCGACTAATTGTGAATGTCGCGATAAAAAAAATGGGCTGAATGGAAGAGGGGTTGGAGGGGCGAGAAAAAAAATTATGAAAAGCGAGATTGGAAGTGCAGATTCAGCGTTTAAATTAATTGTCGCACGCGAGGGATCCTCCCAACGCCAATGATTCTCTCCTCGAGAAACACAAAGAGACATAATTCTTTCAATCCTCGCGTTGTACGGCCTTGTTATTGAGCTTTCATTCGCGAGAGAAAAAAAAACGAAGAAATGATAATTCGTTCGAATAGCGAGTGCGCGCACGGGTTTTTCAGTTGCACCGACGATTGCACATGGATAATTCACGGCAACCCGTTCGTTTTGCCTAATGTGCATTGGGAGCTTTCTGTCTTCTCCCCTCGTCGCGCCTCCCGAAGAAGGCTCGGAACGAGAGGCTTTCACTCGCGTTTATCAACGTTGCGATGGCGAACGAGAGAGGGATTTCACACCCGTGTGCGCCCGTTGATTCGCGAGTTAATCGCGGCTAGAGTCCCGCTTCCGGAGCTTACGAATCGACGTGCAAAATAAAACCTTTTTCACCGGGCTCGCAGCAACGCGTCATTAGTGGACTGAATTTGAACAGTCGGGGAGAGATAAGCGCTGCGAAATCTGGTCTTATCCCTTTTAAAAGAGTATCTCTTTTTTTACAACATTTTCCCTCGGCTCGTTCTCAACGCACATACGGCCGAATAAGCGGAAGCCCGCCTTAATTGCACGGGTGCAAAACATGCAAAGGAAATGTGGTACATTTTTCGAAAATTCTACCCGGCAAATGGAAGACGTTGAGCGAAATGGGCCTTTGAATTTAATTGGGAATCTTTTATTCAAGGCACAAGAGGGAAAAAATCTTCATTGGAAAGCCAACGGCGACTTTTGAGAAGCGAACATTGATGTTAACGCGCCGCTACCGCGAACACGGTTCCGTTCCGAAAAGGCACTTGGCAAGGGACAACGATGAGCTACATCGTCGAGATCAGTTCCAGACGACGGTGGATGCTGCATCATCTCATTCCGTTTGGAGTACACCCTATCCGGCTTCATGAAGTTTTGTCGCTCGCAATTAGAGAGATTAATTTACATACCGTCGGATTAACCGTTCGCCCATGCATTATTCAAGGGCTATGCTAATGGCACCGGCAGAAGCCAGTAGAACCAGCTGCAGCGCCAGCAACGGCAAGCGCCATCGCCGCAACGAGCTAGCGGCTCGAATTAAAGTCAATAATTGAATGCTCCTAGCGGCGGGTGTAAGGACGGGTGCTGAATACATCTGCACTGCTTCGCGGACTGTGATGCGGATAAAGCCAACGAGAGGGACAGTGTATATATCGGGCTTGCCCCGATTGCTGTCGTTAAGCTTCATTGCCTCATTCGAGTATCCCTGACTTAATCTTCGAAAAATCTCTAATTTCGCTTCGCTGGTCCTACAATGATTTCTCTATTATTAACCCAATTCGTCATCTGATTGCTTCTTCGGATGCCTCGCTTCGGATAAAGAAATCGAAAGAAACACAAGAACTTCGACGAAAGAATCGTCTTCAGGACATGTTTCGAATTAGTCCCCGTCGAAGGAAGTTCTTCAATTTCGATCTCCACAAGTGTTTGCGGTTCAAGTTCGTCCTGAGTCTCTTTCGTCTTTGATTTTGCTGGTTCCATTACGAGCGATTCGCGTTCACCGGAGTGAGAAACTGAGATTGGCGCGGTTAGACCGCAGAAACATTGAAGCGGATGGCGAATCGTCGTTCGTCGAAAAATCCTCGCGGCACGGGCAGCGTCCGTTCGGGCGTGTAAAAAGGAGAGGGAGGGCGGCGATGATGCATCAAGGAGTTGGGAGCGCGGGAGCGTGGCAAGCGGTACGTACGGCGGAGAAGGCGAAGTGGGCATCAACGAGGATGGTAGGATCACGCGAGAAAGCAAACGGGAGGAAGAAGAGGAAGGACGGAGGAGTCTCTCTCCGCGGTTGATCCTCCAGCAGCGAGGCCGACACACAGCTGCTGTTGACGAGCAACCGGTTTTCCACGTACTCTCTCGCGGTACCCTCCCCAGTGTCGGTAGATAAGGGGCGACAAAAAGACGCCCTGGACGACGCCGTCGAGAGTTGCGGAGACCCGCTACAAGGAACACATACACCCAGGCTCGCACACAGACGCGATCGGAAACCCGAGAGATTCCCTGCGAAGGAAGAGAGCCAACCGATACCAATCACTGCTGGTATAGCTGGTTATGGCTTCTGGTCTCTTTGCTGCCGCATTCAGAAGCCCAACATCCGTTACGTGACTCGTCACCGGTCGAATTAAATTGTGAACCACGGATAATCGTTATCTGCTAATCAAATCCTTTTGCAATTGATAATTAATGTAACGAGGCTGATGATCGATGCGCTTGGATGCCGTGTTTACAAGCAATTACCACGATTGCCGGATCAACTCGCATTTGCGTCGATGGAACTCGTTCGAAGACTAACGTTCAGAATCATAAATCGGGTCTCGAAGTTCCTCCTGCGGGTTTACTAAGGAAAACAATCGGGAAGGGATGAGCAGCTGGTCTATCAGTTTCTCGTTCCGCAACACCTACGTCACGTCTGTCTTTTACCCGAATCTCCCCCGAGAGACACGGACTTCCCCATTCTCCTTTCTGATCGGTGTAAGTGGCCGCTGCATATGAACCCCAACCCCGCGAAACCCCTCCTCTCTCGCTCTCCGAGCCTTTCGGCTGTTCGGACGAGTAGGAAGTGCAAGTCGACACGATATTGCACAGAGGTGGAATGAGAAGTTGCGCACACACCGGCACTGTGCACACGGATAAACGAGCCTCACTCTTGGTACGCGCAGTTGATAGTTGCCCTCTCGCAGTGTGCCTTTTACAACCGTGAAACCCCTACCGAACTCGTCGCACGCATACCACGGATGCGGAAACTTGCATACAGCCAAACTGATGCGAACTGCGAGGGCCAACAGCGAGCACCGGTGTATCTCCGGAGGATCATTTAACCGAGATAATTGCCAAACATTGTTTACCTTGTTAGTCGGTAGCTGACTGGTAAACTCAGTTGCCAGTGCGCGAACGCGAACGCGCGAGAGAGAGTTAATAACCAACCTCGAGTGCGAACCCGTGTGTAAATTAGCGACTTCAATTTGTAAGCGCTCGCGTGACTGGCTACACTCTATACGTCGAGCCCGCGAGGTCTCTCCACCGAGAACTCCCAGACACCAATGTACCAAAGTACCGGCTATATATTGTGTTGTAGTAACACTATAGTGGCGTCATACTTGATGCATCCGAACCGCGCTCGGTTCAATAGCAACGCAGTTAAGGGGCAAAGAGGGGAATTGGAAAACGGCAAGACGGAGTTTCAGCTTTGGCGCTCAAGACGGAAGATCGATAAGGGAAGCGCGCGTTGCGCTCTTTTGTATATAACGTTTATAATGTATATACTGTATATATATGAAATATATATAGGATACAGACAGTTCTCGATTGCTTCGAGCCCGAGAAACTCGAATGGTAAACTTCGTTGGTGAAACCCTCCGGACGATTAGAGTTTAGACCTTTTGACTGTTTCGCCGGTAAACGGCCGAAGTGCATGTACAAGGATTGCTTCAGGGACAATAAGTGGATACGGTTTTGATGCAGAATCGGGCATCGGACTCGCGGGAATCATTTCGACGGAGTCAGACATATTTTTCTTTCTTCACGTTGATCATTGATTACAGGCACGAGCAATGTTACTCAGCCACGCAAGAAGGTCATAGTTGACTCTCTCTCTCTCCCATTCCCAGACCCTCCTACTATTCAGCGGTGTATAAAGTAAGTTCTTGCATGAACTCCGTGATTTTTATCTTTGCCTCTCTAAGCCACCGGCTGCCGGCTTGCTACGGGTCGCATACCTGCTTTTCGCAATATATATTTCACCCGCAATCTCTCTCTCTCTCTCTCGCTGTTGGTGCACAGTGGATCGCGCGGTTTTTTTATTTTCGTTTTTTTTTCGTTAATCCTTTTCTCGAAGGAGCGTCGATCCGAGAGAGCACGCGGTCACGATAAAGCGCCGCAATGGAACAGAGACGAGACCGAGGGGGGAAGGGGGATGGCGAGGAGGAACCGAGCACGGAATACAGCAACGGCGTGCTTCGAATTGCGGGGAACTTCTCTCGTTGCAGCGCACGACGGAACCGCGGCTCGCCTCGAAAAAGCTCTCGGCGTTCTCGGGGGCTCTTTGCCCTTCTTTCCTTTTTTACTCCGCTCTTCCTCGCGCGCACCGATGTGCGTCCCGGCCCAGGGAAGTCGGCTTTTACGCGCCGGATGCTTCGAGAATATCTCCATGCTTCTTTTTCCCCTTTTTAATTGGTAGACACGCGCCGACGTTGCCCTCCCCAAAGAAACAGATTCCTCATCGAGGCGATACACACGAGCATATCGACGGGGACGAGTCGAGAGAAATCTCCGCCACACCGGACGCTATCTTTGGACCAAACCCTTTGGCCAAGTATGCCATGACGCTTGCACGGGAGATACGCTCAACATGCCAAAATGTATCATCGAGGGATATACGTTGCTCGACCGAAATAACTCGGTAATGGACGTATGACGGCGCAGTCCAACGCAATAAAATGAATCTTTTCATTTTCACTGCTCTGATATCCACATCAATATCGCAAATTTCCAAAAAAAAAAAACATTTTTGCATAAACCGCGAATGGTTCGGTTATTAAATTTTTGTTTCCCCTATTTTACATCGAAAGAATTGTGCCGAAGACTGCGACAATCCGAATGTAAAATAGCGCTCAGTGTCTCGAGGTAATTAAGGCGAGAAGCGCCGAGTGGGTTTAAACTGCAAAGCAAAGTCAAGAGAGCGAGCGAGATGCTGCTGTTATACACCATTCTCTTTTCTCTTTATCTTTATCTTTATCCTTCCCTCTCTCTCTCTCTCTCTCTCGCACGCGCTTTTACTCTCGGGAGAGGCGTGAATTACACAGGCGGGCCAAGCGAACCGGCAGACAGGCTCATTGTCCTCCGCTAGTTTAATTAATGCAGCTGAACCGTCGCACAGTACTGCTGCGCTACCCCCTCGTCCCCTCCCTTTCGTTGGCCCTTCGCACCGTCGTCACTCGCTTTTCTCGCTCTCTTTCTCTCGTCTATTGCCCCATCAAACTCCACGGTATTATCTCCGTCTCCGTCGCTTCTCTCCTTTACTTTCCGTCCTCGGCTTGCTCTCATTTACCGTCGGGGCCTTCCCGCGCCCCGCGCGCGAGCCAGCCCAGACTCCACGGTCTCGAATGCGAGCGAGCCTCCCGTGTACAAACCTCGGGCCAGTTTGTATCTCTCTTCGCCGCGCCTATCTCGCTCTCCGTCCTTCTCCCGGCTTACCCCACCGGCGGCGGGCAACCCTCGCCCACGCCAACCCTCCCCGACTCGAATGAATGCGCATAATATCCCTTCGCTTTTATTGTATAATATTCGCGCGCGATTAATCGACAAACAGGAACACGATGAGACGAGGGACGGGGGAAGTGGAGTACTCGACATAATCAAGCCTGCCTATAACACAATCCCGAAAGGTTTACCTTTATTTTTTTTGTTTTTTTTACGTACTCGTTCAACTATTCGTGACAGGAATTTTTTGTCTCGAAATTCAACGAGCTTCCATTTTTCCTATTGGTGGCACCAAGTTTTAATTAATTTTTCAACGAATAACGAGATCGCGCAATTTTACTTCATTTCGTATTTTCACGCGCGTGCGAAGCGAAAGTCTCGCTTGGAGAAACAAAAGTCTACGGTGATTCGTCCGCGAAGATAGTTCGATTTTTTGTCTTTTTTCGTCGTTTATCTTTCGTTGCTCGCGCCGCGAATCGTTTGGGCTTACGTTGCAGAGTTGATAGGGAGATGAAGCAACGGAGACATTATCGTCTCGTGATCTCGATGAAGATTGAGAACCACGGTGAGACTCTTCTCTTCTTCTGTCTCGCTCGATTCGTCGTCGCGAAGAAGAAGAGGAGGAAAGAGGAGGAGGCGAGCTTTCTCGTTCTCGTGTTCTCCGCCGATCGGCTCGCCTCTGTCCGTCCCCGTTCCTTTTTCTCCCTGCCCCGCCAGCGGCGTTCTCTCTCTCGTTCCGAGGCTCGCGCGCTCGAGACGAAAGAAGGAGAAAGAGTTACGAGGGGGGAACGGGGGCGAGCAGAGGCGGAGGAAGACCAGGCGGGAGCGCTAGGGGTCAAGGTGCCGCTCTGTTGCCGCTTCTCTTTCTTGGCTCGCAACCCGAACAGGCTATTTCTCCTGTTACTGGACTCTCCGCGGTGTGACGGCGAACGGGAAGAAGCGAGGGGCGGCCCGCTAGAACGGGAGACGCGAACAAGAGTCGACATACTGCACATTATTGTTACTACCGAATTGCTCGAAAGCTCGAACCGCTCACGGAGCTCGCAGAATTGAATATTCAAAATTATCCAAATCCATTTTTTTTCGTTTCTTTTTTTCGAATTCAAATTATTGTTGTTATTAATGTTATTATCAAGTATTTTAACACTTATGATTGTCATGAAACGATTTGATATCTTTTTTGTTCAACTGAAGGAAACACAAATAAAATGACTAGTTTAGACTGAACCGTTGACTTGCATAGGATTAATTCAAGCTCGTATAAATATTCAGGCCAATTCGAAGGAAACGGCGTGATATAAATTATAAACTAAAACGCGCGTTATCCTCTTTGCCTCATTTCGGTCTTAACTCCCGCTTGGATTACGTCTGCATAAAATCGTGATTTTCTTTTTTTTTTTTCTACATTTTGTCGCTGTGGGGGTCAGCGCGAGCTCCGGATGCGCGCAAGACACAGGTGCGGTGCACTCTCGTGCGTGAATGACCGCGTGCATCGAGAAAGCCTTCCGGCTATAGCGAGAAGCAAACGAACGGGCACATAAACGTCCAGCATACTTGCATGAAACGTGTTCGAGCGCATACTGTAATGTAATTAATAGGCAGGCAGGTGCAGGGGGTAGAATTAGGTGATTACCCGACGGAGCCAAAAGTCAAACGCGAAAAGCCTCCGCCTCATCCTCCCCGCCGTTTCCACTGATAGCGGAGCAAATTCATCTCGATAACGCAAGGAATAATAATAAAACGTACCGGCGGAGCTTTCGCGCGTTTTAACGACTGGGGAATTACACTTGCGGCGGGGCTCGATGTAGGAAGTCGAGAAGGGGCGAAAGGCACAATTAAGGGGATGCCGAGCGTTGCAACCCAGTTTCGAGAGAGTGGAAACGGAGGAAACAACGCACGCGACCCTTCGTGACGCGAGGTCGTCCTTAAAACGGCAGCTCACGTTTCGCGTCCCACTGACGACTGAGTTCATTGTGCATGTGAAAAGTCAACGGTACCATTTTTTTTTTAAATTTTTTAAAGCTTTTTGGCGAAGAAGCTCGCAGATGAACTGAACACCAAAGCGGTAACAACATCGAATTGGAGATCAAAAAATGTACAGTCATTCGCCGGACCATTTTCTGGATCTCTTTGTTTTTGTTCATTTGTTTGATTAATCACGGGTTTTCTTTAATCGGTATAATTTTTATACAATAATCTATTTAACAGGTCAACTTTGGTTTAATTCGATTTTTCAATAAAGAAGGGCGCAGATAAATTGACCATTGGAAGACAGAAATAGAGACCGAATTACAATGGAATTTGTTTTTTTAATAAATTGAAGAACTTGGAACCTATTTTTTTATTTTAACCGCGATAATTACTTGATATGATATATTTTTAATAGATTAGACTTTAAGCATCGTCGCTTTGACGATCGACAGTATAGGATAATTTAAAGCTCTCCGGTTTCGCTCTAAACAGAATTAAATGATGGTAAACGAGATTGCGAATAAGATTGAGTAAAAGGGCGAGGAGGAGGATAAGGTACGATGGAAGCTTGCATTATCGATTTTGGCATACCAGACACGCTCCTTTTCCTTTCTTGGCGATAATTCGCCGATTCTCGTCGTCGTCGTCGGTTGGAACGGTGGTCTCGGATGCCCTGTGGCAGTCGCGACCCTTGACTCGCTAACTTGCGCAAAACTTTCCGGACTAACCCGCAACGGCGGAGGGTTGCGGAGGCGCACGGGCTTCGCGCGTATTCGTGTGTGGGTGTGTACGAGCGTGTTCCTCTTTCGCAAACCACCGAAGAGCTCGTCTACTTCTTGAGGATTTGTGTGAAGATTATAAAGGTATCCGGAACTTCCTGCGCAGCCAGGAAGCGAAGGCGTAGACCTCGTAAATATCGCACGAATTCGAGACTCGAAACTTCATATCTCATTCGTATCTTGGCACCTTTGCGAATTATGCAAAAAAAAAAGAGGAAGAAACTTCACGATTATCGAAGATTAATCATCCTCAATTGGAAACAACGATGCAAATTATTCACTGTTAAAAAAATTCCTCGTGGTTTATCGTACCAATGGAAATCAATGGATTCGTCCACAACGTGTGCAACATTTCTTTTTTCGTGTCCAAAATAAAAAAAATGTATCGCATCACGTAGAAGTACCGCTGGCAATTGTATCTAAAGGTTTGGATGACTCCCTTCCGTGGTCCCGGAAGTCTCGAATTTCCACATGATTTCCCTATCGGTCGTCTCATTAGAAGTGGGAAATATCGTCGATAAACAAGCGCGTATCTTTCTCATCGACCAACGCGAGTCCGGACGCGGCCGAAGTTGCACGTGCGAGCCCCCGTCAAGTGGTCGTTCGTTAGCCGCCTACGCGAGAGGAGCTTTCCTCGGGCTTTAGCGATATCCCGTCTCTCGTACCTCGTTAGATCGGGTCATAGGCGGGGATTCGTGAACCGGGAGCGCCGGTGCGTACGGAGGATTCTCGAGGAACCGGAGAACTTGTTAAAGGGACGGTCCTTTGAGCGTCAACGGTGGCTTTGCTCCCGTTTCACATTTCCGTTTAACGTCTTCCTTGCGGCCTTTCCTTTCACGCCCCCGACACGCGGCACTTCCGTTCTTTATATTATCCACGAATGAAAGGGAGAAATAAAAATGCGCCCACGACATTCGCGCGAAGCGCACTTGTTCCGGAGAACCGTCAGAGAGAAGGTGGGAAGTTCGCAAATGAGCGTCCAATCTTTATCCCGGTTCTTATTTTCTGCCGGTTATTCTCTCTGTTCTCGAGCGTGAAAGCGGCAGCCACTTCTTTCACGCCTCGGTCAGGAGCGAAGAACGAAAATAAAAAAAGGGCAGGGTGGCTCGTTACCGCGAGCGCAAGCTTCCCTTCTCGCCCATAGTCTCGACTAACGAGCGCGTAAGAGCTCACAACGCTGTGCCGGCTCGGCCCTCTCCTGTCCATGGCAGTGATAATGCGTTCGAGACTGCGAGCCCAAGTGGCCGCTGTGGCAGCGAAAAGAGCGAGCGCATGAGCGTCGCGGAGAAGCGGAACAAGAAGAAGAAATAATGCTCGGCGTGACTGAATATACGCGCGAGCGAGCGAGCGACTCGAAAGACTACATTTTCTATAGCGCTCGTCTTTCGCCGCAGCTTCTGTTGCTGTTGGCGCGAGTAATTCGCACGCATAAAAGAAGAACGGCAAGAAGAGCGAGTGCTATAAAGCGTCGGACGGGAGGCATTAGGCGCGGGCACTATCTCACCCGGCACTCGAAGATGATGGAGGCATTATTATCGAGTGCGCATTTTTTTTTTCTCCCCAAGACACGACACGTCTGCTGCTGTCTCGCTGCATGCAATTGCTCATCATGGTAAAATCGAAGGACTTCTTACATGGATCTTTTTTCGAGGAGATGGAAGCTCCTGAAAAGGCGAGTGGCGAGACTCGTTTACATTAAGTCGAGTGGCCCGTAACCACTATTGCGAAGATGGAATATGGAGCAGACCCAGAGACACACAGCCGGCTGAGAGATTTATTTGTGTGTTATCACGTCGGATCCGGAGTGGATACGAGCGTATGGCAACAGAAGGAAAATCGAAGGGGCGCGAGAAAGACGCGGCATCGAGGAGATGAGGATGGAGGAGAAGCCGAAGAAGAGGAAAAGCAAGTAGGCAGCAGCGGGGGTGCCAAACGGGTTGAACGTCCGCCGGCGTTCGAATATAAATAGCGTCGGGACGCCTCGTACACGTTTGCATCGTTCTCACTCTCTTCGATCCTCTTCGATTCTTTTTTTTCGACCCTCTCTCGCTTTTTCACTCTCGTTGATTTTTGTCAATGTATTTTATGCTTTTTTTTCTCCTTGCGCGCGAAGTACAATTGCTGTTTAGACTTTCTTTCTTATCGACATCGGGGATACACCTCTACTCCGTTACTCGCCAATTATAACGCGAAACGGAAAAAAAAAAGAAGCGCCAGAAGGAAGCGAAAAGAGCGAAGCGCCGTGAATCACGTGCGCCTGGCTGAAACGCCGCTTCCTCTTTTCGTCCCTTTGCTTGGGGTTTTATTGCTTCATTTTCCATCTTTCTTTTTTTCCTCCTCTCGAGGATTCTTCGAAATAAAGTGACCGAGAGGAAGACTGGAGAGAACGAGAATCACTCACGTGAAAGACGAGACTGCTTTTTTAATTTCACTTCAATCTCGCGAGTTTTTCTCGCTTCGTTCATTCCTACTATTTTTTTTTTTTTTTTTTTTAGTTAATTGGCTCCGCTTCAATTTCGCTCTCCGCTTCGCATCTTTCTTTGACCCGTGATTACAACGTCGGGCACGCGCAGCTTTTCATCCCGGGCGTTATGATTCGTAATTCTTCTGCCTTTTTTTTCTGCACCCATGGCCTTAGCTGGCCGAGCGAAAGAAGCGGAACTTCAAAACGCTCGAGATGAGATTCTCGTAACTCGGCGGGCTCGTGGCGAGCGCGGGCCTCGCGCGGAAAGCGAGAAGGAGCGATAACCATGATTCCGTGGCCGGCTTCAGCTTCTGCCTTGCGCTAGAGAGGCCGGCGACGTGAAATTAGATTTCCACGGGAGGTCGACGCACCCGACGGGGCGAAAAATAAAATCGACCGGAACTTAATCCCTCTACTCCAACGTGGCGCGTCTCTCTCGTTCGCTCGCCGGCACCCGGTTGGACGAGTAAAGAGATGAGTAAAAGCGCAAACCCAGTGAGATAGAGAGGTGAGGGAGACGAGGAAGGGGGTAGGAGAGGGGGGGGGCGTAAGGCAAGAAAGAACGGCGAGGGGAGGGTATCATCCTCGGCCGTAATTAGAATCCACTTCGTGGAAATGGCTCCGAGGCTTCGCGAGAGAGCAGCCCAGCGCCGGCCGCCCGTTCGCTGGTCCGTTCATCTCTCGCTCGCTTGTGCAGTTATATAGAATCTGCAGCAGACGCCGAGGCCCCGAAAGTCCGCGGGAGTAAAAGAAAAAGGAGAAGGATAAAGGCAGAGAGAAGAGAAAAAAAAATTGCGACGAGGAAGAAGACGTCGGTGGCTCCGGTGAGTGAAAGGAGCGTACGAAATCTCATTGAACCCTTTGGCATTCCGGGTAATCGAGTCCCGAGGGATGAAATCCTCGATGAATGCTCTCGAGGCCATAATTGATTGTGCAATTGAAGCGGAGTTCGATCATTCTTTTTTTCGATTCGAGTGAATCATTTTTTGCGCGATACGCAAGCGATACGCCGTAAAAGTAACCGAAGCGAGGCTTCGTCGAAGACGATTCTGAATCCCGGCGAGTGTTCCTCGCTCGATGGTCTTCGCGGTATTGAGTCGACCGCGTGCAACGAGCATCCAAGCAGAAGGTCCGAAGAGATGGATAAACTTCTCGGTGCCGTCGTGGAGAAGATTTCAAGGCGAAGGGACGCGAGGCGGCACGAAGGGACACCGTCGTTGCGGAGACGACAACGCAAGTTGGCCGTTTCGCTGGCTCGCCGCCAAAGATCGAGGGTCGTTAAGTCGCAACGCTTTTCGCGACGAGTCTCCGAGGTTGGAGGTTGCCGTGCGTCGTCGAATGCGAGGATCCCGATTCCTGTTCCTCTTGCCCGAACGAAACTGCGTTCCGATCGACTCTCGGCCGGAAATCGTTGCAGTTTCTTCGATTCGAAGGCGTCGCAGTCGCCCGCTCTCCGAGCCAAAGGATTACCATAATAGACAAAAAACAATGAAGTCGATGGAAAACTAAAAAGAAAGAAAAATGGGAGATTCGGAGTCCGTTACTCATAATTTCGCGAATCGAGGTCACCATGACTAATTCATCGCGACGTTCGGTTCATCAATGAATGTAAATTTCGTTAAACACGTGACGAATAACGAGGCACGTGTCGGCGCTCGTGTGATTCATGGACGAGGTAGCGAGCTCGTCGGAAAACGCACGCGGCGCCATGTCAACATGGACGAAAGGATTCCACCGCGGCATTGGTTACAGTTGCATTGGACGCAGAACCGCTCGAGGGGTATCAGAAGGAGGAGGTCTTGCACGCGCAGGTACAGCATAGACTGCCCCCATCGCCGCGAACTCTCCGTGTAATAAACTCCGTTTGCATAACCTACTAACCGAGCTGGTTCTCTCTCGTTAATTAGTACAAATCGCGTAAACCGCCGAGCGAGATACTACCCCCTTTCACTTCGCGGCACGGATGGTGTTTTATTGCGAACTCGGTACTTTATAGACGATCTCGGCTCATCCTCAATTTTCTTATACTCTCATATCATACGAATAAGCGATTTTTTTTCTGCGAATCCAATGACGAAGTGTGCCGCGATCGTTAGGATTTTCAAGAATTTCACGATAGAGCTCGATGCGGCTGTCGATTTTTTTCAACCGGTTGAGGACCACTGAGAATCACCAAGCGCGACGAGAGGACCGAAAGACCGAGTGGACGAGTTTCGCCGGAGGAACGAAGAGAGAATACTTGTGTTGCACTTCTGGTGGGGTTCAAATGTCACACGATGACTCACCCGTCGTTGCGGCTATACGAAGCGCTTTCCTATACACACCGTCGATGTATATACATGCACTACTGCCGCGTATATACCTTCTTCGCATAGTTCGCACCGCATAGTGGCCAGTGTCTATTTACGTACTCCCGCTACTTCAATCCATCCCATCTAATGTATTTATATATACCGCGACTAAACGGCCTTACCCCCTGATGAGTTTTCTCGTTGACCGGCCGCTAGATGGCCGAGAGACGGAGCTGTTTCGGGTTAGCGAAACGCGGTCGTCGAGCTCTTATAACTCTCCCATCTATCGCTAAATCCCTGCTCACTTTGATGGGGTCTGAGAAGATTTAGCTGACCTCCACGTTGGCCTATAGCTGCTCCACGGAAGTTGGCGAACGGATTTTTAAACTGTATTGTAAGAATTCAAGATTTCTCAGCCATTTCCACTGTCCGAAACAAGAACGGAGACAAGAAATGTTGATTTTGATGTAAAAACATCTTCAATTGGACATTCGAGTGAAAAATGTCCCCGAAAGTGTTATGGCTCTTCGAGGAAAAGAAATGAAAACAGCAAGTATTTTCAAAGCCCATGAAAGACTTACAATTCGGTATCTTTCAATTGCACAAAAATGCCGACCTAAAGCTTGTCCTTATTCTTTCCGCAAGCGAAAACTACGATTTGACCAATTATCAGTCCGAAATCTCGCTGGCTCAGAATATCGTAAGGATAAATCACCTTCCGGAGATCTCCAAGGCAGAGAATGTATGATTCGTTGAGAATAAAATTCTAATAGTACTCCGGTAGAGGCGAGTCGCTGCAGGTGAATGTGTGATCTGCTGTAATCCTGCCAAGAGCTCCGCGTCATCAGTACCAACAGCACTCCGGGGACTTCCGATGAGACCTCTTCCTTTTTTTAGTATCCAAGCCCGACTCAACCGCGGTCTGTGCCCGTTCTCTTCGTCTTTTATCTCCGACACTTCTCGATTTATGTTGCGAGTATGTATATATTTTTCCCCCTCTTTCGAGCGCTCGCGCGTGTTGCACAGTCGAGTCGCATGTGTGTGTGAGTGACCGCTTCTCCGAGTCTGGCGATGTTATAGCCGGCGAAGCTGATTTCCAGGTAAAGGGCCTCATGGCGGTGTTGCCGGTTACTTCGCTCTGCCGACTCGGGCCCCTCTGGACACACCGGGACTGTCTGCTGGATACGTCGCGAACGGAGAAAGGGAATAACCGCAGAAGGCCCCCGGTCGGCTCTACTGGACACTGAGTCTTCGAGAGTCCGCTAACGGGTGTTCTCGGATCTCCCGTTTCTTTCTCTCCCTCGATAAAGAGAGAGTTTCATCTTTCTCGCGTTCTCTCATCTTCGCTGGTTCGCTTCTTTCTTTTTTTCCTCGATACGGACATTGCCGGAGGACAACGCTCAATGGACGTTCAACGTATTCGGCAGCAACTCCAGCATCTCTTACGCTTATGTGGGGGGTTTTTTTTTCTTTATTATAATGCTTCCCTTTTCACTCGTCCGGTGATTCATTGAATCGAAGAGATGAATGAAAATTCGATGACGAACTCTCCGCCACTGAGCGCGTATATGACGCCGGTCGGAAAGGAACGAGAGATTCGTTCTCTCATCGGCGAAGTCTCGAGGATTCTCGAGGATCTTCCGTGCAGCGATTAAATTTCGATTAAAATCTCGTTGAAGGAGCTTAGAGACGAAAGACGCGAGAACAGCGATCGTTCGCTGGTTCGCGACTTACTTCCTCCTCGGGGCCTCTCGCTTTCTCCCGATATCTCGGCTCGTTCGCTTCTCATGACGCAAGTGGATTATCCGAGGGAGTCTTAGCGAACTAGAGATTCGGAAGGTGAGCGAGGAGAAGCTGCCGAGGCTGGCTACTATGTATCCCGATAGGAAGGTGCATCGTTGAAGTTGCAACGTGGAAACGTTTGCAGTGCAGCGAGCGCATGCACGGTGTTGGCATAAGCGATAGTATAGCGGTCGTGAAGTTTACGAACGCTTCAAGGCGAAATCTCTCTCTCTCTCCGATAGCTCTCGTTCTCTTGGCTATGGCTGCTCAACCACTGCTCGAAATTCAAAGTTATCCGAGCGGTTTCTGGTAACTCTCATACACGTGGTTCCCTCCTCACTACGGCGGATCTGCACACGTGTTTGTGTATCCTCGGGGCCAGATCGGCGAAAACTTCGCGAATTCTCCGGAGTATTTACTCAGCAAACCAAGCGACACAGATGCATTAATACTGCGTCCAGCAAAACGATCGGTGAACAATAATTTAGTATTATCATACAAATAATTCATCATTATAATTTTGAAGAATTCATCGTTGGTTCCGATGGAATCGTCCCACGACCGTTTCGATACTCGGCGGTCGGGCAGTTCGAGTTTAACCTACGGCTAAGAAATTGATCGGTAATAATCGTTCGTAACGACCATGATTTTCTATAATACACAGCGCTGCTACGAGAGACTCGCAAAAGGTCTTGCAACGCGAGGAATGACCGGAACTCCGACGCGCCTTGACCAGAAATAGATTCTGCCGGTCATTCAGCGCCATGGATATCGTTGAGCCATGGCGAACCGGAGGAGAGGTTTGGAGGAGGTTGCGGGGTATGCCGAGAGAGAAGTGCGCCGCGGCAGAGAGAGCTCTAGTGATAAATACATCCTCGGTGTAATGAGATCGACGTGATTTAATGGATACGAGTGGAACAGCGCACTGTTTGCTGTACGAGCGATTCGCGTATTCCACTCCTCGGGTACTGTAATAGATGCACTCGCCTATATGGCCGTACGTACGAGAAGGCGAGTGATCACCTATATAACGCCCGACCAGGCGAAGCGGTCAGAGTAATGCCATTGAGATATTTCCCGATTGCCCCGGTGTGCGCTCGTCGCCGCTGTTGCTACGCACACGCCACATCCTGGTACTTAATTAAATCGTTTCGCGATTCGCTATTATTTATTTCCGAGCCTCGACGCTCGGACAAAGATGAAAATTGTTTTGCGCGTTTCTCATCCTTCGTATGATGCATCGGTTTATTAATACGGGGTGAATCGAACGCGAAGCATCGACGAGCGCGATGCCCGATGAGATAAGAACGTATTGTCTGAAACTCTTTGTTTTTTATCCGCAGCTCAATTATTCTCGAGCCAGGGCGGTAGACGAGGAAGAGAGTTCGGTGTACCATTATTTTCTGAAAATCGCAAATCAAGCGTCGAACCCATCGTCATTAACGACGATGTTGCGGCGCGAGGGGAAACACGCTCAATCATAGTCGCGTTGGGACGAGCGCACACGTACCCTCACCGAGTACCGAGGAATTTTTCTTGCTTTTTTTTTTCCTTTTTTTTTTCTTTTGATTCTCGCTATCCTCTCGTGCTCGCTATCCTCTCGAGAAGCAAACGCGTGCCCACGCCTCTTCACGATTCCTTTGTACTGTCATCCAAAGGCTCTCCGCGAGCTCTCGGCTCGCACACGCCCTTACCTCGTCGTTCGAACGGTACGGAACGTCTCTCAGGATCCACCTACGGACCTTCCTCGACTCTCTTTCTGTATACCCTTTTACTCTTTGTCGCACGCTCGCCGTTCTCGTCCGCGTGTAGAGATAAATTCGATATCTCCCCGCGCGAATGAGAGACTCGAGCGAGAGTTTCATCCGTGAGAATCTCTCGTGGAAATACTCGCCTTCGAGTTTCGCGGTAATTCTATCAGACATTATCGCAACCAACGGCAAGGAAAAATCATTTGAAAAAAAATCGATCCTGCAATCTGTTTTGTTTTTTCGGCAACATCGCACGATCGGCACTCTAAGATCCGATACTCTCGTAGCGAGCACGCACCCAGCGAGTGGAAGACAGTATAGATAATGAATAAATATGTAAAGCTTTCCCTGTGTCTTTGCATATGTATGACGTTCGCCTTTTTTTCATTCTGTAACGCGATTATTTATGATTCTTCGAGGCAAGGATTGCACAACGGGCGAGCGCAAAAGAAAGAGAGCGAGGAGCTCAGGATCAGTTGTGCGAGCGAAGACAATGGACCGAGCGAGCGGCGAGAAGGGGCACGGAGGGCGAGAGAGACAGAGAGGGTTGCCGTATTTACTACTACTATGATATAACAGAACAAACTAACGGGTGGCGCGACTTTCGTAGGTTTCGCTCGCGTGGGCAGAGTGACGCATTCCGCAGTAGTATATCGTCGTTCTCGTCGTCGTTCGTCATTCGCGAAACGGCAAAGTTTTGCCACGATTTTACAAGGGAGCTGCTGCTGCTGCTGTTTTCGCTGCTCTCTCGGGAGATAGAGAGAAAGTCCGGGTTAACCGGGTGCTCCGGCATTGTGCTAGCTGCAAACCTACCGCACAATTTAGCGACGCTGGCGAACGCGCGTCGAGTATTCCAGCACGGGGGCCCGTCGTCTTTCAGCGTTCCGTGGCTGCACCGCTCGACTCTTGCTGAGTCCGCAGCTCCGCAAGCGCGAGACTGACGAGGCGAGACGAAAAGCCGGGCCAAGGAAGATCGGGGACTTTGCGAATGAACCCCGATAGCGAGTCACGAAACGATCTTAATCGGCGAGCCGAGTCGAAAAAGGGTCTCGAGGGAAGTTTGCCAGAATCGAAGAAATAATCAGGATAAAGTAATTGATCGGCGATAATCGGTAGAGGATTGATCGATAAAAAATAAATTGACGATTCGTCGAGTCGTTCAGGTCAATCCGTGGATGAAATAAAACCGAAGTTGTATCCCGGAGAGCTCGATAATGCATCGAATATTGCGCAAACATAAACGCCCGTCGTAAAGCATCGAGAGGACGATGGAATATCGTGTGTGCAACGCTCGCCTTGTTATTACGGAGAACATTTTCCTGGCTATCCCTCAGCGAGAGACGAATGAAATATGTTACCAGAGTGGTTGGGCAATTATCCTGCGGTTTTGTCTCTAAATAAATGCCACTAATTCGCCGACTTAATGCGGCACATCCGGTGTGGCGAGGAGCAACCAGCAGCAGGCAACTTCGAGCAGGAGCGTACGCGCGGCGGGGAAAGCTTCTCTCGCGTACATAGGTAGAGAAGTTGCCACACGTATTATCGGCACGTCGCTTCTCCGAACGCCCCACGGGATAATCGTCGTTCATCCTCGTCCATCGTTCGTTTCACGACTCCGATCCACGCTCACGCTCGCCGGGACTGTATCGCGCGGTCGGGGATTCTCCGATTCGAAGTTCGAAGCGTGGCGTTCGCAAAGGTGCGTCCCGGACTCTCTCCGGTTCGCGGTCTCTCGCTCCTTCTATTCCCGTTCAACCGGCGAAGAATCTCTTTCCCAGAACAAAACACCCCACCGAAGCGACACGGAGCTCGGAGAACGAAAGTGAGAGATCTCTCTGAAATTTGACTAGACGAAGCGCCTTTCGGTCCACACGAAAGTTCCTTCGCTCCGATTTCTTCTCGCCGATTATGTCGGTGCCTCGGGTATGATTATCCGAGTCTTCTTAGCATATGCGCCGATTTTCGATTTTTTTCGCGAAAGACCTCGCGTTTCGCGAAACTCCCGTAACAGAAGAAAGATACTATTTCGCGAAAGCAAAACTTCGCGAGAACAATGGAAATTCGAAGTCTCGTCCATTACACACCGAAGCCGATTGCTGCAAATGCCGCGGAAATCCTTGATAAATCGTTGCGCGGAAGCTGCGACGAAAACTATTCGTCGGTCATAATTGATTTTTATTTCAAGATTTTGCAATTATTTTTTTTCTACTGAAAATAATAAAAAAAATGGATTTTTTCAAAGCGCCTGGTTGGGGTTGAACCTCGAGCAGATTCGATATGTTTCAAAGTCGCGTAGCTTTTCTCAGCGGACTCGTAGTTCGCAAATCCGTTATTGCAGCCGAGGCTTGCATTATAATTTATATCAGTTTACGTACACAAATGATCCGATATGTCTATCGTTTGCATCACCTCACTTGTTTCTATACACTTTAATGCTAGAGTCGCGCGATTCGAGTATACATACGAGTGTAAAGCCCGAGGGAGAGAGAGAGAGAGTGATGGCGATGTGGCCGGACGCAAATACGCGATGGGGTATATGAGACGGGGCCACCGGTTACCCGGTTTGCAATCTCTATTATGTATCGGCCCGGTGCCGGAGCGTATATCACCCACCACCACGACTACCGCGAGAGCGCGAGCCTCCCGCGGACAATGATAGATCAATGCGACACGCTCGAATTAATGGCCAACGCGTACTCTCACACATTCGACGAAATATGTACGAGGCCTTGCGTTATCCGTGTTGGGGCGCCTCTCTCTCTATATCGGACGGGGATTATACACCTATATACATATGTACATATATCCCGCGTATTGTTACTAACCGGTACATAAACGAACGTTCCGCGTTCTCGTCTATTCTCAATGCGTTCTATACCCAACGTTGACTTTTCCTATTTCTATCCCTCGTGTACCAGACTGAGCGTATACAATGGTAGACGGTTATCGGTAGCCCGTATTTTCCGCGTTGTTGCTTCCTGCTATCCCCCCAGTCGGGCCTCGACAACGCGCACTGCCCGACTGCTGGGCGCGCATTCGCGTTTCTACGCACCGAGAACAAGTTCGCAGTGAAAAATTGGTCGATTCGGAGACTCGAATTTGTAATCATCATGGCATGATAATTCAGTCTATGTTCTTCATGCAATCATATTTGATACCAGTGGCACTTGAAAAAACCCGTTTTTTTGTCTCCTCCACTGAATTGTTCTTCACAAATTCTTCGAATTTTTATCATGATTCGAATTCATATTAAAATGTGAACATTTGGGCGCTGAATTCATTGTTTTTCGATCGTAATAGCCCGATTCGTCGGGTATTACACTGAGAAAAAAGGTCGGGTGAAACAATCAAATCGACGCTTGCGGGTGAGGAAACAAATATACGATTTATTGAACAAAATAATTACTATCTTGAGAAAAGAAATGGTCAATTTGACAAACAGTAAGTATAATTGACCAAGTATTTCTTTTGATAAACAAGACATTTGTTTCACCGCCCGCAGGGGCCGATTTAGTTGTTCCAATTTTTTTTTACTCAGTGCATTCACGCACTTCATTCTCAATTTCCCATTTTCTATGCGATTAAAAACGCGAGTAATAAAATGCTAAATAAAAGTAAGTCATTCATATTTCAGATTATTCCATCGATCATGACAAACGTCGCGAACGACACACTTCCGAGAACGTAACTTCGACTCCGCGCGTTTGATATTTATTTACTTCCCATAAACTGCTCAGTGGGTCGCGCGAAGTATGAATCTCGCGTTCGCGCACGTACTTCGGCGTGCCAGATAAAACATTCGTATTTTCCCACCCGACAGGGAGGTTGAAAGCGAAGAAAAACGACGAGGCTCGAAATCACCGTAATAAAGCATCGATTGTTTATTTATCTTCATTATCTTTCAATCACAACAATCCGTCGGAGGGGCAAATGTTACCGTGTTATTTTTCCACCGGCGTGTGTGATTTCCAAATGCAAGAAATCCACGCCGTAAACGATATGTTTGCCTGGAATTAGAGTTAAGTATAAGTTGGAACTACGTGATTTTTCTATCAATTTAATCTTCCGTGCATTTTGTAATGCATCGCCCGTGGCGTCGAGACTTTAACGCCGCGCGTTCGTCTGCGCGCTTGCCTATGCGCGAAAAGCCGCGTGTGTGTAACTCAAGAAGAAGCATTAACCGAGGAAAGGTCCGTGTACGATAATTGCGAAATTGTGGTCGGTTGTTGCAATTATTACGATTACAATATACACAACGTCTGTTCACTTGTATCGCGAAGAGTAAATATCGTTGAGTCACGGGAGTGTAGAAACGCTGCACTCCGTCGGCGTCGACGACGAGGATGGAAGCTCGACGAGGCCGGTGCGCTCGGACGACGCGACGATGCCCCGATGATTTATCATGCGAAGTCCGTCGCGTCGGCGTGCGAAACCACCGGGGAAATCCGTCGCTTCATTTCGCTTTTGACGCTGTTCAGCTTGAGCGCGAGATGGCCTCTCTCTGGTCGGTGGCCGCGCGGTTTCGCGCGAAGAGCCCGCAGTGACACCGAAATTCGTCTCTGTCGGCGATGTATAGAGAGGATATGAGGAGAACGCGAGACTCGCGAGAGATTCAAAGTAGCGAGGGAGCGATGGAGCAACGATAAACGAAGACGAAGAAGAAGAGCCATCGCTCCGTTTTGCCTGGGATCGAATAACCGCGCCTCTCTCGGCTCCTTCTCTCGCTAACTCGGTCAATTATCTCGTTATCTTCGACCGGATCGATTAACGATATACGCCGGCAATGTTTCGCGGAGAATCTCGAGACAGAAGTTTCGCGCTCTCGAGGCAACGGGCCGAGGGATCTTCATTGCCGAGTTGCTATGCCCCGCGCGCATGCTGCAGTTTGGGCAGTCGAGTCACTCGACGATCCGGTCAGCGGAGCCTCGCGCGAGGATCCAGACGCTTGAGAACGTGAGAAATTCGTACGACATAGAACGAAATTTGTCTGTGGTTCGCATGTTTCCGATATTCGAAACTGGACCGTCCGCGAGAGTCCTCGCTCGCAGGAATTGTCGGAGCCCCGTCCGCCCTCGCGAGTTATTCGTGTCGAGCGGCGAACGCTAAGATCCCGCGGTCCAAGACTGCGCATACTGTCTCATCGCGATCATCATCATCGTCGTCTCTCCTCGTCGTCGTCCGAGCGACGTTCTCGCGTCTTGTGCAACGGCGGGATGCGAGCGGAGGCACCAGCGAGACAGTGTGCTGTCGGACAACATATCGAAGCTACGACGCTGCCGTGAGGAGAACTTCGATATTCGACGCTCGCAGGCCTCCGAGGACGAACGACGGACCGTCCGAGCGTCTCGGATGCCGGGCGCGTTTACGCCGAAAGCTTATACCGAACGAGATTCGCCGGAAGCTTCGAGGGACGACCATCACACGGCGTTTCGTCGAGATGCACGAAGCGATTCACGGGTCTCTCGGTGGCCGACGCACGGGGGAGGACAATGCCAATATGTTCGCAGTGTCGTGTATTGGGATACACGAGATATTACGTGCGGCCGAACGACGACACGCGATCCAACTCGATTCCTTCATCGGATACACACGGACCTCATTCTTGAGAGTATCGATTACCGGCGTCGGACATATCGGGACACGATATTTTCACATTCGTTCTTTTATTATTACAATTAAAAAAAATGGACATTAATAAAAATTTGTCGATCTTATTTTTCTGGATAATTGAAACAAATTATTTAAAGTATGTCGAAGATTTTTCAATAAATCGGAAAGTTATTTTTTATAATTGTATAGAATCAAGCAGTCAACGCGCTCGCGTTTTTTCCGTCTGTATGAGGAAAATTCTTCACTGTCGCCGCAACTATTATCAACTAATTTACTCCGACACTGAATTTTAGGCTGATGAGGCTAAGATATTCTCAGTCCCACCTGGATTTCTGTCCGTGCGGAAATATACCATTTAGAAAGAATGGCGCAAGAAAAAATCTATTTTTATAATAAAAAGCATAAAATCAGAATTAATTAACGTAATTAAAAAATATTTTAATTCCGATAACGCCTACTCTCATTGCCGGATATCGCAGCCATGATATGCGAATAATTTTTCGTAACTTCATATTCTTCCTCAACCGAATCATAAAATCAATTCCCATAGAATGTGTCTATCGCAGTCGTTTTTTCAATGATGAATATTTTCCGTCTCGTTCAATTATCGAATTTCGACAATGAAACCAATGAAATCGGAGGAAAAATTGTCGGCAATTATAGTCTCGCTTCCGGGGGCGATGCTTCTCGTGTTGCGAGAACTAAACTGAATTAACCAACAGCATTTGCGCGACGTGCGTGCATAGATACGGCATTGAGCGGGGAGCACAGAGACTGTGTTGCAGTTCCTGTTACCGGGTAGCGCGGTCGGGTTCCAGTTTCTGTGTAGCTTCCACAGCCAAAACGCTATGCCATGTACGCTTCGGTCCTGCATATGAACGGAGGCCCCGTTGTACGTTACCGGAGTCCGTAATATATTACTCTCGGCGATGTCTCCTGCAATTTACGTACGATTATGCAGATGCCCAAGCGAGAGGCTCTCTCGTGCTCTCGCGGCCGTGCGTGTGCGCGACTGGGACACGCGTAAGCGGCGAATGGACTCTCGTAACACAAACGCACGAGCGCCGTTGAGCCTCTGCGTTCTATCGCTTTTGCATCTGTATGACTGCGTACCGGAGGGTTTGTATATGCAGATGCATTGTGGCCCGTATTAGATAGTATGAAAGCGCGAGGGGCTCTCTCGCTCGCCTGGCCGGACGTGGAGTTACGTCGCTGCCACCGTAAGCCCTGTCAGAGCTTACAGTTTACACAGGTAACTCCTGTGCGCGTCCACTCTTCTGTTACCTCCTACACCATTGTATCTCGACCGTGTGTTATCTATCCGTACATACTGGATACATCGGATACATAGACGCGTATCGCGCCCGGCGCGTATCGCGTTACGTTCACCACACCGAGCGAATGCACCGTGCATGATCCGCACACAAACCGAGACGAATCGTCGACGATAGAAACTCTGCCGCACGCCCGATTTTCACGAAACACATTTTCACGCACGTGTGGCGAAGTTTCGCATTCGTGTTTTTCGCGCATACGCTTGTTTTTTTCCGCTACCGAGCGTGTCAACAGTGCCGATGATTGGCGCCGATCTATTCGCGCAGAGGAACATTTCGATAATAACAATAGCCCCGAGGGACGACCAAAAATGGCAGATATTCCATATCGTTTTTCATTCGCAGCTTTGACTGCCCGCGCGGGCCAAAAAGAGAAAAGTTTGAAAACTAGCCGAAACTTTTTTCCGATATAACGAATTGGAAGAGAGTGATATTTTCGCGCGTTGGTCCATCAGTCCGCGTGTTTGTGCTATTGTTTCATTGTTTTCACGGTGATATCTTTTTTTTACTTCAAAGACAATTTAATGGAAATAATTTCAAAAAAAGACTCTTCCCTGGAAACAGAGTGTGAACAAATTTTTTTCAACACCGAATAGCGTAATAATATTTAGATTTCGTTGTTGGTAAATCCGTATACTCAATAACTAATAAATTCCAATTTCACGCGTATTACAATTCTATCAGATTGT
Organism: Ischnus inquisitorius; assembly: GCA_963924025.1. Taxonomy (NCBI): domain Eukaryota; kingdom Metazoa; phylum Arthropoda; class Insecta; order Hymenoptera; family Ichneumonidae; genus Ischnus; species Ischnus inquisitorius. The sequence goes on along the minus strand of OZ001254.1, from coordinate 14,267,862 downwards.
TCATAAAATTTTATCTTTTTTACTTTATTTCAAATCCGAAGTCTTCGAATTGTAGTCGAATTATTGTTATTTCATTTCTTTGCACCGCACAGCGAGAAACCTCGCTGTGACTAGGAAATTTCCTTGTATCGCGAGAACCACGAAAGTTCACGGATTAGCATGGATTAGTGAAAATTTCACGCTGAATGGGATTATGCATGGCTCGAGATAATCGCGCGTATGCAAATACGCGAAACGTCGAGAGAGTATGTTAAGGGTGTGCGAGGGGGGGGGGGGGGGGGGGGGGGGGGGGGGGAAGGGAGGGGAAAGCTTGAATATATAGACAGTGGATATACGCCCTGTTCCCGGCCGATTTGCTGACTGTTCGGTTAGCTCACATTGCGGAGTCGCGCATAATATGAGCCGGGAGGTCGACGTGCCTCTCTCGTCTCGATCGTTGGAATAATAATGCGCGCAATTACGCGCGGGGCCCGGATGCGATTACTACGGCGTAGTCCGTCGCGATCCTCAATCCCGACTCTGCGTTCCCTTTTTTATTCATTCTCCGAGCTGTTCGTTTTCCTTTTTCATAATACATTTCGTTATTATTCATTGGATCCTCGCGGCTCTTTGCCCGGAGGCCAAACGATGGATTTATTTATCGACAATAACGAGATTGCAGCTGAAAGGAGACCGAATCGGCGATACCATTCGCATAAAGGAATATTTACAAAAATTAATATTTAATGTATAAAAAAAAAAGAAAAACGTTTCTAGGAAAACGGGTCACAAAAATATTATTGTTATTACTGCATTATATTATTATTATTATATTATTGCGTCGAATGCGCGGTGGTTGACGACGAGGAGAACGAGAGTTGCGCAACACGCCCGTTGACCACCCCGTGGTCGGTCGGCTATCGTGGTTACGGTTCATTAAGTATACCGTGCACAGTACAGGTGGCACGAATCCGCTCGTCTCGAGAGTTACAGAGAGAGGGAGACCCGAAGCCTGTACACGATAGATAGAAAAAGAGGCACCCTCGGACGCCGTGAGGCTGTATTTTATCTCCCATGGATACAGCAATTCTTCGACATAATTTCAACGACGTACGAAGCACCGGCCCACCCACTGCGCGCATTTACGACAAAGATGAGCTCGCGAAAGACGGAAGAAAAAGAAGAAGATTCGGAGTCCGAGGAAGCGAAGGAGATGAACTGCGGCGGTAGATAAGCCGAGTCGAGAAGGCACGAAACTATCTTACGAGCGCACAGCTGAGAAGTGGGCCCCCTTTGCCACGCGAGCGTGATCCCTGCAACGGCAACACGCGAATCTTAAAGGTTTTCTTCTTTTTTTTCTTACACGTGGATACCTACGAATTATGACTCAAGTTACTCCGAATAGAAAAAAAAAATGCCGAAAGTTTCAATCACTTTTCCGTTTCAAGGGGACACGTTTTCCCGAGTCCAGATTGCATGAAATTATCGTCGATGTTATGTGTTTGAACCGAATTTGTTTGAAAACTTGCGTAAGGGAATTAATACATGTATGTATTGATTTGATATTTTGTGTATATGTACTACTGTATATTATTCATTGCATTGTAAAAAAATCTCTCAATGGTAAAAAATACGATAGAATTACAGGTTACATTTGGCGTTCGGATCTCGAATCCGAAATCTCTTTTCAAAGGGCGGTTTAGCAGAAAAGGGAATTGGAAATAATTCAGCTCTGGAGAGGCAGCGCGGTCGGAATAGCATTCGCTGTGTCTATAATATCGGCGTTTAAGCACCAGTGTTTGCGGTAGCGACGGTACGTTTTTATGATACAGACAGACGAAACGCGAGCCTCGCGAATCCCTAATATATTGTATGCATACAAATTCGGATAATGATTCTTCTCGACTAGCGCAGCCCTGAAAATGACGTGAAAGGGCGAAAAGCCTTAGGAGTTTCAACGGGTGTTACGTGAGCTAATACCGTCACACCGAAGAGAAACCGTAATAGCATCGAAATTCCCTTTGCCCAACGATTAGCGTTTATGTCAATGTGGTCCTCTGCGAGTACTTTATCTCCCCTCTGTGCTCACTCTCGTAATTCCCGTCGAGATTATTGTGTATGCGAGAGTGTGTCGTTGACACGGGCGAAATTTCGAACCTTGTTTTTCTTTCCCTACCCGAATAGCCGTAATACACAACGACGACGCTTCATCTCTCCCGCTCGCGTTCATTAAGGTCATCCAATTTGCTCGTCATTCTCGCAAAGGTGACACGCTTACCCGAAGTATCCCCTTCACGCGCCCTTAAAAAAATCAATTAAAAAACCACGTGCAATCAGCCCCGTAAAAATTGAGTTACTGGGTAAAAAAATTCAACAGGCCGTGTCTTATCGTATAAAAATGGAGTTTTTTTTTCAATAAAAAAAATAGTTTTTTCCACTTCTGACCTGTGCTCGAAGTACTGCAGACGTTGCTCAGTTGAGCCGCGCAATGCAATGGACGAAAGTCTAGCTTGTTTTATTTTATTTTTTTAATTTTATATTCTCCCTCTTCAGCTCTCTCTATCTCTGACCCGCGTGCGAGCCTCCCCTCGTGGGGTTTGAGTATCGGTTCACTATGCAATTGGGGTGGCGGTCCAAAGCCAAACTCGGATGATACGCACGGTTGCTCCATTCAAACGACGCGTGCTCAATGAGACGACGACGAATCCGCAGTGAATTTACGGCCTCTTGGGCAATCCCCGCGGGGCGGGGAAGGGGCCGAAAACGCACGATGATTTTCATTAGCGATGATTATCGTAGCGTGCGCTCTCGCTTCGATTCATCCGTTTATGTAGTATATCAAACCATCGCCCCTCCCTTGCAGCTTCTTCGTTCGCTCTCTTTATCTCTCATTGTTGTTCTTCTATGCCTCGTCTACGCGACGCGCAATGCGTTACGACAGTAACGACGAAACGTTTGTGGCGCGCGCGTAACGCATTACGCAACGAATTTATCAATCAGGACAATAGCCGCAGGGACATTGGATCCCGCAAGCGCGCTAATCTATCCGAGATTTCGTTCAGTTATCGAATCTTACGAGGAAAACGGAGGAGTGTGATTGAAGCAATACATTTTTTTGAATCATTAGCCCCATTCACGGAACACGTTAGATTCGAATCGCTGCCTCACCGTGTTATAATTTTATTTCTCTGCGCACAAACACCAAAGTTGCCAATATTTTTTTCTCAAAGAAAAAATGATATAAACAATAACAATAGTATGTAAAAAATATCATAATAATAATCTACGTATTACTTTTTAACGAAAATCCAAAATAGCAAATATTTCATCGCCTCTTTTCGTTATTATTACGAAATATTATTTATTCTCATTAATAATAATACTGTTGAATATTATTATTTTTATTGTCGAAAAATATCGAACACGGACATGAAAGATTTATCGAATATTCGCTTTATTACGACAATGTGCCAGTAGAAAATTTTTATTTCCATTATCAAAGCGACTCGATGAATATTTGCCCGGGAGCGATAAACTATGCTCGCGCGCAATCATTGGTTCACTCAGGATATTTAGATGCCCGGTTGCCGAGCAGGGGGGTATGCTGTACCGCGCGCAATGGGGATACGCTGCCGAATTCGTCGGTTATGAGAGACGAGGATGGAGCGCAAGCCCGCTTTCTCATTGGCAAGGCCTAGCGAGCGAGAGGGAGAGGGCGAATGCGAAAGCACCCCAAAAGCGTTTGTAGCGAGCGAGGAGGAAGGGTGAAAGCGGGACAAACCGCCCCGAAGCGTGTTCCGCCACTCGAGCCACCTATTCTCTCCCAATTTCGTGCGAGTACCACCGCGTCGAGGGTCGCGGGAGAAGTTGGACCGAGAGGCGGAGGAGGGATTGGCACGGGTGCTTTCCCCGGAGCAGAAGTCGGGCTAGCTTTTCGGGTAGTTCGGCGAGGCTGAGAGAGCGAGGAAGGGAGAAAGCGCAAGAGAGAGAGAGAGAGAAAGAGAGACTCACAGCGCGGGGTGGGTAAGTTATGTTACGGTGTGTCGGGGTCGCGGTAAATGCTGTTTTCGCGTCGTTTGCCACGTTCGTAATAGACGACTACGGAGAGGAGCGGTGTTTGCTCGGTAACAGCGGGTGTTGTTATACACTATCTATATAGCGTGCATACACGAGCGCATAAAAGCGTGTATCGCCGAGGGTGATGCTGCGCACGGTCTTCTATATCACGACGAAAATTTTCCCGTGTGGTTTATATTACCGTGTCGGTGCCGAGGGTAAATTCTCTCGATAGGACACCCCATCCACTCCGCGCAAACTGAGGAATTAATAAACGACGCAGAAGTGGAGCGCAGCTCGCGTTGCAATTTGCTCGTTCGACGATTTTGCGGGGAGACGGGGGATGATTGAGAAAAAGGGGGGAAAATAAACAACTGGACACTCGATCGTCCCGTTGGTCGCGAAGATTACGAAACTCCCGCGGTGGTAAAACGATCTCGATCTCCGACTCGCGCCAGAAGAGCGATCCGAGCCACGTGCAAACCGACAAAAAACGCTACGCGTTCGGCATCTGGGTGAACGAGAAACGAACGAAAAATTCGCGAATCGGTGACGAGCGAACAGGATTAACTTTGGAGGAGGGGGGGGGGGGGGGGGGGGGGGGGGGGGGGGGGGGAGTAAATACGAAAACAAAAGCGAGAGAAGAGACCGCGGTTTAGAAACGCGTACGGCGGGCCGAGGAGGTCGCGCACGGTGTGGACAAGCGGACTCTCGTTGCGATCGGTGTAATGTTACACACACGATAATAAAGTCGACGGGCAAGGAGCTCTAACCGAGTTTCAGACGGGGCTCCGAAGCGCGGCTCGCGCGCCTCGATTGTGTAAAATTCAATTGGTTATACATACGAGCAGTATATAAATATAAAATACAGTAAGGCAGGACAGTGAGACGAGGTTGGGAATAGATGCGGAGAGATGAAAAAAGAGAGGGAGAGACACGGAGGGAATACGTATCGAGGTACATACGCCGGATATCGAGGTCGACCGGTTCTCCAGCAGCCGTCGTCGGGCCGTTAAGGGACATTGCGACACGAAGAGGGGGGACCGCACTCTCGCGGTACCTATCGGCTTGCTCTCGGCGCACTCTCGTTACATCGCGCTCCGGTGTGTCGCTTTCCTACCCCGCCGAGAGACTTTGCCGATCGGCTTGGCTCGCGAGCGACGTCTCGAGAACTCCAGGAATTGCAAATAAATTATTATTAGCCGAGGTGCCCGCGCGCAGTTGGTTATACTACATTTATGTATACATATGTATATGGGAGAGCGGGGCAGAACGGCATACCGGGGCAAAATGGGACCGGGGCACGGTGGGGTGGGGGCAAAATGAGACAGCAGAAAAATCGACGTCGATGGGACTTTCCCTTGTCCCATTTTGCCCTAATTTTATCATACAGGGGACTCTCTTTTACCAGCTCATACCATTCTGCCCCGGTATGCCGTTTTGCCCCGCTCCCCCGTACGTATGTAAGCTACATTATAGCGCGGAATGAGCTACGATCGCCCGCTTCGACACCGACTGTCACGGGCTCTTCGTGGAAAGAAAAGTTCGCGATTGGAATTATTATCGCGCGCGAGAGACCGACGAGGCTCGAGACTCGATCTTACGCTGTATTGCCAATGCAAGCATTCGTTCAGGTACATTCGACATATTTCGCAGGGGGACTGTCGTATTTCGATTTACACTCGAGGGGACCTTTGGACGTGTGTACGACTTTAATACCTACAAGCCTTGTCACTTATCGATCATCGCGAGAGCTCGTAATTGTGAACTTATACAGCGATCGGCTTAGAAATCGCACACCGGTTTGCAGATAATTGATGTGAAAGACTGTATGAAAAAATAATAGATTTAAAGAATGATTTTAATTGATCGAGACCAAGAAATATGCTCGTATCATTTTTTCTTTCGAATTAGTTGCAAACATTTGAATTGGGAATCCATTTGAAAATTATTCAATTCACGGCCCTCGGCGCTTCGGCAAAGGTAGTTACGATCGGTTATTTCGAGTTCATCGGCAAAAGATTCAATGCACGCTAGCGCAGAGAGCGCGATACTTCGGTTCACGGTGGATAACGCGTGACGATATAAACGCGAAATACAGTTTAACGTTCGTGCGGATAATCGACGGGGGCGATTATACCGGTGTGTGTTGTCGCGACGAGTGTATTATTATAATTTTCCGATTAACGAAGCTATCTCGGTGCGTTTCGATGCTTTCGGCGTTTGTTGAATGCTCTCCCGCGGCAACATAACAATTCCCGCGCGCCGAGCGCGAGTTTTCCCCGAGCAAACATCGAGAGAATTGGAGTTCGCAGTCGCGCGATCATTGGCCCGTTAATGATATCCCCCCCCTTCGGCACACAACATTTGTTCAGTTACGTGTGCGGATATAATGGAAAAAAAAATGAAAATTGAAAAAAAAAAAACCGTCGATGTTTGGCAGGCATTGCGCTAAAAATTCTTGATAGTCACTAATTAACGAACCCGGATCGATCGCGTGAACGTTTCACGGTCCACAGCCGACCCAACCGTATTGCGCACAGCCCGATTCTGCACGGTGATAATACCAAGGGAAATCGAAAGTCGTTCGACGATTTAAAACACTGCAACACCGGTGCCCCCCGCTCCGCCCCCAAAGGCTCCCGAAGGGGCGTGCGGAATCGCTCGAGCGTTTCTGTGCACCGCTGTATAACTCGTCGCGCTCGCGTGTGTCGGTGTGGCAATTAGAAAATTCATAATTGCTCGGTCTAAGATAACGAGATAAATGCATACGATATATGTCGGGAGTTAACGATAGTCACGATGATTCAATAACGTCGGTAACACACCGCGAGTCCTCTTTGCAGAATTCGATCAGCGCTACGCTACAGTTTTAAGCCCGTAGATTTAGTGCGATCCGGCCAAAATGTTGTTACCGAATTAATAAAAAAAAAAATTTTCGACAAATTACCCTGCAACCCAATTTTCTTTTCAAATTATTACCGATCCTGTAAGAATTAATAATCACCGAACCGATCTCGTCGATAATCGCTCGACGCGACGGTGTATCGATTTTTTTTTTTCATACACTTCAATTATATATTAATCTCGAAACAGTAGGGAATACCCGCTCTTTCAACCCATACTTTCAATGGCTCGAGCGATCGAATCACCGATATTGCTGTTTGAAATCGATCGTTAAGCATCTTTGCCTAACTTCAAGTGAACAACAAACGAACTCGAATGATTAACGAGGAGCAATCATTATCGAGACATCGTCGGTGTAGATTTGAAATCACAGACGCGATTTTCAATCTACATATTATCGGCGAATTAATTGTACATTTTTTTCTTAATATTTTAGCATGCATCTTAGTTTCCTACCGAACCATCACCTTTACACGTCGAATAGAAAAAAAAAACCAAAGAAGAAGGAGAAGAAGAAAACTACCGTCACCACGTGAAATGTCAACCGATTGCAATCTCGTTGCCGCGCGTCATCGTGACTCGGGAACGAGAATGAGAGATATGAGCAGAGATATATCCATAAAGAATAATGGACAGAGAAGATATGACACACATATACAGCGGTGGAATGAATGCTTGCAACTTGGTTGCCTGATAGAGATGAATAACAACGACAATTCAGAATGATTATCATATTTGCATAAATTAAAAAAAAAAACATAAATAGAAAAAAAGATGAGAGCACTTATATGACGTAATAATGCAAAGAAAAAATTGAAAAAAAAAAAACTGAAAAAAATCAAAATTTCTACGATACCGATGCTATTCTGAGTACTGAGTTCCCAGTCTTTCATGAGGATTTCTCGGGCAGGTCAGGATGACGTCGACGTGGATGCACCTACAATGCAGAGAGCGTTCGTACATATTTATACACACATCTTAGTTTAGCGAACGAACAGAAAAAAAAAAGGTAAAAATTTGCACCGAAGCGCACTGGCGATGGAATCGCGCAAGGTAATTAAATCAATTAGCGCGACATCGGTCCGAGCCACGAGGAAATTTCGTGCGCCAGAGGGGAAAATCCTCGAATAGTTTCCACGGAAGGTTTTCCTTTTTCTTTTTTCGCTCGCAATTGCGGTACGCCGGATGTCCTGACTTTCACGCGAGACTCGCCAGTGAAATCGCCTAAGGCAAGGGGACTTAGAAACGTTACACAGTCACGGGGCACATATATAGCGGATAATATTATTCCGAGGTTGCGACGGCCGTATCATCGTCGCTCTTCCGACGCCGCGTTGGATTCTCCCGAAGCTCGCCGCCTCGGTCACGCTCCCGAGGGTCTTCGGAAAGCGTGAAGAGGACGAGTCCCGTCCAGAGCGCCCGAGACTCGGTGTCTCTGGCTCTCGTTTTTTTTTTTTTTTTTCTCTTTCCTTTTTTCCCTTCATTTCCATGGAGAAATTACATAAGAATGCGGGACTATCGGAGTCGGTGAGCGCGCGGCAAGGCGAGCGAAACGCGCCTCCGATTACGGTTACCACGCGTTGTTGCGATGCGATTCTTTATACCGTGGTTGGTTGCTTTGCTCTCTCGGCACTTCGACCGGGGCAAGTTTGTTTCGAGCTCTCCCGCGTTACGAATTGTTGCCACTTCTGTTGCGGCTCGGTGAATCCCAACAGCGGCACCGGCGCGTTATGCATTTCTGTTTCGCTGTATTGCATATTATAAAGTCTCCCGGTACTTCTGTAATGTCGGTACTAATACAACGAATTCGCGAAGTCGCGGGCACATACAATGAATAGACGGAGTAAGTACGTGTACTGTAGGAATTATATACTGCCGGGTAGGGTCATAAGAATCGTTCTTAAGGGAGGGGAGGCACGGACACGGTTCTTGGCACACGCGGAATTATTAGCCGAGTATACTCTCTGTAGACAGAACTGGTTACGACACACGTGATCCGTGCGATGAGTTCGAACGTTACATAGTATTACGTCTACCGTGCCCACATATACTTATCTTTATTGCACTGTGTGTTCACGAGCTATGAGGAAAAATTCAGTATAAAAAAAAGAAACACGATTCTCCGGTTTTGAATTGCAAATAGGAATAAAAATGATCGGTGTCTTCATTGTTTCTCGAATATGTTCGCTCGAAAGTATACAAGATTCTGGTAGGTTCTAAGTTAGATCTGAAAAATTTTTGAAATGAAAAAAAAAAAAAAATAGAAACAAGAATTAGCGTTTCCTTGCATTTCGAAAGTTATCTCGAATATATCAACGATTCGCTGATTCTACGCCGATTAAAAGAGATCATTTCATAAAAAATCTCCACGACTCTTCGGTTGCAAATTACAAATGAAAAAATTGTTTTTCTCTTTCAACGTATTTTCTCAAAAATCTTCACGATTCGTGAGCTTCGAATAAATGATAAGAAAAAAAAATTTGCCTTCTTCGCTTTGATGTTCGATACTGAGCGAACAAGTATGCCGAACGGACTGTCCATGGACCCGATATTTCCGAGCGACCTCCTACCGTTCTTTTTTTTTCTATTTTCTGCATGTATTTCTGCTTTTTTTTCATGCATCTCCGTATACTACATTCTGTTCGAAAAATCCGGTGCGACGGTGTTTCCGCATCTTTCGCTAGTGCGCCGTCCGAGGCCGACGGAGAATGCGAGCCGCACGAGTGTCGCGCGAAGGACGGAAGGAGAAGGAGCGTTTTCCATGCGGAAGGGAATCTCGAGGGTGAAGTCAGTAAGCATGGCCTCAAGGAACTGAGGAAGCTGCGCGTTGACGCGACGATGCCCCGGGGGCATCGTCCCCCGCCCGCCCCCTTTTGCGTCAAGAGCCTTCTTTCACGCGTGAGCATACATTCCGCAGCGTTGTGACGTAGTCGCAAAGAAATTTGTGCATTACCGAACGCCGGCGGAAGGACACGGTAGAAAAAGAAGAGAATATATGCGTGTTTCCGTTATAAATTTTTCTCGCCGGATGTGACAAAGAATCGTCGGGGTTGTGGAAAATGAGTTTGGTGAGGGTTTGGTTATGCGCGGTTGTAACTCGTTCTCGGTCGAGGGTGGAGAGTCGGCCGGTGGTTGGGTCGAAACGGATTACCGGAGTACAATTAACGCTGCGGTCCTCTCTCTGTTCTCGATTTTATTGCGCGACCGAGAGAGAGAGAGAGGGAGGGAGAGAGTGGAAGCGAGAGCGAGGAACGCGCGCAACTCTTCACGCGACAATTCATCGGCAAGCCTGGGCGAAAGCCCGTTTCGCGTAACGACGGGATACTGCTGTAGGTTCGGTACTATATAACCGCGACAGCGATATATATAGTTGAAGTAGACTACTGCACAGTGAGCCCGGAGGGGGGGAGGGGTGAAGGGGAAAGCCCAAGCGCATTCAATTTGCAAATGCAGATTGCTTTTCATTTTAATATAAATTGTTCGAAACAAAGGCAGTAATTATGCCGGGCTCGCTGCCTCCCCCGCGGGCGAACAATCGGGCTCGGAGGGGGGGGGGGGGGGGGGGGACTCCCGCTTTGGACTTCGGGTTCAGCCAACGCTCGACGTTCCGGTATCGCGATAGCAACCGTCGATACTTTTGTACGATTTTTTCACTACCACGACCGGAAAATCGAATGACTGCGCTTATTCATTCTCTCTTCTGTGATTTGACTCCCAAAAGAAATAATTTTTTTCATTCAAATGTATTATTCACGGAAGAATGTTTTCTAGCCCGGAATAAATCCATTGGCTCTTCCAGTGTCGCTTTTGTTTCGTCGTCTTCATTAGCGAATCTGCCCGAGCGGTGCTTCTTTTTCTCCCCCATTTATCGAAAAAACACGATTCGGGCATTCCGGGATCGCTGCGGCGATTCGCAAAGTCTCACGTGTACGGAGGGGAGGAATCGGAGTACGGACAACGAGCGAGACAGAAACGGGGTGCATTCGCGATGGAGGGTGAATTTGGGGTGTTCCCTTGGCCGCAAGAGGTGAAACGCTCGGGGCTCGCGGCCCGCGAGCGATGTTCGACTCCGGGCTTTCTGGATTCTCTCTCTCTCTCTCTCCCTGTCTCACTCTCTATTCCGCATTGCCAGATAGTAGGATTTCTCTTCCCTCGCTTTCCACTCGGTGCCTCTCTCCTGCCGCTTTGCGCTACTGCAGTCGCCGGACGAGCCGAAAACCCGAAACCTCGGAGTTGAGGCTCGCGATGCAGAAGCATCTGTATGGGGAGAGAAACGCGCGCGAGAGAGGGAACTAAACGAGGCAAATGCAAGCGCGAGAGAACGACAAGAGACGAAAGGAGAGAGATAGTGAGTGATAGTGGAACCAGTCGAATTCCTAGCATACCGCGGGCCAACTGGTTAGCGAGCGATTTACGATATTGTAAACCGATGGCGACGGCCGGTGCCGAGACCGCCGAACCTCAATCTAATAGTGGCGACTCTAACCTCCCGCCGATCTTGCCAACGGTATGCCAAGGGAGGGAGATACTACATTGTTGCTGCTGCTGCTGCTGGCGCAGCTTCCATCGCGTCCTTTCTCATGGCCGGGCCAACCCGACCGGGCACCTTTTCCTCCAACCCTCACGACGGAAAACGAGAGATTTCGTCGAGCGACATTCGCTACTCGCTAGCCGAATCGGTGAAGCTACGGTGCGAAAATACTCGAAAACTATTCATCGAGTGAGAGACGAACATTCGGTTTCTCGGTTCGACCGCGATAATCGCATGGACAAGAGCGTGTGTAATCATGAAAAAGAATTTTCAAAAAATATATCAAAAAAACTATATGAAATTCAACCGGTTTTTATTCAAGCAATCGACCGTAGAATTTATTTTATAATTGAGGTATATAACTCATTGAAATGTTGGATGTATTACAGATATATTTTGCGGGTTTTTTTACATGTAGAAGATTTGTTACCGAAAATTCCATTCGGATGATTTTACGAATATCGTCGCCCCTTTATAATCGATACAGCGATGTGTCGCTCGCTCGAATTCGAAGCGCCGGAGTTATTCAATTATTGTACCGTGCAGATTCTCGTATTACGTTGAAACCTCATGCTTGTCGTTCGCGTATTCTCATGACGCCGAAACGAAGTTTTCCCATTTGATAATTCATCGGTGTGCGATATTACGCGCGCGGGTATTTTCAAAATTTCGTTATCTCAAACTGCCCATGCAAGAGAAAGACCGCCCGCGGGATACGAGAGTGATTTAATTAGCGAATGCTGCGAGTTTCGAATAACATAGACGCGATTCTCGGGAGGGCCGAGGAAAGAGACGCGAGAGAGCGGGTTCGGGGGGGAATGTTGAGCTTATTCGTTCGACGGTATTCTCCTCGTGGGGTATGCGAGAGAGTGTGTTGAACGATAATGCAGTTCCAGCGTTGGAAGGAGAGGGCTACGAGTTGAACGAGCAGCCGGCCACGGAAGGTCGAGAACATCGGCCAGCCACGCGGAATAATTATATGTAATCGCGGCGGTGGCCTTCGGGAGAAGCGGGAGCTTCTCCACTTCGTTCTCGCGCTATCTCGCGCACACTTTTTCCACAATGGTGCCGACCGCCTCTCGTGCGACCGAGCCAGCAGGCACCGTCGCCTCCGCATCGCCCTCCCAATTTCTCAATCAATTACAGTTATTTATACATTCAGCAGCCGCTGCACCGTACAAATTGACGGTTTCGCGCGGCGCACCATCATCTCTCCGGCCAATCTTGTCTCGGAGTCTGTATTCGGAGCAACCGGAATTGAAAGAATTTCTTTGTGACCCAAAATTTTCTTATTTCGACTCGATTCCTTTCGAAGATGATGTCTCACTAACATTTATAGCTATTACGATTGAATCTGTACGAAAATTGAAAGATAAAATATTGAAGGTCATCGAAACAATGGAATTTTCCATTGCAACAAAATGTTCAATCGATTATTACAACAATGGCGAGTGAAATGCTCTCCACAAAAATGTAGTCACTGCAACAGAATCTGTTCAAAGATTGAAAGATGAAAAGGTTGAAAAAAAAAAGTTGAATATTTCTGCGAGATTCGACTGACTCCAAACCGTGACCAATTGTTCTCCCCCGGTGCTCGTGACTCTCTTCCCTCTCTGCTCCCATTTCTCTCTATTTATTTTTTTCATCCGTACGAGAATAAAGCACCGATGGCCGGTTGTGCCGGCGTTGCTTTTGTTTCCGTATAAATCGAGAAATTCCAGGATCCACTCTCCGCAAATTGACTCGTACCGGCGACAGCAATATCAGCAACGCTCGACGAGTTATGGCATACAACGCGGTGTATATACACAATCCCTCGCGGGTACCGCGGGCATCGGGACGTTTCGTTTGGTCATTCGTTCATTCGTTCGGCCGGACGAGTAGCACGCAACGAGCCAATGTATCAAGCCGCGTTTGGAACGTTGCATGCGGATTCTCTCCCTCTCGCTCGTTCCTCGCGAGAGCGAGAGCGGCCGAACGAGACACAGAGAACAACCGCTCCGACCCCGCCAACCTGATGCACTTTATTTCACGTGTACAGTTACATTTTTGCGGTTTCGTCGGTAGAACGATCGCCGGGCTCTTCGTTCACTCGTTGCACGGGTTGCGGCGCGCGGCAGGTCCGCGAGAGCTTGCGAACGTCGCTCTGTCCCTCCTATCGCTTTACCAATTTCTCTCCGTCCCTTTTCCTCCCCCGTCGTCGCGTATGTCCTCCCTCCGGCGCGACCCCTCCCCGCTCGCACACCCTTCGCCGAGTGCATGAACGAGTCTCTCGTCGCTGCAATCATCCATATATATCTTCCGCGTGCTACTGCAACGGGTATACTTCACCGGCGTTGCCATCGCTCGCGGTAAATACGTCCGTGAGTACTTTTAATTTGCTCTATTCCGTCTCGTCGCAGTCGTCGACGCCGTTATGGGCCTACTATCGGACGGTGGTTAACCACGTGCCGCGATACCGATTTTTCGTTTTTTTTCTTCTTTTACCCTCATCGAGTTTCTTCGCTTGTGGCAGAACTTCGTTTATCAGTTATTAGTTATACCATTGCGTGTTATTCGAACGGGGTATTTTCGGATTGCCGCGGATCGTCAGCCTCGGACACGCACAGTTCGCGAAGCACTTTATTCCTAGACCCGGCAGAGCGGAGTTACCGTCCGCGGCGAGGGAGACGAGGGCGAGAGGTACGAGATGAAGCGAGTAATTAAGGCGCGCGGCAACGAGGAAACCGTCGCATAAGCGAAGATTTGACGTGTTATCCCGCGAGAGTGACTATGCGGGCTTGGAGTTGCGCCAAAGAGAACAGCCGCGCGAATAACGACCGGTAACTACGATGCTGTTTCGCCGTTAGCCAAGAGGAGTCTTTTCGTCCTCCCGCATGCTTTTATTTTGTTGTTTTTCTATTTTTTTTTTCGGGCACATCATGAAAGGACGCACTTTTGCTCAAAGCTAATAATTCCACCGAGAGCACGAGGATTGTTATGCACACGATAGATGAAAGCAGCGCGGAATTTATACAACGACTCGCGAAATAAGAAAAAAGCAACCAATTTTTTTCATCAAAGTGAAGAAAAAAAAAAGGAAAATGAATAGACGAGGCAAACGAGAGAAGGATCGCGAGAGAGGTAATAATAAAAAATACGTGCGAATGCGAGAGAGAGGCGAGAGAGAGAGCTCGTATCTCGGTTGTAAATTTTCCGTGAAACGGTGAGAGGGGGGAGGGTTTATAAAAATTCCATGAGAATATTTATTTCTCCTGCGCGCGCTCTCGCTCTCTCGTTCTACTTATGTCTCGCAGAGTCCGCGGCGAGCTTTTCCTCGCTCGCGTGACCTCGGGGCCTCCCGATGCTTTATATTTAAAACGCGAGAGACACATAGCTGGCGCGCGGCCGCTACACGCCACGGTGATTATAGAATCCGAAGGAACGAGCGAAAAAAAAAAGACGTGGAAAAAAAAAATAACGCAGAAGTTAGCCGAGTACGGGAAAAGATTAAATCGTTCGCGCGAAAAAGAAGGAGGAAGAAAATAGGAAAAATATATCCCTTTATTGAAATACCGAATGGTTTGTATGGAGTTTCCGGGAATACCTATAAAAACGCGGAGCGGGAGAGCGAGGGACGCCGAAGCCTTCCGATAAAGCTGGTCGCGTCTTTGTAGCATAATAATCTAAGCGTTAAAATTCGATTCACTCGCGGTGAAGGAGTGAGGTGTACGGGATTTGCTTGGTACTCGGTCGAGATTATACGCGAGGTGTGCGACCAGCCGAGAGTTCCAAGAGGTGCCGGTACGAGAGAGACGACAGGGAAACGGGGGGACGGGGGGCTCTGGGCTATCGGAAATATTTTACTACGCCCGAGAATTTATCGGGCGTTCGTACGGAAATATTTCAGAATTCCTTGGCGACGATAAAACCCTCGAGCCGGCTCGCCGGGGCGCGCGTGCATGCAGCGAGAAAATGCGGCTGCGCTGCAATGAACACCACAGTGAGATTGTTATTTTTACGTACTATATAACCGATTAACGATTAACACGTCGAATAAAATGAGAAAAAAGCGAAAATTAATAGAAAGGACCGCCGTTACTGGTGGAATGACTTTTGCCGCGATAACGCCGAGCGCGTTGTTCATTACTTCGTGAAACGGAACGATAAGAGAGGAAAACCGGGTTTACCTAGTCGGACATTCCCCTCGCCTTTATCCCTTATTGCGCTATTCGCGAGGGTCCAAGAGAGCCCCGGAACGACGAGTTTATTGCGAAGAAGCGAACGACAGAGTTTCGTCTCTCGTTTCGCACCGGGATCGTTCCTACGTCTATCTATCACCACGTACGTAATAAAGGTGCCATCCATCACGCGACAGGATAGTCAATTCGAGGGGTTCTGGGCGACGACACCAACGCACACGGTGGATTCCCGGCTATCGCACGAAACACCGACAAATTCATCGAATACGAGAAAATCCAGTGTCTCATAACGACAGAAGAATAACAGGAAAATTCTAAACTTCTAGTTTTCTCATCAACTTCTCTTATTGGCAAAGCTTCGCGAAAGGTTCGCAAAAATTGCGGTTTTTTTTCAAATGTTTTTTTTCTTTTATGCCGGAACCAACTGCGGCACCAGAACGATATTAGTTAGACGAACCAATGAATTGCTTAGACGAATATAAATTGGTTGATCGAACGAACAGATAAGTCCTACCAACTAATATCAATTTCCAGCCGAAGTTGGTTCCGGCAACGAATTCTTTTTCTCCGTGTGTAAAGCTTCCTCTACGAGGACGAAAGAAAATCGAAAATAAGCGCGACTCGAAGCGCCCAATATACCGCTAATGGTAATTTAATGCGACGACGCGGAATATTATAAGACAAAACTATATCGCGGTAGTTAGTACGTTCATAATCGTTTCGTGCAGGCGGAAGAGAACCCGGAGAGAGAGCCACCCTGCCCTACTAAGCGCGACCCTCGAAGAGTCGAGTGCGCCTCCGATCTTCCACTTTCGAGGATTCTAGACCGAGCTCCGCGACACGAGAAGCCGAGATGAGAGGCACTTATCCGCGCGATTATTGCGTGCCGCGAGGTTCGCCTTCTCTCTCGTCTTCCCTTCCAAAGTATACACCACGGCGAAGCCCGGAGAACATCTCAGGGCTCGATGACTCGTCGCGTAGAGTCGGAAAGAGCCGAGCGCGTGAGAGAGATAAGTATCGCTCGGAGTACTTTAAGGCGATTAATTATATTTAATTTATATTCGAGCACGCGGAGCCTCGAGTATCTCGTCGCCTCGGGGTCACGAGGGAAACTCCTCGACGTATCCGAATTACTGCCCCATCGACGATCTACAAGACTCGAGCATCTCTCCAGCAATTTACGCTTTTGGTTTTTCGAAAGAAGAAAAAATACTGGAAAAAAAAAAAAAAAACAAGGAAGCGATAAGATCGAGGAAAATTTTCGTAGCATAGAGTCGTAAAAATAATTGTGTCGCGAGACAAAAGCGAGAGCATCTTGTCCCTTTTTCCGGTTAACTCGCGCTCGCAAACCCTCTTGCATTGTCTCGCTCGACGACAACACTCTCTTGGCGGCACAACGCGCAACAACGGCACCCTTGAAATCACACTTGTTGCTGGCGCTAGATGGCCGAGTCGCGCAACCCCCTCGGTTCGCCCGTGGGGAGAACTAGAACGGTTAAAGAGAGAGCGGGAAAAGAAAAAAAAAGGAGAGAAAAAAAAAGGAAAAAAGCGTTAAAGCCTAGCGAGTAAGCGAAGGATAAGAGCAGAGGGGGCGAGTCAGAGGTCCCTCGGTGGCGGCACTTTTACGGGGGCCGAGTGGGTATTAAAAGAATTTACGAAGCAATCTCGAGACCCGATCGTATACGCTCGAGGCTTTTGGCTGAGCGCGTTAGGGGGTCGCGCGCGCGCTCGCCCATCCTTGAGGAAAAACCATTTTCACCCTCGGCTATTACCCGGTTTTAGTCTTCAACCGAGGAGTCGAGACTTCCCTACAATAGTGCGTCCCGCAACGGCGGGATGAGCGAAGCGGTTCTTTTTTTTCCAATTCTCAAAATAGTCCTCGTAAGTGACAATATCTTGCCATATTAAATTCGAGATTGAATATGAATATAAATTGTCGCTGAATCAACCGCGAAGCTTCGCGCGTGGATCGTGGAAAATCGGAGATGAAAAAAAGATCCTATGAATTCGACTTCTCACCTTCGGAGTCGAAGGAACGAAGGAAAAAGAGAAGTACGACATAAAAGGAGGAAGAGAGCCATCCAATCGTGCAAAGTGCACAACAATCACAGTGCTGTTAGAGCCCCCCCGGTTGGCGGTGTTCGAGGGATTGAAGAGCGCAAACTGGGAAGCGAGGTAAAAGCGTAGCGAAATCGTATCGACCGGAAGTGCACGGCAATTCCGGTTATCGATTCCCGTCCCGGACTGTGCGAAGACGACGGTGCGGAAAGGCGGAAAGAGAGAGCGAGGGAGGCTGTAGCTTCGCCGCCTTGCCGACGCTTCCTCGCGTCTGTTGGGAACACGCCGAGGTGGAGTTCGCACTTCCCTCTCGCGCCCTTCGCGGAGCCGTCCGCTTACGACGCGAGAGACTTCGACTATTGGCGAAGCGATAACTCGAGACGCGTCTACCATAAATCAAACTGCCAAGAGAGTAGAGTGCGCTCTCTGCCTAGGCGCACTCTCTCCTTCTCGGTCGCTCTCGCCGTCGGCGCATCTCTCGCCTGGAAGCATCGCGGCTCTTCGTCTTCCCTCTTTGCTTTCCACCCGCCCTCGCCCTCCCCCTTTTCTCGGCGTCTCTCTCGCTCCCGCGGAGTCATTATACCGTTACACGCGCTCGCTGCACCCGCGCCCCCAAAGACTCTTCCTTTTCGTCGCTCTCTTCCTTTTATTCGCGTCCCACTCCCGATTCCCACTCTTACCCACGTCCCGGCGATGAATTACGTACGATTCAGCAGCATTTTATTTTGTTGCCCGTTTTTTTTTTTTTTTTTTTATAGAATCCTTTCGCTGGTTTTTTCTGCTCGCGACTTTGGAGACTGTGGGTCGCTGAGCCGCGTGAGAAAATCGAATTAAAATGCGAGGAATCGCATCCGCGTGTCCGCATTGGGAGTTTATCTGTTCTGTTTATCTAAACGCAGTAGATCATCTTTGCAAATCGCGGGTGCGCGATTAAAGCGCGGAAGTAACGAGTGGAAAGCTCCGGGCTATGTGCGCAAGAAACTCGATCACCGAGACACAATAATCCGCATTCAGGATATGTATTTCATTTGCTGTTCCTTTTTGGCTTCTAGCTCGTTCACAAGGATAAGACACTAATCCCCGTGAAATCTTCGGCCCAAAACGGATATCACGTAATTCCAGACCGAAAAGATTTCTATATGCGATGTATGATTTATAGATGTGATTGGGCATAGATAATCCGTAACGGAAATAAACCTTATATACAGATTATATATATGAAAAAAAATAATTATGTATGCCCAAATCTCTATATAAATTGTATATAATTTAATCATACTTTCGCCTCTCAGTGCTCAAAAAATCAATAGATCATCGCGCCCTGCAAATGACTCTCATTCAAAGCCTATTAACGTGACAAAAAAAAATCGGTGATTCTACATTAGAACTGCAATCATATGAACTTCTCTGCTTCCCGAGTTCTCCCTCCGAGAATATAATCGTGCTTTGGTCCCCCTAGCGATGAGTACCGCTGGATCTCGATGCTCGCAACGCGTTCGGTTTCAGAGGCGAGTGAGAGAAAGAAAGTAAAAGAACGATGTGAAAAAAAGGAAGACGAGCTGCGGAGAAGGGGGAGATCGCAGGGGGGGAGGCTAGCAGGAAATGCACTTGACGCACAGAACTCCGCCGCCTCCTATTGCCAAGCTTGCTGCCGTTGCTGCTGCGTCGCGCGCGGTCGCCGATGAGTCATCGGAGATACGGAAAACCGGTTCGCCACGGCTCCTCGAAAGATCTCCCTCGCCCTCCCTTCCGCTTTTTACTCCGCACACAGTCCCATCGCTCTCGTGGCTATTTCTCTCTTCCCTCTCTTCATGGCTACGACGATGCCTCGCGCACACACACCGAGCCGCGAGAGAGCTCGGTGGCTGTTGCTCGCCTCGCTATACATGACGCTGGCGAGCTCTCTCCTCGTGACTCTTCTCTTCTCTCTTTACGGCATACGGTCTGCTCCGAGCCGGCCTCTTTCCACTTATTTCCTCTCCTCGTTATACCCCGCCAACCCGATCCCCTTTACTTGGCCTGCGTCTTCGGAGAGCCGTCGAATCACGGATCCCAAAAGGCCGAACCGCATCGACGATTGTCACTTTGTCGTCCGGCTACTCGCCGCTCCGCGTGTACCGGGTGTTCGCCTGATATTACATGCTACGAACCGTTCCCTCGTATATCCTTCATCGTTTCTTTTTCTTTATCTTTATTAGTTTCGTCTATTTGTCATGCGGTTGATTTTTGTTGAGGCAGCCTCTGCACGCGGTAATCCCAAGACGCTTTCTATCTTTATCATTGTTCCACGAATTCATTTCTCTCTCTCTCTCTCTCTCACTTCTTTAGTGTAGGGTCTCGTACGTGACCGTATCGAATGTGGGTCGAGATATCGTTGGCGCCACAGGGGAGGGGATCTTTCTCTCGCGCGTTCGTTCTCGGGCTCTGCCGATGCCGCTGGGAAACAGGAACCCAGCGTGGCATCGTAGGTATACAGGATACCTCTTTAGAGATCGATCCTCGATATCAGAGATCGTTAGCTCACGTATCTCCGTCCCTACTCTGTCACTGCCGGGAAATGTTGCTGAAGCCTTCATTTTTTTTTTTTTTTTATCAAACCCAGGTAACTCAGCAAACATTGTTATTTCTTTTCATCATAATTAATTTTCTTTTCTATAATATTTCTGAATAATATTTTTTTTCTTCATAATTAATGCTCTTGAACTCTACTGCGACAAGAATGTTGTCTACAAGTTTCGTTTTTAGTACTTTTTTTTTAATCAATGTTAAGAAAATCCCGCGGGAAGCGAAGCTTCCAACGATTTTAAGAATCCCTTTTTTTATGCTCTCCGATTATTTGACTGTTGGGAAACGCGACAACGCGAACATTTTACGAATATAATAAAAATCATCTGACAAGTTATTATTCACTTTGGAAAACAAAACGAGTGTCCACGTTTCAAGAGTTTCCGAGAAAAAAAAATCACCGATAGTTTCGTCCGCTTATGTTGCCGGTTTCGATATTTCTCAATCTCTCATGACAGTTCTCGAAATTCGCTGACAATGAGAAATCGACGCGACAGTGTTCGGCTCTTTTTCGTTCCGAGCGAGAGCGAGCTCGCGCCGCGTTAGCGAAACAAAGCGAGCAACATCGGCACCGAGACGCTAATTATCAATTACTTAGCCTGCTCGCCGGCGTTCGGAGTCAAATGCGACGTGCGCGCGCGACTTTAATGGCAAAGAACGGGGAGACAGAGAGAGCGAGAGAGTGCAAAAAACAAAAAGAGAAGCGAAAGAAAAGAATGCGATAGACGAACCCGCTGGCATGAATTTTCAAGTTGCATTAGGGCAAACGGCGGAGGTAGAGAGAAAGAGAGGAAAGAAGCAATCCGGGGAACGAGTACGCGAACGTCGTCGTCGTCGACGACGACGTCGACTACGCGGTGGCCGTCGGGGCCGACCCGATGGCGCCGTACGTTTTGCGTCGCATTGTTTCACGCACCTCGTCTACTATTGTGCACCTTCCCCCCTCCGCCACCCCCCCAGCGCGCAGTCCGGCAGCGAGATACGCATCCCTCGTTTCGCTCGCGATATCGACTTCCTCGACTTGTACAATGACCCGAGGGGGCTATACGGTTACAATGCTCTATTACGCGAGACTCGTAAACTTTTCGATGATTACGACAACGTACGTGGACGCCGACTTGTCCAACGCTGACGAGACTTTATTGGAGGGCTTTGTACTTACTTATCATTTTCAAGGGATTCTTTTTTAACTTTCTCTTTTTTTGCTTGTGGGAAAAAATGCAGCTCTCGTTTTTTACAGAAATAACGACGAGCTATGGCTCCATTTACTGAGTTGAGGATGAACTTGGTGAAAGAAATATAAGTATGTTTAAAAATATTCATAATGATATAATATTCCGAATTAGATGAATATCAAAGTGGAAAAAAAATAGCGAATAATTTTTAAAAATTGGATTTTTCGATTGATTCGATGAATTTGACGACAATCCATCCGGGAAGCGAGAAAAAGGATTCAATGTCTCATCAACTAACAGAACCCTCCGAAGCAATGACACTGCTCCAGCCGTGTTCAAGATAAACAAAAAAAGGGTTTAAACATAACGAGGCTCGAAGAATTTCTCCTTTCATAAAAATAAATGCAATGCAAGCGATATAATAACCTTGGGAGAGCTCGTTTGATGGAAGGTTCCTCTCGCGTAAATTCGCATTGCGCGGCAACTTGGGGGGATCTTACGCGCGCGCGCGCGCCTTCTCTTTGGCCGAACGGAAACGAGACGGGAGACCGTCGTCTTTGCCTCGCGCTCACGTACGAGATAATTAAACCACGCGGAATGGTCGGTAAAAGGGAACAAGGCAAAAGGAGCTACGGATGAAGGGATGAGTGAAAAAAAAAGAAAAAAAAATACCCTCAAGTCTCATGAGCGCAAGGAAAAAATTCCGGGGATGCTAGAATCCCGGAGGCGTAGCTCGCTACGTTCAGTTGTATCCGACAACGCAGGGCAGACCGGCCGAGACTGAGAGCTGAGCCTTGCGGCGAATCCCAGAGGCAAGACAAGGAAGGAAAAGTGAGCCGCGCAATGGTTTCAATGGGTTTTTCTGTGCGCCTCCGTGTGCGAGAATAATAATGCGCGCGTTTGCGCGTACGTTTTTCCGCGGCGTCCCGTTTCTCACAAGCCGCAAACCGGCCGCGTAATGCGCGGATCTCGCAATGCAAACATTGCGCGAGGATTGTATTATTTTCTTCTCGTTTTCACCGGCGAATATCGCTCTTGTGAAAAAATAATCGCCGGAAGAACAATGAAAGTGAGAAAAAATATATATAAATTATTCTTGTATTCATATTGTATCTTCATAATATTCGAGTTATTTATCTGAATTATTAAAATAATAACATATTTCGTATAGTATAAAATAATGTTAAAAAATCGAGACAGGAGAATATTTGGAATTTTTTAATAATTTTTTTGCTTTCGATTTTCATGTTGTTTGTTCGGACATACCGGAGTCGAGGATATGTTCGTGAAAGTAGAGAAATGGAACGAGTTATCGAAGGAGGAGACTGCGAAGGCCCTGCATAGATCGCGTATGAACATTGTTCAACCTCTGCGGAAGCTCCCTCGGGAAAATGTAATGCCGGGCCAAGAGAGAGAGCCAGCGGGACTGCCACGGTTGCGTTCTACACAGGTTAAACCGTGGACGATACAAGCGAGAGCTGAGGCATCCGTGTGTACATCCGTACAGAATCCTCTCGTACAATCGCGGCTCGTCTCGTTTCCTCTCCTTCCGAGTGTGCAACGAGGGCGATTGCGCTCGTGTAAAGTTACGCCAGGGGCCCCCGAGGGCTTCCCGCGTAATTCCGAGGCTGCAAGGAACATTTACTTGCGCGCGAGAGAGAAAATGTGTACGGAGCTCGCGAACGAAACGGAGTTTTCCTCCTCGGGACGAGCTCGACGGTCAATGAGACTCGCGGGTACAAAAGAAAAGAATCGCGATAGAAATAATCCTCATTCTATTCTCCCCTCGAATTCTTCCCTCGAGCTTAGCATTTTTTTTACCCCCCTTTTTTCTTACTTTAAATAAATTTCGCGATTGTTAATTTCGCGGAAATAGCGGATAAAATTGGCGAGATTGCGCAGGTTGAGGGAAAGATTAGCAGAGTCGGGGAGTTTCAATGACATTTAGAGATGGGTCCAGCCGAGAGAGTTTCTGCGGCGAAAGGTCGAGCGCCGCGCATCGGCTCGAGAGAGGATTCAGAGAATCCGCGTGTCTCATCTTCTTTCTTAATACTCGACTCGGTGGCCTCTGTGAACTTCTCCGCGTCTATCTATATATCTAACTAACTGTATGGGGATAAACCTTCGGTCCATCGTCGTGGTGGATTCTCGTGACTTTGTGCATTACTCCGAGCATCGGTCTCTTTTATTATTAAACTTATCGTCCCGGTTTTCCTTCGTCCCTCTCGCGCCGCGAGCGCCAATTGAATGCAACACAATAGAAGGTCAACGAGGTTTGCGGACATTCCCT
Organism: Ischnus inquisitorius; assembly: GCA_963924025.1. Taxonomy (NCBI): domain Eukaryota; kingdom Metazoa; phylum Arthropoda; class Insecta; order Hymenoptera; family Ichneumonidae; genus Ischnus; species Ischnus inquisitorius. The sequence continues at coordinate 14,244,120 of OZ001254.1, read as the reverse complement.
CGATCTCGCGCCGATTATTGCGAATTTCGTACGAACTTGACGGATACATATTGGCGATGGTTTTATTTTAATCTATCAGACTCGCTGGCTTCGCAAATTTCTTTCTCTCGAAAAAAAAAAATTGTATCGCAAAATATATTTATAGTGTATTGAACATATTCCGATATTTTTTAAAATAATACGGAAATTTATGCCGAACTATATCTCTAATGATAAAATAATTTTTCTCCGTATTTTTTGTCAATTTTTTTTGAAATTTAGTTTTAATTTTTATTTTTGCTTATTACCGGCTATTGCCCGCCGCCCTTCATTCACCCGCGATTTCTTATTTCAATCCGATCCCGATCTTCCCGGTCGGCGAATGGCTTTGTTTGAGCGGGAACCGCGCGCAGGGCCGAAGGAGTGAGAGATCCATACGGAGCGGCGTGGAGCGTGGAATACGTGCTCGGCAAATGGTTCGGATTCGCGAACAGCTTCCCCTCTCGAGGCCCTTCTTGTTCTCGATTTCTTTCCCATTTATTTATTTTTATTATTCTCTCCTTCGACCGCGAGAGCCCATCGGGGAGACTTCGGCGCTCTTCTCGCTTTCCTCGCCGACCGATGTTCGCTCGAGCGGAGACAAAACATCGCGGCTATTCTCGTGGACACTTCGCCGGCAATGTTTTTTTTTTTTTTTTTTCGTTGCGAGCCGGGCGTGCCCCCATCGTCTTTTCGAAGAGACGGCCCCGTGGCGCAATGCTCACCGGGATACGAGCGAGCCTTCCGAAAGCCGGGACGCGCGCGCGCACTCCCCAGCGGCTCGATTAAACGGAATTACACGCTGGCTCTCGTTCGCTCCGTTCACCGACTGTACGCATAACGATCACGAAATTCTCTCGTCGCCGATCGCAAGAAAATTCAATCGCCCTCCGTCCCCGGGGGCTTCCCATTCGAAGATTACCGTGGGAAAAATTTTATCCCGAAATTCTCAAATTGTCAATTTGGGGACTTTTTTTTCTCAACCCTTCGCGATCGCGCGTTCTGACCGTAACGCGCTGGTCGCAGAGGACCGCAAAATATCGTTCCGAATGAATCATAATGATTCAGGAGATTAGTTTGAACGCTGTAGAACGTGAAATTCTCGGTAATAAATTGTTTCGGATTTTCAAAATGAGGGTCAAAAAACAATAAGGGGTCAATGCGTGAAAAAGAAACATTTTTTTATGCAAAAAAATCATACCTTTGGCAATTTTTAATTATTTTGAACGATAGTTTAGGGAAAGAAATAGTTCAAAAAATGTATTTATCTAAAAGCGGTCCATTTCGGATTTAAATAAACTACGATAATCTCGAAAAGTGAGAGATTTATTATGAAAATTGAGTTGGAATCGGAGGGCCGGTCCCCTTCGCCGCCGAGAACTTATAGTAAGTTTAGCTCGAAGTTGCGCTTTGGGTCATTCTGAGCCCGGGCGGCTGCGAAGGGTTAATATTTACCGTCGAAAGTACGAACAAGAAGTTTCGAGATAAGAGTCCTGTTTGGTGTGTACAGCAACGAATGATGACACCGTGATCGAGAACAAAAAAGAAAAAACACATCCGAGCCAAAAGAAAACTCATCAATCGTCCTTTCTCTCGTCACTGGCGTAGAAAGGGTCTCGCGAATGAAAGACGAGCGAGCGAGAAAAAGAGACGAGCGGAATCGAACGGCGCGGAGGCGAGAGAGAGAGAAAGATCGAAGATGCAAGGGAGACAGTGGAAAACAGCTACGAGAGACACGGTGGTTGGCGTTTCACGAAACTAGTTTGAAGTCGGGGCGGAGACGTGATGGATCGTCTCGTGCTTTACGTTCATCGAGAGGAAGATTCGTTCGGTCGGCGGCGAGAGAAAGAGAAAGAGAGCGCGATCGAGCGATAGCTCTCCGACCCGCCACGAGAAAACGAGAACGATCTATTCGCGCGAGGAATATCCTCGAGGTCTTCAGGGACTCGTCGAAGGACTCGTACGCCTCTCCGAAGGCCCGAAATTATGCGCGCCGAAATCTGCATAAATTGTAATTTCACGATAATAATCCCGAAATAACCTACCGAGAGAAAGAAACGGAAAAATACAAAACTGTAATTTTTCACCGCGTTTCCTCATCCATTCGTTTCACTCGCTCAACTATCTTGAGAGAGCATATTTTGTATTTTTTTTTTTAACAAAGAGAGAGATTGAAAGAAATTAATGGGAAGCAATGAAGAAATTTGATGTTTCAGATGTTACTAAATTTTTTTCGAAAACATTTGAAGAAAATATCCGAAATAAAAACGAAGGTTCGTTTATGAGGAGATAAAAAAAATGGAAAAATAGAACTAATGATGCTGTCAGAAGCGATATCCGCGAGATCTCTTCTCGATCGTCCCAGGAGAGACGGGAGAAGGATGAAGAGAAAAAAAAATCGTAGGCGAATTTCGGGCCTGGTCGTAGTCGCGCAAGGTGTGTAAGAAATTTCGGTCTCCCTTTCACGTGTTCCAACGCACCGAGGGGTTGATCTCCTCGATCGTGGCCCAACTGGCTCCTCTCGCCATCCCTCGGGACATCCAACGGTGACGTTTCGCTCCCACGCTAGTAGGTTCACTTCTTCTACCTGAGCGGAGAATCTTCCGCAAGATTTATAGCCTGGCGCGTTTCGGTGGAAGTCGAAGCCGAATCGGGGGGGTCGCGACGGCAGGGAAAGAAAGCGAGACAGTCGGACGGAAAAGAGGACGGCGCGAGGTGACTCGACCGAGATTTCGGCTCTCGGAAACACGCACCTGGGATTTAATGGTGCGTTCCATTAAAGATCTTTCTCGGCTTGTTTCTCTCGCTCGTTTGCTCTTTTCACTCGGGGCTAAATAACACCGTGCGGCGTCGGTGCTTCTGCTACCAACACCGCCGAGTGGCCGAGTGTTGAGCCAGGTTAGTCTTCCGGTTGAGTAAACGATGACGCGATCGACCGACCGACCGGTCGGGTCGAAACTTCGGCCTATCTGTGCGGCTTTGGCTCTTTACCGTTGTGCCATTAACACTCGGGTTTTTTTAATTCCTTTTTTTTATGACGCGAGGGACGAAGAAAAAAAACTGTGTACACGTCTAAAGGTGGTAGCTTAATAGACCCGTCGTTTTGTTAAATAGATTTTTTCTTTAAATTCGTGCACTTTTTATAATATCTGACCTGGTCCGAAAATCATTGAATGCATCGAGGCTCGCAGCGGCTTTTTACTTTACGCGCAAAGATATCTTCACTGTGACTTACCTGTAACAGAAAATACAAAAAACAATTGTAGATTAGCGGATTCGTTATTTGTTTATCAGAATAATTGTTATTTAATAAAAAAAATTATCATTGTACACAATTGGATCTTGGAGTATGCGATAGCGTGGTCTGCCAATGCAGATATGAATGAGTTTGCAGCGAGGCTAATAAACAGCACGAAGCCGATTGGATAACCGTCTCGGTTTCCGAAGTTAATCAATCACTTTGCCGACTTTTACGAGCATATAGGGTACACCAGTGTGCACGCGCGCTAGAGCCGTATTTCCGTTAGTTCGGTACGAGCCGAACCCCCCCGAGTCGGCGATTATTTCTTTTTTTTTTTTTTTTTTTTTCCGTAGTATTTCTTCCTTCACACGCGGAGCCAGCGAAACGCGAGATACCCCGGTCTCGGGCGTATAATAACGAAAGAACAAGAAGAAACAAAATACTCTTTGGCCGCGGAGATCCCGTGTAACGCCTTTTCGTTATTCCGCGTATAACGCCCACACCACTCTCTTCTTCCTCTCTACATATGTATATATATATATTTTTTTCCTTCTGTTTATCTTTTCTGGCACACGTCCAGTTGCTCCCTTGGGGTCTCTCTTCTCCATGCAAAACGATAAAAACGATAATAATATCTTGCGAATCGTTCGCAATTCTCGCATTCGGCTCTCGAAGCATCAACGCCTACATGAGGGTCATTACGATTGTTCCTCGACGCAGTTTCACTCTCGATATTCGCGGAGAATCAAAAAAAATTCCGATTTCCTTCGAGGAGCGAGTTAACGATCAAAATACGCTTCTCGATAACTCGCGACCAGACAAATTAATGCTCAACGAAACGAAATAAACTCTAATGCTTGTCGATTTATGGAAAATTGGGAATTGGCTTTTTAATAACCAATAAGTATTTATTTTAAATTCTATAAGTTTGCGACTGAGCTGAGACCGATATTATTCTAATAGCTCGTAGGAGATGTCAATCGAAAATTGTCTGCCGAAAAATTATTTGGCAGAACCATTAAAATAATTTCGGGTCACGGCGAATTTTAAATGAAAACAGAAAAAGGAACAATTATCGATTCCAAATAACTGCCCTTGTATAACTTCCCCGATACGCCGATTCCCGAATAATCCAATAATTGCTAACGAATGTATCGTCGGGCGAAAGATCGCCGTCGGATTAATCGAACGCCGAGATATTGCGATGACCTTGCGGTGTGCTCGGGATCGCTTGTTTTATCTCTTGGCATCGGCTCCGCGAGAGCCCTTTCGAATGTCCGGAAGTGTCGAAGCAGTTTGGTGGTAACGAGGTATACGAAAGCGCACGCACACATTCTCGGTCTGGCCGTCTATGGTCTGGCTTATACGATCTAATCGTCCGATAACGACAGGCGCGATGGAGTTTGCGCGATGATCCAGCCTCGGTATACATCGTCGGTCGTCGAGTAATTGGGCGCAACGCTACAGGAATATATATATATATATCTATATACACATACGGGGTTGTGTGTCGAAGCCGATAGAGCTTTCCGCTGCGACCTGAACCGAGAGGATCGGCCGAGGTTGATTATCGCAAATTGCGTTTTCGTAGAGCCACGCTCGCGAAACCATTTCCTCTCCCTCGCTCTTGCTCTCGCCGTATATAACACGTCGCAGCAATGTACACCAAACCGTCCGGCGGACACACACCGAGCGTGGGCGTTACTCGCGTGGGCGTAGCTCGCCGGTACCCACAGCGTCGGATTTGAATATATTCGCAAAGCGAAACACACGGCGTATGACAACGCGCGCGCTTTGGTTTACAGGCAATATATTATATACAGTACAATAGTTTATATCGCGCATAGATACGTATATTCGCGCGAGATTCGCGGGCGCTTTCGTGAGAGAGAGAGATTCGTAATCCCAGGGAAAATCGTTTATCCGTAATACGAACGAAGAGTTACACGATTGCGGATGGGTGTAATAGTATTACAGGCACACCGGGAGAATCAACGAAACGGGCGTGATGGCTCAAAGCAGAAATTAAACCTACGCGCGCACAACGTTGAACGGCCGTACCGTTTTGCCCTCCTCCGCTTTGCCTCGGACTCCACAGAATGGGCATAACAAACCCGACGGATCCGATTCGGTACGTTTCGTATCATACGATATTTCCGGTTAAATAATGCGTAATTGACGATTCTCGTACTTCCTGGCGAACGAGACGCGTGTAAACCGATTTTCGATATTACGCGACTGGGTATTTCATTTCGAAAAAAACAACAAAGTTAATAAAATGAAATGAACGAAGAAAGAATTTACATTTCAAACTTGCGTACCAAAAAAATATGGTTCGTAAGGGGACCAAACAATCCACTTTAATTACGTTGTTTATTTATACATCGCCTGTAACATTTTTGACCATTTTAATTGCAGCTATTCCATCGAACGGCAATGAGATTTACTTCAATAATTACACACAACCATTGAACATTGTTTGAAATATATTGCAAAAAGGTGCAATCGCATTGATATTCAATCCAATTCAATTTCATGACGCAATGTTTTTTAAATAACATTCGGCCGATTTTTTTTTTCTTCTCGAAATTCCCGGACACTTTTCTGATTCTCTGATGAATTTGTCCGAACCCCGAGATTTGCAGGTTTTCCCGATTTTTCCCGATCCCCCGGGCCATGTATGAACGAATCGGGGTCTACTTAATACTGAATCACGATTTCTCGGTAACGGAGACGAAGGGAAAGAGGGAGTCGGTCGAAGCGCGGGAAGGCCGAGAGGAGCCAACAAAGTATATCGTGTATGTACGCGAGGCGAAGCGATAGAATCTCTCGATTCATCGCTCTCCCGGTGTGGGCTCTCCGCAGTCTTGCCAAAATCCCCACCGCGATCCTTGGGGAAACTCATTCATGTCTCGATTCGCTCGTATACGCGAGCCCGACGTGTGTAAGTCTCGTTCTCTCGCGTACGTCGGTTCGCATTGTATTCTCGGCCATTCGGGACGTTTTCGTTGGCGGAGACGAAATTTGAGGCTTCGCACAAGCGCGACGAGCGCAATGAAGAAACGAACGCGAATCGATAGCGATACGTACGATTGTACCGCTGTAGGACGATGTCGAGGCTTCGTTACATCGGCGGAATACGTAATGGGTAAAAATACGCATCGGGGAGAATACTAAGACTCGACGAACTACACGAGTACGCAAATAGTCGAGCACGTAGGAAGCTTACACAACTTCGCCGGATGATACTTTTCTTTCTGAATCCTCGAGTCGTTCAACGGCGATCCGCGCGCGCGAAATGATTCGTTTAATCTTCGATTTTCTTGAATTTCGCATGTTTTGACGCTCGTACGAATTTCTCGGATGATCGATTAAGATAAGCGATAGGCACGATTTATCATCGGTTTCGAGATTATTGACTCGTTTCTCAAGGCCGGCGTTGAATTAAGAGATAATCTCGCGAACGAGAGGGCTATAATGGTACGAGGCAAAACGAAGAAGTTCTGCACTCTCAATCTTTTTTTCTTTTTTTCTTTTTTATATACTTTTTTTAACGCTCGAGTCCGTTGGTTCTCTTTGGTGTCTTCGACGTCGACGTTGTCGTTGTCGTGTAAGTACGACGAGCGCGGCCTTTGGCCAGAGAGGAAAGACACGTCGACTATTTTAACCGTGAAATAACTCAGTCGGTCTGTCGAGAAGTCCGAGCGGAGGTCGGTCGGGAGAGAGCGAGAGAGAGAGGGATAAAGGGAGAGAGAGAGAGAGAGAGCGATAGAGAGGAGCAAAGAAGCACCGGAGAACGTCGAGGAAAACCCGGACGCCATGATATGTGGATGCTAAAGATAGAGCACCCGAAACAACCATAAACCTTTTTATTCCCCTTTCCCCCTTTCGTCGCATGACGCGATCTCGGCGCTTGCCGTCTCTCCACTCTTTCACTCTCACCATTTAACCTTCCACACTCTTTCACTCTCGTGTTTCTTATATTTTATTTTATTTTTCTATTTCACTTCTTCTCCCTTCCGCCTCCTCCGCCGTTCCTCTCCATCGTCGACGTCCAATTTCGTTCGAGTCCAAAGCTATCTTCCACTTTCGTCGTTTGAAAAAGAAGGAAAAACGAGGAAAGAAAGTAAAGATAGCGCAACGTGAAGAAAATAAAGAAAAAAGAGCGAACGAGCGAGCGACACATCGTGCGCGCCGGAGTAAAACTATTCGCCTGCGAGCGAGGAAAATGTTCTCAATTATCGTCGAGCTCGTTATATCTCACGGTTGAAATCGCGGGACCCGATGGGGTCTATTTTTTTTCCCCCGAGCAACACAAAAGGGCGCCAATGGTTTAAGCGCTAACGGTGAATCGCGCCATTCGGCAACGTAATAACACCGAGCGATGGAGAATTTCGTAAGCTAGCCGGGTTCCATTAATAAACGATTAATGCGCGTGCCTATGTGGCGAATAAAATATAAGGCGCATAATGCGTATAATATGGCGTAGATAATGTCGCGTCAGTGGGCCAATTATCATTCGACGTCAATTAGCGAGTCGTTAACCGCTCGTACCCTCGGCTCGTCCCGCCCCGGGCCGGGGCTTCGGAATTATTGCCGCAAATCTTTTCGTCGAGAGGGTCGTTTCACGAACTCGTTAATCACCTCGTTACATCCTTCGAAATTCAATAGCGAGCCTCGTCTCGAATATCGTGGAAATCGATGTTTCGCGATTATTCGACGAAAGAAAAAATATCGCAAAGAGATCGCCAACGAACTTGGGGAAAGTTGAGTTTGGAAGAGAGGATTAAAAAAATTGAAAAAAACATAGAACATAAATCTCGACGGCTTCGAGTCTCGATCGATTAGAAGGTAACGAGAAATTTTCCAGCGGCGAGTGTTGCCGGGGCGTCTTGTGTTTAAGTAACTTGTACGAAGTCCAACGGAGAGTCCGGGCGTTCCAACGGCGGGAACGGCCAGGCGAGAGGGAGGAGGGATCCGGACCGAGGGTGGCCGAGGCTCCCGAGGCGCATTAAACCGTTTTATGAATCCGTAAGAGCACGTTTATTGGCCTCCCGGGATCTGAGGCCACCAATTAAGGGCCCGAGAGTGAGTGGGTGTTCCAGCGCGAGAGTCTCGTGTGCGCTAACGAACGCGCATTAGCCGCCGAGAAAACGATGAGACGAGATAAAAATCGTTCGAATGCTCTCCAGAAACCCAGAATTGATATTTGTTCCTATTACCGAGAGCCCGCGCCGTCGATACGCAACTCATTGATCGTGAAGAATTAAAAAAAAACGAAGAGAAAGTTATCGGAGCGGATTCAGCGCGCTTGTGCATGCGGAAACGAAGGGCCGATAACTCGCTCGAAGTACATTTACCGAAGCGAAATTGTAAGCTTTTTTTCACCGATGCATTCGCACATGAAAATCTGATAGCAACACGAAAAAAAATGTATTTTTGTACAAGTGGAATGATACGGATAAAATAAAACATTTATCGGCAAAGCGAGAATACTTTCGTTGTAAACGAAAGTGTTCGATGATTTTTAGAATTTTGGTGGCCGCGGCGCGAAGCAGGACGTTTTAAGATTGACTCGGTCGCGCGGCCGTCCAAGGTGCATTGCGAGCTTGCAATGCACGCGTCCGTTGGTCGTATCGTTACAAAACGGCGCAACGGCATGTTTACGACTGCCTTCTGCCCACGAAGGCAGGTTATTACAATCACCGCCTTGCCGCGATTATCCGAGCGCGTGGACTCTCGAGCGAACGCCGTTCCAACGACGCAGAGAAAAGCCGTGGCTTCGACCACGAAAAAACCGAGTCCCCGTCGCGCGCGAAAGCGAAATAACAAAACGCCGAGATTTCGAATCATCGCGAGCGCGACTCGGCACGTACCGAGTAAAACCGTGATATCGCATCGATGCTCTGTATATTTTCACCTACAAACGAGCCACACACGCGAATCAAGCGGGGGGGAAGGAGAAAAAAAAGAACGATCTCGCGTGGACTCGGACGCGAATTTCGCGAGTTTGCACGATAATGAAAGGCCAAAGTATGCACGTGCAATGCAACCGCGACACGATAGCGGAAAAAACGAACGGCGCGTGCTGAACGAAAGACGTACTTTTTTTCTTTCATTCCTTCTTCTTCTTCTTCTTCTTCTTCTTCTTCTTATTATTATTATTATTATTATTATTATTATTATTAACTCTTGTGGCAATTAAACTCCGTCGTAGATTCGTGAAACGGATAATGCCGAGTGTACTAATGAATTTCTGGAAACAATTGCAAATCCATTACGAAGCCCTCGGAGGCGATTATCGGGCCGCTCGACAAATATCGTCGAAGGTTCGAGCCACGACCGGATTGTCCGTCGGCGCTCTTATTCAACCGTGGGCGCGACGCGGGAAGTTAAGAGCCGGGGAATAATACATAAGGTGTCGGGTTTCATGTCTTTTTAATTTCTTTATTGGACGAGTGAAATAAACCCGCTCGGCCGACTGTCCGGGGCGCGCACGAGCGAGAAAGAGAGCATTCTCTCGCTAGCCTCGGGACAAACCTATACAACTCTCGTTCCCTCTCGGACTTGTTCGCGAACGTGTTCTCGTTCACGTGACCGAGACGAACGTTTCTCTCCTTCGCCTTTTCCTCCGTCTCTCTCTCTCTCGGTGCAGAAACCATGCTTCCATTCATCCGGCTCTCGCGGAGCCCGCGCCGCTCGCGCGCCTCTCGCGAAGTCTCGTTATTATGAAATACCGTCGTTATACCGTTCCGTGTGACGTCAGCCAGGTGTGGCTTTTGCGTCTTTCTCGCTCTTCGGCTCCATCGTCATCGTTCACTCTATATATTCCCCCCCCCCCCCCCCCCCCCCCCCGGACTACTCCTCTGCCGATCGCCCATCGACGAGCCAGCACCCGAAGCACGTGTGCCACCCGTGAACGTGACTGGACATAGCAAATTGTCGCAAAATATTACGCACGTACGCGAAACGTTTTCGCGACGCGACGAACGAGATATACACAAATTTTTATCACCCCGAGCGCGAGACGCGGAGAAGCTCGAATTCGGGACAAAGAAATTATCGTCCCGATTCACGGTTCTGACCGAAAAACGAAACCTGTCGCTAACGAAATATATTCCAAGAACACCGATAATGACAAGTGTATTGTATTCAAGCAGTTTCGGTCTCGTAAATGATTGATGATTGATCGATAAAAAATAAATAAATTATCAATTACGTAGATTTGTACTCATATACATTTTTTTAAAATTTTATATATTTTTTTAATGGTCTTAATTATTGTTTATTTTTTGTTTTTAAATGATTTGTAAGGAAATATAAGATTCTCGATGCATATATGTGAATATATTTAGTCGCCGACGTGTTATTCGGTCGGAAAAATTGTGTGGGAATTCTTTTCGCGGCTTCCTGCCTCGCCGAACGCCCGTAGAATAATGATTGATACCCGCGGGTAAAATCGTCCGCGTACAAGATTCTCTCGTCGAACGTGCCTCGCGCGCGAATGTAACGTTGTAACGAAACTCGTGGCGTCCTTATCTCGAAAAACACTTTCGTTCTTCCGCTGCCCATTGGCCTCGTAACCGCGCTCCGGCGCGCATATTAGAAACATATTTGCAGCTATGAAAAAGAAAATTGCTGCTCTCAGCTCGGTGCGACGCGTTGAAGGAATGACTCGACGATCTCGCACTCTTTTCAAAGTCCTTCGTTGCATTTCTCTCGGTGACTTGCACTTAATGCGCCGACAGAAAAATCTTCTCTTTCAATGAGCTCGCAAAGTAATTTTTTTTTCTATAAAAAACAAATGGGAATAAAATATATTTTTCCTCGCGAGAACAAAATTGCCCAAATCAAATTATTTTATTATCGAATAATATTAATTTATTATTATTCATCATTATTAATAATGATAATTGTTTTATCCGAATTGCAAATTGACTTAATTTTCAATCCAAAAAATCAATTCGAATCGATTTCAAAGAAATATAATTGAATTTTTATTTCAGGATAATCGAGCTCGCTCTTGAGAAGGAAATTCGTTATTCATTCCGAATAAGTCTGAATATTAATAGGAACATCGAAAGATTAGCCAGGATCGGTCGCGTTACGCGAGCGCCTCGGGTCGTGAGCGCCTTCGTCTGGCCGAACTGGCGGACGAGTTCGTGTGAAGCGGTACTCGACAGCCCGTTACGCGCGTCTTACGTTTATTTTGCAGCGAAGGCGCAAAGACTCCGTAGCGTCGAGTGGCTGCCACCGATCTCGCATCTGTTGTCTGGCCGCGAGAGACGTCGAGAATTGCTGCGGGACGCCGGCTCGCTCTCGGGCCATGTCGAAGGATCACGCGACGCTCTAAAACTCGAGTGCGGATAGCGAAACAGGGGAACGAGGGGGACGAAACGAATCGAGGAGGGCCAAGAGAGGAGAGCGACTGTGAGAAAGTCGAGTGTAAAGAAGATCGTGGCGCGAAGAGCGGGAGAGACGAGGAGAGAGCGAGAGGCGAGCGAGGAGGAAGACTATTAGATTGACCCTCCCAACTGGACGATGTCAATTCCTCATTATATGCCCGTCGGTTCTTTGTCTCATCTGGCTCATCCGACGGAGTTTCGTCGACATCGGGATCTCGGCTTTTCTTCGCGCATTCGAATCCCCAACGGAAGGAGAATCCTCGAGGGGCTAATCTTCTCGATGACGGTAAGAAAGAGGGACATCGCTTTTTTTTATATTTCACGACAATGGAAGATTTCGAGTAAGCGCGGGGGCAAGACGGAAGAAAGGACAACGGACCGAGAGATGGAACGGCGCAGAAAGAGGTTGCGGGGTTGAGAATGGATGAGAACGAAGAACAATAGAGACGTCGACTTCGGTGAGGCCCTCCTTGGATCGCCGATAATAATTGCGAGTGCGAGCCCATGACGCGCGGTGCGCATCGGCTCTTTACCGACGAAGTAACGAGCTTTCTCTCCTCTCGCTCTCCGCCTGCTCTCTCCCAGCCGTGTTCTTTGTCTTCGCACGCAACGAGAGGGGTAACGACGAGTCCGATAATATCGATATTACGAATTATACCGACACTGGCGTATTTCCCTTGGAATCGGCGAGCGAGAGAACGCCAACGAAATTCGGAAAGAGAAAATAAACGACAAATTGAAATATTCTTGGGATTTCTTTCTGTACAGGATTCGTTCGATTTGAAAAAGAAATTATGGAAACGACGGCGATTCGCAATATTTTTGGTATTTTCGAAATTTTTATGAAACCATTGTTTTCTTTTGTTTTTATATCAAATACTCCAAAGTGAATTTTAATATCGATTTTTGTGGAAAAACGCGGCTGATTTCATTTCTTTTCATTTTAATAATTTTCAACAATAAGTTTAAATTTCGTGATCAGAGCTTGCTTAAAGAAAGACATACCGAGAAATAAAGCGCTATCTATCTCTGTGTACAGAAGCAAAGAAAGAGATTCGCGATATCGTGAATAAGAAAAAAAAAAGGAGGGGTGGGGGGAGCAGGAGAGTCGTACGATAGCGAGTTGAAGAGGGATGACGAGAAGATGAGATGAGAGAAGAAGCTCCGAGTTCCTTCCTTTGTTCCCACGCCACTCGCTGTCCTTCTCCTCCTCTCCTGTTCCGCGCCACGACCCGGTGTCAACGCAAAGGAAAGAGTCTCTCCTTCGTTCGAGATTCAACGGGGCGCTACGAGTACAAAGGGACGTCCTTCGCAGTGTCCAGCGGAGACTGCCAAAGAATTGCGGCATCGACGAAAGGACGGAAGGGGAAAAAAGTAAAAAAGTGAAAAAAAAAAGACATAAAAATAAGGTGGAGCAAGATAGCGGGGAAGGTTCCGAGAAGAATAGAACGGAGAGTCATTTTCTTTTGATCACATAGATTTCCGGATTATAAAAATGAAATGGACCGCATGAAATAATAATACGAAGCGGATATTTGCAGTGCAAGCACGAAAGAGATATAAATGGACGAGTTAAATAAAAGCAAGAGTAGATGGAAAAAAAACGAAAAACAAACAAAACAGAGAGTGAGGGAGAGAGAGAACGGTCGACGAGAGAGGGATGTGGAGTAAATTGACCGGTACAAAGGGGTTCCCGTGCGGAGAGTCTGACCGTCTGACCGAGAGATAATTCGGAGCCAGCGCAGCGAGAGCTCAAAGGACCCGCGGCACGATATATCAATGGCCTGCTTGCTGCAAAAATTCGAACTATTTGCGATACACAAAGAAAAATACCAAATCGAATGCCTCGGATAGCGGCCGGCAGCGGCGGCCTCGCGGGAATCCTCCCTTCTTTCTCTTTCTCTCTCATTCGCTATCGTTCACCTCATACCACTTTATTCACCCTGGCAACCCTGCACACCGGCATAATAACAATAAACTTTCGGTTCCCTCACTTGTATCCTTCTGTCGATTTTTTCTCCTTTTTTTTTCTCCCTCTTTTTCGTCACTATCGCCGAAGCTCCGTCAACTCATTTCGGGCAGAAGACAATGCGTGCCCACTAATTTCATGAAATTAACCTTCGACAAGACGCATACTTGTGGTTTTTCAAAGCACCGATCCGCGAAGGACCGATAGATTCCCATTGCAAAATTTAGTTGCAATCGGTTTGAAAATATTTTCGTCAATATTTCATATCAAAATCCATTTTGTGCACAAGATTAATTTATCGACGAATCTGAATCGCACTTCTCCAGTTTTCACGGATGCGTTGAAAAACTGCAATCCTTAGCATGAATCTTTCGAATCGTTTAATATCGAGCGATGAAAAAAAAATGTATACATAATAGCGATTAATTCTACCGAGCCCCGAAGGCTCAAAGCCATTAAACGCACCGAACCCAATTAGGCACGTGCGCGCAGTTTGATTAGCGTTAACGCAAATCTGTTTGCGTCGTATCTACAAGTCAACGGGCGCGAGTATTACGGAGCGTTACTCGATACTCGTGTATCGAGTCATCGACGCGAAGGAATCGCATGACCGGATGTCGATTGAAGGGAACAGAGCCGTTCGAGTTGGATGAAGGAAAACGGATGCTCGAAGAGAGTGCCAAGCGCAGGATGATCGAGCGAGAGCCGAACAACGCGGAGAGTGCGAGGCGATATTGGGGGAAGCGGGAGAGAAACGTCGAAGAGACGGAGAGAGTTGTCGGTAGGTTGCTTATTGTCCGATCGACGAGATGCGCGCGGTCTATTGCAAATATTGGCAGGCCCAGGGAAGCGGCGGAGGACGACCCAGTGATGAAACCTAATTGGGTAAGTCGCCCTGGCTGAAAGCCAGAGGCGAACGAGCGAGCAAAGCGAGCGGAGAGCACAGAGCCCTTCTCTCTCTCTCTCTCTCTCTCTCTCTCTCCTGCTGCTAGGAACATCGGCAACAGCACGAAACGACGAGCGAAACTCTCGTCTATCGAGTCGAGTAGAGTTGGTCCCGACTCGACTGTAGCCGGCGGCTGTGTACCACCACGCCTGTGGGTACTGGATGTGCGATCTCGCTCGTTCTCTCCACTTCCTCGCGCTTATCCCTCCTTCTCCTTCTCCTTCGGCTCTCACTGTATAACGCCACACAGTGAGGGTATAGGCTTCTCGCGCCGAGTCGGAGAAGGGAAACACGATGCTCGATTCCACGAGAGACACACAAATTACCGGTCGGCACGTTTCCATCGACTCTCGCCTACTGTTCCGTGCACGTGCAACGCGCGGAACAGAGCCCGCTCTACCATACACACGAACCGTGTATACGACCGATGGAAACTACACTGCGAACCCACAGACGATCATACGCTATACACATAGTGTGTATAACTACTGGCACAAAGCCCCGAGCTCGACGTTAGTTACCCAGAGGCATCTCCCCGGTCTCGAGGGCGAGTATCAATTTTCTATCGAATTAGCATCATTTTCGGCCAACGCTCGGTTCGCCTTCGGGCGACCGCTTTCTTCGGCGTAGGAGAGAACGAAATATAGAACGAAAAACTTGCGGCGAGAGACGCGAAACTGTTGGACGTAGGAACGAACGGAAATCATGCGGTGATCGATAGGAAACATTTTGTCGCGTGACGCGAATACACGAGAAATTCGCAGAAGCGATAAATTATTCAAGGATTCATTTGCCAGAATATCTTCTCCTCTCTGTTATCGCCGTTACTTCCTCGACTCGGGCTATTCTCTCTCGTGGCACGAGGCCCGAAGCTATTAGAGTTAACACATCACCGTCGCTTCCGAAAAATAAGAGGTCGCCTCTTGCGTTACAGTTTCTTTTGCGGTTCAGCGTTGTAGTACATTTTCTATTACCGGCAAAAAAAAAAATTACACGAGACTCATCATTAAAGAAATTTGAAGTATTTTTTTTCGAATGATACCATCGAACGATTGAACTTCTTCGGCGCAGTAAATGTCCTCGTGGAACGAAATATGTTTCGCGGAAAAAATTAATATTCGAATTAGCGTAATAGCAATTTTTTTTTTCTTAAAAAAAGGGAATTCTCTTCGTCATTGAAAAATTTTGCAAACAAGTCGTTTTCTTTTTTTTCGCCGCGAACGCATCGTCGACCGAGCGACCTTCGGAACAAAAGCGATTCGGGGTGGCAAATATATTCGTCGAACGAACTCGGACATGCGTGCGAACCGAGACACGCGCAAGCACAAACGAACACCGGGGGCATCGAATGGCGCGGAACGGGGCATGTGTAAGTTTCTTTCCGAACGCGCGAGGTGAATGAACCGGCTCCGTTCGCGAGCGAGCGTTGAGCCGCTGCAGCCTGTCGTCGGATGCATCGTGAATCCGTAACGAGTATCGGATGCAACGCTGCGCGCAACAACGCAACCGCTTCGACAAGTGTGCGCTCGTAGCGGCGACACGCTCGCCTCGTGTTTTCGAAGCGTTGTAGCGGCTACCTCTCGGCCGCTCAACATCGTCGACCTTACAATGACGCGCGAGGGAGCACGAGTACGCAACTTATTATACTCGACAATTACAACCCGAGCGTGACTCGAAATATCCGCGGCTTTTAACTTCGGGCGGGAGTAGGTTTCGAATAAACGAGTCATAAATTTTGTCGACGATCAACCAAAGTCTCGGTGATTTATGTTTCTTAAAAAAAAAAACAAACTGGCCGTGACTTCGAATAAACGAGCAAAAATATTTTTGTGTAACATTTTTTTTTTAAGGCTAAAATAAATTTTGCGAAGCGAGATTGGCGAGCTTTCTCGTAGGCAATATTCGAACGAATTGCTATTATTGTCTTAAATAAATCTTTATGAGAAGTTATGAGCAATATTGTTTCATCATAAATTTAATCAATCATCCAATCGAGATTTTTTCCGATATGCTAAGTGTTATATGAATGTACGAGGAGAAATCTGTAAAATAGAGTAGACTGCATGTTATTGAAATGTCGCGGGCTCAAAGAAATCGACATTTTTTCGCGAGACCGCCGGACATTTTGTAATAGTTTTTATTATTCAAAAATATGTATTTAGTAATTGATGTAAAAAAATGAATTTTGAATATTTCGCGTAAAGAAACAAGCTGCCCTTAGAATTTTTTCCCAAATTTATACCGAAGGTCAGAATGAATTTTCAAAGGATCGAGGCCGAGGGTTTCAATAGAGAATTAATATGTCTCGCTCGCGAGGCACGAAGACATCGAGAAGCTAATCAGCCTCGGGTGCGCGAGGTCGATTACGCAGCAGAAGTTGTATTCTTTCCCTTCCGCGGCTTCCGTATCTTCCAGCAGAGTACACGCACGTGTAACATCGCGCTAAAGGTCGTACGAGCTAGCGAGGGTGTGTGCGCGCCGTACATAAAACGCCGCTGGCTGAGATGACGGTGAATTGAAGAGTACGAAGAAGCATACGACGCGCATTTACACGCGTAAGCACGCGGGTTACAGCCCGAGCGAAAGAGATCCGTGGAGGGAAAATGAACTTATATATACCGAACTCCTGTTGCCGTTTTTTTTTTTTTTTTTTTTTTTGTATACACCAGCGAAAGGTTTAGCCTCGTACATATACGGAATACAGAAGGGTATAATAGCAACACGAGGGGGGAGAGGGGTGGCTCATACCCCATATAACCTATAACATTTCGGATGTATGTAAGACGCGACGTAGGAACGAGCAGAGAAGAGGATCACGCGAGGCGTGGTGGAAAGACGCGCGCGAAACCCCCGAGCTCCCGACGGCTCGTCGCTTCTTCGTCGAGATGAATTATTCATAACCGCGAAGAGGGGAGAAGAGGACAGAGCGGAGCGTGTATACGCTCGACGGGAAGGCAACACCGAAAGACCTTGCTTGCGCCGCTCAGACAACTCAAACTCGGCTTCGTCTCGCTCTCTCACATTTTCTCCCGTTTCGCGTTTTCTCTATCCTTCTATCCGGCGGACTTCTCTCTGCCTTCCTGTTACATCGTCCCTCAGCGTCGGGGAGCGCCCTCGCCCGCCGCGTCCTTCGAGTCTCCAACCGACACAGAAAACGCCCCCCCACCCATCGCCGTATCTTCTACTCGCGCGCTTTTACCTCTTAACACCGGGTATTACGACCGTTTCCATTATTATACGCTCCGGCTTTTACGATCTTCCGCGATTTCGGGCGTTTTCTTATTCTTCGACGTTCTAAGCGCACGCACGCTTTTTTTTCCAGCGATTCGAAATTCGAGGGCAGAATTGATGCCGAAAATAGCTTTTCGAAAATAGGAGAACGTTTGATAAATTTTTTTTTTCAACGAAAGGTCTTTGAGAGAATTTAATTTTGATATTTCTATCGTCCATCGGACGATGATTATTTGTACGAAGGCTCGAGGTGGCGAGATGACGGTGGAGTTGCGTGGATGAGCGAGGAGGCAAATAGTTGAACAGTCCTCGCAGCTGGATTTCCGTTCGGTTGGTTTCCTATAGACGGGGTAACAGGTGATCTTGCGTTGTGGAACACTCATACTCGCTTCGGGGGTTATACAATATGTATGTGTTCTCCGCCTCGTTCTCCAAACTTCTCTCCTTATGTGCATATACACGGTATATATATTTGTCGTAACCATTACGCTATTTCCCCTTGGTAAATAGAACTCTCGGAATTTCCATATCCAGTTTGGCTGCTTCTGCCGCTTGAATCTACATCGGGGCCTAGCGGCGGCTTGTCCGGCGCTACGGGAACGTTCGCCCATTGTCCAGAAGCTCGTGGGTGGGCATCGCGAGATAGAACCTCGCTCGAGCGAAACTCGGAACGAAAACTGCTCAATTCTCATTCGTGAAATAATCACAGTTTTTCGTTCTCGTTCGGTTCACGAGAGCGCAAAGTGCGCGACGATGGCTTTCGTATTTCTCGAGTGGCCATGCGAGTTGTGTATTTCACGCGGCACATGAGGGACGAGAAGTCGAAGAAGCCTTCGTCGAGTTTCTAGAGCGAAATGTAGGCGATCCGCGGTACGGAGGTACATGCGCGATAGAGAACGAGAAAGAGCGCCGGAGAGAGAGAAACCAAATGAAACGGATGAGTAGCAAAGCGAGAAGGATAAACTTCGCGCGAGGGAAGAAACGGTGCGTCAGCTCCCGCCAGAAATAAACACGGGTATACTTAGACGGCCCTCCGTCCGAGAAACCCAACCAAACCCTCGCGGCGAAGCGGCGAAGTCGACTCGGGGCACTTTGAGATAGTCCCCGAAGGAAAGAAATGAAAAAACGGCGTGACCGAACGCGAAGCCTCGAAAAACTTGGCTTTGACATCGACTTCGACTTTTTTATCATTCTCGCTTCATCGTTGAAAGAAAAAGTCCTGTTTATGATTCACGTATCGGATTAATCGCTCGGAATGATTTATCGGATCGTGGCAAAACGATGATACATTATTGAGAGCTGTCGCGAAAAAAAAAGAAAAATCATTGGGGCAAGTTTGTTCAAGATAAATTATTAACTGATTCGTCACGAAGGATTTATTTTCGTAACGATGAACGATCGATCGTCGTGCGAAATTGACGATAATAAGCCGCGATCGATTCGCGGTGGGCGTTGAAGACTGAAACTACGATAATTGACTGCGATATCCGACGTCTTGATTATAATTGACGGTGGGGACCTCTGCGTTTGCCACGCTATCGTGGATAGTTAAGTTTACGGCACTGCGTGACAAACGGTTGAGCCGCGAGCCAACGTATCCAACGAGTCGGAAAGACGCGCGCTCGCCGTGTACACACAGTGAGAGAGAAACAGAAGTCAACGCGGAGAGGAAGGCGGAGAGGCGCGGCGAGAGCAACGAGAGATGCGAGGAGAAGCGCGCGTTGCGCACGGACAACGAGCCGACGGGGCCCGTTAGGAACTCGCGTGGTGCTTCGCCGCAACGAACAACGAGAAGTTCCCGTGTCTCGACCGAACGAAAGATACGCGAGGCAGACGATAATGACTGCTTCGTTAATCTAATCAGATGGACGAAGCAATAATAACACGTGAAAATGGCACTTGAGTGTGGCGCGAAGGCATGTATATATAATACATAATAAAAAAATAAAATAATAATAATAAAAAAGAATAATATAAAATAATTTAAAAAATAATAATAAAAATATGCATAATAATATAAAATATATCATTTTCGCAACGACGAGCATGCATGAACGAGTTTCTCTTTCGGGACTGCGGAGACTAAAATTGTCGGACTAAACATTAAAATTGCGGGACTAAAATTGTTTTGTTAATTCATGAATTTAATTTTTTTCATTCACACATTAATACTATTAATATACTGCGAATAATGATAATTTTTAAAAATGTATGATTCACCGTTTCATTACTTTTTTTCTTCGATTACACAAGGAAAGATCCGAATATCTCGCTACCGTTGTTCTCGATATACATTTCAGTCGGCGATCTCGTCGCGAGAGTCGCGACGGTGCTCGCGTCGAGATTTCGGCGATAATGGCGCTCGTAAAAGCTCATCCCCGCTTTCTCATCCGTATCATTTGCGTATGTTCGTCTCCTATAAACCCGCGCCACTTCGCGGACGTTTCCACAGCCCGTTAAAATATCGCGAACGAAAGCGACACCCGTGAGAGCTTGCACGCATCAAACTGCGCGCCAACGAACCTACTGCCTATGGAACGATCGCACGCAGTCGTTTTTGTACGAATATAGCTATGGCGAAGCTATCGGCCGGCACGTATTCCGCAACCGCGTAGAAAATTGCCGGTGTGTACGAGTACCCGAGGCTCTCTCGGGTACACCTATGATCGGCGTAGCCTCACCGCGTCCGCGCGGGATGGTTATGCAGTCGCTTAGAAAGTTTTCTGCGTCTCTTTCCGAGAGCATGAAAAAAAAAAAAAAAAAATGTAAAAAGGAAACATCGGGGAAGAGGCGCAAAACATCGGAGGCTCGATGTTTCTGTAATTCCCGATGTTCACAATATTTTAATGCTTCCGCCATTAGGTTATTCACCTGCCGGCTAGTGCGATGGAATAAAATAAAAATTGAGGAATTAGCGAGCCGAGCGGGCGCCTCGAGTTCGACGGAAACGCGGTAACGTTGTCTTCGAGGAGAGCAAAATAACCATACGCAAAGGTCCTAAGTTCGTCGTGTGTGCGGTATATTGGGGGGAGGGGCGAGGGGCTTTTGCTCGTTCGTGAGCTAGGCAAAGTAGCATCACGACGAGAGAGAGAGAGGTTGTGCCAGTCACTTAGAAAGTGACTCTCGCGAGAGCCCACGATCATTACCGGTTCGTGAACTCGCCATTCGCGCGTGCCACTCACCGTGTGTACATTCTGTACACACACAGACCTTTCGCCGTTGTAGCCAGCCCATGTGAGCACAAAGTAATTTGCCGACAGTCATGAATCACGAGGATGAGCACTGTATAATAAAATACAGCTACGCCGATCCTGCTATTATATAGGTTTTTTTATCCACCCGATGTTTTTGCAGGAAAAAAAACTTATCGCGTGTTTACACAAGACCCGATTGTTTTTCATCGAATTTTCACGACGTTCAATCGCACCGTAAAAGTGTGGATTCTTCGCTCTGTCTTTAGCTAGTTTCCCCAGTTTAACACGCGCAATATTCGACAAAGGCTCGAGACGCGAGATCGTCAATGATCCGATAGTTCTCATTTCGTTCCGGGGCGACGCGCGCGCGGCCCGGGCTCGTTTGGACCTCGAAGCAACGTCGGCCCCCATTGTTGGTTACTGCCGAGAGCTTTGCGCTCCCGTAGGAAACGGGCACGGTCATAAACGCGGGAAGCGTCGAGTAGCGCGAGAGAGGATCGCGTCGGTTCGCACGCACGACGGGCCATAAGCAATGGTTATAGTGTGGGGGCTGCGTCAACGACGCTGGATGACCAGAACGCAATTTCCATTTACGCGACGGGCTACCCGTGTTAATGCCGGGCTACGCGGTGCGCGCTACCAACGCCGACGCCGCGCCCGCGGTCGCTCTTATACTCGGCTCTCGCGCGAATAACGTTTACCGTGGGGCCCCCTCGTAAACACCACCTCGTAACTGTAAAACCCGTTCTACGACGCCGGCCGCCTTGATTAGGAGGCTGTGTGTGCTCCTACCCGAGCTTCGTGCTCCTACTCATGATGCTGCTGGCGCTGATGGATTTCTCCGAGGGCTCGCGACTTCGCCGATCGACTATCTTTCTCTTTCATTTTTATTCTTTTTAACGACAGCACTATTGGACAATTATTCTTTCATTACAAAGTCACATTGAAACCTTTTTATTTCGCGCGTTTTCTCGATTGAAAAAAATCGATATGGAAAGAAGTTACAACCAATTCTGAAGGTTGAAAAATTTAATGACTCTCTGTTTTCCAATCGAGCGAACCGCGCGGACATTGCGCACAGTTTCTTTTCTCTCCGACGTTAAAATAGCAATTGGTACAGTATAGAGAAATATATAGAGAGTGAGCGAACATTCGTTACGTGTACTACTCTAATAATAATGATCAAGCATCAGCAGCAACAACCTCCGTCGGCTGTAGCAAGAGCGGGTGGACGAGCAGTCGTACACACTGTTCGCGAGGCCAGCGAGCAACAGCATCAACGAGAGTGGAACATACAGCGGATCGCTAGCGCAGTTCGCCTCTAACGCACATATATATATCGTATATATTCGCAGCAAAAGATTCACATTGCACAATATCGAGCGCGTTGACAAATAGTGTCCAATGGGCGTATATCTATATAACGTGCGCTTATATTCCTTCGCGGGAAATCTGGCAAGTTCGATTTCTCAATAGTTTTACATGCTATTTTTTTTCACATATCACATGCTGCAGTATGTGTATATGTGTGGTGTGCGTCGCGGTTGATTCCACGAACGAGTATCTGACGCGGTCGTAAACACAAATAAAATATTCGTTCCATCGAGCCGATTGCGGAAAGTCCGCGTCAAGGTTTTCTTCGAATTGATCTTCGAAATAAAAAAAAAATTGAAAAAAAAAATAACAATCCTTGGCCGATTCGTCAGCGAAACGGAAGAAGTAAATAAATGTTTCGATAACAATACTTTCGCGAGGTACGAGGTAAATAAAAATTCCAGGTAGAGCTCCGCGCCGCGGCGAAAGGCCAAAACAATGGATGAGATTGCGCGAATTGAGAAAGATAAAAGCGAAGGCAGGTTTGATTGAAGTCTCGACGAAAATTGAATGACCCCCCCTCACCGAGAATCCCGAACTCTGCCCGACAGCGGGGAGAACGAAGCGAAGCCCGCAGGTGGGTACAGCGCGATTCAATGCACGGAAGGGCTGCGGAGACGAACGAAGAAAGAGAGGAAGCCGAAGAACGAGCGAAAGAGAACGGAGTGTAGACGAAGCAATTTAATTTCGCCACGAAGGCAGTAGTACAATAACGCCGTGGCGAAGCCGAGAGAAGGACGAGGAGAGAGGCGAAGGAGGACATGTCGCGGTTTATTACATTTTTCCTAGCGCTGCCTAGCATTGCTCTCTCTCTCTCTCTCTCTCTGAGCTCTGCTCTCTCGCTCGCGGAACTAATGGACCGCGCGGAAATAGTGCCAAGGCTGAGCGAGGACAAGGGATTATGTATATATTATTTATACATAAACAGCAATAACATATATACAGCGCGTGATTCATAATAAATCTCGAAACTGTTACGTTTTGATTTCTTCAATGTGCAATAAATAAAAAAGCACAATTTTACTACAAGAACTAAAACTCATTTTTTTAACCACAATAATGATATCAATAATGTGAATTCGGAACGTTATGATTATTGTTATTATATGAAAAACGTACGTATAAAACATAAATAATATCGGATTCGTTGTCGACCTTAACGATCATGAAAACTTTGATCCCAACACTGAATAATGCAGTTTGTCCAAGATGGCAAAGGAACAGCTGTTTTTACCTTCGAGAACGGCTGGTGACTCGATATCGGTTTTTATCGGAAGCACAGCCGGTGCGAGAACGTTCAAACAGAGGTGGGAAGGGTGGGGCGGCGACGAGTCCTCGTCTCGTCACGCCGGCTTATCGATAATTATCGTAACATAATATCACGCCTATCGATAGGCTGCCAATAATAACACCGCGAACATTCGACACGGTGACCACCCATGCGGGCACGCGACTTTGACCCCCCGGTTAGATAAAACTCAAATCCGAGCTATAATCGTCTCGTAAAATCAATGCAACTCTTCACCTCTCCCGTTTCTGCGCAAACACTCGGGGCAATGATTAGATGATTAAAAAAAAATGATTGCCATTCATTTTTGACAATGCCCGACATTCGAATAAATATATTATGTTGTTTTGTTGTTTTTCCTATCATTATATCATCATTCTACTTTGCAATTATAACAATAAAATATATCGAAATATGAATAACATGTTTATTCAAAAAATGATAAAAATAGAATTACATGAAATGAGTTTGTGAAGAAAAACATGGACAATGATGATTATACGAATCGCGGGTATCGTCAAAAATGAATCATGGAAACATTGATCCAATGAAACGAGTCGCTTTTCTCGTATTATGCAACAATGTAATATGTAATGTAATTGGATTCGAATAGAATGCATTTTAATTAATCGAATCGGTTTTCTCGAACGTAAAATCCGACAATGATATTCAATAATTTGCCACGACTTCGCGAGCGTCTCGCATCGATCGCCAATGAGCATTTCTCGCGAGAGCCCACGCGCGAGTTGATAAGCGCAAAGCCGTTATGACATGTTGCGAAAAAACTAAGAGAAGTTATTCGACTGCAGTTAACGTCGGTGGAACGAGGAAAAACTTATATTACCGGTACCGGCGGCTAACATACTATCAAATTATTATAATGTGTAAGAGAGAAAATAACGTACGGCCGAGGAAGCGAGTAAGCAAGCGTCACGCAAAAACAGGGGGGGGGGCTTCGATCGGCCAGGTGCTGGCGCGACGAGGGACTCCCCCTGATTTTCCGGCCCGTGAGCCCCGCAGCTCGTTCGTTCAACAACGCAAACTCTCTCTCCGTCTCCCTTCCGCGATGCGGGTCGAAGAAGGAGCGCCGAAACGAACTGGGGTTCTATCCTGCTACAAACTCGGCCTGCCACGACACGCAACTGTACTCGAACGTGATGCAGCAGCCTTCGATGCTTGGCGAGTCAACCACGCGCGTAACTCGCAGCGACACAGCGATTGGCAGAATTCGAGGAACGACGAAAAATAGTCATTGGCATAGACCGGCCTTTTCGTACGATGCCAACTGTGCGTATCGCTTACGACTCTCTGTTACGCATATTTCCTGCGCGCATTGCCCCTGCATTGAATTGTCTTCGTAAGGGATTCGTAAAAAAAAATTATTGTAACTAAAAGATATCAATGGTATGAAAAATCCCGAAATAAGGAAGGATTTTGGCTGTGCGCATTCGTATGACGAGTGGCTGCCAAAGGGGGAACTGAATGCGGAAGCCATCCGCAAGGAATTTCACTCGAACCGGAAACAAAAGAATTTCTTTTTTTTTTTTTCGTGCCCACCGATGTCCCGTTCGGGCTTAGGGACAGAGCAGCTGTTGGATTCGTTTTCAGCGGAGGGAAAAAAAATACATCGAGCTATGCGAGTTCAACGTTTATCCGCACGCCTTCTGAATTAGTAAAAATCAATGTTTAGTGTAACCAATTACCGGATTTTTCATAATGGTTTTTAATGAATAATCTACAAACTTGATCCGGACGCTCGGGTCATGGCGAAAAAAATGTATGCGCGATAATTTCGAGAATCTCGAGTCTAAAATTATGCGCAAGCGCTCGAAGCTCGCCGATGCCGTTGGGAGTCATAAATAAAATCGCAATTGACTCGTCACTCGATATATCCGTGGCATTCTCCGTAAATTACAAATCACTCCCGGCATATAGAGCAATAAAGGAAGCCGGAGTGGATCTGATGCGTGAGCCCCTCTCGCAGCCTCGTCGTTTTCGCGAGCCGTAATTTTAGTTGCCTCCGCACGACGACGATTTGGCACTGTCTACGGAAAATAGGAAACCACGAGAGTTTCGCTAGTATGGCAAGCGGCGGGCGGACGAGAAGGAAAAGGGGGACGAGGATTGGGGAGGGTGCGAGAGGACGACGGGGAGGACGGAAGACACGCCGAGAATGAGGGAGAAAGAGGGCGCGAGACCGAGAAAAGGGAGTTACGCAGTCAAAGATAGTGACCGACGAGGGGTTAGGAGAGCGAAAGAGAAAGCAAAAACACACGGGCAGAAGGCTCTCTCCGCATGGCCGCTGAGAACGCGCAACATTCCGTTTGCTCTTTCGTCGTCTCCTCTGTGCGCCGAGCGCGCGCTTTCTCGTCTTCGTTTCTTTAGCGTATAACCGAGAGAGGAGAGAGGAGAACGTGTGGCGCACACGCGAACTCATGGCGCCTATTTATATCGCAAAGAAGGGCGGCTTAATGAGTCTAGGAACTGTCACACCGAGTGAGATACGATCCTCGACTCCTCGTCTCGGTGTCAACCGACGACGACGAGCAAGAGGGCTCGGAACGTATACGCGAAGAAAAAATAAATGAAATCGGTCGAATCGACCAAATCGGCGCCTGAGGGTGGAGAAACAAATGTTCGGTCAATTGAATGAAATAATTATCATAGTAAGAAAATAAATAAATGGTAAATTTACCTAAAAAGCGAAAAGCAAACAAAAGTACTGTCATAGAGCAAGCATCGAAATATCAAATCCCGATAAAAACGTATAAACACCCAAATGAAAAAGACAAAACCCTCGCTTTACGCGGGCGACTTTGTTTCAACGATAATTCAATCGGAGCGCCTGTTCGGTCGATTAATCACTCGAGAATCAATTAATTATACAAGCCACCTTACAAGCTCGAACGTTGTACTATGTTTATTTATGTGAGGCTAGACGCGTGTACGCGTGTCCCGAGCCGCACAGAGAGCGAATTTGTAATATTCTCACCGGGGCCTGTATCGTGCGAAACGCGATATAAAGTATAATAATATTGATATGAATGAAACGGACATCGACCGATCTAGCTGTTGGCCGATTCGGATGTATTCCGACTGTGTCCTTCCGAGCTTCGCCCCACTCTCTCTCTCGCGGCGTGCGAGCATCGTGCATATTACACAGCCTCCGAATTCTCGGATCGCCGGATGCTCTCTATCTCGAAATAGACCGATTATTTTGATCGTCGCGCGTCGTGCCGCAGTCGAGTCGCGAAGAATCCACGACGAGGAAGAGACCCTCGAACCCTTGGCCATGGCTTGGCCGACGTAATTTTTCCGCGACGAACAGGTGCCCCCCCCCCGATTAGCGAAATCCCTCACACAGTAATTTTTTTTCGTCGATTTAAGGAATATGTCTGCAAGGACGCGAGATTCAAGCTCTCGACTCCCCTCCCCGCGTCTCTATAAGGTTCTCATGCAGATTACGATCGATCACCGGGAACACGTAAGCGACGCCGATACGCAGCAGTGGCAGTTGCAGTTTGACGAAGATTAGATAGAAACGAGAAGATAAGGTCTCGGTTGCGCGAGCACAACGAGAGGGTTCCGAGAGATCGCTCGCGCTCGCGGGGGTTACATAATAATACACAATCCGGTCGGGAACCAAGGGAGATAGAGAGATTATTCGTCGGATCGATGAATTATCGATAGCGAGGATCTCGATGGTACACGATGGAAGCTTCGCCACCGGTTGCTTCGACCGATCGAAAATCACTCGAGCCGATAAAGTTGTCGAACAACGAAAGACAAAAAATGATTATCTCCATAAAAAATATCCAATATTTGTTTACGAAATTTCGTCGAGCATACATTTTTTTCTCGCCGGAAATAAATTGCTTCGCATCGTAAATTCCCTAATCGTCATTAATGTTCATTTATCAAGATTTTACGGTGATAAAAATGTGAAAAAATTGCTTTTTTCAAAGTCACGAAGCGCAAAATTTGTCAAATATATACATTTTTTCTTCTCGTGTGAGAATCGCGAAGATTCTACGAGCATGCCGTTATAGGGTGTTGCTCGCGTGGGCGGAAAGTTTATAAAACAAGTATCGAGTTACGGCTCGAGGAGGAGGGAAAGACTGATAGACACGACGGTGCGAGGACTGTCTATCGATAAGCCGAATTTGAATCGTGGCGAGATAGAGCCAATCGGACAGATAAACGAGACAGGAGATTTCTACGAACGATTCGCAGCTGCACGTGTGTGTGTCGTCTTGACCGCGGACACGAACGCGTCGAATTTTCAGCGTGTGGGCGGATGCAGAGCCGGTGCTTTCGCAGAAACATCGGAGCGAGCTCGAAAATCCCGAGCGTTCTTTAACGCCCCGAGGATGAACGGAAACGAGGCGTTTATACGATTTATATTGTTTAAGCTCAAAGTTAAACGGCCCAGAGCGTTTTTTGCGAAAAAGAAAAAAAATGCGTGGGCGAGAAGAAAAATCTTGGGAATTATTAACAATACAGGTGTATGTTGTACTATTAATAAGTGTTATAACGAAACTCGACGTAACAGGCAACGGGGCGCTGAATCATCGCGCAAACGACGAGAACAAATAAAAGAAGATTGGCATTAGCATAAGACTCGTATATACGCGCGTATATATGGAGTATATGAGGTAATTTATGCACCAAGTGTTTCGAAGTCGCGCGAGTGTGCGCCGATGGAGTCAATGATGAAGCGAGAGAAGAGAAGAAAAAAAAGCTCACTCTCTCCCGCGCCCGCTAAACTTGAAATAATCGGTTCAACTCTTGTACACACGCGCGTGCACGCTGTTACGCCACGTACGTTCGATCGTGACGCATTCGTTGTCATGTTCTTTTTTTCTCTTTATTCCCGCCTCGCTCGAGAGCTCGGATCTCGAAATAATTCACATCTGACTTTTACGGCTCGACGATCTTCCACCTCTTTGCATCATCGAATATACGCGCGTATTTATATATATATAATAATTAATTCAGGTACCCGCTCGTACCACGAGTGAACTTCGCGCGCGGGTAATGGATTATCGTACATGTGTACGAAAAAGCGCTTCGGGTACGCGCAGCCTGCCCGGGTTTTCTCGCCGGCCGGTCCGATAACGCGCGTCAAATGACCGATTGAATTTATGTAACGGGCGACGACCGAGGCTCTCGAGACTCCGGAGAAAATTATATTTTTTCGATAACCCGATGCGATAGCCATTGTCGAAACGTCGTTCGAGTTTCCCGAACTCGGCCCGCGCACGAGTCATCGCGATTGAAAGTATCGTTTTTTTTTTACACGTATTCTTTCACAATCGGCAGACACGGGACGGTTGTAACGGTGTGACTGAACCTTGCGGGAAAACATTGTATGTCGAACACACTAGATATTGTAAGATATCGATGCTTTATCATACTTATTATTATTATTGCACAGAATTGGGCAACGCGGTGATCGACGAGTTGGTGTCCGATAATGTTGCCTACCGGCGCATATATCTATGTATATCGAGTGAAATTATTGTTGTAGCGGAGTTCTAATCCCGTTCGAAATTCCGTCGCCGATGTGTCGCTCGCGCAACAGCGTGAATCATATGTCCCACCTCTCCCGGGCTCCCCTCCCGCGCGTCGAGAGCGAGATTATGCTAATCGAAGGTTTATACACCCGGAAAACCAGATCTATTCTACGGATAATTGGCTGCTTGGTTGCGAATTGAAAATGTTCTTAGTCACCGCGCGCCGTGCGAAATAAACCAGTCCGCTCGGTTCCGCCGAGCTCGTTTTTTCTCTTTACTTTTTGTTCCCACTTTTAATTCACTTTTATTCCATGTTACGAAGTAATCGGGCGATTGCGCTCGATCTAGATAGACGTTATTACCGCGAGCGGGAGTGGGGCAAGACCGCTGATCGACTTCGATAAAGAACGGAAGCGTGACGATGAGGTAAACATTGGGAATTTCCTTTCTTCGGAACGACGAAATTTTCCGACGATTTTTATGCGGCAATATGGATTCATTTTCGAACGAGTACCAATAATATCAATGCAAAGACTCACTCCAAAAATAATGCACAGTATCCATCCAAGTCGGGATCGCCGTAGGTCGCGGGCTTCCCTGCGCTTGTTTCGCAAGTGCCACGATAAACAAAATAAACGAGAGTGCGTGAACGATTCGACACCGCGAATTATCTCTTCTCGCAGATTATCGGCGACGATTCGCGTACTCGTATGAGAGGGAAGAAACGAAAGTGAGATCAAAATAAGAAGAAGGGCCTCTAAGGGCCTCCCTCCTTTCGTCGCTTATTCGGAAGGACGAATGAATAAAAATCCCGATCTGCCGAGACGGGCGAACAGTCAACGGTGATGCTCAAGCGTCATTAATGCCGAGCAAACGGACAAACGAAAAAAAAAAGATGTAACACTCTTTTATCACTGTTCTCTTAATCCGAGCAATATGTCGCACTGTGAAACACAAACTATAGTCGCCTCACGTTGTTCTTGCACGATAATTCACGTGGCCCGAACTGAGATCCGTAGCGAACGGAAAAAAAAAAAAAAAACAATTTCAAAAAATTCTTCACTGTTTTATCGCGACGCGGGGTTTATCCGCTCTGCACGCGACGGCGAACGACGGTCGACGCGTTCATGCGAGCTGCGTCAGAAGAGGCGTCGACGGCGCACAAAACTGCGAAACATTTCGAATGAAAACCAAACTCGAAAAACTCCACAAAACGAATATCTCTCGACAGAGCTTTACGATTCGATCGGTCGTAAGGATCGAATAACAACAACAAACACGGGTTACCGAAAAAAAAAAAACAACCCCGACGGAAGTACCTTTCGAACTTTTTCAACAACTTCCAAATCACAATTCTCCGCTGGGCTTGCCGAAGCGAGGGAAAAAAATGGATCGCCGAAGAACAAACGCGAAAAATCGACGATTCTCCGTTACGCGCGAAAAATGTTCACTCGCGCCGTTTGACTTCGTTTTACTTTGTTCCCGCGGCGTAACCACGCGCGGTAAACACACCTTTTCGAAAACAAAACACGTTGTAAGCCTTCCCAATGTTCGTCGCACTCGTTCCGCCGGTCCGTGTGCAGCACGTTTTTTTCTTGTTCTGTTTTCGCTCTCGAGCTGTTTAGCGCGCGCGACGTGAAGTTTTTTTCAAAATTATCTCGTTCCTCCGGCAACTTTTGCTCGATTAATAATCGTTGAAGTTGCGGTGCCCGCTCAAATTGAAGCGGCAAATAACGCTTTCTTCTCCCGACAGAGCGGCGAAGGGGGCTGGCGAGGCGAGAGTTGTTTTAGTTTTACCGCGCGGCTGGCTTGTGTGTGGATTACTCGTTGCTGCTAGCCGGCAGGCTCTTCGCGTACTGTATGTGTGTACAGCCGTGTAGAGTTAAGTACGCTTGTCTACGGCTCCTATCTGTTTCTCTCGCTCCCTCTCGCGCGAGCGGGCCACTATGAGCCACAGTTAGTAGTTTCTGTAGACTGTAGAGCGAAGCGGTTGACTGTGCTTCAAGCGCGCGGGGAGGGGAGGGGGTTATACCGCGGGCGAAGCGCGGGGCCGTTTTCCACCACGCCGTCCGGATCAATAATTCACCATATATTATCACCGGTAGCCAGTGTTAAGCGTGGTGCGTTCGGCTGTTGAGCACAGGGGGAGGGCCTCTCTTGTCTCTTCTAGAGAGTCGGAGCGTTGCTGCTGTGTGTTGCACGAGTCGTTGACGCGTGTGATAGAGGAGACAGTTTAGTAGTCGGCGCGTAAAACCCTCCGGAGCGCGCGCGATTGCTCGGATATGTGTTTCTCCGGTGGATGCGCGAGAGGCGACGCCGAACCACGACGGCGACGACAACGAAACCCACCACAACGTTGAGAAAGAACGATTGTTTTGCGGTTACGAGTAGCGGAGAGCAAAATAAACTATAACGATATACGGTAGCAGTTTATATATATATATACATGTGTATATTCGTATATATTCTCTCGCGTACCACAAAAGAAGCGACAAAGCGATTGCAGCAATTTATTATTTTAAAATAATAATGTTTTGTTATTATTATTATTTTTATTGTTATTATTATTATCGGACAAAACGTCAGGACGTGGACGCGACGACGAAGACGGCAGGCGCGAACGACGTTGCCGGCTCGAGGCGACCCTTGACTCTCTCGCGCGCAGCCACCAGGTTGTGTACGAGAGCCAAGTAGACACGGTGTGCTGCCGCTGCCTTGTGGCTGTGCGACCGTCCGTTCGCCCGCCCGCTCCCGACCCCGCTTGCCGAGAGTGAACGAGCGAGACACACGACGAACGAGATAGAGACCGAACTATCGGGAATCGCGGGCGAGAGAGTGAGAGAGCTTTCATAAAGCGAGACGATAGGCCGAAGCGCACGGTGTGTCGCCCCCGGGTAACACTGCACACGGAGCAGCAGCACTCACACGTCGAGACATCACGACCAGAGAACTTGTGCTTACCGCTTTCGCTGCTACTCGGTTATCTTCTCTATTTCTATTTACCTGTATATTTATTTGTTGTCGATTTTATTTTTCGTCGAAATAAATAATGATCGATTATCAGCGGTGATTGATCTGGAGAGACAGTAGAGAAAAAAAAAAAAACGCACGAACGATCATCGATGCGAAAGATCGGGGATAACAACCGTCAGAGAAGTTGAATGCGGGAATAGCGGCGAAACGCGATAGTGGCATACGCGAAATGTATGCAAAGTACATAATCCGCGACGTGTGCTGCGGCAGTAGCGAAGTAAACGTCGAGCGTTCTCGCGAGTAGAAAACCGCGACGAAAACGAACAACGGGCCGGGTAAGCGGCGTTACGACGAACGATTCAACGGGTCTCTTATACACGGGGGTTCTCTCCTCGCTCCTCCTAACCCACGGCCAGTGAGAGGCTACACAACTTCTCTACCTCCGTTCGGTGGTTTTAACCAGTTTTACAATCCAACACATTTTTCATTCGACACACGAATTATTCACGACTGCACATTATGAACGATCGACGCGTTTAACGCTAACGTGTACTTACCACTGGGCTAGCTGACGTGGTAACGCGGGGCCGGTTAACACGAAAATTCGGACGGTATACGGTCCGTAAATATGAGGAGTTACTCTGTTTTTGGTATGCCAAGAATGGCACAAAGAATCTAGACAACGCACACGCCTGCTGCGCAGCCGGTCTGCGCACACGCTGACACCGAGCGGCCGCGGGAGAAACCAGAAGCCGAGCGTTCACGAACGCCGACGAGACCGACCGAGTTCCCCCTACTTCGAGTCTTTTTTTTTTCGTCACTCCCACTGCCGCGCGGTACCACGTGATCTTGAAACCTCCCCTCTCCCCTTCCAACGGAGAACCGACTACGGTCAGTCGGGCCGGGCACGTATGAGGGGTTGGCTCGTTTGCTCTGCTCTCTGTCTTCGTCTATCCGTCTCTCTTTCTCTTCGTCGAGCCACTCTCTCCTTGTGTGTGTGTGTGTGTGTATGTGTGTGTCCGTGTACGCGACTGCCACCCCGGCTACCACTGTTTGATTTCAAACGCCGTGGCACTTGTTGATTTTCACCTACAAAAGATTTTCAGGTGCACGAGGACTGCCGGCACACCACCTTCGGCATCTCCCGCGCGATAAAGAGAATTTGACCGACTGGCATGAATGGCTCCTCTTTCACAATTCGAATCACCGATAAACGTATCTCCATTATCGGCAAGCGGCTACTCGATATCACCTAATCGGTTTTTCTCTCCCTTCGTCACTGTGTCGGTCGCTCGGTACTATTATTTTGCCGGCGTACGAGAGAGTATTTACTTTTTTAACGACTGAATTATAAAAACAAATACATCCGACATTCAGAATTTGAAGATTCGATAAACTTGAAATTTGTTAATCCTCGTAAGCTTTCGACTAGAATAAAAATTATTAAAAAACTCTCATTTTGTGAGTCTCATATTTGCGTTTTTTACAGCTTAAAATGGAAAAGGTACATTTAATTACAGAGCCTTACCTCCAATCTAACTCTTTTCAATGTCTAAAAAAAATGCAAACATCTTGAAAACAACGCCGTAAGGCTTACGCATCTAAATAGAAAAAAAAAAAAAAAAATGTATCGCATGCTCGCAAGGTCAAGGCCGTAAACGCGAAATCTCCCCATTGCAGCAATCTCATTTGTACGTAATATCTCCCGAAGATCCTTCGTTTCGCTTCGGGTCCGGTTCAACGGTCCGTTTGTGTACTTAACGGATTCGGAAGGATCAGCATGCTGCGGTGTGCACTGAGCCCCGCAGTAATAGCAGAAGCTTCTTCTTTCCCCACGCAAGGGCTAACTGACCCAGTGAGGAAAATGTACTTGCACGCTTTGGCACAGTAGTCGCGATGATATTCGGTCTTGGCTTACAGATTTCGACGTTTATGCCTTCCGGCGCCATATCTCGAATCCCCTCCGCTTGCTCAATGTATACATATATTGTATATATATGCATATATATCTCGTGGACAAGTCTCAGCATCTAACACCGGCGCGCTGGCGCCTTTTTTTCCCCGATCTTCCGAAGCCCCTCGAAACGGCACAGTCGACGAAAGGACCCATCACGCCTCATTCTCGAAACCCGTGTAAAGATCTTGTTACCTGCCGATTCTCGGGGGCGTTTCTCGTGAAAACGAAGGCCGTACATCAACCCCGGGCTGCGTCACGTAATGCTTTAGAATTTTCTTGAATACACGAGCGGAAAATTTTCCACAAAAAAAAGAAGCACGCCGCTACGGCTTCCGTGACTGGCGAAATAAGAATCATAATCGCAATGACGCTGAGAAAAGACACGAATCTCTTTTTGGGTTATCGTAGAACGGTACAGGTATTGCGTACGTGAACTTTGACGTCGCGATGAGCAGAAATCGAGGTTACTCGCCGAGTCTCGCAATTTAGCGTATTCCTCGCGGGTGTTTTTCCACCCACGACCATCCGCACTCTGTTACAATGGAGCGGGTACTCGGCTTCCGTATAGTTTTCTTATTTGCGACAGAGTTTATACGACACAGAGAACAGAGATAATTACAGTTATAGCGAGCCCGAGTCTGACGCTACGCTGGAAAACGAGCTCCAACCTCGTGTATACGTTCTGGCCTCGTGCAGGTATAGAGATAGATACATATATATATATATATATAAGCGCGATAGTTGGATACTGGAGGCTCCTTGGCGATACGAGTCCGTTGCCTCGGGAATTGCCGTGCCCGATTTCCTAGCGTGATATTACTTAATTAAAGTTAACACCTCGATCCCTATCCCTACACCCGACTAACAGTTCGCAATACGCTTTGTGGCTTTCGGGCGAACTAAGTCGTTAGTTTAATTGCAATTTCGTATGTACACCGCGGGCAAAGCCAGAAGAGAAGGGCGCCGAACGAAACGTATAACTATCCAAAACGCCGACGAGAGGCCAACGGTGCGCAATGCGTAACAACGCGATTCTCGCAAGTTCCACGAGGAGGTTCTCGCCGCTGCGGAGCCTCGAGGGTTGCTTCGCGAACTCGGCGAAGTCGTTTGAGCATTGACTGAAGGATATTCCTCAAAAATATAAATAGACGAAAAAAGTAACTGAAAAAAGCCATTGAAATTGTCGACGAAATGTTTCGATAGGGGACCGGTTTTCAGAAGATTTTTTTATTCAGCATTGTTTCCTCAGTCCGGTCTCCGTCGACAGGGGAGACTCTATCGTATTATGCAATATCGCGCTTTGCATTCAACGCGCCGCAGTGTCCGCAATACCGGGAAACCGGTGCAGGTTCATCGACACGCCACCACTCGAGCGCGCACCTGACTCTTACGAGAAATTCGCAGAGTGCGCGATAAACTAACGTCGAAAGGCTCTCGAATAAGACTCGTGCAGATTGCCGGACGACTTACTGACGCTGCGCGCTGTGCTCTCTATAAATATGTTTGTGTTGCCATTGCAACTCGGATTTCTTTTTTCAAAGTGTATTAAAAAATTTTAACATATTCAGATGTTTTTTTGTTTCATTTAACCATTATTGTTCGCAAAATCGGATAAATCGGGCGAAATACGCGAAAGGTGCGCGCAATCATGAAAAGAGAAGAGCGCGATGCCTGTGTAATGATAACAGGAACTCGACGCGAGTTCCGGGGAACGTTGGTATAGCGACGAGCCCGCGCAACGTTTGGCCATCATGCATGCCAGTAAAATAGGGATCGGAGATATACGCGCCTCACTCCCGACTGATATACACGTTTGGTATTATTTTCGTGGAAGCCTCTCGAGCTGCCCGATTGCTTTTAATTGGACTGATCAAGCGCATCGCATGCTCTCCCCCCCCCCCCCCCCCCTTTTCCAGCACAATAGCGTCGAATAGTCGATATTGCACAGTGGTCAAACTCGACGTACGTGGAATACTCCGCGCCCCCGCCAACACTCGAACCATCCTCTCTGACTATCGCATCGATGTTTCCCATTCTTCCGCGAAACTCTCTCGCCCCCCCCCCGTTTCTCTGTATGCGACGAGTCAATAATGGAAATTCGGCAAAGCAAACTATGCGCTCTCGGTCGACGGAAAAAAAACAATCATAATTAACGGCGCGTGTAACGTCGCGAAAAGCCAATCTTTGTTATTCATTTAATAGAAACTTTTTTCAATTTTCGACCATCGATATCGACGATTTTCATTCGAGTCCATATTAAAAGAGAAAATGTGATAAGACTTCTTTTTTTCTTCATGAATGTTGGTATTGAAAATTAATACGACACGGTTTCGCGAGTCACCCGTCGGCAAGCGGTGTAAAGAAAAAAAAAGGGGGGGAAAAAGAAAAACTTTCCTACCGCCAGTACGCGCTGAGCGATAATCGACCGCTGGTAGCCCGGTCGGGCGGTGCGCTGCAACTGCATTTTACGGTACATCGTGCAGCATCCCTCTCGCTTGATAGTAAAGACTCAAGGCGACAATACAAAAATTCTTCGTCGCGCCCCTCATCCCCTTCCCTCGGATTCATTTTTAACCGTGTTTATCGATACTCGGTCCGCGAGATGAGCAACCACCGGCGAGAGATCTCCGCGCATTCTTCGCAGATTCGCGAAAAACACTTGTTATAAGGCTGAAAAAAAAAGATTCTAGTTCGATGGCGCGAGCGATGCGCATTAACGAGATTCCTCGTCGAGGATAGCAGCGATTTACTTTCCTAGGTATTAAAATATCGCTCCGCGACGTCCTTCGCGAATGGCGCATTCGAGAATTCCTCTCGCGTATCCAGAGCGCTAAACAAGACGAGGAGCGAGGAACGAGAGCGTCTCGGGGGCGGAGGAAAAGCGGGAACGGGTGAGAGGGCTTAACGGCAAAAACGGAAGGCGACCTCACCTGCCTTGGGTACAATACATAACTATACGGCGGAAGGAACGCTTCTCTACTTCGGTGCGCGAGGGCGGCTCTCGCATTTTCATCGAATTCTTTCCGACAAGAGGAATGCCGAGTAGCATGCCGAAGAGTGATATTATTATTCGGGTATCGCCGTAGATACGCGCGGTGGGGACTATTGCGAAATAATACAGTTAAACGGATTCGATATATTCGCTCGAAACTCCGAGTTACAGCCGAGAGCCTCGCGAACCGACGGATATATCGTTGAATAACACAATGACGCTCGGGTCATAACGCATTATTTTCTTTCGTCCGCTACGAGAACTCGCACTGTATCCTCTTTGGGTTTCGTTCCACCCTTCCACGCTCGAGCGAATATTCTCGTTCTTTACTTATCTCGCACACGTTGCCGCTGCTGTTACTTCACTATAGTGCGCGAATAGCAGCGCGGTATGCATATTTCCAGGCTCCACCTGAGAAAAGCTCGTAATTCCATCAATTCTCGTATATTCTCGCATTCCCGAGTAAATATTTCATACTCTTCTCCACGCAATTCGCATAGTGGAACAGCCTCGGCAATGTAACGCGGCTCGGATCGGTGTTTTCGGGAGAGAGAGGCGAGAATAAAATTTCAATGGGCACAATCGACGGAACTCGTTTTTATTCAATTTACAGAAACTTCGAATTTTCAGTCAATCAAGAGCCTTTCAGTTTTCATTTCATCTCACAGAGCAAATGCGGTAAATGTGAAGAATTGCGTTTTATTTGTCCTGCAGAAGAACAAATTTAAATGACACCGAATGCGATAAAATAAAACAATAAACATGGTCCGGCTGTGCGCGCGATTCGATTGATTCGTCACATTTCACGCCGAACATCGACAGTCGAAAGTTTCTCCGCGCAACGGGCGAGCGCGCGTTCCCCGAACGTGCGACACAAGGTCGTAACCTACAGGATCGTCTGGCAATCGGCCGATTCGCGAAGAATCTATTATTATATCGTTCAGCGCGAAGGGGTCATCAACTGCCAGGATCCCGTGCACCGCGCCGAAAAGCTGTTCGATCGAGTGCAAAACGCGCGAACACAGAGATACGCGTCGAGCGAAACGTCGGGCGCGAGGGCCGATGCAATTTATAGACAGTGGCATGTACACGGACGTCGAAGAAGACGAGAGCGTGGACGAGGATTTCCTCAGCGCTTTGGCTCTCCTTCACTCGTCCGACGAGGGCAGCGCGGCCAGGCTCAGAGATATGTTGAGCGCCTCGATAAACAAAAAATTCGTCGAGACTTCCGCCCGCACGGCGACGAATCTGGCGAGTAATTATTCTATCGAAGCCACCGGCATAGTGCGCGAGTTCGAGGATCAACTGAAATTAATGGAAATATCGCAAAGACACGGAGAGGCCGGGTCGGACCGCGCCTCGTTCTCGAGCGGCGAATCGTTCGTCGATTGCAACTCTTTGGGATCGAGCGAAATTTCCACGACCGACGAATCGTTCGGCGAGGAGGACATACCGAGAATCTCGATACCCGACGTGGCCGCGAGCGACGGTACGATTTGCAAAATTTGCGACGGCGACAAAATCGGCCCACTGATACTGCTCGAGTGTCAGGACTGTCAGGACTCTTATCATCCGCTTTGTCATCAGCCGCCGGTCGTCGACATCGACGTTTACGATCCTCGGCTGGTCTGGCGGTGCGGGAAATGCCTCGATAACTCCGCGGAAAGAGCAGCGCCTTCGACGGCGTCGATCGGCGATAGAAGCGAAGCTTCGCGGGGGATCAAAAAACACTCCGCTAGTCGAGCCAATTGCAAGCACTCGTCGAGCCTCGAGAAGGAAAAGCTTTGGGATGAACGATCGACGGAGAGCAATCGCCACGGACGAAATAGATTCAGACTGGAAAATCATGGGAGTTCCGCGAAAAGGCTGTCGGGAATGACGCATAAGAATTCTTCCGTCTCGTTGCGGAAACGAGTTGGCTCGAGGCTCAGCGTTACGCGAGCGTCTCCTGCCAAATAGAAATGTTTGGCACCATCGATCGTCGACTTGTATAAGTTATAATGTACCCATCGTAAACTACTTATGCGCTGATGACAACACACATGCTTTATTTCTTTATTTTTACTTTTATGCGTACCGTTTATTCGACATTAGTAGATCAATACAATATACAAGCGTAAATCCGATAATGACGAGTTTTTTTTGTTGTTTATTCGTTAAAATGGTTAAAACGTTTTTTCGGTCTCTTGTTTTTTTTTTTTTTGTAACATCGGGATTCGGGACTGACGTAGTTTTGCTTCTCTCGGCAGCGAGTCTCTCTGTTTTTTTTTTCTTTTTATAGTCTAAACATTGCATTACATTGGCTACTTCTTTTATTATCTAAAATCAAAATAACGAAGTTTATTCCTTACATTCAATGCGATTTCGGAACTCGGTGGACAAAGAAAGACAAGAGAAGCACCGCGGATTGAGAATTAATGGTAATACGCAATAAATTAATACACCGAACAATTCGATAACTCTTCATCGAGACTAGATTTTCTTTTTTTTTTTTTCTTTTCTTCATCCGTTACTTTGATCGCCTCTTACTATTTTCATCACGCTTAAATTACGCTCGGCGATACTTATACTCGTCCAGCCGACGAGACGTCGTGCTCGCTATTGCTGGTTATATAGTAAACGTAACGTACGATGTTTGGCCTCTATTAAGGTCAACCGAGTTCAACTACCTCAGTAGCGAGTAACTTTGATGCTTTCCGACGTCGATCGCTCGCCACGATGTAATTGATTCGAGTTATAAAAGGAGAGTCGGAAAATCACATACTGCCGGGTGGGAAGGGAGGGAGGGGGGGGGGGTCGATGCCGGGATAAATCAGATCTGAACTCGGCTAATACGCAAGAGTCCACCATTGACCATTACGCGCGGTGGTAACTCTCGCGCTAACGTAAGAATTTGACAACTTTTGTTTTTCACTCGTTTCTCGTGTTTTTTCACAGTCTCGTGGTTTTTTGTTTTTTTTTTCAGCGGAAGCATATTGTGTTTAATCGAAAAAAATTTCGAACACTTTGGCGATTGGCAAAATAGATCGAAAAATAATTAGCTGTTTTTTTTGTTTGTTTTTTGAAATTTGACAATCCAATTTTGTTTCGGTGTCTCCCGATGGGTTTGACGTTTGACTTTTTTTTCGTTATAACTTTTCTTAATTTAACGCAACTCAGCTTTCTCGTCTCGACGAACTTATTTTCTCGTCGCGCTCTCTTCGCACATCGAATCACCTCCGCATCGCAACAACTTGAAATTATATTTGTGTCGTCGACGCGACCGCTGCTGCGGACCCGGCTCGTCCGCCGCGTCATCCTACCAAGTGGCAACACAAATTAAACATATAAAGCTCGTAAACGCGTGTCAAGGTCGGTCGGGAGTTATTAGACGGTGCAGCACCGGTTCCGATACGTAAACGCGAATTTGACGATCTGCCGAACGGGCACGATTCAACAAGCCGTACTCGAGGGAACCGCGGACAAAACAAAATATCGATTGCATCGTTGAATTGATTAAAATTGTTTCTAAAAGAAGCGAGACTCTAATGTTTCGAGACACGCACGTTGGAAAGTGTTTCTTTTTTTTTTTGCGTATTAGGATTTACTTTTGCAAGTTACGCGTACTCTGTAGTTACGAACTTTTACAAATCGGCGGATCATCGACGATTGCACAAATTACTCGTGAAGAAACGCGAGTCAGCTCGCTTCGGTGACAACATTGAAGAGACCCCTCGTCACAACATTGTTTTTTTTCGTCAGCGCACTCGCATCGTCCGATTCGACAGCTCAGATACTCGCGATGTATTTTTAGTGTATCACTTGGCACGGTATAACATCTGTTAGCGATATTATTAGTTCCTATGACGACATTATTCGTTATCAAGATCATCATTCGCCTCGGTCGTCGCGTTACAGTCTATCGGCTTTCCGATTAAATAATTAGTTGCATTCAATTACGCGAGTAGTGTAATCGTCCCCTTCGCTACGTGTTTTACATCTATTTTTCCTTCTTCTCGTTATCTCTCTCGCTTCTCTCTTAGCCGGATAAAAGATATGAGAATACATTTATCGAACAATTCTTTCTTTATCTTCACATTTCAGGCCTAATGGGCACCCGTGTGCGAACAATTTATGCGTATGTTCGTGTTCTAAAACAGGACGAGCACTCTTTCTCTCGTTATAATCTCTCGGGGACTAGAATTAATATTTTTCAAATTTTTTTTCAATTTTTTTTGTTTTTTCTTATTTATTGACTCGACGCAGTCTGATAAGTTTTCTACAATGCACGTGGAAGTTTCAACGCGGGCTTTTTCATTTTCCTGTCGCAAATTCGTGACGAACAATCGTGTCAGCGCCTGTGCAACGTTTCATCTAATAATTGTTTTCTCGCGACTTTCGAGTGCGTACAAACGTGCAAAAATGATTCTGGTTTCCCTCGCGTGCGATTTCTACGAAGCTAGTGCGAACCGGAGACGGCTTTTTATGTCTCATCGACGAAAGCGTCCGGGCCGTGAAATTTATGTTTTTCCGTTCGCTCGCAACGAGCTGGTATCGAGTATGATTTTTTCTGTGCTCAATTTTCTTTTCGCGTTTCTACAAAGACTACCGCTATTCACATGGTTTGCTTTACGTATTTGCACGGGACAGATTGTCGAAAAAACGAAATAAAGCGTGCGATCGTTACTCGAATCTTGCTCGTAACTCTTTTCCTCTTTGGGCGCGGTGCAGTGTTGGTCGTTAAAAAAATAGAACGATTGTTTCATAAGAGCCGCCGTGCCCACGATTGAGTGCATCTTTCCTCCGACTACGAGACGCTTTTCCAAACGCTCGAAACTCCTCTACTTATAATACATTTCTCTAAGAGATAAATAGTCTACATCTAAACGTAGTTTACTTGAGTTTTTTACGTTTCTTCTTTCTGTTTTTCTCTTTTTGTATTTTTTTTTTTCCCTTAAAAAGTATTGCCATGTTAGAGATATACGAATCTTAGAATTCTCAGGAATATGCAAAATCTTCGTAACCCTTGTTATTACTTTTTCAAATCATTTCACACGAATATCATCCGATGCTAGTCGTTTCACGCGAGATTATGATATATTCGT
Source organism: Ischnus inquisitorius (assembly GCA_963924025.1). Taxonomy (NCBI): domain Eukaryota; kingdom Metazoa; phylum Arthropoda; class Insecta; order Hymenoptera; family Ichneumonidae; genus Ischnus; species Ischnus inquisitorius. Next base: position 14,201,932 of record OZ001254.1, on the reverse strand, counting down.
ACATCCCTACGAGGTACGACTTAAAAATTAACACCTACAATGTTCTTTCTGTCTTCATTAAAAAGAATAAAAAGAAACGAAAAATGCACGCATTTTATGAATGCATTCACACGAATGATAGTAAAACGATTGAGAATCGAGTAAATTGAAATGCTCTCTACGTTTTCGCTCTTAGCAATAATAATAATATTTAACACATTGTTTTTCTTCAGTTCCAATCCGTTTTACGCTCACGGACTGAAAGTCGAATCGACTAGAGTGTTTTTAGTGAGCCGACTAGAAATCTCATTGCATACTCGAACGTATCGGCGCGTCGCGAGGACGCTTGCGTCAATAATTTTACAATGTACCGAATTACATTCTATCTTGTACGATCTGACGTCAAACTATCGAGAAAAATAATTAAAAAACGCAAAGTTTTCAATCGCGAGGTTCGTATCGAATGAGGAAAACCATCGATAAACGGATTACAGTATCCGTCTGGAACGCCCTCGCATCGTCCCGCCCTCGAGACGTGAGTTTAAAATTTCTACCGTTTACATTCACAACGACGAAAAGGCCCTTTGCCACTTCTGATAATCCGGCAAGTGCCCAGTGCCATATATTGGAAGTGCCCGGATCAATGATTACGCCGATTTAACATTTGTTTCTCAACGATCAATCGACGAACGATCAACGATCTGTGATTATCGTATCTTCAAAAAAATCCGCCTGATTAGATAAAATCGTCAATTCTTGTCTCACTTTTTTCTTTGTTATCAAACAAAAAGCTTATTCAAAAAATATACCGACGCTAAGCATGGGCGTCGTTGGAATTTGGATTTTCGTGATGAACAACGAAAACTGAACGAATCCGATAAAAAAGAAAGGTTTTTTTACGGCACCCAACGAAGCTCAATTGTACAGCTTGTCCATTTTAGAGGCAATAGGCACTTCGAGATAAGAGGAGGGGCGGTTTCTTCCGTGACTAAAGTTTCGTAATTATTGTTAACAATTTTTAATCGATCTTGGACGCGGGTAAACCGCGACCAACGACCAACTGCTCCTTCGGAAAGTCGAGAATCACGGTCACGTGAAACGCCATGTTCGCCGCGGCGATGATGTACTCGCACAGGGAAAACCAACTGAACGCTGCCGACGAGAACAAATTGTTGGATATCGTTGTCGAAAAATCAATGGTTATCAATTAAATGAATCTCTCTCGATTGATCGACTCTTTCTTCTCACTTACCCAAGTCGTGACACAGCAGTCGATGCTTCAAAAAGAATATAATGAGCCCGACCGTGCTCGCTATACTTGCGGCGAACAATGCCTGTTTGTATTGAAGACTTTGTGCATTCGGCGTCATCAGACGACCCAATTTAACAGCTGTCAGCATGTACGTCAGCGAGCTGATCATGAACATTATGAAGATCTTCTCGTGGACCGCTGAAAAAAAACGATTGATTTCACTCATTAAACTGCCTTCGTGCAAGAGAAAAAAAATCTCGCCACTACGGAGATTTTCACGAGGCTTTCTTCGCGCTCTACTGATTGTTTTCGCCGAATGTGATCGAGCCCATAGCTCATCCTAGGGATAAGTGTGTCGATCAATAACGCCAAAGCACAGTATGGTTTCTTTCAAGGTCGACTCGCATGCACAAGGCAAGTCAGAGGCTGCCTAACAATAGAATTACACACCGCCGTTACCGATGTGTTTAGCACCTGTTAATTAAGATATTATCGCGCGCCTACTGCTAATGCGTCCAGCGGCCGTTTTTCGCGGCTCCCATCAACGCACACTAGCGAATAAAATATTAGCTCTTTCGACTCTTCACCAAAATAAAGCATAAAATAATAGTTGCAAATAAAATTTACACAAATGTATTTTCAAAAAAAAAAATTTTATCTAAAAAAATTTGGAGAATTACACGGTTGGACCGAACTTACAATAATTCTCCCTGTTCGAGATGTACGTGACGCCGCAAAGGGCCGCAATTTCGGCGAGGTTGAGCCAAAAGCACAGATTCAGGAGTCTGCAGCCTAAAATCTTCTTCGGCACGTCATCCATGGCTTTGAGAATCTTTCGATAGTAAGCGTGATATACCGTCGCGATGACTAGTCTCGGGCCGATGTGCAGCGCTATGCTGATTCGCCACAGGTAACGCTGGGGCGATATGCCCGTTATCGCCGAAATTGACGGAAGAATGTTGTAAACCTGAAAAAAAACAGAGGAATCTCCGTCTCACTGGCGCTCTTCGCATTAAATCAGTAAATTCAATTGTTGTCGTTATTCTGGCTTACTCGACAGTGCGTCTCGTGAATGTCGTCCTGCTGAAATATGTAAGCGGTGACGAAGCATATTACCAGAGCGATGAGCGGCAGACAAACGGTGACGACGCACAATTTTCTAAAGGACACGGCTAGATGAATGGAGCTCTTGGTACTCCCAACGTTGTTGAGCTCCATTTCTGCGTTCATTAACTTTTCAGTATTCGAAATTCGTTCTTATTACGATAGCATGACCTCTCTTCGTCGCCGATGCAGTTGCGACAAGTTTCATTCAGCGATGGCTTGCGATCGGTGCGCATCTTGCAAGTCTCATCTTCGACGCCGCTCGAATATTCCTGTAACACGCGCCGATACGATATCGGGTGAATTAGTTGTCGTCGGAAGAGAATGCTCCGAACGTAGAGAGCGCAGAGAAAGAACTCTCGTCGCTCTCTAGAATGCCAAAGATCAACATTCTTGGCCGTTGAATATCGTCGTGACGCAAAAGCGCGTCTCGACACGGGCTTCCAGAAATAACGCGCCGTATTGCCGAAAATATCCTTCGAAAACAAACGCGTGATTGTTTGAATTGATTTATCAACGTGCGCGAATTTGTCTATTAATAGACGACGCGAGCGAGAGTCGTCGAGGAAAAAGGAAAAATCGTTATTCGACGGGTCATCGTGTCGGTGCGTTCGATTGCGACGACGAATGTGTCGAATTCGGGGCTGATCAAGCGTCGAGCTCGCGAGTCGCACCGTGAGAAATAAAAACACACGCAAGGATGTACAGCGTTGAGAGAGCAGTTAGGCGCAATGTTGATCCGCGGATCTACAGTGTCGTCGTTAACGCGGTATTTCTTGAGGGAAAATCGCTACGCGACGTACAAACGACGATTCTATCGAGACGACAATCGCGAGGATTCACGGCGATGGTGATTGAGATTGTCGAAGCACCAAAGTTTATGTTAAAATCCGTGGGAAGATCGATTTACCTTGACGAAGGAGTAAACGTACCGTCTGCTATTCCCATTGAGATATCGTCGCGATGCCATCTGGTTTGGTTCTCTGGCGCAAAGTATAAATCGCTTCAACCCTCCCCACCCCGATGCGCCACGCGCATCGTAATATCGCGAGTGTTTCGACGGAATCGACGAAGTTTTCGACCGCGCGTGCTTTGAACTTGGCGGACATGTTTCTTTTTCGTCAGTTAGACCGGGTCTTTGGAAGAACGACGAGTTCTTTTCGCAGTTGTCTTTTTTAAGTTGTGTTTTCGGGCGCGAGTGAACAAGTGAATTCGCGTGGAGGCTGTTCGCGTCGTGATTCTTCGTGGCTGTTGTGATTCGAATGGAAAACTAAAACTTCAATTCGTTAACTTGGAATATTGGAATCTACCCGAGAGATCGCGACAAAGTAAGTCGTTTCGTTTGAATCTCTTTTCATCTTTGAAACAACATAAACGGTAAATAGATCATTATTGCACGAAAACGAATCCGTTCTATTGCCGCGTCAGGTGTTCGCGTACAATTTACCGGTGCGCGTCGTTGTCAGTCGGCGAAACAAAACAAACACGATGGATCGCGTTTCGATAATAATCGATCGGGTGTCCCAGGATTATGAAAGGTTTAATCAACGAGACGAGAATTTCGCGCGTAATGAAAGGCATGTTTATTAACGATAATACTAAGCTCGTAACCTCGGCCGAGGCTCCTCCTCGATCTCGTACTCGATCTCGACGCGCGGCTTTTCCGAGCGTTTCTTCTTCGATTGATCCTTCTTCATGGACTTTGCCGGCCGCTGCTTGCTCGTCGATGGCCGAATATCCTGCAAAAATCGATTTTTAACGATAATGCAAAACACGGATATTATGATTATGATGATTATTATTATAAATTGTTTATTAAATAAACAAACCTCGATATCACTGGTTTCTGACTCAAAATCATCGGACACTTCGACTTTCTCGCGTTGTCCCGAATCGCTATCGTATTCCTCCTCATATTCGTCCTCGTCGTCGCTGTCCGCCTCCACGTAACGATGTCCATGGGTCTCGACTTCCATGTCCTCTTTTTCCAATTCTCTCTCGAGTTCCTTCTCGATCTCTTCTTCTTTCTCCTCCTGTTGATTTTATGGGTTATTCGTGGCTCAGTTTTAAAAAATTACATAGATGAAAAAATGCCCATAGATATTTACCTCTGCTTCGCTCTCCGCCTCGCTTTCGCCCTCAACTTCTACGGCTTCCACTGCTTTGTCGAAGACTTTTTGTGGGAAGTTATAAATGTCGTTGTACTAGGAAAAAAAAGTAAAAAAAAGAAACAGAAAAAAAATTATAGATTATTTTATAAATGAATTAATTAATGAAAAATGGGATTCTAGAAAAAATGCATTACCATTCCTTGTTTCAATCTCTCCATCAGTTGCTTCTCAATAGCGGTGTCGAGTTTGGCGGCGATGAGAGCCTTCTCCTCTCTTCTTCGCTCTCTTCTCTCGATCTTTCTCTGCAGCGGCACAAGTTTCTTCTGACGTCTGAGCCTCAGCTTTCTCATGCGTATGAGGTACTGCGTTATCTTTATGAATCTCTGCTTGCATTTGGACTTTATGAAGCCGGGCCAGTACAACAGGTTCTCGTTTATCTGATATATCGCTTTCTCAAAGTTTCGGGAGAGCTTTATGCGCTCCCACTGCTCTTTGGGCGTGTGTATTCTGGAATATACAAGATTTCATAGAATTTCGTAATTACGATATTTTTCTTTTCGTTTTCTTATGGAGTAAAAAAATAGTAGTTTATCAATATTTCATGAGAAAAAAAATTAAGAAAATCGTACCTTTCGGCGGTTCTCATGAAGAGGTAAATAATACCGTTTTCCTCGCGTACGGTCGCGTACTGACTGTTAGCCAGCGGGCACGATGCCCTGCTGCACAATCCCGTGAGATTGTACTCATTTCTGCAGAATCTCTGCGACTTTGTGCTGAAAAATAACAATTTTAATACCAACGAAACGCTTCGATCTGTCGCGAAGACGATAATTTCGGAATTTTTACTGACTTTACTTTGAAGGAACAGAAAGATTTGTTGATGATACTCCACACAACCTAAAAAAACAGTTCGCAATATAGAAGGTTAAAGCAATTCGTCGTCGGTCTTGAATCCTTTTTTTCTTTTTCGTCTACTCACATCGTCGTGCTGCATCTTGTCTCGTCTGTTATCCCAACGCGATTAACAATATTTATCCGTTATTCCGGTTTAATAAGAAATCTATATTTTGGAGCTGTTTCAAACGCACGTGCAGCGGAGAAATAGAATTGAGAATCAGAGACGCTGGCCGTGAAATTGACTGTTCCACGAAGTGAATTCCCTACGGGAAACTGCAGATTCACGTCGATATGACCGAAATCTGCTTTTCTTCGTGATCGAACAATTTTGCTTGCTATTGAATAAATTTCAGCCAGAAAAGTGTTTCAATTAATTATTATACTTTACGTAAGCTTCAATGCTTCACTCGCAAGAAAATTTGTTTCGGCTTCTTACAACGTTGGTTTATTTCGATCGCTACAATATTGCAAAAAATCTCTTTCGACGAAAAAAAGACTTTAAGGAAGTCCAGTGCAATCCGGTGAAATGTAGGATTTAAGGAGAATCTCGAACACTTTCTAATGGGATGAACATTTGATAAAATGCAGGCACAGAGAAGGTGCTGAAACGATTGAACCGCCGATCGTTGAAGTGCTAACTCCGTTATTAAGGTTGACTATGAGTCACAATACGATCCATTGGCACATGAAACTGCAAGCGCGTTATTGGGGTTCAGATTAAACGGTAGAGGAGGTTCATTGAGGGAATTGAATCCGGGACAGGGTCAATTCGAATAAAGAGTCATTGATTTATACCCTCCACAGTGTATTTGGTGACCTAGATTACAATGAAAATATCAGACATAACATCGATGTACGAGATACTTTGTTTTTTTTTCATCAATACGTTATAATAATTAGAATACCTATATAAGATGCTCATATCTTATTCGTATGCGACGATAATAATATGTGGCTTCGTGACATTCAACCCACCGACTAACAAACAACATTTATATATGACTTTACTTTTTTTTTCTTTTTTTTCGTTTCAATTTGTTATATTTTTTTATACACGTAGAATAGCGAATAACGACATTGACAATATATATAATATATAACCGTGTATACATATCTCATACCTTAGTTGATAATATAATTTTTGTTTATTCATTTTGTCGTTCCTCTGAATCGTAGTTTTTGCCGCAATTGAATTTTCATCTTGTTTTGTAATTATGCGCGATAACGCGATCGAAAGTAAATAACGCAACGAAACAAAATCGGTTTAACGAAGATCGTTCGTTGAGGTTCATCGGCGTTCGCGCGGTTCGACGGAAAATAACATTTCGTCGCGTCTCGTACGAGATACGAGTCGCGAGATTCGACGGTACAAACATTGTTTTTTTTTTGTTCGTAATGAATTCAACGAAATTTGTGGATTTCGCTGTTCCGAGTGATTTACCGCACGGTGAGCCGATCGTTGATGAAGCGAACGCGCGATCGCCGCTCTACGAACGTGGATAACAGTTTAAAGAAAATGTTTGTTCGCAAATCGGCAAAGTATCGAACACAGTACACGTACAAATCATACACTATCCGCTCTCGTTCCTTCTTCTTTTTTGAGTTATTTCGTAAAAAGAAAAAAATCAAACTCTCTCGCAGTCGACAATGAGACGAGGGTTCGCGCGATCGTGTCGCAAAGTTTACAATTTTTTTTCGTTCTCTGCATTTTCTTGCTTTTCTGATGCGGTTTTTCCTTTTCCATTGTCGTATCGACGAATTCCGTCGTGACGGCCCAGATGGTTTTCCGTGATCGCGCGTTGTGGTCAATTACTTCCGGGAGGCCATGCGTTAGTCTCTATCGTTGATATTGTTATTGTACAATTGAAAAAACGCGATCGAGATCTTAATACGCGTGATTGGCGACGAACAACGCGGCGTCTCCAGCGGCGCCGGTCACGCCTCCCGCGTACTTTCCAAGGGCAGATTCGCTGTTGGCCTTTATCGTCGAAGAAAAAAAAAGAAAGAAAGGTTAGAGAATAGAGCAATGGGCTTTGGGCGTGCGCGCGAGAAGTTCGAGGGAGGCTTGAAATGTACTTTTTGCATTTTTCAAAACCGCAATGTATTCTCGTCACGCGACAAGAACTTTTCGTGCGCGATGCATTATCCGACGTGAATTCTTCATGTCGGCAAATAGAGCCGCGGCGTTCTCTCGTTTTTCGCGGAGTTTCGAAGTACGGACGAAGAACAATGTTGCCCCAAAGGAACAACTCGTATTACGATGTTGCGGAGTTTGTTCAAAGGACACGAAGCGGCTTTTTCAGGGCTCCAGGCTGAGTGCACCGAAGTCTGCATAATTCAAAGTCGGAAGCCCATTAAAGGATTCACTTGCATCCGCGAGTTACCTCATTTTCCTCTTTTGTAGGTCAAAACTCCCGAGCATCACGCGTTCGACATAAAACGTTGGGTGCGCTGTGACGCCAGCGCAACGTGTATTTACTCGGGCGTAGCTGCAAGTATAATTAGCCGGAAACTCGTTGAAAGTTGGAACTCTCGGTTCCCGACTAAAATCGGGTCAACGGTGATATGAGAAAAAAAAAGAAAAAAAACAACAACTACGCGATCGCGGTCGTGATTTTTTGCGGTTTCCTCCAACTTCTCGACGTACACGTAATACTGTTTTATACTTTTTTTTTTTCAAAACGATCTTTTTAATGCTGTTATTTACAAGAATAAAAATAGAGCTTAAAAACAGGCAAATGCACAAGCTCGAGTAGTTCAGAAAAAAAATAGGTACTTGTGTCGTGATAGTGAGATAAAAAAATATTTATAAAACAAAATAATGTCTCGATTGTCTGGCTAGAGTTATTGATCATTCGCTTATTGTCTTATCTTTTTTCCGTAAGCAATTTTTCAATCTTCTGACAATGATTATCGGTACGTAAATTCAAAAAAATTGACTAGCAAGTAAGAAATATATTGTTTAATCATGAAAATATACGTTTCCACTATTTTCTCCTTCATTTTTTCAAAATTTTCGAAACGATTGCGCATTTTTGGAAGCGAAGTTTCAATTAAGTGAATTCCCTTGGTGCGCGAAAATGATGAAAACTCAACGCCAGACAGTCGATAAATTCTATGAATACTTACTACGAGAGCATCGTGCGGTATCGCACAGAGAGGGACGATAGAATTGTATTGAGGATTTAGTACGCATGGGATTTGACGTAGAGAGAGGTGTCTGCAGCCTTGCTGGATATGCTGCCGGCGACGTATTTGCCTTGGCAGGCAGCGCCGTTTGCCTAAACAAGCACATACACACGCACAATGACAATAACGTTCATGCATGAAACACTGAAATTACTCGTGCTGCGAAGAGAACTAATTAGTTTGCACTGCGGGAGGCAGCGTAACGAGATTAAATGTCGTGCGCAAATTAAACATGGCATAGGAACGGTTCTAAATAAAAAATCGTGAACAAAAAACGGAAAACAAGTAAACTAATGAGACACATATAACGTTAAAACGATAATTCAATAGCGCAACGAACGAACTGCAAAAAGTATGAAACGCACTAAATACGAACTACGAGAGAAAGACTACGTTAAAGAGATTAAAAAAGAGGATGCAAAATGAATTTGTCGATCGACGAGAGTTTCGTTCGTTTACCTTGGCGCGCTTGATGAGCTCGTCCTGGCCAGCCGCGATCTGTTCGGCTTTTCCGCCCCAAGCGCGGAGAACGGAAGCTTGAAGTGCGCGTCCGTAGCTGAATGTCAGTGCCCATGGTTTCTTGCCGGGGAACTTGTTGATGGCGTCGAGATTGACGGAAGCCTCCTCCTCGGATTGTCCACCGCTGAGGAAGGTGATTCCGGTTACCGCGGGCGGCACCGTGCGGCTCAGTGCAGTCACGGTAGCAGCGGCGATTTCCATTGGGGCAGCCTTCTTAGCGGCGCTCTGGCCGGGGGTGACCATGTTCGGCTTGAGAAGAGTACCCTCGAGGTAGACGTGGTGGTCGGCGAGCGCCTGAATTAGAAAGAAATTCGGATAGAAAAAAAAGTTAACGAAATGAGGAAAGCCCATAATTAATTTTCGGAACTGGGGATTCGAAGAAACGGCATTGGAATTCTTAAAGACGTGTAAATCTATGTTGAAATCGATTAACTATTGGATTATACTGCTCGTCTTTGAAAGCGTTGATACAAATAAGGTGTTTTTGAAACACAACGAATATGAATCGAGCTGAAAGTTAATGTATTTAGTGATAAATATTTTTTAATATAAATGGGATAAATTGTTGGATCCTGAACTGGAAACCTCGAAAAGTATCGCGAAGAGAAAATTATTTTTTGAAAGAATACTGTAAAAGTCTAACAAAGCCTTCAAATTCACGGTAGACGAAGGTTCTGAAAAATGTGTGCCGCGAGAGGTTAAAAGCGATATCGAAGATAATTGAATTTAATGATCGGAGCGATTCGAGGCTGAGTGAGCTCACCTTGTACACAGCGGCGAGGACTTCCTCGGTGACTTGCTGGCAACGAGCCAAATCGTGTTCACCGTCGGGAAGGATCTCGGGCTCGACGATTGGGACGATCCTGGCACTCTGACAGATCGAAGCGTAACGAGCGAGAACGTTGGCGTTCTCGAGGATCGCGAGCTTGCTCGGGCAGTCCTTCTTGATCTTGAGGACGCACCTCCATTTGGCGAATTGACAACCGTCCTTCTTGTACTGAATGCAACGGGCCTGAAGATCGTCGAGACCCTGGGTCGTGCACTCGTCGTCGGTGCCGAAAAGCGGCACGACACCCTTGTCGACCTTGATGCCCGGAAGGATGTTGCGCTGCTTCAACAACTCGACGAACGGGGTTCCGTCGTCGGACTTCTGGTAGAGGGTCTCGTGGAACAGAATCACACCGGAAATGTGTTGGCTGATGACGTCCTAAAATTTTTTTAATCAAAATCGAAACAAAAACATTAATCAAAATATAACTAAATATTATTTTTTATTGTCATCACATCAAAGTCGTCCGAGCGGTACGGTCCGAGGAAATGTGAGATTCAGAAAGAATTCCGAGGGAATTTCAAGCGTTTCCCAATGGGATAAAAATCCAAAGAAAATCAAGCATAGGGAAATTGTTCGAAAGATTGATTTTGCGCAATAACAATTCCAAAAAGTTGTTAACCAATTGATGCGAAAAGCTCGTTCAACAATTTAGATTTTACCATATCATATTTACATTACAATGAAATGATTTTAATTTCCCCCGAGTATCGAGTTAAGACAAATCACCTTGTTGGCGGTGAAGAGGAGTTGTCTGTAAGCTTTGCGATTGGCTTCATTGTTCTCGACATTGATGGATTGAAGACGCTTGCCAATGGTGGCGGTGGACTCGTCAGCGGCGAGGATACCCTTGCCGGGTGCGACGATCTGCTCGGCGATCGCCTTGAGCTCAGCCTTCAGCTCCGGATCGGCTTTAAGATATGAATCGGCCGGCATTTTCTGTGAGAAAACAAAAAAGCGCATCACGGATTAGAGAAGTAAATATCAATGTCATTAGTGAAACATGACTTTGAAGTCCAATATGTTTGTGCGGAGTAAACACTCGGCTCTTGCCGAAGCTTTCGCGTTCGTAATTTCTCCTCGACTAATCAATTACGTTCCAGCGTGGAACTCTGGCGCGTTTGTCGAGCATTTGGATAATTATAATCAAGTCGAGTGGGCGCAAGCCGAGACTACTCTCGGCATGTTTGATAATAACGTTCATAACAGGATCGTTATACGTTTTTCCTCCTTCGCGAAACAGCGACGAAGAGACATAAGCGGGTTGAAGCAAAAAAGACTGGCAAATATGCTTGTTATCCTTTCGAAATTGCGAAAATTGTTATGCAGCGCCAGTGAGGGATGGAAGTGAGCGAAGGGCTTCGCGATATTGTTTTCCGGGTCGTTTCGTTTGCCAAGGGAGTTTCGTTTGCTTCGCCTCAGACGAACGAAGTACGCAACAGACGTAACGTACTGTTGCGTTATTATTAGAAGAAATATGGGGGTCGATCAGCGATCTGCGCGGTAGTTGCGCGACGCAAAGCCGTGGAAACCGGCAATAAACTCGCGTGCCCGTCGCCGGGTTAAGCCCGGCTTATACCTCAGTTCTTTCCGGATCCACGACAAAGCTCACGGATCATTTGTCGGCTGATATTCCCGGCACTGGAAATACGATTGATTTACGATAACCGATAACTACGATTTTTTTTCTTTTTTTAGAAACTCTTCGACGTTAAGAAAATATTTTTTCACATGACTTATCCTTCCCGCTTCTAGTTGAGAACCAGTTTATCGAGTCTCTTTTTCCTCTGTTCGATTTTTTCTGCTTATGGACTTTCTCTTCGATACCAAACTTGCAATAACAATTTCTCTGTTGCCTCTCAGTCGTATCGCATGATATTCTAGTTTCGCGAGTTAAACGTTTCGACTATCGAGAAATCTTACCTCAAACATTTCTTCTCCGAAAGCCCTCGTCGTATCGAATTACAAATTGTGAACAACGATCGAAATATTCGCGCTCGGTCGAAGACGAATAGATTTAAAAAAATTATTCAAAATTCAACCAATTCGTCGAAGTGTCGATCTATTATTTTTGTATATATATATACTTTTTTTTCATCACAACTCGACGAACGAGTCGGCAGAGCGACCCGTTCGCTTGATCGAATAATTCACAAGGCAAATAAAGGACACGCGCGCAATATCGCAAGGAACCATGACCATTACGATATCGCATCGAATACGCATAAAGTAATTAACGATGACAATTCTTCGCAACGATACGATTTATCATTATTCATTTCCGAACAACAAACACATAACAAACGCCACCGGTCCGGCGTTTGCGTATTATTTTCCTTATCAGCTGTACACGAATTATGTTCGAATAGACATTGAGAGATAGCGAAAGAAGAGACGTACGTAATTAATTTATATATTTATTGGAAATTTTGACCGTTTTGATATTTATTATTATTTAGTTTTTTTCGTCGCCAACCGCTCCTGCGACCGGCCCCCGGGGACGCGGGTCCCCATTGGCTCTCGACTACATTTTCGATTTTCTCGCTTCGAACTTCCTCGCTCGCGTCTCACAACCGGCTGGCTCGGACTGCGCGGTCTTGCCTGTTCCCGGTCGAGTCTCTCCGCGACGATACGCCGCTCGTGGAGGGCTCGATTGTTGTCTTTGGGGGTGAACAGCTCGCGAGAAGAGCGAACCCCCGACTGGTGCAGTGCCGTAACAACGAGGGTAGCTCGTCTCGAACGGAGAGAGGGCAAGCCGCAATGCAGCACGCGCAGACGTTCTGGGCTTTGCGCGAATTATCCCCCTGCTGCTGGCTCGCCGTGCTGCCTCCGTGCTCGGCGATGCCGAGAGCTTTTCACCCTCTAGCTTCGTTGCACCGTTGGCATCGGGCAAGACCCGGTCGTCCTCAAGCGACGAGGATGGCAAGGTGTACCAAGACCCACCGCTACTATCGACATACCCCCCCCCCCCCCCCCCCCCCCCCCCACTCCTTCCCCTGCGTGTTTAACGGGGCTTTATTCTTCTTACCCATCTCCTATCTCACCGAAGCGAAAGAGCAGCATCGCGAAACTCGAGATACAATCTCTCGCTTTCTCTCTTTCCCTCTCGCCTTCTCTCTCCGGGCATCGGAGTCGGAACAGTCACGCGGAAATATAATTAATCGCAACACGGCAACGAACGTTTCGTTACGCCACGGCAATTCTCGGCTCTTCTCCTACATCCCGACGATTTTTCCCACTGTCCGCAAGAATTCTTATCTATCGTCTCTCGTTCCTTCTACTTTATCCGTGCCATTTTTTTTACTCTTTCGTGACGTCGACTGTCGGCGAGTCTCCAATTCCGTCGAATCCAATTGAGAGGACAACGCAAAACCGGGGTAGGACGAACTTGGCGATGGATCTCGAGATGCCGCACCCAGGCTAATTATGTTTTTCGGTCGAATGCTCATCGAGTCGAGAAATCGGCGTGATTGTTTTTTGACAAATGCAATCGGATCTTATCTGTACCTTTGTTTCTATTTTTGTCGAAGACTCGAGGTAATTCGTCGCGATTTTCGATGCCTTTGCCGAGACCTTGACTCGTTATTCGACATTTCAACGATATCAGACGGCGTTTTATCGATGATAATTGAGCCGATAGCCAAGAATAGCTTACGATGTCTTTTTCAATTTTATTTGATATATTATTTCATAATATGTTTTTATTTGAAAACAATGGGTTACTTGGATATATTTGAAAAAATCACGTAGATTGAGAGATTTTTTTTTAAATATTTAAAAATGATTTACTTTTTATTATTCGATTCGCTCATCGAGCAATCATTAAAATCGTTTTCTCTAACGCAATCTTCTTTTTTATTCAATTTTTTTGATCGATCAATCGAGCTATTCGTCGCAATTTTAGATGCCTCTGCCTCGATTCGCTTCGAATATTTCATGAAAATCCGTCGTAATTTTAACGACGATAATTGAGCCGATAGCCGAAATTACGTGGCGCCGCCGCGATATCGGTTATTTGTACGCGGTGGCTTTGTAACTATTGCGTGTAGCGATGTAAATATCAGGGCTATGCCGTAACTCACAATGAACCGGCGGCATCGACGCGATACAACGTTATTGTTGGGCCGGTGATTAAACACGAATTTCGTGGGATATTCCGCCGCGTTCCCGCTCGTGAAGCGAGGAGGTACATCGGGTTATCGGATACGTCCGGTAACGTTCCTATAACTTCGGCGATAACGTCAATTCAGTTGGAATAATGGCGCGCCGCGGTGGCATCCATTTTACTGGAACAAGTTCCATTAGAAGTTCGACTACAGTCGAGAACGCTCGCGCGAGGTGGAGACGTTGCCGCGGCAGGTATGCGTGTACAGAGTGAGGAGCCGCGAAAACTTTCCAACACACGATAATACCGAGTCTACAACTCTTCTTTTTTTCCCTCGGGCGAGCTCGAAATAATTCCGGCTGCTCGTCGAAACTCCGGCAAAAACTTTTGTGCGCATTTGTTTTTTTTTTTTTTTTTTTTTTTAATCCCGCTGGAAAGAACTCGACAGACTTTTCCGTGCTCGAAAGCCCCCGATAACCGGGGTAGTCCCGAGCGGAGACTATCCGGCACGTTGCGGAAACGTGCGGAAAATGCAGGAGCGTTTTATGCAACGCGATTAAAATGGATTCAAGTTTAAATTGCAACTCTGGGCTCTCCCCGGCCGCGCGCCCCTTCCCCGTTCTCTTGGCATGTTCAACGCATTCCGCGAGATTGTATCATTTTAATAAAACGTTCCGCCGGTCGCCGAGAGGGGAGCCTCGGCCCGAGTAAATTGGAACAATCCGGACGGTTCATCAGCGAGGCTCAATTGGATAGCGAATGATCCGGGTATCGAATCGCGAGACGTTTGCAGATTTTACTGTGTTGTTCGCACCTCGGTTTGTTGTCGGGGGATTGCGACGGAGACTCTGGACACGTAAACGCGCGTTATTCGCCCGACACGTAGAAGCAGAAGTTCGCGCGGGTCTAGTCGAGCCCGAGGGGACATGTCGCTTGACGAGATCTAAACATAGACGAGGGGAAAAAGAAAGGAGCCTCTCGCGAAAACGTGTTTTCGCGCATCTCCCGAATTCTCGCCCGGCGTATACAGGATTGTTCACAATAAACATCGACTCTAGCTTTCTCGACGGCAGAACAAATATTTCTGCAGAAACTGGCGCTGGCAATTTTTCTAAATAATTATAATAATAAAATAATTGACCCGATTTTTATTCGACTAATTAACGCGCGCGAATTTGAAGAAATTTTTTTGTTACTCAGAGAAGCGAATTTTGCAACAGCCCGAATATCTCGTCTCCCTACTCGCTCTCGGGATGGGATTTTCCGTGGTCGCCGACCTCTCCGGAGGGACTTCTTTTCCTTCCGCCGGCAAAGCCCGTCGTCTAACGCGGTATGGTTATTTTTGCGCGTACCGTCTCGTGTCTCTGGTGGGGGCCGGAGATCCGAAAATATCGAAGCTTCGTTTTGTTTTCTCATATTTTCGTGTTAACGTAGTTTTATCGTTACTATCGTTATTATGTAATGCTTTTGGCACTACCGACGTTCCGTCGACAGACGAAATTGCGAAGACTCAAAGGAGCCTCCGAGAAGGTATGAAAAAAAATTCTGTATCGAATCGATATTTGCCTCCGAGATACAAGAGCATTCGTCGTGGGGCTCTCGGAGACATCGGGATATTCCCGAGGCGAATGCCGGATGGCAAATCGTGACCTCCGGCAGTTCCGCGGATAGAACGAAGAAATTCGTCAAATATATTTCCTCCGACGTTTGTCGAGGCGCTTCTCGACGGAATGCGTTTTCTTGGGATACATTGGGTATATTTTTTCTTTTCCTCGAGTTGTTCGCTATCGCGGAATCGAAATGCGTGCTCGATGAAAGAGGGTTCGGCTCTCGGCGAGATCGAGTATACACAAGTCTCATCGTGTTCCGTTTCGTACTGCGAGCCCCCCCTTCCCCGGCTGCACTCGCCTATGTGTACGTTCGAGAATCCGACCAACCGAAAGCGCGTTCCGATAGTTGCGGAAGAGCGAGGCACGAACCCTCACCGTCTCGTACGCATACGCGCTCGAGTGCGCGAATGCCTATCGGAAATTCTGAGCTATTCGTACCTTCCCATACCTGTCCAAACAAATTTCACGGCATGATCATATAGCCCGCTCTCTGCGCAACGATCCTCGGTGCTTCTGCTTGTATATAGACAGTGCCGCGACGAGGACGCGGTCTAACGGCGGGAGAACTGTGGGAGGGTGGTCGATACAGGAAAACGATTCTGCGCCGGTCGCGGACAATGCGCACGCACGGTCTTTTGACCTCTCCGTCCTATCGACGATAATGAAAAAATATTTTTCAACCGACTCGTTTCGCATCTCGCTAAAATGAATTGCTTTTCATCAATCAATCTTATTTCAATCAAAATCGATACCGAGACATTTTTTGGTGTTGGTTTCTTTTCATTCAATTGTTTGAAATACTACTGTAAATTCTTTCGGATAACAAGATTATTGTCCTTAATCAAGTCGGGACAAATAACAATGAAAATGATAGAATATAATACGGACAAATAACTAATTGCATCAGCCCCGAGTTTTTCGAATAATTTTGATTTTTCGATTAAAAAAATTGACGACCGTATAATTGAGTTTGATGTATTTTGGGAAGAATCAAAATCGAGTCAATGGTATACGATAAAAAAAAGTAATTGGGGCACTGCCGAGGTCTCGATTAAAGTTTTTTTAACAAAGATATGAAGAATTATTATTTTTACGCGCAAAAAAGAATGGGAACAGCTGTTCGTTTCGATCTACCATAATTCCCATAGCTCTCCTTATATTCGTGAGAACCGTAGAAAAATTTTGTTGTGACGCAAGTTCGCGCAATTTAGCGCAACGTTCGTCGCCGCCGTTCGAGAATTCACTGATGCGCATCGGCACGGTTCGGTAAACCATATATATGTACACACCAAAGTCTATTTGCTATACTTATACGTGTAATGCAACTACAACGTAATAGATACAAAGTGCTAAGAAGCGGCAAGGCTGTCCTCGCGCCGTTTAGCGCCTTAAATTCGCCCCGATGCGCCCTTCTGTTTGTCAACAGTCGCTGTGCGATGGAGAGCCAGCGCGTTTGCGCGAACTCCGACCTCGATGCTTCGGGCTTTACGGAAGTTCAGCGGCGAGCGAAGCACGAGTCGCGCCGGAGTCTCGACCCGTATCCGAGAACTTCGCGCACGTTTCGTTCATTGGCCCGTTCGACCTTCTGCGAAATTTCTTTTCTCTCGCGGAATTGTGCACCTACTCGAAACTTTTTTCGCCACGATCGCCAAACTTCGACAACTCGATTTCACTCTAAATTCGTCGATCGTCGGTCCATGGACTTTGAACAGTTTCGCTATCTCGCTCGGAACCGAACTGCGAACGTTCGCGGATCATCAAAGTTCATTTTACGTCAAACAGTTTCGCGGGAAGGCGTGCACAACGCGTGTTGACGCACGAATATGTCATACCGCATAGTTCTCGATAACTATGCGAGAGGCTGGTAAAACGCCAAAGTTTGCCTTGCACTCAAGCGCGTGACGAAATCGCCGCGAGTTCGAGTTATATCACTGCGCGTAATGCGCGAATTCTCGGGGTGTTCCGAATTCTTTCATCGTGCTTAACATAATTAAATAATGATTTCGATAACAATGGATTACTCGATTATCCACGTGAATGTTTATTTTCGACTAAGTCGACTGTATATTTTTACTATTTATTATGTGTTTCTATTCAATACAATTTGGACTTGAATTTTTTTAATTTAATTTTTCAAACAATTTATCTACCATTAGTTATTCGATTTTTTTATTGTGTGGTTATTCGTTTACACCGAGTTACGAAGCGTTCGAACGAGACGCGTAGTTGCGATCTCCGTGACTAACTATATTGCTATGAGCTTGAGATGCACGTGGGAATTTTCGAATCTCGTGACGCCCCTGTATCGTTTCTCTAGATCAGTTCGGCGATTATTCGTCGGCGCATAACTGCACTCCGTATCGGAGCGGCCACGAGTTGCATAATTGGATACGATGCGTTACAACAGAGAAACGAGCGCGCCGCGTGAACGCGGCATGCTCGTTCGGGGCACGGCGAAAGTGCGCTATCAGTGCGTCCCGAA
The DNA here is from genome assembly GCA_963924025.1 of Ischnus inquisitorius. Classification (NCBI taxonomy): domain Eukaryota; kingdom Metazoa; phylum Arthropoda; class Insecta; order Hymenoptera; family Ichneumonidae; genus Ischnus; species Ischnus inquisitorius. The sequence continues at coordinate 14,183,855 of OZ001254.1, read as the reverse complement.
AATAGTCGTTTACTAACTGACAGTCTCCGAAGTTGACGTCTTTCTTATATACCTTAAAATTCCATGTAGACACACGAGAATATATGTTTCTGTGTTATCGGCGGGTCAAATACTCGATCGTTCAACGTGTCCACTCGTTCACCGATTCTCGAAAGTGTGTCACTCGCTCTCGAGTTCGTTTGCCTTCCATTATCACATGCAAGTGTGGAATTCGAATGAAATTAAATATTGTCTCTTAAATCTTGCAATATTATTAGCGCTCATTGTCGATCACGTTCTTCGATGAAACTCGCAACAATCGTAGTGGCTTACGCCACATTGACAACACCTTCGAAAGTTAAAGGGACGAAAAGGAAAGGAAATAAATCGAAAGAAAGCGCGCGTTGAAATTGAAGCGACGTTTTGGGCTTAGCGATTAGACGAGACAATTGGAGGCTGTAGGCGCGTCGCTCGACACTCGCGGATGCGAATTAAATGTCAGTCAAGGTCGAGATGATAGAGGGCCAGCGAGAATCCCGAGATAGCGAGATCAATTTTTTTCAAGGCGAAAAAAGATGTAAATTAGGTCTTCCGTAAACGGTGTAGTTTTGGACGAATCTCACTCAGGACTTTCTGTGATTCGTTGATTATTTCGTCGATGAGAAAGGTACTTACGTGCTGGAATAGATTTGTGCCGTGTACAGGGTGCGAGAGACGAAGAACCGCTGAATGGGTGGACAGCGAGTGAGCGACTGGCTGTTCAAAGTCTCGATTGTGTGAGAGTCGCGCCGGCGCTCGCCGCGATCCCTGGCTCCTCGGTTCTCAACTTCGTTATCGGGCGTCGCGACGTCATGTTCGGCGAGGCAGGGCCGTATCGAGAAACATGCGCGCAACACGGGCAAAAAAGCTGCGAACGTTACTTCGCTTTAAAAATAGTTCTTTTAATCTCAACTTCGCGATGCGAGTCGCGCGCTCGCGAACGCAAGTCTTCGTACCCGATTAATACTATCGCGAAACTTCGACGTACCGATTTATCAATTTTTCTCGGTGTAAGCAAAACTTCACCCTCGACACTTTCGTGTTCGTTGTTTTTTTCACTCGCCGATATCGCATGTTCGCGAAAGTCCGCGATTCGCTTGCATCATCTCGAGGATTCGGAAAATCGTTGGAAACTTCGTAACGAAGGAGGGCTCGAGTAGACTTTGATCCATGGATCATCACTGTGACCTCATAGATCATTCTTCGGATAATGATTTTTTAAATTGACAAACACGACGAATGCGGGAAAAATAGAAAATTTCGTTTTCTTCATTCTACATCATTGTATCGGAACTTAAAAGCTGATTAACTCATTATAACATCGATCAATCGTTTTTTTTCTTTCGAAGTGAATTCAACGAAATTAAATTTTGTCTATCTCGTCGGAGATGAAATCGTTCGTACGTCACTGAGAACCCGCGACCACGTGGTGATCGAACGAGTTGGGTAGGGAGGTCCCGATTATGACGACATATCGACCAGTGTAGAGGCAACGCTCATCGCTCGCTACTCTACGACACTCGTCGCACGTATAGCGTCACACGGCGCGTGGGAAGTATTCGCCGCTTGAGAATCACTGCTTTAGAGGTCACTCAAGGGCACCTTCTTTGACATTCGCGCCGAGAATCGTTGACAGCGAGCTTTTCATTGCTAAGGCTAACGCACCCTGACCGCTTTTATTTCCCTCCACGTGTGTCGTTATCTATTCCTATCGCCCTTCGCAAAATCGCAATCGGCGATACGAGAAAAAAATCGTTAATTTCCTTATGAAAAAATATAAATGATACGTAAAAGCTTATATATTGTCTAGAAAAATTATTATTACGTATCGATCGCGAAAAACAATGACTATTTTTGTAGACCAGTGCACTATAGCGGTCGCTATAGTCTTCAGTGTCATCGGTACGTGTATTTATAGATACAGAATGTTCGTCGATATACATGCAAACGATGCTATTAATATCTTAACGGTTTCTTATTTGTCGTTTCGTGGCACTCGCTTGGCAATTCGAATTTTTTTTTTTTCTTTTTCTTTTTTTTTTTAAATATCACACGTTAGTTCTACTCCTCGTCTTCCGGGTCCGTTGGTGACCTCCTGCATTTCTCGAGATCTTCGACATCCAACTTTCCCTCGGACGCTTCGGAGCATCGCTCGACACGTTCGAGAAACGCGGCCTGAGCTTCGGCTATGTTTTCGGGCTTGCCTTTCCATATCGTCAATGCGGAATTCTTTTGCAGAAAAAGATAAAGCTATGAATATTCGCGATTCGAAAACAGATGACGAAAAAAAGAACGCGCGTACGTGGAGAGCAGGTCCGAAGCAAAATGTCAAAAACCAAGGTTTCTTGCCCGCGGCTTCGTTGATTGCATTTAGATTAACGGTCGCCTCCTCGGCGGATTGTTGACCGCTCGAAAACATAATTATCGGCACGGCCGATGGGACGGTTCTTCTGAGAGCCGTTAGCGTAAAATCAGCGATAAGCTTGAACGTCAAAAAAAGTTAAGTTAACTAAATAAATAATGCATTAGAAACAATGCATTGCAATAGCCACGGGGCTTCACGGCCCATCATGCAAAAAATTTAAAGCAGTAAAAAAACCAATATTTTTTTTTTTTTTTTTCAATTGCAATATCCACCAAAACCGAGGCTCAACGCCCAGAAGAATAAAGAACACCATCAAATAATATGAACAAAGAATAGTAATGACACGAAAAAACTACTTCGGGCTTGCAAAATTTTGCGTTTTGGATTCCTGCCACAACCATCGCCGTCTTGAGTATCACGCCCTCGAGGAGCGCGTGGTGCTCGACGAGAGTGCGAAATATAATCGATAGAATTTCCTCGTGTACTTCGAGAGCTCGCGGCATCTCGTGCTCGCCGATCGTCAATATTTCGGTCTCGACAATGGGCACCATTCTCGCACTCTGCGCGATGGTTGCAAACCTATTCGTAAAATATTGGGAACTTGGCATTTCGAACTACAATTTCTCGAGTTGTTCCAATGAATCACCTTGCGATGACATTGGCGTTTTCGTTAATGGCCAATTTGCTCGGAAGCTTGTCCGTCAATTTATAAATACAACGCCACTTCGCGAAGTGGCAACCGTCTTTCTTGTACTGCACGCATCTCTCCTGAAGACTATCGAGGCCCTCGGTCGTGCATTCGTCCTCGGTCCCGAACAAATTGATCGTTCCCTTGTCGACCTTGACACCGGGAACGATGTTTCGTTCGCGAAGAAAATCAACGAATTCGTTGCCCTCCGAAGTTTTCTGATACACGGTCTCGTGGTTCAGGATAACGCCGCTTACGTGGCGCGACAGTCGCTCCTGCACGGACGTGCAAATATTTTTTATTGACGCGAGACAAAACTGGAACGGGTGATTAAAAAAATCTATCGCATTGACCTTGTCAGCCGAGAGTAGCATATGTCGATAATCGCGACGAGTTATGGCCGTGTTCGGCAGTTCGATATCGCGAAATCTCCAATCCAAGGATGACGACGATTCGTCGATAGCCAAAATTCCTTTCCCCGGCGCGCTCAGAGCTTCGACAATTTTTTGCAACTCCTCGCGCAGCGCTCCGTCGAGTCTCGTGTACTTTGCGGCCGCTTCGGCGATTTGCTAGTTATTCATTTGAAGCAGTAACGATGGGAATTTTTCGCGAGAATAGAAAGTATAATGAAGAGAACGATAATCGAGAAGAGGGCTCGGGAGATGATTGAGCAACTTGTTTTGACTCAGCTGCGCGGGAGACTAATGGCGAGAGATAGTTGCGCTATCGTCGATACTTGTTTTGTGTTATTTCACCGCCCGTTCATACGCGTTATCGAGAGCCATAAGATTTCCTAATGAAAGACACCGTTATCGCCAGGAGGGGCGCGTCAATAACGAATATTTCTGTGGCGATTATGTAAACGAGTTGAAAAAAAATCTGTGTTGGAGGCTCGACCGATGATTATGTTTGTCTTTCGTATCGCATGCGAGATATTTTCGAGGAATTTGGAATTATGGCGATGTTATTCAGTTACTGAGTATAAAAAAAAATTAGCGTGAATTTAAAGTAATAAAATTGGAGAACAAACCTTTTGCTTGCAATTGCAATTTCCCCCCAACCGGGCCATATCATTTAGTTCGAATTATTCGGGTTCGAATATTACTAACTGCTTTTTTATTACCGAATAAATTTATCTTGACGAATATCAAGATGAATTTTTGAATTTTTGAGGCTAAACGAAGGACTTTATCTGAACTTTTTTTGAGAAACAAAAGAGCTGAGTTGTTTTTGATGTGAATTAACCGCGAACTTTCAAATCATAATCCATGTGGCATTTAAGAGGAGGTGAAACACGTCTCCGATGGCTCCCTTGCACAGCCTCTTAACATGATATGAAACATATTCTCGGTGTGTCTCTCTCGCTCCGCCGAGAGCGCCGATCGCGCTATCTCTCTTGCGCTTGTAGAAGTTTCACATCACCTTAAGGTGATGTGCGTTGATACAAGTTTTACATCACCTTAAGGTAACGAGCGCTTATACGAAATTCACTTTACCTTAAGGGAATGCGCGCTTATACAAGTTTCACATCACCTTAAGGTGATATGCAGCTTGTATGAGTGTGGGTGAGATAGCGCGCTCGACGCTCTCAGCGGAGCGAGAGAGACACACCGGGAATATGTTTCACATGGCGCTAATGCTACAGAACTAAAACCCGTGGAGATCTGACAGCGCATAGGTGTCGTCGCCCCAAGTGCGCGCGCATCGCACAGTGCAATTTTTTCGTTCATTCCCAAAGCAAAACAAACTAACGAACAACGAATAAAATTCCTAAGAGTAAGAAGAAGCGTTTAATAATTCCATTTAAAAAACGGCACAAACAACATGCTAAGCCGAGTGTTAGTTCCACCGGGGCGAAGTCGAAACGTGACAAATATTAGTATAACCTCGTAGACGGGGAAACGATTACTGCACCGGTTACAATCGAGTTGTTGTATAACACACTAATCTATGTTATGTCTTAGATTGAACCAAAGTCTAATTTATATCGAATAGAATTTTCTTTTTATCAAAACTTAATTTTCTCTGTTTATGGAGTTCTGCTGAGCGCAGTATTTAAAAAAATATCGTTATATTTACGAATTTCACGATGAGCGGTCGCGGCAAACACACGCCCCGAGAATGCGATCGTTCGTCGAGCAGATCAAAGAAGAAATCGCGGAGACGTTCCTCCTCCGCGTCCGGCGACCGTGTTGTCGCAGCGCACAAGAATTCCTTCGGTAAAGATAAAAAACAAAGAACCCAGAAGAGGCAACGTCGAAGGAGTTCTTCGAGTAGTTCAGACTCCGACCACTCGCGTGTAGGAAGAATAAGTATGCGATCGCAGCCCAAACAGTTATACGCAGAGAATCCAGAGTTTTGTAGAAACGGAACGAGTTCCAGAGCCAACAATGGCATTGGCGAGTCGTCAAGGAGAGATCATCGTTTGGATGGCTCTCGGCAGGGCAGAGTGCGCAGCAAGGAGTGGCCTGTCAACGCGAATCCTGAAGAAAGAACTCAGGCGTTGGACTGCCAAAAAAAAAAAGTTAAATGTCCTGACGACTCGTCGTCAACGAAAAAATTCAAAAAGTCTCGAAAGCGCAAAAGATCCTCATCGAGTTCCAGTAACTCGAGTAGCTCCAGTGAAAATTCCAGCGATAGTTCCAGTAGCAGTAGCGATTCCAGTAGTTCCAGCAGTTCCAGCAGCAGCAGCAGCAGCAGCAGCGATAGTGACGAGAGGCGAAGAAGACGAAGAAAAAAGAAGAAATTGGCAAAAAAAATGAAACTGGCGCGGAAGAAGAGGCGAGAGGAAAAGAGGAAATTGAAGAAGATTAAAGAAAGGGCGAAGGAGCCGGTTAAAGAGGCGAAGCAGAGTATCAACAAAGGTGAACAGGACAGGCTACTTAAAGATATAAATGTCGAATTGGCGGATAGAGCGAGAGCCATGGCACCCATGACGAAGGAGGAATGGGAGAAAAAACAAAGCGTTATTCGCCGCATTTACGACGAAGAGACCGGCAGACACAGGTAAAATCGTCGTGATGTTCTTTTAAAAATAAACCGAACGGTCAAAAATTAATTACGACAATTTAATTAGATTATCTTCGATAATGATTTTAATTCAATGCATCTATTTTTCCGAAATTATAGAATTGACTGTGATAATAAAAATGTAATTCAATGTTTCTGATTTTCGCCTTGTTGCAGATTGATCAAAGGCGACGGCGAGATATTGGAAGAAATAGTTAGCCGCGATCGACACATGGCAATCAATCGGCAAGCCACGAAGGGAGACGGAGATTTTTTTCAAGCTCGCCTGAGAGTAAACAAGTGACCTTGTACCGATTAATTGTACTACGTTATTTTAATAAACGGCAATTAAATCACGCAAAATTATACATAGGTATTTTATTTCATTTTTTTGGCGGGCAGGGGGGCTTGGGTATATTTACACATTTTTCTTCACAGAGCCGACAAGTCGGATGCGACATGAGGTGTTGTCTCTTTTATGCAGGGATCGAATCGCAATCTCAACTCGCTTAACATCTCGCGCGCGGGCGCCTATTTTTCTCATTTATCTCGCATATATAGTTATAATTCTCTCCGCGGATTTTTATCGTCTTAAAACATTATGACGCGTCGTAATGTTAACCGTTATCGCCGCGAGTCGCTTGAACTCGTGTCTCTTGGGTCTCGTCGAATGAGCAACATCTGTTTAAATATATATCTATGTATATGCGTTATTACGGTACGCGCATGTTCAGTACCACTGAATAAAATCGGTCGTGTGACCATCCCGATAGATCGGATCGTCGGATATCGGTGCGCGACAAAGCGGACAAGTCCGCTCTCGGTCCAGCCACGTCGTTACGCACGTTTCGCAGAATATGTGCTTGCATTGGAGAAGAACCGGATTCGTGTATTCCTCGTGGCATATCACGCACGTCGCGCCGGAAGCCACCAATTGCTCCTTGGACGGAGATACGCCCAAACTCTGCGCGAGAAAAACATCGAAAACAAACAATAATGAAATATCGCGCAATACCCTGCGAATTCGCGATTTCTCATGCGAATGAAAAAAAATTCGACAAAAACATACCACATTTTGGCACATCTTTTTTAGAGCGCTCCACAGGAGTTTTCCCCGTGCGATAACGTCGCTGAACTTGTTGTTCGCGTACGCAACGGCGAATAGATGAGCGATAAATGCTTCCGGTCCTTCGTAACAGTCCCAGAGATAGAAGAACCACGGATAAACGGGAGCGGTGCACCGATAAAACTGCGAGGACGCTTCCATTACAAGATAATATTTACCCTAAAAAATACAATAAAAAATGTCAACATTGCGGTTCATTCGGGAGACGAAACTGTCGTTTAGATGAGCGAGTTTCAACCGCGGTAGAAATTCTCGTGGAAACAAAATTCGATTATGCAATCGATTATTCGCTAGCAAGCTTCGATTCCTCAAGCTTTCGCCATTACATCAAACAATTTTTTTCCTCTGATCGGTGAAAAATCGATAAATGCTCACCCTTTTCTGATAAGGCAGCAGAGTTGCCGGTAGACAAGTAACGAAGACTTTGAGGGCGACGGTCGCGAGCTTAAGCATCATATCGGTGACGACGACTGACCAGAGCAATTCCCACATCGTCGTCTGTATCGTGTACATTCTTATGAGGGGCTCCTCGAATATATAATACATTGCGAAGAAACAACCGAATATGTACAATATAATGCTCAACAGTGTCTTCCAGCTCCGATTGCGCTGCTTAGCGATTTCGCGCTTGAGGTCCTTGTTGGCACTCATGAAGGCTAACAGAAGTCCGAGAAATTGGAATATACCGGATTTGTGATCGTAAACGCACTTGAACATGAGTATCAGCGCGAACGGAAGATACTTGTTGAATATATCGTACAGGGTGCAGAGAAGATCGCGCGTCTCCGGGCTCAACGGCCTCAGCACCGTCGACGACGCGTCTTCCTCGCTGTTGTTGTTCTCGTTGTTGTTGTTGTTGTTGTTGTTATTGTTGTTCTGACCGACGACGCTCGAGGCCTCGCGCATGTTGTTCAGATAATTGTCGGTCACCGTCGCGTGATGATAATGACGATCCTGCGAAGCTTCTTGCTGACTCTGATTGGCCGCCTCCGGCGCAGGTTCGTCGTCGACGTTTATCACGTAACTGTCCGTCGGCGTTCTCGACGCTGGCGTTTGACGATCCTGAAGCTGCATGTTTAGCCACGATGTCAATGAGATCGTCGGCTGCTGCCGAAGACACGTTGCGTTTTTAACAACGATCGCGCAGCGTTAGAGTTTGTTTATTCGAGATTTGCGAATACTCACCGTGCAAGTCTGCGCAATGAGAGGTCCGATACCGTGCAGCGTCGTCGGCATTCTGTTGGAAAACATTCTGTTCTGCTCCATCGCTCTCGCCACAAAATTGTTGTCCGCTCTGTGAGTCGCCGTCGGCAGAGGCTCGAGCGTTCTCGACGCGTGCATCATCAACAAACCCGGCGGCAGCTTCGCGCGAGTCCTTGGCTCCTGGATTACGGAGCGTTGCTCGACGAAAGGCGGCGGCGCTGCGTCAATCGTACATTCCGCCATACCGTTGCCTCGACGGCCTCTATCGCCAATTCAACCGTGAGGTATCTGTAAGGAAAGTATTTTCTTATCTCTCACGATTCTTCCCTGACGATGAGCGCAGTATCGAAGGAAAGTACAATGGCATATTTTTGACTGCAGAAAAAAAATCCAGAAATTTTTTCCATACCAGAAAAATCGAGAAATTATTCATTTTTCGAAGTTTATAGATGCTAGATGTGATTAGTGCAGCGTCATTTGTGGAGTTATCAAATATCTGTCACGTTAACACCGACGATAACAAAAACAAGGAGAGATAATAAGGTTAACCAGCAGTCTGGATGCAACGTCGCACAAAAGGTTTCGACAGATTGTTTATCGCGACGGTGCGGGATTCATACTTGTTTTTTTGCTTCCTCGAGGGAATCGTGAATTGTCGTTTTCACTTTTTTTTTTGAGGCTAAATAACGACGATATTATCGTACCTTGTTCCGCCGAAATGTCGCGTCTTTCCAGTTGCAAACTCAACTCCATTCGTCCCGTCTCGAGTAGCCAAAGGTCTTCACACGCAGCGCGATCGCACGACGTCAAAAAACTGGAGTTTTTGCTTTTATCTCGTCGCCGATCGAGCGACAACGAAGCGCTCGTCTCGCGTGCAGCGGAACAATAAAGTTCGACGTGTGACACAAGCGTCAGCGTTGACAAACAATGTCGTCGTGTACTATTTCATTTCGGCCGAACAGACAGACGCGCGGTGCCCTGCTCGATACTCCGCTGTGAGTTTGTTGTGTGCGCTACTTCACAAAGCCATTTCGCGTTGATGGTACGCGCATTCGGTGATTCGCGAATAATGGTCCGATATGACGTTTGCGCAGTGAGGTATCGCGAGGAAGTAACGTAACGCTCAGACGTCGACGGGACGTCGATCGGGAAGCACGCAACGAGTGTCTCGATCGGCGACGACACAATCGTGTCTCGTGATAGGTACATTGGAATCGCGCGGATACTTGTCGGTAGGCGTCTTTTTGTCAACATAACTATTCGCTCGATAGGAGCGAAAAGATCATTGAAATTACGTAAACCCACAATAATAGGCTATCTTTTACGATCGAGACCGGGAAAAAAGGCGAGGCTTTGCGGTGTTTGACATACTTTATTAGAACGTTTGAGCTCGATAGTTTTCTCGACAAAAAAGTTTAGAGTATCAAATTTACGCACACGAACATAGATAATGAATTTTCATCGGTCGACGGAAAAGAAGGTCGGTAAATCTTTACGTTGCTTTGTATACTTTACTTTCGGACGTCTCAGCTTCTTTCTGTGAGTTTCCCGAAAGTAATCAACGTAGGTGTAAGTAGATTGAAATTTCGGATGTTCGACGGGAATGTCCACGGCCCTGGCCCAAATAATCGAGGCGACTGCGCCCAATGCGCGTGACATGCATAGGATAACTTGATTGAATTCCATGTCCTTCATGCCGTAAGACTTTTAACACAATATCAACGACCATTCCGTTAGTAACTTTTTTTACATTCGTCGTTAATTTAGCATCTGAACATTTTGGTACCTGAAATATCGGGGCCGCTAGGCAGCTTTGTTCCGGCAACAATTTCCTGTCGCTCGTTTCGCTTATCAAGGTCACGACTCGCGACAATCGTTTAGACAACTTTATATCCGAATCTTCGCCCAAGTGTTTCTCGGCAAAGTCGGAAAAGGCTTCGTAACGCGGATCGCAAACCGCAGCCTCTCTGTGTCCCGCAATTTCGTTTTCCTTAGCGTAAAATCTACGAACGTAGTCGCTGAGAGTCTCGTCGTTGGATTCCCGGCCCAGGGCATTGAGTAGATTAGATTGAAAGTCCATGCACTGTGGGCGAAGCATCGAGACGAGTTAAAGGCGATAAGCAATGTCGAATCATTCGCGTCTCGACGAGGAAACCATCAAAATTGCCTGATGCATAGTTCCCGTCGGGGGTTCACCGAAATACGCGAGTACACCGGATGCCAGTGCTTTGCTCAGTTCCGTTCGAGAAGCCCCGAGAATCTGGTTAACGCGAACGCTCGGAGTTCCGCCGTCTTCGTCTCTGCAGCCGACGTGAAAGAAACGAGTTAGATGAATTTCAAAAAGAAGTACCGTCGTCAGAAAACTATCGGGTATTTCAGAGAATGGAACGACGAATCTTACGCGTTTAACGCTATGTACAGTCGCAGAAAGTCTCCGAGGGATGCTTTTCTTTCATCGGGCGTATCCACCGAGGCTTCCGAGCAGCGGAGAAAAAAGTCGACCCAATCGTCGTTCTCCTTGCAGTTTCCTTTGACGCTCTCGCCCGTATTCCTCACAAGACCGACGATCGCCGGTAGAATAGCGAGAAATTCCATTCCCTCCTCGTAGGTTTGCTGACAAAGGGAAAAGTGTCTCGGGAACTTTTATTTGATACAATATTGATTTGTACATGGGCGGAAGGGGAAAAAAAAACATGTTTTGTTTTCGCTCGGTCCGTTCTCATTTTTTATACGCTCGAATGAACATATTGGCGTCGCGTGTTCCCGTGAATGGACCAGCTGGCATTTCGTCCACTAAAATTTGCATTTTAACAGCTATACGGCTTGAATTCAAATCGGGACGCAGCAATATACATACAAATATATGACTCTATCCGTTATCCAGAGTGGCTATTGCTAGCGATGCATATTGCGTCGGAGGAAAGTTTTGATTGATGCTCGGGCTCGGATACAAATCGAAAAGCTTTTACCGTGGAACGAATGAATATTTTCGTCCGTCCGTCATTCCGCCGAGCGCCGGAACGCTCGGTTATTCTGCGCTTCTGCGTTTTCCCGATTACCAACTCTGTTTCTCCGAAGCATATATATATATATATATATATGTATGTCCCATTGATCGATGCCTCTAATGAAAATTATAGAAATCTCTCGTATCCGATGCTCCACTTTTGTTCCACGTGAATTCATCAATATCGAAATATACTTCAATGGGGGAAAAAAAAAATTGATGAAAGAGAAAAAAGGGGCGCGAGTACAATCTTGTTCGGTCCAGCGAGCCATTGAAGGACTCTTCGATAATCGATTGACTGTTATACGCAACCGAAGCTTGCAATGCCCTTCGGTCGATTGGAGATAAAAAGCGGCGAGCGAAATGAGTTTTAGTTTTATTCTCTTCGTAAAATAACGGCTCGCCACATTTTTCTCCGATGGAACTCACTTCCCAACGAGTGTAGCTCGCGGTTCTTGGGGTAACAGCTTGCACTTCCGGTCCTTCGAGGGCCGCGAGAGCGACGGATAATCTCACGAGAGGAGGAACGCTCCTCGGCAAGGCTTTGATAACTCCACCGATGAAACAGTTCCCCTCGCTCTCGAGCCAACAATTTTTTCTTCTCTCGCGTCGGAGGTTCCAATCGGCCACGAGCGACGCGGTCTGTTCTTGCGTCGGCACGTCCCCCGTTAGGAGCAGCCAGAAGACGGCTTCGGGGCTTGGCGCGTTGCCACGTCGCGGCAACAGACCCAGCACTTCCGGTATCGTCAAGCCTCTGTAACGCAGCTTCGACCGTTGCGAGCGAATACTTTTTAATCCATTGCAAAAAAATGAAAAATGAAGGTAACCGATTTTCGGGACCGATAAATATTCGACGTTTACCCCGCGTCTCGGATCGTTTTCCGTCGTTTCCCTGACACCGATTCTGATGTCTCGCAGACCATTGTACAAATCGTTGACGGTTATTTGACTGACGATCGACGATCCGTGCTGGGATCGAAAATTCCTCAGTAGGTCGTAGTGCAGAGGTATTTTCTCGCACAGCGCCTCCTTGAGATCGGTGCTCGTGCTCGGAACTCCCCGGGTCGTGGTTACCTTTGGGTCGGGTGCACACCCCGGAAATTGAATTTTTTCGTCAGTTGAATTACCGTTGACAATTTTTTTTTTTCACCGGCAGAAAAATTCTTCAACGATCTTGTCGCGCGAGACTTTTTTTAAAAGTTCGATTTCGATTTGGATTTTTTGGAGATGTTCGTAATGGCGAGAAAACCATACTTTGCCGGATATGATAATTACGCCATAATTCAGCTGACTTTAGTCCCTTAAATAAGATCATATGGATTCTTTCGCGCAAGTTTCATTTTTCGACTGCATGTTCTTATTGCACGAATGGCTTGCGCCCTAATTAAATTTTTGTTTCGGCTGCCCTTTCATCCCCCGGCGAAATTAATCGAATCGATTAACCCGACTAACCATCGTAACGTTTCGCTTCGCAATCGATGATGCGGGAAGCGCCGTGCACGTTCTCGGCTCTGTAGTTTCATAACTCGTAGACTTCGTTGATAATTCAGCGGCAACGAGCTCGCAGATGGAACGCCGAAGTTCTCGAGAAGCGAGTTTGAGCATAGTTTCCAAAAGTTCGAACTACGCGCAGCCCCGTCCGCTGCGAGTGTCGATTTTGGTATTGTTGTCGCGCTTCCGGTCGATACGCGAGCCTCCGTTAATTCCCGGCATGTCACGGACTCGATAGACGATTATTCAATTGTACTTCACGGAGTCAGAATTTTATAAGTGAAAGAATAAAGTTACACGATGAATTTTGAGCCTGACAAGGGCGAGAAGATAGGAGATAATGGCTCGCGCTCGATACTCGCCAAGTTCGATGCTCATCTTCTATTCTCGCTTTTCCCTCGAGCTTCGATCGTTATCTCTTCTCCGGGGTTAACGCGCGCACGCGGCACCAACAGCGATGAGTCTTCGTCGGCTCGAAAACAAATTAACGGGCTTGAGAGTCATGTTTAACGAGAAAAGTTTGCGATTGCCTCGATTTTCCGGGCAAATCGTCTTTTCGAATTCCGACGAAACGGCGTCGATGTCGGCACCCGTTTCAAAGTAACTAATTTATATGCATTTAAACATTCTCATTCCGAAGCCCCATGCAGTTGGAGTTTGCGAACACCGCGAGCTCTGCCATGGTTTCGGCTCGGGAGTAGATTCCATCGGAGGAGAAAAAAAAATAGAAAGAGAAAAAAAAAAGCGAAAGCGCACCCTCAGTTTCATTTGCTTTTTATTAAATCAACTAGAGAACTTCGGGCCCCTTGTATAATATTTGCGTCGCACGATTTCTCTTTCAACAATATAGTACATTCGTTTACATTTATCAAATTTCAACCTCGTCGCATTGGATCCGCGAGATCCGCGTGTCCAGAAGACATCTGCCTGATTTACTCACATTTTCTTTTTTTTTTGTATGCTTGTTGCGTTTTGTTTGTCTTTTTCTTTTATTCATCTCCGTCTCGTTAAGTACGATAGTCAAAAAATAAATCTCATCTTTATCTTTTCGTTACGAGTAACAAGCTCGTGAGCGGAATTGTTACCACATTTTTCGTATGTATTATGATTTTTTTTTCTTTTCGTTTTTTCGTTCTCTTTTCTCTTACGAGAATGAACGAAAGAAGGGGGAGTAGCAACGGACAATAAATTCATCCCGTTTCGACAATCGACTATCGCAGTGAATACCAATGGAATAAAAATGATGATTCGATCGTGAAAATTCTCGTAAAGGCAGTTTCGATCGCGCGAAGACGAAAGCTTCGTATCGAGAGAGACATAATTAATGATTTATCGCTGAGAATCCTCGTTACTCGCGATAAGTCGAGCGATTGAAAAATCCTTCGTGCTCGAATCTTCGTCGTCCCACCTCAAAATTTGTTCGTTCATCGTCTACAATTAATCACTGCGCAACATCCAACCTAATTATTGAGCTACCCGACGGAGGAAGATTCTTCCTTCGCTCGTTCACGCTTCTCCTTCATTTTTATTTTCTCTTTCATGCTACATCTATGTATTTTTTGTATCGCTATCGTTACGCACATAATGTATAATTCGCCCGATCACAATATAGTCTCCTTCTCTTACGCGACAATATTTAACAAACAACGAATTTTCCTTTTTTCTTTTTAATGATACATTTTTTTTGGCACCACGTGACTTCACGATAGCCCTGTGTGATAAAGAAACATTTTAACAAACAACTGTAACATTTTCTCGATCGCCATCGATTTCGGTTTTTCTTTTTTTTTTCTATCCATCCAACCGTTTATTTAATTTTTTTTATTACACTTGTCGCGCGTTGTAAGTAGTAAATAACGATACAGGCATTGATGATCACGAGCCCGATAGAATATTACGCGATAATTACATTGTCAACGTCTACGCTTTTAGATTCGCTTATAGTCTAATGATTAATGCCTGTTCGACCTTGAAACAGTTATAGTTCGTCGCAGTATAAAATAACTGTAGGTACTATCGTTTGAGCTGGGAGGATCCCGTTGGCGCGTGTCTTCTATTAGGCCGTAGGTACAATTAGAGTGTAACATACAGTTTGCATAACGCTTTACCACGTGGGATATAATAATCGTAAAGACGATTTATACGCGTTGATTCGTCATCAATTATTATTATAATTTTTCTTCGATCCGGGAACAGAATGTAATATGGGAGGAGACATTTCACACACAGAAACGATACGGGTACAGCGTTCGGTGTTCTTTCATTGCTGAATCGTTTCGTTCTCGTCGTATCCTCTCGTCGATCTCGCCATTTAATTTTTTCATACAAAAGAGAGCCCATTGTTCTTGTCCCCGTGATTCGGCATAGACTCGAGCGACGATCGTTTTTCGCCGCTTCGCAATCGATTGCAGAGTCGCGATAGCGGGACGTGCGAAAAAGTTGTTCGGCATTGCGCGGAAGAGTGTTCACGATTTTTTTCGTACCCAATTTTCGCCGATTCAAGGTGGCTGCTTCGTGGAGAATTGAAAGTTCTTCCGGCCTCGGGTCTCGTTGGCGTTCGCCCGCGACGAATCCTCTCGATGACGATTCCGTCTCGTCGAAGCCTCGCTCACGGGGCTCTGCTCGCGGTCTTGCTGATGTCAAAGAAGCACGCACTTCTCGTTCGGATTCCGCGGCTGCGAGCGCAACGGCTGCGACGGCAACGGCGTCGGCGAGGCTGGCCTACCCTCGACCGCCTGGATGCTTTTCATTAGCTCCCGAAAAACCTGCAACATTTCGACCAAATCTATCCTTCGCGCACAAATGCTTTTCCATGTTAACAAAATGGAAAAAGTTTTTTCTGCATCTAAAGCAAACTTTGTCATTTAAATCCGCCTCAGTTCTGAGAATTTTTTCGATTAAAACGCCGAAAAACAATTTCGCCGAATCGACCGCAAGAACTAACTCGTTGCCGATGGTAATTAGTCGTGTATATACTGCGATTAACGAAAGCCTCATACCTGAACGACTCGGCAGTTGAATCGAGCGCTGCACTCGACGTACCCGCATCGCCAGTGCTTTCTCACGAGATTGACGATGTCCCTGTATCTCGTGCCCGCAGCGACGGCGCTCGTGAGCTTGTCCTGCTTATTTCCGACGACCAACAGCGGCACCCCCCTCATGTCCCTCGCCTCGTATATTTGCTCCCGCAGCGTCCTTATGTACTGTACAAATGTCGACGCTTGTTAAAACTATCGGAAAGAAGAATTCGTCCCGTTAAACCCGTAGATACACGTCGGGCGATCCATACTTTTCGCTTTTATGCGTGTTCACGGACGCGCGACGTTCTGTCGATAAACGTCCCTTTTCATTCGATTCAACAATATTCCGATCGCTCCGCTAAGAGATACGAGAACGCCGAATGTATTGGCAATTCGGTTAAAGCAATTTGATTTTTCGTTCGTTGTCCGTCGGGTGGATAAACGTCGCTTATCGTTAAATTTAATTGGCACGTTTTTAGAGTGGCATTGAATGGAAAAAAGCTACTCCGGGCTTTGCAATCCAGTAGATTGCCGGGATAAGCGCTATTTGTCGAATGTATACGGTCGGTGTTTATTCACCACTGTTTGCCCGAGCCGTATATATTTCTATCTATGTATCCACGGAAATACTTGTCTCGGCCAACCGCAGACCGGATGCCTTGGGGTTCGCTTCAAATCGATCGGCGCATCTCGACCGGATGCATCTACTTGTTTGCGATTCAACAAACTTCAAATGCTAGTAGAGCCAGAAGCATCGTTTGGACGATAATAAGCTTGCTTCGGGAGTCTCGGTCCCAATTAGAATAATTAAATGCAAATCCGACGAGGGATCTTATGTTGCGCCATATACGAAAGGATTTAATTGAAAGCCAGATCGAGTGGGTTCCAGTGGTTTTATTACTTTTGATTCGAGCGAAGATGATAAGCTTGTAGTTTTCAAAGGCGATATTCGAAGCTCCTCTGGTTATCTCGGGTCATGATTCACCCTTGGTCATTGTAGCTCTGGATGGCAGGCCGGAGCTACTTGAAATGCAGAACAATTCCGAACGGATGCAGTAAAAGAATGTAAAGCTTTCACGCTCCGAGCAGGCTATGAGTCGTGCTCGCATTTCTCTAGTGTCAATCCTTGCTGCGTGAAAACTCAGATTTTTTTACGGCGTTCCGTTCCACTTGCTTTTGACTTGAAACATGGGTTCTCGGATTACGTTACATCGTCTGTGGAAAAAGAAGATCTTTCCGCATAAAATTTTCCCGAGTACTCGCAGTATTCATTAACTTTTTTGCTTTGCGAGCCCCACGACTTTTCGCGAATTTCAAGTAACCCCGCATTTTCCTATTGCCATTGCACGCTGCATGGTCGATGCAGCTGTCCCTCTCAAACCCTATTCTGACATAGGTGCGATATAGATGAGTAGGTCTTCGCGGGACTACGAATGGCAAATACAGAATCGTTGTTCAAACGTTTGCGAACCGAAGAAAAGCCCCCATTCTGACGCAGTCACCCGGCAACGCGGAGGAGCTTTTCCTAGCTAGACATTCAAGATTTAAGCCAAGCACCGTCCTATCTTCCGAAGCTCTTCTCGGCGGTATCCTTGCCGGGCCACTCGCCATCCTCGTGGATTCTTCTTCCCTATCACGAATCTTCTGTTATCTCCCATTTCCAATACACTCTACGGTGCAATGTCATATGCTCCACCGTAATTTCATATCGAGATACGGATTTGCACCTCGGCTCAACGAGCTTATTGTTGTTATCACATTGAAGTTTTCATTTGATCAGAAAGGAAGTCAACTTGGAATTTTTTTTACCCTCCCGTTTCTTCTGTACATACGGAATATATACAGAAGTTTTCTCCCCCGTTGGGACTTTCAACTTTTTCTCCCGATGAGCTCTGCGCGAAGAATTCTTTCCGGTCAGCGAAGCTCCTCGGCGCTATGAGGTATGGAACTGTCTCTGCCCTACACGCTTCGCAGACACAGCGAAGAGATGAACTGAGGAGATAGACCGTACGAGCGTGCGAAAGTTTGTTCGCTACAGTAATGCGCGAACCTTCCTCGAGTGGCTCTTCGTTGGAGAAAAGCATTCGCAAATGCAACAAGGCACTTCGAGTGCATATCTCATTGCTAACGCTACCGGGGAATACAATGAAGCTCGGAATGGTGGGAAATAAATTGTATTTTTTTTCTATCACAATAGAAATGGCAATAAGCCAGTAAGATATTCTTCGTATTCCTTTCGATAGCCCGTTTTTTCGTTGGAACATATTCCATCAACAAAAGCCATGGATTTCTTTTAATGGATCGCAAAATGATAGACCGATTCACAAATTGTAGAAGTGCGCAGAAGTTCCCGACATTTCATGGATGCAACGCGGGTGGTTACCGATTCTTGACCAGCGGCGACAAAAAGTACTCGGGAGAGCGGAAAAGTTGTCGAGCCGGAGGCAAAGCAGTATTTTTCTTCCCCAGAGAAGAAAAGTAGCTGTCGGGTCGATGAGCCATTGCAGGCATAAAAATTTGGTCAATATTACCACAGTCGGGAGAAAAAAAGCGTATGACACTCGGAAGAAAGTGCATTTTCACCTCGAATGAATTACTTTACCATTCCAGAAAAGACAATACGCAAACAACATTGCGAAATAAAAGTTTGCACATCGTTTCTCTATTCTTCTTCGCTCTTCACAAAGCTCCGCGAGAACGCCAAAATTCATTACCATACTTTCTCATGGTGGAAATTTCGCAAAAGCAAAAAAAAAATAATGGGTAAGCAATGCGCGAGTTTCTACGTCGCAATCATATTTCCTTTCACTGGTTCCTCGATTCATCTTCGTCGCGCTCAAGGACTCGTCTCCGGCTCCGAATTATACGCGCGCGATTGAATTTGCCCAAAAGCCGAGACGTGACTTTCCGAGTAGCGCTGTAATGCTGTGTTACATTCGGAATTTTGTTCTGTTATCCGCTATAACGTACTCTACGAAGTTGTTTCATTATATCCGCAGCAACGCACGCGGGGGCTCTCGCTGCTTTATGTTACTACTATTGCTGTACGTAGATCTAGATAATGCGCTATGTATAGTGCACGCATATAAATTCAATACTATGGAAGCAAGGAGAGATATCTTGAGTTTCGACGCTCGGAGAGCTCGGCTTTCCCGTAATATCGTATCGTTCTTCGCAGCCGTCGAGGCGAATATAAATGGCTCCATATTCTCTCTCGGAGGGTTCTGTCCCTCGATTCCCCCGTACAGACTCGACGGTGAGCTTTTCCTTTTTTTTCACGCACTCTCATTGTCGGAATTGACAAGTGGAAAAAGCATTTCAGGTATGTCGACGCATTTGAATCCAGGCGTTTTCATACATCAGCCTCCAGTTCGGGTATGCTGAGCGTCAACATTTATTTCGAAGGACGAAGGAAAAATAAAACCAAATGGAATAAAATAAAACCAATGTCTTCACGTGGTAAATGAATCTTTTTGCGTTAGGCTTATTCCGAACAATTATAGTCTCCACGGCCCGTTTGTAAATTCCCTCGAGCGCGGGTTGCATGAAACGATTTGATGAGTTACGCAAAACGTGACTCGGCTATTCAAATGGAATTATCATAAACGCTCGGTGCGCGCTCGCGCGATTTCGTTAAACCGAGAAAATGCTTTAATGTCTAGGCAAAAACGATGGCGAGAGTACCCGTTGAGAGTTTCTTTAACGCGCGTAGAATTTCTCATGGGTTGAAATCAATTATGAGTCGAGTTTTTCACGACTGTGAAGAAGTTCGCGAAAACTTCGTCGTCGTTTCTCGCGACGGAAGCTTCGTAATACTTTGTCGCACTATCGGGGAAGAGAACCCTTTCATTTAGCTGCCCGATGGCTTCTTCCGTCATTGAAATGAGCCGAGCGTGGACAAAAGGCAAAGAGGAAATACGCTGCAGTCGATATCGCTGCATTGGTTCATCGCGAGTCGAGGATAATTGCGATAACTAATTTTTATCGGCAGTGCAAGGAGTGCCATTTGCTTGTTTTCCCACTTGAGAACTTGCGAAGAACCAAAAGTGATATTTGAAAGAATAACCCTAAATTGCACGTTATTCAAAAATTAAAAGTTTCGAAAATTAAGAGGTATTAAAAAAAACCACACTTCTAAAGAAAATTTATGAGTCAACGGTTAATGAAAAATAGAAAAAAAAATTTCGTCGAACTTATTTTTTTTAAACTGTTTGAATTTTGTTTTCATCAGAAATTAATGTTTTTAGACCTTTTATATGATTGACTTATCTCAATTTTTATCCCATTGGTACGTATTCGACATTCTTTCTGAAACTCACTTTTGGGAGAAGTGCGACAATAAACCCTACTCGATAAAACCGGTATAATAATTAGGTGTTCAAAATAAAATTATTAATGAAATCGATTGTCGCTGTTATCGATAATTGATAATAATGACTAAATATCGATTAGTGATTCAGTCAAATCGGAGACAACGATATCGTGAAATATTTACCTGAAAGGTGTCTTGATTGCTGAGATCGAATACGAGCACGTAAGCGGTGGCGCTTCTCAGCCCGTAGTAACGAAAATCCGTCCATTCGAGATGGGTGCTGACCGGGAAGTAAGGTATCGTCGGAAGATCGGTGATCTTGAGCTCGTAAAGACGCTCGGCCAGTACGACGCTCGGATAGAATGTTTCTCGTCTCTCGGTCGGTCTGTACTCCTCGAAAAATTCGCTCCATACGAATTGCTGGAATATAATATTCATCATCTCATTCATTTATTTATTTTATCGTTATTCATTCGCACAGCTGTTTGCATCGCGAGTCTCAGAGAAGATCGACGATTGTCAGGCCTGAAAAGATCCGTCGTCTCGTCGTCGACGACCCCCTCCACCAAATTGACTTTCTCGACGATCGAGCCCCGATAAGATAAGTCTCAGTTTGCCGAAATCGCGATTCCATCGAGAGAATCTTCGTTTTTTCCTTTTCTTCTTTATCTCTCACTCGCCATTTCCCTGACGACGTCGGGAAGAGATATTCAGCAGAAGTCAGCATAGTCGAGAAATCGTCTCGGATCCCGATTGGCGGAAACTACATTCGGAAATGAACGGAACTCCGAGGCGTTTCGTCGGAAATGAGTTTCCTCGAGAGGACCCGCGCATAACGGCTGTCGTCTCGATTTTGAGTTTCGAAAACTTCGAGTCTCGCTCGCGAGGCTCGAATTGAGCGAAAGGAAAACGGGAGATCGAACGAAGCCGCGGGGCGCGCGGATATTCGAGAAAGGCTGAAAATGCTGGTCGGACAGAGAAGTTCAGCG
Source organism: Ischnus inquisitorius (assembly GCA_963924025.1). NCBI lineage: Eukaryota > Metazoa > Arthropoda > Insecta > Hymenoptera > Ichneumonidae > Ischnus > Ischnus inquisitorius. The sequence continues at coordinate 14,162,627 of OZ001254.1, read as the reverse complement.
GGACGGAGAAGACGGGTGGCGCGATAGCAATATCGAGAGGCAATATCGCCGATGTATTAGCTTATCGGGGGGAGGGTTGGGGGGAAAAGGGACAAACTTTTCCAAGCTTCGTTTGACTTTGCTGGATACAGAGTACACGAAATTGAGTTTACCGAAGTTCTGTTTCGACCGCCCTCGAAAAAGCAGAAGGGCGCGTTCGGCATCGCTTCTCGCTCGTTGAATGCCACAGTCTACGACCTTCTGCTTCTCAGGGCTCGATATTATATTGAATAAAAATACCGCAGCCGCGAAGAATCGCATCGTGATATTTTTCTCCGCTCCGGCATCCAAGCCCGAAGACACAAACCCAGAGACATGTCTATTTGATTGAAATATCTTATTGGAAAAGAAAAAAATTCTTGGATTCCAAGCCGAAGCGGTTTCTAAGCAATGCATTTCCATTAAAACAGATGAATATGTTTCTGTGTGCACACTAAAGAATTACCGAACAAATATTCAATAGGACTCTTCGTTTTTTTTATCGATTCCCGCTGTGCACCTTCCGAGCGATTTGAAATAGTAAATTATGATACAAGGAAGGAAGTGCTTTTTTTTTGGAAATGCACTTGCCGGGTACTTTTTTTCCTAGGAAGATAGAAAACTAGTAAGTCAGTAGGGAGGAAAAGTAGTATGAAAAAGTAATACTTGTAATAGAACTACTTTTCCATCCGACCATATTTCTTGCCCGCAACGCGGGCGGAAAGTCGTCCAGCGGAAAGGAAAGTACTGCTTTTCCTCCCGCTATTCGAGAATCTGTAACTTTCCATCCTCGTTGCAGTCACATCATATGGTCATTCTAGCGTAGGTGAAAAAGAAGATATTTTTTCCGACAAAATGACCATATTCCATCCATTCGTCGTCCATTCGGCGAAAGTGGTCGAGCGAGAGGAAAAGTAGCCTGAGTAGGAAAAAAGGAGCTGAGCAGCATTTTTCCTCCTTGGGGAAGAAAAGTTGCTGACAAGTCGGTGGCCCATTGCAGGCATAAAAATATGGTCAATTTCAGCAGAGTCGGCAAAAAAAATAGCGTATGTCACTCGAGAGAAAGTGCATTTTCTCGCACTTTCCTCCCTTGCTGCGTAATATACCGAGTTGCCGAGATAAAAAAAGGAAAATTTGTTTCGGGAAGCAAAAAAGGAATGCAGCATTCATTTCGGAAGTTCGATATTTATTTGCGGTTTGCGTAAAATGGGAAATATTGCCGGAGAGACATCTGCGGTAAGCTCACCCGTATGATGCTGGATTTTCCGACTCCCGGAGCACCGAGAAAAACCACCTTCACTCTGTCGAGACTGTCGGCTGGACTCTCCTCTTCCTTCGGACCGCTCTCAACATTGTCGCTACCGATCGTCTCGTCCCCGCGTCTCTCGAAATAATCCAAGTCGAGATCTGAAAGACGATTAAAGACAAAGGTTTGTCAATCGAAGTCAGATCAAAGTCAGCTCGGAGTGGACGCTTTCAGCAAAAACCTGCGAATAAACGGTAAATCGGTACCGGTGATTATTTTTCCGATAGCAACCTCCGTCTTCGTCCTCGGATATATTTATTTGCCGGCTCTCTCGTTTGTTCAATACGCGATAAAACTGCGATTTTATTGCTTTTGTTGCTTGCTGTATACATATAGGCTGTATCATCCCTTGCACGTTTCGCGAAGTCGAAGTGTTTGCCGAGTATGACAAACATCGAGCGTGGGTCATCTGTTTGCACGTAGCAAATCCCGTCGCTCCGTCAGGGTAATCCATGATCGTTGGATTATTAACGCGTTCAGGTGGATTGCCGCGCAAATCATTTTAATAAAAATATTCCGAATATATCTTACGATTTTCATGCTAATGATAAAATTTGAAACAAAAAATAAAATAATATCGTCAAGCATTAATAAATAAATTATCTCGCATGCATTTTTTGTGGAAATTGTGTAAAATAATCGAAAACAAAAAAAAATGGACATGCGTAATTGACGGCCCGGTATTTATTTCATGACGTTAGGGTAATCTTATCCGGGACGCCAACTACGCATTTTTGTTTTTTTGGTTCTTGTTTATTTTGCACGATTTTCAATCGAAAAAAAAATACAATAAAATAATTTTTTTAATGTGTAATACGCCCACTTGGCTCGTATTAATTTGACTTTTATTAGAAGAACATTTTAGGTGCACGGCGTTACCTTTTTTTTGTAGAAAAAAATGTTGGGTCAATATATACACACTATATTCATTTGAATTGTCATTACCCAAATAACGTTTTCTCGCAACAAGTTCCAACTGCGGCGAGGGCTCGTGTTCCCGTGGCGCCGGCACGTCCATGCAACGAAAAGTGAGGCTTTTTGTATTCGCCTTTAATCGTCGTTACAAAGCAAACTTCGCAACACTATTTCCCGCGTGAGCGACGTAAACAGCGTCGAGGAATGTTTTTAAACCAAACGAATGGTTCCCTTTCCCTTTATTCGACTTCTCTTTGATTTATGTTTGTTTTTCTCCTTTTCAATTAAAACACAGACGAAAGAACGCCTCGGTAGGGGAACACTTATAGTTCGTTCGAAAATAATGGTCGGACGCAAGGTATTCGCGAATGGGAACCTGCGCGCGCGGAAATCGCGAGTCGACTGACCTCGGAATATGAAATAGAGATATCATTGGGTTCGCCGGTCCCCCTCCGTTCTGCCGTTCAACCCGGCGTTTCATCCCCTGCGGGGCCAGACACCTTTTCGTCTTTTCCCTCGCGGCAGCGCGACACCCATCACCCGCCACGATCATTCGATTCACGTTGTCACGTATATGGAGACTCAGCGATTCTTCGAACGTGACACCACTTTATCCTGGAAATTATTTCTCGCGACTGCCTCGTCGCGAAAAGGAGCGCCGCGGCAGTTCGGCAACGCGAAATACTCAGGATCGATTTTTTTTTCTCACAGTCCCCTCTTCGAGACGCTTGACTTTTCGTTTTTTTTTTTTGCGCGTAAGAAACAACGAAGATGTACTGTCTCGGGGATCAACTATGTGACGGCGGGGGAAATCCCGCAAAGATTGAGCTGTACACGAAGGAAATGAGATTGCTCGGTGGTGCTGTTTCTCACGAGACAGATTCATCGAAGACCTTTCCAATAATATATGAATATACAATATTCGTGTCTATTTATGTCTACAATATAATTTTTCTGTTATCAATTCACATTTATCTGTTCATGGAGTTTTGGCAACATTAAAAAAAAAGACCCTCGAACCGGAAGATAGATTCATTGGATGAAACGAAAATGGGGCAAAATGGACCGCGATTCAATCACATGAAAAATATGAAAATTTAAATTTAGTACACGTCTAACGTGTTTAGAATGTGGCAAAACGTTGAAAAATCGCATTTACGAAAAAGTCTGTCCGTTGTTTTTGAATTTAAGTGATTAAGCGATTTTTCCATTCACCCCACCTCGCCCAATACGCATAAATATATTAATAGAGTATAAAATATATACAAAAAAAAATGAAAAAAATGTAAAAAATTATATATACATTTTTTTCGTTTCATACCAAAGAACTGTAAGACAAATCGAAAAAATGTAATTTCTTCGTCGCATCTCGACCCATTCGTCAACGCACAGTTTCGCGTTGTCGTCACGTACCAAAAGCTTTCGTAATACTTTGCTTGTATTTTACTTGTTGCTGGAGAGACTCTTATTCTGTCAAGGCTATGTAATATATAGGTATAAATAAGCGCGCACATAGGTCGCGTCGTGAAACAGCTCGAATGCCGTTCACGTATCTTCGCGATGGCGAGAGCGCTTCGGGCTCAAAGAATATCGAAGATTCAGTCTATCCGTGTTTTGATTGATCGGCGAGAAGATGCTTTTTGTACTTTTCTCTCCATCGGCCGAGTATTGCTCGTTTCTCGTTTCATCCGCGATCGCACACGCGCTCGGTTTCCGGTCGCTTCGCTTATCAATTACGATCCTTCGGTCTCGGAAATGTTCGGGGCCATAAATTCGATGCGACTCGGCCTCGGTGAGAATCGCCGCCGATATCGGAGAGTAGAAAATTATTAAAGAAAACCCTGTGCGGGTCTCCTTATCGCCCGACCCACGAACGAGAAAAGCGCTCGAACGAGGAGTCGCGAGAATTGAATCGAATTGATATCTCGACCGAAATTCCACCAAGCGAGCTCGAAACCTGTGAAAATTCATGTTTTTTACTTCTGTTTTTTTTTTACTGTATATTTTATATCATCTTAATTTTCGCTCAGTATTCGCGGTCACGTGCGCGCAATTTTTCATGCGTGAAACCTCATTTCCCTTTACGAGGTTTGCGACCGCGTGCCCGGGCATCGCGCGCGTTTTATCCACGAGCGGGAATTAATCGCCTGGCGCGCGTGGCGCTAATGAAGCTTCGCGAGCGTAAAGTCCAACGACATCGGGCTCGTGTCTCCATTAAATCGGGCTCGGTCCGAATTGCCCGGTGTGAAAAAAGAAAAGCAGAATTACTCATCGAGTTTCGTCCGAAAAACTGTTTGATACGATTCAATAAATCGTAGCAATAATCTTTTATACCGAACGATCGTCTAAATGTATCGGATATTTTTCCGTTAGTGAACACAAGTTGATCGAACGCTCTTGTAACTTTTGCACTCGGGGATTTCTGACGATTCCAGCCCGGGTAGGGGGGAAGTTGAAGAGAATTCTTTCGCTCGGGAAGTTTTGTCAATGGCGAGACAACCGGAAAGCGTCGGACAACGGCGAGAGCTCCGATAGTCGTAGTTCTCGTACTCTTCGCGCAACACAGCCGAATACAGAGGGAATACAAAGTCTCCTGCGGGGTATCCAACGGTCAAGGGACTTCAAAAGTCGACTTATAGTTCTCTGACGACCCACAATTCCCCACAATCTCTCGATGTCATCTCCAAAACTCGCAAAATTCCCGAAAGGCGCACTCACGCACAGGCAACGTCAAAGACGAATTTATGACATTAAAACAGGTGTATTTGTTGCAAAATTCGGAAGTAATTGAAAACATTGATGATTCATTAAACAATCTTCTTAACCAATTTGTTGATAAGTTTTCAGAATTATTGTAATAAAAAATTTGTCGCAACTTGCTGTATCGTTGAAATTTTTCAAATTCTCATCCCGTCGCGAAGTATTCGCAATTCCTTTCGGACTTAACATTTTTTTTTGGAATCTAACGATGCTCGTCAATCCGATGCAACGAATTTTAGTTTAGAATTCGAATTCCTTTGTCTCGCAACAAATTCGCAATCCTCCTTTACGTCGTTCCCTCGATTCGGCGTCGATCAATCGCCATTTGAAACCGCGTAGTGCGTTACTATGTATTCAATTATCTGGCTAATCAATGCTTCGACACATTCCACATTGGAGCTTTGATCGAACAGGTTAGTTAACCGATGTTCATCGGTACACACGTGTCCACCACGGCAGTGCCAGAATTCCCATTCAACGCGGCCCTGTCGAGACTCTAAAACAGCCGCGTTCTGCGACAGACTAATGACTGATGAGCTTACTCGATGTCGAGCATTCCGCGATGCGAACGATACTTTTCTCTCCCATAATTCAATTACATTGTGACGGTCGGTATGCGAAACATAGTTTATCGACTGCCCCGTCGAACATTGCGATTCGCTCGAATTTCAAACTTCTCCAAGCGATAGAAATGATCATTTACTTATACTAAATTTCGAACAAACATATAAACAAATTATGATAGAACAGACCGCAGCACTTCTTGGCATCGGTTTTTCAGTAATTATTCGTTTGTGATCGATTCAACCGATCGATAACGCTCGCGCGATTGGCGCATTGTATTCTATACTATAATGCCAGGGATCCGATATTGCACCCTTTTATCGTCCCCGTCTCCCTCGGGAGCAACTCGGAGGGGTTGAGTGAAATTCGATGATTCTCGGGCGATAGTTCGTTCGAGAGACGAGAGCCTCCTTCGTGCAACCCTTTCGAGCTTCTAGTGTGCCGATAGTACGTTGGACGACCGTTCGAACGCACCGCAAACGGTGTAGCGATATCCCTGGGGGTTCTCGCATCCGCGCGAGAGGGGGTGAGCCTTTCAATGATGTTACCCGTATAGCTTTTACAGATATGAAGGAGAGCCCTTCGAGCATCGTCAGAAATCGATTTGCCGACTACGATAATGCGTTCATCGATTTTCGATACCCCTATTGGAAAATATCGAGGAATTGAAACGGGACGAGAGCCTTCTCCGATTCTCGGGTCGCGCGTGCAAGAATTCTTTATTCCATTTTATTTGTCGAAGAATTAAAAATAAGAATGTTCACTTACGGTATTGTCTGTGCGGCGGGAGGCTTCGCCGCCTCTTGCCGCTTGCCGTTTTCGTACCTATCTTGACGACTTTTCCCGTACCACCCCGTGTAATTATTAATGGTTTGAAACTTATTTATTCACTTATTCGACCAAAATAATTGCAACTCCCGCGATTATTTCGTTATTTTCAAAACTTCAGTCAACGAATTATATCTTATTTATCATAATCACAACGATTTACAACCAAATTTCCATCTACGATTATTATTTGTCGTTGCAGTATTATTATCACGCGTCGCTTCGAATCGACGATGTTTAATTGTATTTTTATCATTCGACTCTACGAATTTCTAATTCACTTGTATATATATTTTTTTTAAATTTATTTATTTTCTATTTATTGGCACTGAGAGATTACGATGATTAATTCGAACGCTTGTAAGATCGTATCTCAAATAACAACGTGAACATTTCGACTTCTCGATGCTCGATTGCCCCCTTGCCGCCTCGTAATTCCGCGGTCATGAGCTTTCAACAATTTCCGTTGCTCTCGACGCGAACGCTGATAACTACCCACTCGACCGCCCCCCCGTCGGCACGCACAATCCGCTGTCCTAACACTGTCTCTAATTACCGTGACTCGTGACGAACACGCGTTGCGATTAACACGCACGAACATTCACCGTGCACGTTGCTCACGCGAAGTCATTCGATCTGATTGTACAATCGCGTCTCGTATACTTTGACAAATTTATTTCCTTATCGTTCGATCTAGAATTATGAAAAAAAAAAACTACCGACCTCATTATCGTGTCGCCTTATGATTCGACGGTCGGAGATAGAATTTATTCTCGCCCTACAAAGGCGGTTCGAACTTGTGTGTTTGAATTCTTCATTTGCACTCGAATCTCGCTGCTTCCGTTTCCGAAGTAAGAGGTAAATTTTGAAAAAATGAATTACAACGCGACTTTAATTGATGCCTTTTTTTCTCGCAGTCGCAGCCTCGCGCGCCCGCAAACACTGTGCCTCCCGACCCCTCTCTTCGTTTCGTTTTATAACGAGCGATTATCGCGTTTTACGATTTTCTCCGGGCCTTCACGTTCCGGGGCTCGCACTGCGCTGAACTCGCGATTTCGCGGCCGACCGTGACGACAGTCTCGGACAATGAGATATCGAGAATCGTCGCGACGCTCTTCCGTGGCTCGTTTCACTCACGAAACGACGAGTTTCGGGGGGCAAAAGATGGGAAAGAAAACAAAAAGGATAAAAACGCCTGGAGCCCCAGCGTAACACATCGGCCAGCAGACACGAGGAGAGCCTCGGCGGCTCCGCTCTCTCTACCCCCAGTCGATCGAAACTCCCCGACTCGGCGATGCTCTCGGTGCGCAAGCGCTTCACCCCTTCCCGCCAATTTGTACCACAAGGCTTTTTTTTTTTTTTTTCTACCAAAACCCAAGAAACGCGACGTCTCCGCGATTTCTCATCGCCTATCCTTTCGATGCATCGTTATTGAACTCGAGTTGCGAATGAAATTTATAGATTTCAGTCTCGTTTTTTGCTCCTTTGAAATACCTCCTGAATACTCTCGTTTTGATACGTCATTCTTCAAAATAGAAATATCTCTACTCCGAAAATAAATATCTCGGTACATTATTCATTTGTTTAATTTACAATAGAATTAGTTGAGTCAATTCGTTCATTATTTATTGAATGTGATTTATTTATTATTTGTGCCAAAAATCGCGGAATTCGTAGAATAGGTTTTAAGAGTTTCATTGCAAATCGATTATATTTTTTCTATCCTTCGACTACCGATTGATCAAACATTATTCCGGGCTCTCGAACAGAGAAAAAAACACCTTCGCGAAATCTATTTTTTGCACCACTTAAAATAGTCGGATTTACACTCTGACGTTGGTTGCATTACGACAAAGCTATAGATTCTACCCCGGAATTGTCGATTTTTTAGTAAACTTTTTCTTTCATCAATAACGAGCGCATTATTTACCATGACGGATCTATTTTCTTGATTTTAGCCATTCTATTGATTTTATCAATTTCATTTATTTTATTTAGTAGTTACTGAGTATTTGTTTAATATTTATAACGATACGTGATGCACTCGTCCCTCAAGGCTGCCTCTCGACAGGTGATACGCGACGTCTCGGCTCGTATCATAAATGCAAGCAGCGTTTTCTCACTCTTATATCCGAAGGAATAAAGGATGAGCTTTGCCAGTTCCTAGAGGTTTTTTCTTTCATGTATATATGTATACATGTATATAAACTGTATGTAGCACGCGGGAGGGGTGAGAATGAAAACACCCGAGGATATACACGATTCTGCACTAAAGTCCGGAACTCGCAAGCTCGCACGTCCTTGGGTTGTATGCTAATTTGAAACTTCTTCGGCAAGCGGGAGGTCGAGAGGCGAATAAAGTTAAAAAAAATATATGTATATAGACATATATTTTGAAGGGAAGAAAAAAATAAGAACAGTATCTCTGGATGGTCCAGGCGTGAATCTGTACGCGAAAAGCGCCACTTATGCAAAGGCCATATTATACGCTGCGGAGAGAAAAAAATGATCCAGGGGCGCCGGAGAGCACGAAAGAAAAACTCGAGGCGTAAACGACTGGGGTGGAGACAGCTCGTTGAGGAGATACGACGAAAAAAAACTGTCTACAACACGAGACTTTATCTGCACGCTCTCTCGCAGCTAATATATTTCAACTGGAACAACGTTGCTCCGAAACAAAAATTAATTCGCGCACAATTCGTATGATTCTTTGAAGCGCGACGATGTGTACAGAAAGAAAATGAAATAAATCGAGATAAACGTTGTCGTGAGTCTCGAGTAACGCGCGACGAGCGCCGGTATTTCATCGGGTAATTAGGTGGTTCGTTGAACGTGGACAAGAACAGAGAAGGGTGAGGCCGCTCCGTGGGTCGTCTCAAAGGGAATAACCCTCGCTGGACTCGAGCGATCCCCTTATTCCATACTGGCTTAGCCTGGACCTTCGCAAAAGCTTGTTTTTTTCTCTCCGCGTAACGTCGATCGCTTCGAAAGCGGGCGGATGAAAGATCGATAAATAGCCGGACGAGAGGGTCGAGAGTTTACGAAACTCCATCCACGAATGGAATTAATCCCGTCGTCAAAGAGGAAATCAGAGCATTCCGTTAACAACGCGCGAACAAGTCGCGAGTGGCCCGGAACTCGGCCAATTAAACGATGCCCTTCGTTGGCTACGAATAAATTGGAATACAGACGATTGTCGGTGACGAAAAATATAAATGAAAAAATCATCGAGACGCATAAGTGATTCAGCTTTAGAAATATCTTCATATGAAAGGCGAAGGCTTCGTAATTTCGAAATTTTATTCAACGTTAATTTATGTATACAATATTCTTATATTTGCATATAAAAATGTTTCTTTCTTTATTCATCTATTTAGCTTTTTCGAGAAACGAATAGATAAAATTAAACAAACTTGAAGATAGATAGAATTAGCTGGACAGTAATTAGTTGTTACGTCGGTGATTCCGAAGGTGTATGCCATATTATACGGAAAAGAAAACATCTAACGTACGTGTGGATTGCTTATGTTTTGTCTCTTTTTCAAATACTTTACAATACCTTCAGTAAATCCTATGAATATTAGTCCTAGAAGACCCGCGGCGAAACAATTTTTGCTCTGAAATGCCAAGCCATTCGCGAATGCGCACGAAACAAAAGATAGCATGGCACTTCTAGGATTAATTCAACATTTCTTTAGACTATAATTATCGTACGTTACGTTTGTATTTACACGTAGTTTCGTTTAAACTGTTATTCAAAGCAAAACGCAAGCTTTCGGAATTGATGATTCTATTGTTTTATATTTTGTTTCTGCTTTTCTTCGCTGTTCTCTACTCTCGACTTCGTCGAAGGCTATTGGCTGAGGTAATCGTTCATTGTTTAAAAAATTAATTGACACTTGCGCCTTACTTAACACGGAACCATTGATAAATATTCTCGTGACGTCGCTTGTTAACACAGCTAAAATAATCATTGGAATAACATATATAATAAAAATTCTTATTCTCGATTCGGTAACGATTCTACCTTTACACCGTTATTGACATTAATATTATCCACGTTTGTTGTTTCTCTTTTTCTTCAATTCTTTTTTGTATTCTTTAGCGTAATGATTCCCCACAAATCGGGTGCGACATATGGAACATTAATCTGCGTGCAAATCAAGTACGGCAAATTTATGTAATAGTAAGAAGGCTTATGTTTTTACATATTCATTATCGCAGATTAAATTCTTCTTTTTTCGGATCAAAGTCTCGCGAAACTTCGGCCAATTGACTTCACGTTTGTATAATATTGCTTTGAAAGAACGAATCGTTGCATCGAGCCTTCTACGATCGTCGCTTGTCTCTCGAGTAACACTTTTGTCGTCAACGATCCGTCCGATATAGGGAAAAATGTTTGATACCACCGTATAGTTGCCGAAGATCCCCCGAACGTGGGATCATGTAATATGCACACTTCGTGCGGGAAGCTGTAACGAAGTGTTACCGGCTCCACGAAAGAATTACCCTCATAAGCCATCCCCGGTTTTAACGGAGCATTCATAGAGTTGTGGATTCACTTGAGCTGCACCAACACCATGAAGTATGTCACCACCGCTCCGAGTACCTATGGACACCATGACGCATTGAGTTAGTTGAAAAATGTTCGCGAGAAAGTACACTTAGAATGCATGAAATGTATTGGATTTTTAGAATATCCACGAAATTGATCGAATTTCTGGAGATAATAGAATTTTGGCAAATAATCGAAATTTTGGAGATGGTCGAATTTCTGGAACTGAGACAAATTCGGGAATTAATCGACTTTTTGAAAATGATCGAATATCGGAAAATAATCGAACTATTGGAAATAATTGAAATTTTGGAAATGGTCGAATTTCTGGAAACGTTACTAATTCTGGAGTTAATAGAATTTTTAAAAATGATCGAATGTCGGAAAATAATCGAACTATTGGAAATAATCGATTTTCTGAAAATTATCGAATAGAATTCATAAAATTTCGAGAAATTCAATAAATGGCCCGACATTATTTAATTTGTTTTCAATAAATATTCTTGTAGATAAGAACGTTTGAATCGTGTAAGATGCATCGAATGCATGTTTCATATGTGTATATTTTTCCGCAATCTGGAATGTTTCAATTTTTTTACCGAAGCGAAGAGATCGAGCGAAACGGTGAAAAACTTGGCTCCGGATATTGACATCGCTTTCTGGCACTGCTGGCACACGATCTGAACGAATGTCTTGGCCTCTTCTGAGCCGTCGTACCAGTGGCAAGAGTACGCGGCTTCCATGACCGATGAGCTCTGCATTGATTGAAGAAAAGACGAAAAAAGAGAAAGGTTCAGTAAATACACAAAGCAATAAGAAAAATATGAAAAACTCAGCGGAAGCGCTCCGAGCGAAGACTTGCCTCTTCAATCAGACGGTTTCCGAATATGCAGAACAAGAACACCTGGCCCAGAGTGTACAGCAAATAGCCAATAGTCGTAGCCGCATAAACGTCCACGGAGTTTACCTGAATTATGTCGAAAGAAACGAAAAAACGAAAAACGTATGAATCAATGCGTTCCTTGCTCGACAATGCTCGGTGTTTGTCGCCTCGGTTATTAATGAAGATTCACCTTTGTCGCTTGATAAGCGAGAAGCGTCAGAGTGATCGTGGTCGCCAGCATGTGCAACAACAGCGCAACACCGTAAGCGTCTCCGACGACTGTTACCAATCTGTAACAAAGATAAACACGCGCGCCATCGTTAATGTTCGTCTTGCGGCGCGTCGCGAGGGTTGTAACTAGATGAATCGAATGAACGGATCAACATATGCCTCAATGTTAGAGGCGTATAGACCACCGCGCTATGCCGACCGACCGAGTTATTAGCTCGATAAAATTTACTTATTTAAATGTCGAAGCCATAGCGGCGTGTCATCGCCGCGCTCGCCGCCGTTGTCCGGTAGATCGATTGACCGCGGTCGTTCCTCGAAGCCCGCATCGCCGTCATTTTATTAAATTCGCAGCGAAATCGCTTCGATCCGATCCGAAGCTTTGGGAGTCGTTCGCGATGGCGTTCGTCCCGAGCGAAGTTTCGTCTTTTCTCTTTGCCTTCATTTCCATTCTCCTTCCCGTTTGCCGTGGTCTCTCGACCAACGGAAGCGTGTTTCTCCCGAACATTCTTTCGTCGTGTCGCGTTCGCGCTCGCGCCGTTCTCTGTATCGGTGAATATTTCACCGGCGTTCGGGAAAAACGGAAGGAGAATCGTACGGCGAACGTTGGCCGGTCAAAGGGAAAGGGGAAGGTGGGACGAGAGACGAAAGGGGATGAAGAGTAGCCGCCGTTTGCGCTGCGGGCACGCAGCACACCCCGCGAATTGTTCAGTCCGGAGGGCACGTCCCCCGTTGCGGTCAATATCGCGCTCTCGCCAAATAAATAGTTTATCACTGTGGGAAAGCACACACTCGCGCACGGTTACGCTCTTCTAGACTATCTCTTCCACGCTCTATAGCCTCGACGATGTACAGAACGATTCAAAAAAATCGTGCCAAGTCATCTCGTCGATATAAACATGGCTTGTAACCAAAAAATGCATGTTTCTTATAGAAAAAAAAAAAAAACCACAACGCGCCCCAAAACCATTAAGGAATTATTTTTTGTAAGTCAAAATAGAAAAAATCGATGGATACAAATGATTTTTTAAAATCCTAATTGCCATTTAAAGGTACCAAAATACTAGTAATAATAATTATTAGTTATTGTAGTAAATAAATTTTTTTTATTTTAATAAAATTTATTTATCACAATAAGATATTATTGTACTATTTTTTAAATTTATTATTGTATTACTAATATTAATATGATTCAGCTTTAATATTTTACCCCCCCTTGTATGAAAACTATTATTGTAGAAGAAAAACGAAAAGCGGCGATATTATTTCCCGTTTTTTGCCATTCGAAGAACCGTTAGCCGGGATGAGATCCCTCGAAGTCGCCGAACGTTTCGTTTTCCCGAAGATGTACGCCATAAGAGCTCATGAATCATTCGGCGGGAAACAGAGTTCATTCGCTCGGTGTGATAGATCCAAGGGGGCCCCCTCACTCGGCCGGCGACGACCGCGACCACACGCGACCGTCTCTCGTCGCTCGCTTTCGTTCTCATTTTTTTCATTTCCCCTTTTCTTTTTTCTTTCTACCGTACGAACGACTTTCCCATCGTTCACAGGGGTTGGGTAAAGTCTCGTGAGTGCCCCTTTTTTCGCGGCCTAGAGTCCATGCGCCGGCACACACACACACACACTGACGCACACACGAGAAAAACGCATAATCGGTCATCTCGAAGACTATCGCGCTTCGAATCCCCGGAAAAGAGTTTCCGTTTTCCGTTTTGTTTTTTTTTTTTTTTTTTTTTCCGGTAAATTGACGATTGATGAAGAACCCACCGGAGAGAAACATATTGAATTTCCGGTTGTAAAAAGTAGAAAACAATCATTTGTCACGAAAATGTCTGAATATTTAGAAATCGGGAAGTCCAAGTACGAAATAAAAAAGAAGAACGAACGCAAGCGATTAACATCTAAATTGATTAAACCCGCAGTGGTCTGGACGTTCGTTCGAGTATCATTAAATTTCGATGAAATTACTCGAAAGTAATTCGGGACAAAAACGTATATGTATTTTCGTTATCTCCACGAAATTTAATTTGTAAATTAATCATTCGTAGCGAGATAGTCATCGTTCGACGCAGGCATAACGAACCGTTGAATGAAATATTGGTCCGTAACTCTCGTGACTACAAAGTTTATCCGTAAAATACGTTTAATCGAGGGCGAAACCTCCTCGAATACTGATGGGGTGGGGGGAGGGTTGACTGTCACGCAAGACCGTTCAAAGGCTGAGAGCCCAGTCATTACGCGTTGGATTATCGTACTATCGTCGAGCGCACGATATATTGCCCCTTTATATATCATCGGCTTCAGCATGCCTCGAACGGCAACCCGACGATAAATAATGCCGAAAGCCGACACTATAAGCGAGCCGAAACCTCCCGATAGCCCGGTGGATTATTATTAACACCACTCATCTTTATGAAAAACCGATGATTTTTTTAAATAAAATAAAGGATGGATTTTCTTTTGATAAAAAAAAGGATGCTTTTAAAAAAAAAAAAAAAAAGGATGCTTTTTTTTTTAAAAAAAAGGATGCTTTTTTTTCATAAAAAAAAGAATGGTTTTTTTTTTATTGAAGCAACAACTTAAATTGTAGTACTAACCTGACGACGTGCTTGTGCCTCTCGACCCAATACTTTATCGCGCTTCTGACGAGCATCTCCTGTTTCTTCGTCAATCCGTTCGGTCCGACGCCGCCGTTGAAGGTCATACCGGCGGTGGGTCTAAAAGTGGCGGTGAAATCCTGCCGATTGCTGTATATCCCTCGCAAATCGAGATCGAGCATGTTGTCGCTTTGCGGGGGAGGCGGCGGCGCGGTTCCCGTGGTGTCCCGGAGGTGCTCGGCGCTTCCGGCCTTAAAGAGCTCGTTGCTGTTCGGTACCACCGTGTCCAGGGTCGCGCTCAGCTCCATGAGGGGCTTCATTATCGCCTTGAGATGCTGGAGCTGCTCGCACGCGAACAACAGCCACGAGCAGAAAAGCACGTCGAGAGAGTTCGCGTCCATCATCGTGAAGAAGAGCCAGTAGAATTGATAGAACAGCGTCAGAACGTGACTCATTCCGTGGCTGGGGTCGTAGGGATACCAAGAACGAACCAGAAGTCTTGGCATCTGCACAACGAAACAAAAAATTAATCATCTCGAAATAATTATTCTGAAAATTATATTTGAAATAAGTAAATGAAAAAAAAAAAAATCATTTTTTTTTTCGTACGGTTGAAAATCGTGGGTCTCATCAATCAAAATATTATCCCACCAATTGATTAGTTAAGTCGATTGATCAATTTATCGGAGCGTATTTAAACATACGATCGATTTGAAGAATCAATCGATCTTGCTGCGTTCGGTCTTGTCCGATAACAATTAAAGGTTCGATGGATTTGGGGATTTTCGGAGTCGTGTCTCACCGGGATAATCGTTGTTTCGTTGGTTATCGGATCGATGACCTTCTTCACGGAATCGCCGACGAAGGTAATGCCGGTCCAGCAGATGCAGGAGAGAATCGTCGTTCCGCCGACCGCGAACAACAATCTTCGCATCTTCGTCAGCGCGATTGCGTGGTATCTCGCGTTGCTCTCGGCGAACAACGGATGACTGTTAGGATTGTTCCACACGGCCAGGACGCGATAAAACATCTTGCTACGCACCGCGAAGTACACGACCTTAACGAGCGCGTGTGTGAAGAAGAGCATCGTGATCGTGTTCGCCGTTAGATCGTCGACGTCGCCGCTCTCGAGTATCAAATTCACCGCGCAAAGACCGAATTGTATCAATATCAGTATCAGATGCACCTGACGAATAGCAATAAATATCGATATTCAGTTTCTTCGTCGATCAGAAAAACAAAAATGCAATTAAAAAAATCCGACTCGGCGTGCTCATCGACTACTCACGATGCAATAAATTTTGTGCATGAATTTCATGCCATCGTTGTAATAATTGAACATGAAGTGTCCGCTGAACTGCATCACCCTGATGTTGGGCATGAGGTCAGCGACCAGGCCCTGCTGCTTCATTTTCATCATCTGCCAGAAAATAATTCACGAATAATAATCTTTCTCGTCCGGTCGCTTCGCTGAGTTTGGAAAATCGATGAATAAAAAAAAAAGAGGATAACTAAGAAGAAAAATGACTGGAGATTTCTCGTATCTTGGCGATTATGGGAGAAAGTTCTCGATCGTCGAAGAAGTGGCGAGACGAGCGCCCCGCGAGCCAAGCGCGGGTTTCGCGGCTCGGCCATTGATGCAGACGAAAAAAAATCAAAATTCGTGAAATCGAAACGAAAAGATTGTTTCCCGAATTTGGTATCTTAGGGAATAACATTCTCAAACCTTGAGGCCGTTTGTTTTCTTCTTTTCGTCTTAATCCAAAATGGTAACGAGACGACGAAGAAACGCTTCACAAGTTAATCCTCCACAGTAATCCTCGTTGATTCGCGGATTATGTTGCTTTCACTGATCGATGATATTTAAAAAAAAAAAAAAACCAACACCGATGGAATTTTGAATGAATTTTTTTGCGCGACGCGAAACGAACGAAAAACGTGTTGTTCAAGAGAAAACAACGAGCTGCGTAGCTCGTCCGCGTCGGGACGTCTTCGTCGGCATCGGCTTCGTTCACCTGTCGCGGGTTTCGCTCGCTTCTCGCAACCCCTAACCGGATACGACGAAGGTGCCCCTACCGCGTGAACGCCAACGTTGCGCGCCCTTCTCCGGTTCCCCTTGTGCAACCCCCGCAAATGGCCAAACGTGGACGAATGGCCGTTCGGTACCGCGATGCGCAGACGTATTCTTCCTTAGGTTATTCTTTCGACCACCCCCCCTCCAGAATTATCGCGCACGGAGACTCGTCGTCTATACCGATCGCCATGTTGCTTCAAAACGACGACCCTTCGCCCCGCGCCGGAATCGTCTTCTTCTTCGTTGCCATTGCCGTTGCGGCTCCCCGGGGCTCGCGAGACTCCTCAATAATTCATAACGATAGTGGCTATCGATGACAAGACCGCATTTTCTCTTTAACGGGAGCGTAACGACGGGACACCGTACACCAGATCGACGTCCCTCTTTTTCTCAGGCGTTTCGACTATAGCTCGACCGACGCTCAGCGTCAAAGCCAACGAACTGACTTTTCATATTCGGCGGATCGAGAATATTCGAGATTCGACGAGAATTTCGAATGTTCCCCGATTGAACAAGAATCTGAAGATCTAGCGTATGGAAGGTGCTCGAAAGATTGATCTTACGTTATAATAATTCTTAAAAGTTATTAACAATCGGCGAAAAAGCACTTGTTCAACAAAAACTTTTTTTCTGGTCAAAATTATATGTTCATTTCCTTAATACGTATGGATTTTGTCAGAATTTTTTCTTGACTGAACATTTTTCTTTAATCTTGAAAAGCCTGTGGAAAATCACGAAAGCAGCCAAGTCACTGGCAATTGTTATCGAAGCTGAGTAAAAGTAATATTGATGTTGTACAAAAAAAAAATGCGCGAGCCATTTTGAAAAGAGCTGACCCGGAATTCGTCAACTAGCTCGATTCCGGTGTACGAGTTTGTTTTTTTTCACTGTCCAATTATTCATTCACCCCGAAAACATCCATCGACGACACCGTTGTATATTATTGACGAGCGAAGCATCTGGAAAAGCCATTAAACGATGTACGGAGTAGGCAATGTATGCGTACTATTTCTCTTGTGTATTATAGACACGTAACAATACACGTCGGCCAGTCGTGGACAGCTGCGTGTAAACTCCCCGTGCCCTATAATCAACAGCGTTATTACAACTTTTCATCGTCCCTGGTCCCCGCGCACACAATGAAGCAATGGTTCTCAGAATACGTGCTTCGCAATTACGCATTGTTGAATCTATACGCGACTTAATTGCATAGAACGAAAGAAATCGAGTGTATGTTAAACTGTTTTTACGAGCGCGGGAAGTCGGCACCGTTTTGCTTCGCAAAGAGGCGAGATCCGACGCTGAAGAGGGTTGCCGCGGCGCTATTTTCAATTAGCTTCGCACGAGCCTTGGACAACGTCTCCCCGGAGCGTAATTCTCGAAGGTGACGATTTACACGTCTTTTTTAGGGTGCTATTCACCCAGAAACGCATACAATATCGCGCAAACATCGTGAAACGCACAACCGACTGATAACGGGCGGTCTTGCAATTACCGCGAAAAAAGCTTACCACTGAAATTCCGCCAACTAACTTTATTGTAATCTATATAATATCTACGGTAATCTTACTTTTTGTTTCTGTTCTATACATTTTTAGGATTTCTCGACAACTCAATACTCGACGATACAGATTTTCTCGGTTTTCTTTTCTCGACGGGAAATATCAGAAGTACGGAAAATCTGAAATTTTCAGGGTCATCCTTTGTATCTGTAAAACCGTATCCAACGATTTCTCGCCAATGATCGGTTTTTAAATTCATCAACGTTTCGTCGGGATGCATATAAAGAATTCATCGATGTCGAATGGGAGAATATTGATTGCTTTTTAATATTTTTACCAATTTGCGCCTTTTTCGGCACACGCATCGGATATTCCAAATGTGATTGTTGAACGTTTTTCAACGCTCGGAACACGTTGGCACCGAGAACTGGGTTTTATTTTGTTTTTTTAACTAAAACAATGCTCCATTGGGAAGCCAAAAAAGCACGAAAGCCGCTGTGCGAGAAGCGAGAAAAATTTACAGGCCCGACCTCCAAAAAAGGAAAATAAATAAGTAATGAATTCGATGTGACTTCGATATGTTGATCCTGTCTAAGAATAGTTCGTACTCGCCTATGGCTCAATTTCGCATAGGTGACCTATGTAAACGGTTAAATATGCCGCACAGGCAATATCGACTCGAGTTTATGAGCAACGAGCTGGACACAGTCGGAGTCGTAGCGACATCGTCACAGTTATATTCATACTTGTCGTCGCGATCGAGAGTCCTTTATTATTTAGGCCGTTAATGCTCATAACATAAACTTCGCCGGAGCGATATCGCGAACCGACGACGGGTCTCTTATTTACGATATTTGACCGCGGATACGAAGGAACGAGCCGGGTCGTTTGTCCATCAATATATTATTTCTCGTACAATGATACCCCGACGACGGAAAACGTTTTTTTTAAATCCATTTCTGACCTATATTAAATCGACTCGCCCGCAAAACGGAGGCGAAAAATGGTCAAAGCCCATTTTTTGCAAATGCAAAAAATCTCTTACTCTTCAAAAATTAATTTTTCTTTTCATTTTTCAAAATATCGTATAATATGACCTAATAATAATGAGACAGTTAAATAATCATAATAAAATCATTGTTTCCCCAACGAAATGTGCTAAAGTGGCAGTCAAAAGTTTAAAGCGCCACCGACTATACTTAAAAAAAAAGACTTCCGCTCGTGTCGGTTCGTTTGTCAATCGTCCCGGAAACCAATTCTGTTTGCCGTTACTACATTGTTCAGTCGTTCAATGAGTTTTTGAGAAGACACACAACTTTTTCCCCGATTGTACTCTTCTGGGCTAATTAACCGTTTGTCTTCGAAGCCATTAACGATAAACATAGAAGAAGTCGTTCCCGAATCGACCCGGACCAGTGAGTAATCTAGTCGAGCTCCCGCGCCCTTTGACCGTCTGTCAGCTTCGTCGATTAACGAAACCGTCGAATACACGAAATCGCGAATAATAATCAGCCTGGCAATAGAAAGCCTTGAAGGCGACAAACGACGACTCATTACCTTGAATTTGCATTCATTTAGCGAAAAAAGGAAGGAAAGAAAAAGTTGTTAAAAAAAATCAGTCTTTAGGCCGAACCGGCCGAGTTCGTGTGTCGCAAAAATTTCAGACAGAGGTGACTCCGCGAAGCTTTCAACGGTTTTACGTTACATTATCGATTCTTATTGACGGCCGCGACGTTTCACGAGTGACGCGCAAAAGAAACTATGTTTCCTCGTTGTGACACGCACGCTAGAGATCCTATTGGACTTAACCCTTTGCGCGCGGTGAATAATTGAGATCGCGTCTAACCGGTCGACGATTGTACAGATAGCGGACTCAACGAGAACACGATGAAGGCTTGGGTGTCCCTCGTCGTGGCGCTGGCGATCGCGGGCACGGGAGCTCTGGGATTTACGGTCGAAAGATCGAGATCGGTAGTTCCCGGTCCCGCGATCTGGCCCGAACCGATCTTGGACAACGATCGGCTGGCGTCGATCAAGCTGCTTTTGAACGGAAAAATGTATGCTCCCGATTTGGACAACGTTTTGCCCGATTCCGAGAAGAAAGAATCGCTGAGAGAGGAAATCGCGAGTTGCTTGTCTTCCTCGGAAGGACCGCAGCGTCTCAAGAGATCGGAAGACGTCGAATCGATCGCGACTCCTATCGAGAGCAACTCGACCAACGCCGGCGAGCTCAACGCGCCGGCGAGCGAATCGCTAAGCTCACCGGAAACGGAAGCGTCGCTCGTCACGGCGAAAAAGACTTCCGACAACGTAACGCCGAGGAGCGCGGTGCTTTTGCTGATCGACGATGCCGGAATCGGTCGCAAAACTATGTGGAAGAACTTTGAAACTTCGCACAAGTTTAACGTTCAAGGATTTCTCCAGGCACGTCGTTAATCGAACTTTCGCGTATGAATAAACGACAACGCGATTTTTCTATTATTAACGAGAATTATGACATTGACACGCATAGAGCTGTCCCGTTGCCGAGATCGGTGATAGCGATGAGGCTTCGTCGGGGGCGCCACCGGCTTCCGGACGTACAAACGAGGAATGCGAATGCGAACGTCTTCTTCGCGGGAACGTCGAAACTTTGTTGTCGTGGTCGCGTCACGTTAAAGAGATGAATACCGGTAACGATTTCTTCTTGCCCATATGATATTTAAGGATTCGCTGAAAAATAAAAAGAATCATTACAATGCAATAATAACAATATTATTATTATTTTATTCGTATAATATATATTATATAATTTTTATATAGAATTTGAAAATCGTTCAAATTTCTTGGTTTTTTTTTTTTGTTACAGCTATGATCACGGCAACGAATTCGTCCATGCCTTGGTCGGTTGGTTCGGATGGACCGATTCAAGTGAAAGATCTCTATAACAATGACGAGCCTAACGGTATTAGACGAGAAGCACTGCGTTTGAGTCCCGGCATTGAAAACAGTTTGGGCCCGATGTATCCTGAGAAGCAATCGATTCGCCTCGCACCATCAATTTTGCTCCCATCGCCGATGAAGCAAGACGCAATGAACGGTTACGACGGAAAGTGGGACGTTTTTGATATGTTTTCGAGAATAAGAATCGCCTTCTTCCGCATACTTCTCGAGAGTCTCGGCAATTTGAGCGCGGCCGAGGACGAGCTTGGTGCGAGAAGATCCTTTCCGTTGCAGCCGAGCGTCGTCGAGCTCATTACCGATTCTATCAAAGATCTCCAATCGGTGTCCAACGACAAGGGATTCATTCTGGTAGCCATCGCTCAAGGAAACGAACTGTCGGCCGCGATCGACGTTCTTCGGCGCGAGGTAAACTGCAACGTAAAAAAAGTTCGATCGATAATTGCCGTGCGATTATTCGTGACACTAACGAGCTAATGTTATCGGAGGATCTATAATTATTCAAATTCTACCGGAACGTTGTTTCAGGTCTCTGTCAAAGACACTTTGATAGTCGTCGCGGGTATGTGCTCCAAAATCAACGAAACCGTACCCTTCTTCGCCGAGGGACCGGGCGACGAGACTCTGCGCGAGGCTCGCACGATCTGGAATCTTCCCGGCGCGATAAGAGCCGCATTATCCAGTGGTTGTCCCGACGAAGTATGCGGCAAGGAGCGACGATCCGAACGCTCGGCTCTTCCCTCGCTGGAGCTTCTTTCCTTGCCGCAGGATCTTCCGCGCCGACGTGTCGCTCGAGCTAAAGAGGAACATGAGACGGTGAATTTTATATGAGGCTTTTTTTCTTTATTTATTGGAATCAAAGTTTTTTCGCGCCGAGCGGCGTGTCATCGGGATTCCCGGGATATTTTTTTACACCTAAACGGGATCTTGAAATTTGAATATAAATTTTTTGTCCACACGTATATAGTAATATTTTTATCAACACGATTTTTATCTGTTTTATTGTATATTTTTTTCTTTTTCACAGAGCGATTCGACGACGGAAGAAAAACCGACGAAGGCTATATCAGAGGACGCCGAGCAACAGAGAAGCACTCCGAAACCGGGCAAGAGATCCGAAAACGGAGTTGGGAATATCAGGGTCGACGGCGTGGTCGCGGTTCTCGGAATCGTCACTTCCGTCACCGCTGCTCTCGCGCTTAATTCATAATGCAGCCGTAGGACGCAAATCTTCATTCCTACTTCCGTTGATGAAAAAAAGGGAAATTAGCCTCAAGCGATTCAAATTATAGCTACGCATTCTCGGTATCTTTTTGTCTGCTTTCGGCTCTCAGAAAGGATTCATTGATTTTTATTCCGTGATCTAGAATGACGGACGAATATAATCGAGTCGAGTAGTCAGAAATGAAAACGGGAGAAAAATTGTATTCGAATTGTGATTGCGCAATTATTGCACGGCGAGCGATGTCTACGCGAGATCCGGTTGCGGATCGTCGTATTCGAGCGTTTCTCATCGACGCGAGCTTGTCGCCCAAATTGCTTCGATTTCATCAATCTTTCGTTTCGATATATCGTAAAATAAATGGAATTCCCTAAGATCCAAGGTGATGTTCAGAGTGGAATTTCTTTTCATTCAAAACTCATTGAACGGCCGAATTTTCGTTTTCACGTTCCATTTGATGCCGGAGCAATGAGAGAGCGTTCGGGGAACGGACGTTGCATGTCGGACTACAATCGAGACCGGTGGAATAAGGAAGAAACGCGTTTTTTATTTACTTTTTTTCGCTTTTTCGTCGTTGGATTTAGAAAGCAAACGATCTTTGCGCCCGTAATTCGAGTTTTAGACGGGAATTCAGGTTTCAAAGTTTTATATCCTATGCGTCACCGATCCAGGGTACAACTGCGATGATTATTATCAAGAGAAAATATAAATTCGAGTTCTATTGTACTTTTCTTTTTTCTTTTTTTTTTTTCGCCGTCCAATTATACCGTGGCAATTCCGAACAATTATGGTGTGTATCACGCGTTCCCCACTGTCCCGCGGATAACAGTCTCGCACGTGAATTTCGTCAGACCGACCGACAATAGCGCAACGATAATTTCGATGCTCTTGCACGCTCGCGCCACTGGAATCTCAATTATTATTCCGCGGAATATAGCAAGAAAAGAAAATGAAGCCACGAGCGATTTGAACGACGATTCCCGTTTCTCGAGGAAAAAAAATCGTAACAATGTAAAGATTATTCAATACCCGAGAAAATGTGGAAAATTCGTATTGATTATTATTCCCTTGAAGACAGACGAAAAAATCCACAATCAATTTGCACCGAGTTTTCTATCTTTCGAGAACAAAAATGGGGATAAACTAGAACGATTATTATTTCATAAAAAATAGAAAAAACACAATAATAAAGTCACGAGCGATTTCCACGGTGATTCCCATCTCTCAGGTAGGAAAAAAATTGCAACAATGTAAAGATCATTCGATACCGTCTGCGAAAAAACACTAACCTACGGTCTTTCGTGAAAAGAGTTACGCAATAATAGAAGACACTTGATTGATTGCCCGGTATGATTGCAGTGAACTACGAGAGAATCGAGTGAACTTCAGGTCCAACGATTTTTTTTCTCTTTTTTTTCTTCTACGTTGTTGTTGCACGATCATTTGTTTGTATAGAAAATCTCGGGCTCCGCGCTCTCTCGGATCGTCGGTCGTCTCGCGCCAACGCGATGCGCAGAGTGGGGCACTACGAAATATAATAAGAACCGGTCCAAGCCATTCTGTTCCCACTCTGCGAATCGTTCTCCATCTCTTCGGTACAACGGTGTATAAGTCCGCGGGGTTTACTTTGACTCTGGCCGGTAATACCGCGGTAACCTGTGCGCGATCAAATTATCGGTCGTGATTCGAAAGACCCGTTCCGAGTGAAATACAAAACGTCAGTATCGAGATTCACTCTTTCCAAGGTAAGACAAAACGCGATTTTCGTATACTCCGACTTTTCGTGAATTTCTCGCTTTTTTTTCTTAACGTCTCCACCAACTCTCGTTTTCCCGCAGTTCTTCTTCGCGCGCGCAATACATTCTAAATCGTTTCGTCATAGCTTGGCATTATGGTTTTTCTTTTACATCGGACTTTGAATCGAAGACCTTTGCTGTATAATTGAAGATCGAATTATCGAAAGTCGTAGAATTGCATATTTTTTTCTTCGAATCCTCGAGCCATTACGGCGAATCAAACGTCAATAATCGCGAATTAATCGAATTATCGGTCTTCGCAGCTCGGTAATTTTTTTTCTCACGTTTCGTAACCGATCCAGCATCCACTGCAGTGTGGAAACATAAAGTCCTTCTACCGGAGTGACTCGAGAAACTTTCACTGGGTCGCCGTCCCTTCGCCGACGTGCACAGAAGCGTTTCGATCGATGAATTCGTTATGTTTCTCTTTCATTCCCGTACGAAATAGCGCACAAAAAAAATTCTTTCGGCGAACAAAAACGGCAATTAGAAAAGAAAAACCGAGAAACAAGTACGAGCTGTTCGGCAGGATATTCATCTGGGCCGCGACGAGCAGTGTAGTAAGAGAAAGTCTCGTGCTTGAGCAACGCTTCGCGTTCGGTATGATGAATTTCTCGAGTTAAACACACCGTAATATCTCTTAACCGCGAGCCTAGAAGTACGTACGTCTTGCGCAATTGTCGGAGTAACCGAAGAGGTAAGAGATTGCGTGCCGCATCGATATATCGTTCATCGCGCGGAGAAGGAGCGACGACGATCGAGCGTTACCCACGAATGCATCTATGTTTACCTTTAAAAAAAAAAAAAAAAAAAAAAGAGGTCGATCGAGAATATCAAGATTCTTGCGCGATTAAGCTTTTTCCGTGTATTCGTTGCATCCTCACGCATCTAAACTCAATCCTACGAGAACCGACGAACTTGATCCTTGACTCTTGCTTCCATATAAACAATATAACGATGCAAAAGCAGACTATTCAAGCGCCTCGAGTGAATTATCGTTGCACTTTGCGCCGGGTTCGCATTCATCAGGTGGCGGCGTAGCGTCTCAAAAAAAAAGAGAGAAAAAATCCGTAGAGAACACGAGGTCACGCGTGAAACGCGACTAGCCTCTACGATAAGCATCAAAAGTCAGCCGATTCGTTTCTCCTCGTCGTGTTATTTCTTTGTTTTCATTCAACTTTTTCGTCCGCTCGAAAATCCGGGCGCGTACGAGCAATTCGTTCCGCTATCTCTTACGGCTCTTCATGATGAATTTATGACCTCTTTTGTAATTCTACTTTGTTGACCGCGCGTTTTTTTGTCGAACCGCAACGTCGATGCTTTTGGCTGCTATTAATCTCTGTGTGTACAACTTTTGTATTAATTTTCATTTGTTATTATTTCCCTCGCGCAGATGTTGCTTATACACCCGACGGAGGAGATGTCGAAGCAGATTCGAGTGGAACTGAACGAGAATGTGGAAACGCGCGACAAAGATTTGGAAATGATAAAGGAGTGGCTCGATAAGCAGCCTCACTTGCCCACAAACTTCGGTAAGATTTATAATAATAATCATTATTGTTATTATTATTATTATTAATTTTTTTTTCCGTTTCAGACGACTACAGACTTATGACCTTTCTTCGCGGATGCAAATTCTCGTTGGAGAAATGCAAGCGCAAGTTGGACATGTACTTCACGATGCGCGCCGTGGTTCCTGAATTTTTCGCCAATCGGGACATCACAAGACCGGAAATGAGAGATATTTCCAAAATAATGTAAATAACAATCGATAGCCCCTAGAATTGTCCGTCGTTGATTTTCAATTCATTCATACTTTTAGCAAAGATTATCATTTTTACTTTTCAATTTTTCTAGATTTCACAACTATAATATATAAAATATATAATGAATATAATACCATTATATTCGTTTTATGTATTTATTTTTTAAAAAATGTGTTATTGTGAAATCAAATTTTTTTTCTGTCCCATCAACAAAAATGTATAGAATTTTATTTGTTATCGCAAACGAGAAATGTTCCTATCGTTTTTGTCGTGTGAGAGGATGACGAAGGTATCGGCGATCGATTGTTCAACGTTGTTTCTTTGTTGCAGAAATATTCCTCCGCTGCCGGGTCTGACGAAAAACGGTCGTCGCGTAGTGCTGATGCGCGGCGTCGACAAGAACCTTCCAACGCCGAATCCGGCCGACGCGATGAAGCTCGTGCTGATGATAGGCGACATACGCCTCAAGGAGGAGATCGTCGGTGTAGCGGGTGACGTTTACATTCTGGACGCGAGCCTCGCGACGCCGTCCCACTTCTCGAAATTCACGCCCGCCATTGTCAAGAAGTTTCTCGTTTGCGTGCAGGAAGCGTATCCCGTTAAGCTCAAGGAAGTTCACGTTGTCAACGTTAGTCCCCTCGTCGACACGATAATCAATTTCGTCAAACCCTTCATAAAGGAGAAGATACGCAACCGCATATACGTGCACAGCGACATGAAGACGCTGTACGAGCACATACCGCAGGATATATTGCCAACCGAGTACGGCGGTAAAGCAGGACCCATTCAGGACATTCACGGTGATAACAACGGACGATTGTTTTGCTCATTCAAAGATTTACCAAACGAAAACCTTTCGAACATCGATTGACGATCCTTTTTTCTTTCTTTGTATCCTCAGATAACTGGATGAAGAAAGTCGAAGAGTACGGGCCGTGGTTCGCGGAGCAGGAATCCGTTAAAGCCAACGAGGCCCTCAGAATCGGAAAGCCAAAGACCTACGACGATCTTTTCGGTATGGACGGATCCTTCCGGCAACTCGCGATAGACTAGAAACTAGATCCTCCCCCCTTCTTCCGTTCGCTTTAATCCTCGACGACGCCGACGTAATATCTCTATTATTTTCTTCATTACTTCCAATATACTTCCTAAGTTCATCCATCGTCTCTTATTATCCCCTTTCACTTCGTCGCTCATAGTAATATACTGTAATATCTGTGCGCGAGAAAGAAACGCGTTTCTATTGCGTAAACGCAAATTCGACTAGCGCAATGGCTCGCAATCTATCGATGGCGTGGTAACCGTATTAAAAAAAAACGTAACTACGGTTAAGAATTGAGAAGAAAAATGCTGCGTTAGTGATCGAGGCGGTGAAAGCGTTGATTCTCGGTCGTCGACTAATGGCCAGAATATTCCCGGAATTCGTCGAGTTCCCAACAGCGTTTTTATCTTTCTTACATAATTCAAGCCTAATCAACCGACCGCGAACACGAATTGATATTATCCCTCGATACAACGAAAATTCTCATCGACAATTGCCGCTGTAATTATAGCGATCGAGAGGGCTCGAAGCGAAAACACGCAGTACGACTAGGACTCAACATGTTTATTTTAAGAGAACTTTCGTAACTTTCTCATGTGGAACAGTTAGCCCGTTTTTGGCCCGGTGAGGTTGAAACAAAATTCGAAACACCGCACGTATTATTGTACGTACACTCGGCTCGCCGCTGCGACTCTATTGCGACAGGTGAAATGCATGCATTCTACACTCGTAAAAATACCGGTTTCGAGCCACGTTATTTTAACTCCTATACAATTTCTTTCTTTTTCTTCTTTTAGATAATAGTAAAAAATGTTTCAACGAAGTTCAACGGGCAGTACGGGAGTTCCACGCGTTGCTGGCTTTACGCCGGTCATTATAAATATCACGGTGAAGTGATCTCTCGACTATCGAAACTCTTCGAGTTCCGCGCGATAATTCTATTTCGAGATATTTTCGTGCCACCGCAACGAGAAAATCTCTCGGGATTCGCAGCTTCGACCGCGCCGTCTCTTCGAGCTTCCTCGATAATTCCGCGAACAATACAACGATCGCAAAATAAAATGTGCACGCGAGAAAAAGGAAGTCCGCGACGAGTTCGATCCGATTTGGCACGTACCCGATTGTCACGGTATCGGTTGAGAGGCGCCAATATGCAACGCGGGAATTTCCGCTCGTTCGAGAATGAGAACTCGCACGGCTCCCCCACCTCACCGGCGTTTCTCTGCGTTCTCTCGTTGCGTCTTTGACGCGGAGACACGGCGACATCTCCGTGCTAAGTCGTACGTGGAAGAGGCAAAAAAAAATACACATACATATTTTTATCTTCGTTAAATAATCAGAAATTAACCGCTGTCCTCGTTAGCGAATAATAAATCCGTGCGAATGCGCAGCAGCTTCAGTGATTCTCCGAAGTCGACGAGAGGAAGAATTGTAAAAAAAACAATGTTTCCGTACGATCGCAGCCGAAGGCTCGATAGAAATTCGATACGTTAGCTTCGCGCGACTCTTTTAATTGCGCCGTCGCGAATCTTATAAATAATGTATCGATATTCGTAATGTGAGTTGCGAGAAGAGGTCGATTAAGCGAGATCGCGTCGGAGCCTTTAATTGAGAGACCAAAAGCGATAACACGAAGTAAACAATAATCCGACACGGTCGAGGCGCTATCTTGGCTCGCGCAAAGGAGCGCGAATTTATTGTACTCCCTTCGTGTGTGCGTTCGCGTACAACGCTGCGGGCCGGCTGCGCTACGGACTGTCGCCCTCCCCCGACGTAACCGTCATCGTTCTCATCATCGTTGACGTTATATACACGTGTGAGAAGCACCTCGACGCATAGTATCGCAAGAACGCGGGAAGAAGAGAGAACGCTAAACGCGTACGAGGCACGTTTCTGTCTGCGCTACGAGAGGAACTTGTGCGCCGAGAGCGAAATCGAAGAAATCTCTTGGTACGTCGTCGTCGCGCGGCTCACTGTCCGCACGCTCGTCGAACGGTGCCGATTCGTCTGTGCTTTCTCGCGTAGGCCATCGAGCAGTTTTCACGTGAAAGTGATATATCCCAACGTGGCGAAGATTGTATCAATTTTTTAGTATTACAATTTTTAACTTCCGTGCTTCTGGAAGATATTATTTTTTTATGATCCCCTCGACGTCTATCGGCAACTTCCGGACCTGTGTCGAGAGTAGTTTTTTTTAAGAAGAAGCACACTCGGACGCCTCCGCGGAAATGACTGTGCGATTATCGCGCGAAAGTCGTTTCGTACCGCGCGCCGCGAGTGGACCATCCGGAGCGTGCAGAATCCTCTTCGGCTCCGCTCACTCGAGGCCGAACGTCGAGACATAGAGCATCGATTCGTAGATCGTTCGTTGCTTTGAATCGATCATTTTCGTTTTTCAAGGAAACAAGAACAATTCGTATGAGAAAAGTTATCGTGTTGTGAATGAACTGTGCTGATCGGTATGGAAATCGACCGATTTGTTCAATGATACCGATCGATCGTTGTGTTTGCAAACAATACACGATTCGCAATCGAACCGGCACTGTTCTGAATGGAAGAGGATCGTCACAATCAATATTTTGATTATCGCGGCCCGACGATAAGCGCGTAATTCCGTAGATCGTGACGACCAGCGTAGGGGACAAACACACGCGACAGTTCGACGAGTTTCGCGAGTTTGGAATACGGCGAATCGACGAGTTCTCAACGGCTCTACGGTTTCTCGGACGGTATTCGCACGCATTTCCGGAACGACAAACTCTCTCGCGAGCGTAACGGGGCGACGTGCGAGCGCGAGACTTTCTACATATTCGCGATTCGACGCGACTCGTGCTCTATCCGGAGGACACGAGCGCGCCCGGTGAAGGCGACAGTGTTCGTGAGAAAATCCAGATTTTTTTCTTCCTCTCCATTAAACTTTTTCCGCGAATCAATAAGAGTTTTTTTTCTCGCGTTCGGCCGATATCGCGCCGGAAAAGAAGGGAAGAGGGGAAAAGTAATGCGGTCGAGCGTGTGACATGCGGCTCGGCAAGGCATTCCGCGCAGACGACGTGCCCAGTGTTGACGATAACGCGCGAATCCGAATAATCGGTTGATTAACCGGTGTCGAATAATTAAAGTGTCGAAGGTCAGCGAGAGGTGCGACGATGGAAGCCAAAGTCCTCGTTACCGGCATTCTGGTACAGTATATATTTATGCATAAGCTTTATCTCCGGTTATCGAGACCCAAAAAAATTTTGTTCGCCAATTAGTCGACGCTCATTTGTTATCGCTAATTATTTTTTCATTTGGGTGGATCAATCGATTGGGGTAGCGCTTTCATTGAATTTTTCCAATTTTTTTCATTTGATTTTTTTTTTTCACCGTCCACCTCTTTTCGTCACGTTATTCCGAGAAAATCGTGACGGAGGAGTTCAACGCACTCGTATAATTTCTGTGTGACGAGCGCCAATACTCATCGCAAATAATACGTGGTTCCGCTGTTATATTCCTTCGGTCTCCTCGGGGTCCTCACGTGTGTATCCTCCCGCTACAAGTACCCACTCGACCCCGAAGACCCCGGGGCGATGCAACCGCCTTATATAGAAATACATGTACGAGTATGTACGTATATGCGTATATATCTGTTGCATACGCCTCATGTGCACGGATAATATATGCGAGAACAATTTTTAGATCGATCTTTAATGGACCGAGTGAAATGTAAATAACACGTCCCATCCGTCGGCTTCGTCGAGAGCAACGCGGAGAAAATAAAATGACTGAAATGAAATGATAGTAATGGAAAACGAAGAAAAAAATTAAAAAATAAAAATGAAATATAGCGGTCTCGAGAAGCCTCAGTCTCGTTCGCCCGTAGTCACGATCTCTCGAGTTTTTCGCACACTCCGATGGTAATAATCGTTCTCAAAAGACATACGTGCCGCGGCTTATGCACGCGAACCCTTTAACCCCGGCTGCATTCTCGACCGAGGGGGAGTGCGAATGGATTGCGTGCAGCGCTTTCTGTGATCGGGGGATTTGCCTCCCATCCACTTCGCTCCGCGAACGTTTCTCTCGACTCGTGCACGCGGTCATTAGACTAGCGAAAAAACACCGTCGTTTTCCGTGTCGAAATTTTCTTTGCGGTACGTCGGATCGTCAATGCGGCGCGACGGTGATCCGTTGAATTTGGAATCGGCTCCGCATTAATCGTCGAAATTTCATGCAGATCCTGGCGGTCGCCTCGTTGACGACGATAGACGAGTCGCGAGCCTCGCCGGCGGCGCGCGTAAAGCCTACCGAGGAGATCGATTACGGCAAAGTTTTGGAACTGTCCCTACTGTTCTACGAGGCACAACGCTCCGGCAAGCTTCCGAACGACAATAGAGTGCTATGGAGAGGAGACTCGGCCGTGGAAGATCGTGGCTTGAACGGCGAAGATCTCACCGGTGGATATTACGACGGTGAGACTTGCGATAATGATTTTTTTTTCCCGTGTTCAACATTATAAATAAAAAACTATTTTATTATAAACTTCTAAATTGATTACATTTTTTTAATACACTGATATTTACATGAAAAAAAATGTATTACTATAAATTTGAATTATTATTTACAAAGATAAGAATCGAATAGTTAATAGTTATTGATTCGATTATCTTATCAATTTCTTAAAAAATGTATTATTTTTTTAATATGTGTATATTTAAGAATCTATATTCATGAGGCATTTTTTTTTCTTTATCGCATACAGCGGGTGACTTCGTGAAATTCGGCTTCACGATGGCCTCGACGACGACACTGTTGGCTTGGGGTGCGGTCACATGGCCGGAAGCTTACGCGGCGGCCGGACAGCTCGAGGAGTTACGAAAGTGCATTAAATGGGCAACGGATTACTTCATGAAGTGTCACGTCAGCGAATTCGTTTTTTACGGCCAGGTCGGCGATTTCTCGGTCGATCATACGTTCTGGGGAAGGCCGGAAGAGTTGAACACAACGAGGCCGGCGTTCAAGATCGATCCGGAACATCCAGGTGCATATAAAGTCAATATTCGCGAGTCAATTAATTAAGATCGTTCGCGCACGGAAAAGGTAGAGACGGGTCGGATATCGAAACCGGCGAATCGTGAGTTAGACGCGGTCTGACGGCGGTTGCTAATAAAAAGTAAAAGAAGAAAAAAAATCGAAGCGATAGAATTAATGACGCGAGACGGCGTATCGGCGCGTCTGAAACAATGGGACGGGAAAGATGGATGAAGGAGAAAGATTCGTGATGCGTTCCGTTTTGTATTCTCGGGAGGCGAGAAGCGAACGGCAGCGAGACGCGTTGAAACTTTAATTTTACCACGTTGCGGGACTCTTCGGTCGGTCGGGCGCGAAGCGCACGGAGACCCGTTGCCGCGATGTACGTTCGAGCTACCGAGAGCCCGGCCAAGCTATGTGTGTTCGTTGAATTTATCATGAATTATAGCCTCGTCGTCTCTCATCGTGGCAAAATATCGAATGGGTAGAATTTATCGGTCGTACATAGTCGAGAGAGAGAGAGAGAGAAAGAGAAACGAAGAGCGTGTATTTATGTTGTGTCACCGTAAGAATCGAGGCGGTAACGTGTCAAGGTCAGCCAATTAGTTTAATTGAAGGAATAAAAGAGAAATCGGCACGGATGAAAAAAGACCTAATGGTAATTAAATCAATTTTAACGGGTTTCCCAGGCTCGGATTTGGCCGGCGAAACGGCAGCGGCTCTGGCAGCCTCGAGCATCGTCTTCAGAAGCTCCGATCCCGATTACAGTTCCGAGTGTCTGAGACACGCTCGCGAGCTCTACAAATTCGGGAATCTCCATCGGGGCCTGTATCACGAGGCGATAAGAGGCGCGGCGCAGTACTACGAGAGCACGGACTACGGGGACGAGCTTGCTTGGGCAGCGGCTTGGTTATTCAAGGCCACTAACGATTCGAGATTCCTCGAGGACGCCGAACATCATTATCAACATTTTCATCTCAAGGAGAGGCCCAATGAATTCTTCTATAACAAGAAGGTCGCGGGGGTTCAGGTCAGTAGTTGTTTTTTTTTTCCCTTTGAATGATTCATTATCGAAAGTGAAAGTCCATTCGACGAAAAAGAAATCAATTTTTTCTCTCAATTGTTCTCGATTGTTTCTCTTTGCATTGAAGGTATTGTTGGCCCAACTCACCGGTCAGCCGGAGTACCAGAACGCAGCGCGCGCGTTCTGTGACTTTTCGGTACGTCAACAGAAAAGAACGCCCAAAGGATTGCTCTACATCGACAAATTCGGAACGCTCTGTCACGCGGCGAACGTGGCGTTCGTCTGTCTCGAGGCCGCCGAATCGCCGGACATCGGCGATTCGGACGAATATCGTGAATTTGCCAAGGAACAAATTCACTATATGCTGGGCGGCGGAGGTGAGGGCCATAGATCGATAGCACCGAGAAGCGTGGAGACACTTTTTGCGGAATCGTTATTTTCTATTTCTATTTTTTTTTTCATTTTTTAGGAAGAAGTTACGTGATCGGCTGGGGTAGAAATCCACCGGAGCAACCGCATCACGCAGCCTCGTCCTGTCCCGACCGGCCGGCTCCTTGCGGATGGCAGCAATTCGACCGGAAGGAAGCGAATCCTCAGATTCTCTACGGCGCTCTCGTTTCCGGTCCCGACGAGGCCGACAAATTCCGCGATCGTCGCGAGGACTACGTTTACACCGAGGTCACGCTGGATTACAACGCCGGATTCACCAGCGCTCTCGCCGGATTGCTTCAGCAAGTCATCCGGAAGAAGAACAGCACCGAACTCGTTTAGCGCTTTTTTCTTTTTTTCGTATTCTCTTTTCATTTGTCTTCTCTATCAATAATCACGTCACGATCACAGTTTCGCGTTAATTCGAGGGGAAAGTTTGTTTCTTTTTCGTTATATATCGAAGCAACACGATCGGTGACGATAATCACGAAATTTTTTTTAAGGATCACCGATGATAATTCGCGGATAACGCGCCGGCGTCGTTGAAAAATCGAGAATTCGAAGTCAAGTTTGAAAATCCATTGACAAACCGATCATCGATTCTCCGTCGAGTCAAGCGTGGCGTCGATAACGATCGGATTCATTATATTGTTTTTTAAGCCACTGACTTCGCGCTCGTTTCTTTTTTAAATGCTATTTATTCACTGGACCTTGACGCGCCAGCGCGAAATTTCGTATACACGGGAGTATAGGTTTTCTCGTCGAACGATCGCGATCGAAACATCCGCGTCTCTATCGTGCGAATTACGCAAATCCGGCTTAAGCGTTATATATTTATGAATTTATTATTGCCACAGGCTGTGTATTGTATACTTTGATAATTAATAATTAATAATTGTTCGAGGAATGACGAAACCTCGAGATATCGTCGAATTGTGAATAATGTTCGTAGCGTCTAGATAGTCGTGTAACAATTGTACGTAACAACGAATCGTTTGTCAAGCGTGTGTGTGTATATTCATCGATGAAATTTAGACACCGGACTATAATTGCGATACAACGCCCCTTCCCCTTCAGCGACTTTGTATGATGTAATTACATTGTCCGATTGAAATTCGAATAGAATCAGGATCTTGCAATTTGTCTTCGCAATTCACCTCCTATTCATATGCATTCTTTACTTTGTCGGATGTCGCGATAGTATGTATTTTTCTTACCGTTCGTCGACGACAACGACAGCGTCACGAGGCAGCATTGTGAGGATAATTGAATCGCCGATCAATGAATAATAGACTCGTTGGAATAGCGGCTCGGGGTCTTGTTGATAATTTGCGTCCTGTGTTGAAGTGTCTCGTTACCGTGGCGATTCTTTCGCGTAGCGAGCGGCGTCAATGGAATCGTTCGTTGATTCATTCGAGCTCGTTTCACATTGCGATCAGTTCTGCTCGAGCGAGCCGTCGATACATTCGTTAAATAAAAAAAGAATTAAATTGCTATGCGCCGCACGATTGTGAGTAGAAAAATCATCGAATGGCTTTTAGTGTTCTTGTGCCTGTGCGGCGATGTGCTACCGAAAAATCCGTACAAGACCGGTGAGTTCTTCGTTGCGATGAGAAATTCGAACGACGAAATTTGTGGGAGACGCGAGATTAATTTTCTAGGTCAAGTTCGAGCCGATTTTCCGAAGGGATGCGCCTATCTGAGGTGCAAGAGAGGCGACCAATGCGTGAATCGCAAGTTTTGGTGCAAAAATCCACCCTGTCCGAGTATGCTTTACTGCTCGAAATCTCGATTGGGTGGGTCTCTCCTTTCGGGCTGAAGAAAAAGTTTCGGAGCGCGGAGAAAGCGTTCCGTCTCATTCAATCTATTTCCAGAGTCGCTGAAAGGGCCCGCGTCTTGCGACGCTGTCCGATGTAGCAAAGGATTCATCTGTCTTGTTCGGGCGCGACGCTGTCGATGGGGCGAAGGTAATTTATCAGTTCTCATCCTCCGAGCGTTGTGAAAAAAATGAGAATAATAAAATATTATTATTTTCATCATATTTTTTTGCTGGCTCATAGAGGAAGCGAAGATTGGATAACGATAATTTCAATGTGCGAATTCAATTCGCATCATTTCTTTTCGTCGATTTTTCGTTGTAAATTTTCATCGTAAGGAAATTTTACCGTGAAAACAATTGTTCAGCGTGCGAGCAACAAATAGCGAGATGCATTTCCGAGCGTGATTACTACGAGGGCCCGGCATCTTGCGCCGATTTTAGATGTCCCACCGGTCATCGTTGCATCCTTCGTGAATCGCTTTGTGCGAAGCCGCCGTGCAAATTGCTCAAGAGTTGCGCGAATACGAAAGGTCCGAACTTTTTTCAATGCATGCCTCAAGCTGATACGATTTATTTTTATAACATTTATTTTTGTAAAAAAAAACAGATGTGAATTCGTGGTTCGAGGGATGCAAAAATCTGGGATGTCTCTCGGAGCACGAGTGTTTTCTGCGACGACCGGATCGGGATTGTGCAAAGTCTTCTTGCAAGCACGCTCCCGACTGCTTGGCCAAAAGTGGTACTCGAATCGTTCGCTTTACTTTATTCCCCAGTGATCTTAACTCGCTTAACGCTAACTTTTACGCTCGATAAAGTTCCGTATCTTCTCTACACATCTGGAGCCAATGTTTCTTGTTTTACGCAATTGTTTAGAGGAAGAGCTCGAGACGAGAGAGCATTGTCGGGGCTGGGTGTGTCCCAAAGGACAGGAATGCTCGACTCGCACGGAAGGACCTTGCAAGCGCGAAAGTTGCAGGATATCCCGATCCTGCCACGAGCCCCTGATGGTTCCGGTTAACGCGACACGAGCGCGGAAGCACTCGTGGAGGGACGACGTGAAGCTCAGCTTTTATTCGAAGCTCGACGGCGACACGATCGCGAGAAATCATTCGATTCCGCGTTTACCGACCAACAAAATATCCCGCGGAAGCGCGACGGGAAATATGAAAATTTCCAGAACGACGTCGGGCCGAAAGATTCACGAGAGGCCGATTTACAAAGCGCCGGTTCACGTATCGGTGACCGGGAGGCCAACGTCGTCGAGGCCTTCGTCCGCTCCGCCGGATAACACTTCCGGTCGCAACGCTCAGCCCACCGTGACTTCGCTTTCGACCTGGCTGAATCATCTCAAACTCAAGACCGGCGTCGACGCTATCGAAGCTTGGATAAGGAAGGCCGATAAGCGAGAGAGTTATGGGGTAAAATTTGCTTTTAAATGCAGAACATAAAAAATCGGTTGAATCGTCCACGTGGGCGATTGCGATTGGCGAAACAAAATTTTTATTCATTGAAGGAAACAGCTAGTTAATCGTATTGACTGTTAGTTTAGTTGACTATTTGTTCCTTTTTTATAACAATTATTCCGTTTGAACCGAACGTTTGTATATCGACAAAAAAAAAGCGGTTGAATCGACTAACTGGGAGGCGTGGTAAATATTTCGTTGATGGAGGAAAATAGCCAGTTGATCGAACGAACTCTCAATTGAATTGACTTTTCGTTTCCTAATTACCACAATTGTTTCAGTCGACAAACCGAATATTTGCTTCTTCGCCCGCAAGTGCCGATTCAGTGGATCCAACCGGTTTTGTTTCTTCTTCCCGTACAATGGTTCTATACGATGCGGGCACCGCACTTTGGTGTCAAGGAAGATAACCCGAATTTGCATGGTTATTACAGGAATTTCGTGAGTGGCTCGATTCCGTGAAGGACATGCTAGGTCCCGATGCTTACGATCTTTGGCTCGAGGAAGTACGAGCCATGACCGTGACGAGTACAGCCTTTCAAAATTGGCTTCCGCCAGCTCCAACGAAACGTCCGCAGGATACCCATCGATTCGTCGGTCACGACGACGACTCGAGGAATTTCAACAACGAGCGACCCGAACATCACTCCGAATTGCCGAATCGGATCGAGCATCGGTCGAACGAGGACGAGAATTATTCGCATCGTGGAAAAGTCGATGGAAGAGAGTACGAGAATGGATCAACGAGGAATAACGATTCGAAGGAAGACGATTATATCTTTCCACCGCGAAACGATTCACCGTCGATAAAACCCGAGTTTCCATCGAACAATGAGATTCCCAGTGCGCCTGGTTTCCCTCGGCCAACGATCGCGACCAACGAATGGTCGCAATTTTATCCCTCGGCTCCGAGAATCTTCCAGCAATCAGCCTATCCGTTTCGACAGAACTTCGACGGTATCGCGCAGTGGCGCGATCAACCTTCGCCCTTTCGATTCGATCCGACGAGTCCGATGAATCTTTGGTACCAACAAACACCGACCAACTGGTCATTTTGGCAGCCACCCATTGGCACTGATTTTTTACAATCCAACGCCTGGCAACGACAATTTCTTCCACCTGCGAATTTCCAATGGCAACAAGAGCGAGATCCTCGCAACCGATTTCCTACCGAACCTTGGATCGAAGCGACGAAAACACCGACAGATCTATTTCGCCGATTGACCGACGAGCCAATGCAATTTAACTCTGGCAATTCCACGGACGACGACACCACGTGGACGAACTATTTTTCGAATCCTTACCGATCTTCGCAATTCTCGCCGCCGATGGGCTTTGGAAGCTTTCCGATGAACGAGGGAAATTTCGACGGTTACGTAAGTTGGCCAGGGTCCAATAATCGAGAAGTCAGTCACGCGGACGTGCCTCATCGACGATCGAAACACGAGGACTCGACACTCGATTCTGACCGCTATCGTAACGCTGACGGTGACGAGGACAGGTCGGGAGTGAAATCGCGAGGGTTGACGGAAATTTCGAGGCTCCACTCTTCCGGATTTCCTTGGCCCATCGTGCCACCGAAGCTACAGGACCACTATCGTTATCTCGTCGATTACAATAGAAGAAATCTGAACGAGAGAAATTATCCAACAAGCGACCCGCGATCTCCGTTCGTTCCTGGCTTATCGAGAACTCGTCGAGTCGAGGTCGAGCCTCGCTTCCCGTTGTTGCATTCTTACCAACCGAATGAAAGACGTGTCCTCCCTCGAACCGCGTACAATTGGCCAATTTTTTATCCGCACGATCAATTCTCTGGTAACTCCGGGACTCCTTCGCCGTACTCAGCGACGCCGTTGGATCGTCAAGAAATTCGTGAACGACAAAATCGGCAACCGATCGATCCATTTCCCAGCTCCGATCTTTCCGACGGCGATGAAGATCGAACTGGAGGATTTTTATTCCGCAATCGAGAGCTCGAAAGTCTCGGACAACCGATGGGACTTCCGGACCTGTGGGATCGGCGATACAGAACACCGTTGAGCTCGATCGTCAACGAGATTGGCGAGAAACGATCGAGCGGCGGGAACACGATCGAAAAATCGGCACCGATTTCTTCCCCGCGAAGAAGAGTCGCTTTCGATTGGAACGCCCCGATGGACAATTTGCATCAGGTCGAGGACGAGTATCGGGAAGCAGCGAAGAGTACCGATTTCTCCGGACGCGAGGACGACGAAGAAGCGCCGCCGGTTTTGCTCAGTCTTCAGGGTTACATTGAGTCGACGAACGATGAGAATTCAAGGGATTCCACGCGATCGTCGAGAAACTCGACGATCTTGCCGGTTTACACGACCAATGACGATACTCGAGGGCGAGACGTTTGCATCGAAAATTACTCGATTTCCAGCGCCGATACCGATCATCGATCGGACGCGCAATACGGAGAAGCAATTAATTTCTTTAAAAATCCAAAGTACGGAGGCGACCCGGACTTTCCGAACTACTTGAAGAGCGTCTTCGATCTCGAAGTAACCACGATAATGCGGAATATCACGGGGAGCGGCGACGTCGAGATAAAAGATATAAAATGGGAGTACGACGATGAGGAAGACGAGAAGCTCGTCGAAGATCCATCGAGCTTTGCCGATCAGCTCCGGGTAATTAATTTACGCAGAGAATTTCTTATCTCTCGTCATCATCGCAACTCTCAACGATGTGGCCCTCTGTACACGCGAAATTAAATATTCAAAGCGTTACGCGAGTTCTCCGATGATCAAAAAGCCGGGTTCGGAAGAGGAGATGCAGAATAATTCGTAGTAAAAATTCCGAGCCACGATAGCAATGTGCATTCTTCGGTTCTTCAATTGCTAACAAAAATATTCGCGACGCAAAATGATTAGATAATTTTTTTAATTTTTAGAACACGACTACAGAAAAACTGGAAAATTTCCATGACTCGAAAATGAAACGCCTGGTGTAAACTCGCCGGCTTGTTTGTAAATGCAAATTCTTCACGCGCTAATCGCGAAGGAAAAGCGTGACAACGACGGGCGGCTATCGTTGCACCTTAATATATTCATTTTAAATCAGCGGAACTGAATTAACGAATCAATTAGATGTTTACGCGGTTAAAGAAAGAATATGTAATTGCGAGGGGAAATTGGTTAACATTTAATCTCATCGATCAAACACGTTTATTTCGATTCGTCGAGCGTGCATCGGTTCGACTGTTGCAATTTGCTTATTGCAACACTGAGGGAATTGAGCCGTTTACTTTGGCTGTGTAGTGTCGAGGAGTGAATTGTGTTAAGGAGGGTTTATCGTTACAGTCACAGCTAAAAGTGAGATCCCGAACGATTTTCGGATATTTTAGAGTAAATTCGAAATTCAGTCTTTTGAAACGGAATTTTCAAAAAAATTACAAACATCATTCAATGATCAATTATTAATTAATTATTATTCATTATTAATCCAATCAAATTAAATTGCTCCGGTTACTGAATGATCCGTTGATAATTTGTTAATAACTTTTGGATATTGTCATTGCGCAAAAGTTATATTATTCAAAATGCAGCGAGACATCCCGTTTAATTACATTCTCCATTAAATTTCAAGGGCGCCGAACCGTCGAGGGAGGAATTATCGAGTATCAATCAATCGCGCGACTGGGCCGATAGCGCGAGCGAAGAAAAGTACGACGGGGGAATGGAAAATTATTATTATTACGGCGAGGGTACTGATTACATGGATGAAATCGTTACCGGCGACAAAAGCTATTTCGATCCCGAGCAAATTAACGATTACGGTGCGATTAACCGCGACGAAACGGGAGACGAACCCACCGATCGATACTACGACGATCCGGAACATCGAAGATTCAAGAAAAATCGTCCTTTATAATAACCGGCTTTGCCACTCGAAACGTTTTCTATTATATATTTTCTCCAACAGTTTAAATCTTGCATAGAAAAATATTTTATTTGTTATCATAAACCAGCTCAATTGTCACAAGACGAGTGTCCATTTCGTGTCCATTAAAATCAGTTTGTCGCTCCAAAAAAAAAAAAAAAAAAACAGTACGTTCGGCGATTTGTCACGAAACGAGAAGTCGTCCGTCGACTTGTCTCCCGTCCGTTAGACTCCGCGGTGTGGCGAATCTCTCGGGAATTTTTTATCGCTTCGACTCTCGTCAATGTCTCAGGAAGAGGTCTTGGATAGGAAAGTCAAGAGAAGGTTTCGTCGAACTCGAGGATACTCGCGAAACAGCGGAGTCGAGTTTTTCGGCTCATTGAATGCCTGGCACTTAGCGCGGCCACCGAACGCGACGAGGACCGTGACTCCCCCTTCGGCTTTGAAATAAAAATATAACGAAAGTGTGCTCGACG
This sequence comes from Ischnus inquisitorius, assembly GCA_963924025.1. Lineage (NCBI taxonomy): Eukaryota > Metazoa > Arthropoda > Insecta > Hymenoptera > Ichneumonidae > Ischnus > Ischnus inquisitorius. The sequence goes on along the minus strand of OZ001254.1, from coordinate 14,121,507 downwards.
TCGAATCTCGAAAAAATGAAAATTATCAAATTATCCCGAGGTAACGCAATATTAATGTTGCGGCTTTTAACTACGTCACCAAAAAAAAAAAAAAACACGATGAAAAAGACAAAGTTATTTTATCGTGTCTCGCGGGCGATTGTGCGTGTGGAGTTTGTCGCAACGCGAAACCGGCGTTAGAGTGAATGTTTTTTATCGTCGTAAAATCCCGGAAGCCCGGGCACTTTGAGTAAATTATGAAAAATTCGCTAACCAAACAACAAGTGCAATATAACAGGTCCGGTGTTGGCGAGCAAAGTTATGTGGCCCCCCACAGCCGTATTTAAACGTGTGATTATTTCCTGCATGTACCGAACGCGGTGAAAGGTGAATCCGCAAATAGTGCGAAGTGAGGCTGACGTACCGCGAGTCGGGGCTCGCCACAAATATGGAATTGGCTCGAATTGGCGCGGTTGAAACCGTGAAATTTCCTACTCGCGAATCTCATCTCGAACTCGGATGTACCGTCGCCTACGTCGCTTGCAAATAGATCGCGCATGTACGAAACGTCGACGGGGACGAGGGAAGTCTTAGATTGATCCTCGTAGAGCTCTCGGTTCACTCCGAGCTATAAGCGATTCTCCTTTCCAAGATAAACAGTTACAGGCCTAAGCGAGGCGGAACGGGCAATTGGGGCAAAGTCGGCGCACATAAACAGTAACGAAAAAATAATAACAGAATCAAAATTGATACTCTTGCGACAAAATGCAAGAAATATATAAACAAAACTGATACTGCTGTTTCACGCATAATTTTAAGGATAATATTATTTCTTGAAGTTGTGAAAAAAAATTCAACCAATATTGTCCAATAGAACTCAGTATAGCTCAATCATTATTATAATTATCATTGAAACGAAGAACAAAACAATAATCATTTTTAGACCTTGACAATTTTTGTTTTCTTGCGCTCTCAATTCATTATTATTGTTGTTACTATCATTATTTCTTGCACCATTTTAACAATAATATCTTTCAAATAGAACTCAATGTAGTTCAATTAGTATTATAGATATCGAAATAACGAATAAAACAATAATAATCTTTGAAAATTGACGAGTACTTTTCTTTCCTTGTTTTCTCGATTTTTCTAGAATTTCTTCTGAATAAATGAGAATCAGCAATTTTCCGATTAGTCCTCATTAGAACATGCGTCCGTGTCGCCCCTCTCTTCCCTATCTAGCTTGCATCGAGTCTCCCGAGATCCCGAACGCTGCACCAACTTTTTCTATCTTTCTTTTCATCGGCCAAAGAATTCGGGGCAATTAAGGCCTACGCGAGTGGCGCGTAGAGCAGATACGCTCCGTCGTGCCGCGGACGAGCGTGAACGCGATTTATTCACAGGCCCGATTTTTAACGGAGTGAGGCTTTCGCGTAGCAGGTGCCGATCAAAACTCGTCCGGATCTAACGAGACGTTGATGCGGGTATTATGACGGACGTTCGAATTCCGTTATACATTTATTTACGACTGTCCATTTCGAGCGGTCCCCGTTAAGCCACACAAATGTGCGACTGAAGAAAACTAGGCGCGCACGCGAGCGGAATAGGGTCGGCGAGTTGGTGTTTTGTCGCGATATTCCCAGAAATATCTTGATCTCTCTTCGGCCGAAAAAAAAAGACAAACATTATCATAGCCTCGTGAATGTCTACGCGTCTATTGCTCGTCGACGGGACGAATCTTGTGTTTGCCACGGCGTGACGATGCGGGCTTCCATCGAGCCGCATGTTGAGATACTTTTTTCCCCCCGATAAATTACGATATCCCATATCGGTAAAGCGCGAATTAATAACCGAGAGACCCTGTCGCCGTGTCGGTTCGTGCCGTTTCCGATTTTTCGTTTCAAAGTGCACACTTCGCCGCGACAACGTCCTGGGTCAATCCGGTTGTCCTTCGAGCGTGTTGCAGCTTCTGAAGTGGGACAACCTCTCGTCGAGCGAACTAGCTTACACGGGTAAACGGTGATTGAACCTTGTCTCGTTGGGCTCGGTGTCTCTCGTCTCCCGCCTTCTCGTTCCAAGGATTCTTTGAAGTGCGCGCGGTGCCAGCGCTACCGAGGTCGGCGAACTTGCCCGAGTGAATCACTTATCGGTTCCTCGTGGACCTGCAGCCGCTCCGAATCAACGATATACATGCATCGCATTGTTTCTGGTTTGCGTACGAAAACGATTTGAAAAAAAGAAAAAAAAAATTGTATAGGCGTTATAACTGCATCGAACGGTTTTATGCCGGAGAGCACAGTTACTCGTAGACGAGTTTTCTCGTTCACGATAGAAGCGCGAGAGGTGGGGATGCTGGATGGATATGTATTAGGCTTATCTATCTCAATTACAAAGCCGGTTTATTCCTCCTTCAGTTTTACGGCGCGGCTATACGTATCCATTGAGGATAATGCCCCGTTCGATTCGTATTGCCCGAGACGCGAAATTAGCATTACAGGTTCAGCGTTTTCCCATGGAGCGCACGCGTGTAAGTCTTAATACTTGCGGGCGTGCGGCGAACTTATCCTCGTTGGCCCGACGCTCGTGAGGGACATACCCACACCACGAATAGCCCGCAAAGGGCAAAGCCAAAGCGAGTCGGCCGTTTCTTATGGAAGGCAAAGTACGCTACCTGCACATGGGCATGCGAGATATTCTCTCGATGCCATTAGACGCACCGATTGGCATTTCATTCGATTCATTGATGATTATCGGCGAATCGGCCGTGCCTCTGCCGACTATATATCGGCAAACGACGATCGTCAATCTTCCAATGAACGCCTCACGATTGCGTTCACGGGCGAAATATACAGATTTTTAAATCAATCGATCGGTAATGTACGTGAAGATAATTCGTAGCATCGATCGATTTTTTTTACAGGCGACATTAATTTAGGGAATTATGTTGAAATGGACATTTGAGCGATTGGATTGAACCATCAAAATTGAATTTTCATTGATCAAATTGAACAATTTAAACTGAAATTTTATTTATTGAAATGGATAATAGAAATTGTAATTTAATTTGCCGAATTGAATAATTGAAATTGAAATTTGATTTATGGAATTGACTAATTGCAATCGAAATTTTATTTATCGAATTGAATGATGGAAATTGAAATTTCATTGGTCGCGATTGTAACTCTATTTCTTCGGGAATTCGTACACACCCAGAAAAATATTAATTCGATTCTGTAAAAACGTATTAGGTTCGGAAAAACTATCTTCAGAATTCACAAAAAAAAATTTCGGATCCCCGAAATTTTCAGTGAATTGAATAAATGTTTTTCCGAGTGCAAGCGCCGGTGTAACGAATGATTTTAACGCTTCTCGGTACAGACACGGCCCGCGCGACGAAACGGTACGGGGGGATGGGACACCGTCCAACGGATCCCTACCGTCTCCGAAGCCCCCGCGGAGAATGCCGAAGAAGTGGTGGAGGTTGTCGAATATTACAACCGCGAAGGAGAATGGTAACGGTCTAGTCGCTTGCTGGTCGTGGGACCGCGAACCCAGGACCATCGTCTCTGGTTAAACGAAAGAGAATTTTGTTCGACGAATTTGCACTAGTGCCCGACGATACAACGAAGTTCGAGACAATTTCTTTTCCCACGGACAAAAATCCATTGGCAGCAGGGTAAGCTCAATTTTTCATTGTGCGATAATTCTTCGCGTTGTGAATATTACAATTTTCATTCGTTTGGAAAAAAATTTGGTTTTTTTTTATAAACCAAATTACAACGGATAGTGAAAAGCATAAGCAACGCAAATGCATTCGTTGGCCGATGTGTTGTGAAGGAATAATTCGCGAGTAAATGATTTTCGGAGAATAGCAACAAAAACTTGGTGTTCGTTTATAACGAATTTGTGACACAAGCCGATATCAGACAGGTCAGACAAGACAAATAGTTGGGCAATCCTCAGAGCCGATGGTACCAACATTGGACCATGAGCACTCGCCGATGTTGACGGTCATCATCGATCCGAAGATCGCTTGCGAAAATCGGCCGATATGGCCAATGTGAATGCATCATTGGATGGTCGCATAATACAATGATCGACTCCAATACAAGGTCGATAGAAAATTGGCCGTAAAAGACAGACCAACGATTGGCGAGTGTTCGACTGGAAATTTGCCAACAAATCGCAAACCGACGATAAGCGAGTCAATGTTCGACCCAACATTGGCCGAAGGTTGGCGATTCGAAAAACCTCGGGCCAATACTAACCCGATTATTGGCTCATCTCGATTGGCGAACGTGGGACACGAGTGGTCGTGTTTAAAAAGCTTGGAATGGCAAACATAAACAGGGAGCGAGCGGTTGCCGGACGATTAGCAAATGAAAGGTCTCATCGTCTTCGTTCGCCGTCGCGGAATTCAATGATCCTCGTCTTTGTCGAAACCGCACTGACTTCTGTCGAGCGTCGTCGTTAGCGCTGACGAATCTCTTTCTTTCTTTCTCGTTTATCTTTTTTTCTTCGGGTTCTCTCACGGAATAATGCATGGAAAAGTGAAAGGATCCCGGCTCGCACACAATTCGTCATGGATTATCAATCAATTATTACTCATCCGCCTATTATAGTTTGCTTCGGTAACTCGTTATCGAGTAAACACGTGAGACTCGCGGGACTCGAACCTGATTTTTTTTTACTCCCAAGAAAACAAGTCGTTTAAATTGCTTTTTGTGATGCGATATCGAAGTGACAAACCGGGAGTCCGGGTTATTAGTTTGGTCGTGTTCGGTGCGTCGCGCGATACCGGTTCCTCGCTTGGATTCTTCGAACGCGTTCGTAAAACTCGACACGACGATCTTGTACCTCGAAGCCAAACGCGGTTGCGGTCGATGATTTTGGCGGAACCCTTCGCGAACGATCTCCGCTCGGGAAAGACCCGTGGCGCAACTGCTCGACCTTTTGTCGCTCGTCGACGACGAGAATCGAAAAATCATTTGCATCTCACACTTGAAAAAAAAGGCCAACGTTTCACGGGGCGCGGGTAGAGGAATTCGCGGATAAGAAAGGCTCGCGGTAAAAATCGAATTGGTGGTAAAAATTAAAAATAGGCTTGCAGCGGTTATGCACGTAGGTAAGTGAACGATCGCGCGAGTATTCGGATTCCCCGAGGCACGTAATTCGCTTAGCGTGACGGTTACGCTGCGACGAATGCACTCACGACAATTACCCGGGGAGATCGCGTTTAAAAAAAAAAAAAAAGGAAGGAAGGACTCCTTAGGGACGCGGTACGATAATTATTATGGTAGGCGGTATGTTGAGCCGGCAAGAAGAGAGGAACTTTCGTGACAATTATTACGCTCGCGAGTGAGAAGCGCGCAGATTCGCGCGATCGCGTGCGAGTCGTAAACGCGCTGCCAACGTAATGTTCTTCTGCTGCATTTATATCACCGGTGATAAGAACAATGGTATGCCGATTCACGTAACAGAGCCGGATCAATATATTTTTGAAATAACGAACCCATTCATCCATTATCTCATTATTCCATCATTTACCTCAAGCTCGAAACGAAAATAAATAAATGAATAATTAATTATGACTGATAATACCGTTAACAATGATACACTTTTCAAACAAAAATTAATTAACAATATTTTACTTTATCAAAAATTAATTAAAATCAATTAACACGTTTCCAGTAAAATGCATATTTCTAAAAAAAACAAGATAATTCTGTTCTACATTCGAATCACGTGTATGCTCGCGCGGTGTTCTCCATTTCATCGTTTCATCCGGTGCAGTTATACCGAAATGATCGGTGCGAAACTTGCGCTATTTGCCTTCCAGTCTACGTGTTCGAGCCAAGCGTCGTGATGGTGAGCCGAGACTCGAAGGGACAAGATCGCATTAATATGTGGAGCGCGTGGAAATTGGATATGCTCGTAAAAGGACATGGCGAATCTGTAACACGTAGCAGCGGACGAGAGCCCGAGCCGGTGCCGCCGAATATAACCGCGCTGTACAACACGAACACCGGGTAATTGATTTCCCTCGGCTCACGTACGTTTCTCTGGAAGCGTTTGAGTCGGTCGGACAGCGGTGAAGAATAGAGACGGAGTAATTAGCGCTGACGAATGAATCTACACGGCAAACACGCGAACCTCGCGTTTCCTTCATTTACGTTGATTTAACAGAAAATCCCTCTTCAACGTCTTCCGGGTTGGCCGGCGTTACCATTCACTTGACCGCGTCCCGACTCATCAAGTTTATCATAATCATTGCCATGCCGAGCGACGCCGACTCGGCGTTGCTCGACGAAGAGTATTCGCCCCGCGAAACATTTCAATTCCCGGGAATAATATTCTCGACCCGATGCTATGCCGTTGCGAACGGATTCTCAGAGGTCTCGCTGATAATGCGACTCGTTCGCGTAGTCTCGCGTGCACGCGGTCAATAACGAGAGCGTCGCAGGTCGCAGGCGCGCGAGCCTCGGCAAAACGCACCTGTTGAACTCTGACCCTGATCGAAGAAAGTCAACGATTGTCGGTCGAGGACGCCGCTGTGTGTACGTACGAACGTTCGTCGCAAACGTTGCTCCGCGATACATTCGTGTCGCCTTGATCGAACGACGCGCTCCCATTCAACGACGACCCTCATGCTCGAGGCGAAATATACAAAAAAGAATTACTAGGCAAATACTGGATAGAAAAAAAAAATACACAATAGGTTGCTAATGTAATTGCGAATAAAAAGGTTCCTTCCTTGATCGTGAGGCATGATTGAGCAAGACTTGGCCGAGGCTCCCTCGGTCAGTGAACGTAGCGGTATCGAATTGCCCTCTTAAGAGATGCGAGCACGCGTGAGCCGCGACCCGCGATGTCATGAAAGCCGCTAGAGGTATTCGTCTCACGATAAGGAAAAATCGTAAACTCGACGCGCTCGTATCGATGCGCGGGGGCAAAATGGACCAGGCCCGATATTCGTGAAATTAATAAAGAAAATCGAGTTTCGAGCTTACTAACGATTATTCATACTGAAAGTCACGCCTCACCGAAAAGAATGTGTTTACTAATAAATTACTATCAGAAGTGAAAAAAAAAATGTAACTGTTATTCTATATTCAATAAATAAATAAATAATAGATAAGAAATAAATAAATTGCAAAACAAAGCTTCTCTGGGAAGCCAAATATGTTTAACGTACTTTCCCGCAAACGGAACTTGGTAGATAAAATAAACTGAGGACACAATATGTCAAACGAATCGGCACCATTTTTTAAATTCCATTTATTCATGATCCATTTTCCCCCTTTTTTCAATAATTCAAGAGAGACCGTCATCTCTTTTCATCGAATGTAGTAGAAAAAGTGTTGTTTATATCGACAAACTTGTCTGAATTTTTAAAGCGTGCCCATTTCACCCCACCTTCCTCTATGTATCAATAACAAAAGGCAACTGTGAGTTCCACCTCGACACACTTGAGACAAGCACCCTGAATGGGTTAATGGATTCGATCTGAGCCGGGCCTCGATAACTGTATTCCATTCGACGAGACAGATACGAAGAAGCAAACGAAGTCGCAGAAGCGTTCGAAAGGTCAATCTCGCTTCGACAATCGTTCGCGCGACGTACGTCGTTTTTTCTTCTCGCAACAATAAATCACGAGAAACATTCGCAATTATCCGACTGTGAAATAATTACTCGAGTCTGCGATTCTCCGATGCTCGGTGTTTCCGTGAATTATCGTTAATTACGATAATGCGGCAATTGTGATAATGCAGGGTAGCGCCCACGCCTGTTTGGCTTGTTGTTATAACGAGCGTGAAAGTTGCTCAATAGGCGAAATATGCGTACGCATGTGGAGCGAAATTTCGCCGCGTATTGCGACCGGTGTTACGAGCCGCGCGTGTTCGTCACTGTCGTACGCACTGCGCGCAATATTAGGCACGATAGCCGAGACACACCATTGTGAGAATCGCAGATGGAGAAAACAGGGACTCGCGAGAATAAAAATGTTGCACAAGCACGTGTGCGGCTCCGCTTGTGCGAGTGCGTATCTCTGGAAGAGTCTCTCGCGAGCGCGCACCCACGCGCGGCTTCCATAGAGAAGTATTCGCGAAGAATGAGAAGTGTTTGGTGTACCGTACGAAAGAACGACGAGAAAGCAGCCACAGCGTGGTTGATGGGGACGAGAGAATTTCTCGTTTGCTCTGCGAATTTCGCGTTCCCTTCGTTCTTACCGCGTGTCCGCGCTTGCTCGTAATCCTCTATATACGCTCCGAAAGAAACGGATGAACTCGAGGATTTCGGAGGACTCGCCATGGAAAAGTACCGGAATTATAGTATCGTAAAAACATGGAATAAGAAGTAATATAGCAAAGAAGAAAAAAATAGTGATAAATTAATAAATAAAAATCAATTAATTAATATGAAATCATCTCATTCAAGATTCTTGTATCATCGCCGTTGCCTTTAGTGGTAACCTTATAATATCCAACCCCGAACGAGAACGTAAACGTGAAAATTGTCTTTGGCGCTTTCAGATGAGCTGCAACTGTCCGCTGACCGCATCGACGGGTCCGACGTTGGCCTCGACATGCGGAGGGCCCTCGTTCATGCTTTTCATGGGACTGCTCGAGGTCTTTCTGCGGAGTCAATGCGACCTCGAGGACCCCTGCAATCGGCCCCATCCTCGCGACCACGTCGACACCAGGTGAGCTCCATAAACGCACTGCGCTGCACGATTCATCCGGTATCGTGAATTATGGCAAAACTATACAGCTGAGAAAACAACTCATAGTTCCGGGAGCCAAACGCACAATAGCTCGAGGCTCTTATTTTACCCTTCCGCTGCGCTTCCCGACGCGTCGTGTCGTTCCTTGAATTTATGCCTACCGCTGCGGTGCCATTGCCTACTTGAGGAAACAACCAATCCCTACAGCCGCATCTCCGGGCGCTATAACTCCTCTGTGCTGTAGCGAAATATACTTTGTGCCCATAAAATTATTCAGCTCGGCAATCGCCGGGCCACTTCGACGGCACTAACGGCAACTGCAATTCCGCACTTGTCTGCACGAGCTCGATTCTGCGATACGTATACGTATACATAGCTGATACCTGTGCACTCCAATACCGTCGCTAGACGCTCTCATTGTTGTTTCCCCCGACCGGTTACCGCGGCGTTACATTGCGTCACCATTGTGTTTGTAGCAACGAGAGAGAAAAAAAAGGTGGAAAAGAAAAACAAGCCAACCGAGAAAAGGTATACCGGTAGTAGCTCGTGCAAGTACATCCGTCTGTCTTTGGGTCTCGTTGTTGCTCTTTTTCCCCCCTTGCTGTTTATTTCGCTCTGCAACGAATGCCACGCGGTGGAGTAACGCCCCCGAAGATCGAGAGCTCGAGATCGTGGCGCACCCGGCCCTCGATCGGTGCCGATTCCTCTGTGAGAACGGCACCTTTCCTTCGACTCTCCGCCACATATATTTCCTCCGACTTCTACCAGTCCTAAGCTCGGGTTTACATCTCGGAAGGCAATCGGTTCGACTAAATAAACAACGTCGTGACGATATCGAGCCGATTTTATTTAACCTCTCGAAGGCTTTCGCGCTCGTCTCACCCGATGAGTTTTTTCTCAAATCGATTGAACGGTAATTCGAAAATTGTTCAATGTCGGCAATTCCATTTATTCTTTTGCAGCGCGCGAATTCCAGTCGGGAGATACACGAATCGTTGAGCACCGGTTTTTCGTGAATTTCCAATTGATTCGCTCCAATAAATTTTATCGTTCGAGCAAAAGAGAGTGTTTCGTTGAAACGGAGAAGGCGAAGGGGGAGCGAGCACTTCGTTAAATAACCGTTTCCTTTCGTCACGATCTCGCGGGAGGCAATGAAATTTTCGATCTAAAAGGGACCCTTCCGCGTCCCTTGCGCCGCGCCCCTCGGCGCGCTTTGGCTCTCTCGTCTCGTTACGATATTCCGTACCGGCCGCGAGTCGCGCCGGCGTTACAGCTTGCGCAAGTAACGCGACCGGAGGAGAGGAGAACACGAGAACGGAGCTCAGGCACTAAGCCCGGCATAGCCCCGGAGCGTTTTGCGCAAGCGAAATCAAGATCCGAGAGTCCTCGCTCGTTGTTGTGTTCCTCACTCGCCCGCCGGTATTTCGGATCGCGAACCGATGTTTCGCGGCAGCGAGAGTCGTATACTCAATTGCGAACTGGAACGACACGTATGGCTCAATGCGACCCGAATACTTTTCGGCCACCGATAGAATCTGACCTCAATGAATTGTCTCGCGATAAAACTACCCAATGAAGATTAATCGCGACGATTAATCCCCGCGATCCGCTCCTCGGAGCAATTAATGTATTACAATTTTCTCGAGGATTCGATAAGGATCGATATTTATTCCTCGTCACGATCGGTAATTTCTCGTTTTCGTTGCGCAGCTACGACTTCATAGTCATCGGCGGGGGAAGCGGCGGGGCAACGGTGGCCGCGAGATTGGCGGAAGAGGATAGATTTTCCGTTCTGTTGTTGGAAGCCGGACTGGACGAGCCCACGGGAACGCAGATACCATCGTTTTTCTTTAATTTCCTCGGTTCCGATATAGATTGGAAATACAACACGGAGAGCGAATCGGACGCTTGTCTGAACAAGGAAGACCGGCGTTGCTACTGGCCTCGGGGAAAAGTAAGTTCCGGCGCACGGTTCAGCTACTCTCGATATTAATATTTTCATAGTAGCGTCGGGATTCGATTTTCAGTTTGACCATTCACGTACGTGAGTCTCTTACTCAACCCACTGTGTTTGTTTTTCTTTCCCGTAACAATAATACGAAAGAGCAAAAGTTGTCCCTTCGAGCCATCGCGAAACGAGAATTCGAGAGAACACCTTCCATATACTTTTTTTTTTTCGATTTTTTATTCCATTGGGAAACGCTTGGAATTCTCTCTGAATCTCATATTTCCTCGGGCAGTACCGCTCGGAGTACCTTATCGAATTGACGATGTGTTCGGAGGTATTATATGTAATAAATTAAAATTCTCGGTCGCCGCCCGTTCGAAAGCGCAGACTCGTTGAAGTATGGCGTATAGAAAAAAGTTAAATACACATAAAGTGCCATTTCCACAAACATTATCGAAACGAGTCGACCTTCGAAAATAATGTAATACATTTCAACAGTTGAATCATACAACTTAGTCTTGATTAAATGTAAAACGCGGATTATGCTCAATTAACGTGTCGCGCGTTGCTCCATAATTGCATTGATAATGCTTCCAGCGCGCGAGTGAAGTTCCCTTACAGCAAAACCGAGCTCGGTGCCCGTTCGTATGAAAATTCATGCCCGACTAGCTGGAGATTCAAAATCGCCTAAGCGTGAATAATAATGTAGCGACGAATATCGCGGAAAACGAAATAAATCCGCGTGTGCACAAATGACTTGCAACCGTTCTCTTGTTCAGGTGCTCGGAGGTACGAGCGTAATGAACGGTATGACCTACATGAGAGGCTCCCGAAAGGATTACGAGGATTGGGTCAGATTGGGCAACCCGGGCTGGTCGTATCAGGACGTTTTGCCGTTTTACATCAAGAGCGAGGATAATCAGCAGGTTAACGACATGGATTACGGTTATCACGGTATCGGCGGTCCTCTGACAGTGACGCAATTCCCCTACCATCCGCCGCTCAGTCACGCCCTCATAGAGGCCGGCAAGGAATTGGGTACGTATCGCGACCCCCTCAACGATGGTCAATAATTCAGACCTCGCAAGCCAAACATTAACCACGCTCCGTGAATTGCAAAGCCGACAAAAGGAAGAAAAAGAAATAATCAATTCGATCGGCAATCGGTAATCGAATTATCGTAATGCGTACTCTTGGCTAGTGCGCCTCTGAAGCTGATCGATTCCGTTAATCTTCCAGGATACGCGAATGTCGATCTGAACGGCAGGACTCACACTGGGTTCGCCATAGCGCAAACAACGTCGAGAAACGGCTCGAGACTGTCGACCTCTCGAGCCTTCCTGAGACCGGCGAAGAATCGTCGGAATCTTCACATAATGCTGAACTCAACCGTGACGAGAATCCTGTTCGATCAGAACAAACAGGCGGTCGGTGTCGAATTCGTTCACGACGACAAGATTCATCGGGTCGGCGTCGCGAAGGAAGTCGTCGTTAGCGGAGGTAAATTCGGTGTCATTGTTTGTTCGCTCCCGAACCGATTCCTCATCGATTTCATTGTCGTTCGATGATGAACAAAATAACGTTCTGTGGTCTCGTTAGGAGCCGTGAACTCGCCGCAAATACTGTTGAACAGCGGCATCGGACCCCGGGATGAATTGGCCGCTGTCGGGGTTCCCGTTATTCACGATCTGCCGGGAGTCGGTAAGAATCTTCACAACCACGTGGCTTTCGCCGTTGGATTCACGATCAACGATACCGATACGACGCCGCTTAATTGGGCAACCGCCATGGAGTATCTGCTCTTCAGGGATGGCCTGATGTCCGGCACCGGTGAGATGCTTCAACGATACGATAATTTGTCCCCGATACTTCCAACCGATCGCTAACCGATTCTTGTCTCTCTAATTACAACGGATACGGAAGGCTGCGATCGATTATACGTATTCTTCGATCGGCATGCACACGAGCGAACGGTTTCAACAAATCGATTTCGATGATTCGATAAATTAGTCGAAACGCTATCGAGTTAAATATGTTCATTCATCGACCGGATGCGGAAAGTTCTATACCATTATCTCGCACGAGTCAAGGATTCGGACTCCGGCTTCGAGCGGCTTTACTGTGCATGAACGTCACGACTAGAGCGCGCGAGAGTATTCACAGTGAAAGCGCATTGCGCAATGATCTCATTCGTGACTGACGGTCGAACGTAATGCAATAACTTTTCCGATTCGCGGTCGTCGCGGATTCTCCTTTTTTCTCTCCTCTCTCCGGGCGCTTCCAACATTTTCGATAGGTTCTTTTTGTTCATCGAACAGCGATAGGAAACTTTATCGTGCGAGTATTGGTCGATGCAGGAAGCTCGGGACTGACGCACAGAGCTTGGATTATCTAGCGATTTCTCCGGCTATCGTGTGCGATTCGATTAAATCGCGAGACTCCTCATACATTCGCGTAATCGAATCATCAATCAGTTAATCGGGGGACTTTAGTATCTCGTGGCTACAAGACAATATCTCAATTACAGTCGAGGCATTAACTCACGGTGGGCAATCTCGTCTATTAGTGTTTGCGTTTCGCGGCGTATCTACGAAGAAATAATACAAGCTTCGAATGTACCTTCCTGAGGCTGCAGAACCGCTTCCGTTTTGATAACTCCGCCCGCTCGGCAGTGCATAAACACACACCTTTCACGACGTCGAAACTCGTTCAAACGTACCCCGAAGCGTTTCGAAGGAATCAGATACCTCCACGCGCCCGAACACCTCGATGCCGGGAGCTAAACAACTTTTTTTTCTCTTTTAAGCATTGCGAGCTCGTACGTCGATCGCGATACGAGGCTTCTTTTCATTCGCTCGAATACATATTCCGTGAAAATGCTTCGAAAAATCGATGACGCGATTACGTATCCGCAACGACGCGAAATGGAAAACGTGTCCCTCAGTTATGTGCAGGAGAAGTCAGTGGCAAAATAGGCCAACGCTGTAAAATCGCGTGATACGAATTTCTCAGCAAAATCGAGCATTCCTCACAATCTTGGAAGTTGAGATCTTATACAAAACTGGACTAGGAAGGACCAATGCCATTGAATTTAGATAGAATCTATGCAGACATTTAGTTTTCCCGCAATTTTGAATTTAAAAAAATGTACGTAACGTTTTATGAAACAAATCTTCATGAGGAACCCAAAAATACAAGAGGTACTTTCTTACAAACAGAGCTTTGTAAACCGTGATAAAAAGAGAGGAAGCAATATGCCGATGTGATAGGCACCATTTCTTGAGGCTATTCATTCATGGTCCATTTTGCCCCATCTTCTATATTTATTTATTTACCTGTCTATAGAAGAGGGAATGCAATAAGCCGATATGAAAGGCCGGAGAAGCTAATCGCGGTTTATAGTTATAGATCGGAAAGATCGTTATCGCATACATTTTGTGTCAGTATCAAAGCTCAAGGTGAATAAAAAAAAAAAAAAAACCTCAGTAGCCTCTACACACCGTTCGCGTCTTTGACAAATCTATCTATCATTACATAAAGCGGATAATCATAGTAATTCGTGCAACACAACCAAGGTTCGACGTTCGCGTGAGATAATATTAGTACAAGGCCGGTGATACGCCTTTTCCTGAGCTCGAATGGCAATTTACGTGTACACAATTTTTTTAAATTCCTTTCGAACTTCTTGCACATCGGTTTTTTCAATATAGTTTTCTGTTAATGATTCGGTATTATCATTAACGAGCCGACGATAATTATAATTATCGTCGTCGTTATTTCTACAATATTGCACGCACTGTTAGAATTTCGTAATTCTCGGTCTCTCTCGTTAGTTCGCCGGTTGTTTTGAGAGTTAATTTTTTTCTACTTCCCGCATTATTATGCCACATCCTCAACCACTTTGAGTCGCGAAGTGCGTATCAACGGCGAGACCGTCCAGCTTTCCGTGCGGTTGTTTTGTTTATTAGCACGAAAATATTGATACACGCCAGAGAGGCGTACTTCAATATTCGTCTGAACTGTCCCTCTATTTTGGTCAATTTGGATCGAAAATTCTACATGCATTTTCATGTTAACGGATATTTATCGAATTTTCCTAAATATCCGCACGCTACGTCGACATCCACAGTTTGTTCATATTCGACAACTTTGTATCAACCGCCCGGACTATGGTTAAATACGAACGGTAACGTATATATTCCCCGGTCCGCGATGCAACCCAAATTCACGTGTATGTGATTAATTAAAGTGTCTGCGGAAACGTGATGCTTCTCTCCGCGCTTTACCTTTCCCCGTCGGAAAATCGATACCGTCAAAGCCGCATACAAACTGACGTGGAAGCCTGTATTATTAATTAATTAATTGAATCAGCGAGAATCCAGGGTAAAATGATTCGTTACGGAATAATCATGAGGATCGGTTCGTTTGTTGCCCGCAGGTATATCGGAGGTAACCGCGATGATAAACACGAAATACGCCGATCCGCGGGAGGACCATCCGGACATACAGTTGATATTCGGTGGATATTTGGCCGATTGCGCCGAGACCGGTATGGTGGGCGAGAAGAAGGGCACCAATCGTAGTATCTACATCATACCGACCCTTCTGCATCCCAAGAGCCGAGGCTACCTCCGTCTGCGCAACAACGATCCGCTCTCGAAGCCGATGATATATGCGAGGTATCTGACTCATCCGGACGACGTCGGAGGCCTTATCGAGGGCATCAAATTCTCCATTCGCCTTGCCGAGACGCGGACACTCGCGAGATACGGCTTCAAGCTCGATCGGACACCGGTGAAGAATTGCGAGCATCTTAAATTCGGCTGCGACGCTTACTGGGAATGCGCGATAAAGCACGACACCGGAGCGGAGAATCATCAAGCGGGATCCTGCAAAATGGGACCCGCCGAAGACCCGCTCGCCGTCGTGGACAGTCGTCTGAGGGTACGAGGCGTTCGAGGCGTTCGCGTCGCCGACACGAGCGTCATGCCGAGAGTCACTTCCGGCAACACGAA
This sequence comes from Ischnus inquisitorius, assembly GCA_963924025.1. Classification (NCBI taxonomy): domain Eukaryota; kingdom Metazoa; phylum Arthropoda; class Insecta; order Hymenoptera; family Ichneumonidae; genus Ischnus; species Ischnus inquisitorius. The sequence continues at coordinate 14,105,840 of OZ001254.1, read as the reverse complement.
TGCACCGGCGATCATGATCGGCGAGAGAGCCGCCGATTTCATCAAGAAAACGTGGCTCGGCAACGGAAACTCGGGAAAATATTGATGAACTTTCGACATTCTTGACAATCTTTTTCCCTCAAAGCTCACGCCTCATTCTTACGTCTCTTTAGCAGGTTCATTTTTTTTTGTTAATTATGAAATTCGATCTGTGCGCGACCGATGGACGATTCTTATCGCGTGCACTCGGTCCGACGTGCGTTCGTACTAGGCCGATATGATAAGTCTCACGAGTGAGACGCAGCGAGCGCGAATCAACCTCGTTTACTTTAACCGCTACTACCACTACGATATGGCTATCGCGACGATTACATTTCAGTAATACACAATGTATCGAGGGTGCCGTAGTAGACGCTACAACTTTGCGATTCACATTATTCGTTATAATGATAATAATTCACGATTCCTTAGCTCCTTCGGTCTGATAGACTATCATTATTACATGGATATAATATACATAGTATATATATATATATACTACGATTTTGAAAAGCTCGCGTTTAGCCCGTTTAGATCATAAAAAAATGTCACCGCCGCTGCAACTATTATTGACCGATTTTATAAGTCCCCGAGAGTAATATTAACATTTCCTCTGAGAGAGACTCGGATTATTTTTGCTTGGGGGTGCCCAATTGAGGAAGGAAGATATTTTATACAAGCAGGAACTTACAATATTGAGAGCCAAACGGGGACTTGGAACGTTTCGAGCTAAGGAGTGACTTGGAATATTTCGGAGGCCCTTCGAGCTCTCCAGTGCGGCGAGGGGGTCTCACAGACCCCCGAAACCCTCGGAGCTTGCTTGCAGCGAAGCACTTCAGGGCTCGAGGCTCGATTCTTATACACGACGGCGGCGGCGGCCTCAGAGACGAAATCTTTTTATATATATAAAGAGATATGTATGTTTATGTTAGGCATCTTCTTTATAATTAATGCGCGTACTATTATCACAGAACAAATGTACAAAAACCCCCGTCTACCGTAAACAGCTCGCTGTAATCAAACTTTAATAGTGCGGATTGTAACGTAGAATAGATATTCTTACTTGCATCTATTTAATTAGATTATCGTCGTATGTTATGTCATCTTTAATAAAAACGAAACGTCATTGAAAGGTGAACCGATTCTGTGATGGAATTTTTTTTTTCATGCCATTATCTTTTATCGTTTCCTCAACCTCGAAACACTCGAGAAATTTTTTTGTTCTATTTTTACAAAATTCGACGACACTGGTATTCCCACAGAGAAGATGCATCCGCATTTCAACGAAACTAATAGAATTTCTAGGAAGGAAATGTTTCATTAAAAAAATAAGACTCCGATTTTATCTCCAATGGTTTTTTCCTCGCAAAGTTCCCGAGAAATTTTCGGATATTAAAAAAAAGATAAAATCGGTATTCCCACGAAAAAAGGTGAGTGTATTGAAGTACTAAATTGTGCGGAACTAAAAAATTGATCCTAATAAAAATTGCAAGAAAAAGTCTAATCTATTGAATTTTTTTTAATTTGATTTCTTTGCTTCGCCATTATCTCGTATCGTTTTTTTTCCGGCGAACTACTCGAGAAATTGGTCGATCGAGGAGGACTCATCAGATTGCGAAAAGAAAGAAGTAACGTCACTGATATTCCCGATGATGGGTTTCAATCAAACTACTCGAATATCAAGGAAGTGAGCGGGAGAAGCGTTTATCTCTCCGAAGCTCCCGATATCGTAATCGTACGTCGACGCGTCTCGATCGGCAATATATTTACACTCCGGCGCGGTTACGAGAGATTTCAGACAGTGGCAGTCTCGGTTTCGACACAGTAGGTCGCGAACGTTTGTAACACGCGCGCAACAAACAATCTCCTCTCTGTATCCTCATTGGATAAATCATCATTGCAGAGTCGCGGTTTTCGACGAAACGCACATTTTTACACGATATATAATATGATCGTTTCAATGCACGCTCGTTCGTTTGTTCATTCATTCGCGAATCGCTACGAGACTCGGTGTTGTCCTAGGACTTTTCAAATATTGGTCGTACGTTGGACGGACGAGTTGCCGATCGATTGAGTGCCCGCGGTCGAGTAATTTCCATCGCAATAAAATATTTCGCAGCCCATTTCGCCGATAATTTTTTTTCATCGATTTAGGACAAATTCCTTCGAGTGCGAAATATATCCTTAAAAAAAATCGAAGCATTCCAGCTACGCGTATTATTTGTTGACAAAAACGAACAATCGCTCGCGATTTTTATTCACGCGCATTTCAAGAGCGAGCTAGCCGACAAATTCGCCGATCAATTTTATAAATCGTTGATTTTGATTCAGAAAAATTGTATTTGAAAAACTCACCATGTGGAGGATCGGTAATCTATCGTGGATCGTTCTCGCTGGAGTTTTGTGCAGTTTGCACCCGACGAACGCTTCTGTAAGTAAAATAATACAATTTGTATTCATTTATTTACAATCACACGCTCGATATAGTAAAAACATGATGGGGCAATAATCGCAGCATCGAAGTATTATCACGGCAAAAGAATGACAAGAGTGTTTATTGAAAAAAAAAAAAAACATGTAGGCAATCAGAGAGGACATTGCGATCGTTCGTATCTGCAATGCCACCGACCCCGTGAATCGCGACGTTTTCAACGCTTACATGATGCATCACGACTTCGAGAGCTTGGAGGGCCATTCGGCGGAACTCTCGGTAAATATCGAGCAATGTATTATTCACGACTTTTTTTTCCAAGGCTCGTTTTCTTTATTCGAAAAGTTAGAAAAAAATTGATAAAGAACGGAAATTTCGATTCAATGTGAATTCTCACTGTTTATCGCTTCCCGATGCAATCCGCACCTACAATCGATTGTATTTCCTGGTATCACAATTTTTTAAGGATAAATCCGCGGTAAATAAGATACGTTTATTGATTTCAGTGCTTTCTGCTGTGCATCTACAACCAATACAAATGGGTAAGTGTATAAACAATAACACGATCGATCTCCGATCGATGGAAATGATAAATAAAAAATTTCTGCGATCTCACTGTAACGTTGTTTGCCTTAAGATGGATCGTAACGGAAGCTTCAAGCCCAATAAAATAAAAACTTGGATGCGGAAAGCCAATGTGACGATGCACGATCGGGAGGTCTTGGTCCACAAGTGCATAACAGCAGGTCAGTGTGTTGCAAGTGTTTAGAAATAATTCATCGAATTTCGAAACCATTCGCGACGCTTAATGACGATGTATCGTTAAATTTCCAATCAAAATTTAACATGCAGAGAAGATTTCTAATACTTTGCAATGGTATAAACATCTACACAAAAATAAAAAACTAAGCAAACAATCATTTTTCAAAAAGAATTTCGTCTCTATTTCGACGTATTTTTTTTTATGAAAAAAAAAATCATTGTTTATAGCATTTTTTCAGGTTTTTATATCATCGGAAAATAATCGAGACTCTCATCGACTCTCATGTTTGACCGGAAATAAAACGACCCTCAAAAAACAAATTTCTCTATTTGCTTTTAGCCGAAGAATCGGATCCTTGCACGAGAGCCCGCCACTTCACCGAGTGCTTTTGGTCGAATCATCAGGTATGACGAAAGTAAATACTGAAAAACATGTCTTCAATTTTCAAATTGATTTTATTTATTACATCGCGTTAAACATATTTTAATACTGATTGTCACGTTAGTGAGAGATTGCGTCGATTACCCGGATCGATTCCAGTTATCCTTAATGACTAAGTTCTATAATTCTCAATCTTAGTTCCTAACATAAGCTTTGGCGTTAACTCGATAATTTTCTTTTTGCTTGCACAGGGCGCGTACACGCTCGAAGACGTCAATCACACGTTACACACTATAATGGAGAAGGAAACTGGACTCTAGCGTTATCGTGTCGATGCTAGAGAACGTTCGGCAAAACCAAAAATTACAAATATGCAAGCGGACGAAAAAACAATCGAGTCGCGACTTTGCGCGTTGCGTTCGTCGCCGGGATGAAGAGGTCGTGTAGCCCGATCAGTTGTAGCTGCGTCTTCGTTTGCTGCACTTGTACATCCTGCGAATCTTTTGGATGTCCTTCTTGCTGAAGCCCTCGCGCTGTCCGAGTTCGGCTTTCGTCTTTCCGGCGAATATCTCGCCGATCATGTTCAGTAGACCGCCGGGTTGCTGTTGTAATGTATACATTTAATTCTCAAGCTCGGCTCTAACAGTGCTGAGTCTTTTTTCGACGTTTAAATAAATCGTTTGTCTATCGATGCAAAAATAAAAATTCATTACCTTGGGAACTATGGTCGGTTTTCCATTGGCGGAGAATGCGCTCGACGAGTAGTGCATAACGCTTCCGTAATCGTAACCAACGCCGAAAGCGTCGGACGTGTCTTTCGATGCTTTGTCGAAGTTTCCCCGACGACCTGCAAATGCGTGTTTGAAACCAAGGTTAAGGCGATTCCTCGTCGGTCGTCTTTCCCGCAACTGGTCTCAAACCAACCGGTAAATCGGTGCAAGGCGAAGGCAGAATGACGTCTGTTTCTCGCGTTCGAGGATGTCCTTTTACATACCTTGCATAATATTGTCCCATTGTATAGTCACGTAGTCGTCTCTCTCGTATCTGCTCTGCTCGTGGAGAAAACCGATGGCGTGCATGAGCTCGTGTATGACTGTTCCTATCTTCGTGACGCATCCGGGCACCTGTAGATTCACGTCTTGACGACCGCCGACCCGACCGACGCTGCTCCAGCAACCGGTGTTACCAGCCGTTATTCTGATGTAGTCCGTTTCCTCGCCTTGATAAGGCTTGAATCTGATGCAAGTGTTGCGATGGTACTCGCCCATCGCGTCCATTATTAGCTGCTTCTGCGCCGGATCTGCGAATTCCAATTTTTATAAATCCATAATTGATACGCAGTTCTTAATAATTAAGTTCTTTGATTATTCAATGGGAGGGAAGACCCACCGAAGAAAGGACTGATCATGTAAGGGACGATGCCGCCCGGCCACCGACTCGTCTCCGCGACCAATCCATTGCGCGCGAATCCCGTCGGAAATAAAATATCACCCTCCGCGTATTCACCGAGCTCCTCGGGATTGACCTCGAAGCCCTCGCGCCACTCGGCCACTTTTGCCCCGGTGTCATTGCTCGGCGATCCGAACATCGATCCCTCGAGATGCGAGAGGCGCGCAATCAGATCGTCGGTACTATCGACCGCATTGTCGAAGACGTCGCGCCGCCGGAAGAAGGGCCAAGCATCGACGAGACTCGAGACCAGGAGAACGCTCAACAAGAGCGACGGACGAAAATCCATTATTTTTTCGCGCTTACTGAAGAGACATGATTTTATTAAAGTTGCGAAAGAAAAAACGGGAATATTGTGACTCGATACTGATTTGTTTCGCAATTACATTTGAGAAATTAAGGTAGCAAGTTTTATTACCACCTACCTTAGGAACTTCTTGTCTATATATTGCTCGAAGCTCAACACGAATAATCACGAACAGAGCACAGAAAAAAAAGTCGAGAAATTTGTTTCGGGTGGAAGAATCCGTAAAGATCGAATCTTTGCGGATCCACGAACAAAACTGACGAACTTCCGATGGACGATGGGTGTCTTTATACGGTGTGCGAGTGTCGCCTCGCGATTCCCCACCGCGGCTTCCCTCGCCAATCTGAAAAGTCACATGCGGAAGTAACGGGGCCACCGCTGATAACCGTGGACTTTGGGTACCGGAAGTTCGGATTTATTATACCGTCGCCAAGAGGTGGCTAACGCGTGCCGATGGGTCTGCCTCATACCCACCCGCGACCGCGGTGTCTCGCAACGTCGACTATTCGTTGATTTTTTTCGTTCTCTTTTCTTTTTCTACCTTCGCCCACCTCGAATCTCGGTAAACGAAAAACGAGTTTTATCTCAGTCTTCGGGTGACAATTTTCGTGTCTTTTTTTTTGCCCACCGGTCAACCCGCGGGAGATAACAAAACAAATTGCGATATGTATTTATAGCGCGACAGTGTAACATCCACTCGAGCTAAGGTGAGCGGGCGAGGAGAGCCTTCGTTCGTTAATGAGAGGAGATACTCCTTTCTTCGTTGACCATTCGACGATTTCAACGCCTTGGATGCGAGCCGCGTCTTATTCACATGCAAATTTTTCTTCCTCGACCGAGAACAAACATTATTATTATGCGATATTTCGCGCTTTTTACTCGAACTCGTACGAAAACCTTGCATAAACTCTATCCCTTCTTATGTTCTATCATTCTATATATATACATGTATGTCTATATATATATATTTTTTTTTCGTTTCCAATGAAAAGATATAATAAGGCAATGAGACTTCAAGGTCTCGAGCGATTGACAACCCCGCCTTACTCATCGAAGGTAAATCGTCTTCGATTTTTCACGATAGCGCACGCCTTGGCTAACGAAAAACCTCGACAATCGCGCGAAGTTTACATTGGCCACGTAAGCCCTCCTTCGTCGTCGAGCATTTGGCAATGAAGTTATTATCGAAACTGTCTTCTCGATTCGACGTCGTTCGCATGCGCGAAGCAATTATCGATAAATTATTTTTTTATACCCTGCAACGATTCTTTTCGTGAAATTCTATTGATACCCGTACGCGAAATGAAATGAAAAAATATCAATTTGCAATTATCGATAGACTGATATTTTTTCGCGCTTTCTGATTAATATTTCTAAATTGTCAACATTGTGTGTCAAAGAACTAGTCTCGTTAATAAATTACAAAAAATAATAATAATAAATATTCTCGAGCGAGGCCCTGAATAAGATCACGAGCCCAAGATCTTGATCAGAATCTGCTTCAAAGTCTACGACTGTGACATTGTTGCGTGCAACGACCCGAGAGATAAAAGAGATACGAGAATGTCGTGCAATGCTCCGAGCTTCGCGCGAGCGAATACACAAAGTCCTCCGGCGCTGATCGAGCAAATTGTAAGGGCTTACGAGGAAGCCTCGACGTCTCGAAAGCACGCCAATTCGATAATGTCGTAAATAAACCCGTGAGAAGGACTCCAATAACGTCGCAAAGTTAAACAGAAAGATTTTCTTATCTGCGACACCTTGCAGATTTGACCCCTCTCCGTCGAGAGTCGAGTTATCAGTCGGCGCGAGCGAGCGAACCTTCAAGACGCGATAGTGGGCGATGTGACCTACGCGATCGTTTTCTCCGAATAGAGCGAGCGCGGTTGTGCCATTGTTTAGAATTCTCTACTATCGCGAGGAACCGGTCCCGAATCGTCGTGTCATGTCAATCTAGTATGTTTCTCGTTCCTAGGAGCGTACTTTGCATAGATACACATTTTTCCAACAACATTTCCTCCAATGGCCATTGCCTAATCGCGAGTCTCCTATTTCGTTTGATTTTTTCCGCTCCACATAGCTCTGATTATAATGCGAGCCGTAAAAGAATAAAATTTTCCTTACCTTCGCGCGGAGGTCCATTAGCTGCTTTCTATGTTCCGCAACGAGTTCTTCACGTGCTAGGTAGTCGCGGTGCACGGGGGCTCTTATGGCTTCCGTTTCTTTCATCGCGCATTGATTTTCCCTCCGAGGCAATGTGCACGGTTCGTGCAATTATTCTCTCTTCTCTCAAGCCCCCCTGAGGATTCTTTGACGGCTTAATGATCGCGTTCTAATTACGAACTATTTTCGTCTCGTCACTTCGCTCTGTGTCGCTCGATGTTTACTCGGCGATTCATCGAGTTTTCCTGTTTTTTTTAAACTACTCGCGTGTTCATATGCTGATGCATAGATCATCGGTTTTCGAGTCGTGTCTTTCGGCCTCTTTCGGCGAGTAGTTTCGATTCAACGACGCCGGTCTTTGATTCTCCGTACTTACTGTACTTGAGTTGTTACGTTAAATGAAGTTCGCGATAGACCAAGTGCGGCTTCGATCGTTTTGAATGGACTTAGTATATCGGGTTCTCTCGATAATCTGCATCGCTACATATTCGTTTGATATACATGTTTATTTTAGCAACAGATGTTGTAGGAGAGATGCGCATCCTCCGCGTGACTGCGGGCGGTAACGAACTAACCGAACTACGTCACAGCAACGCGGCACGCGTCCGCGTGACGGCGCTGCGACCGCGCGACTGTGGAAGCGCGCTACGACAGGCGCGGTCAGTATTCAGACGCGCACAGCTGGGCTGAGTTGAGCTAAGCTGAGCTTCGATACTCTGGCTTTTCTGTCGTTCTTTCACTGAAAATACAAGAAAACGTAATGAGCGATGTCGCGAGTCGTGATAACGATCGAAAGCGTCAAGGTCGATAAAGAAGCGGTCGCCAAACGGTTTAACATCGATTAAGGACTTTTTGTAATGATGTTTGAAACAAAAGTTTGGCCAGCTTTGCGCTCTTATTGTGGCGGCCAGTATGGAATTGGAATATGTAAAATACATACTTTCTATAGATAATTTTGTAACGTGCGATACGACTGTAAATTGGTCATATAGTTAGAAAATAACCGTTAGTTCCTTTGGCTCAAATCCCGTCTACTTTTTAACAGCCCAAGTTGATTTAAAACGGTTTCTTAAACCCCGATGACTCGTCGTTATTCATACTTCAATATATTATCTATAAACTTCTTGAAAAAACGATAAATAAATAAAGTATGCCCAATACATATTTTTCGGTTCGATTCGCATTCAAAGTTGGAAGCTCGCGGACGGTCTTAGAATTAATGGCGCTCTCGTCGCGCGCGGTCATTTTATCTTAAAGTGACGGGTCACTCAGCGCACATCTCTACATAAGAACCACCCGAATATGCCGATTGACATCAATTTAGATTACTTCATCTCTTACTCTCGATAGCTATTATAATAACAGTAGAAGTAAGAAGAGTGGACCGTCGATCCAGGTCGTTGATTGGAAAATTCAATTGTTTTTTTTTTTTTTTTTTTCGTGACTCATTCCGATGGTCAACTTGACGTTGCGCCCGGTAAAGAAGCAAGAAACGCGTTCAATGGCCGTATAAGGAGCGTTCCGAACTGCGTATCGCGACTAAATACAGTAATAACCTGTTCCCGAAGGAGTGAAGTGCATTAACTCCATTATTTCGTGCAGCCGCGTTTGACAATCGGTAAATGAACGGCAGAAATTTCGATCGCCTCGAATTGGTGCATCGAGTGTGGTTAATTGCTTACACGTGACTTTGACAATTCGGTGAATCTTTCATTTTACAGATTCAACAAAAAAAAAACTTCTGTGTCAAATACAAATTGAAGACACCGCTATGGAGTCTCTCATACAGCAGAAAGTCTTGGAAGTGGCGAATCAAGTCGAGAAGCAAATCGACACGGAGCTCGAAGCTTTGGAGAGGCTCGACGTTGACGATCTAGAGAAATTGCGCGAGAAGAGGCTCAAGGAAATGAAGCAGATTCAGCATCAGAAACAGGCCTGGATTGCCTCCGTACGTTTCACTAAAAAAATTTCACATATTTGTCGCTATTAAAATTTTGGAAAGAATTTGAGTTTTTCAATTGTTATTCGCGTTTAATTTTAACAGGGACACGGAGAATACTCAGAGATTCCGGATGAGAAAGAGTTCTTCGAAATATCGAAAAAATCCAAAAACATTGTTTGTTTATTCTACAAAGACGATTCGCCGAGGTGCAAAATCGCGGATATGCATCTCAAGATTCTTGCGAAGAAACACGTGGAGGCGAGATTTTGCAAGCTCAATGTAGAAAGATGTCCATTCCTGACCGGTAGGACGAAATTCAGACTCTCTATTTGCCCGCGATTTATTATAGGTTTCGGTAATTAACTTCTTATTTTTTTATAGAACGTTTGCGGATAAAGATCATCCCGACGATCGCTCTAATTTCCGACAGTAAGACCAAGGATTACATCGTCGGTTTCACGGATCTCGGCAACTGCGACGATTTCTCGACGGAGATGCTGGAATGGAGAATCGCCCAATCGGGCGCGATAATGTACAGCGGCGATCTGATGCATCCGCCCGAGAAGGGCAAAGGCAAAGCTTGGATGTCCCGAGTTCAAAAGTCGAAAACTATCCGAGGCCGCGATTCCGACGGCTCGGACGAGGATTGATCGATCAACGCTCGAATGAACACAGAATAATCGCGAATTATCGATATCGAAATTCACCGTGATCTTCGATTCATTCCAATTGGCACAAAAGCATTCGCGGACATTTGAAAATTTACACGTTACGTTTAGTATAAAATATCGCTGTTAGGTGAGTTATTAACATGCAAAATACACTTTTGAATATTAAAGAGGAGCTTTCGATGAACACAATTAAGATACGTGGGTACACACTCGTTGATTACGTGTATCATGCATTTTATATTCTTTTATAATGCTTTTTTTTTTCATAAAAATATAATTAACCAATTGTATACGTTTCGATGATCAAGCACAGATCCCAGTCATCCCGAGTCTAATTAACGATCCGCTGGAAAATAGAAAGTTCTTCATTAAATGATCATGGAAAAAAACCTCATCGTTCATAATGCAAAACGATGATGGGACAAGGCAAAAGCGTAATCGTGCGGCCGATAAATTGGTGAACGAGAGATAAATACGACAATTTTAATTAACAAAAAGTGAGCTAGATCTCGATGAAAATTTGTACAAAATCGTGGAAGCAATTTCTATACTATCGAGCATACTGTTGCGCTCGTCGAATTCGTGGATTTGTTCGCCAACGTTTTGTCCCTCTCGTCCCAGAGCGTCAAGCCGTCGCACGCGCAAATTTTCTTCGTATTCTGGAAGATTCCGGACGACCGCGCGATTATTCCGCACGCCAATCTGCGTCGTCGATGAGACCGAAAAAAAAGAATATCGATTTATCTGATGTGTATCGATTATCGTAGTAACGACAACGAAAGGGTTTGCTGGTCACCGATTTCCACTGTTTCCATCGATTTTCGACGCGGGACTGTCGCCTCTGCCGAGATCGTCGCCTCTCTCGGTAATCACCAGCGATCGGCCAATTATATCGGGCACTTTGAGATAATCATCTTTTATTCGGAATGTCGCCCGCCCGCTGTCGTCGGCCACTATGTTACCGAGATCGCCGACATGCTGAAATACAATCGTTTATCACGCAAATTTCAAAACCCTTTCCCGCCAAACGCGCCTCGACGTATCTACAATATTTATCAAAATTCAAACAGCGTTGCGCTACGATCTTTGACGACTATCATCATCTATTACTATCCGATAATCGGGTGATATTTACGCGCCGCGAAAGTTCGTCATCCGGGCCTCCGTGCGCTGCATTGTGCGGATTATAATGCTCTCCCACACTAGACAACAATGTTCGAATATTAATAAAATACGTGAACTTGAAAAAAAGCATATTTATCAAAAATATTGCTATAGATATTTCAATAATGGTTTGCTATTTTTTTAAACTGTTTTTCATGCACTTTTACAGTTTATATATATTTTTAAAAACTTGATTTATCTGATAATTATCGTGCGCTATAAAATGGTTTTTTTCAAACCTTTCGCAACCTTTGGAGATATCACCGCATTCGTGTACATGAAGACCGTGAGGTCCAGGACTCAAGCCGTCAACTGTTCCGTCAACTATGCAGCCCTCCCGAGACTGAACAAATCTAATGACGCCTTTTATATCGTTCCCGACGCTGTACCCAGAATTTCCACCCAGCATTGACACGGCGCTACTTGCGGTATCTGTAATGTAAATGACATTAAATGAATTGCAAAAATTGACACTCGTCAAAATAGAATTGTCTCACCTCCGTATCCCTTTAAGACAGCCCTTTTTCCTGAACTCTCGATCTTATCCTGTATCAGCGAGTATGGAAGACTCGTCTCTACGACAACGGTTCCTCTGTCCAGCGATACGTCAACGTTGTTGACTTCTTTTAATTCTGATAACGAACCCTTCACTGTCTCGACGCATTTTTGACACGTCATTTCGACAGCGAATTCGATCTGCGATTTGATCGATCGGAATTCTTCATTAGCGCAATTCGCGTAGTTTTTATCTTGAATAACGAATTATTAATCATCATTCACCTTGGTCGTACTCATTTTATGCGCGTTCGAAGTAATCCCTGTGATAATGACGATGCAAACAATCTGCTGTCTCGTCGTCGAGTCCTGAAGTGGATCGTTCGATTTCGCGTCGGCAAAAGATAGTTTTATCAAAGTTCAGACTTTCCTTCTTACTCGTTCGAACCCGCGAGCGATAATGTGCGTTTCGTTCTCTTTCCGAGTTCGTAAGTACACCGGCTAAACAAAATACTTCTTTGTCACGTTTTTTTTTCGTCGTTCTCGCTGTCACCGCTCGAGATTTCGTCTCTCGTGGTTCTTTGTTCGCCGTCGTGTGGCTGCCGTGTCCGGCCACCGATTTCCCGCGCTTTCGAGCGCGACTCATTTCTCGCGTTTCTCCGCTATTCGAAGTATTCGGCTCGTAAGACTCGCGGCTGTGTGATTTCATTGAATCATCTATTCTCGCGAGAGTATTGGAAAAAACTCTGTTCATTCGAACTCGTGATATAATTGTTACGGACGTCGTGAAGGTTAGGTCTTTTTTTTCCGCTCGGCACTAATTTTCGAACTCCCAACAGCTTTTTTCTACGATAATGTTTCTCGTTGAATAAATCGAAATCAGCGTATTTCTGATTTATAATTCGCGTAGCGTGTCATTGAGTCGTATCGTTCTGGCGTTCTCTCGCATTGTCGTGTATTTACTCTGAATACAATTTTGATTCCCTTCCCCCCCTTTTCACGTTGGATACGAGACTCCCCTAGAATCTCGGCGATCCGCAACAGCGCACAGTCGACACAAATGGCGTCGACGCGAGGTCCGAAAATCAATTCGTAACGCGGTGCCGTTTTTTTGATAATCGTTCGACGGCGTTTGGCCCATAGAAATTCGTCGGTATTCGCGATAACGAGCCGCACGCCTCGACGCCGTGTCGTCGGCTCTTCGAACGTCGAAAAAATTGCCTATCGTCGACATGTTATCGTCGCGAAACGTCGTCGGACAGATGCAACAACAAAAAGTTCCACGAACCATCTGATCCTCGCGAGAAGGTAGGATCGTTCTCCTTTACGATTAATATCGCGATAATTATCGTCACGGATATCCTTGCGTCAACGCCTCGCTCGTTCCGTCGACATTGCGCTTTTCGTTGTCGATTCCGGCTGTGGAAAAAAATCATTGTTTTGTTTACTATCTAGGCGATTATGATAGATTCGGTGCTTGTATTTTTTTTATACGATAATTCGATTATTTCATGGAGAGAATTTTGTGTTCTGTTCAGATCAAGTCGCAGATTAACTAATGGAGCCCGCTAACGTTGTGCATTAGGTAGAAATAGTTGACATGGGTAGAACGGAGCGTCACACAACGTGAACGCAACAACTAACAGGTACGTTCGGTATTTTTGAGTTTTTTCGATTTTTTTTCTCGATTTTTTTTCTCGATTAATTTTATTCGTATTATTCTGTATGTGCTTTGTCGTTTCAGACGCGCAACTACAAGTACTCTAAAATGCCTCGAAAAGTCGCGAATCCGGAGCCGCTTCCGACGGGCGATAGGATATGTTGCTTCTGCGGACTGAAGGACGATAACGAGTTGGAGTATGGAAAGTTGCACGTTTACGACGGTATCGTCACCCATTACTACTGTCTGGTAAGAAAATAATACGATACTCGGAAAATTCGAAAATTTTGTTATGGCTGACGATTATTTTTTTTCTTATTTCCAATTTACAGCTGCTGTCTTCGAACATGCAGCAGAGAGGGCGCGACGACGAAGGTATTCTGGGTTTTCTGACGGAGGACATAAACAAGGAACTTAGGAGAGGAAAAAGACTTGTAAGACAATGTTCCGTTCGCCCCATTTCGATGGACGAGCAAAACAAAGTGTGAAGAAAAGAATTAATGTATTTTACGAATTTTTCAGGCGTGTTGCTACTGCAAAAAATCGGGAGCAACTCTGGGATGCTGTAATCTGAAATGCAAGAGAATCTTTCACTTTCCATGCGGTCTCAAATCCGGCTCTTTGCATCAATTCTTCGGCGAGTTCAAGTGAGTAATCGCGACTCCGAGAAAAAAATGGAAAACAATAACTTCTTTTTTTTCCATGCGTCGTACGAGAAAGATGAGAAAAAAACGTTGGTCGTCGCGAAAAGAACTTGCCTCCTAATGCGCGAATTTTTTATTTGCAGATCTTACTGCAAAGCTCACAGGCCTACGCAAAAGATCGACGCGCGCGTGTCCGAGGAGTTGAAGCATCGCGACACGATGATATGCTACATTTGTTACGACGAAGTTAATCCACACGATATGTTCAGCACGCTGTGGGCTCCGTGTTGCAAAAAGAACGCGTGGTTTCATCGGCCGTGCGTGCAACAATTGGCGATGAGCGCCGGGTATTTCTTCAAATGTCCGTTGTGCAACAATAAAACGGATTTCCAAAAGGCGATGCTCGAACACGGCATATTCATACCGAGCCAGGACGCATCGTGGGAACTCGTGCCGAACGCCTTCGAGGAATTGTTGTACAGGCACAATCGTTGCGACGCGCACAAGTGTCTTTGCCCGAAGGGTCGCGAGCACGTGAGCACGAATGCCAAGTGGGAATTGACGCTTTGCCGTACGTGCGGCTCGCAGGGAATTCACATGGCCTGCGGTAATCTGAAGTGGGTCAAACCGATCTGGGAATGCAACGAATGTATCTCGATATTGAATAAATCGGTGACGAGTGGCAACGGCGAAACGATGTCGATTGGACGAGGTCGCAGAGACGAACGCAGTCCTCGGCGAGACGTCGATTCTCTCACCGACGACGAGAGCAGCGACTCCGATATCTCCGTTGGCGGTGTTCCCGATTCCCGTTTGCCGATTGCGATAAATTCGGCTTCGAGCGCCGATGACTCTCCGGTGAAATCTTCGAGAACCGTCGCCCCGCGAAGTAATCACGTCGATAGCAGCACGGCGAGATGGTCGAGACGAAGCGGCCCTCTCGCGAGATCAACGTCACCGACGAAGAATTTTCCGACTAGCCAAGAATCGGCGAAGGGTCCGTGTAACGACGACGAACTTCCACCGGTGCCGAAGAAGCCGAGAATAGCCGATACGGCGATCCGCGCCGAGCAGTCCCCCGTAATCGACAGCGACGACGATATAATAGTAATATCGGGACCGAGTCGTGGAGAGCGAGTCGTTCCGATGAACAGAGCGAAAAGCCCGTCGAACAATGTTCACCGTGGCTGCAACGACGCGCGAAGTATCGAAAGAAACGATAAAGCCGATGTCGAGAGTCATGCGCTGGTTCGGCAATTGAATATGAGAAAAGTCGAAAAGATCGGAACGACGTCCAAGTTGCCGTCAGACCCGCCAACGAAAACGGAAGCGCGCGTTATTAAACCGCCGTCTCCGGAAACGTTGCGACCACCGCCCGTCGAGATCGATCTCAGCGGGGGCGAAATTACCGTACCGGAAAGCGCCTCGATCTCCGAAACGAATCATCCGACTCCCACTTTCGGCGACGGTCCCGAGCTAAATATAAAAATTACCAACGTAACTTCTCTGGCACCGGGAGCTTTCGATCTCGTACCGGAAACAAGAAACCAGCAGACCGTCGTGACGAGCAATTACGTTCCGACGAACGGCGACGCGGACTCCGAAGAGCCGGTAATCCTAAACGAAAAATTGGTACCCAAAGAGAGGCGCAACAACAACGCGCTTCACGACTCGATGCACGAACAGATGAAGATCGTGAAACTCGACGGATCGGACGGCGTCGTGGCGAAACAAGGCAATTCGGTAATTTACGGTCTCACCATACCGGGCACGAATCACACGGTGCCGTTCATCATCGCCCCGCCGGAAAATTGTAAATCCAAAACGCCCGGTATTCATCCCGACCCCAACAACCCCCTCGGTATCGCATTGTGCGATTGCAACAGCTCTCGAAAATCATCGATCACCGATATATTGAATCTCAACGTATTCAACGGCACGACGAAGGGCTGCGTGACAATTGCGGCGTCAAAGCCCGCGCCAAGCCTGAGCGTTACACAAACGATCGATAATTCCCAAGTTTCGAATCCGGTTGTACATACAGCGAAGCGGGGCGTCGAAAAACCGAGCGCTCCGCAGTCGATCGATGCGAAAATATGGTCGGTACCCCTCAGATCCATCGTCACGGGACCAATCGGGAAGGCGCACTCGTCAGCGAAAGCCGACGGAATACACGATAATTATTTTTCGATAACGAAGACGAACGGATCTCCCGTCGCGTCGCCGCAAACTCCGCAAGATAACGCCACATCGACCTCGACGATTTTCCGCACGATAGCGCCGCGCGGGACCGCATCGATCGAAGAAACGAAGTCATCGAACGAGACAGCAACGACACGCTTTGTGCATTTTCCGTCAAAATCTTCGTCGAGCCCGCAAAACGGTTCGGTCTCGTCGGCGTCGAAAAGCAGTCGTCGAACGAAGTCGAAGCCCGTGAAAAACGTCGGTACTGCTAGCAATCCAAGCACCGTATGGGCCAAAGTGAACGGGTCATACGTGCCGATCGATCCGGCAACGGCAAAGGACTTGATCGAGGCGGCGAAGCCAGCGTCTTCGAAAGGGCCATCCGAAAAATCATCCATACCCAATAGCGAATCCCCAATGTTTCAATTCGTTGCCACAGACGCAAAGGACAAAAACAATTCTTCGAACAACGTAAGTATTGTGCCTTCGTTTATTCTTCTCTTGAGTTCTCTTGTTATTCTCTTGTACTTTTTTTTCCTATAAATCTTCGTCGATGTTAACGCGAAATTGATAAGCAACGCGAATCCGATACCGGAGTCTCATAAATCGTCCGCGATCGTATTTAATTCGCACATACGACTAATTCAGACAAACGTGTATATTAATACAAATTCATGTTTCATTTTCCTAATTTTTATTATAATTTTCATTATTATTGTTATTGGTGTACAGAAAGTAAGCTTGTAAAGATGATTCTGCTTCGCCCTAAAGATACAAAAATTAAACTTTTCATCTTGCAAATAAATGTGTATCTAGCCTATTTTTTAATTGGTTGACTGATTTCGCATTTATTACCGCCGCTGGAAGTGAAATCCATGCATCCACAAGTCTGTTCGACAGAGCGCACTTTAAGGTGTTTTTTTTGTCGAATTTTTCTCTTCTCTAACTTTGCACGATGAATTACGTAATTATTTGTTTCTAAAATACGTATTTTTTTGCTTTATCATCGCGAAAAAAAATAATCTGAGTACACAGAATCGCAGCCGAGTAAAGGAAAATTCAGCCGCAATATATTTGATTACACGAAGAATATAGCGCAATATAATTAACAAATATTTGTTTCGGCGAGTTGAATTACTCGAATGAATTTCGATACCATCGAAAAATACATTGGCATGAGTGGAAAATCATGTTTCTCGAACTACCTCGAAGATTTAGCTATTGCAGAGTCGATTTATCGATATCGATTTGATATATGAAATAGAATAGCATTTTTCGTGGGACTTAAATTATTGCAATGTGGGATAACTATCTCTGGTGAGACCATGGGGTGCGGGGATTATCAGTATGAAAGTCTTATCTCCCCGTACCTTCTCTCCAGTGTATTTGTTACGATTCTAACAGTGTGACGGGGATGCAGGCTCCGCTCCTGCTGTTCAGCCCGCTGTTAATCCAACAAATGCCAGAACCGACAGCCCTCGAAGCCCAGCAACGAGTGGAGCCGATGCATCATGCGACGTTCTGGAGCGGAGGTACAGTGACGGAAAGTGAGTATAAAAATTGAACTCCTACAAGAGAGTTACTCGTTGAGGAACGTTAACAAAAAAATCATTTTCAATCGCGTCGAATTTTCAACAGAAGCGAATGGAGGTGCGGTAATCAAAAGGATGACACGCCTGAACGTTCCCCTACCTCCGACAGAAGTGACGCCTGTGATCGAACTGGATTGATAAACAAAACAATTAATTTGCGGGATATCAAATTCACGATCGATGGGCCGAATATCGTTAAGGTAAAATATCTCTATTAACGAAAAATTGACAAACGATTGCAGATTTTAAATATTCTATAATATTCGCATCTTCATCCGTTGCTGTTGCAGATGACACTGTACGAAACTTACAATGTAAATATCAAAATTGACACGACAAGTCGATGTGAATACGAGAAGTCGAAGGACGAGCACGATTCGGGCGCGCCGATCCTCGAAACGACGCGTAGATCGTCGACTGCGGAGACTGAAAAAATTCCAAAAATTAATTATCGCGATTCGGCGAATACCGCCGTTTCGTTGACGAACGAACGTTCGCACGGTACGATCGCGAGGCCCGAGGAAGCGTCGTTGAGCCGTCCATCGGAAAATAACGTTGACATTCCCGAATCGACATCCGCTGAAATTCAGAGTCACGCGGACTCGCGCGGCCAAGACGAATTAAAGGAGAATCGCGATCCGATTCCGGCGTCCTCCAATTCGGCGAATGCAACGAGCGCTGCAGAGCGCAAAAGCAAAACTCGATCGCGCTCCGGCGTCAACGATAACTCGATGAGATCGTTGAACGACAAGGGCGCCCAGGAAGCGATTACCGAGAAGAACGACGCGAGCTCGAACAAAGCCATCGCCAACGAGACCGCGCACCGCGTTGTAAATTCGCCGAAAATGTATTACAACGGTTTCAAAGACGCTCACGAGGCTCGATCGATCGTCGCTACAATCGAGACCGATGTCAGTCATTCCGCAGTTGCTCGCAATCCTGTCAACTCCATTAGCAATGCCGAAGTCACCAAAAAACGAAGAATATTCGTCGACGATGGAAATACAAGCGCCAAGTCAACGATTGTCAATAATTCGACGAATTATGATTGCGCGAAAACTATTGACGATCCACCGATCGTTGGCGCGAGCGTTGCTAAAATAACCGAACGATTCGATCCTTCGAGACGACGAAAGGTCGACATCGAGAAGAATTATGACGAGCGTCAGAGTCGCGTTAAATTAAAGATCGACCACGAGACGAATAATCTTCGTCACACGGAGACACAGCGAACGAACGGCAACGGGAGCATCGTTGAAAACGCGCAGCCGTCCGATACTTCGAAGAGAAGACGATCGTCGATCAACGACGGTCATTCGAATAAAGCGGAACAATTTTCGAAATTAGTCGCTTCGAACCATTCGAAAAATCGTCATTTCACGATGACCGATTCGCCAGTCAACGGAGTTAAAAACAGCAAGAGACGATTCAGCGAAACGAAGCACGTTTGTCGAAGCAAAAAAATTCACTCGAACCGCGCATCGCACAACGGCGAGACATCGTCGAGCGGCGAGCCTCCTCGTTGCAAAGTCAGCATCGATCTCGCGAGAGTTCGCGAAGTTCTAGCCGAAAAATTGAACGGCGAAGCGAAAATTCGGGAGATGAAGAACGAGCGTTTTGCGAACGGAATGCACGGCGCGACGGTCTTCGAGTCGAAATTTTTCGTCGAGAATAAAATATTTTTGTCGCGATCTCGCAGTTTCGATGGTTCGCGCAAATTCGATAATTCGCGAAAGAACGAAACGTCCGTCGTCGAGTTGCGCAGGTCGAAGAGCCACGAGAATCTCGTGAGTTTCTCGGTTCGATATCGTTGCGCGAACGGTGCGATGGGGATCGAAGTTAATAGAAGGAGCATTAGCAAACGGCAGACGCGGGGCTTCGAAAAACACGATTGCGTGAGATAGCTCGATTGCGTCCGCGAAACGCCCGGGCGAAGGGAAAATCTCGACGTACAGTGCCAAACTTAATTAATGTTCTCACAGCTCCTATAATCGTCGTCCCGTCGGCTTCGATGTATCGCGGACGATTAAAACTGAAGATTCATGCATTTCTATTGCTCGAAGTAGTGTACAGTATTTTATACAAAAAAAAAACGTTTCTAACGTTCGATGAGCTTTAATGTAACGCGATCGTCGAAGTTTTACCAGCCGAAGACCGATATCCAATGGACCGGGTTTATACATATGCAGAATATTATATATATTATGTTACGTTTCTTTTAAGTTAGAATAATTCTTGTTAAGATTGGTTCGTAGTATATGAGTAATATAGATGGGAGTTATCTTTCGATCGCTCAGTGCTCGTCATGACGAATACAATTTGTTGTTAGGCATCGACTTTTCCTTTGAACTTGAAATTTTTTTTTGATTCTTGTACGTTTTACCAATGTAATATATGAATTATATTGTGGTTATACGACTACACGAATGTCTACCGATGTTCATTATTATTGCCGAGTATGCGTTGATTGTAATTACCCGAAAATTTTTTTGTTTTTTTTACAACGCACAAATTATTTGGTAATAAAGAACGAGGCTCGTTTCTCAAGAAAATTGATATGCTGATTCTTCGAACCTGGTGCGAACGCGATGAAATTTTGATGTTTCAAAAATGTTGCTGTAATAATAATTTACACCATGATTACGATTGCTTTTGGATTTCGGATAATGATCTATCGAGGGGATTGAGTTTCTAAGGACGATTTTCGAAATCAGCTGCAATTTGCTGCGGCCATAAGGAAATGCATGCAAAAGCTTGGCGTTAAGGTGATGCGAAACTTGCACGAGTGCAAGAGAGATAGCGCGAATGGCGCTCTCGGCGGAGCGAAAGAGACGCACCGAGAATATGTTTCACATCGCGCTAATTGACAAAAACGTCCCAAATCTCAAATCAATCGGCGATCGGATCCGAACTGAGGCTCATCGGGTAATTTTCCATTGTTTTCGTTCTTTCCTCCGTCCAATCTTAGAAACGCTCTTGAGTTTTGGAGCAATGTTGAATGTGCGCCAAATTCCGTTCCAGTGTTTTTTCCCCATTTGTTTCTATTTGCGCCATTCCTCGATCGTGTCCAGAGCATATTTCGTCCATTTTTCTATGATACATTTAATATTCCGGCACTTCGCAAAACGGCCTGGAGCCAACAGGAGAAAGCTTAAAAGCTTCGCGCGAACCTACACGCATCATTTTACGCATTTTACGCACCGAAATACAAATTTCCTACTATACTCGTGCGAATATCAGACAGTTTCATCACACTCGTATCGTAATCCACTGTTGATAATGGATACATCCAAAAAAAGGTTCATTTCGATTTCTCCTGCATAACAAAATCTTTTTGCCCAGTCACAAAAATGGGCGACGATAAAGTTCGAGTCGCCGTGAGGATAAGGCCCCTGGTACCTTTGGAAGTCGCGAAAGGATGCCAAAAATGTATCGGCATTGTTCCCGGCGAACAACAGATACAAATTCGAGAGACAGAAAAAGCATTCACGTTCGATCATGTTTTTGGTCCCGATGAAGATCAAAAAACATTCTACGACATATCGGTTCGAGGAATGGTCAACAACATTTTCAAGGGTGAGTCGCCGTTAAAATGCAATGATATTTTGCCAATGACAACACATATTTCTCAACATTTTCGAAAGTTTCCAATATACATTTTTGTACAAGGAGAAATCCTTATGAAAAAAGTAAAATAAATAAATAAATTAATTTAAAAAACAATAATATATTTTTAAAAAAATAATGTATTCGTTGTTTACGAACCTCGGAGCAGCGGATTGTAAAAATTCAACAAGTGGGCGACCCTCGATCAACGAGATTGTTCCACTGTGCTATACACTCATCTATTCCCTAGTATGAGAACGATTTCTTGATATCACGAATACAGTGTTTTACCGTGCCACGCTTCTTGAATGCTCGCAAGGAACAAGCTCCAAAAACTCGCCAAGCCAAGAAAGCAGCAGCACGAAGTTCGACGAATACTGCAAGAACTCGACAAACGCCATGCCGAACTCGATCGTATAATTGAGCGTGCGAGACTCGCGACCGTCGATCCACGGGCCGACGACGACGATAACGACGACACCGAAATGAGCATGTACTGCATCACCTGCGGACACGAGATCCATTCACGCACCGCTATCAAGCACATGGAGAAATGTTTCAACAAGGTAAAGATGCGAAAGCGCCTCCCTTATTCTTTCCGATGAGTATTGAACATTTTTTCATTTATTTAGTATTTTATCGTTCATGATCATAAAATTCGAATAGGCTGACGAACGAAAGCACTAAGATATTCATATACGTAACAAGTTACGATTTCAATTCTTTGGGTTTTCGCGAAAAAGGATTTTTGGCCCGTTCTTTGTATCGATAATGTCGATATTGTAACATTTTCGTCGATATTTAACAATGATTCGTTTCTTCAATGAAATGGCCAATTGTTCAAGTTGTATTCCTTTCATTTTTGTGAAAATGGAAAGACATTACATTTCTGAAGAGGATTTCGATCGGGATCGAAACAGAGAAAAAGAGAAAGATTGTTGCGGTCATTCCGGAGCCGCAGACGAATTAATGCAATTTTAACGACGATTGTGTGACGATGTCTTTCAGTACGAGTCCCAAGCATCGTTCGGCTCGATATTCAAGACTCGCATCGAGGGTCAAGTCATGTTTTGCGATTTCTACAATCCGGTGAATCGCACGTACTGCAAGAGATTGCGAGTTCTCTGTCCCGAGCATTGCAAAGATCCGAAGATAAGCGACACGGAGGTTTGCGGCTGTCCTCTGGTGACGAACGTCTTCGATTCGACGAGTGAATTTTGTCGCTCGCCGAAGAAGAGCTGCGTTCGACATCACGTGTGGGAAAAATTGCGTCGCGCTGAGATCGATATGGAACGAGTGAGGCAGTGGTTGAAGATCGACGAGCTCGTCGAGCAGGAGAGACAAATTCGCTCGAATATGGCCACGCGCGCCGGGGTTCTCGCTCTAATGTTGCACTCGACTTACAATCACGAACTCATGGAACAAATGACGCAAGAACAGAACAGAGAACAGATGCAGGCCATGGAGGAAGAGCTCCAGCGCAGATATAGCTTTAATAATCGTAACGAAACGTAGACTGATAGAATAAGAAAAACGATACGATAACGAAACTTTCTCGTTCGTCCGATCGCGATGTAAATCCTAAGATACTGCGTCTAGAGAAATAATTGATTGGGACAACCAGGATTTCGATTTACACGGAAAACATTTTTTTTAGCACAGTGAATTTCTCATTGTCAAAAAAAAAAGTAAAAACAAGTATTTTGTCAGAGTAATCTTTTCGTACTGATCTATTTCTTCGTTACATAAATCCCATAATAGATATTGATAATTAAGTCCTTGCGTTCCAATCTGGCCAAAAGTGAGTTTCACGTGAGATGCATGCGAAAATTAAAAAAACTTCACGATGGGGTACAATTCTGAAAAAATTCAAACGTATTCAGAAAAACAAACGACTCATTCTTATTTGAAGAGAAAGATTGTTTAACGGGTGATTGGTTCAAGAAATTATTACTTTTTCATGGAGTCATTTATAACATTTTGCAATTATTATTATGGGAAATTAATCTTTCCAGGACCTATCAAATGCTTGATTTTTTCAGATTGTTATCCCATCTAGAAGTGTTCGAAATTCTCTCGATCGTATATCGATATTGTTCGTATCAACAAAAGTATTCCGTATCCGCTTGAAAGCAAAAAGCGCGGAAGAAAATGGTTCGAAAGACCACCAATCATATTCGCCGCCTCGAGTAGTTCTTCAGTTCGACGCTTGACGTCGCTGCTGTCAGTGTCGAGCCCGGCAGACGACGGAGGAAAGTTTTGAGGTTATAACAGTTCCCCGTTTCACTCGGCATTTTCCATCGAGAAGAAAAGTTCATTCAGCCAAAAATGCGTTTGACATTCGTGAATTTCATCGTTAGAAAGCGTCCTCACGGCTACGTGTTTCGGGGGTAAGTGACGCATGACATGTGAAGCGTGCGTTGTTAATTCCCGAGAAAAAAAAATGCTCGACTATCCGACGACATTGACGCGGAGCGTTCGAACGTCTTCGCGAATCTTCACTCCGAAATAATCGTTCGCGGTCGCTCGACAAGGAGCGACGATTGTCGCGACGCAATCGCGCATTAACATCGATAAATTGTTTCCAGAAAATATCGAAAGGTTAAGAAAGTCGAACCTTCGGCGCTGTGGGAACGACACCAACAGTACGAGTTGGAGGAACAAAACATGTTGCTCCTGCGTCATCCTTATCTCACCGTCGAACAATCCAAAGGACACATGGCCGGTCAGCGAGTATCATTGCTGGAAAAATTCGATTATCCGAGAGAGAGAAAATTCACTAAACGACTCACTTGGGCCGAGCAACTCAGCCACTTGCGCGTGCGCGACGCTTGGGAATAATTAGCTTGTCCATCAATTTCATAAACCGTAAACAAATAAAAATACATTATCGTTACTAGCGACAATGCTTTATTTCTTCAAACATCAATATAAATATACATGTACAGAATATCTTTCGAGACAATCGTAACAGCATTTCGCGCAGAAATTGTAAACTGCCAATTTTCGAAATTCAATCATCGGAATCGCTGTCATCGATGCGGAGCGCGCGTAGCGTTTCTTGAACGTATCGTTTTACTTGGTCTCTGCAAATTACATTTTTTTTTGGATTTCTTGAATTTGTTTCAAGCAAATAAGATTGAGTATCGTCGATGATTGGCCGAATTTTTTTTTCCGTACAAATCGCGCATAAACGGCTAAAATGATTATCAAAGCTTTTTTGTTTCGACGCGAATTGCCGACAAAATTTGTCGCTCGTCGCGTCGTTCACGCGCGCGAGCGCAGCAAGAATCTCGATACTTTGAAAATTCTTTTGCAATTCATCGATGCGCCGCACGATCGATTGATCGTCGAATAAATATCACGCTGCTTTAGAACTAACGTATGATAAGCGTGCCGCGGCTGGCTTCCGAAAATTCCACCGTTCCTAGAAGTTTACAAATAATACCAGTGAAAAATACTGTGGCTCTGCTTGTCCTCCAAAAATAAGAATTCCAAGAATTCGCTATACATCGGATACGGTGAAAAAATCCATGCATCAAGTCGATCGACGAGTAACACTTAAAAGATAAGGAAAAAAGAAGAATCGAGAAATGGTGTTAAGTCGCTATGTGCTTTTCGGTATTCCGTAGGGATGGACGACTGTTTTAGAGCCTACGTATTAATACTCCCTTCGGACAACATGAAAATAACGTTTTATACAAGTCCAAAAAAAAAAGACGATCTTTGAGGAAAATGCGGTGGATTACGGGAATCGTGGACATCCGTGTCGCTCGTCTCGCGCGATTTCGACGATAAAACGCCAGTCTAACAATTTTCGTGTTAAATAAATACGGTCCAGCCCAATGCTCGATTGTTCGTTACCGTGAAACTCGTGCGTTACGATAGCGTGATTTCTTACGAGCTGTTTCCGGCAGTTGATATCGATGCCGTTGGGACGAGCGCCGTTAACAAATTTTTCGGTTTGTTGCGCATCCAACACGTCGGATCCTGCGTTATCTCGGACTCCGTCAGGGTTTTTCCCTCGTGAAGATATTCCGCGAAATCCGATACGATCGGATCGGTACCGGCGCTGCTCATTGCCACGACTTTTCCGTCGTTTAGGTGATAAGCAAAGTACTTCAGATCGGCCAGCGATCCGTAGATTTTTATGCTCGTTGCTCTGCCGAAACCTGACGAAAAAAAGATTAATTGATTATTGAAATAAATGGTTGATTGTGAATAGTTTGCTTTGAAGAAAAAAAAAATTGCATACCGGCGTAACGATAGCCCTTTCCGAAGAGCATTGTCCAGAAGAACGGTACAGTTCGAAGCGGCGTTTCCTTGCCGCAGATATTCAGCGCAGCTATTTTTCCATGATAGTGAGCCAACGGCCAATGGCCAATAGCAGCTGAGGTATCACCGGCGGCGAATACCGGAGCGTAAGCTATGTCACCACCGGCGAATATATTTTCCACGGTCGTTCGCAAATTCTGAAAAAAGAAAGAAGCGTACATAGTTACTGATCGCCGAGACGAGATTCTTTTGAATAAACTAGATTTGGTGCTAATACCTTATCGACGATTACGCTGCCTTGGTCGGTGAGTTCCAGAGCAGTTCCTTTGAGCCAATCCGTGTAGAAGGTCGATCCTATTCCCGCGATCGCTATGTCGGCTTGCAAAATCGTACCGTCCGATAGTTCGACCTGCCCGAGAGTTTTGCCGTCCTCCTTTGGAATGAATCTCGCGATGTTTGTTCGATAAATGAATTTAACACCTGAAGGAAGATTCGTTTCTTTGCAATGTAACTTGCGCGATAGTAAATGGTATTTTTTTTCTTCGAAATGCATTTGTGACAAACCTTTCTTCTCGTGCTCCTCTCTCACGCGATTACCGATATCCTCGCCGAAAACGGCTTTCAGAGGGACGGCGTCGCGACCGACTATCGTGACCGACGCGCATTTGTCGACGCAATAGGCCGCCGCTTCCATGCCGATGAAACTCTGGCCCAAAACGACGACGTGCTTTTCGGAGGAAAGCTGGTTCTGTACCGCCGCTGCGTCCGTGTAATCTCTCAGCACGAAGATGTTCGCCAAATCCGAACCCGGCGAATCGGGCATTCGCGCTTTGCTGCCCGTCGCGATGAACAAATAATCGTATTTCAATTCCTCATTGTTGCTCAATCTTACGATGTTCTGCGTGGTGTTCAAACCTGTTGAGAGATAGAAACGTTACAATCACGGGGAGTCTGACGATTTTTTGAGTAACGAAGAAATACTGAGGAAAAAATGGTTATTCCTCATACCCGTTGCCTCGACGCCGAGTTTAGTTTCGATTTTGTTCTCGTCGTAGAACATCTGCGGCCGCAGCGCCGCTTTCTGCACGTCCAGATCCATCGTTTTGGAAACTTTTATCCTGTCGTACGGCAACGCGGATTCTTTGCAGATCATAACGATACGTCCGGTGAAACCCTCCTGTCGAAGACTCTCGGCGCAAGTTGCACCGGCCGGTCCGCCGCCGACTATCACCACGGTTTTCATCGTTGCCGGCTTGAAGGGGCACATTTCCTTCGTACGACGATTCGCCTCCAGATCTTTGCGCTTTGCCTGCACCTTGACTTGACCATTGTCGTCGACGGTCACCTGAATAAACAATAAAATTGGTATAGAGAATTCCTTCTATTGATATTCTTTAAAATACTGTTCGGAAAAAAAAATTTCCAAGCATGTTTCGATAAAGAATCGAACGAATGTTTCGTGATAGCTTTTCGGTAGCCGAAGTGTGCTGAAATTTGGGAACACAAATTTTCGAGATCAAAGACATGGTCGAGAGGAAATTTTGTCCGATTCTGGTAAAAAGCAATTCCAGATATCATTTAAAAAAATTCGTACTCTATAAAAACGACGATTCCGTTCTGCATTTTCATACAAAAACTATAATTTGAGAAATACCTTGAAAATAATTGTACAACTTGGAATTTTATTGCGAATAGAACAGATCATGATTTTTTCGTTTCT
The DNA here is from genome assembly GCA_963924025.1 of Ischnus inquisitorius. Taxonomy (NCBI): domain Eukaryota; kingdom Metazoa; phylum Arthropoda; class Insecta; order Hymenoptera; family Ichneumonidae; genus Ischnus; species Ischnus inquisitorius. The sequence goes on along the minus strand of OZ001254.1, from coordinate 14,078,375 downwards.
GTTAGCTAAAATATCACAAATGAAAATAGTAGGGCTTTTTGTAAAAAAAAAGTTCTGTGAATAAATAAATTCAGACATTCGTTTTCAAATGCTGAGAAATGCCATAACAACAAAATAATAATAGTAATAAATCGCAACGTCATAATAATAATACATAGTTGTATATCATAATAATAATAATAAATCGAAGTCATTTTCAAGTGCTTTTTTCCAAATAATTCTGTAAAAAGTTTTTTTCTTGTTGAGATGAATAAAAATACCTTGTAACAAGGCAGGGAATCCAGTCCAGGATAATCCTCTATATCGCCAGTTTTGATATTAAAACAAGCACCGTGCCAAGGACATCTTATTCTTCCGTCTCCGAGCGCTCCGGTGTGAAGCAACGCGCCGTAGTGAGTACATTTTGTGCCGATAGCGTGCAGCTCTCCTTTCTGTTTGACGAGCAATATTTTGCCTCCGTCGTCACCCAGAGACAACAATTTCATTTCATTTTCCTTGATGTCGTCCTGATTGCAGACGACGCCTTCGACGTAGTCATACTTCTCGGATTTGCCTGCGAAACAGTAGCGAGATTGCGGGTTGAGAATTCGTCTACGACAGAACGATCGTTTATTCTCTGTCTTGGCCCGGGAAAAAACTCACTGGAGCAACAACAACTGGGAACATTTCGTTTCAACGATTCTCTCGGTGCAAAATTCTGCCAATTCCCGCGAGTCTGACCCATGGAAATTGGGAGTTTTGGATTCATGTCGTAGAGCGGTTTTTGTCGACAAACAGAAAGCCACGGGACATTGGGTAAAGGACTCGTTGGGGCGGTTCTTCGGCGAAGTATTGAAAAAAAGAGGATTTCGAAAAATGTTACGCCTAACTCTTCTTACCTCCCATTTGACGGATTTCTCGATAAAATCCGTGACCTTGATTCGCGGACGCTCACGACGCACTCGCGCGAGAACAAAAGATTTTTTTTTATCCTTTATTTTTATTTTTTCATAAAGTTCCGAAGCGTTTGTCGAAGTCTGGGCAAACAGCGATTTCTCTTATGGCTTATTTGCGAAGCGATAAACCATCGAATGTGTCAAATTGGACGGGCGCTGACTCTCGCGAGAGTTCGGGCACGATCGAGCCGCGGTCGTTGGATCGACGCAGGATCAACAAGTGATCATTTGTTTTTTATTTTTATTAATTTTTCCCGTATTGCGATTCGCACGCAATTAATCAGGAGTATCTTTGTTAATCCCAACGATTCGGCGAGTAAGGACGCGCATTGACTGACAGTTGACGCACGCGATTGACAGCGACAAAGCCGAAGGTTCTTTTGTGTATACGAAGCGGCGCACGAAAGGTAACGACCGGCGAACACGTGACTATCGACTGTGGAAACGAGATGAGAACTCACCTGCGCTCGCCGTGCTGGTTTGACCCTTCGAGCATTTCTTTTCGCGCGGCGAATAAGATTTGCTGCTTCTCGCGCCCATTGTTTATGTTGTTCGATAATTAAAAAAGAGCTTTTTCTTTTCTTACGAATCAACTTGACTGCGTAGTGTCTCCTTATTGGCTACTCTCGTCTATCACAGTCTGCAACATATATAAAGATATATTCATAGGATCAAAAATGTTGGACCAAAAATTTGACACTCGTTATAAGTCGAGAGACGATGAGCAATAGGCAGCTCAACGATTAGTCACACAAGCAGACGGTGCGGCACTTGTTTCGTTCTTATCGTATCACGACAAAAAAAAACTTGTACGTGCCTCTCTGCGTTAGAGTTCGCGCGGCTCGCGAATAACTAAAAATAAAACTCTGTTGTGCGACGAAAATGACGAATTATTTATATATTTTTTTTTACGCCGATCGCCGAGAACACGCCCGTGTGACGAGAGTTCGGAAAGTTAAAGACAAGAATTTTATCACAAGCCGACGCTTTATCGTTATGATTGACCGGTCACTGCTAAGAAGAAAAGCCACATCTGATAGTTGGTACTTTCCGATGATGCGATTGTCGAATTACGAGGCGATAAGATTAAAACGGCGCCTGGCACGATAGTCAATCGTCGAATTGTCGTACGTCGCGACAGTGAAATTTTGCGACGTACCTCGCGTATAATTTTTTGTTGTTTCAATTCCGTTGTAACGAGTCCGTTGCTAGAAGCTAACTGAGACTTCGGTGGCGATACTTCCTTAAAAGTGAAAGGAAGTGGTGGCGGAACTCTCACAGCCTTGCCATTCGCTTGTGTAATCTCGCTCGTTCTCCCAATCGAGTCGTGAAATATACGCGGCGTTTCGGAATACCGTCGAATGTTTTATCTTTCGGCACTTGTCAAACTGTGCCAGTAGTAGGACGGCGACGATGATATCGATACGAATCTCTGTGCGGCACACTCAGTGTTGCTATTTTAACCAAAGTTCGATCTATCGTATCAGTAAAATTTCACACCGTGTTAATGAATTATTATTTTATCTTGTATCTTTGCTTTCCTATCTTGGGTCACCGATCGCATCACGTACAACACGGATGAACATTTATCATACAGGATGCGAGTATTTTATCGAGCATGAAAAATCATTTCGATATCCATTATTGCATGATGCATTCCGGGACTCGATAAACTTTGCAGGATAATACCCCGTCCAATTACACATGCCTTACGAACATATTCCGTCAATTCTGGGCCACGGTCGCGTGCGCGTAAGGCATTTAACTCAACCGCACGAGGCAGTTATTCATGTACAAGGCAGTATGAGACCTTTTTGTAGGATACTGTTTATAATAATTGTAATAGTAATAATAATAATAAGAAAATTATTATTATAACAATAACAATAGCAACAACAATGATCGTAATAATAATGGCAACAATAAATTATTATTTTTATTATTATTAGTTGTTTTTGCGGGAAAATCTTACTCTCGAAGTAAGTGACGACTGAAAGACTGGCGAATAATCTTTGCGGATTTATTGTTTGGATTTTCATTGCTGGAATTTCCTTAAAAGACAATGAAAATAAGCGTCATTCACAGAACATTAACGTAATCCAGTGGAAACGCCTAAATATCGATACACCATTGGGTACGCATTCACGATAGAACTATTATCGTCGAGAAACACTTTTTTTTATCGCTTCGGAGATCTAGGTCGACCTTAGAGAGCACCGGCGAAGCAAGGCTGATTGATGAATGTGGCAATGAAATTTATAGTACACGCGATCGGTTAGACTCGGCGTTTTGCTATTACTTCGATTCGCTCAATTATTGTTGTTTTCTTCATTTATTAATCGCGTTATTTATAAAATAAGATTCGTAGGGAAAATTCATTGTAGAAAAAAATAAAAAATAATTCTTTTTTTTACTATTTAAAAAAAATCGGAACGATTCCAAAATCATAATAACGTGCTCCAGATGGAGCACGTGGAAGTTCGAAAAAATATCGAAACCTCGCGCGGCAATAAATTTGTTGGCCTTTTGTACAATTTATACAAACCTGATGTTGCTCGAAATGAAGAATCTTTCGAAGTCAATTCCTCCGAAGTAGAACGGCTGGATCGTAGCATAAAAAATAAATGTGAATTCGTTCAGTCATATGGCGAGTCTTTAATTTCAGCAATCATGTACAACTTATTTGCCTCCGTTGTTCAAAATAATCGAGGGTATAGTAGTGTTTTTGTTTTTCTCTCTTTTTTTTCTTCTTTTTTTCTTTCTTATGTTCTCATGACCACACATCGCACACAGTTTCGATTGGAGAAACGCGGTTCTCCAGTCGTTAATCCTTTATTGTCTCTATATTACAAAAAAAAGCAACAATGCCATATTGCTTGATGTGCTTAATAATTTCTTTATTTTTTACTTTTTCTTTTCCTGGTATTTTGTTTCTTGTTGGAGTATATTCGGTTTATTTCACTCGCATTTGTCGCGTGCACAGAATTCTGTTTTTTTCTCTCGCTCTCACTTTCTTACTCGCTCTCGCTCTCTCTCTCTCTCTCTCTCGCTCTCTTGTTCGACCCAGCGAACTTTTTGTCTTCACACTGAATACGCGCGTATGCAGACGTTGGCGACAACTAAACGTTATCACGAATTCGTCAAGCAGTGTATTAATATGAATATATATATATATATTTAAATATATATATATGGAGATATATATATACTTTTTTTAATGTAATTAAAGTTTACTCACGCGAACACCTGTCGACAATATAACTATGATTAATAATTCTGAAAACGCGGTTGGTTCAATTTTTTGAAAAGCCGATTTTTTGTTCGTTTCTTCTTCCGTAACGCAATAATCAATAGATGGGATTTCTAAAGGACAAATAATAGTTTTGGAAGCCAATGGTAATTATACGATTTTAATGAAAAATTTCTTTTATCCTTCCAACCGCGTAACTGTAATAGGTAATTAAGTTTTATGTCGCATCTTACCGCGGTGCAAAACACGATTCTCTTTTAATCATCACCATTTGTACCTTTTTGCTACAGTATCTCTCTATTTACCCGCTTTATCTGTCTTCCATGACGTGAGATAATTGAATAATTGAGTTAAATGAAAGGAAAAAAAAAATACAATACGAGTGTCGGTAACGATAACATTGCATGAAACAAAATTGTATAATTGAATTATATTACTCGGCGCGAATGCCTCGGGCTCTGTTTTGAAAACGGAATCGTTGATCGAAGTTTAGCTGTTATAATTGTAGTGCACGGAAAGAATGGCAGTGGTAAATAATCTTGGAATTACACATTTTACGCAGCCCACGGAGATAACTGAATTTTTTAGTTTTTTTTTTAATATGAAGAAACAAACGAAATAATCACGTCGAACTCGTGTTCGAATATTCGCAAATTCTCGTAATTTGCATAATGGTTAAATATATTTCGGCCGTGTTTTCGTATTATCGTTTTTCAGTTGTAAATTTCAGAGCGCGTTTAAAGAAATAATCTTGAGGTATGGATTCGGTGATAATCGGTTGATATATGTATGTTTGGATAAAACGGTACGACATCCGGTATGAGAGTGGCTTTATTTGAACGTATGCAATAAAATGAATAAACAGCGACATATCACAGTACCGTACGCAAAGCTTGAATGAATTGCAGATAGAACAGCATAAAGGCCAAATGGCGACACTACCTCTTCACCATAATCATACGTTTGAGGACACTTCTTTTTTTTTTATATTTTTTTTTGTTTTTTTGTTTTTTCGTTTCTGCAGCAGCATTTGTTAACATTTTTTATACATTTTTTTTTCTGGTCATGACATCTCATTTTTCGTCAGCTTTGCATGAATATGAGGTTCTTTTTTTCCTTTATCTTCTTCATCTTCTTTTTTTTTTTTTCATCAATATCAGTAACAAAGTAGTAAGTGGTGATTGGACGTTACGTATCTGAGAGACTAGCGGAAGTATAGTGTCGATAAATAATTAACATTTATCAGGACCGCGATTCCCGAATGTTTTACAATTATTTACAACGAATTGCTCATTTCTCGATTAAATTAATTCATCGTGAATCGATTTACTTTTGATTTGCGTAGGCTTTTGAAACGTTATTATTATCTGTAGTTTCGTCAATTCGGTATTAATAAGGGAATAGTACTATGGAAATTCGGTCCATCGACCTGACAGATACGTAACGTCAACTGCAAATACGGTGCACAAGTATAGTCGTAAACCTTTGTAAATCCTTTCACTTTGATTTTTTTTTCTTTCAATCAAAACTCGCGAACAAAATTCTACCGACAATAGTTTATCGCTCGTCGCCGATCTTCGTTTACAGTAATAATTTTTTTGCGCATGATCGAGTTTTCGATTTCTTAATTTCCCGGATATCTACGGAATTGCTTGTCTGGAAATGGTTTTACGCGAGCAAGAAGTCTATCCGGGTCTCTTTTTCCGTAATGCAAAAGTTGGAAAAAAAATTATCGAAACGCTATAATCGCAGGCGCGTTACAAAGGTATTCGAGTATCACTTTGCACCGTACGCTTTACCCAAAAAAGGGACTTTGGCAACACACTAAACGTTGGCAACAACATCCTTACATATTCTCCACAGCTGGGCAACACAGCCTCTCATATAATGCACGAGCACGCACAACCCACGCTCTGTACAACACTCGATTATCTCATTCTCACAATAGGATTAATTTTCATTTTCTTTTTTTTCCGTTTTTTTTTGTTTGTTGTTTGTTTGTCTGTTTCAACTAATAATAATAGTTATCGATGATATTATAATCTTAATAGTCGAATAATTCGAAAATCCTTGACAGTAAATATTATTAATAATTAGTGATAGGTTTCGTTTTTCCTTTCGTTCTCGTCTTTCTCTTTCCCCCTTCTCGTTCTCTTTTATATATACATTTACAGCGAAAAAAAAACTGGATTACAATGAATAACAAATTGTACAGTTGTACAAGGCTAACTTTGAGATCGTCGGGCCATTGCTTTTTGTTTCCCTTTTTTTTTCTCTCGATTTTCAGTCCTCCCCAAACGCAGTCGACATCCATAATCGACGTTCGACTCTCGCAATTGTCCGTGGACGTACGGAAGCCTCGTATTTTATTTTGTTCTTCCATCGTCCGCTCGAAGGGGCGCGTTAAACGTTGATAATATTGTTCAAAGAGGAATCGCCACGAGCGGCAGATCACACGAAAAATAATCGAATACCAAATTCTTAGAACACAATTTTGGATCACGAGAGATCATGCGAATGCGCGTATGGTAAAATGCAATATTTTCTTTGATTAATTTGTCCTTCTTTTTGTCGAAAAAAAAGAAAAGTTTCGGAAATCACTTATGATAAGGAGCCCGAAAGCTCCGACGTTAATTACAAACTCTTTAGCTCAGTCTGGCAGGCAGACGTTGTAGTTGCTTAATCGCAATGTACGGAGAATACATTTCTGGTATCGAAAAAAAAAGAACTGAAGAATCGAGGAGTAAATGTTTTTTTTTAACGTCATTTTGCATTAGGTTTTTTCGTTTTTGAATATCAACGATTCGCGCCTGCCTCGACCCTATCACACATTTCGATCAGTTCATTGCTGAATGCATCAGTGACCTTGAGAAACGGTACAACGTGTAATCCGTAAAATACGACAATGATGTATTTGGGATTTTTTTTTTTTTTTCAAAATGATTAATTCACTTGTCTCAACGGTTGTCGATGGCCGAAAGCCACAAAGTTGCGTTTATTTGCGGCACGATTACGTTAGTTTTTTCTTTTCTTTTTTTTAAATTCTTACACGATACTCTCGCGTCAAGCACTTGAGTGTATTTTTTTGTTGTCCTTTCTTTGCCGTGAAGCTCAACGATTTTTTTCCAAAAACGATTTTTGTCCGTCGTCGGGTCAGTTTTTTTTCCATCAGCGAACAAGCGCGAAGCAACCGAAAAACCTCGAAACAAACATTGACGATTCGTCGCGATTGAAAATATTTTACATGGTGATCTTGATTAATGTGGGAATCTCGTTGTACTGTAGTTATAAAAAAAAGAAACGAAAATGAGCGTAACCGCGATGAGACGCTGAAATCACTGTACATGAAGCTTTTCGATGATACACTTTTTGAAAATGACGATAGTAACGTCTGCTAAGAGACCGAATCACTGTCCTGCTTATGCCTCAAGCGTCGGTTTACAATATAATATAAATATATATGTATATACGTTTATACATATATAAGTTTTGTTTTGTTTTTGTTTTCCCTCAGATTACATTCACTGCGCAAGGCTCGTATAACATTCGTAACATTCCCACGATCCCTTGGTTTGCGGCTGCGTACCCAGCTGAACCCTCTCTCATTCTATTGTTCGTGTTATATATTTTTGTTCTTTTCTTTTTCATCGCCGAACGAAATCGCAAACGCCAACAGAGACACTACCATTCTTTCTTCATACATAATTTTGAGACTTCGCGTGAGAAAAAAGGAGAAAAAAAAGAAAAAGAAAATCAACAAAACTAGCGAATTTCAGTGGATTAATTATCATTATGACTAAACGAACGATACACAACATTCTCGCACGCAAAAATTTACGCAGGGTTGCCTTGTTTTCTTTTCTCTTTTTTTTTTCGTATTCTTTCCTTCGGCTTGCTTCGATATAGCATTTTTCTTCGGGCTATACAGTTGTCGCAATCTCTCCTATTTTATTTCAGTGTTTTTGTTCTTTTTTTTTACATTTTGTTTTTATTGTTTTTCCTTAGCTGACGAGATTACTGTTCGAACTACATCATATCGACTTCGAAGGCAATTCATTGCTCCTCGTGAAAAAAAAAGCTCGGGGTGAGCGAAAGAATTGTTGATTCGTGTAAAGCGATCTGCTCGAAGGACGAAAAAAAAAGGGGCCGAGCGACGTCGTATAGCAACTGATAAAACAAAAAGAGAACCGCGAATGAATTTTAAAAGCTGCTGGCAGTATTATACATTTTCCTTTTGTATTTTTCGGTTTTGTTAAAAATTACGTTTGCTTCACTGCGTCGAGATTCCGGTGTTTCACAAGCGTTAGACCGAGTTTCGCGAGGGCCGTGGTTTTGTCTCGCGCGGATCGCATTCAAATTGCTCATCAACCCAACCAGCAGGTTGATCGAGTGTGCATCCCACGATTGGAAGTCGCTGCCCGAGATTCTGTACGCGACGAAATTGTATTCGCGACTCGTTGTCGTCGAAAGAGACGAGAAGCGTCGAGGCGAATTTTCAACGAAAAGCTTCGGATCGTTAATGCAGTCTATCGAGAAATTATAGTAATGAAAGACACCGAATTAAAGTTACTTTTTTTTCAATCGCTTAAAACAAAGGAGATCTCGCTTGCTGAAGATGGAGCGTTGAAAAAAAATATAAATATTACAAGTTGCTCGATCTGTATTTCGCAGAAGAGAAAGTGTTGAAAGTTTGTTTTTTCTTGTTGCTTTTTTTCGCTTAATCGTAACTTTCACGCGTTTAGGGTCGTCGCGATAATTCGCGTTTCCAATGGAAGAGTACGTGTTTTTTGTTTTGTCCTTTGTTTCATATAATATATATATTATGTGTTCGAACAGCAAGCTTCGCGTGGAAAACAACTAGCCTCACGACTCTGAACTCCGACTGAAGAAACTCGCTCAGTCGGCCGGTCGCAGCGATCACAAGCGTTGTATCTTTATTTTTATTTTTCTTTACTCAATTATTTTGTTATTTTTTTTCCGTTTTTTTTTTCTTTTTCTCTCTCATCGTATTTCATTATATAATAGTTTATTTTTATTTAATATATTTATTAAATAAGCGAGTCCGTTTCATAAAAACTCAGCGCTGGTTTTTCTTTCTTTTTTTTTTTTGTTTTTTTACACGCGCACTCTTTGCCCCTGTCGCGTAACTCGCGTGCAGTCCTTCCTATCTTATCTCCAACTCGAGCATTCTCCTTTCTTTTGAATTTTGAAGTTTTTTTTATTTATTTGTTATTCGTTTAAATTTCTTTCGGTTCGTTTCCTTGGTTTTTTTTTTTTCACTTCTTCTCCATGATAATCCAACCGCGCAAATCACTCTTCCGCTTAAATTATCAAACACTCGCCGCAGCTGGAAGGAGAAGCCGCTCCGCGCATTACACAAGTCAATCATCACGCCTATTAATATTATTTATTATTTGTAATTTATACACAAAGGTCCGTGTTTGCGACGGAATCGAATCCATCGACGCGTCGATGAAAACGCGCCGGACACAATTTTATGGCCTCCTTTTTGTTTTTTTTATTTTATTTCGTGTCGCAATCTTCGGTCAAAGTCTTCTTCCTTCATTCATATTTTTTGTATTTTTTTTTCTGTTTTTGTAATTTTTAATTATTTACGCGAAGGCAAAAGTCGAATCGTCCCAGTCGTCGCTCGGATTCATCTTAGACCGGAGTTGTTCGAACGCTTCACACTGCGGGAGTCACGACGAACTGAATGTTATTTTTGCTTTTTCATTCATTTATTCTTTCTCCAGTTGACGTCGGTGTTCTCTTCACTCAGTTCTGTGCCAAGACAAGCCAGTGTCTTTTGGGCCTCGATTGAAGTCTTTCTATCTTTGTTATCTTTACTCTCGTTTGTTTTTTTGTCTTCTTCTTCTCGCAACCTGTCGCAGCACAATTCGCGAGTCCGACGATGGACACAGCCCGCCGGCGCCGCTTCGGACGCGGTGGGCGTCGGGCGAACGTCTTGAAATTCGTCGAAACGTCCCGTTTATCTTGAAACGAATGAACCAGCCATGCATTCTCGGATCACGCTCGAAACGGCAAAGAACGAAAAAAAAAAAAAAAAAAAATAGAAAAAAAACAAAGTATTTTAACGATTTTCAAACCGCATTCATGAAATATATTTACACTCGGGTTGTTTTTTTGTTTTTCTCTTTTTTGTTTTCGTATTTTCTGATTTTTCTTTCATTATCGACTCAGACGCGAGTTCGTTCACGAAAAAAAAGCAACGATCGATAAACGTTCATCCGCGATGTGTCGATGCACACTCGGGGTGGGGGCGCGCGAGGTGGCTCGTATCGTCGAACGTTCGATAGTCATCGCGACTTAAATACGTTTCTACGAATTACAACGAGGACGCTCGATCAAATTTACCTTTTTCCTCTTGTTTTTTTGTTTCCCTCTTTTTTTTTCCGCGTTCACACATAGTTCGCGAAAAGTACACGATCTCTAAGTATTACAGTATTATTATGTACACGTTTTTCTTTTTTTTTGTTCTCTCACTACCGCCTGAGACACTCTACTCGTCATCGATTTCTCTCTCGCTCTTCATCTCTCTTTCTTACTCTCTCTCACGCTCTCCCTCTCTTTCTCTCTCGTCTTGGACGATTCAGTTCCGAGCCCCGGAACCATTCACACCTTTTCACGATCATCGCAAATGTTTTTTTTTTTTTCGTTTTTCGTTTTTCAATATATATACTTTTTTTTCATTGTTTTCCACCATTTTTCGAAGAAAAAACACTGCAGCTGTTTCTTTTTTTAGTACGTTATTCATATAGATCTGTTTCTTCGCGGATGAGACGGCCGAATGACTGTTCGGCTCGACGTCGCAGTCGATCACACGTTTGTCTTTTCTTCCGGTAACAACACAGAATCCTCGCGATAAGCTTGCTCCGAAAGCACGTCTTCTTTCCGTTTATCGCGTTACGTTTCTAGCGTTTGTTTTTCGTTTTTGTGTTTCATTAGCATCTAATTTCACTGTCCACTGTAGTACTGCACGCGGCCGGTTGCCGCTGTTACTGGTATCTCCCGCATCACTGCATCCCATGCTGAAACATTGGGAAACGAAGAGAAAAAATAGTTTAGAATTCTATTGACATCCAGGGCTTAATCAAGATAGTTCGAGTGGTGCAGTTCGAGGAAATTTGAGATTCATAAACAATTCGTAACGCATTTTGAGTGTTTCCCAATGGGATAAAAAAACTGAAAAAAATCGCGCATGTGGAAGATGTTCAGAAGATTGATTTGCCGCGATAATAATTCCGAAAAGTTATTGACTAATGAAAAATCGTTTAACAAATTACCCGGACACCTGACATCTTTTTCTGATGAACAAACACGTATCCAAAATTCATGATTTTCCACCCATCAAAACAGCAATATTAGTTAAACGAAGGGTACAAAGGAAAAAAATTGGAAGAGAAAACGAATAATTCGTGCTCGTTCCGTCACGGCTGAAGAAAAAGTTGCTAAATCGGCCACCGCATGACATCGCTAACTTTTTTTGTCTCTTTTTAATGAAGTAATATTTTCATCTTAGATTACGAGCAATGAGCCACTCACCCAATCCCACGAAAGTGACGATCTTATCGTGATTGTAATTGTGAATGTTGACGGCTTCCTCGGGTGCTACGTAGCGAGCCGAGAAATCTTCCTTCGGCTGTTGATGATACTTTTCGATAATACTAGAAGGCGGTGGTTGTGGCGGTTGATAAGCCGCGATTGGCTGAAATCTCGGTGTGTAACCGAGATACGGCATCGACGTTATCATCGCCTGCGGATGAGGTATCCCGTGATGATGCGGTTGAAGATGCGGCGGATGCATCGGAAAGTTAGGCGGATATTTGTCGTATCTTACGTGCTGTTGTTGCTGTTGCTTCTCGTACATAGGCGGTGGCCTATCGAAATTCGGTGGCGGTTTGTTGAATATGCGCGGATGTTCAGTCGAGAAAACGAAATTTTCGTCACTCTGCGGTTCATCGACTTCCTCGGAGAGCAACAATTGTTCGTTCACTTCGAAGCCGAACGTTAGCTCACTCGGGGAATCGCTGTTTCTCGTGGAATCGGAAGAATTCTCGTCCATCAAAATGACGGCCGGTCTCGAGGCCAAATTGCGTTTGTTCGCGCTCTGTTGCTGGGCATCCGACAATTTTTGCGTCTGTTCCTTGTCATTTTTTCCGCAATTCTGTCCCTTCGATCTCTTGATCTCGACGCTACGATCGTGACGGTCGCGCTTTGCGTTCTGTACATTCGTCGATTTTACGCTATCTGACTTTGCCACGCTGTTGTGCTGTTGTTGATCCTTCAGGGCTCGCGCGAGTCTCTCGGTCTTGTTGGTGCTTTTCGACGAGTTGTCCGACTCGCCGGAAGAACTGTGTTGCTGCTGATTCTGAATGCCTTTCGGATTGGATGAATTTTTTGTTCTCGAATTATCCGCGTCTTCCTGGGACGACGACGACGAATTGTGTGGATTCGAGGATTTCTTCGGGTCCTTGTCGTCGTGGTGATTGCTGAGCGTTATCGTATTTTTATTGATTTCGTCGTTGCCGGAATTGCCGGCATTAGTTCTTGCGTCCCGTTGCGCCGTTGACTCGTGACCCGTCTGATTGTGCTGCGTCCCTTGTCCGACTTGTTGATAATTCCGTCGCGATCGATTGTAGTTCACGCGGGTGTTGGCGTTCGTGTCCTTCGCCACGATTATTGTCTCGTGAGGATTGTTAGACTCGACGTCGGTCGGGCTGTTGTTCGTCAACGCGAGACTGTTGGCTTTCGTCTGGCTCGCGTTGCTCGGAGGACCGTTCTCGTTTGAGATTTGATTGTTGTTCGCCGCGACGTTCGGATTGTTGTTTACTCCGCTCGTCGCTTGATGCTTGCATGTCTCCTGATGCGACATGCTCTGATGCAACTTCTCGATGTCCTGAACGTACTTGAAAACTTGAATGTTCTTGTTTATAGCCTCCTCCCTTGCCTCGGCCTTTTTCGTTTCCGTTGTGTGATTCTTCGACGTTTTTGCCTGCGTCGGCGACGGCGGCTTGTCGAAGCTCAGACTCAATCCGTGAACGTGATTCGAGTGGGCGAACGTGTGTTGACGAATCTTCCGATCGGACTGCTGAAGCTCGTCCAAGCTCGGATAATAATCCTGGGGAAATTTGTCGGGCTCCGAGGGTGACTTCGTCGGCACGGTTGGCCACGTACCCGCGTTGAGCATGTTCGGCACCATCGTCGATATGCTCAAAACACCGCTCGGCGACATGTTTATCGTCGCTGTACGAGCAATGTCCGCATAACTCGCTTGCGGCGTACCGCCTGACGAACCGGGATTTTTCGTCAAATTGTGCTTCGACGAATTCGAGGTCACGGGAAGAGAGTGCACAGAGTCCAGATCGCTGCTGTCGGATTTGTCGCTGAGGGAACGACGGAACAAAAATTTAATGACACAAAAATAGAAAACAGCGAAAAAAAAGAATGCTTTACCTCGGCGGCATACTGCTCGTGGATTTCCGTCGAAGTTCCGGCGACAACGGAGTTCTGTAATCGTTCGCGAAGCCTCCCGATCTCTGCAGATACGAGCCCGAACTCGCCAAATTTTGTGCCCTACCGCCGCTCGAGCTGCGCCGCTGTTTTTTACTCTTCTTCTTCTTCGTCACAACGAGAAATTCCGTTTCCGTCTCTGCCTCGATGTTGTTAGTCTTTCTCGTTGAATTTCTACGAGTTGTGTAATCGTCACCGGTGTCGTTGCAGTAGATCGATTGGCCTTCCTCGGTGCCCCAGGATCTTCGATCACCGCGCGAATCGACGGTTGAGTCGCCTGTGCTCCGTTGCTTCGCTCTGCGTAGAGCAACGTTTATGGCGCCTGCGAACAAAGATTTTTTTCAAATAAACAATGGAACGGGAATTAAAAAACAGAGAAATCTTAGGCAAATTAGAATCACCATGCTGGCTGGAAATACTGCTAGCACCGCTCGAACACGTGCTCTTCTCGGCGGTAAGATCTTCCAATTTGGTCTTCGATATTTCCTCGAGTGAGTTGGATTTGTGTAACTTCGTCGGTAATTGCTCTCTCTTGGTGTCCTTTTCCCGGGACCTCGGCTTGGTTCCCGACGTCGCTTTGACCCTTACGGCGTTACTCGCCTTGCCTTTCTTTCCCTTCGATTCCTTGTTCTCGATGAATTCGACTATTGTGTCGATGTCCTCGATGTTACGATGTCCAGCAACGGCCTCGGCTTTGTACACGATAACGTTAGGCTCTTGGGTGTGATGCTTTCTTCTCACTTTCTTCCGTTCTCCGTTGTGTCCTTGAACGGCGTTACCATTCTCATCCAGGGATTTCTTCTCGGCGGACGGAATGTGTTGTGCCGTTAATCTGGAAACGGCTTCTGCGCAAAGAACGACACGACAAATTGTTAGACGATTCGTCCATTGTATCTTTGTTATCTTTTCAATTATAATAAAAAAAATAAATGAATAAAAACTTGTTTCCGTTTTCGGTTTTTTGCCAACAAAACAAGTCGAACGATTATTTACCCATGGCTATGTTAGACGACGGCCAGGAAACAGGCATCACCGAGTACAAGCTCGAGCTTATGACCTTTCCCTGTGGTGTACTAGCAGTGAGATTCAACGTACCGCTGACAACGCATTTAACGCTATTGTACGTCTGAAGTGGCAACGGGCCGCTCGTCTCGGTACCGTTCACCGACGATACCTTCGACTTATCCGCTTGCTTGCTCGTTTGCTCGCGCAACGGAAATTCAATCGCCGTGTCGACCGGTGTCTGCGCCGCGTCGAAATTCGCTCGCGATATTACTTGTACCGGTCGTCGCGGTTCGATTATTTTCATCTCAGTCCCTTCGTCATCTTCGGTGTCTACCGAACGAGGTCGCTGAGCTCCTATCGTCGAAGGTACCGCATTGCGATCGCTGATTGCGTCTACCTGCGTTACAAAAATCAATGAAAGAAAATAAGAGAACAGTATCAATTTCATTGGGCAGACTCGAATCGATTTCGGAAAAATGTCGGCAAACCTCAAAATCAATGACCATGTAATCTGGTTTGTATTCCGGCGGTGGGTTGTCCGATTCGAGCATCTCATTTGTCGCCGATTTTGCTTTGACCCCCTTCTTCTCGCGAACCTCGCACTCGCCACCGTCGCTCGTACCGCCGACGTTTTCCCTCTTGGCTACTTCCTTCTTGTCCTTATCCTTGTCCTCCTTCTTGCCGCAACCGTAGGACGGCTTGTCCAGAGATTTCGATTTCTCCTTGTTCGTCCAATCGTAGACGGTGCGCTCCTCGGAGAATCCCTTCTTCGTTTTCCGCATAAAATCATCGTTATTAATGTAGATTACATGTTTTTGCCGAACGCATCGCGGTGATACGGAGACGTCCAGCGTTTGGGCAATTTCTCGGTATCTTCCGCTAGACATTTGTTTCTTTCTTTTTTACCTTTTTATCGAACACGAGATCCAAATTGGCCAAAGACGCGAGACTGTGGGACGCGTTCACGTTCGAGGGAAGCGAGCCGCCCTCGCGCTGCCTCGCCGATACGCTCGGGCCTGTGTGTTTCTTTCCCTTTCTTCTGCCACCGCCGTAAGTGTGACTCGAGCCGGATGTGAGATAAGCGAAGCTACTGTCGAATTCGGAATTAATCGGTTGTGCCAAATTCTGGAGAGAACCGCCGTGGGTGAGACGCTCCGAGACGGAATCGCGCTTGTGCCTCCGCCTGTTGGAACCCGGTATGCAGCGCGAACTCGCTACGATGCGGCGACCCTCCTCGGTTTCATCGGCTTCTGCCTCTTGTAGAAGTTCCTTTCGATCGTTTCGAGAAAACACACGGCGAATATCAAGACGAGTTCGATGTACAAGGAAAGTGTCGAGTTTCGTCGACTGTTTTGCGAAAAATTCGTTACCTTGAAGAGATTCGACTTGCCCTCACGATCTTTCGGAGACTTGTACGTTATAGCTTCGTCCAGCAACGCTCGCAGCTCGCCCTCGTTTAGGGTTGAAAGCTTGGCTGGTTCCTCCTGAAAATCGAAACAAAAATTCAATCGTCACGAAATTTGGCCGCGGATAATTCGTTGCCGCACCGAAATCGTTCCATTTTTTCAATACAATCGTTTTTAACTCCCAAAGCCAAGAAAATTCGTTCGCGTAGATGAGAATTCATTGCGCCACGGAGGGAAACGGCATAGTGGGCCTTGGAAAAAAAAAATTATTCACGATTACAGAGCAGAATTAAGGATTGCATAACGCCTATCTTCGGGCTCTTCCTTGCGACTATCATTGCTTCGACTCGGTTTCTCGGCTAGAAAAATCTTGAACTCCCTCAACAACCGCAGAGAGAATTCGCTGCAAGAACAAAGCGTTTCCTTGCTATTTGCGAACTCTGTTCCGTCGCCTCGATAAACTTTCTTTGCGTCGAATAGAATCTGTAATGCTTAGCGCAAAAAATTAATTAAAAAAAAAGGTTCGTGGAAAATATTTCAGGATTTTTTAGGGAATCGTCCGCGATACAAGTAGAAATATCACGTTTGCTTTTCACATTTCTTTGTTACCCCAAACGTCATATACAGCGGATTGGTCGTTCGACTCTCCAAGCCGAGCCAAAAATAGCGCAATGACAAAGGCATATTAAGGCATTCTATAACCTGAAAAATATGCGCAAATACATGACTATACCCAAAATTGTTGCTTTGAAAAAAAAAAAAAAATTAATGTATTATTTTTGTTGACGAGACTATTGAGAGGTTCAAATAATTTACGAACGCTTATGGCAACGAGCGCCCAAAGCCAGGTTAGCGATCGAATAAGGAAACTGTGCCATGCCGTAAGAACCAAAGTTTGCAGGTTCTTTCCATACTTAGGATGTGACGCAAGCGACTGGACGAGCGATCGAACAGCTTGCCGTACAAATGCGTTCTCAATGAAAGTCCAAAAAAACCATAAATTATTATTATTATTTCAATTTTTCGAATCGAGCGGAACAGAAAATGGAGAGTATTATCAAACGGAGGAGGAAGGAAAGTAGTTCAGTAGTTGCGTATAGCTATAGATTGGTTCTTCGCAGGTAAATTTAAGGTTTCACTTATATTGGATCTGCTCGGGTGATCCTAGCTTGCCATGCGACGGAATCGTGAAAAACACGGGATGCCAACGAACGAACCAATGAAAGCTACGAACATATCTTTTTCGTTCGAAAAAAAGAAAAAAACGAAAGAAAAAAATACGATGATTCATGAAACGCGACGTTATCGAGTGTCCCGAGCGTTCGGGCATTTTTGCAACATCGCCAATCGTGTAGAATGCGGAATAAATTAGAGTTGAACAATTCGATTTGTCGCCGTGCATGCGAAGCCCGCTTCGGCATGGCTGCTACCGCAAAAAAGAGCTATTCCCTGATAACTCGGGGAGATAAAGGTTTTTTTTTCCTTTCGAGTATACAAAGCTCGCGATACTTTGGTAATGGCCGTAAAAAGAGTCGCCCGTTTACGATAATTCGTTGACACACCTCCCGCCGTCGCAGCTACGATATCGATAATAATAATTGAAAAAACCGATTACCAAAAATCATTCGTCCCGAACCGTCTATCGGCTGTTTCGTTTCGGCATTTCGAATCTGACACGGCTGCGGAATCGACGTTCCCGAGCGGTGAAAATATCGCGAAAGCCGAGGAATCGTTTTAGTGAGATAAAACGAAATTATCTTTCGTATCTGAATTCCAGCAGGATATCTCGAACTTTAGGCCAGTGTAGCAACATTATGCAACAAGGAGAAGTGACGAACAACAGAGCGGCTAACCAACTGTCGACCATGTAAATTCACAGTGGCGAGTGTATACGTGACCGCAGAGAAGCGCACAATTATAGCCGTTGAAAAAAACGAAATAGAAGAGAGAAAAAAAAGATCGATAATCGTCGGCGAATGCGGATAAGGTATCGGGCGAATGAAAGAAAGACGAAAAAAAAGGTTTCGTGCGAGAGCTCGCGAGTTGATAAGACATTTTTTTTTTTTTTTTTTCGAAACGCGAGACGTTTGTTTTTCTTTTTTTTTTCCTCGTTCGTTCGCGACGTTGCTTCGTCTCTTGGCAATCAACGGAAACTCAGTTTGTCTCGTACGAAACGGTCGCGGAACGTTCTCATTCGTAAAGTTCGAACAACGAATTTAGCATTGCACTCCGATGATTTCCGCATGAGTTGTGAGTTTTTTTTATTTTTTCTTTCTTTTCGAACCTCGCACCACGAGCCAACGATCGTTAAGTCGGGCCTCTCGATTTGTCGCATAGAGAGTACGAAACAAGATGAACTTACACGAGAAAACGAAGAAGGTAAAATGTGTGTTCCGTTTCACTGTGCCGGCACGGAATTTATATTTTTAGAGGGCACCTGGGTCGGTCGAGACACTTCGTTTTTTTTTCTTCCTCTCCTTCGTTCACAAACTTCTCCGCGACACTCGATTGTTCACTAACAACGATTACTACGAATGTACGAAATGATTTTACTTGACGCGCACAACGTTGACGTTGCAGAGCCACTGAAACAATAAGGAGCGTGTAACGGTGGTGCTCGTAACGCGATTTTAAAAGGTAAATCACGACAAGCGGGCGCGGTGCGCTCGTCTCAGCATGGCCGCCGCCATTACACTGGGAATACGAGCAGTCCAGGGACGGAACCTACGGCGATTTCTTCACCGACTCCCGACCATCCCTCTCTTTCTCTCTCCCTCGCTCTCTCGTTTTCTCTCACACTCACACCCGTTCTTCGTGCTCAAGTTTTTTTTTCATTGTGTCGTCAAACCCGTTTCTTTTTTTAACAACCCCCCCCCCCCCCCTCCCCTCCCTCCAAAATGTATTATTGCTAGTAAACGATCGCCCTCTGCCACGGCATTTGAGCACCCGGGAAGCATAGAATTTCGAGAGTTGGGATTAATTTCGTATTTTCATTCGAACATTACGATATTACTTTTTCCAGTAATCTCGCAAGGCTCTCGGGTGTGAAAAAGCATACGCATAGATATATATATGTTTGTTACGGCATCGTTGCGAGGATTCGAATACAGAGACACGCGACATCTGCCGAACATGTTTGCCGTGGTATCTTCCGTGACACCGATAATCATTTAGCCTTATAATTGGCCGAATGGCGAGGTCGTTGGAAATGCGAGAAAAAAAGAATCGCACGAATAATCTTCAAAATCTCGTACTTCCCAATCGCAACGGTCGAACGATCAATCTAGTAGAGAAGAATTGAAAAAGAAAAGCCTCCCGAGGAGGCAAAAAGACGAAATTGTTTCGATGCAAATCCTCGCCGGTAGTCAACACCTAAAGTTACGGACGACATGCAGATGTTCGGATAGATTATCGCAATAGCTCGTACGCTGAATAATTTATTCGAAGATTTGCCATGATCCGATACCGAGTTGACGGCCTGGAAATAGCTTGATAATTGAAAAATTCAAAGGAATCGCGACGCCCATTTATCGCCCTCGGACAGGCTCGAACAAACCGACTGTGCGACGAGCGAAGTGTTCAAGTTCACGAAATAGTACAGCATAGTAGAGTGTTGGGGGAGTATAAAGTTTGTAGCATTAGCTATAGATACGTAGGTAGATTGAGTACGCACGGCAACGTGATTCTAAGCGCACTCGGTACTCTCTACACCGTACCGCACGTATAGCTGACTCGAGTTCGAGCAGTGACTGTCAAGGTTTATCAAAGGCGGGTCTCTAGCCATTGAAGAGTACAATTCCTTAAAAGGTTAGACAACAACTACGCGCGTGTCTCTCCTGTCTCGCGACGTACGATAAAATTTTTATCTCACTCGCGCAAATATCGTGTTCGAAGTAAAATTACGATCGTAAAAAAGATGATATATATCTGTGAAGAATATACACATTCGTAGTGTGTTCAAATACAATACAAACACGCCTCGTGAAATATTTTATATTGATATTTTCGAAAAGATCGAGCTCACCTGCTTGTTTTCGCCGCTAGTTATAACGATCGGACTCTGATTGGCATTACTTTCGCCATTATCCGTATTGGCGACAGTGGCATTGACAAGAATTTCACTGGATATCGCGGCGAGGTTATTGTTGGCAGCGACCGTAGTGCCAGTCGGCGGTGCCGCTTGTACGGCTGTGTTTGGTGGTGCTGTTGCCGTCTCGTTTGTCGCACTGATATCCGATAGATTTTCGTTACTCCTGTCAGGAGCTACGGGTTCCTGTCGATGATCCGGCCCTGGGGCCATTTTGATCGAAATTGACAGCGCTGTATCCGCCGTGCTCATAGCCTCTTCGTCATTCCTCTCGATGGATCGGAGAGGACCGCTCGGAGACCGGCGCGCACTGCTGCAATCGCCTCGCCGATTATCAACATCGACAAAGTACCAACATTGCCCCCCGCCGAACGAAAATGAAAACTGATTATCACAATCGTATCGATCGTTTTTCGACTCACTGTTTTTTTTTTCGTCCGATTTTTTTTATTATACTTTTTTGGGTTTCTTTTGGCTTATATCGTTGAATTAATTGGTTTATTTGAAAATCATGACTGGGTTCCGTGTATAGTTTTTGACGACGTTATTCGACGCGAACGGAGCAGAGACATGTCGCATATATAGAGCGTATAAGTAGCCGCGTAAGCACTCACGACGAGGACTCGGCGATTCGATACATCGAACGATCGAATTCGCGAAACACTCACCGCCCGCCGTCGTCTCCTCTCCTCCTCCTCCTCCGCCTCTTCGTCCGTCCGCCGCGTATCACCCGGGTGGCAAATAGTCTACCTCCGTCAGTAATCAACCGACGAATTCGTCGTTGTCAACGGCGCATTCGAGGTTACTCGCGAATTCGCGCCTTCGCTTCGCTGCACAGTTGGCTCGATAGCTCAACGCAACACGGAAAAAAATGGCACCGTCCGCACTCACGCATACACACAGAGTGGCTCCATCGAAGCTCCGCTTTTTCCTGCGTTCTTTTTTATTCTCTCTCTTTTTTTTTCAAAGATCGATCAAAACGAGCCAATTCTCGGAGTTATTCGCGGCGTCCCAAGGTACACATCCGGAAGTCAATATCGGACTATTGTTACGTTACTGTCAACTGTCCAATTGTTGTCGATAATATTTAGATTCTTAACCTCAAAGAGCAGCGGCTATATATGCATATATATGTGTGTATCAATCGCAACTTTTTTATTTCTATTCGAGAATAAAAAAATAATGAATCTCTGCGTAAGATACGACTCACGTACTTGTGTCGGAAGTAGCTGTCAATCTAACTTTCGAATCGATTCGGTCAATGAGTCGCGTGTTCCGTTTCGATCGCAACGATCGCTTCAAACATTCGTACGAAAGATTCGTACACAGTCGTGAGAATTTTTCGTATGTCATACGAGCATTCGACGGATCTCGTGGCTCGAAGGATTGTCGCTCACACGGATGTTATGTCACGGTATCAATTGTTGTTGTTTTTTTTTTTCCTTAAACAAACTGTGTCAAATCGAGCCGCTCGGCGGTTTGCAATGTTTCGACCGTGTTGACGAAACGGGGAAGGGAGAGCGGCGGACGTGCAGCCGGGAACATTGAAACTCGTGGATTCTCGCTAATTCAATTAATTTTTTCCGGGTGTCACTAGATCGCGTTGCACCGATGTTTACACGAGTCGCACAGATACGAGTTCATCTTGTGTTTGTTTCATATATATATATGTATATATATATTTTTCTCACTTGAAAGTCAGGACAAGCACAGAGCTCTCGTTTAATTGCTCGGAGTTGAATGTGAAATTGATAAATTCAAAATGGCTACCGTCAATACAATATTCGCAATTTTTCATCATCTTTTCGTCGATATTGTTGCACGAACGAGCGTTCGGCATTGCGCGATTTTCGCGAATGCGTAATTTTTCGCGACTACGAATCGATGTGAGGTTTTTCACTTTTGTGTTTTTTTTTCTTTTCTGTCTACATTTACGTGCGAGAAAGTAATCGTCCCTTGTCGATGTCTTTCGATACGAGTTTTTTTTTTAAACTCTTTACGGCATAATCCCTGCTCACATTTTGCAATTACACCGCACCGAACGTTCCACTGGCGTCATAGCACTGTCGCGACATTGGTACTTCGTTGCACGGTCCTATCCACAGAATCACTGTATTCGTACGAGACCGTCGTCGCGTCAAACCTCGCACATTCTTGTCAAGTTATCGATCGTTCGAGGCGAAACGTTTTTCTCTCGTCTCTTCGCGACGAAAAATTCAAGGAGCACGATCGGCAGCGGCCGCGCGACGTACACATCAGTTCGCGGTGCACACGAGTAAGACACTGTCGTTCAGTCAGGTAACGTTCATCGTTTTTCACGGCCGTATTTACAACATTGGCAACCTGGTACGCCGCGTACTACGATAAACGACAGAGTCCATCCGAAACTTCACTGTGTATGACGAGAGAGAAGGAGCGAGAGAGAGAGAGAGAGAAAAAGAGAGAAGATGACAGAGATGTGAAGGAATGAGACGGTGAGTTTGGGTACCACAGCGCGTTGTATTTCAGTGCGAAGCGTTGTTCATCGGCAAGAGCACGGTTTTCGTATCCAAACACCTCACCGAATACATACGCGCATGTATATACATAAACGATCCTCGAATACTCGACGGAAACTGCGTTCCCGATTGTTTTACCGAGGCGGAACACAATAAACGATTGCTTTTGCGCAGAGAGCGGGGACACACGGCAGACCAGCCGTTTGGCCTCCGAAAATGTCGTCTGGTTTCAGGAGCGTGCGCGACGATTGTCAGTGCCGCGCTCCTCCCGATGTTTATACATTGAAACAAAATAAAAATTCAATTTGGACGGAGTTTCAATTTATTCGCAAACTCACTCGCACGGTTTTGAGATCGATGAAGTACATTTTAGATCAAAGTTAGATATTATACGAATGTTGAGTAGGTGTTTCGGGGAAAAAAATCGACACGAGCGTTGAACAGTGACTATTGTGTCGTCAACGTTTCCTCTACCGCAATAAACATTCGTTTGGAAAATTGTCACGATCATTTATTCCATAGAGACATCGCGCGATACCCGGTAAACTTGGGTTCGCGACAAAGACCTTGAATCGTTTTACGGCACTGCGCGAGACCGTCATCTTTCGAATCCGTCGAGCGGCGGACTCGTCGTTGTTTTTTCCACCACCGCTTCGCGGGACTTCCGTTCGAAGGTCTCTCGCGTCCGCCGTCGTCTGTTTATCGATTATCTTCTGACCGTCCGTTTTTTTTTTCGGTACAAAAACCTTTCGAGATTCTAATCGCAAGAAAAACTTACGAAATTCGTCACGAGTGTCGGTTACATATACTTCGTCGAAAATGCCCCGTCATTTGACGAACCGTCGCGCTACCAGCGAGGATCCGCGAATGGCGGAAGCTTTTTTGTGTCACAATATCGGGAGAGGGGTTGGTTATCGGAGGAGAGTTGCTGTGTATCAATAGGATTGCGTGTGTTTTCTTCGGCCGGGGACTCCTTCGGTTTCATCGATGGCCGACGGCAATGGCAGTGACGGGATTGGCATATTCGCAGCGTAAATCGGCAACGAGCCAGTAAGTCTTTCGTCGCACAGTCGCCGAACTTGCCTCTGCTCCTGGCAATCGCGTCGGTCACAAATATACAAGTGCGCTTCTCTTAACAGGGGTGACTGCTGTTGAGGGATTCACAAAATACGAAAGAATTCGGAAGAAAAAAAAAAAAAAAAAAAAGAAAACACCAAAAACAATCATGACCCATCCCGGAGTGGCATTGATGGTTATTGTGGGAGTCGGATTAGGAGCTTTCTTGTACTACATGTTTGCCAATGATGCGAACAGCCAACATCAGTACGCAAACGAGGGTCCGCCACCAGCGGAACCGCACGACCCGTGGAACCCAAATCCCAATGAAAGGTGAGCGTAGACTCGTGGCATTTCGCATGTGGCATCGATGTTTTATTTTTCTTGTCTATGCAGAGTGCGCAGAAGGAAGCGAGGGTCTAGCACAACCAGCGCAGGGAAGTCCAGCTGTACGATTTGCTGCGAACTAGCCGACAAAGATTGTATGCAGCTTTATCCGTGCAGACACGAGTTTCACAAGGCGTGCATCGCCAAATGGCGGGAGCATGGAGTACCGGTGAAAAACATACTTTTGTTCTTGAGTCTTCGATAGGATTCGTTAGAAATTGTTACGGAGAAAAAAAATTGGCTAACTATTAATTGGCCAGAAAGAAAATTGGCGAATTATTAATTGGCTGAAATGAAAGTCCGTTCATTATCAATTAGCTAAAATCAATATCGGCTAATTTTTAGTTGGTTAAAATGAAAATTGGCTAATTATTAATTGGCTGAAAGGAAAATTGGCTAATTATTAATTGGTCGAAAGGAAAATTGGCTAATTATTAATTGGTCGAAATGAAAATGGGTTCATTACCAATTAGCTACTATCAAAATTGGCGAATTATTAGTTGGCTAAAACGAAAATTGGCTACTTACCAATTGACCGAAACGAAAATTGGCTAATTACCAATTGGCAATCGATGCTATCGCTAATCGATTTCGTGTTCCTTCAAATTGCAGGAAGCCCGCGACACGTGCCCCAACTGCCGGGAAAAAATATTCGGATCGTCGACTTAGATCGAGAATTTCTCAGAGATGTTAAAAAAAGGAGCAAGAAAAAGATGATCGAGTCTCGTTTGGCTCTGTAAAAAGGGATTTTTCACAAGCGTCTACGATCTAGACATAGTCTAGCCGACGCTTTGGGTGAGATTTATGTATTAACGTTGTTTATCTGGGAGTACAAAACACGAAAAAAAAAAAAATCAACAAAAAAGTTACACGATTTGTGCGCGACACTACCGTGAAGAAAGTATTTTCGATGGAGATTCAATTGATGTGCGAAAATCGCGCTGAAAACATCGCGAGGAGGATCGTCCGATCGATCGGTAAAGCGCGAGCGTCGCAGAACTCGTCAATTCCTTGTGGATCCAGCAATAATTCGATTTTTAACGACTACTAACATTGATCTTTTGGGCTTGTTGATGGATTTTAAGTTTTTTCGTTAACGTTAAAAATCGTGGACAATTCGGGCGAATCGCCCAACTAACTGCGCAATGAATGTTAATCGATATAAGTAAGAATTTTTATTCCGATAAAAACAGAAAACAAAGCACAGATGCAAAGATTCGCAACGTCGAACGAAAGAGACGAAGAAACGTTTCGTTAAAATCCTGCTACGAAAAAAAAGAAGAGAGTTTATAATATGTGATAATTTGTGAGAAAGCGATGGTTTCGTGATCGTTCGACATGAAACGCGGCAGGATAACGTTTTACATAGACTGCTGCGAATAGTTCGTTCAATATCTTTTAAGGGAATAATTATAATGAGGGAAAAATAATGTTAAATCGACTCGCGATGAGCTTGTCGTTCGTTACGCGAGTGTACCCTCAAAGGGGCTGGCAGTTGAGCTTGGATTATATCAACCGAGTGCGAATGAATCAACCAAGAGACTGAATCGATGTACATTTAGAGAGTGTGAGAGTGAAAATGATTTTGCACAGTAATAGAAAAAATTTCCTCTCGAACGATGCAATCCAATCGAATCGTTCGCCTATCATACGTTGTATCAAAAAAAAAAAGAAAACGTACTCGCGAGACAATTCGAGAGACATGATTTGCCGATTGTACAAAGACTTCGTCGAAGAGTTCGTTCAATGTTTCCTCGCGCAACGAAATGATTCTTTTTTAAAGTTGATTATTCACTAGGGGCGATTCTCATGTTCGCCGTTTTTTGACCGAGCGAAAAGTAATCATTATCACAAGGTCGAATCGTGATACTCGACAAAAAAGAAAGATCTATATCGCCGATTTGTATCATACACACAATGTTATAAAACGAGGCGCAAAAGAAAGCTGAATAAATATGATTCTGTTGAATGTAAGACGCTTCGTCGAGACGAAATAAAAAACAAATTAAAGTTATGAAATATCATCGAAATCTGTGTATTAAAAAAGAAAATTACGATCGTTCGACGTCGTTTTGTCGCCTTTAAGAGAAAAAAGCTCATTGTCACGAACTCGGCGGCTCGAGGAAGCGCGACTCGTGGGAGTAGGCTTCAATCAGCCGCACTCATTAATCACGTAGGTCGCGTGCCGCCCGGTAAACCGGAAGTTCCGCAATACTTTCCTTTGCACTTTCAGCCGAGCGCGACGTTGAACCGTTCTCGTCCTCTCGTTCCCCGGCATGACCCGTATAACGTTCCGCTATGTCATCCGACGCGAGGATGTATACCAGTCGACGATCGCGACGTTTGCCGCATCCCGCGGTTCGCCTAAGAACGCCGGTATTCAACGTGTAACGTTATATATATATATATGCCGGTGAACGTCGCGTATCCGCGGCTCGAGTACTCGCGAGAGAGTGTGCGACCAGTCGCTGCGATCTTCCTCGCACTGCCGCTCGGTACCGTACGACCCTAATGCGTGCGTGGTGAACGGCGTGGAAATGTTTGGAACGCATACGATACCGGTCAGTCGCTCGCAAACGCTCAAACCGAAGGATAACGCTCGAAGAACTCGACTCGCGAGCTCTATCGAACTGCTTCCGATTTCTTCTGACCGGCAAACATCTCGTCGGCGTGCATCGATTGTTTCTTCACTGTGCAACGATTTAAGTGTTGCCTAAAAATTAAAAAAAAAAAGAAACGATAAGTATCTCGTGTACATAAAAAATCGTGAATAAATCGGCAGCAACGATTATGGATTATCGGCAACGATGATGCGCGATCGATCCAATCGATTCGTGTCAATCGACCGGCAACATGTCTGCGAAGAAACATGTTACGGTTTCTGCTGATGATCTCGCTGCTCTCGCAACGAGGAACGACCTCCAGAATCGTCGAAGACAAGCGAGGTAAATTATCACCCGAATCGTATCTCACAGTCTTAACAGGGCTTCGAACACCGGATTGTTTTTTTTTTGCTTTACCTCGCTGATTGAATTAGCACCTTATTTGGAGCGCGTTAAAAACAGCGTCGAGGCGTTAATCAGCAGAGCATCTCCGGTCGAGTATTTCGGTCGGTCGCTAACGCGATGTTTTTTTAACAAAATTCTTTTGATCGTTACTTTTTTTAAACAGATATGTGCCGATTGGAAGATACTTTCGATTTTGTATTTTGATCACTCGTCGCAAATGAATCGGTATTTTTTTTGCCGTGAAGTTTTCGATGATTTTTATTATTTTTTTTATTGTAAATTTTACCGGAAACGAAGTTGACCGACGGGATAGCACGTAGCATTGTTCCCTTCCGGCTGTATGGATTTAAATAACGTAGCAGCGGTTACTCGAGCATGACACGTACCCACGTTCGTGAATCGGTATAACGCGGTCGGTGGAGCGCTGAATTACGTAAAATAATGATCGTAATTGACGAAAGCGAGAAAGTGTACGCAATGAGTTGCGCGTTCACGTGTGTACACATGTATACATACCGTATATATAGAATATATATATGTATGTATTACGAGGCCCTTTCTCGTGATGCCAGAATTAACGTGAAAGCCCGTTGTGGGTTGCAAATCTCATACCGAGAAGCGTAAGTACGCGGTGCAAAAAAAAAGAAGAAAATAAACGATCATTTCCTATTCGCTAGACTCGGTTGAGATACTCGGCTCTTTACATATCATTACGGTAGACTGCGATATGAATTGTATGCTATTTCTTTCTTCCTTCTTTTCTCTTTCTTCATTGCAGTAAGAGAATTGGTGCGCTCTTGGGCACCGCTCGTTTGGCTCGCTCCAGGCGAAAGATTTTTGCCGCTCGGCGTGCCCGAGTTCCTGGACAACGTTAAAGCCGGCAACGATTATCTCCACACGCGCATCGACGTAGGTGAGTCCACCGCGGGTTATCTTTTAATAACATTTCACGGATCCGCGGCAACGGTTTTCTCGTCACTTTCTTCGTTCGCGCGGGCTCGGTTGCGATCCAGAAGAAAAAACGTTTGCTCTTACCGAAGTATCATTATCTTCGTTTGCTCAGAGTCGCTGCTGCGAAACGAATCCTCGTTTCTCTACGGTAAGGAGCCGGCTGGCAATGTGCCGATTTATGCGCTGGTGAAGGATTGCTCGTTCGGCGAGCCCATCGCGGAGAAACTTCACGTATCATCGTCATCAACTTCGTCCTCGTCGCCAGCATCATCATCATCATCATCGTCGTCGTCGACTTCATTCGCTGCAACAAACGAGGTCACCGGTAACGATAAGAGAAGAAGTAAGAGGGTCACCGAGCAAAAGTGGAAAGATCGTCGACGGGTCATCGCGGAGCGCGAAAAAATAGCGCGAAACGATGCCGACCTCATCCTCGCCGTGCAGACTAACGTACTTCCGGGAAACGAGGTCGTGACGAGAACTGACACGATTCGCGACGGGAATCCGATCCCCGAGACGGAGAACAGGTTCAGGAAACTGCACTTTCACGTGACCTATTGGATGTTCTATCCGTTCAGCGAGGGAAAGGCAGTTTGCGTTCTGGATCTCGGATTTTTCGGTAGCTGGCCGATACCGAGCGTGGGAGGTGTTTGCTTGGGAAAGCTCAAGGAGTACGGCAATCACGTGGGCGATTGGGAACACATGAGCCTCTACTTCAAGGTCAATCCTCCTCATCTCCGATATTCCTGCGAACAAATTTACGATTCATTAATTTGATTTTGTTGAACTTATTACTATTTCTTTTTCGTTTCCAGGGAGAAGATCATCCCATGGCTATGTACGTGTCGGCTCACGACGCCGGAGCATTTTATCGTTACGATTCGCGCACCGGTATCTTCCTCTACGAGAGCCAGGAGACGCGAAAGGGAATCTTTCAGAAGCCAATATTTCCGGAACGCGTGTACACATCGACCGGCTCGCATCCGGTTCTCTTCAGCGCCCGGGGGTCTCACGGTCTATGGACGGCGCCCGGGAAACACAAGTTCGTCAGATTGCCCCGTTTGTACGACGAGAGCGGCTTCGGCAAGGCTTGGCCAACGTGGAAGAGAGTCGAATTGTTGCCCGTCGAGGACAACGACGAGTCGCCGGCTTGGATGACCTTCCGCGGCAAATGGGGCAATCCTCGAAGCAATTGCCATCCTCTCGTCAAGCTCGGCTTCAATATATGCGAATTCGTCGACGGACCGACCGGCATACCGACGAAGAAGGGACGCTTTCAGTGCTGAACGATAATGAATTTTTTCGAAAAAACGAAAAAATTAATTGTCCGAACAATTTTTCGTGCCGTCGTGAAAGTAGCGTGAGGCAATTAACTTAATGTCGCTCGACGGGTCACGATCCTTAAAGTTCGGTCGTCGTTCGAGTGAGAAACGTGATCGAATTTCATCGTCTTATTTATTCAGCGAGGATTCGTAAGCCCAATTCGTTGCGTTACTGCGTAACGCTCGAAACGACGCTTTCTCTCGGCGTCGATGTAAAAACAATAGTAAAATACAGTCTCAGCTTTGGCCGATAGATATGGCGAGTTAATTTGATTATACACCATACTATACACAGACGCCGGGCGTACATTTTTTGTTTGCATTTTTTTTTTTTAACATTGACAAAAGAGTGTTAAAATTACGCGCGTGGTTTCGTGCCTATTTATCGTCGCGCGTCTCGAACGCGCGGTCGGGAATGTAGAAAAGTTTTTGGATCGTAATATTGCTCTCGCGACTCACGATTCAACGCGAACGATCGTATCAACAAATTGGAGAAATACCTCGAAACGATGATAATTCTCTTGAATCGTCGCGTCGGGCGCGAAGAGCGAATCGGGTCTCTCTAAATCGCGCGCATTCGAGACAACGGGCCGGGAGTTTATACTCGATTTTTATGAAAAGCATTCGCGGTGTTATTCACGCTATGCGCGAGTTCTTCTACTCGGAGACTTCGTCCTCGTCTTCCTCGTCGTCGTCGTCCTCGATCGCGATACTTCGTATTCCGTTCCGCAGCAACGGCGTGCCCTTGTCCTTGCCGAGGACGCGGGCGTGCAATACAATTTTCAAGGGCGAGCCGGCCTTGCAGCACATCAGTTGGACCTCTTCCTTTATTATTTTCTCCTTGTAGGCCAACAGTTCGACTTTCAACCTGCCGAATGGAAAAATTGAAAAAGACTATCATTAATTTCGATTAAAATTTTTTAAAGTTCGTTATTAATGTTTATTGGAATAAAAAACAAAAATGTATTGCACAAATTTAACTTTTTTTTTTAATGAAAAAAAAGATTATTCCATTCTTATTAAAATTATTCAATTGTTTTGTTTTTTAATCAACATTGATCGGTTATAACGCTTGTTTATGCGAGAACCTTAGGCCGTCCTTGTCCTGAGCGAAATCAATCACTGTGCAATTAGGATTCGAGTTTGCGACAACGACTGCGGCCGCTATATTTTGCCCTTCACCGTGAACGCACACGTTCCACGGCACGGAAAACTCGACGTTGTATCTGCAAGAAAAAAATCGCAACAGGTAAACGCGTGCTCACGTGCCCGCAAAACGAACGGGGTAACAATCTCATTGCTCGGTGGTTGAGAATCAAATTACCTGTGATGTAGCTGCAGGAAACCGAGATGCGCGTCTATATGACCGTGGCGTTGCGGTTGTATCATTATATTGTTATCTTTGCCCATTCCGCTTCCACCGCTGAAGTGCACATGATGCTCTGCAAGTTTGGATTGAATCGACCAATCAGCGAATCGGCCGAAATTAACGCGATTTTCATCTATCGCGAATCCGCACATTTAGTTGTGATAGTGAATTTTTTTAATCATCGATGCGCAAAAGTAATCAATTGCGCGTCTAAAATTCTCTCGGTAGTGTCGGCCATCCCGAAGTACTTCGATAATCGCATCGTCAGTCGTTTGCAAAATAAACGGCGCTACTCGAAAATAATGTCGTTTTCGAACTAATTAATGCACTTCCGTGTGTAATTCGACATTGTATTTTTGCGTCGACGAAATCCGGGGGATTACGAAACAAATCGTTCACTTCCGGTTCGATGGGAGACCGCACGTGAGCGGGACGATATAGGTCAAACGCGGAACGTGCCGCTCGCGTACGTAAAATCGCGTCTGCTAGTATCGAACTGGCCTCCGGTTTGTGTTCGATAGATTTTAACTGAACGCGTTAGATATTTCGCGACAAACGGGGAATGTCGAATACGCACCTTTGTCTCCCATATCTTGGACCGTGGTTCGATGATTTTCACTATCATAGTACACAAGGACGCATTGTTATAATCGCGCGGAACCGAGTAATAACGTTCTTATTTTGACGAGACGTTTTGCGGCTGCACCGCACAGCTGCATACTACGGTAACGGGCGAAAAAGTGTTTCTATCAATGCTCGAGGGCAGCACATGCCGGGCTCACCTGGTAGCGCCCCTTTTCGTTCGCGTCCCCAAGCTTCGCCCGGCCAGGACGTTTACGATGAACTAATTGATAAGTGGCAGTCGAAGGAATCGAGTGGCGCGCACACATGCGGACGAGCGTCGACGAACGGCGGTGTCTGTTATTCGAACGGGACAATAACACGATTAACAATGCAACGCACGCAGAAAGGTACGAGGAGAGCGACGTAAACAAGTCTTTCAGCCTGACGCAGCGCAACGTCTGAATAGAGAGAGAAAAATGTCGCGGGTGAGGTGTAATGATCCATCCATGTCAGACGGTTGAAGGTTGAAAGTTCAGGTTCGTTTAGATATTGCGATCGAGAATCGCGCATTTGTTCGGTTTATTGGCTTCCGACTGCTCGCTGAGCGCGGAAAACGCATATTATCCGTTTGGCGTCAACAAAAAAGAGAAAAGAAATTCGCGAAATGTTGCGTTTTATGTTTTTAACCCGGTGTATCGCCGGCGCGTGTTCAGAGAGAAGAAATAGCGCATGGCGCAAAACGGCAAAGTTGCGATAAAGGAAAGAGACCTCATTCAAGGTCACGCGATATAGGTAAGCGTGGTTCAATGAATGTTATTTCCGCTGTGAATAAAGTCGACACAGGGAAGAGCCGAACTTAATTTGATTTAAGGTAATGCGAAACAAGCACAGTCGGTAAGAAAAAACTGTAACAAAAGCCATTCCGACAGACATTTAAGGCGAAGCGACATACCGCGGCCGATCTCAAAAAGACTAGTGGATTCCTATTTTCGAAAAAGAGGCATTACAGTTTTTGTTACCGACCGTGCCCAGAGTACGCGCGAGGGAGAGTGTGTCACTTCACCTTAAGGAAAAGAAATATCTTTCCCGGAAAAATACATAGACGCTGGTTATAACTGTTTTATTGTTCCACAAGGTTTATGATTCCGAAATGCCCTATTGGAGTTTTATTACCGACCGACGCTTTTCACATCGCCTTAACAGATCCGATTACCCAAAGACACACTCAAAATTGCTTTTTGTTTCGCACGATTTGGTTTCAGCTGTTTCTTTGTTTGCTGAAGAACATGTGTTTTTTACCGTTTTTTGCTCTTCGATATCGTTGACAATTTTTTTAAACTCAAACAGCGATTAGTTAAATATTTGATGTTTATCTACGCAGAAGTATAAATATATGTATATTTGGCAATCGGTAATCCGACAGTCGTTTTAGATAGAAATAGAAACGTGGTGCAATCGTCGAGTCGTTGATTTTTGATCACTTGAGTCTCGAGAACGAGATTCCTCGCTCATAACTTATTTCTGGCGGGTCATGAAGATTTTACCACATGAGAGAATATATCGTAGCCACCAGTTGAATAGAAGCTTAAGCAACAAGTTTCGTTTAAATTACCCGTCTCGGATCACAATTGACGATTTATTTAATACAGTCCTTTTGGTATAATCCGGCCAAAGGTGAGATTCACCGGGAATTTTGAGCACTTCTAAATGGGTTGAAGATCTAAAAGATATCTAAAAAAAAGAATAAAGTAACGACAACGAATATGATATTAAAATTCCGCAATTCGATCATTTCCAGATAAAATCGATAAAGTCTCCCAACCAACTTCTTGCGGGTTGAAACTCATTACGCGTGTTCGCGCGCGTTTACAAGTGTCGCAATCTCGAATGAGTTAAGTTTCTCAATACTGCAGGTGAATTTTTATTTTCAAATATTGAATGAGGGCTTCCCCAGTGGGACTCGCCTGTTTTGCACCAGATTCAGACTCACTCTGATGAACTGATGGCAAATGGAACGCCGGCGCGCGTAGTCCCATCTTAAACCGATATGAAATCAACGCACAACTTTTATTGGACCAAGTGAAAGGTTTTTTCTCATTTGAAATAATTTTTTTTTATTCTGCAATTTGGTATCCAATCTCGTAATACAATTTAATACAATTTTTCGTACAATCGTCCCGAGAAAGATAATATTTAAGAAGTAACCAAATAATAATTGTGGGAAACAAAATGTGAGAAAACATAGAAAGGAATTTTAGGATCGTTTTTGTCTCAAATGTAACTCGTTTGGTTTCTCCGTTTACTTGAGAACCTACCGAGTTAATGATGGATTTTCCCAACCTCCTGTAATAAAAAAAAGGGTGTTTACAAAAACATTGTTTTCGCAGTCGAATTATCAAGAGACGCGGCAGCGTCTCGACGCCAAGTAGTTGAAAAAGTAAAAAGTCCGCGCGCGTCGAGCGCTACCGTGTCCTTATACGCCAATATCGGGCCTCCCTAAACTTTGACAATTTTTTTTTCGAACATTTTCTTTACAGTTTGTTTTTGTTACGTTACCTCGTTTTTGTCGAAGCACTTGTGTGTTTTGTATGCCGTATCACAGCTGTCTTTGCCTCCTGTGATGACGAATCGAAAGAACTTAATTACTCAGAGCTTGAATGAATGAATTAAAATTCATACATTGCAGGATGTCGCAATATGTACCACAGATACATATAGTATAGATTTACAGATATTCATCAGAATTTGGAAGCTTATTGCCCCACTTATAATAAATCGGTATGCCAAATAAATGGTTTACGCACTTTGGTTAGCGCAGTTACGTAAAGATGCGATAATTGCGTTTCGGTTCGGTACAGCTGCGGGAATAGTTTGCTCCGCGAATTGCATGTTTAAGGTGCCATCCCGGTTCAACTACGAAACGAGACAATGCTGTTTTCATATTTATCCTTATTGACGAAAAAAAATTAATTAACTTACGAATCTAAATAATACATAAATATATGAATATACAAATACAACAGTGAAAGACACAAGTGTACAGCAATGGGGAATTAAAACATTACTATTATTTATAACATAGGGGTGTTATAAAAAAAAAAAAAGAGGGGCCATGCGCGCCAACGTCTCACATGGGGTCTCACAGACACCCAAGCCCTCCGAGCTCTCCAACTTTAAAAACAAGCAATAAATTAATTTATTACATAAATTAATATTTTTTCGTTCACTCACGATCTTTCTCTCAATTAGAAGGCACGCCGCGTAACACCGGGTTTTCGGATTCTCCAGGATAGACTCGGGCCTACCATTCAGTACCTCTGGCGAAGTTATTTTGTAGGTAACTGCGCAGATTTCTTGTTCAGCTGTAATGGGCGTTTTATCGCGGACGAATTGAGCCTGGATAAAAAGAGATTAAAGTGATTAAAAAATAGATATTCAATTTCAACGCGGTAACGCAAAAACGTTTCGATGAAATTTTCTTACCGATGTCGCGATGGCGAAGAGCGCTACAATGCAAAGATTTCGATACATTTTTTTTCACCTTTTTTTCTCGTTCGTCGATTGATCTCACGATACTAACTTTGGCAAATCGAGCGAGCCGCACTTTATACGCTACACACGAAACACGTCGATATCTCTCTGTAATGTTTTGACAAATTTTTGCGAATCGTTCAACATTTGAACGACGAAGATTAGACAAACAATGAGCTCAGGTGGAATCCATGCGCGTGACGTAGTTTGAAAAATCCATGAATCGCCTATAACTGCGGATAACAAATTCCTCAACATGTGTCAAGTCATATTTTTTTATAACTTCGAATTTTGTGATCTTCCACACATTTTTTCGATATAACAATATTATTCAAAGTCAATAAAAAAATCTGTAAAAATTCACGCGTATTTCGAAAAATGAACGAATCTTTACGAAAAAAAAAGTTGCATTGTCGGGAAATTTATTTGACAAATTTTTTTCTCATCAATTTTTTAATAATCTTTTCAGCACATTTGACGTGCGCGATTTTTTTCAGTTTTTTATGCCATCGAGAAGCGTTCGCAATTTTCGCAAACTCATGCCGAATGAACATTATGCGCAAGGACCACCTTAAAATTCGGTGTGCCTGAAAAAAAAGTTGTTTACAGTTTTCGATACCGACCGTGGTATTTCGCCTTCTCTCAAGGACTAGAAGCCTCGTCTTTCATTGTCGATCCGCCGACCGTGTTGCCATAGGCTGCTAAGGATTATCAAGGCCGAGGGCATTGGCTTTCTCGGTGCTCCGCTATAGAGTTTCGAGATGTCGAGTTAAATGTGATTTATTCGCTCGGACCGTTTCACCGACACGTGGTATACCTGAGAGCAATTCGGAGGAGGAAAAAAACTTACGCACGAAAGACTCTCGGGCAGAAATATAGAAATATATCTTCCATCGTGCAATCAATCGCGGGTTCGGTTTCGCGTCAAGCGTGCTCTTTCGAAGAGCAAAACATGTTGACGATTTTTTATCTCGTGTCATATTTTTTTTTTATTCCCACGAATTATTAGCTGCGCTCTCAATAATGCAACAGAGAAAAGAGATAATATATACATTATGCGAAATTTGGACTTTCGATCTATGGTATGGAATAAACCCCGATCAATGAGCCCGTTCAGAAGAATTTATGTTTTCCTGTTGGCAATGTTTTTAAGCAATTTTGTTCAGGTCGTTTATTTCATCGGAATTCTAGTAATTTAAATGTAATCTACATGTTACGAGAAAATTGGAGAGCTTGAGTTTCACATTTGCGAAAATCCTTCGCCATTGAATTAAAAAAAAAAGATAAAAAAAACATTCATTTCACGACAGTCTTGAATAGCTGTACAGTGTATTCGGTTCTCCGTGTAATGTTAACCCGCGAAGCATGAGATCATCGTGAATTAACGTGCGTTAAGAGAACGGAGAGCGAACGAATACAAATGCAGCCGCGGCACATTGTCGGGATTGGAATTTAACACCACGATTCTCGATTTGCACTTATTTTTCAACCCTTATTGCTACATTAATTTTTTTAATTTTCGGGATTATTGGAAGAAAAAATCACAGATTATGCATGGTGACGAGGGTTTTTATTGTCGTGCGAAAGGGAAATGATTAATTTCATAGTTCGATGTATCGTATCAGAGTTGAAGCCGTTGTCCCGTCTCGTCCTATGACCGAGGTCGTCGCTTCGACGTTTCATTTCCGAATCATTCAATTCTTGTCATTGGCGATCTTTGCATGCAACAACAAAATATAAGCGTACAAAAAAAAGTACAAAAAAAGTGTGAATGAAAAAAAAATAAAATGCACAAACGCAAATGTACTTAATATGCTGTATCTTCGATGAGTCAAACTTACAGATTTCTTTACGCATTGGTGCATATCAAAGGCTGTTTTGCACTTGTCGTCACTTTCTGTAAAATACGTCGAGACAATTAGAGCCAGCGTTGAGCTACAAAAAACGCATACTGGGCGACGTTAATAAATATACTTACTTGGAAGAGTTTCCGCACATCGATAGATGACTGAGAGAACCTTTTCATTTTTCTCAAATTTGTCAGTTATTTTCGTCATATTGAGCTTTCCGTCCTCATTAAACTGCGCAGAGTAGACAATCGTCATTGTTTGTCAAATTGGCGCAATTTTCATTCCCAGTTTTTTGTATGGTATACTCACGAATTCTTTGTACATGCAGGCCAAAGTGCATTTTAGTGCCTGACTCGCGTCGTCCCCTTTTTCCTCCTTGGCGAAGATCTCCGCAGTTATTCCGTTCTCTTTCGCGCACTTTCTGAGTAATTCTTTCGATGCCTCGTCTTGGGCCTGTGGAGTCGTTTAGCAATCGATATAGCGCAGGTATCGATAAGTATAATTTTTTTACTTACTTTGGCGCCCATCGCCAAGACCGCGAGAAGCACAACGATGAGTTTCATTTTCGATCTTCGGATTTCGCGTTATTTGCAACGAATACCGATTTTTTTTCCCGATCTTATATATAATTCAGGCGAAACGGATATTCGGTCATCGTTGGAAATAGTAGGAGAATATGAATCGTGTCGATTGTATTATTTAATGAAGCACGGAGTCGGTGTGTATCTTTGTTATCGGACTTGTCACGACTTCCTGTCGAGGCATCGCGTTAATCGATTCTGAAGTATTGACAGGATGCGTTACGAAAGTGTGCCAATACGATTGAAATCATAAATTCCAACTCGTCCGCCCTGTAAACCGGCCGATTTCTCGGTACGATTGCTTAACGTCATTGAAAAATTGTCTCTGTTTCTCGTGGATCAAAACTATCATTATTTTTGAGTATCGATTGGAATCCGATCGTCGAAAAATCCATCTGAATCGCATCTCATCGAATGAGTCATAATTTTTTCCAATCCTTGAACACTTCCGACACGAGAGATGACTTGCAAAAGTTGATAAGAATCGCTTTTGCGAGATTATATCCGACCAAACAAATCACAGTTCTTTCAGCTCATTAAGGGGCGAACAGGAAAGTGAAGATTCCATTTAAAAATTAATATTTGCGTTGTTCATTTTCCACGAAGGCTCTGAAAATCCGATAGACGTGGAAAAGAATTCTTCTTTTGCATCGCAAAATTATGCGATAAGTCGGCCCGTGGAAGAGCATGGATAAGGAATTTTCTGAAGAATCGAACAAAAGAACGTTTCGTCGAAGCGTATGCATAGTCGTTGGTTTATTTGGATTTTTCTGGAAAGATCGACGGGATTTTATAGGGTTTGTCGGGTTTTATACGTAAACACATTTACATATTACAGTTTCATCATTGGAGACATCGTATCCGTGTGTGTGCGGCGTTATTGGGGTATATGAAAAGAATCTTAACGCTTGACGAGCCAATTTCGTATTCACTCTTCTTCGGACGATGAAGAATCGTTATGCTTGAAAGCCTGAAAAGATAAATGACAAACTTACAATATGTTGTCCAGAAGTTCGAATTTTTTTGTCGAATTCCATGATTATGCATCCCGATTTTTAATTAATGAAACACTTTAATATCAGAATAATTTCGAGTGAACGTACCTTCTTCTCGTGGAGACACGTGAAAATGGCATGAGCCGTTTCGCAATCGTCGTCGCCCTCTGCAAAATGCGGAAAAAAAGTATTGAGTAAAAATGAATTCGGATCATTGATTAGCGACATCGAGTTATTTACTCACTCTCTTCGGCACAAGCATTCACCGCCTCGATGATTTTTTCGTTTCCGGGCATGTGGTGGGCTAGTTCGATCGCCTTTTCCAGATTGAAGGTTCCATCTGGATTCATCTGCGGAACGAACGAACAATTCTCTAAGTCCGTCGAATCGCTGTTATCAGCTTTTCCTTACTTACCGTTCCGTGATTCTTCATCAAGCATGCGCCGAAGCACTTGATTTTGCGATCGACTTCAACGCCCTTGTCGGATTTCGCCTTTTTCAGCATTTCCAGATCCGCTCCAGTTTCCGCGAGGCACTTTTCCTTCGACGCCTTCCATTCTTCTTTCATCGCCTTCCACTCGGCCGAATGCTCTTCACTCACGGCCTGGAATGACAATTTTTGTTTTTCATGGATTTGTTTTTCTTTGTTGTCTCAAATGGTTCCAAACGACACGATCCTAAGATATTTGTGGTTTTTTTACTCACGTATGCCGAGAGCACGAAGAGCGCGAATAGCGAAAATCTGAGGTACATTGTCATTCTGTGAATTTTACACTTCTAATGAGCGTTACGATTTTTTTTCCAATCCTTTTTATATTCCGCGCAAGTCGACCGGACGGTGTTCCGTTTGAGGCTGTTGAAGCAAGATGGGAGAAGCATAACGACTCAAGGAATCAAAGTTAATTGCACTTAATGAGGAAGCGAACGCCGCTGAGCTGTGAATAGGCGCGTATCGCTGTCGTTGGACAATCACGACTTCCTCCAAATGCACCGCGCTAATTGACGCTAAAGTTCCAACAAGACTCTTCGCGGAAGTGACGGTCATTCCGGTCATAATGAATATCATAAATTGCACCGATCTTACGGGCGCCTAACTAGCGCACAGTCCTTGGTACGACCACTTAGTTCCAGCATTGGATGACTCTATCGTCGTCGTCGATTCAGATACATTGTAAAAACGTTCAATATATTTTTTTTTCGCGCTTTTCTTCTGCATTAGTTTGCCGATCGCTCTGCAGTAAGCGAAGAATAGAAGTTCCAAGCGAAGGTAAAACAATTTAGTATCAACGTGACGATTTTCATTTTCGATCGCCGCTGCGATCGCAAGCGAGTTCAGTGAACCGATCTTCGAATTCACGCCGATTTTTTCAACCGATTTTTTTCTCGTTTCTTCCTCGTTCGACATATCGGATCACTCGATCTATGGACTCGGTTTAATGAAAGCAAAAAAAAAGGAAAAAAAACCCTCTGATTTCTGACACGAATGATGACTTGCATCCGATAGGGATCTCAGAAGCTCGCTTGTATATGTGTAGATGGGTAGGAACGGACAAATCGTCGTTATGTTGAAGGATTGTGCAATCAGTTGCCGTTGTCGAGGAAAACATTATAAAACGGGTTATACAACGGGACAGGAAAAAAAAAGTAGATGAAGGCCCGCGCCTGGATTCATCACGCCCAAATGTATGGCCCGCCGATCCCCACTACCGAATATTGACCTTGGCCTTCGATCGGCAGGACCGGTCGTTGAATTTGACGTACGAGCAGCTTTCTTCTCGATCCTATAAAAAGCTAGGGGTTCCTCGATCTGGTATCCAGAATTCAACGAGTCTCACAGCAGTCGATAACTCGAAATTCGATCCAAACCAGCACCATGAAAACCTTCGCAATCATCCTCACCGTCTGCGTCGCCGGCACTTTCGTAAGTATTATTCCGCGATGCGAATGGTCAACGATCGGTCGTGGAAAATTGCGAAAAAATTCATCTGTTAATCGCGTCATCGTAATTATCAATGCAGGCTGCGGTTCTCACCGACGAACAAAAGGCCAAGCTTAAAGATTTCAAGGCAGATTGCATCGCCGAGTCTGGAGTCAGTGCCGGTAAGTGAATAGCAATTTTTATTGTTTTTACTTTTTTTTTCCTCAATGACACCCCTCATTTGTCCCGGAACGACGTCGAATAAATTTCTGATAAAAATAAACGGTCGGTTTTCAGAGGCCGTTGAAAATGCGAAGATGGGAGTGTTCGCCGGTCCGGATGAGAAACTCGGTTGTTTCGCTTCGTGCTTCTTGAAGAAGATCGGATTCGTCAGTGCCGATGGCTCATTCGACGAGGCAACCTTCCGGTCTAAGGTACCGGCCACCTATCCGAAGGAGGAAGTCGACCAAATCGTCAACAAGTGCAAGCCTCTCAGTAAGAACCGTTGCGATATATCCAATTATAATTGATACGATAATTGAGACGTTACTGATGAAAATATTTTTGTTCATTACAGCCGGTGCGACTGCCTGCGAGACCGGTGGAAAACTTTTCAAATGCTATTTGGAAAACAAGAGCATCTCCATCCTCAGCTGATTAACTAATCGTGATATTGTAGACAATCCGAGCAACGATTAATCTTTGTTATGCGCGCACGTTACGTATTTCAATGTTTTATTTTATTTAAGAATATTGTCATGCGCCGATCACAAATACATATAATGCGTTACGAATAAACGTCTGTTTTTTTTGAGCCAATCTGTTATCCATATCTCTTACCAATCAGAAGTCGGGGAAATACAGAAATAGAATGCAAACGTCGTCAACAGAACACTGAAAAAAAAAACTATGAGCCCGGTGAACTAACAATTAGTTGCGAGCGCTACTTATTGGAACGATTCTTTCTTCTTCGCAATCAGTCGTGCTTAGTAATTGTTCTTTCTTTTAATACATCTTCATTTTTGTGATGGAAATTGTTGTATTGAAATTATTGCTTTTTTTCTTCGATGTCTTCTTTTACCTTCCGCAAATCATCAACGAATAATAGTTTAATCCCTCCAGTGAATACGGTTTGTTGCGACGATATCTGCGACTAATGGAGATTGAATTGAAGAGTGGCACAAACGCTGTTAAATTTATTTCCGATAAACGTTTTT
This sequence comes from Ischnus inquisitorius, assembly GCA_963924025.1. NCBI lineage: Eukaryota > Metazoa > Arthropoda > Insecta > Hymenoptera > Ichneumonidae > Ischnus > Ischnus inquisitorius. The sequence continues at coordinate 14,036,914 of OZ001254.1, read as the reverse complement.
GTTATTTCATGCCTCGAAAAGTTACATTGCCGTTGTGTGATTGTTGTTCTGGTTACCGTAGAGTTACAAAAAGCAATTACAACTTTTACATACGAGTAACACAAGTCTGTTGCGTTGCAGCTGTACAAGACTGTTATGTTGAAACGTTCCATTGCTGAGTAGGAAATGAAAACTTTCTTGTAATTCAGATGTAATGTTCACGTCACAATTGGTTACATTGCTGTTATATAACGGCGTTCACTGGATCTCGTTCAGGACATCAGGAACGGTTGGCAGAAAGTAAAATGAAAGGTGAAAGCAGCATTCAAAAAGAGCAATTGTGATATTCAACCTAAAAAAATAGAACCTACGCATGCATCGTATTTGAAATCTTTAACGATCCAGTGAAACATTCCGATGACACATTGGTATTAATTCCTTCCATGCTATCGGAGGAAGTCGTGACGGTGGGACCGTATGGTCCCCCATCAGGGTCAATCCCCCATCACTTCCCAACTGTGACCATAAAATTCTTTTTCCGGGAACTATAAAAGACGGAGGAAAAAATTACGATTTCGCATTCGAACCCGTGAAAACAACGGTCCAACAATGAAGCTCTGCTTCGCACTTCTGGCGTTTTTGGTGGCGTCCGGTAGCGTAAGTGAAAATGAAAAAGAAAAAACGAAAACTAAAAGCACGATTGATCGTAAGCAATATTTATGCGATAATTATTCGGCACAAATGGTATTGTGCAGGCGCGACGTAACGACAGGGAAGAAGCGGAGGCAAAAGTGCAGGAATGCCTTCGAGAAAACGGAGTCTCGATGGAGGAATACGAGAAGACTCAATTCGATCAGCATCCGAGTCACAACATCAAGTGCGTTCACTTATGCACAGCTATAAGGCTGGGAACGGTGAGTAGAGCAAAAGTCAACGATTAACGAACGGCGCAAACTTTTTACCTATGAACAATTGATCTTTTTTGTTAGAACGACGAGAACGGCAACGTTAAGATAGAACAAACTTTGGCGCTTTTCGTAAAAGATGATACGAAGTACGCGGCTATCAAAAAGTGCTACGACGAGACGAGTAGGAAAATTGTTTATTTAATGTTCCACTGAATACGCGATTGATGCTCGAGGGTAATGTTGAGATTAATGACTTTTTTTTTGTTCATCCACCAGAGGGAATAAGTGACAAATGCGACCGGAACTATGCCTTTTTTTACTGTTTTTCAAAAATCGGGGTGAGTCTGAACATTATTGAAGTCGATATATTTTTAATGTTTCGGTATATTTTCCGGGATATAATTATTTTTGTCATTTCATACGTCAAGTTCGACTAGGGCAGATGAGAGCCGAGAGACGACGACGGCGACTAATTTGAAAACTGAAGGGATAACACGACGATTTCTCGCTTACGACTTGGCATCACATTGACTTCCGCGATTTTACACGATTGTATCTCCGATAGTTATAAAAAATTTTGTAAGCATTCTAAAGTTCCTTTCAAGAACTACGATAAAAAGGTATAGCAATTCGTGTGTTCCTATGATTTATTTAACACTGTAAAAAAAACCCTCCTGCGACTGAAGCTCGATATGAGCAGATTACTGGAAAAACGCAGCGGGCTTCGGAATCTTCGTTCGATAAATTATGATTGATCGTCTAACTGGCAGTGCAGATTATCGAATTCAATTAAAGTAATTAGTATTCAATGAATAAGGAGTGTATGCATCGAGATTTGATCAGATACATGCGAGTGTTAATCGCCCAATCTAAATATTGTTAAAATACTTTCCGAAAAAATTGAGAATAACATTTTATTCTTATTATTTGCAACACCTTCCATATGTCTGATTTGCAACTGATCGGGATCTCAGAAACTTGCTTGTATATGTGTAGATGGGTAGGAATGGACAAATCGTCGTTATGTTGAAGGATTGTGCAATCAGTTGCCATTGTCGAGGTAAATATTATACAACGGGACAGGAAAAAAAAAAGTAGATGAAGGCCCGCGCTTGGATTCATCATGCCCAAATGTATGGCCCGCCGATCCCCACTACCGAATATTGACCTTGGCCTTCGATCGGCAGGACCGGTCGTTAAATTTGACGTACGAGCGGCTTTCTTCTCGATCCTATAAAAAGCTAGGAGTTCCTCGATCTGGTATCCAGCGTTCAACGAGTCTCACAGCAGTCGATAACTCGAAATTCGATCCAAACCAGCACCATGAAAACCTTCACGATCATCCTCACCGTCTGCGTCGCCGGCACTTTCGTAAGTATAATTTCGCGATTCGAATGGTCAACGATCGATCGTGGAAAATTGCGAAAAAATTCATCTGCTTATGGCGTAATCGTAATTATCAATCCAGGCTGCGGTTCTCACCGACGAACAAAAGGCCAAGCTCAAAGATTTCAAGACAGATTGCATCGCCGAGTCTGGAGTCAGTGCCGGTAAGTGAATAGCAATTATTATTGTTTTTACTTTGTTTTTCCTCAATGACGCCTCTCATTTGTCCTGGAACGACGTCGAATAGATTTTTGATTAAACAAAACGGTGGGTTTTCAGAGGCCGTTGAAAATGCGAAGATGGGAGTGTTCGCCGGTCCGGATGAGAAACTCGATTGTTTCGCTTCGTGCTTCTTGAAGAAGATCGGATTCGTCAGTGCCGATGGCTCATTCGACGAGGCAAGTTTCCGGTCTAAGGTACCGGCCACCTATCCGAAGGAGGAAGTCGACCAAATCGTCAACAAGTGCAAGCCTCTCAGTACGAACCGTTGCGATATATCCAATTATAATTGATACGATAATTGAGACGTTACTGATGAAACTATTTTTGTTCATTACAGCCGGTGCGACTGCCTGCGAGACCGGTGGAAAACTTTTCAAATGCTATTTGCAAAACAAGAGCATCTCCATCCTCAGCTGATTAACTAATCGTGATACTGTAGACAATCCGAGCAACGATTAATCTTTGTTATGCACGCACGTTACGTATTCCGATGTTTTATTTTATTTAAGAATATTTTCATGCGCCGATCACAAATACATATTACGCGTTACGAATAAACGTCTGTTTTTTTTTAGCCAATCTGTTGTTATCCATATCTCTTACCAATCAGAAGTCGGGAAAATGACGAAATAAAATGCAAACGTCGTCAACAGAACACTGGAAAAAAAACGATGAGCCGGGTGAACTAACAATTAGTTGCGAGCGCTACTTATTGGAACGATTCTGTCTTCTTCACAATCAGTCGTCCTTAGTTATTGTTCTTTCTTTCAATACATCTGTATTTTTGTGATGGAAATTGTAGTATTGAAATTATTGCTTTTTTTCTTCGATATCTTCTTTTACCTTCCGCAAATCATCAACGAATAATAGTTCAATCCCTCCAGTGCATACGGTTTGTTGCGACTATATCTGCGACTAATGAAGATTAAATTAAAGAGTGGCATGAACGCTGTTACATCTTTTCCGATAACGTTTTTTGTTATTTCATGCTCGAAACGTTACATTGCCGTTGTGTAATTGTTGTTCTGGTTACGGTAGAGTTACAGAATGCAATTACAACTTCCACATACGAGTAACACAAGTCTGTTGCGTTGCAGCTGTACGAGACGGTTATGTCCAAACGTGACATTGCTGAATAGGAAATGGAAACTTTCTTGTAATTCATGTAATGTAATGTCATGTAATGTGATGGTCGCGTTACAATTGGTTTCATCGCTGTTATATAACGGTATTCACTGAATCTTGTTCAGGACATCAGGAACGATTGGCAGGAAGTCAAATGAAAGCTGAAAGCAGCATTTAAAAAGAGCAATTGTGATATTCAACCTAAAAGAATAGATACCTGCATCGTATTCGAAATCTTTAACAATACCGTGAAACATCCCGTTGACACATTGGTATTAATTACTTCCATGCTATCGGAGGAAGTCGTGACGGTGGGACAGTATGCATGTCCATTCATCCGTTCGGTGATACACGAACTTTCATTAAATATGATTACATCGATTCGTATACTCTCCATCATTACAGTTCCCCCATCACTTCCCAACTGTGAACATAATTGTTCTTTCTCCGGGAACTATAAAAGATGGAGAAAAAATCACGATTTCTCATTCGAACTCGTGAAAACAACGGTCCAACAATGAAGCTCTACTTCGCACTTCTCGCGCTTTTGGTGGCGTCCGCAAGCGTAAGTAAAAATGAAAAAAAAAAAAAAAAAAAAAAAAAAAAACCAAAAGCACGGTTGATCGTGAGTAATATTTATCGGAAAATTATTCGGCGCAAATGGTATTTTGCAGGCGGGAGGTCACGGAAAGGAAGAAATGAAGGCAAAGATGCAGGAATGCCTTGAAGAGAACGGAGTCTCGAAAGAGGATTTCAAGAAGGCTCACCACGAAGAGAATCCGAGTCACAACATCAAGTGCGTTTCCTTCTGCATAGCTAAAAAGATGGGAATGGTAAGTAACGGAAAATGCGACGATTGTCCAACGGCGCACACTCCTTACCTATGAACAATTAATCTTTTTTGTCAGGCCGACGAAGACGGCAACACTAACATGGAAAAAATTCTATCGAAATTCGGAAAGGACGAGACGAAGTCTGCGGCTATCAAAAAGTGCTACGACGAGACGAGTAGGATATTTTTATATTTAATGTTTCACTGAATACGCGATTGGTGCTCGTAGGTAATGTTGAGATTAATGACGGTTTTTTTGTTAATCCACCAGAGGGAGTAAGTGACAAATGCGACAAGTGCCATGCCTTCAAGAAATGTTTCTTCAAAGCCGCAGGGGTGAGTCTGAACATTATTGAAGTCGATATATTTTACATGTTTCGGTATATTTTCGGAGATATCATTATTTTTGTCATTTCATACGTCAAGTTCGGCAAGGGCAAAGGAAAGCCGAGAGACGACGACGACTAATTTGGAAACTGAATGAGCGATAACACGACGATTTCTCGCTTACGACTTGGCATCACATTGACTTCCGCGATTTCTACGCGATTGTATATCCGATAATTATAAAATTTCATGTACACATTCTAAAGTTCCTCTCAAGCACTGCAATAAACATGGTATAGCAATTCGTGAGTTCCTATGATTTATTTACACTGTCAAAAAAAAAACAGTCCTGCGGCTGAAGCTCGATATATCTAAATTATTGGAAAAACGCAGCGAGCTTCGGATTCTTCGTTCGATAAATTATGATTGATCGTCTAACTGGCAGTGCAGATTATCGAATTCAATTAAAGTAATTAGTATCCGATGAATAAGGAGCGTTTGCATTGAGATTCGATCAGCCACATGCGAGTGTTAATCGCTCAATCAAAATATTATTGGAATACTTTTCAAAAAAATTCACAATAACATTTTATTTTCATTATTTTATTTGAAAATAATGTATAATAATACTTGTATCATCAGACGAATTTGAGTATTTGCAGCATATTTTTCTCTCTGTGCATAATACTGTTGCGTATCGATAAAATATCGTGTTCAAGGATATTCAGTTATTTTGTTGAAGCGTGTATTGAAAAAAGAATACTTTTTTAAATGTGTGTCGAGATAGTCAGCGGTGCATTTTGCAATCTCGTAATATGTATCACAATCGTCTGCGGCCTCTGAGAAACAAAAGAAGGAAAAACATTGGTCATAAAAACCAAAAGTTGAGAAACGTGATTCAACGATAACAGTTTATGCTCCTTACTTATGGTACCGCAGATTCTGGCCGCCTGCTTAAGTGTCTCTTTCTTTTCCTCGGGGTGATCTCTGTCTATGCGCGCGATAGCAACTTCCACATTCCAAGTCCCGTCAGCACGCATCTGTATGAAGTAACAAATGATCTTTGCGTGAAACTTAAAGAGAATTCACGAACACTTCTTAGTGGGATAGAATCAGAAAAAATCGGGCGTATAGAAGAAGCTGCAAAGATTGATGTAGCATGACAATAATATCAAAATGTTATTAACAAATTGATAAAAGAATAAATAAAAAAAAAAATCATAAATCATCATCAATAAATGATTCGGTAATTTTTCTGAATACGTATCAATTTTTTCAGAATTTTGTCTAATTAATGAATTCAAAAAAATTCATACATATTCGAAGAAAGTAACGAATCATTTTTATTTAAAAAAAAGTCAAGTGGCTGGGTAATTTTTTGAGAAACTAATCTTTTCGTTAATTTGTCAATAACATTTTGATATTCTCATTATGCAAAATCAATCTTTGCAACACCTTCCATGTGTCTGCTTTCCAGATTTTTATACCAGAGCGCGAAACATTTATTGTCCGTCGCTGCGTACTCACCACACAAAACCCTTTCATCACACACGCGCCGTAACAACTGTAAATGCGTATCAGATCACGAGGCTCGGTCTGATTTTTTAACAGCAGTCCGATGTTTGCCCCGGATTCTACCAAGCACTCTTCTCTCACGGATTTGGCGTATTCTTTCCTGAATTCATCCGTCATGAATTCATACGGAATCGATACACTCGATGCCTGAATAAACAATTTTTTTTGGATATTAATTTCTTGCACGAATACACTAATTGGCTTGCAATACGACAATATTTCCATGATTTTGTTACTCACGTTTGACGAGAGCGCGAACTGCGCGAGAAGACAAAACTTAACGAACATTGCTTGGCGGTGAATTTTGCGTTTCTAAGTACGGCGTCAGTTTTTTTGAGGGAGCAATATTACACATTTTTAGTATCGGCGCGAACGCAGGAATGGGAAAGGACAATGGTTTCCGCACGCGGTGCGAGGCGCGTGGGGAATTCATGGTCGAGCAGATTTGTGACGCAATAGCTTGAGTCATTAGAACTTGGCCTGCGGGCCAAATAAATCTGCCGAAAAGAGTCGAAGAACCGTTCGGACGATCGAGAAATTCTACGAGTTGCCCGGCGATAATATTTTTTTGTGGGATTCACTGACGCAAGTAGAATTCAAATTCGACGGATAATGGAATAAAAAAATTCACTGGAAAGCATTTTTTGATCGTCTTTGCTTTCGGATGGAAAAATCTTTGTTTTTATGAAAAAAAAAACGTGATTTTTACAAAAACAGGTTCAGAATCGTACGAATAATTTGTAAAATTATCGAAGTTACACCGGTTCTAATAAACACGGATAAGATAAATATGCGGACCGCAACGAGAGTTATTCCTAATCGCTCGTAATTAAGACATCGACCGCGAGCCGGTACCGTTGCAGTTTTTTCTTCGACTGATCGGTTCGACGAGCCGAGCGAAAAATATGCAAGCGACGTGCATACGAACTCATAGAAGTGTTTTCCGTAGCGGATAATCGAATCGTACGTTGCCACAAGCTGCCCCGAGGCACGATTAATGTTATGTCTTCAATTTTATTAACGAGATACGCGAGTAACCCTTACGCATGGTTTGCGATAATATTTTATTTGCTACAAATACGCTGTCTTCATCGCATACTAAAATGATCAAATCCACACCGATCGGTTTTGAGAAGAAAACAAAAAAATCATCGCTAAGAAATGATAATATTTTATTTCAAATTAATTAAAATCATCAATTCCGGATCAATCGGATTTTAGAAAAAGGTTTTTTTTGAATTATTTATCGCAACGTCGCCGTGAGGGGAGCGTGAAATATAGTATTTTCTTTCGATCGTCGATATTCCATCGTTAACGTCCACTCAGCAATTGCGGTATCTGAAATTCATGGAATTTAGTTCGTGGCGAAAAAATCGTAGGAGATAATTCACAAAGTGCTTACCCCGCTCTCGCGCATGCAGACGAACAGACGATGCGCCGTTTCGCAGTTGTTTCTGCCTTCTGCAATTCGATAAGATGAAGTAGAATAGATTTTTTGTTCGCATGACGTTAATGTCGATACATCGAAATTGGCGATCAATGTGAGAACTCACGTTCGTCGGCGCAGGATCTTATCGCACTGACGAGCTCGAACTGGCCATCTGGTACTTTGTCCACAGCCGCGTCGACGTTGAGTCTTCCGTTCGACATCTTGAAATTAATCGGGTGTTAAGGCGATGTCGTACAAACATAAGAGATGCTCCGATGGTAATAACTCGCTTTCCCTATTTTCTCCGATGCGGTTGTTCTAACGTGCAAAAGCAAATTAGGTTTTCAGACATCCATGAAGCGACTACAAAAACCTAATTTGCTTTTAATGGTCAGAGCAAGTATTTCGGAGAAAATAGGAAAGACGATTTCATTACCGACCGAGACTGTAGCACATCGTTTTGAAGGTCAACCAATTTTTTTAAATAACGAACTGGGCCAACTGCGCGCCCGAGTTTAGGGCTCTGGGAAACTGTATCGCGTCCTTGAAATGTATTTTTCGACGCCGAACACGAATTCGATGGCGCCGGTTTTTTTTGATCGAGGAGAAGACGAAAAATCATCTTAAGCGATTTTCTTCCCCTCAGGCAACAATAACTTCGAAAAAATCGTATCTCGACTTTTCACCAAGAGAAACAAAAACGTGTTGCAACTACGTTGGTCTTACCAGATTCATTCCTTCGAGTATGCAGGCCGCGAGACAATCGAATTCGGGATCGTTGACCATTTCTCCGGCTCTCGCGCTGGCGATCGTCGCGGGATCGACGTTGAATCTGCTTTCGCATCTCCGGCGCACCACCCCGAACTGCATTATATCTTGGGGCGTCAATGCGGCCTAAAAAAACAAAAAACCGGAGAATTTTTTGTCCCGCAGCGGCTAAAAAAAAATGCTCGACAAAATATCGTTCTCGACTCACCGTGGCCGCGAGGATCGGAACGACGAGAAATATCGCGAGGACCTGCATGTCGTTGATCGGAAATCGATACTCGACGAATATCGCGATTTTCTCGTGCTTTTATACCCGCGGTTTCGCTTCTTCTCCAACAATCAACGAGCCAACAGGTAGTTTGATTGTTGCGCGAAACAAGCGGAAATTTACAATGAAAAAAAATAATTCTCATCCATTTTCTCGGAATCCTGCGGTATCGGCTAATTCAGTTGTAATAATAACTTCAATCGACTATGTTCGCTCGGCGTTGAGAGATTGCAGCATCCGCCAATGTAAATACATAATTCATCGTTGCGAATTTATGTCTTCGCACGCGTTTCATCCTCGAGACTTGCAAATTATTCTAATCATCCGTCGGTTTGAGAACAAAGAAGAGAAAATCCTCGGAAAAAATATTTTTTGATCCCGATTCGTATTTTGATTTATGTTCGAGACGACCTCAGTGATCGCGGAGTAAAAAATTCAAAAGCGAAGCAATTGACGAGCCGAGCAGTAAAAAATTTGCTTATTCCCAACCGAGCGGGGAGGAAATCCTTCTATCAGCCGATGCAGAATATCTTAATTGGCATTGATAAATATTATTTATAAAGTGCGCGTGTGACCCCGCGCGGAAATCCCGAACCGAAGAATCGCCCGAGCATTTGGACGAATGACCGAGACGCTCGAGAGTCGCCGAGCGCGAGTGGTTATCGCGAATAATGAGAAGTTTAATCGCGAAAGGCATTTCACTTTTCCCCGCTGTGCGAAAAGATGTAACCTTCGACCTCGCCAGGGAGGGTCATCGAGAGTTACGCAATCGTTGAACCGTTGGTTGGGGTATCGTATAAAATGATACGATTCTACTCGGGACGCCAGTCAGTTTCAAAGCTCCGACGCTTCGAAGACAATTTCTCCAGAGAAATATAATTATCAATTTTCAAGTATGAAGACGTTCGCCATTGTCTTTGCGGTTTGCTTCGTCGGCGCGGTTGTAAGTTTCGTTTGTTAATTTGTCACAATGAAACTTCGAGTGAATCGTTCTTCATTGGCCTCGTTGTAGTTTCGTATTGGAACTATTCGTAATTATTATATTTACAGACCGCTCTCACCGACGAGCAGAAAACCAAGCTCAGGGAATTCAGAGATGCGTGCATCACCGAAACTGGCGTCGAAACATGTAATGAACGATACATCGAAGATTGAATTCGAATCGTAATGATCCGCGGAAAATAATAATAAATATCATGCCCTTGAAATATTTTTAGCCAAAGTGAACGACGCGAAGGCTGGTAACATAGACGAAAATAGCGAGAAACTTGCTTGTTTTTCCGCGTGTCTCCAGAAGAAGATCGGAATCGTTAGTATTGCAATTATAATTTTTTTTCGATCATATATTTTTTTGAAAAAAAAAAGATGATTAAAAAATAAATTGATGTTCCGTATTGCAGATGAACGCTGACGGTTCTTTGAATGAGACAGTCATGCGTGCCAGGGCTCCTTCCGACGTAGCCGCCGACAAGGTCAACGACCTTATTGCGAAGTGCAAGGACGTCAGTAAGTACAACGCGGGCTCCGTTGTTGCGCGGATGAGCAAAACTCTCGAGTTCGCAGATCGGTTTCAATTTACGCTTTATACATTTTTTTTTCTTTTTTCAGCCGGTACCAACGACTGTAACAAGGCACTCAAGCTCTACAAATGTTACATGGAAAACAAGACTTTCAGCGTTCTCGACTAATTGCAAATTCGATATGCAACTGGCCGATCTGATTTCACGATGAACACGATGTTTTTTCTCGCGCAAAAAAATGTACATGTAATCGTAGGATAAAATCATGATTCTTCGACAATAAACGACTATCAACGACCTCGCGTCTGCAAGTGCATTAATTTCTTCCTTTTCGATGCGCACACATTGGTGTGAGAAGCGTTGCATAATAAATCGTATATGTACTGCATTTCTCGTATATTACTATTGCAGCCGTTTCAAAGCATCACATTTTTCGTTAACTTTCTGATAAACCTTCGATACAATCATTTCAGAAAAAAAAAACGTTTTTATCATCCGTATCAGAGAAGTTCAATGGGGACGGCCACGGTCAAAAGCGAGCGATTGATGTATTGCATTTAAGCGCCGATCTCGGCTGCATTTACTATTCAATGACGGTAAATCGTTTTTTTATTTCTCAACAATGTGACTTCTTAATAAGATAGAGATTGAGTTCATCTCGTACGATCGCGAGATAACGTATAAAATAGGATTTCACATACTTTTGTTAAGACTGTGGAGTTTTTTTTACCGGTACAAGGTTCACTTAATTCTGATTCAAGAAAAAAAAAATTCGATCGTCACGCACCCCGCCACCGAACTTCGTCCTCTCAGTGCCGCGTTGTAAACACTCCGCGCGCGTGTGTTTCGTTTGCCCGCGTCAAACAACTTTATTTTTACGCGTATTTGTAGTGAAAATTTGTGTCTCGTATACAAATAATCTAACGTTTCTTTTACTTTTCAATCATAATCAACACTTACTCAATCTGTTGCGAAGGTTTTTTCGGTACAAGGTCAGCATTATTCTTTGTTTCGAGAAAAAAAAACAAATGACCATTACCCACCGCTCGACCGAACTGCGTCCTCTCAGTGCCGCGGTGTAAACACTCCGCGCGCGTGTGTTTCGTTTGTCCGCGCCAAACGAATCCGATTTTACGCGTGTTTTTAGTGAAAATTTGTGTGCCGTATGTAAATAACCGAACGTTTTACGGTTTCTTTTGCTTTCCAATCATAATCAATACTTATTCGATCCGATACGAAGATCTTTTGGTGCAACGTCGACATTATTCTTTGTTTCGATAAAAACAAAAACAAATCGACCGTTACGCACCCCGCGGTCGAACTTCGTACGTGCAGTGCCGGGTCGTAAACACTGCGCGCGTGTGTTGCTCCGTTTGGCCGACCCAAACAAACGCGAATTTACAAGTATCTGCAGTTAAAATTTGTGATCGAAGCAACGAGATGAGCGGAAATGGTATGTAAACGAAACAATTAAAGAAATCGTCCCAACACGATACTGGAAACTGTCGCACGTTATCACGAAAACACTGACATAACCTCCATTCGCGTCGATCGCAAAAAAACAAAGAATGTGCAAAAGCGTGAATAAATAAACAAATCGTAATCCCGTTGTTTATTCTTTTGCCGATTCAGAGGTAGAGAAGAGTCTCCTGATCATCGTACTCGACGTCAATCCGGCTCAGCGAATAGTCAAGCAAGAGACGAGAGTTTTGACGCAATGCATCGACTCTGTCATCGTATTCGCGAATGCTCATCTGATGGAGACGTCGAACAACGAATTAGCTCTAATGGCTTGCCATGGCCAGGGCGCAAAATTTCTCTATCCCGACGACAAGCCGTCGGAGGTCAGACAGATCGACGGACAGTACGAAAAATTCACTCTCGTCGAGCGTACGGTCAGGCGACGCTTGCAGGAAGTCGTCGCCGATATTTTGAACAACAGGCCGATCAACGCCGAGAGTCTCATATCGGGAGCTCTCTCGATGGCTCTGTGCTATATAGCGCGGTTGGAACGCGAAAAAGTTGCCGGCGAGAAGCTCCATTCGAGAATTCTCATCGTAACCGGTAGCAACGATTCCGCTACTCAGTACATGAATTACATGAATATTTTTTTTACGGCGCAGAAAATGGTTCGTTGTACTTTGAAATAGTTATTCAATTTCTTGCCTACCGGCGCTTTTGCGAAAACTATTTTTCTTTTGGATTTTGGGTTTTTTTTAATTTTCACAGAAAAAGTACTTTGATACTGAAATTTTACAAGAATGATGATTCTTGCATTGGGAAAAAGTTCCTGAAAATTGTCTGATTTTTTTTGTATCTACAAGGATATGCGAATGTTTTTTCAGGGCGTCATACTGGACGTTTGTAGTCTGGATCAAGAATTGACCTTGTTGCAACAGGCTTGCGACATAACCGGCGGCAATTACCTCAAAGTACCGGCGCCCGCGGGATTATTGCAGTATTTATTGGTAAATACGGTTCTCCTTATATCTATCGCGTTTTGCGGCACAGAGATAAACGATAATCGTTGCTTAAAATTGTATTTCTATCGTTTTTTCTATGATTCACAGTGGGTATTTCTGCCGGATCCGGAGGTACGCTCTAAACTCGTTCTGCCGCCTCCCGTCAAGGTCGACTATAGAGCGGCATGTTTTTGCCACCAAGAGCTCATCGATATCGGCTACGTTTGCTCCGTTTGTCTGTCGAGTAAGGATTATTCGTTTGATCATTTTTTTTAAATTTCTTCGATTATTTTTTTAATTTGGCGGCGTTGTCTCGAAAACAACGTTGCGCCTACAATTCTTCCACTATTCACGATGTTGACTCTTAATCGAATTTGTATATTCTCTTTTTTTCCAGTTTTTTGCAAGTTCAGCCCGATATGCACGACTTGCCAGTACGTAAATACGCCCGCAAAGCGTTTCAGTATCGTCGCGTATCATAGCTCGTGTAGAAAACAAAACATGATTGAACCTTTCGTTTGTTTTGCTATTTCAGAACCTTGTTCAAGATGCCAGGACCAATGCCGATGAAAGCGAAGAAGAAGAAGAAATACGTCGACATTGTTCATTAGAGAAAGGTCCGTCCCATTTATCCTCTTCCTATATACATTAAAAAAACCGATCGATCGACAATCAAACATTTTCTTACTTTACCGAAAAATCACAAAATAACCACAATCCGATTTTCCTTCCGATTTTCGCGCATCGCCCTCGTCGCTGCTACATGCGCGCGAGGAAACGTTAATGCTTTTGAAATATTCTTTGCAATAGGAGTGAACGAATGAAATTCTCACGGGAACGTTTTACAGCCGAGCGAAAAAAAGAACTTACAGCTAAAATCGTGACGAAAACGCAGCGTAGAAAATTCGTAAATGAAATCCAATAACCGAAATATAGTTAAGCGAAGAGAAATAGAAATATTGTTAGCGCAGCGGGCGTAAAATACGTGAAGTATATACAAAGCCGAGAATTAATATCGATATCGAATCGCGATATCGAATATTACTAATGATGCCCTTGTCAAATAATTCGTGATATCGCGAATGGCGAAGATTGCGAGCGAGATCCTCCGGTGAATACTCCAGTTTCTCTTCCCACTTTGTCCTCTTTGTCGAACAGTTTTCCTTGTTCCACTGTCATCCGGGATATTTATTTTTCGTTTTTCGTCACTCTTTCGTTTCTTTTTTTAAGCCGTCAGCTTCCGAAGCTGAGGGCGCTAAAATTTCTCGCCCGGTGGCTCGCGAGTTGAGGCAAAGGCGAGGAGCTCGAGTGGCTCGGACTAATTAGTCGACGGGACTCGAGGCGTTCTTGTGTTCACGCCTCGGGATTCCGTTAAAGACGCTCTCTCTCTCGACGTCGCTCCTTGTTTTTTTTTTTTTTTTTTTTTTTTTTCTCTCTTTAATACTTTTTTCATTTTTCTCTCGGACGTATCCGATTCACACTGGTGATCATACCTTTATCTCTCACTCAGTTCGTCTTCGATTTCTTTCCGAGCGATACAATCCAAGCGAATTCACGTTATTCGCGGAATCGATTGACTCGGCTTTGAACTGCAGTAAACCACCCCGTAGAGTACACAGGCGTTGCTCGATGCTGCCTGCTCTCTACATACAGTGTGTTATTCGACCGTTGCTACCGCACTCGTCCGTCGCCGACCCGATAAAGCCCGCGAGATCACAATAGACGATCCCCTTCACGGTTGCGGACTACACTGCGGACAGTGGACACAGTCCGAGTTGACTGACGATAGCGGTAGACCAATCGTCGGATGCTGGCAGATTTTCTCGTTCAGTTCAACATCCTCTCTCAGTTCTGAGACCTTTGGTCCGGCGTCACCGAGTTCGGATATTAATATTCGTAGTTTCGTAACGTTCGGCAGCGAATTTCACGCTGTGTTTGTCTGAAATTTTCGACGCAGTTCGAGCAAATAGTCGTCTTCGCGGGCAGGGACAAAGTTAGGACAAAATGCAGTTAAAATTTGAGGTAACATTTGGAAAGAAGTTTGACCGAAAATTAAGCTCAAAAATGAAAAAAAATATATATATATATTGGAGAGTTGAGATGAAATTTAAGGGAACTCGAAATTTAGAATCGGGAATTTTTGCGAAGGATATTTTTACGAATGATTTGTTGAATTATTTTTTAGTAGAAGCTATGTCGGCGTTAGTTAGGAATTTTTTGAGCATTTATCGAGCGAAACTCGCCATTTGGAGTCTATCTTGGCGATATGTGAGCAATAGAATCGCCCCTTTCCTTCGGATAGGGTTTCGATGTACACGAAAAAAAAGGCGAACCGTCTCGTATAAAGTCGAAGGTGGAAAAGTCTTGCATCGCGCTCGTAGTAAACCGGGGCCGTCTTCTTACCCGCTGTACGAGAATAGAGAAATTGCTTTCTCGTTTCTCTTGATCCCGTATACTTATACGTTACGCTCGGAGTAGCTGCCCCGGTTATCTCCATTCAATCTTGCGCTCGGAGACGCCAGTGCGATTGTCCCTCCCGCCGGTCTCTCTTATTTCCGCTCCCCCGTGCTGTGCGCGCCCGGTGAGAAAAAGAAAAATTGTGCCAAGAAATGAAAGGTAAAGACCTGAGAGACGCGAGAAAGAACACCGGGGGACCGGCAATTTTGCCATCGGAATTTGAAATGTTTTCCATGAATAAAAATGGTCCCACGGTTCGGGTCGCGCACGGAGGAGGAACCCGAGAGCCGAAGTGAGGTACGACGTTACCGGAGTTGGCACTCGGGCATCGATGCTGTTGGCACCGAGGAGAGCCGACGAGGGGAAAAAATAAAATAAAAATTCCGCGAACCGGATAACATATCCGCGTACGTACAGAATCGAACGATATGCTCGCTGTCGAATCGTTAATCATACTCGTGTATAACTTTGCCCGAAGCTTGTAGTTTTTTCTCACTGGCATAATATTGAGAGGAGAATCGTTGCACGCTCGAGATATTCGATATACGGCTTGATAAATGTCCGCGAAGATATACGCGATGTGTATCTTGTTCTTTTTCCTCTTTTTTTTTTTACTTCGCCGAGTCGGAAACACGCGGCATCGGATGCCGTTCGAATTCACGGTATGTTCCGGAGCATGGCTCGTTGAAAATCTCTCGGTATGATAGTTTTTCCGAACTGTCGGCATCTCGGGGTGGGCATGACGAGAATGCATGCCTCGTTCATTGAAAGTTTCAACGATCGGGTTTCGAAAATAAAGAGAATCGCGATTATGCGCCAAAATTGAGAGGCTGCATTTATGCATTAAGGTTGTTTATTAAGATTGTGCAATGGGATGAAAATCTGAAATAAAATCAGGCACGTGGAAGTTGCTGAATAAATCGATTTCACATAATAACAATACGGTAATGTAATCAACAAACAAATGAAAATAATTCGTTAGTTTGATCATTAACTAATTATTAATCAAACTTAAATATTAGTTAACATTTTTTACTAAAGTTAGCTCGCTGTCTGATTCGTCAAAGAACTTTTTTCTTTCGACAATTCCTTTATTATATTTTAGTATTGTTATTATGCAAAATCAAACTTTTCCGCATCTTTCATGTGCTTGAATTATTTCAAACTCTTGGGGGATTGCTTTTCAAAGCGTTCGAGATTCTTTTTGAGTCTCACGTTTGGCGGCACCGTCTCGCGAGTGCTACCTTAATAAACTGAGAAAAGTCATTCTCTCGGATTTCGTGTGTCGCAACCCTCGGCGGATAATGCGCCCTTAATCCGTGGCGTGTATCAAACGCGAGAAACGTGATGTCAGGGCTTTATTCGACGCGCCAGCGTGGAGGATAAAAGGAGCTCGGAGCCGCAATGATTCGGCGGATCGAGCTACTCGTGCTCGAGCCCTTCGTTTCTTCCCCCAACCATTTTCCTCGTTAAAATTAATTGACCGCGGAGAGACTTTCACTATTTTCTCTCGGCGTATCGCACACGAGCGCGGAGTTACGAAAGTTTCCGGGATGGGGTGGGGCGGGAAACCCACGGAGACTTTTCAAAATCCTGGAAGGATCTCTGCACGACAATCGGGAGAATGCCGCGACAACATTTATCCCTCCGGCGTTGCCACATTCGCGCTGACGGATAGAGAAACGAAGCGGTAGCTCGAGTGCCGAGAGAAAGGAGGATAGAAAGTTCGCGAACGAAAGAGGCTGAAGATTGAAAAAGCGCAGAAAAAGACCGCTGCCACTCGGGTAAAAGGGAAGAACGAAGTACAAGAAGCCTCTGCGGCAAAGCTCGCGGTACTTGGCGAAAAGGGATAAGGAATCTATCATTTCGTTTTCTCCACTTTCGACTCCGTATCTTGATTTTTATTTGTCGTTGGTTTTCTTTTTCACTCGCAGCGATAGCGCTGAACCACGTAATTGTTCCATTAACTTTTCGATATCATTCGAGAGACTGCTATTTGGTGAGGATCCAAAGAGTTGAGGATCTTGAGGCCGAGTCTCGAGGGAACCAAAAAAAGGGAGGGAAGTTCGAAGGGCGGGCTTCGCGACGACAATGCAAGGGTTCTTCGATTCGCGACCCTACTTGGCTCTCTCTGCCGGGCAACTTATTTCCTCCCCCGGTTCTCGGTTTCCTTTCTTTCAATCGGCGCGCGTGGAACCCTTCGGGGTTCTTCCGCATCCGCGTTTTCGCCTCTCCCGTTCCGCACGTCCGAGCGACAATATTCTACCGCAAAACTTAAATGTATTTTGTTTCGAAGTTTTCGATCACCCCGCGGGAGAGGCCCGCACTGGGCGACATCGGCGCGTTCGGCCGAAATAATAGGCAAGACATGACGGACGTCTCGGGTTTTGCTTTCGCAGAGAGCTTTTTTTTGTGATTTTTTTTTTTTTTTTCAAATTCTTATGATAATGTGTTCAGGATTTTCTAAAACATTCGAAAAAACGTCTGGATAAGTGCACGAAACGATAAACGCGTAATCTTTTTTCGATAAGTTTCCATATTGTCGATTCTCGACCGAGCGAAATCGAACGTTTCGTTCTCGATGTAATCTCAATAACGAGGCAACGTCTCTCTCGCGTGTATTTCAAATCTCGTGAATAAGATAAGCCGAAACAATCAAAGATGCAAACCCCGACAAGATGTATTCGGGCTACGTGCGAGAATTCCGATTTTTTTTTCTGGCTATTCGCTTTCGATATACATCCCAATTGGTTCTTCGAGCATTTCTCCTCTCGTCGGTAATGCTTTCGTTAAAAAAACATACACCCTGTATCGAGGTAGATTAATGGCGCGTATTAAAGTGGCGTTATTGCGATGGAAAAGAAAATCATGGTAGCAGGTGGATGATCAATACTTTAACGGGAGCGTGGAAAAGAAAATCGGACCTCATCCTCACCCTCGAAACGTTCGCTCGGCTCCTCTTCGAGTTGAACCTCGATTTTTACGTCTGTTCAACTGTTATCCCATAAACCCCCCCCCGAGTTTATAACGAAGCGGGATGCTTTTCGAGAGCAGCGGGAGGTAAGAAAAAAGCCCGGATGTCCCGCGGCCCACAGGCGAGAGGCGCGTACTTCCGCGGAACGGCGAATGGCTGTTGCAACTTCGTGCTGATTCAGGAACCAACCGCGGTACGTGCCCTGCGCTGTCTTAACGGCAAACATCGTTACCGCTCGCCTACCCGTTTCTCCACTTCGTACACGCAGTTACGTCGGAAAATCTTCGTTGCCATTCCCCTTCCCGCAGCCCTTCGCGTATTTTCTTCTCAACAAGCCCTCTCCGCCTTCGCGCTCTCGATCTCTCTCGCTTTCTCGACTACGTACCCGAGTGTCCCAACGCGCCTTCTGTATTCTCAAAGGTCGTAGAGCGTTGCCTTTCCCCTTTTTTCCTCAACTTCAAATACATTTTCCTCGCGCAGCCAAAGGAACCCGGCGTATATACGAGCGTACGCGTTACTTCTGCTTGTCCCGGACCGCGCGCGCGAAGTCTCGGCTCCTGTACTCGGCGAAATACGGGAGATGGGTACTCCAATAATTTTACTCGAAGAAACTCGCGGCTCACGGTCCGACCGGAGCACGTACCTTCGCTGCTGCCGCGAAGTCCCGCGTCATTATTCATTCAGCGCTACAAGCCAGGAATACAAGGTTTCTTTCCATAATCGAGTTTCTCCCTTTTCGCCGTTCGGCGTATTTCCGGCGAAGCGCGAACCGCGCGCGAAAAATTCACCGGCAACGGTACCGCATATATCTATGTATATAAACATAAAGACTCGAGTCAATACGCACATAGGGGAGTTCTCGCGGGTCGCGTCGTTAAGCGAGAATCGCGAAATTCGTTGAAAAATTAATGTTTTTTCCGCGATGCTTGATAACGCGAGGAAAATTGATAACGCAGAAGTTTGATACGTACTCGTTTCTCGGAGCGCAGGTGTGACTCGGCCGTCTCGCACTTTGCGAAGTGAAGCCGGTGACTCAACGTTTATAGCGGCGTTAGCCTGTCCGTTTCTACTTCGCAATGATATATATATACGGATATTATATTCCGCATGTTGCACCCAAGATCCGAGAGTTTCTCCGAGAATATGTCTGACACGGTTCCCTCATAAGTTTCGAGCGGAAGCAACGCTACGCCAGCCCGACCGAGGCCGCTCCCTGTAAAATCGTACGAGCGAAACTATGGCCCGGCTGTACGCTCGACGCGTATATACGCTTATACCGCTTTCATGAATCTTGCAGGTAGCACCCCGCCCTCTTAATAGAATACAAACACCTTCCCTCCGAGTGTGTATACTGCGAGAGTGTATCGTGGACGTTGAACGGTAATGAGAGACAGTATATTTCGTATATCGCTCTCATTCCCGTCGTATAAAATCGAATTCGTTGCCATTAACTTCGATGTCTTTATCTCGAGATTTTTTACGAAAAACAAAAAATAGACGATCTTTTGCAAAACGATCAGTTTCATTGACGGGAGGGCGAAAGAGTGATGTACACACAAACGATACATAAAATTGAGAAATCCTAATTTCTATATAAAGAGTGAAAAAGTTTACTATTGAGAACTCAAAGACTTCCAATATATAATTGAATAATAATATAATGATTTCCATGCTTCCTATATATGCTACTAAATATACATAGTACTGCAATATTATTATATGTGATATATACAGATATATATAAATTATATATTTCCTGTATAAGCTTTGACCGGCCGGGCGTAAAAGCGTCCTTCAGTCAATCTCAAATACATTTAATCGTTGTCTATCCTCGTTCATACCCGTTGACCTTTTTGCGTTAGTCCCACGCGTCGGGTATGCCCGCCTTCCGCATGTATTACCTTCATACCAAACAGAGTTCAGCGCGACGCGAAATTGAATTGTGCTCGATGCATGCCGTCATTAGCGAATCTAATCACAGGTAGTTTCGACGTTGGCGACCGGGAGGGATATGTTGGAAGCAACAGAGCGGAGAGCAGGCCGGAGGGCCCGGCAGACTCATTGGTAGTTGCGGTTTCAAATGCCTCTACGTGTATACCCTCCATACCGTGAAAGCTTCGAAGCCGAAAGCTCTTTCTCTCTCTCTCTCCCTCGACGAAGGCGAACCCCTCTTGCCGTCAGTCATTCAGACTCTATCGATTAGCATCGCGTCTACACATCGACCAACACCCTCGTCCGTGCACGCGTGTGGGTGTTAACTTGCTGACGCAGAGTTAATCGTCGGCTTCTGGCTGTCGGACGATCGTAATGCTTTCCTCGCTGCGTACGGATACATGCACATTGTATACATGCGAGTGTGTATTTAGCATACCGACCGAACCGAGAGAGTCGCGAGCCAGACGCGCGATAAGTTCGCAACGGTGTACAAGTTTCGCCCCATCCTCCCTCGGCCCGAAAACTATCCCAACTAACAATTATACACCGCCGCGAAACTCCATTCCACTTCTCCGTTACTCGTTCGCAGTTTCGCCGTCCTCGGAATAATTGAACCAAGTCACCGCGGGAGCGTATGCTAATCGTCGACGAACGAGCGCGTACAATCCCGCTCTCGTACGTCCGGTCGGCGATGTAGCTTTCGCATGCATTACGAACGAGCTCGTTCTCGCCCTTCGCGGATCCTCGACGGACACCGAAGTGCCGAAGTATCAAACCGTGGATTGTCAAACGGACACGCGAGTGAAACGATGACGGTGATACGTTAACGTATCGCTCGCGTCACCGTGGTAATTCGTGGGTGGGCGTTACCGACGATCGTTATCGACAGTCGCAAGTTTAAAGGACTGAGAATCATTTTTTTACTATTTCTTGGAAGTGTTGCAACGAGAGACGAGATGATACAGCTTCATCCTGTGTTTTCTATCGAGTTTCTCATTTATGTGCCATTCATCTCTTTCATTGTTTTTCTTCGTGCTTCAATCGCTGCGCCGGATAAGCTCGATAAGCAATAAGCATCAGCGTTTCGTCGTTGCGGGCAAAATCGTCGAAGGAATTCGAATCGCCACGGGAATTGAGAACTTCTCATCTTAGTCGTTCTCACGTTGTACGCGATTTTTTGGCTTGGTTCGCAAGATCCGTTTCGCTCTTCTCGGGGGAAGTATTGAAATTCGCTTTTCCCTTTCTCTCGTTAGGGCAAAAGCACCGCGCACCAAAAGCGAGCTCGCGACGATCGCGTAATCGATTTTCTCATCTTCAGACCTTTGCCGTAATTTCGAAGTTTCGGGTCTCGTGTACGTACGGAGGCTTCGAGAGCCGTTCAACGCTCTCGTCGTTTCTCTTCTCCTTTTGATCCGTTCGTAGCTTCTATCATCGGCACTCGATCGTCTACCCTCTCGACTCGCCCGGGCGCTACACCAAGGCCCCGCTCGTGAGATACACCCTCCGGCTATCTTCGTCGTTCAAGCATCGTTTCCACGAGATTGTATACTCTCGAAATTATATCACGCCCTCCCGATCGTCATCGCTTCGAGAGACTATAATGGCGCGAGGAATGTTTGAACAATGTTGAACAGAGCAATCTCTCGCGCGGTGTATTCAGGCGCGATCGTCGATGGGTTCTCGTAAATATTTTTCCAACAGTTGTCGCTCCGCGAGCTCGGTTCGCGCGGGCCCTCGAAAGATAATTCGCGCGGAGAGCGAAGAATAGATTTTAAAATGGAAATTCGAGCCTGTGTCAACGATTCCCGAACTAACAACCCGATGGACATTGGAAATCACGGGTGCCCCGCGCAAATCGACGCGAGAACGTCGAGGCACTCGAGTAGCAAAAAAAATCTACCGATATTGATGTTCGGGGAAGAGCGGTGAGAAAAACGGGAAAAAAATTGGCCAGTCGACACTTGCGAACACTGGAACGTCCTTTTTATTTTTCATTAATAAAACTACAAACTTCGCCGTAATTTTCTCCAATTAAACTCACCTCATATTATTAAAATTTCAAAAAACATGTTTGTAAAAAGCCCTTGAAACTTGGCGTATGATTAATTTTTTTATACATTTTTTCTCAGCAAACTTCACTTCGTTTTAAAAATGCGATGTTTTTTCGTCAGCATCATTTCAATTCGAGTCCACGCATAAGCTTCGTGTACATTTTATTACTTTGCAGACATTATTTAGAGTAGCGTATGCGATAGGATCGGTAACGTCGGGCGCGACACTATCGCGTACTGTATGTTCGTATGTTAGTTCCGTGCGCCAATGTATTAGACGAAATGGTCGTATGTGCTCGTGTGCACGTTCGGTGCGTGCTCAAATTAATTGCTCGGTTCTCGATTAGGATGCGGCGGTGGCCAGCTCAGATTAGCCGTGTTCCGTAGTCTTGCACTGCCTCTCTCTCTCTCCCTCTTTCCTGCATCCTCGTCTCTGCATCTCGTCTTCTCTCGCCCGCGCATCTTCGTCTCACCCCTGCATGCGCGAACACTCCGACTGTATAGGTTTGTGGAGCGCTGTTGATGTGTGCACGTACATCGTGGCTTCTCTCCCCGAAGGTACGTTGGTAGGGAAGCTACTGGGGCGGCGTTAGTTCGCTACACTTATGGGCCGATGCTCCCCTATGCGTAGAATGTGTGTGCACCAGGACTAGCGGCGACGGCGGCGGCGGCAGCGTTAGCAACGCCACGTCGTACGTTAACCGACAGCCCTGACCGACGCCCTCCGTGACCCCGAAGCTCTCGCGAGTTCGCGACCTCGCACAACCTCCACACTCAGAGTCAAGCCCACCCCACCGCGAAAATCCTCGCGCAGAAATATTTTCTCGCACGCACGTGCTTTATATCGTCACGGATATAGCCGTGCAAGAGGACAAATCCCTTGTGGCATTATATTGCGCGCGCCAGACGCAGCGAGAGATTTTGCAAGCCGGAAAGTCGGTTCCGAGCGCTTGGAAGCGTTCATGGGAATTCTCGTTTTTTTGCCCCTTTTTTTTATCCAAAGATCTTTTACGTGCATTACGCATGAACTTGAAGTATGAGACACCGTGACAAGCTTTGAGGTAGACAAATATTCGAGTCTCTTGGAGGATCTTTCGGAGGGAGGGTTTTTCAATTTTTCATTACACATAGCTTTGGCAAATATCGAGGAATGGATACAAATGTTTTATGGAACGCGAGCGCACTGCGCGTCTCGTTATTTCGTAGGGAATTTCTTGAATAATTGATCGGACTTTTTTTGCTTTCAATCAGTCTTATGGATTTTCTATATAAATTATTCTGCCGCGTCGGAACAGAATCGATTTGTGGAATCAGCAAAATGAAAAAACAGTTTTTATCATTTTTCATTTAATTTGAAAATATTGAGGCTTTCATGAGCTCTGCAGCTTTGCGGTAACAAATAATTCATGTTTTATGAAACGCGAGCGTACTTCGTATCCGTTTTTTCGCGGGGAATCTCTTGAATGGTCGTACTTTTTTAACTAAATTTGACAATATCAAAGTTTTTGTAAGCTGTACAGCTTCGCAATAAAGGACAATTCATTTGTTCCGCGATATATGTAACTTGTCACGATGAATTTGCGGTGCGAGTGTCCGAAGTCGTTGGTCGGAAGTGTGCGAAGTGAATTGCCGAGGATGACGGACGTTGACTTCTCAGCTGGGTATTAGGAGCGAAGCTGGATTCTCGTGAGCTTATAGTTCAGAGTTCGGTGAGGCGAGAGTGCGGTCTCTGGTAGGTACGTCGCATCCAGTGAGAGAGCGTACGTCTAAGTACCTTGATACCTTCCCGAAGCACCCGGGAGAGTCTCGGTTTCGAGAGAAAGAGAGCCGAACGATATCTCTCCAATCTCTCGCTCTTCTCTTCTTCGCGTAGAGCGCAGAGAATGCGACTGTCGCCCGTCGGCAAAGCCGAGATAATTTATTGCACTAGGATGCAGATATCCAGCACGAAAATCCTCGGGATCGTTGCCCATGGCCAATCCTTTCTAACTTGATTCTTCCCGGGGTCCAGCGCGGAGAGTGTGCACTCTACTTTAACTCTACTCTCTTCCTCTCCCCGCGACAGAAAGGAATACCATCGTTTATCGTTCATGTAAAACGACGGGGACGCGTAGTCGCCAACTCCCGATCCTTTTTCATTTCGCGGATATTTCTCATATATATTTCTTATGTCCGGCACAGCGTGTCTTTTGCACTCTAGTTCTCGGAATATAGTGTATCGCACTTCGGAAATGTCCCCGCCGTAGAATTGGCTGCGCCGTTTAACAAACGTTGAAGCTTCGCCGAATTTTGTTCTTTTTTCCTACTCGCGATTGAAATCGTCGCCGCTACGAATCCGCTTTTGAAAAGTGGTCTCAGAGATTCGCGGAGTTTTCTGGGTTTTGGCTTCCGTTGCGTGCCCGTGAGAGGCTTCCACGTCATTTCCTGCTCGCCGTATCACGACCACTTCTCTCTCGAGCGTTTTCTTCGTCATCAGCGTAGCGAGACAGTCGCACGTATTATCGTTCGATAAAATAATGACGACACGGAGAGATTCGGCCCAGTGGACTCGGCGACTCGATGGCCAAATTCAATTTCGTACCGCGGAAGCTTATACGGTAGTGGATGGCTTGTCTATGCGCGGTATATATGTATATCACTTGCTTCAGTCGGTTGAGAGTCCGGGGATTGCGCATCTTATATTCCGTCGCCCGTAGGTGAACGTGGATAGCTTCCAGAAGCAGCACTCGCCTCCAGCACACTCTCCAATGGCCCCGGGCTTTCCGGGCAAAGCCAAAGGGGCTAAGTAATAAAGAAATTGGAAAAGAAAAAAAAAAACTCTTAGACTCGGCCCTTTTACCGTCAAATTCGAAACCGTGGAGTTACTCGATCTCTATCGGTTCGTTTCGTGTCGGATTACGACCACACCCAATACACGATTCCGCAGTGCTCGTGTCTTTGAAGGCCCTGCCGCAGCGAGAAACTGTGATCGCTACTCATTTCTTGTTCCTTACAATGAAGATAATTGAAAAATTGCGGTCTTAAAAAAGAAAGGATAGGAGAAAATCGCAGAATTTAATGTATTTTTTCTCGATCTCGAATCTGCAAACTATTTCATTTCCGCCTGAATATATTGCACAAAAGTTCCCGTCCCGAGCGATCGTTTTTCCAATATTCTAAATAGATTTCCGGTACTCTAAGTCGCGCTTAGCTTTGCTGTAGTCGACGTGCGATTCAACCACGCGAAATTTGTAGCCTATTAAGGCAGTGCCATTATGCACCGATGTAGGAAAATGGAAAGAGCTTCCTCGCAGTTCCCCGACGTGCTGTGTCTGTAGTCAGTGAAATTAGGTATCGATCGATTTGTTCACGTGTTGCGAACCGCTATCGTGGGTTCGCTGCCTGTATTCGCTATTAAGAACCACAGCGGCGCATGTTCCCCCATCAAGCATGTTAAACGTGATGAAATACGGCCTTCTGCGTCCAAGCGTCGGATACACAGCACACAGAGAACTAAGCGAGGAAGCTGGCGAAGCCGCTCGTTATAATCTAACGTCGCAGCACGTTAGGCCGATCATTAGAGACAGAGGTTCCGGAGTTCTGATGAGGGAATACGCGGAAGCCGCTCTCGTATTATCAACGGTTGTGTTGCCATACCCGTCGTGACTTTAATTTCATTTTGGCCCTCGTCACGCATTTCCCCTAAATTGGACATCTTGTTTCTACTCATTATCGCTCGGATCCTCTATAATAATCTTTCTCCGATAATAATACAATTCCGATAACGTATTTCTCACGTGTACGCTGGAGAACATTGTTTTACCATACCGTTATCCGGATCTGTTACGCACCAACCGCCTAGTCAATTCCGAAACAATATGTCCCAAGATTATAAAAACTCTTTGCAGTATCACAAAAAAAATGGATCATTGCATTTACCTTTGCATTTTTGTAATTTCAAGAATGTCTCGTATGCTCAGAAGTCAACTTCTAGTTTTCGAATAAACTAAATTTACGATTATTCTTCGACAATTCAGCCAAAAATTTTCGTCAAAAATCATTTCTTCTTCGTCAAATTGAGTGAAAGCAAACGAACATTATTAGATTTTCGCCATATTATTGCATTTCATTGCAGTGGCAATGTGCAGTGTAGAAATAAAGATTTTTCACGTAGATCAGTGTCTTTCAGACTGATGTCGCTTAGTCGGTTTCTCTGGCTCTGCGAAGCCACAATTGCTCCTGAGAAAGCGAGGATTACCAACGCCGCCCCTTCCCCCGTTCTAACCCATCTTCCCGAGAGGATCAAGCCCTTCGTTTCTCCGACGCGACGGCTGCATCGTATCCTTTATCCGTACTCCGGGTGTACTATCTCGAAGATTCTCCATTTCTCCTTTGCTCCTGGATTTCTCATCCTTCTAACATCCCTCTCGACGCAATTTTGCACCGTGAAGCTGATCGAATCCCGCCTCGGTAACGCGATACGACGACGGTAAGAAGGTCAGCTTCAACGCGGGTGACATCGGGTATCGCGTATAACAGTGCTGTGTGTTCACAGTATTACGTACGACCGTATGCACGTTTCCGTTTCTGGTCGTCTAAGACCACACTGTTCAGACCGCATAATTGGACTGCATATATACCGAGGTCTGATTAAGCCCCCTTCCCGCGAATTGCCAATTGACCTCACGTATTACCCGATAGCCCAGATTGATTTCGACTCCCTGATTACACGATTATAACCGCGCAAAGTTCATACATTACAAGAAGCACTCAGGACTTTTCACTTCTCCGTAATAATTTGTCGTTGTAAGTATCGACGGCCAAGGCAAAAGGACGAGAATTATGCGTTACACCGACCGGAGCAATTTTTTTTTGCAGTATCCTCTCGAGATGATTGAAAATCGCTCACGTTTGTACTCGCAGTAAAATGCGCTAGTAATCAATTGTTGTTTCACCCTTATTTGTCGATACCATTTTTTTCATTTCTCGCCTCCTTCCGTCGCGAGTTTTTTAATTCTTGGAAACATTTTCGTTCTCACACGATGATGTTAACCGCAAACTACACCATTTTTTCCGTTCCTCCATGTTTTCATAATTTTTACGACTCTCCCGTTATGGTATGTATGCTCCGAGTTGAGTTCTGCGAATGCGCCCATTGTTTGCCCGGGTTATGATTTATTTTTTCCGCTACTAAATTGTCGTGCAGTTCCCTCGGAGAAGAAAAAGAAATGGGAAATGTTAATCCCGCGGGGTCGTAATTTTGTTATGTGATTTCTATCGCGGTCGGATTAAGTTTTAGTACTCGCGGCAAGCTTCCGCGAAATTCGACATTGCGCGAGGCGAAGTCTGAGTCACGGTATTGGGGAAAAGTCAAGTCTTGAAGTGCAGCATCAGCTGGTGTACTGCACTTCAACGGAGTGAGACACATTGAGCTTGCATGGCGAACAGAGGAGGAGGACGTCAAAGCACGGGGTTATTTGTGACGAAAGGGGAGGGGGGAGGAGGAGAAGAGGTCGCGGGCGACTATAACGTGGCTAAAGGAAGGAAAGAGAGTGTAACCCAAGACTTAACCACCCGGGGTCGGATTATTTTGCGGATATGGGCGCCGCGCGAACGAGCGATCTTCAACACACTTTTATGGATAACGCGACGGTCGGGTGTGTAGTGTACGTAACATAACCGCTACCCGGGCTACGACATAACCCCGCGATAATCTGTACGCTCATACCCCTCCTCCCGGTGTTTTCCCGGAGAATCTCCGCTATTCACTGGTTTTAAGGGGCGGAATCTTAATTTAAGCTGAAAATTTCGCTCGTACTCCGGCATTTCCGCTCTCTCGCCCAGAACGACGGAAAGCTCATTCCAAATTCCGCGATAGTTTCTCTCCGCAATTTTTTGTTTCCCGTCGAACCCAACCTCCTCGCTGATGTATCTTTGCAATCTACGGAGAGCGACGCTTTTTAATTTGCGCGAAAAGATGTGCCGTAAAAATGTTTCGTCTCGCTGTCGCGCACGCCCGACAATGACGGAGTTCATTTATACTATCAGACACCGCGGCTACTCGACTGATTACAATTCTTCTATCCCTCCGCGTTTCCCCGCTCGTGGCTTTCGGCACTTCTTCTTTCCTCGTAAAATATTCCTTTCTTTATTGCGTTTGGGTTGCACGTAACTAGACCGCGGTTGATATATATCGTCAGGCTGAAAAGTTTTTCTCCGGTTCTTCTCTGTGTGTGTGTCGTTTCTTTTTTTTCTTCTTTCATATACATTATCCAATGTACGGTTATTTACGGCTCGCGTTTTTCTGTCTGTATAAGGAACATTTTTCACCATTCCCGCAACTATTGACTAATTCTTCCTCAACTGTAGCATCACCTGTAAATTATTCCAAGTCTCTTATAAGTTCCCGAGACTCATGTTAATTTTACCGATCTCAATACAGATTATTAACCAAACTAAAATTTTAAGCTGATCGGGTACGATATTCTTACATTTAAACCAAGCGGCGCAGGAGAAAAATTCGATATCCCGATTTTTCGAAGTTTTGGTTTCGAGAATCGGCCAAGAAAGATTGGTCTGGAAAAAGTACTCTAAAAAGATTTGTTGCATTTTTATTCGAGGCTGGTGGGAGAGGGAGATATTTCATGCAAGAAGGAATCCACCAACTTTTTAACCAAGCGACTATGAAGTATATGGTACATAAGCTAATGCTATTTCACCTCGTAGCGACTCCCTCGGAGGTCGTTACGACCTTTTTTTTTAATTTACGTTCGCCCGTTCGTCCCTTTTGTCTATTTGCTGTACGCCGTCCAATCTTTCAGTATACTTCTCGCCGGGCAATCTGGTAACGCCTATTTGTATCCCGGCCTGTGTGTTTTACCGTGCGAATTCTAGTTCCGCTGTGCGAGACTTCGCCATCGCGTTGCCAAGGAAGGAAATCCTCAAATACCTTCCGACAGCCTCGGAATCCCGTTCGGTGTACGACTCTCTCCTTCGCTTCCGGTTTTTTAACGAGTTTAGATCTTTCTCCACGTTTTCTCTTGTTTGTTACGGATCTGTCTCCTTCGCGACGGACAATTCACTGACCTTTTCCACGCTTCACGCGCGCACACCTTTGTTGCGATCGATGACTTCTTTTTCTCGTCGTATCCGGCCAGTAAAGAAGATCGGGAGCTACGACAGAGAAGAAAATTCTTCCAACGTAGAGCGAAGCCGACCAAGAGATTTCGAGCCAGGGGGAAGGTGCAAAAGAATAATAATCATAATAATAAAAACAGAATGAGAAGCAAAGAAAACAAATTCGATTGTTGCAAAGGTTGAATGGGGGATAAGTCGGCTGCGCCTCGGGCGAAGGTCACACCGCCCCCCAATCGACCGTTAACTTTGGAATAAAGGGCAGCCAAGGGTAGTAGTCTCTCACTATATCCACCCCGGCCCTCCCCCACAGCCCCGGCGAGCCCCTCAACTTCGCCTTATCCTTCGTTCCGAAAACATCCCCTACGCTTCACGAGCCCGACACGACGAGAGTTTCGCTGTACAAGGCAGTGCCAGAGCTTATCAGTGATCGGTTGCCTGCGGCAATTTCCGCCTTTATCGCTTATCTGGCCTCGTGGAATCGCGTTCGACGCGTTATGTGCGCGAGCCTGACGCTCGGCCTCCCTCGGGGTGCATTCCTCCCTCCATTTACCCCGTTCGCCCTTCGCTCACCGAGACTTTAACTCCCAAACACGAAATTCACCATCACCACGGAGACTTTACTGCGTCCATGTACTCGCGAAGCGTAAGCAAAATACTCCAATGAGAGTGTTGAACAAGGCTCGATACGCAATGTCGGATAGAACTACAGCATGCCTAGCCTAGAGTTAGAACTAGCCTTTTTGTATAAAGAACAATCAACCCATTTCCTCGAGTCTTTGGTCAGACGTTATTAATACTAGGCAAGTTCCAGTTGGAGCAGAAAGTAGAAAAATGAAAGAGTAATGAGTAAATCTGTGTGTAGTCGTAAAAATCTTACGTGGAAATATCTTCAGCCGTTTCGATCGTTCATTCGAAGGTTCACGCGGTGATAGCCATAGTCGGATTCTGTCTTTCTGAAAACATCACTGCCTTTCTAGCATTCCAATTTCTTCCAAAAGGGTCGCGACGCTTTCTAAGGACACTTTGCAATGTCCAGCCTAACCAACGATATTTTCATATAAAAAAGAAGACCGGGGAGCTTTCATTGCTTCCTTGTGCCGATTTCTTCACTGATCGCACTGACCGATTCGACGATCCGAAGAGTATTTCGAATGTATGTTGATAGACTTTTCACAGTGGCTGAAACTTTAAGAGTTCGCTTGTTTCTTCACTGACCTTTTTCCATTAGTTCCGGCAAAACTGTATTAGCTTACTTCAATTTACCGCCGGGAGGGTTAGAGAACGAGGATACAGATAGAGAAGATGAAGAAGTTTTGCTTGCTGACGGCACAACAATCGAGTTGAGTCTCTCGACAATAATACTCGTTAAGAAGTTTTCTTCGGTGCAGCACCGACGGGAAAATTGGCGAAACAAGCCGAGATATAGATCTCTATCTGTACCTATATATGTATCTTATATATCGTATTACACTATATATATCTTGTCTATATATAGGTAGATAAGGACACAGCCATCCATTAGCTGAGAATTTTTATCCATTAGCGAGTACCGAGAGTAATCGCGAGCTTCCAACTGTTATATCGACAAGAGCCGAAGGATCCTCGTGTGTTACAAACTGCAGCATCACTATCGCCGATGGATCTTGCTTGCTGGTATTGGCGCTCGACGCTAGACGAGATACTCCTCGAGTTAGATGGAAGCTCCTCCGGGGGCCCCGTACAAGCATTGTTTGTTTTGCCCGATGTCTTTCGGCAAGCTCTCAGGCTCTGGGGTGCGCTTCTGCGCTCACGGAATCCCGTAAAACTTCTTTCCGTTCGTTTTACGCTTTCCCTCTCTCGTCTCTGTGTTCGGTGGTGTGCGTGTTTTTTAAACTCGGTACTCGTGGACCATTACATTCTTCCGAGAGCGAAATAAAGAACGGTGAAGGGTAAAAAAAGGAGCGAAGCGCAACAACGAGCGGTAGTTACGGAGAAGAGAAGAGAGAGAGAGAGAAAGAAAAAAGTCTCCGTAGGGAAACAGTAAAACAGAAACAACACAACAAGTGGTACGATGAAAAACAGAAAAAAAAGGAGAAGGCGTACCTATGTCGGTAAGAAACAATTTTTTTTTCTCCCGGAACAACTGCGACCGAGAGGGCGAGTAAGTCGAGACTGCACAGAGCAGCATCCTCTGCACTATACTTATACCGTAGTAACAATATACTATGCAGGCAAAGAGGTGTAGCTCGACGTTTCTGGCTTTGTTGCGTTTCGACGTCGGCGCGATAGTAGAACACACAAACTTTTATCCTGAGCCCCGTTCGACTTATTTCTTCTTCCGACTCTTATCCTTCTTGCATACGGCGTTGCATTCGAAACTACCGAAGTGCGCACTCGAGCCAAACTGCCGGTTGCTTTGAATCATTTTACTACGCTTCCGCGTGTTACAATTTCTTCGGTGATATATATTTTCAGGAAAAACACTTTGACTGTAACTCGCGATACAGTTTGAGCCTCCCCCGACAGCTTTTCCCATCCCCGCGTCGCGCACGGAGAAAAATTTCTTCGTTGCGATAACTCACCCCAAGTTATGGCAACAGATTTCTTATGTCAATATAGTGACCACAAATGCTTGAGTCACAGTGACAAAAAAACATTTGTTATCGCTTGATAGTTCTAGCAGCAAATAACTTTCGTTAAAACAACGTTTGCTTATTTGCTGCAGTAACAAACAAAGTTACGTTATGAGAACACTTTTTTTGCTGGAATAGCTTTTTCTACCTTGCTAAGACGAAAAAAAAATTACGTTATGAAAACAAACAATTAGCTGATATAACGTTTGCGAATTTGTTACAGCCAGTTTGAATATCGCTTCGCGAGAATGAATTATTAGTTAGAGCGACGAACGCCATATATTGTTTAGCGCAGCAATAATAATCGATTTCGGCTCGGTTTGCACGTAGGATTAGGTCTGTTTTGAAATGAGATGTATGAAAGGTTTACAGGTTTCACGTAGAAATATATTTGAAAATACATACAGGCTGTAGTTATAATTTTTAACATAAGTTACGTTTTTTCACACTAACGTAAAACTATATATTGTTCGCCATTGGCCATCATGTGAGCGTAGAGAGGGAATGGGTCGAGCAATTCCGTTGCTTTAACACAGACCCGTTCACTCGTAGACTCAACTTGATATGCAACTACATGGTCATTTAAACCTAAAGTTGTGTAGTACTCGCAAACAAAAATTAAACGATCGGGCGATTTATCGAACACTAAAATTTTCATTATTTTGCCGAATGTTGGGATCAAATCCTCTGTCTTTATAAACAAAGCCATATTGGGTTTAAACGTGATTCCGTTATAGTCGACCCAATTTGCCAATAAACATTCTCGTCTGTCGCACGCCTCCGTTGGAAGAATCGCGTAAAAATCGACGGATTCATCTATCTCGATGCAATTGTTAGGGCCAACAACCAACGTAGGCATTATTGACTCATTAGCTAAGAGTCTGTAGCACATTGCTAATTGATGTTTTACAGCGACGGAGCGACAAATATTTACGCGCGACATGTTCACAGACGCGGGCCCTGTTAGATCCCGATGTTTCGCTTCCGGCCGTATCGACGATAAATTCGCTAGCGGGCCGCTTTGTAATAATACGTCAGGACTATGCTCCCAAATGTGATACTTGGGTTTGAGATTTTCACCGGTCAATTCGAGGTACAATTTATGATGTTCTTTGATGAGAACGCGAAGATATGGAGCCATATCTTTTGACAGTTTTTTGGCAAGAGCGATGTCGAGCATTTGACGTAACAAAATATATAATTTCCAGAAAGGGTTTGTAGAACATACTAAATCGCCGATAATTAACCCGAGAAGTTTAATAAAACATAGCATTTCCGCTGCAGTCATTTTCAACTTTTTGTTTTTCCAAAAGTCGTTCTTTATCAATGGCGGCTTGTTTGAACTATAGAGCGGACCGTATTCGAACATTAGCATCCTATTATTCAACGCCTCTAATTCGAATTCTTTGTATTTACCCGTCGTGAGTCCTCGAATGATCGGTATAATATCGTAATGGCAAATTCCTTCTCGGAGATCGTGCATTTCATCGACTGCGTAGTTTGTATAAACGTGAAAGGACGGGATATCGTTCAGTTTACATCGCGCTTTCACTCCTGTTTTGCTCGCATCATCTAGCGACAAGTCAGTTTCGTAGCTCGCCCTATCTCTCAATAATCCGTCTGATATCGACGTTGCGCGATGACTCTCAGTTTTTGATATTTTGCAAAATCTGCAGAAATATGTTGCCGAAAACGATTCTACAAAATCGAGAATTCCGTTTAGTCCGAGATTGTCGCCTAGAATTAAACCGGTCACGAAAAACACCTTTTTTAAACCTTGCGTGGTCACGATTTCGAGGCCGTCTTTTTCTAAGGATTTCAACTCTTCAATCATCGGTTTAAGAACGCTCGCGTTTGAATACGTAGCTCTTGTGTGGCTTTCGAATAAAAGAACAAGGAAATAGTTTTTTAATGCCGAACGACATTCGGGAGGAAGCGACGCAACGGAAACATAGACCGCTCCGAGCTTACCGCTGTGCGGCCCGAGAGGGTTGTTAACCTCGACATCGTCGTACGAAATGAAAAGCGGGAGAACAGTATCGTCTTTGTTATATCGAGATATTTTACTAGTCCACAATTCGCCTTGTATAAAATTTTCGAGAATCGAAGAATCCGAACGAAGAGACTGCATGTATGACAAAGTATCGTGGAGAGCATTCGGCAACTCGAAGAAGCTTTTAAGTGTCGCCCGTAACGGCACGAATTGTCCGGTTACCGAAAGATCCATTTCACGAACCCCACTCGAAGTTTCCCGCGGTACTTTCATCTGACCTATTACGTAAGGTACCGGGGGAATGTATTTCCCTGATTTTTCAAAATATTTGAATCTGAAATGCTCCGTTTTTAGATGTTTAAAGGGGTCTCCGAGTTCGTCGAACAACGATACTATCCCATTTACAGAATCCGCGCAGCTTTCCGACAAAGAGAAGGCGTTCAGAACTTTGATTTTTAAAATTTTTAGGAAACCGCCGTCAAAAAATGCACCCAAGTCATCGATGATTTTTTGGACTAAATTGCGTGGAAGACGCGGATTGGCGTATAATTTGGCGACAAATTGATCTGCGCACAGTCGTAGCGTCGAGGAGAACTCAACGGGAGTAACATTTAAAAATGCCTCAGACTGGCTATCATCAACAGTGACATTTATGTCTTCGTCGAAAGCGCTATTATTAGAAGTGGGATGTAATTTCAATTTTGCAGTCGATGGCTCGCAATGTAAGGGAGAATTATGGACAGTTTGGTGGTGCTTCCGGAATGAATTTTTCGAACGAAAAACGCGGCTACACGAATCTTCTGCGCACGTATACGAGTATGAATTGTTTATACGATGTACGGCAGTGAGATGCACGAGCAAACTACGAACGGACGCAAGAACTTTTCCGCATTCCTTACACTTCGGCATATCGGCAAATAAAAATTTCTTAAAATCTTAAATATTGTAATAGTCTTTAGTTTTAGCGTTTTGGAATGCTACTATCACAGTAATATATCTCTAATCTAAAAAGCGCTGCGTCTTTTTCTTATCTTACTGCGTATTCGTTAGTTCGTTTAGCAACTTCTCCACGTCCGTGAAGTGCGGATCGACCTTGTTACGCGGAATCCCGTAGACACCTCGCTGAATAAACTGCCAAACGTGAGTGGCTTCTGCAGGGTACTGCGCGTCCAGAGCAAAGAGACATTTGAAAACGACGTCGATCGCTCGCAGCGGTGTTTCCACCTCAAAACGAGAATCGCAGTCCAAGATCACGAAAGTTTGGCTGATTTTTTCGAATGACGTCCCGACGACGGCAACTAGAGGTTGCAATTGACAACCAAATCGGGTTAGCCGCGCTCGGCGTTCTTGCAGTTTGAGATCTAAGTCTCCGATAACCTGCAAACCATTGACAATAATTACTAAGATTTTATACGGGAGGAAAACTGCGGATTATAAACAGAATGTAACAGAAACGGCTCAATACATGAGTGTTGCTTGAGTCAATGCGCTATGACGAAATTTGATTACATTTAATTTCTTCTATTCAACAAGAAACGACGAAAAAATAAAAATTGAAAAACAGAAACTTACTTTGGCGTGTAAAACGAAAGCTTCTTGAACTTCGGTTTTCGATGGACGCCACTCTTTTATGTTCTTCTTTTGCTTTCGAGCAACAATTACTCGGAAGATGAGGCTCAAATTCATCAGCAGGAAGTTTGTTTGTGCTGCTGTAATTATACGCAACGACGTTTAAATATTAATCCCTCGTTCACACTCGTCTGATCGATAAATTAAAAAATACTTACTCGGATCTTGAATAGAAGTCGCAGATACACCGTCAACCTTTGGCATTTTCTTTAACAACAGATTTCTCAACCTCGGCCAGCATGCGAACAACGCTTTGCTTTTGTCCGGGTACAAGACATCGAAGTCGATCTCCAACTGAAATGAACGCATATTAGTTATTCGGCAAAGAAATCAATAGTAACATTTAATGCTGAACAAGAATAAATGTTTTTTTCGTACCAACAAATATCCTCTTGGATCTTTCAGTGCGGGATATTCTTTCAAATAATCGAATATCGCCGTTTGATCGCTAATGATAATGCGTCTCCTTGCGGCTGAAGTTTCAGTCCAGTTTTTCTCGACGGTAACCCACGGAGTCCCGTTGTTTTTTAGCCAAAGAATTGTGTCTGCCACTGACTGATCGGGCGCTGTGATTTCAGACATAGTCTTGTCGAATTCGCCATGATTTGGGACCTGTGTCGTCGCAGCAACCGTCGCGCGTCCTCTCCTCGAACGAGGAATAAGTTGAAGCTTCATGTACTTCCTTCGCACATTCGACCAACGTGAATACAACTTCCCTTTTCCCGTAATAAAGCGTCCGCCCTTCTCAATCAGTGCCCATACGCTCTACGAGAAATAGATATGTATTAAGATCAACATATTAACTGCGATAATGAAAGTCCGACCAGGATAAACAAATCTTAATGCGAATAATTTGCTTTTTTTTGTATAATTATTACTTTCGTGAATTAAGCCTGACGAATTTTACGTTGACAACGACAAAGTAATGCAATTTACCAGAGTTTCAGTCGGAAAAGTTTTCACAACTTGTCGTGCGAGGTATACAAAACGGCCTGCTGATATACTAGAAGGAAAAATATGTTAAATATCAATTGCAGCTTTGGGTTGAAGTGGTTAAAGCGTTATTCACAATTAGAGCCTTAGCTCTGCGTCGTGATTAAAAATGAACGTTTGTCACAATAATACCTTCGATTTAGATCAAACTGCAGCTCGTGATCAATAATAGCTGCCGCGATAGCATCTCTGTCCGTATCTCTTAGTTCTTTATTGATTTGATACAGGTTCCAAATAGCCGTACCTCCCGTTGCTTTTTTTATAATTTGCTCCAAATCCTTTCAAGGTATAAAACGATGATTTAATTTTTTTTTAATCGCTCATGTTTGCTTGTTACGAGAAGTCATTTTTTGTCGATTTTTCGCACCAAACGACGCATAATATCGGAACAAATATCTAACTAATGAAAACACAATACTTACCACTTCCTCTGTATCGCTCCAGCAACGCTCGACGGACGTTTCCACTCTTTGACTTCCAGACGTTTCCGCTACGGTTATATCTTGATTGGGCGTGGTAGATTCTTCCACTTCCTTCTGTTTTTCTGCGTTTACTTGTCTGTCCTCGGCGTCGAGATCGGAGTGGTTCAACGATGTCGTGATCAATTCAACGGCGAGACTTTGGGAATTCTGATTAATTGTCACGACGCCGTCGCAATCTGCGGAAACAAGATACACTTATGCAAATAAAATTGAATTCTTATGTAAATAGAAATTATGAAAACGAAACGTATTTATCTCACCGGCTTGTGCAATTATTTTCGGTTGATTTAGTTCGAATTCCTTGCTGCGGTGTACTTTGAACCGCACTAGCTCCAATGTAGATGGTATCAAATCTTTCAAAATATCGTCATCCAGGATGAGCAACTCGTCGTCGGAGATGTTAATATCTAAAAACGAAAGACAATTCAATTCCGAATGTGAAAGAAGCAAGAATTCTATACATTGCGCAATCTTGGAATAATGTACATGACGGCTAACCGTGTTGACTAACGAAAGACACAAAAACTAACAATATTTGAATATACATTATCTCGTCTTTTGCAGCGTTTCTTTTTTTATTCCTATTTTATTTATACCGAGTCGCGGTCGCATCAGTTATCGTCCCGGGTTCATTTGTCATACAATGCGCTGTTTCCGATCACATAACGTTTAATGTGTCAACATTTTAAGATTCACACGAAAATTCGTTCCGACTGTGCCATAATTTTTATTATCGAGAAGTCAATTAACCCGACAATATGATGAAAACGAGAAACAAATATGTTAGGAATGGTGAAACGCACACTTTTCTTTACGACGACGCACTGTTTCGTTCGCGACAGGCAGCAAGAGAGCGTCGCCAATCGTGAATACAAAAAATAATAATATACATTTACATTTGACCGCGACGAAATTTTAGTTAGTGAAGCGTCACTTAAACGTCGTCTACGAAGAAATCGCGGGATAGATATTCACAAGCACACAAGCAATATTTACTATAATGGCGCTGACCCGTTCGCGACAGGCAACGAACGAGGGAGTATTGACGGCAAAAAAAACAGCTACTATCGTGTTGTAAAAATGTATTCTCACGCTCTCGTTCGCTTCATATAACATCTCGAAATCGTTCTAAGCGCACTCCGCGGTTTTTCGATCGCACTGACAATTGCGATAAGTAACGAGTGAGGTTCTATGGCCGGAAACTAAGAATTTATTCATACATTGTCTCGATTTTCACAGCAGCGTTGCTGTACTTACACTGTTGCGTTCGCGTCGGTAGCGTGGCGGTTCGTTTGTCACTCACTACGGAATTATTTCTGATCGTCGCGAGAGTTCGAATATCGGATCGTCACTAACACGTCGACTACGAAGAAAGCGCGTTAGATGTTCAGCAGACACACACGCAATGTTTATTATGATCGCGCTCGCCCGCTCGAGGAAGGTTACGCTAATCTCCACACATACACTACGGCAACGAGGCAACGAGCGAGCGTTGAGGCGAAAAAACAACTACTGCCGTGTTGCTGTATCCAATCGCTCTCGTTCATTTCGTATTACGCCCGGGAATTGTGAAATTTCTATCAACGGAGTGAGAGAACGAGCTGAATGCTAATATATGAATAATTTCCACTTACCTTCGAATCTTTTGATTGTCTCCTCACAAATACCCCATCGGCGAAGTCGATCGGCTGTTCTTTCCGCCATTTTCGACACTTCACACGGAAAAACACAATGCGCCAAAAAAATCGCAACACAACCGTCGCGTGCTGCTGCCGCTCACGGACTGCAGCTCACTCAGCCCCCTCTCCCCGTCTCACTCGTTCGCGTTCTTTCTCGGAACACGCTCGTTCGCGTCCTTTCTCGGAATACGCTCGTTCGCGTCTCCGCCATAACAACAAAGTAAGCGCGTGTATTTTTGGGTCCGCGACACGAAGATTTGTTGCATTCACGAATTATATATCCATCCGTGCAACAAAAGTCCGTTGGTTGATCGTGCCATACCGCTGTTATTTACACTGGCAAAGAATAAGATCGTGCTGACTAATTTTTTGTTGGATCAACAAATCATACGCAACGTAAATTTATGAGTTTCCCTGACAAATATTCCTTTGCTCGTCGTACAACTTGATTGTTATATCGACATTAAATATTGCTACTGCAACTGAAAAACGGCCAGCAAATTGAATTTTGTTGTGATAACGTGAAAATTTTTCTCCGTGCGGTCTCGCGGATTACAGCGCTGTCGAACCTTCCCCGGCAAACTCTTTCTTGTGCCATGCTTCGCTTTCCGCTGTTCTTTTTTTAACGCCGCGGTTCGCAGCAGCTGCTCTTTAACGGGGAGTAAAGGCAAGAGCTTCCGGTGCTTAATCCACGAACGACGCTCAATGAAAATAACGAGTCAACAAGATCTCTCGCTCGGATTAAGCGGTAAATGCTCGGCTAGCACAAAGTCGGCTGTATTGCTGCGGGGTTACCGTACAAGCCTAGAAAAGAATTTAGAATTTTTTCTTTTCTTCAGCACAGAACATTCACGTTTTCTCTTGCCTTTACTCCCATCAACTTCCTTCTTTAACTGCATACTGACCGCGTAGTGTGAAAGACGGGAGTTATGCGGTTCTCGGATTTTGACGTTTTCTGGGTCCAACGTGATCTTGAAAACAGCTTAACAGTGACGAAACCCGACCGTAATATGTGAACAATTGATCGTCATTATACGCTTTATTGTGATTAGATTTTTTATCATTGCCCTAATTTTATCCGGGCGGATTTTCGGATTTCTGTAAATTTTTGGAAAAGTCGCGAAAGCAAGCACCAAGGACGACCGTTTAAGTCAGCGGGTAGACAACGCGAAAGCTGGAAGGCGAACAACGGTAGCGTCGGAAGAAAGCATGATATACCAGTCGACTATTAAAAGCCGCGTCGTCGCCCTGAAACGGGGTAAGTTGCATTAAGTCGGCTACCAACGATGCGAACAAGCGGGCAAGAGAGCGCGACGTGGATGGTCGCTGAGCGCGCCCGTTGGTTTGTCACGTCCATGACTAGTCCCGGTGGGTTATCACTGGTGAGAAAGCTGGAGCTGAGATGCTCGTGTACAGTGGTAAACTGCGGAGAGGGTGCAAGGCGTAAAGCGTCGTAATCCGTGGCGCAGCGCAGCGCGGTGAAGCGACCGTAGTAAGGAGTTATAAGGGACGTGATGGAAGGAAGAATAGAAACCAATGCGAAATGAGCAAGGCAGGTATACAGCTGAAAGACGTAAGCCTGAGAAATGTAATTCTACGCGGATGGGTGTGGGTCCAGGAAGGCGTGGAGCGGTAAAGCTCAGATGTACCGTCTAGCATACGTATGCACATAATGTCGATGTATATCGTATATGGTTGCATCGCTGTAGAATGCAGGCTGCAATACAGAATGGGATGCTTCAAGGAACGGCTCGAGAGGTAAAAAGGACATACTGCTATGTGCAATATAGAGTCGAAGCTGCAGTCTAATACGTAACTATTCTACGTTGGCCCAAGGCAGTCAAGATCGACGAAGTAAATCCTTCCGCCCTATGGTCCGGTAAATGGATTCTCAACGAGACTCTACCACGAGATACGATTATATAGCTGTACCGGGTAGCGAGGGTACATAGAACGTGTACACAGGTATTGATGTGCAGCTGAGCGTGCGTACGCCGAGCCAAGTACACACCGTACAGTTCGAATGAACATGTCCAGGATCCTGGAGTCTATTTGTGGCGTTCGGACTTACACGGAGCAGATTGGTCCATGAGTTTCGGTGGCACATTGGCCATTGACTTGTATTAATATATTAATCCATCGATTGAGCGAGGGACATCCTCGACGAGCTTTAATATGCTACATCTCTAATCGAGAGCTCGCACGATTGCCATTACGGGGATTATAAATTTGCTTAGTAAACCCGTTATGTTAGGGATCAGAAGATGAGCTCCGATTTATCTTGCTTCGGAAACTAAGCTGCCGGATGGTGTGTCTCATTTTGCATGGAAAATCGATGGAATCGGTATTAATTGGCGTGTTTCAGGTGTATGGTTTCAGGATAAAATTCCAAAGTTTAGCCGAAAAGATAGGGATACAATGAGAAACATGATTCGTTGGAATAACTAAGATTCAGTTTGAGTTCTTTTTCAAAAAAAGTAATAATTTCACCCACCAACCAAGTAACGAACCGACCAACTACTATTCATATTCATAATGTGACCAGTTGAACGGTAACCAAGGGTCAGGAACTGTATCTTAGCAACGGTACACCGGCTAACGCAACAGCGGGCGAG
The DNA here is from genome assembly GCA_963924025.1 of Ischnus inquisitorius. Classification (NCBI taxonomy): domain Eukaryota; kingdom Metazoa; phylum Arthropoda; class Insecta; order Hymenoptera; family Ichneumonidae; genus Ischnus; species Ischnus inquisitorius. The sequence continues at coordinate 13,995,577 of OZ001254.1, read as the reverse complement.
AAGGCTTTTCGGTCAAAGCGTCGAAGGAGTAGATTGAAATCGAGTCGAAGTGGTTGAGCTTCTCGCCGGTTTGGCGCGTTGCAGTTATCATTATCGTAACCGTTACAGTCTGAGCCGCGCAATGCGACTGTTAATACCAGAAGAAACTCCGAAGGATTAAACTCTCGAGACAGAGCCTGGGAGATACTTTTCGCAATTCTCGGTCGACGTGATCTCGTCCATTTCACCGAGAAAACTCTGGCAGCAGCGAGAAAGGGGGAGTGTAGGGAGCTTGTCCAAGATCTCGGCTACCGCGGGAGCATCCATGTCTTTACTACTATCCTATAAAGCCCTCTTCTTCGATTTGCGAACACGAAACTTATGTACCCATTTATGCATATACGAGACCTCGACGTCTATTCATACTCAAAGTTATTCATGCTCGGAGTCGTTGCTGCGCAATACTGCAATTCTGTGGGATGCGATTCTTCGTACATATCTTATTACTATCCAACAGGATTATCGGTACGTTCATCCGAGCAATTTCACGAATGGTTCAAAGGGACAAGAGCCATTGAAAAAGGAACGTGAGTCTATTATCCTCTTTGGCTAGGATATAATGGATTAACCGTACTTCCTACGAACGTAGATCTTCCGTCTGTCTTCGATTTACTTTTTTTTTGGCATGATATTATTTTCCTTTAACATAACGTGTGTCTACTTTCGCGAGTCCGTTATCCCACTTGTGGATCACCGAGGATTCGAGTACCTCGCAACGCACCCCGCAATGTTGTCCCTTGCTTTCGATCCCATGGTTTTACATTGGAAAACAAATTGAATAATTCGGGATGGCGCTCGTCCGTTATCGCTGTATCGAGGGTAGGTCTTTCTTCATATCGATATTTAATATTTGTCCAGGATCGAATGTTTATGCTGATCGAAATTGGCAACGTTCGTCCTCGTGTTTCTGTTATCTCCATTCGAAAACAGGCCATTATCGTGGGACGGGGAGAGCTCTCGTCGATCGAGTCTGATGGAAACACGCGTGAGGTTTCCGCGTTCGTTTCCCACGTAACGATACGAAACGAATAGCAAAGAGAGGGCCAGAGTGGGAAAGGTATGGGATAGAGGATAAAAGCTGCCCGAATGCGGAAGGGAGGCGTTTCGCTCGGCGGATGAGGCTTCGAACCGGCAGCTTTTTGGCTACCCACAACCACCGAGAAATCAATCACTCGTTACCCCATCAATATGTATTTTTATTACATTATATCCGCGCGTTATCGATGACGCGAATCCCTGCGGCGCATCCGCTTGCCCGATCCGTCAGTTCGCTTTTCCTCTCCTCCCCCTCTTGTCCCTCCCATTGTGGTTACCCTAGGATAAATATTGCTCACGTATTTGTGCGTGCGTGCGTGCATGAACGTGTGTGTATCTCCCCGCTGGCCATCATTCCTCGCTATGGATTTCGGGCGAGAAAAAAAAACAATCATTATTTGTTCGTTACATTCACGAGCTCACGGACTGAAGTCGAATAGAGCGGCTGATTGAAAACAGATTTGAGAAAAAAATCAAGTAAAACAAGGCCAGGAACAGCCAAAGAAAAACCATATGACTCGGTGATGAGGATTTAGAAAAATTCGATAGTCTGAAATTGCTTTTTCTCTTCTCTATGAGATAAAAATGGGAATAATTTTCTTATTCCTCTATTCCTTCGAATTCATCCTTTAGTGCGTTTCTCCGTGAAAACAATACTGTTCTTGGTTTTTTTGATTTGCCACGTTTCTTCAAAACGACTAAAAGTGCCTTTTTTTGTTACGTCAAAGAGACAAAAGTTCGATTTTTCTTCCAAAAAGGGGTGAGAACATTTTATTTTATTATTTTCGTTTCGTTCTTTTTAACGGGAAAACATAAAACTTTCGTATAAACTATCCTATGCAAGTAATTATTTACTATTCTAAATTTTATTTGAAAAATTGTTTTTTGTTCGCTCAGTTTATTGGTTTATTAAAAATGTTCGTATCATCACGATCTTTGCGGGCAGGATAACAGAATGTAGTTCGCCAATGTCTCGGCGATGACAAATGTATCGACGATGACTGGTCAATTGGCCGATGGCACAAAGCCTCCCCAGCTCATCGATTTGTCTCTCATCGTTCTCTAGCGGCTATTGTCCTGCGCATGAATTATTTCCGAAAGTCACCATTCTTTTCGATGGCACGCACACGCGCAACAATGCGAGCGAACGGCGGCACAACAACGCAGTCGAATCGTTCGTAGATTAGTACAACGCCATAGGTCATTACGCGAAAGCTATTTATTATTCTATTCAATTCCATTCCCGGTTTCCCCTACGTGTTTTCTCAATTTTCCACGATAGACCCACGGGCATACGGCTCGTTTCATTCAATTGACTACGCGATCTATCATGCCTCACTTATAATTCGGCTTAATAAATTTTCTTCGATCGTTCGCGACTTTGCTCGAGCGGCCTGGCACTCCCTCTTCGACGCGCTGCTCCTCCCGCTCCTGTTTCCGTCCCGTTCGTCGACGATGCCCCGAAGGAATAAGCGAGATAGGTCACGAGCATGACGCCACCGCGCCTTAAGCCGGTCGCGCGAGTGTCCCGGGACTGTCGGGGAAGGAAATCGAAAATCGGGAATAGTCGTAGCCACCGAAGTCGGAGAATGAGAAAGAAGCACATTGGATCCACACCATGGAGTTCTCCTTCTCCGGTGTTGATAACATGAGACCCGTAGCCTTCTGAGCCACGGATATAACGGATGGTAGAGAAGTCCGGCAACTCTTATCCCGGAAATCCGGTAGGTGTTACAGCCGGCCAGATGCGGTCGTCGTTTCGACGGGTTACGTACCCCTATACAGTTTAGTATAAACCGTGCAGGGAGCTGGGACAGAATATCGAGGGGTATATCCTCTTGAAGCCCCTTGAGATGGACCCGAATCTTATTGATACAGCGAAGACGATTTCCATGTAGAAATAAAGATTCCATGAAAGAATAGAAAATGAGGGAAGCGAAAGAATGAAAGACAGTTTGTAATGAACAGGCGGAAGGAGGATCGGTAGACTGAAGAAAGAATGAACAAAAATTGGATTGATTTATCTTAATATTACCCAGGACCCGGTTTTGAATTACGCAAACAATTGATCGTGTACTTCCAGTATTTCCATATCTGGAAGTCCGCAATTTCAACATTTTGTTGAGTCGATCTCTATTTTCATTATCCGTATTATCTTCTTTTTCCCATCGCGGGGTATGAAGCCTGGCATCGGAGAAAAACTATACCCCTGTAGCGTTATTGGAGCCGTCAACAGCAAAACTCCTGACACTCTTTTCTCGGGCGGTCTTCGTAAACACGCGAAAGATGACGCACACGCGAAGAATGGAATTGAGAGCGCGGCGCGAAAGTCTCCCGATGTGCGGACACAGTCCCGCGAGATACGCCAAAAGAGAGCGAGAAAGATTGGATTAAAACTCGAAATCGAGTTGTTCCTTCCCATCCGAGGCGCTAAAGCAGCGCCGCGGGTGTAGCTCGTCGTGCAGCCAGCGGGCACATCCTATTCCTCCCTCGCCTCTCGCGCCCTGACCAAATTTACTTTGTGAAACTTTCCATATCCCGGTGCGAGCCGGCGCGGCGCGACTTGCCCGAGAGTGGTCGTCGAACATCGGACCCAGCGACATTGACGCCAAAGTCGAACTCTCAACGACTCTGCACTTCGTAGTCGCGCGTCGTCCTGGTTCTCGCTCTTCGTCTATTTTTTTCTCTTTCCTTTTTATCATCTACTTTTACTTTACTCCCTATCCAAACCCACCACTTTTTCTTTCGGCCCGGGACGAAGTGTGCTCCTTCGTCAATGGTTGACGACAATTTCATCGGACGACAGGGCTGCAACGCTTCGAAGAGGGGACTCCCGTTCTCTTGTCTCCACTCTCTTTCGTTACTCGCAGTCTTCGCCTTTTTTGTTCCTGTCCCATTCGTCTGTTCTCTCGTTTCCTATTTTTCTCCGTCACCCGTTTGGCTTCCCTCCCTCGATGGGAGTTTTCTAGTCGCACTGTCGCGCGGAGTTCGCCGATCGGTTGCACCCGGTTCGCATCCTCGGTGTCCGCGCGTGACTCTAATATTGGAAATGGAAGTGAGGCAAGGGCTCGCCGGGAAGGGATGGATAGTTGAGGAAACGCATAGATAGAGCGAGAAAGGGAGAGAACGTTAGAGAAGAGGCAGAGTGAACTTTCGGAATGGAACTCGAAGTAGGAACCAATGAATTCCCTGACGGATTCTGATTACGAAATTCCAAAGAACAATTCCGATGTCGGAGAAAAAAAAAAAATGACTATTGGTCGAGTACCCGGAATGACGTTCTCCGATGATTTATGCATTACCGAGCAGATCTGGTCGGTACTTTGAGTACCGAGTATTCGTTTGGTCACGTAATTTTTCCATGATTCCGTGTACAAAGGACAAGTATTTTTTTTTAAATAAAATTATTAGTAAAGTTTTAAGAATTTTATTACAATAGTAACAGAACGCTCGTCCAAATTTCTCTCTTATCTCAGCAAAGTTGTGTCAGCTGAGAAGTATAATACGAGAACTTTGTATTGAGCTGAGAATCCAATTGCAAAAAGTACTTTGTCCAGCGCCGTTATAGAGAGAAACTTATCGGATGATCCGCGTTTGGACGGAGGTCGAGCATCATTCCGAATTATGCGGTCGTATTATGGTCATATCGATGACCGAAGCGATTCGAGCTACACGGTTATAGTTTGCGGTGATCACCGCAAAACGGGACCGAGAGGTATACAGTTCGCTCCGCGAGATCGAGTGGTTTGGCAATAAGTAGTAAGTATTAACAATCGAGTGCGGTCTGACCAGTCGTGAAACTCTCGAATTGCCCTGGTCATGCGGCACGACGGAGATGTGTACAGGGGAAATTCGTGAATATTCTGATTCGCCCGTTCGCTAGGCAACGTTTCCGCTCGGCACTTTGGCCGCGAGCTAATAAACAAAATTACTGTACTGGAAGAATCCAAATGTTTTAGTGCCTCGTAAAATATTAATCCTCACCGCAGACATAGGAGACTCTTCCCCGATCCTCGTATCTGCGGATTTACCGTCACAGCACTTTTTTTTTGTTACATCGCGCAGATTTTATCTCAGTGCTTGGGAAGGTCTGTTAGAGCCACGCGAAATAGAGCGCGAGACAAAGATCTGGCGGGTTATATATATATATATATATATATCGAACGACGTAGATAGTTGTGCATCCGTGTCCTATGGCCGTTTGCCGGCTTCTGCTGCTGGTGGGGCTAGAACTTACGGGAGCGCGAGTGTTTTCACGCTCACTGATCCTCTACCCGGCCCTTATCGAGGCCAGGCCAGCGGCGGTCCAGTCCTGATTACGTTCGGTCGGTTACGCTTGACTTCATCTCAACACATTAAACTACTAATGTACCGTGGCACGAGGCGTGTAGCGACGTCGAAACGTTTTGGTGCTGCGCCGGGGCGTGTATGTTACTGGCGGCGATGTTAGAACGCGCGGGGGAAGGAGGGGACGATACTGCCGTTGACGGATGCGATCGATTGCGATAAATGGCTGTCTTTGAAGTTTCTATCGGTTTCCGCCGCCGCTGGACGCTGTAAGATTGGAATGCATGCAAATTCCCTTTGGTATCTCCGCACACGCGCATTGGCACGCTCGGCGAGCTGGAAATCGTTCGTTCGTGAATTCTCACTAAACGAAATTCGACAAGAGAATTATCTTTCACGCAAATCCCTTTTCATCGTCGTATATCGCCTATAATATCCGGATGTGAGCGATAAATTATGGGCGCTGCTATTATACTTCGGATTATTACATTCATGGCTACTTCGCATTGGAGGCTCCCGAGAGTGCGTCGCTATAACGATGTAGCGATGAGAATCGCTCCAGAATGTATATAACGAGAAGTGGAAGCTCCTTATTTGACTTTATTACTTTATGCGGGGAAAGGCGAAGGATAGTAAAAAAAAAGAAAGGAGCGACGAAAGCGAAGGAGAGATATGATAGGGAGTATAATAAGAAAGCCTCTTATTCAGACTGATTATAAGCAGCGGCATCTATTCATAGAAACTCTGGGCTTTATTATTTATGAATTCTTGGTAGTACTTTCCGATGAAACATCTTCATTTCCGGAAGTTTCCACTAGCCACGCAAATTCGCCAACCCCTTGAATCGTAGTTAACGATACTCCTGCAGCGTCACTTCGGAATCTTATTTCAACTTCGTAATACACTCGTAGTATATATATTAAAGAGCATCTGTTAAGAATAAATTTCTGCGTTGACACACTTTTCGAATAGTACATTATTCTACAAGGAAGAGAAGTGCGTGATGTTCGCCGAGTGCGAAGTTTCCCGATCGAAGCGATGGCAGTAATCGCACGAGGTGCTATTCAGTACGGCCTTAAGGGAATGAGTCACCACTCAGTCGGTAACAGGATCGCCTTCCTTATTTTTTCCGAAATGGTTTGCCCAAATCGAATGAGGTATTTGTAGTCATTACATAGAGGTATGAAAACCTAATTTGCCTTCCCACGTCGGAGCAACCGTTTCCGCGAAAATAGGGGAGGCAAATTGTTACTGCCGAAGGAATTCCCATTGCTGTGCCACATCGCCTTAAAATCTTACCAATCTGGAACACTTGTTTCGGGAGTTTGACCTAAGTATTCCGTGGCGTGCTGTCCTACCGAATGACCAGAAAGCGCGAATCTTGATGTAATCATGAACGATAACATCTTCTCGAGTTCAAAATATGAAAGTCCGAGACTGTAATGCCCCGTAAAATCTCGTTTCTTCGGGAATTCGATCCCAAGACCATTCGATTCTCGATCTCTATCTCGTCGGCATGTTCCGGCAACGAATTTTTATCCGCTATCGTTTATTGCGACCATGAATTTCGAGCGAGAATCGCTATGCATTTTTATATCGCTGTGAAAACGGCAGGTTGAGATTGGATAAAGCCCGAGATTGGCACTCGTTAAGCGCTCTGGATTCGAACAAACGATTCGGAGCTCAAAACAAAAAAAAGAATACGTAATTCTAGCTCAATGACGCAGTGCCGTGGCTATAAACGGATGCATATCTAATTTCGCATTTATCCCCGCTGCGGAAAACCTCGCGGAGTTCAACCATCCCCGTGTGTTCTTGTTGGTTCGGTGGAGACAAAAACGTAATTGATGAGAAAACTATTAGTCGAAAATGGCACTGCCGCCATACGAAGTTGGTTAACCACTGTCGCTCGTCCGTTTCGTTGCCTCCGACCCCCGTCGTTCCCCGGCTCGTCCGTACACATCGTAGTTTGTTGCACGATCAGCATACACCGTGCAGAAACTCGATTCGAACTCGAAACTCGAGGTTATTCCACTTGAGAAGTGAATTTCGCCGTATAGGAACTAATTCAGTGTGGCCCGTTGGCTCGATGAGCCCAGAATCCAGTTTCGCGTATAGATCGTATTCCAGTTGCGAAGACCCCGTATGCACCTGTTATCTCTGTGCACAAGCAGTTGAATTCTACGCGGTACACAGGGATAAGCCATCGCACGTACTGCAATGCAATTACATGGCTCCGTAGGTAAATAGCAGAATACAGGAAGGGATAGATCCGGTGTGTTTCCGGCCGGAGAGCCCGCGGGGCACTTGGCTGTAAAGCGAGCTATAAAACCCTTTTACAATTTGTGCTTCACGAATCAGGACTAATTTCGTTCACTTTTTTTTTAATTAGCGGCGACTGGAGTTCGCTTCGCTCGCAGTTTGTGAGCGGTAAATATATGCCCGGACAAATGGTGTTCGAGCTCGATGAAGGGCTGCAGTGTAAAGAGAAAACTGTTGAGGCCTTCATCAAAAAGGAACGGCCAGGAAGGGCAAAAAATGTAGGACTTTGGTACACGAAGCATCGAGAGTATCGGTTGGCGAACGAAGCTGGAAAGGCTTCCAATGCAAAGAGAAAATATTTGAGTTGCGTATTAGAAAAAAAAGGGATTGTAGAGGAGGTAGCAAAGCAACGTTTTCAGAATAGGGAGCACGAGTTTTCGGTGGAGGATGAAGCAAGCGGAAATGCAGGCGGGCTCTGGTCGAATGTTATGTTCCGACCGAGAGCCATAGAGATGAAATGGAGTCAGTGCTTGAATTTATAGAGTGAATCCATACAACCCTTGCAGGAAAATCTTGGAAGGGTGTGCGCTTGCCTTTCGCTACCCTCGCGTTGTAATCTCGAGAAGATGGCCTCTCGCGCGCTCCCTTCGTGCGTCACTACTGACCGTCCCTCTCGGTACGGCAACGCCACTCGACTGCACAGTCGTTCCTTGACTCGATTTGCCACATCAATGTTTTACCCGGGCGATGCTTGCGTTTCTCCTCCTCGCTGCTGCAGTTTCGTCGGAGACTTCCATCCGGTTTAACCAACGACCATATATATTCATGCAATTTTATCGTTGCCCACTTCCGCCGGTGCGCCCGGCGTATCTCTATTACCGCGAACTTCTTCTCGCATAATAATGCATAAAACATTCCGAAAAGCTTGTAGCATTACGGAGAATGAAAATAGAAACAAGTAACGCGACGGTGGATGAGGGATCAAAAGGGATTCGAAAGAAAGTTCGAGAGACTTCGAGTTCGCCGAGGTGCGAAGAAACATAAAACGATATTGTTATTCTGCACGGACAGAAACAAAGAATGCAAAGAGAGGCAAGAGCATCGAGAGAATACCCGAGTGTCTCCGTGAAATTTTCATCGACTTTACTCGCGAAAGGATAAGAGTTGGAACCGCTAATCGCCGAGCGTTACGGAAGTCGTTCGCTCTCGTTTCCCTTGTAAACGTGTCGTACGAAATTCCGCTGTCGAGCGCCAGACCAGAGTGGAAAAGCTTCGCTATCCTCGTTTTCGCTGTCGATTGGACCGAACGAACAGTGCCGGGAAAGGGAGTTGATGATAACAACGAATCGAGTAACGAGAGAGCGAGCGAAGAGACTTCACGACGGCTGCTTCGGGCAACGATCGAAGAACCGCTCTAATCAGGCTCCGTTCTCTGTGCTGATGGTGACGCTGTTTCGACCTTCCCTCGCTTCTCCTTCGTTGGTTTTGGGAGCGCACAGTTATTACTACTGATATCGGAAGAATAAGAAGAGGGGAGTTGGATTGGAGGGGTTAGAGAATTAAATCAACGAGACACGAGAAAGAGACGTATTGTTCTCCACTTTTTTTTCACTTTTATAAAACAAAGTCGTAATGTATTGATAGTTTTCGTTTAATTGCTGTATACATCGTAGTTATCGTGGTTGATTTTCTTTTTTCGTGTTTTTTCCTTCACGAACGTTCTCGCAATTGAAAACGAAAAAGAAAAATGTTTACATCGTTATCTCTCGCTTTCGCTCAACGCCGTTCATCGATTTTCTTGCTCGCTCGACTTTTTCTTTCTTATTCGTTTCGTAATTTTTTTTCGTTCTCGTTCGGTTTCAATCATTTTTAGAATAGATCTGGTAGAATCTAAGTGAGATCGCAAACAGGCAATTCGAAAAGACGGTACTACCTGTTACAATATTCTATATTTGTAGACAGAATTTCTTTTTGTGTCGAATCGACGTTGCGCGACGTCGATCATTGTGTACATATAAATCTGCGCCTCCCTCCACGAGAGAGAACAGTATTAGTGATATATTAATAATAATAATAATAATAATAATAATAATAATAATAATAATAATAATAACAACAATTAATTCGAGTACGCGAACGACGCGAAGTACCTGTTCTGTGTTACCTCTTTTCGATAATTCACCTCCCGACGAATGACGTGCTTCATCTCTCGTTGGTCGGTTTTGTTTCGATAATAATAATAATAATTCTAGTAATAATAACAGTTAATAAATAACGACTACGGTAAGATGTTCTCATTTTCGTTCTCCCTCCGTAGCAATCTTAGCAATGTTCGATCTGTTGTCCCTCGATATTTTTTTGTATTTTAAGTACATCATCGTTAACGCTCGATCGTTTTTTGTTTTGTTTTTTCTTTCCATTATTTATTCATCGTATCTTTTCATTATACAAAATTATTATCGCTATTGCGGGCTCTAAATGCTAAGGAAACTCTTTGTAAGAACGATTCTTTTTTTTTAGTTCCACAATTTCGTCGAGTATAATTGCATGAGTGTGTGTCTCGTTCGTGTAATTCTCTTTTGCGTTTCGCGCGTCTCACTCGCCGATCGTTACAGCTCGCGCTATCCTATCTCTCGTCTCGTCTCCTCACCTTTGTGTACTTCAGTCGGTCTCATCTTCGTTTGTTGTGTCTGCATTAATAATATCGTTCCCGCGTGCATTGCGAGGAGCCCGCGCGCGAAGATAAATGATTTGTATTGCAGAGGGGACTTCGTCCTCGTTCCTTCGATGCTTTTGTAATCCCTTACATCATTCAACCGTCTCCGTCGCTCTTTGTCTCTTCATCTTTGCGACGTATTTTTCTTTTTCTATTCATTTTTTCCGCTCCTTTCTCTCCCCCCCTTGGCGCCTTTTCTCGATTCCCCGTCCGCTCGTTAAATCTCTATTATGCGAAGGAGCAACGGAACGCGAGAAAAACGTCATTAACCGATTGAGAGACTCACGGTTATAGGGTAATACAAAGAGACAAGGGTAAACGAGAGAGGACACTCGACGGGACACAAGAGCGAGAGTCCTCCGGATAAGAACCCGACGTTATTGTTTGGCTCGCGGAATATTCCGAACGCGTTTCACAACCATCGATAAAGCTCCGTCGAGCTTTCGGTGAGGTCTTCTCAAACGTATCCCCCTTCGGGACGAATATCATGCAGACGAAACAAACGCAACAACGTCGTCGAGGAAGGAATGGAAGACTTTTTTTTGTAGATCACTCGCCGTAGAACCGAACGCTGCGCTTAGTCGTTCAATATTGCGTTGCGGACGAGATTCGGACAATTCTTTCGAGTTCTTCCGAGCGGCGCAAAAAACACCGGATAAAACACGATTTCCAATGGTTTTTTCTTGTAAACTTGCGCCCTCGGAAACACTCGTAATTGGCGAAATTTACCATTTTATTGCGAGAGACGCATTTGTGAGTTCTATTGGTCCGTGAATTTGTAATGTCGAAGTTTATTGCGGAAAACGAAAAAAAAAAATTATATGAATCGGTTGAATTAAAAAAACATTAATTCGAAGCCCGCTCCTAAAATCCTCTTTTCTTGTAACATTAATGCTACGCAACTATAGTGATGGACTCCTGTGCTGTTGACTTAAAAAAAAAAAAAAATCGCTAGAATGATTTTCATTTGCAGTTCAATTTTTTTCGTATGTTCGCCGAGCGGCATTATTATTCTTTCGATACTTCGGAGAAACGAGGTAAATGCTGTTTCGACGATATTGCATTTTCGTGTGATTGTACGAGCGTATTTTTTTGCTTTGTTTATTGGTTTTTTTTTTTATTCATCGGTGACGCGCTGTTTTCGCTGATGTTTGCATGGTTTTCGATACGCGATTGCTATTGGGAATCAACATCGAGTAAAAATGGTCGCCGTAGCCCGGTTGGTCGAGAGTTAACAGTTCTGTTTCATGAAAGTTTTCGCGGTTTCAATGGATAGCCTCGCAGAAAGCTTCTCGTTACTTGATCATTGATGCGCATTAAACTTGGAAACGTTTATTGAAAAAATTGTAGGTCGTGCGATCGACTCAAAGTAGTTCAAATGACTCCAGCAGATGCCACGTTGCTAAATGCGATTCCCCAATACAGTGAGACTCGTCGACCGAATGGCCGCGCATCTCGGAGCGCGATGTGTACATATTTACCGAGCTAGGACGATTCAACGTGTATGCATATACATATTATGTCCCGTACCCACGCCGCGGGAGGGGACTTTTTTTTCTCTTCGCGAGAGGAGTTTTTCATCCGCCTCTCCTTCTTCTTCTCTCGGGAAAAAACCGTGCCAGACCGCCCGCGGCCACTTGACGCGCGCGAGAAATAGGTCGGACGAGCGTTCGGGGACCTCTCTCGTGTTTTCTTCTGAAAAGCTGTGAAAACATTGTCATCCGTTCGCGATGATGATACGACTTGAGATGACGAAGGGAGACGGAAAGGAAAGGAAGAAAAAAAAAAGTTGTCACGCCCGAGCGAGGGAGAATCGAAGAAATCGACGGAGAGGAATTCACATCGATTTTTCGATAATCGAATGCGCCTGCGATCGATCGATGAAACGGAGCCTTGCCGATGAAGGGGCGAAATCGAGAATCTGTTGGAAATGCGAATCCGAAGGCTGAATAAAAATTGGTCGGACAGTCCGTTCGTTTGAGGCGTTTTAACGACGCTCGTCGATTGGGACGGTCATACACTTACAGATAATACTCACTATTGTCGCTGTTGTAGTGTTTTCGTTCGTTTCCTCGTCAACATTTGAGATTACGATAGGTGTTACGGTGTTCTCTTTTTTTTCGTTATTTTTTTGTTTTTTAATTTTTTCTCTGTTCTAACGTATAACAATCATAATTAATAATCGGATAAATGGTCTTGAGCGTGATGCAGCGATGTGCTTATCGTAAGTACATACAGGGAGGTCGATAGCTGGCTGCACGCACGAAAAGAACGCGCGAGCACGCACGACACAGAACAAAAAAAAAGAAGAAGAAGTCACGCATCTCCAAGCCTCCCCCCATTCAGCAAGGAATTTAGAAAAGATGAAACGATCTTTATTTTTATACCTGCCTTATCGCGCGTTCCGATCGTCTCTATTTACACAATTAACCATCCTCGTTCGCACAAATTATTTTACCTTTTTCTTTTTTTTTATAACGTTACTTATGCTAATTAATATCGTCTCTCTCGTTCACGTCGTTTAAGTTTTTTATTATATTCTCGTAAAATCTCCCGGGTATACCGACACTCTATAACAGACAACCAACGCTATTAGACAAGAGGATTTTCGTCGTAATTTGATAATAGTGGAGCTAACAATGACGGTACTAATTTGTCTTTTTTTTTCAATTTTTTCGTTTTCGTTCATTTTTAATAATCAATTAATGATGATAATTTGTCTCTTCGTGATAATAATGTATTTATAATAGTAGTAATCGATACATACACATGTATATATCATGCTCTTACCACGTGTATATACATGTATACATAATTGGGTTGTCGTTCATTTTTCTTTCGTTATATATAATTTGTAGAATATAATGTGGATTCTTTGATTAACCATACGAGTTTCGTAATACGTTACAGAACATATATATCTATATTTATCATTCTTCTTCAATAATGTTTATAATTATATGATGTACAATAATTTACGATACTTAATATCATAAATTTTCTCTCTCCTTCAACGTTCTTCCGCAATCGCGTTTTTCTTCTTCCGCTCTCTCGTTTGTTTCATTGTTTTTCATTGTCCAACCCACCTCCCCCATTGCGGCGCATTAGCCCTTTTGTCGATCCCAATACACACCTTGAAAGCGTTTTAGTGATATCACAGTGATTTCATTGCTCCAATATTATCGATAGAATTCGCATCGCGATAATCGAGAGTCGATGCGATCTTGTCAGACCCAAAGAACGCGACGAAATCGTGGAGATTTGACCCTTAAATTCGTTCATCTGGTTTTTTTTCTGTTATAATAGTTTTGTTAATCAACCGAATAATAGAGGAAAGGTTTTGACTGGAAAAAAGGAAAAGAGAAACAAAAAATAATTAGCGCCCCAGGATTATTCTGGTGCAGGGGTAATTGGTAGCGTTATTGTTGTAAAACCGTCGTTGAGCACCGGAAACCGGGGTTATAGTTGGTATATGTGTGCATAGTATAAACGAAAGCGCATTCTCCATTCAATCAGCCGGCCCACAAATAACTGGACGAACACGAGAGCGAGCTTTTCTTTTTCTTTTTTTTTTTATCGCCTTCCCGGTACAGACGAGTATTCTCGTTCTTTTGTGTGCTGCCCGGAAGTCGAGTAACGGGCGGGCTTACGCTACGTACGCGGGTCCCGGGAAAAAAAGTGGATTAACGTCGAAGGTCGTAGGAGCGAGCACCGCGGGTCGCACCTGATTTATTCAGTGAAAAGTCAATGGAGGTCTCTCTCCTTTTTTTTTTTCTCTCTCTCCCACTTCTTTATTTTATCCTCTTTCTCTCGTAGCTCCTTTCAACCGGAAGTCCATTTGTGTTTCGCGAGAAACGAGGGCGCCGCAAGTCCCGCGCGGTACATTAGCGACTGACAATTCAACGCTACCCACTCTCGATTTATCGTTCAACAAATGGAAAATAAGAATCAATAAGGTCTGATCGCGTTCGATCCCTACGACGAATTTGATTAGTTTTAATCATAATAAGTACAATAATATACAATACAATTTTGTGTGTCTCGCGTGTTGATATATTTTCGTTTTTTTTCTTTTTCTTTTTTTTTTTCATTCGTGACACTCGTGTCTTCTTGTGTACGTTCGAACGTGTGCGTGTACGATAAAACGTTTTCTCGGTATTACACCCATTTAACGTATGTGACTGACTTACGGGTAAGCGAGAAAAAAAATCTACACGATCCGAAAGCACTGTAAGTGTCCGTGTGTGTGTTTTTTTCTTTTTTTTTTTTTTCATTTGAAATCGTAATGATTGATCTTAGTGATAAATCGTAAGCTATAGTCTCCACGTTCCCGATTAATCCTCGAATATACACAATTATCTCAATCGGATGAATTGAATAATAATAATAATAATAACGATTTTTGGTGATAAATTTATATTATCGCTTATTATATCCTCACGTAACGATATTTGTGACACACAAAGAGATATTTCGAAAAAACTTCGCAAAAAATCTGGACCCGCCTCTAAGACGCGTCGCAGTTGTTACACGTATTTATTTCTCATTTACAAATTAATTATCGCTATGTCATATATAAGTGGTAATCATTTTATTACAGACTTACGAGTTATTTATAATGGAATTTCTCACGGTTCTCTCATTGCTCGGCTTATGCATTAATGTAATGAATTTTATCCGATGAACTATCGGATATATATATATATATATATTCTTTATTTATATATATATATATGTATACGTAGGTATGTATATTCATAGTATAAATATTTTGCATGGAACCGCGCCGTGTTACCCGAATAATGATCTTCCTAAGAATTAAATCGCTCCGCTGAATACACCGTGACATATATATATATATGTATTGATGAATACATATATATATATATCGACTACGCGATCAATGTGAAAACATTTAGAAACTGGTGTTATGTCTTCTTCGTATTCTCTTGCACACACACAAAATTGAAGAAAAAAGGAATTTTTTTTTTGTAACTTAATAGAACCCTTTTACCATCACGTTCAACGATCGTCCCGAAAAGATAACGAGAGAATAATTACAAGCGTAAACATTGAACGATATACTCACGATATTACGATTTTTGCTTCTCTCGGTGGACGCTTGGAGGAACGTTATCGATTGGTATATATATATATATATATATACTATATATATGTAGGTAAATTTTATTAATCATTTAATTGTCCGTTGCCTATTACCGATAGAAAATATTATCTCCACACGAACGGGGCGGCTCGGGTCGGAGGGATTGTCCTCTTCAATTGCTTGTTTCTTTTTTTAAATCTTCTCTATACACCAACTATTTGTTCGAAACTTTGCCGTGAGCTCGCCTTTTTTTGTGGCTATTTTTCTTTCCACGCCATCCCCCCCACCCCTTGTTATAACCGTCTCCCAACATCCGGAACGCGTCGAATGGGCCGCGCGAGCTCTATCAATCTCGTTTCAACGCTAATAATCTGTCCAGCGAACGACATTGCATTATCAGGAAATTCCATATTGGCCTCTCTCTTTCTCTGTCTCTCCCTCCCTCGGCGGATCCCACACTACCAGAAGCAAATGCACGTGAATTCGCGACGTACACGCACGCGTACAATCATGGCAAGCACAGTGAGAATGTTTATCGATTTATCGTCGTTGCACCGCAGCATGTACCGAGTATCGTGAGAGATCGGCGTACGCGGCGTACGCTTTGCGTAGCTGCCTTGTGTACTCCTACGCGAGTACACACGAAATTGTATGCATTTTTAAAAATTATTATTAGTTAAACTTTTTTTTTTTTTCAATTTTTTTTTATGCATATATATGAAGCACGTACCTCGTATTTCGAATGCGAGCGTTTGACGTTTTGTATGCACGAGAGCTCGCAATAGGTGCGGAACGCACGTGTACGCCCGCGTATCCATTTGCCTCTGGTTCCGTTTTGGTCGTCAAATTCGTTTCGCTGTTTGCGCCTGTATATTCTGTGTTGGTGCGTTTGTGTACAAACATTTTCGTGTCATTCTTTCGTGTTTTTTTTTTTTTTTTGTTCATTTTATTCATTTATTTTTTGTTCATTCGGTATTTCAGCCTAATCCCACATTGTTTTCATCTACAATTTGATCTAAACGTCGATCTAATTCAAAAAATCGCTTTAGACTGTCACCGCTAAGACACTAATTTGAATTTTATATAATTTATACAATTGGAATTCGTTACTCGTAATACGTATAACTAGATCTTCTTTTCTTTTTTTCTTTCTTTCTTCATTAAATTAATTTTTATTCTCAATAAGACGTCGACGATCGAGCGAGAGAGCCGATTCTGTACACAACCCTAAGCGTTTTTTTTTTATTCATTATTTATTCATTTATTTATTTTTCTTTTAAATAGTAGGAAACACGTTTTGCTCGTCTATTTTCTTCATTCTGATTTTTTAAATTAATTTTTATTACTCTTTATTTGTCAGTGATTATCGAATAATGTTAGTATCTCATTTATTCACTACTGTTCGTATCGTAATTAGATAGATTTGATCTTTCGCCTCGTTACACTTTATTTTACTCTTTTTTTATCATAAAATTTTTTTTTCTCGATTCGAATTTCGCAAACGGCCTTGTTGACCGTGGCTCCTTCGAGAGCGCCACGGCTAAAACGTACGAAGAATAGTATTATCATTATTACAGTATTAATTATCTTTACAAGTACAACGTATTCGTAGTATAACGTTTCCGTTACATTTTAGTCCTTTTTTGTTTTGTTTAATCTATTTTAGATTCATCTTCCATTTCCTTTTAATCATATTGAATATATTTTTAGATCAGAGCGGATTGTCGTTTCATGTTTTGAGTATGAATAAAAGTTATGAACGCAAAGTGATAAATCATATTCTGAAGTCTCGGACTATCGGTACAATTAATCGTTAGTAATGGCTACGGTCGTTAGCCCCCGGCGCGCGTTCTTTTTTTCCTCTCTTTATTCGTTCATTTTTTTTTATGTGCTTCACCGATACAGTTACATTGCACACGAGTACGCCGTGATATTTGCGGTACCGAAAATTGCAACGAGAGGAAAAAAAAGGCTACGCTCTCTCACCCGCCTATCACGAGAGCGGCGAGTTGTTATCGCGTCAACCGATGCGTTTCGCACTCGCAATTTCGTCGCGTATTCTCCCGTCCCAGAGAGGCGCGTTCTCGCGTTGTGTCATCGTCGTCGTCGACGACGGGGAGTGAACCGACGAGTGCTTTGCGGGAAGATAATTTTCTTTTTTTTTTTCACTCCCCCCGCAACTTCGAGGGTTTCCTCGTCGTCGTCGACGACGCAAAGCGCGGGTCAAGTGAGAGAGCCCAGTGGAGCGAAGTACACGCGCGCAACTTGCTCATTTTTCGTGTTTTTTTTTCTCTTTCTCCCCCTTTTTTTTCATCTCGTACTACATTAGTATAACTACTTTATATACATATACATAGCGTCGTAGGCTAGAGAGTTTCCGGAGCGCGAGACTGCGTAACGCAGTCACGTTCAAAGTTACCTAATTAAAAATTGTCTAATGTTCCTTCGTCTTCTCCTTTCTTCGTACTTCTTTGTTTTCTCTTTAAATACTAATTGGTGATTAAAACGGGGAGTTCGCCTCCCCGGCGAGGGGGAGGCGGACTCTCGATGACGCCGTGTCGATCGGCTCTCGAGACGAAGGGCGAAGCGAGGCTCTTCATTGAGCGACTACCCCTTCGACGCCTCGGCCGGGCGATGAGTCGTTTCGTTTTTTTTTTTTTTTTCTTTTTTCATAAATCTCGTTACGCTGGATTTACGAAATTTCCATCGTGGAATTCACCAGCGTTCTTTGGTCTCGACGTCGAGATCGCGCTGATCATTTTGCTGATGATCCGTCCGGGTCGGACTGTACACCGACCGTCCCACAAATCACTTGTAAAGTATCCTCCGAAATGCCCGACGAAAGTCCTTGTTGAATACCGTGTATATAACGGGATTGAGGGCGGAGTTGATGTATCCCAGCCAAAAGGCAACGACGAAAGCCGTGCCGGGTATCTCGACCGATGGAAACATCGGTTTCACGATGTAAAGGAAGAAGAACGGCAACCAGCAGGCTATGAAACTTCCCATTATCAATCCGAGTATGAGCGTCGCGCGTTTCTCTTTTTTCTTCGCAATTCTTTTCTTCTCGCGCTCGGGATCTCGGGGTTTCGGTGGCTTCACCTCCTCCTGTATATCCTTGCTGGCGTGCTTGCCCGGGTCCGCGGGTTCCCTCTTCAGCTTCCCGATTGCCTTACGGCCGAATATCGGCCTGCACAGTCTCAGCTTAAGAGGCTTGACAACCGCGCACCTGGACACCACGCCGCTGTCGGATGAGGAGGGATCGAACTCCGAGACCATGTCGATGTCTATCCCAACGCTCGGCGCTCTGCAACGCGCTGGTATGCTGCTCTGACTCGATGGACCCTCGCCGGAACCGTTCACCGATAGATTCGCTTTCAGATTCGTCTTCTGCAGCGGTATCGGCATATTTACCTGGCGTATTCATCGTTGAGATTATTAAAAGGTTCTCAAAAATACGATACACGAATTCATGATATGTTCGAGGTAGTCCTTTCGGGAAAATCCGGTCAAATGGAATCTTTCGGCAAATTTGTATCTGTAGCAGCCGAAACTCTACCAAAAATAAATCTCCCGATTAAGTCGCGCACAACTTCAAAAAACGTTAGGTTGTCGGATTGGTTTGGCAACATTTTTTTCTCATTAATAATTAATAACAGATTGGTATTATGCTGCAAAGTCAATATTTCCCGCACTTTCGTAAGTTTAATTTTTTTCTTAACCCATTTAGAAGTAATAGAAATTCTTTTCGTATCGTCGTTTCGTTCGGACTCTACCGAAAGGATTACTTCAAGGATGGTCAAGTCAGTTTCATTGTGGCGATGTTCGCCGAAGTATAGCTTTTTTTTCAACCGACCCAAAAATCTGAAAATGAATTTTTTTAGGTTTTTCTGCCGGCTAACGAAAAGAAAGTGGCATCGTCACAATTTAGCTGACTGGATCTTGATAACAATTTTATTTTCGCAACTCTCCCACGATGATATTTATGATCGATCAACGTGTTTTCATTTGGTCATCGATTATTTTTCGAGCTCTAATTCGTCGGTAAATCGAAAAAAATATTGAACATGTTTTGAAATATTGCGATATTACAGATAAGAGTCTCAGCCGCGAACACATCGCGGGAGGGCTGCGAAGAAATTGTGAAAAAGGTAGGGTAACTCAGTTTATGAGATACGGACCTTGAGCGTGTCTTTGTTCTCTTCGACGCCGTAACTGCCGCCTCCGGGATCGGCTTCCGAGGTGCTTACGTCGCTGGCAAAGTCACACGTGACGATCGGTATCTGAACGGGTTGACTCTCTATCGTGGCGACGTTTTCCACGGTGCCGGGCATTCTTCTTGTGTCTGTCGCCGGTGTGCTCTGGGTAAAGCTTGTTTGTCGTATGTCCGGTGATTCCGGTGGCAACGCCGGTTTCGGCCTCGGTGTCTTACGTATTCCTCGCCTCGCCCGAGCTTTCGCCGCGAAGTATATTCTTATGTAAACGAATACCATTATGCACGAGGGTATGTAAAAACTTCCGAGCGCTGAGTAGAGCACGTAACCGATGTCCTCCGAAAGCTGAAACACAGAGAGGATGGAAGACAAATATTAAATTGGTCAGATATTGTTGATAACAATTTTTAAACATTCGTATAATTAAGCCGTCGCGCTCTTAAAAAGTTGGCGAGTCCCGACATTTATCGACATTCGAGTTTCGCCTATCGAAAGTTCGATATTTGTATCGTTGCCGATTTATTCGTCGATTGATCGATTTATCCGTCGCCCTGATTGGTCGATATTTGGCAAGAGCTTTCGCGCCCCTGTCGTCGCCATTATCGTTAAAAGCGCGATCGCGATTCCTTGACGACATTAAAAGCTTTTAAACCTCATATTTTATTCGGTTCATCCAAGATGGTAATTTTTATAATTCAACTCCCGGAAGCACAGGATTTTTGAAGGGCTTCCGTAGTAACGTTAATTTCTCGCTTCGGTTGGAAATCGTTACAGGCGTTTTTTTTTTCAAATCGGTTTTTTCATCAACGTAAGCGAGCAGTTTTGGCCTCGTGGGTTCCTTGCCGAACGTTGTGGCTCTAATCATAGGAAGTACAACGGGAGCGAGCGCCAGGGCGCTTCCATATCCAAAGCAGATCGCGCGGATGTGTTTGAGGCTGAAAAACGCTCGTGGTGTAGGAGATTCGGTTCGAAAAAAGGTAGCCAGAGTGGATAGTCCGTAACGCTCCCCCCTTTCCCCGTATGTAACGACCAATCCCGGAGGCGCGGATGAAAATTCATGAAACTATGAATAATAATGTTTGAGCGAGAGAGAGAGAGAGAGAGGGAGGGAAAGGGCAAGAGAGCGAGAGGATCCTCCGAAGCTTCGACGAAGTGGAGTAAAGCTCGGCTCGTTTTTCCCCCGAGTTATGGTACCGTTTGCGAATTTTACCATACGAGCTTCCGCGAGCTCTATTTGCAAGCAAACGATTCATTCCTGTGTGTAATCGGGTAAAGTGTTCGCACACGGCTCGGGAATAAGAGAGAAATGACGAGAGCCGACAGTCCGAAGGAGCCAACGCAGCGCGGGAGCGAAAATTATTTAATAATCGGCGCGGGCTGTTTCCAGAGCCATTTTGCCGTCGGACGATCGATAATCCGACTTTGCCTTCCGTGCTGCTTCCGTAAAATGTTTTCTCGCGGGGAAAAAGAAAAAACAAGGAGAAACCCAAAAAAAATCGCATGCAAAGTACAAACTGGCGAGAAAACAAGCTTGCCACGCGAACATTCTTCTGTCTCTCGGTTGAAAAATAAAAAGAAAAAAAAAGGAAATTGATCGCCAGCCATCGAGTTCGTGGTCCAATTTCCAACAGCTCGCGATTCCCGCCAGGAATCGTGTGGAAAATTGAAGGGCGCAAGGTTGGCGTCACGGCATGCTGCTCCGAATCATAATTTCTCATGGTTCGCAGGAACAAATCATCAGTATCAAACGCAGAAAGCCATACAAGATAATCCATCGGTATCCCAAGAGAAATTCTCCCGGCGTCTTCTTCACGCGCTACTCGACTTCGGTACCTTCGTTTCTTTTCTTACCAGAAGATTTTCCTTCCTTGCCGTCGCTCTCGGATTTTTGGGACGAGAGAGGCGAGGAGAGCGAAAAATATAGAGTGCGAAACGACGGTCGCACGCTCGGCTACTTCTCTCCAAGCCGAGTTCTCTTATCTTTCTCATCAGGCACGGCGCACAGTCGCTCGCTCGCTATACTAACAATAAAGCGAATAGTGCCCGCGTTAACGATAACAACCGCCACGGTATCTCGTTTTCTCCGGTACGCGTCATGAAGCAAACCCGGAAGATAGAAGAAGAACGCGGGCGCCCGCGCGCTTTTCGTGTGGAGATTCGAATGGAGAAATTCCGGTGGAAATAGAGGGGTCAGGGATACGAGTCGAGGTGGCGAAGCCGAGAGAATGAAAATGAGAAAAGATTTTGTTCTCTTTCGCTCCCGTGAACAGCGCGAGATCCTTTGGTTCTCGACTTCGCTCTCGACCTTCACAACTGAGGGGATAGCCCTTTTTTCTTTTTTTTTACGGCACTGAGGGAAAGAGAGAGAAGTACACTCTGATCTCAAGGCATTCTACTTTCTCCTTTCTTTCACCTTTTTTTTCACTTTCATATTCGAGCTCTGTTTGCGAGACCGGAGCAAACAAGGGTCTTGACTATGGTCCATTTCTCTGTACAGCGGAAACCCCATAGACGATGTGATAAGAGTGTGTTTATTTTTACATTGTTAATATGCTCTATTTTATTTAGTTGTTTTTTTTGAGATCGTTGATCGGTGCCTGGTAGGAAAAAGAGCAAACTAAATCTACCTGAGCAAAGTGAAAATAGAATTTTAATAACTATTCCGTTTGATTAACCATATGCGAATTTAATTTGGATGTAAATTTTTCGTTCCAATGAATAAACAATGACGTAGCTAAGCGTTGAATGAGAATAATTAAACTACAAGCATGGCAGAAGGAATCGTAATCAACATAAATTCTGGCTTTACGCTGATGAAACAGTGGATCTTAAATTATTCAGTTAGCCTTCGGTACGAGCATTTATGAATCATGAGTCATTTGATAAATAGTTTATTTATCCTTAGGAAAACGTACCAAGGCCTCGGTATTGAAATAATTGTTGTTCGCGCGAATCTTCATTTGAGAGAGTAGAGTTTATACGAGCCGCTTCTCCCACCGCCTCAAATCGCCGTCCATTAGTCGTGCCAATTTCGGTTGAGCTCGGAAGTACACATCCGGCTCTCGCGCTCCATTCGATTCCCTTTTTTTTTCTCTTCGGCTCTTTCTTCGGAGCAATTATAACGATATCCGACCTTCGATATGAGAGAAAAAAATCGCAATTCCGCAAAGCAGAGACCGTGTCACCCGATGGCGCGAAGTGGTTCGAAGATTTTCGTCGACATTATAACAGCTCGTGCGCTATTACAGTCTCTTCGCGAGAGCTGTGCGAGGCGAAAACGAGAGTGTCGCGTTGTCTGAACGTGGAAGTGGAAGGAGCAATAGCCGTCTTTGGCTAAGAGAGAACGGGCGTATATACCAATATATATATAGAAAGAGAGGCGTATATACGCGCTCGAAGAGTATCCACGGAATGTGAGAGAAGCATCAAGGAGAGAATCCTCTGCTCGACGAGCTTGCGACCCCTCGACATGGTGTGGGAGCGTCGAGGCTTATACGCGTCACGTATCCCGTAGTCGGGACACGTGGCGTTCTTGGCGGCACGTTCGTAAGGCCACAGTTGAAGCACACACACACACACTAACCCACACGCGCACAATGTAGCGAGAGAAAGAGTGTGAGAGAGCGAGAGGCAGAAGCTTCACCCCAATTAAGTTCAACGGACCCGAAAAAGCTGGCGCTACCTCGTACTCTGGACGAAGGTCTTGCCGCATCCTCGGATTCCGAAACAGAGTGGGCTACAAGCGTGGGATAGAGAAGTATACCTACCTAGACCTCACGACGTGAGATAGGGACGAGTCATACCGGAGGGACGGATAGACAAACACGCGGCCGTGAGCGAGGGAATCCGGACGATGGGAGAAGACGTCGACGGATGGGAAGAGCAAAACGGTGACCCAATTAAATTTGCACATTCCATGCCCGCTTCGAGAGTGAGAGGGAGAATGAGAGTCGAGCGAAAGTGGAGTGGAAGGAAGGAAGAGGCCGCGCCTCGTGGAAAATGACGAATTCGTCTCGCGAGTTACATCGCTCTTCCATCCTCGTTGCCCACACAACTCGCGCTGATTTTCCAGGCTCTTCGCTGAAATATTCGTGGAGATCTCCCGTTTCACCTTTTCCCTCGCGGCAGACTATCCGGACTTTTTTTCAACCCTCCGCCTTCCAGAGCTCTTCGTTGCTCTCGCGAGGCACTCGATCTCTTCAACTCTCTTAAGCTCCTCCGTCGAATACAAGCGTACATAGGCTGGGTTCCTTTCTGCGTTTACTTTTTTTCCTCATAATTCCCTCCGCCGATGGTGAAACGACGTTCTTTGGGATATTAGCCATTCCTTCGCGAAGGAGGCGAGGTTGCGTGGTTTTAATTAACGCCAATGTCGTACCTTGGAACTCGATTCCTTTGTGGCTCACTCGTGATTGACAGACTCCACTTCTTTCTCTCCTTCTACTTCGAGTTCTGCCGCTTTCTTTGTTTTTTTCTTCTCGTCCCTTTTTACTCGCCGCCTCTCGCGAAACTCCGTTCACGGGCTCTGAACCCTTCTTTCTGCTCGCATCTCACGCTTCTCTCACACTTTCGTACCGCAAATTCGCCGAGGCCCGTTCTCCTCCCACCCTCATCCACTGGCTTTTCCACCCTTGACAAGAACTACATAGTTTCCTTGTTACGACACTCGCGCGTTCCCTCTATGTTCTCGCCGCTTTTGTCTCGGTCTGCACTCGCCAACGCTGAAAACTTTTCACTTCGAAGTCTAAAACTCTCGACGAGGGTCGAAAGAAATTACCGGGGGCGTCGATGAAAAGCTTTGGGAAAGGGAATGAAAGAGAAAAAAACGGAACGTGAGCGAAATTTGAGGGAAGGAGGTGCGAGCAGTACTTGGATTAAATTACGCAATTGGGGATGTAAATGGTACGGGAAATGGGATTCACTATCCGCCAATCACGGGCACGGAGCGGACCGCAATTTTTGCCCTTGTAAATTCACCATAATGAAAGGGGGTTAAAGTAATCGAAACGTTTAAATTTCAAGAGAAAAAAAGGAGAAGAATCCACAGTGTTAAAATACTGGAGATAAACTTATAAGCAACGCCAGTAGGATGAGGAGGAAGTTGGAAACGAAACGCGCTCGCGATCCCGAGCGTCCGAGGTACTCTCAAAGTGAAATCTAATTTATGTTAATTTATAATGCGCAAGCACTTTGCGGTTTACTCGATGAAACGAGCGCGACGGAGAGCGGAAGGGAGAAGCGAGGAGGGAGAATTCATCGTACCTTTAAACCTCAAATGAGGCAAGGATAGAGGCGGCCGTAGCTATCGCAATAAAGAGAGGGAGAGAGAGAGAAAAAGAGGCGTTCAGGGAAAGAGAGAACGTGGAAGAGAAAGAGATCCTGGTGAGTCCCGGTGGTGAGTACCGAGCGACCCGCATCGCGAATCGACGGTACGTGACGCCGCATGGCCACAGAGTTAAAGCTTCCGCTGGCACCTTTCGTTGCCACCGCACAACGTTCAACTTCTCCAACCAGGCCACTATCGCGCTCTCGTCGTACCGTCGTTCTCGCCGACAGAAGCTTTCGGGCGAATCAGCCGCCGGAAGATTGCGGGACCACGCAAACGACAAAGGCTGTTGCGCCGGGCTAGTCACGCGGTGTTCACTTACGGAATCCCGAAAACGCTTTACTCGTGCCACCCTTCTTTGTCTTTTCGCAATTTTTTTACCCCTCTTCCTCACGGGGAGTCAATTCTCGCGAGCTGCGAGCAAAATCTACGTTATTGGATTAGCAATCGGAAGACGAGACAAAAGTCTGCAGGAGAAAAAAAAACATCTTCACCATTTCTAGAAAAGGAAAATGAATTGCTGTTGAAAATCCGCTATAATCAAATTCTCGCGGCTTTCATTTGTGAAATTCTGAAAAATATTTATCAATTGATTCGATATTTCTTTTTCGGCGAAATTTCGCTAGAAAAAGACGTTTTTCGTGGAAGCATCACCGCCAAATTGGAACTATTACCATCGCCACTTTTGAAAATTCTTCGTTGTATTTTTGTTTTTTCGAGATCAAGATCCATTCAATTTGGTTTTGTTCTTCCCTCGCTTTTTTTTATAGGACATTTCCTGCTCTTTTTTTTTCGCTCCGTCTTCGTTGCATCGAGAGACTCTTCCATCCTTTAGGTTCTTTTCTTTCGGCGGTCTTTAGCCAGTCGCGATATCGTCACTGTGCCATCTCGTATTTATGGCGGCTCGTTCGAGGCCGTTTTTTTTATTTTTATTTTGAATGGCTCACCCAGAGGATTCTCGCGGGTTTTCAGTATCGTGTATAGGCGGATACAGTATACTCGGGTATAGTTATAGCCGGCTAGTATGTAATCTCCCTTGGGGGTAGTTCGCTACCGGTACCGCTACCCCCCGCCGGTTTCTCTCCCTCCTTTGTCTCGGCGATATCATCCGGATCGACTCGCGTTTTTCCCAATACCCAACCATTCTTTTCTCCCCGCTCTGTACTTCTTTATCTTCGTGCCGCTCGCTCATTGTCTTTGTGTTTATCTCTTTTCTTTTTTTCTTATTCCTTTTTTTCGCTTTTTCACCTCCCCTCTCGAAGCAGCGGAGTCCGCGCTTTCTTTCCGATCGTTGTGTCTTTCCGTTTCCTACGAGCACCCATTTATTTCGCCGAGAAACTCCACTGCCGACCTTCGCGGATAACAGCTCTTCGCGCATTAATCGTTTCTCCGGCTCCGCGTTTCGCGCTTCCACGAATCTTTTCGTCGTCTGGTTTTTCAGTCGCGAGCGCCATCGATGTCGGAGTTTCCTTTGCGCCCCTCCAAACCCACCCCAGCTTGTTCTGCAAAACGACGGGCACCGCGCCTCGAAAACTGTACGCGAAACAACGATTTTCCACCCCCGTCACAATTTCCCGCAGAGAGGCGATTGGCCTTGCAAATTAGAACGAAATTTGCGGGACGCGTAAAAAGCGCGAGCTTCGAAACGACCATGGAGAATGTTGATCGACCCTCTGGAAAGGATGGTCCGCAAAAAGCTTCGAAATGCAACGTAACGACGTGGCGCAACTCCCTCCTAAAGGCGCTTTTTCTTTTCATTTTTTTTTTTTCGAACGCAACTAGAAGCAAACTGCAATCGACTATGTTCTTCGCTCATTGTTCCAAACAATGTCTAATGCCGCAACGTTAAGTTAACGGTAAAGCTTATTTGCTCCGTTTCTTCGGCGCGCTCTCGGGCTTTCTGCTCGTCACGCTTGTTGTTTTTCGTTCGTTTCATTACAACAATGGAGCCGAGAAGCGCGGCAGCAGTAGCGTAATTTATGACCGTCATTCAATTACCTCCCGCTATAAAGTTCTCTCGATTCGCTTCTTTCGGATGCCTCGATGATGTCAACGGCGTCGCGCGAGGAAAAACTGAGCTTGCAGAGAAGGCAGACGAGTCACGACGATGTAGTTTGCGACTCGCGAATTGTTCACCGGCCACATCAATTACTTCGACTACTTCGAGCGATTCGCGAAGATCGCAATCAACTACGGAATTGCGCTCCGTGACAAGTGAAAAATTAATCGGAAGAGAAGAAGAAAAATTTGAAAATTCAGACACCCCGAAAATACAATAACAAGCGTCATTGCGCTTGTTATAGGCAAACAATTTTCTTCTTATCGCATTATTATCTAAATAAACATAATTGTCTACCAATGGATGGTGGAATCCGTAACTAAGAACACAGAAAAGCTCTCTTCGTGAGGAATCAGAAAGAAAAAATTAGGCAGTGGACAAAAAGCGACGGTTATGGGCAAGCAATGTTGCAATTTTTATAGCTGCGATTTTTTAGAATTTCCTCGAGAAAAATCATGGTCATTCGCCACAAAATCACTGTGTCAAATGCCTAACAAAGTATCCCATCCCCTTGAAACGCCGGAATCTCGCTCATTTGCACCAGCGAACAGTCGTCAGTTCGCTAAATTGCAACGCGATGTAACACAGCTGACCCTGACGATGGAGAAACCATCGGCGACGATCGAGTTCCATGCACGAGGATTATCCTTTTTCTTTATATACGTATCGTGAGATTGACACTTTTTCCTTCCGGTCGGTCTCGTACAAGATTTTCCGACCCACATGTCACCCGCGTATTTTTCGGACCTCGCGTATTCTCATTCTCGACACGCTCTCTTTCTCACGGGTGAGCTCCTCTACCCTTTTTTCTTCCTTTGCCTGTCCTTTTTTTGGATCGCCCACGGATAACAATACGGTCAAGCCGATCATTTTTCATCTTTCCACGGTTTCGTCGGATACTCAGGGCCTCCCCCCCCGTGTCATCATCAAAAGCACGGATGTCGCTTTTGCAGATACGCACACACGACCGCGCACAATACCCTTATATGCACAGCTTACACTCGATTTCTTTGTCGCGAACAACCGCATTTTTATATTTTCCCATCCCCTATCATAGCCCAACAAAGATACGCGTCTCACAAAGAAGAGCC
Organism: Ischnus inquisitorius; assembly: GCA_963924025.1. NCBI lineage: Eukaryota > Metazoa > Arthropoda > Insecta > Hymenoptera > Ichneumonidae > Ischnus > Ischnus inquisitorius. The sequence goes on along the minus strand of OZ001254.1, from coordinate 13,967,441 downwards.
TGGAAGACGAGTGTTCCAACGTTTCGCGTGTGCCGACCGAATATGTCGAGTCCGGCTCGTTAACGAAATCCGGCAAGTGGCCCCCCGGTGTGGGGTTGCTCTCGTGTGTCGAGGAGGTCGAGGACGAGGCGAAACGTGCGACAATGTCGTCGGCACGACACGATGTAAGCCTTGTAACGGTTGATGGAGGATAGACGCGAGTGTGAGCTTTTATCAAGCAGGCAGAAGCGTGGCGAAGATGAAAGTCGCCAACGGCAGCGAGAAAAAAAATAAAAACTAGAAAGCATAAAAAGGGCTAAGAGAGCTTGAAAAAAAAAAACGATGTATACATAAATAAATAAAAAAAGTAATTCTCGCTCGCCGCGCGAAACTCGGAGAAATGAAGTGCCGCAAAGGTAGTACGTCGTTGGGGGAAAAATTGCACGGTTTCCACTGTACCGTTCCGTGTTCCAGAGTCGCGGGGCGCTACACGTTTCGGTGTAAAAGCGCCGACTCCGCTGCTTTGCGGCCAGAGTAAAATAGAAAGATTGTGGAGCGTCTAGTACCTACGTAAATTCTCGCGTCCATACGTACATACGTCTATGTATAGGTATACACGAGAAGTAGCAACCAGTATCATGGTTGGCACGAGTAGGCAACCACGTGCTCCTCAGGGGAAGCGAAAGGTTGGAGAGATGGGAGGGTTCGTTATTTCAGGTGTCTCGTTATGCGAGCCGCCCACGGCGTTCCACGATGCTGTGATACCGCGAGCTTGCCGAGGCCACAGGCTTTACGCATCGTTGCATGCACGGAGGCAAAAGAATGGAAAAAAAAAGAAAGAGAACAAAAAAAGTGTGAAAAACCTCAAGAGACTTAGACGACTGACACAAGGGCATAGCGATATAAAGTTAAAGACTCGGGGTGCGGAGTAAGTACGGGTCTCTCCGGGAGAATTGAAGAACGGAAGATCCTCGGCTGTGTAGTTCTTCGTGCGAGAGCCAGGGTTCAAAGTATTCGTCGTAGATGGAGTCCGCACGTGCTCGGACTCTTGGAAAGTTGTTTAACGATGTAATGACTATCGGATGAAATATCGCGGAATGGAATGAAAGGGGAGGGATGGACGGATCGATCGCGGATGCCGAAGATACGTAAGCAGAGGTGGATACGTATAGGAAGCAGAATCAACGGAACGGTATTCGCAGGGGTCGTTGTTGCGGTCGAACGAAACTTGGTCAAACGTTCGAACTTCGTTAGGTATCGTACAGTGGTTATTGAGCTTACGAGGCCATTGGCCATAGTTCCGCGTGCGCGGAATAGCCGCCCTTGTAGTCGATACTTTGTGAAAGCTCGTATCGCCGCTCTCCTCCCTCTCGGTCCCTTCGGCTCCGTCCGTACGCTTTAACTCCGGGTTATTTCGACCGCATCGTGTGGAATCAATTCAAACAACGTAAAGTAGAAAAGCGTAAACCTAGCGAAAATCGCCGGTCGTGTACAGAATTCGCTATAAATGCCGCGAACCTTTGATCGCAACTCTTGACTTCCGACACGCACAAGTTGGTTTCCACGTGTATTGAGCCAGAAGGAGAAAGCGGGTAATGAAAGACAATCATAAAGAATTTCGTCTCAATGAAAAGAGGGCGAATATTCGTCTTCAAGACTCCTGATCAGCGTATTCGTGACGGCGAGGAATCGCAGTGATTTACGATTGGGTTTCGTTTGCGATTCGACAAAGGCAATCGGTAAGGATGGAATAAAAAGAAATGAAGAAAAGCGAAGTACAAAAGAGCGATGTGAAGGAAAAAAGGGAGCGAAACATGCGATGATTGAAGAAAGAAATGTTGGCATTACGGTTCATTCGGGAAACGTTCGTTTTCTTGCCGAAGGCACAGAGCCGCGTTCCCGGGACGCGGGGCTTTGAAACTCTGAAAGCCTCTTCCGTTTCGGTCTGTATCGCCTCCTACCCTCTCTCATTTACCTCGTTCCTATCTGTAGCTTCGCCTATATCTGGCTCGTCGTCCGACTAAAAGCTCATGATACAGACGCACGCTCGTTTGCCACCAGAGAGATACGGACTAGCTTCGGGCCGGTCATGTACTCTCTACACGTATAGCAAGTAACCATATACAGGCCATATACGGGCAATACTTACTACTACTTGGTTATACCCTCATGTATCGACGGGCCGGTCGCAGCTTCGCGGGCACAAAGTCTTTGTGTCGTCCTTGCCGTCGCCGACCGAAATTCGGAACCGCCGTAGCCGGCGTTGGCGAGGTAAAGACGCGTCCCAAAGAGATAGACAGACAGATAGATAGATATAGATAGATACAGATATACCCGAGACACAAGTAGTCGAGGCCACATTGCGGTCGGACACTACATAGCTCGGGGCGCCGCCAATGCCACCCTCGTTCACTTCATCCCTCTCGCACTCGCACCCTTGACGTCTCGAATCGAAACGCTTTGGCGGAGCGATCGCCGTGTCGCGTGCTTATCGTACAAGGACAACTGTTTGCTCATTCACCTTCCACCTCCGAATGGTAGTTAAACCGGAGGCGGTCGCGATGAGTCCCGAAACGTGTTTCAATCTGCGAACGGTACAGTCAAATTTTTTTGAGAAAATCACGGATATTCAGGTGAAACATTGGCAGTCGGGCGAATTAGAAATGAAAATAAAAAAAATATTTGGCGTTTTTTTATACAGAGAAATTCGGTTCATTTCATTTTTTAAAGTCACGAGATGTTTTTATTTTTCTACATTTATATTTACACTCGACTGAATATTTTGTATATTCCGCAAAAAGATAGTTTCACATTCCGTGAATACAATTTATGTGCTCCATGGAATTCTTTTCCTTTTTCGGCATTTTCCAGTTACGCGAATATAGTAATCACGGGAATAATTCATCGCTCATTATTCACCGAATTGGCGTTTGTAGCCTCGTAATTAATTGTTATCCGCCCGTAACGCTGCGAGCCCGCGTTGCACAGGCCGCGAGCACTCGATAACGATCAAACAGGCCGCGGGAGTGGAAAATGATTGGAAGCAAAAGGTCTGTTTGTCGTCGAATCGATGCGATCGGTTCTAATTTCTCTGGTAAATCGTCACCACTGCACTTCTCGCAAATTCACCTTTTTCATCCGTTTTGATTTGTGTTTTTAGTAGACCTCTCGCAGAATAAAATGTTGATTTACTACAATAATAATACCGAGGTGTTATTAACAAATTATTGAAAAGAAAAAAATGTATCAATCATCAAAAAGTTACCCGGCAAACCAACTTTTTTTTCAAATGAAAATAATTTGTTAATTTTCCCGAATACATATGAATTTTTTTTGTTCAATTATCTAAAATTGCATTTTTTCCAGACAAAATAAACGAATGGAAACGCAGATTTAAATAATTGAACAAAATTCTGAGCAAAATGAACAAGTTATTTCCATTTAAAAAAGCGAATTGGATTGCCTAATGATTCGTTGAACATTGATGTTTTTCCTGAATTTTTTACTAATGTTTCGGTATTATTATTATGCAAAACCAATATTTTCAGCACCTACCATATGTCTCGGCTTAGCCGGAATCGGGCTTTGCCGGAGTGCACCGAAAGGATACAAGTGATACGGCAATTCATCGATCCATTATTAAAAAGCCTGTTCGCGATGCTCTGACGAGGTTCCAAATTAAGCGATCCTCGAGTCAGCCATGGCGGCTTCATTAATCGTACAACGTTCAATTTTCGCAAATACGCCGTCGAGCGAAGTGGTGCATTATCGAAATAAAATTGCGCCGGAGAGGCATTAACCGCGAATGTTGCCTCTGCGTTACGGCAACTTCATAACGCGTTCCAATTATTCGACAATATCGAAGTAAAATTATATTGAGTAACGTTCGGTGATAATTCCAGAGTTTTTGGGTCACCGGGGTAGTCGGGGGAGATTGGATCGAGGAGCGGGAAAGGCCGGGGGGGGGGGGGGGGGCAAAGGTTGAAAAATATGCGCGGACGACGGTGAGAGTTTATTGGAGAGCATTAAGCCGTCAAAATTTCATTGGTTTCGCACGAGGCGCGGTATAATAGTGGCGTTACGGCCGTAGGGTTTGTATAACTCTCGTAAAATGGCGAAAGAGAAGTAATGGAGAGTCGCGGAGTTAGAGAGGAGCAAGTGTGTACGATGATGAAGGCTCTCTCACGGTATTATCGAGCCGAGCGTTAACGGTGCGGCGCCGGAAAGCGTTCGCGGAGCTCCCGAAACGAAACTCCGATCGTTCGTCGTCGGTGTTCGCGTGCGCCGCGTAGCTGTACGTCCCGACTGCCGTACGTATAGCGGGTAATTCGAATTTCAATTTGGAGTCGGCGAGGAGGGGCGAGAGGGCGAATGGGGCCGGAGCGATCAGAGTAACGGAGAGGGTGAAAACTATGCGGGAACCCATGGCGCCAGAAATTGGCGTTTCGGAAGCTCGAAAAATCATACGTTTCGAACGAATTCGCACTCGTTTGAGTAAACGAGCCGCGATAGCGGTGCCGGCATGTACTGCAGCCTTTCCGACGCGTTTTCATTTAATTACGTTATTGTGTACTTTTATGAAACGACTATGTGCAATATAACACAATATTTTGCAATTTTTCTGTAATTTCTTTTGCCAATTTGGGGAATATTTTCTAACGCTGGCGTATTCTAATAACAAAATAAAAATGTTGTAACACCGTCTAAGAGAACTCATGATCAGTTCGGTACAATCAACTTTTTCTGAAGTCACCAGACTATAAGTTCTTGGGCCTCATAATCTTTTTTCGGAAATTGTTTTCGCAAAAGAAGGGAATAATTCTGTCAATATTGGCTAGTTCGTATTGCCCCAGTCTCGGCAAACGTTGATAGCGTTGAGAAGAATGCGCGTAACGAATAGCTCGAGCTTTGCGCCGCGCGGCTGGAAGGAATTATTTGCCCCGGTTAAACCGAGTAATTCTAATTTGACGAGAGGTATGAGTAAAAGAGAGGGAGAGGGAGAGAGACAGACAGAGAAAGATAGGGGGGCGGCAGGTAATGACCAGCCAGGAGTGGTTTTAGTCGCGGTGGACCGGTGCGGCAAATGCCACAGAGAGGATGCGCAAATCCATTCGAACGCGTTATTGGCCCATTATAACGGCAGGGGGTTGAAACGGCGGTATGGCAGTGGCCGCGTTGTGTGAACGTGTGTGACCAAAGCAAACTAATAGGCGGCGCAATGAATACCGAGGTGGTTGAAGGGGGGAGGTTCGGAGTGTCTCTCCGCGCGTTGGATAACAGTCGGGAATGTTGGGAGAGAATCTGGCCAGGTACATAGACGGATAGGGTTACGTTTCGTAAGCATTTCACGTGGTCGAGATATCCGATCGAATGCAACCAGAATCAGAAGCAACGCGATAGAAATGCGGGCACGCGAAAGCTTGACCGACCTCACTGGGTCTCGCAGGTACCGGTCGATGTACCCGCCCGCTTTTCGCTCCGATACACTCGACCCGAATAACACATCTGCGACTGGGTTAATGTCGCGTCGAGGAGCGAAAACCCATTGCGGATGGAGAATCGCCGCGACGAGTGAGTAAACCCGGCGCACTTGCTCGTGATCCGAACTTCGCGCATCCACGGTCCTGGAGATCTCACTCCTGTGTCGTCGCACTGTTCAACCCGGTGTGTGATTCACGTTGCCCCATATTTCATTACCCCGACGTGCGCTATTCTCGTTCCCGGGAAGGCCGGCCGAATTGCGAGAGTCCCTCGTGGCCGAGGAGTGTTCGCTGGTTCGTGAAAACTGCTCGGTACACCGATCGGTCGACTACGAGTAGTTAGCTCTCCCGATGAGTTTAAACCGAAAACCGTACGTGGCTCGACTGCCGACCGTGATACCGACGTCTATTATCAACAGTTTCCACGTCATAGGCTGATTCTTGGTATTCAACCCGTTGCACGTTCCATGCACGTAACCATTCTATCGGTGCTTGTATCGATATAGGGCTTCGCAGGGCTCAAAAGTTCGCACTTCGTTTGTCTATTTTACAAAAATGTCTCACCTCTGCCGTAACTCTTGCCAATTAAAATCCTTTCCCCTTCCCTGTATCCCCATTTTTTACAAAGGGCCTTAGAATTTATCAAGCCTGGCCGGAAATTCAGTGTCCACCTCTCGCCCTACGGCCCGCTACTCCGTCTCCCTTAGGAGGGACTTAGCTCAAGCCGGGACTTAGAAAATTTCAGGTCGGTGAGCTGCCCGAGGAGGCAGAGGGAATGTTGTTTAAGTCCATCTTAGGACGACTTGGAATATTGCGAGCCAAAGCCCATCTAGGAATTCAGAATATTTCGACCTTGAACGGATTGTCTACGATTGTGGTACACGCTGGTGTCGGTGAAAACAGCGAAATCTTTTTATATACCTAGATATAATCTGTAGATGTACGCTGCATTTAGAATTCTAATGCAGTTGATTGCTGTGTGTTACCACCGTGAAACAAGCGAGCCAGTCAAATGTTCTCGACATGGGTAACACACGTGGTTTACTGCAATGTCTGACCAGTGCCCACTGTTTCCACTTGGTCGGCCTGTGCCAGCCTGGCACGGCAGTTCGCGGCTCTGTTTTTTTGCCATCACCGCGATACTACTGAAATTCAATCGCATCGACGATCCAGTTCTCGTGGTTTACTAGCTTGTGTTTTCTGTCTCTGGCACGAACTTCCCAGTGCTAATAGAATATACGAAGTGAGGGTAAAAAAAGCAAAAAAAAATTGGGGGAGAGCCCGTGGTTGAATTGTACGTTTGACCGCTCGACCCTGCAGCGCAACGCAGCAATTTTTCCTCGTCCGCCTAATACAGACACGCTCCACTGAAAATTCCCCGTCAACGAGATCGTTAGTTTGCTCATCTCTGTCTCTGTGGTTTAGCCGCCCCGCCATAGACTCTGAATGAAGCAACCGTTTCGCTGGGGGAGTCTCTCTCTCTCGCCATACTCGTCGCAGAACTCGAACCAGTGGAATTTTATTAGCGCGCCACGTTTCTACCCCCATCGCCCCCTCCCGTTCCAACCCTCTCTCACGGTTTTGCTGAACTATCCTCACGGCACGCTCTTTCCCCGACATGTCAGCCGCTGCAAAAAGCTTCGGATAATGGTCGTACATTCGCTCGTCGGTGCGAAACGCTGCTGCAGACCGCACAGACCCTGTGCCTGCGCCGCTGCGACCCGCTGCCGGTGCTGTATTACGAACCGAGCTTGAGCTATAACCGTAACCGCGTGACAAACCATAAAGATACGTCCACGAGAGAGTGAGTGTGTGCGCGCGCGAGAGAGCGTGCAGATACTATAGTATGATTCATAATAACTATGTTACCTCTTTTCATTCTTTGCTTTTCATTAAATAAAAATCAATGTTTACAATGAAAAATCACATCGCATTTTTTTCAATAATAATAATATTAATAGCTTTTCAAATTGAGATTATTAATCGATATGATTTTCATTCGAAACCAATTATTCTTGTTTTTGAGACTAGTCTTGGAATGAAATTCAAGTAAATTATTATAATTCTAACGATTATTCTTATATTACGAAAAAATACGATTTTAGTTTTCATTGCAATTTTATTAAATAAGAATCGAAGATGAACCAAACAGAGAAATTTATTATGAGCCGCGCTGTATAGTGCTAAATCGTTAGAGAAAGGGGTTGTGACACAGGGCGAGATAATAGTCGGGCTATGCACCGATATATAAGCCGACGAGCTCGTTCTCCCGGCTAATTCCGACACTCCGTAGGCGTATGCACCGTTTTAATCTTTTCGTTTTTATCCACATTTCTTTCTCTGCTTTTCAACCTTCTATTTCATTTTCCATTTTCTCAATTCTCGCTCATAGACCGTCCGTAAAGTTTTTTTTTCTGAACTTTGCAAGCCGTATTTTTTCCCTCAAATACAATTTTTTGTGCGTTTTAGCTCAGGCACGCCTTATTCGCCAGGCGGGCGCGCCGTTCCTGTTATTTTCCAGGACGATTTTTTACCGCACAAGCAAGCGAGCATGCGTCGTATTCACGGCGCTACGGAGCGACGGTCTGCGACACGGCGACTCGACCAGGGCTGATACTATATCGGATAAACCGGAGGTTATGCGTGCGCGTAAAAGGGGGATAAAACGAGACGAAATTCCGGCTTGGGCCTCGCTTCCGAGCTATCTTTTATTTAGGACCGAGCGTGACGAGGGTTAAACAAACAGGACCCGCTGTTCCCGATTAATGCGACCGCAAAATGCGCACGCGCATGCATGATGTACGCACCAACGGCATGTAACGCGGACGCGGCGTTGAACAAACTCGTGAATACATACATATATCCTGGTGAATGTCTCGCGAGTTTCATGGAACTCATCGTCGAGTGTACACTCTCAACGGGATCGTATAGTTAGCGAAGGCACAATTATTGGCCGCACGATAGTCCAGCGCCGTACAGTCATCGGCAGGCGCGTAACTCTTCGCGAGACCGTGCGAATTCGCTACTTCAGCGCTACAGAGCTCAGCGATAACTGTCGAGGTCTCCATCCGACTCGGGCGATTTATCTCCGCGTAGTTGAGAATTTTTCATCGACACAAAGAGAACGCACAGCGACAGAGCTTCGACGATAACTGCACAGAAATCAACCACCGCATTGCTTATCACGCAGGTTTTTTATTGTACTCCTCGATCTGTGATGTATTTATCGCTCGTCGATCGGCGCCGCCTCGTTGCCTTCCGCTCGTTCGAATTAATTCACCGACGAGCAATCGAGTCCAGCTCACTTTTCTAGTTCCATTGTCACCACTCTCGCCATCGCGACTACGTTGGAGCAGTTTAGAGACTTTTTTTTATTGCTCTCGCCGAGGAGCGGCTTTTTTTCCGTCAACATTTTTTTTCCCGAAATGTCTATGTCGATACGGGAACTCTTGCAAATTTCGGGTACAAGTAGATCTAGAAATTAAGCGAATGAGGATTTACAAAAAAATCCCTAGTTTAGTTTGAGAAACTGTCGATAACGTATATTTTCGTAATGCGTAATGTTCGCTTCCGTTTTAAATTTTGGAATTTTCGTGATAGAGACTAATATTTTCTATGGAAACAGGTGTAATCGCGAACGCGGTTGCTGTGGCGAATTTTACCCATTTCTTCGTCTTCATTTTCCATTCCCGAATGTTCCTCTGAACAACGAGGAAGCAACGTGCAAGGTTTAACATTGCGATCTTTTCTTTTTTCGTCGTGGTACCCACGAGAGCGCGCGAGAAAATAAACTGATGAGAAATAAGTGAGGGGAAGAGGTAAATGGGTGAAACGAAAGTCGGCGAGGGGAGAGGGCGCCGTGTTTCATCTTGCCTGGCGTTTGTGTATCCGAGAGAATTTCTGCGTGTATAGAAATCGTACGGATGAAAGTGTGTTGCGGAACGTACACTGTAGCAACCCCGCCCCTCCCCCTCCCCCCAACGAAACGGTCATTAACGCTAACGAGAAGAGTGCCCCGGCGTTATACAACGTTCTCGGTTATGGGCTCCTCGACTACTCGTTGGCTTCTGAGGGCTATAACTACGTCGACTACGCTAATATTGCCGGCTGTGTTTTGCGCGCCGCGTTATGCGCTGCAAGTTGTAAAATCTCCCGGAGCGAAGATTTTCTATCGTTAAATCTGGGTACGCACTCGACGGTTTTTCTTTTTTCATTTTTTATATTTTTTTCCTTGAAATAGTTCGACTCGACGAATGTATTCAACCTAATCCGAGCGCACGAGAAGCGAGAATGAATGGTAACGGAGGGGTAACGAAGAATAGAGAGTTACTGTGCACATACGCGTTGTATACAGACCATGAAATTCTCAGCGTGGCGAACGCGGTCGGCACTCTCGGCTGTTTTGTTGAAATACCATCGACAGGCACTCGCATTTCTTGTAACAGCTCCGGGCGAAGGCACTCCAGTGTTACCCAACACGGCTCGATGTTTACGTTGAAAAGCTCTTATGTTTGGCCGCGAGCATGACCGCAAGGATTTATTATTCCTTCGCGTTTCGTCGAAGATCCGTGGAGATCTTTCGCCGAGCCAATTCTATTTTTATTGCGGGTAGGCAAAGTGCGCCCGCCGCTCTTCCTTTATCCTTACCATCTGTGGGCTCTCTTGTTGGACGAGAATAAGAAGGATTATTCGAGACAGAAGGCGGTGGTGCACGGTAGGTTAAAACTTGTCGTTTCCAGAAGTGCCAGCTGGCTCGTAGCGGTACGTAATCAGCACCTTGCTTCGCGGTATTTCTCCCGTTCTCCATTTTCTCCGTCTCTCTCTCTCGCGTTCGCTCTCCCTCTCTCAGCGTGTAATCTCTGGCTGTCTCCGACGGGGCAGAGTATTGCAAAACGCTGGAAAACGCCCACGCGAAACGAGGCTAACCTTACCGCCCTTCCCGTTGTAAGGATCCGAGAACCTCCGCTTCATCCCCTTGGTGAACTTATAGGTACGTGTACACGCTGTGTTGGCCCGTTTGAAACTGTGCAGCTCTGCCCGCTCTCCCCGTCGCTTCCGGCCAATTTGCATGCTGCACGGTTTTTGCTGAGGCTAGGTATTTACCTGCCTGGAATATTCGTATATGCCCGATACGCCAGTAGGCAACGGAGTTAGCAATGGTGGCCTTTCTCGGTATACTACTATATCCCCATGTACGCGCCTTAATCACTACCCTCAAGCACGGACGCGAGACCGAACAAGCCCCTACGGGTCACGAACCGTAAGCTCCATTTGGACGCTCCGAGCCGTTGAGAAAAGTGCGCGTTCCACCTACCGCAACAATGCCGAAGCGAGAAAGATGTAGCCTCCGTCCGACTAAGCTGGAAGAAGAGGGATTTTTCCTGTATATTTTTTTTCCGCCTTTTTTTTCCTTTTTTCGCCACGGACAGAACCTTTGTATATACGCCTCGCTAAACGCGCACCGGCGGACTGGTCTCGTTATTTTTAAACGTCGATCAACGCGCTCGCGTTTCGAGCTTTTTCCTTTCTTCCTTATTTCGTTGCAACACTTTTTTTTTGCCTTCGCGCTCTCGACTCTGTTTTTATCCTATGACTTTCTCTCGGTTCCCTTTGGATCTCGCGGTTGTTTCATCCGGCAGTTTAGTTTCATCTCTGTGCTTCCGACACGCGCGACCCCATCGTCGAACGACCGACCCGCTCGCCGACGTCGGATTATCGTCATGTCGCGCGCCGTTTACCGGTATACCGATAGAAGCATCTGTATAGAATAGAGTGTCGGCGGGATAGATGAAAATAGGATGAAAATTGACGAAGGGGAGAATGGACAGAGAGGTTGTATCGGGGGCGATTTTGCGTAATCACGATATGTCGGGATGAATTAACCCTGACGCAGCCCGGACAGGGACGAGCGGGAGGAAATTTTGGAATATCAAAACGCGATTGTACAGCGAAGCGAGACGAGAGGTCAATGTGTTACGGGGAGAGTTGAATATGCGCCGAGCACGCGCCGATTGACGAGAATGGACATACCGCGAGTAAGGGCCGAATGGGGATGAGAGAGCCGCGAGGGACTCGCCGGGAGGAAAACCACGCGCGAAATTCGCAGCCTCTTTCCATCGCGTTTGACCGCTCGACGGAGAACTGGGGCGAATCGCGAAAATGGATATAATGTAACGATACAGCGCTCTGACACCCACAGGAATGGGGAGGTATGAAATATATTCATGTCCCTTCATCCGCGTAGCTTTCGTGTTGGAGTGGAATGAGAATCAGATTCGGGCTAAACCGAGTAGAAATTGACGTCAGGTTGCCGGCTTCCCTATCAGGCCTGACTAAGGACAAGGTCCTGCTAAGGTATGGAGGGATCTCCTTACTCCTCCTGATCCAGTAAGCTCGTTGTAGTCCTGACGAGGCTCTGATAAGGTAAAAGTAGGCGTGCATGACGAGGTGATTCCGGTTATTAATAAGGCAAATCTGATGCTACCTCGATCAGTTACAACTACAGCCGCGTTACAAAATAACCTCGATTTTCAATAAGACCCACCTGATTCCATCCTGATCGTGACCGAAAAAAGCGCGGTGAAAAAAAATCGTGCGCGTTACGACTTTTGGTCCGGAGCCGAAACCGATATCTCAAAAATCGCGCGAGTAGAACGCGAACGAGTTTCCTTCCGAAAATTCGAAACGTATATCAAACGACCTGACGGATTCGCAGCGAATTCGATCCCGATTCATATTTAATAAACAGTCTACTTATGGTTTACCTTACGAGATCCCAAAAATTGGGGTAGATATTTTATTTCCAAACCACTTTTCTCGATGTTTCATACGGTTTTGAGCATCCTTACATCGAAATCTCCGAAACATATTTTTTTCACGAAACGGATGTATCTTCTATGACGATGTCGTAACATAAAAAAAATGGTGAAATGTAAACATATATAAGCTCTCTTCACCGTGTATCGCAGTAAAACGTGTACGACGTCTGGGGTATAAGTAACGAAACACGGAAATCTGTGTGTGCGCGTGTGTCTGGCGAAGACGGAAATTGAAGTTTCGGAATGGAGTTCGTGCTCGGTGACCATTACCACTTTCGCGCTGTAACGAAAGCCCGAATTAACGGGGTTTGACACTGACTAAGCTCATTTATTTTCTCTTTTTACATCGTCCCTTTCGTATCATTATTTTTATTAAAGGCCAGAAAATACGTATGATTAATGTCACGAGAATGGCGTCGCGTGACTGATTAATCCATTATGAAAAAAAAGGCGAACGATGACAATCACCGGGCAGCGCGGAAAGACCGTGATATGATTACACGCTTTAGTCACCGAATGAGCAAGAACATATTATTAGATTTATGAAATAAAAGTGCGACGTACCGAGAAAAATTAATTTTGAAAAAAGAGTTTGCGGCGAGGCGCACTTTTTGGATGATACTTTTTGTCACGATCAGAAACCGCGATCGCGCTCGCACCGGATAGGGTGAGAGAACCTGCCCAAAGAGGCACTCAGTGAAAAATTCTTTTTCCGGGACGAAACACTCCGATTTGGAATATCGAGAAATCTTCGAACGACCGCGAGTGCCCGTAGTTTTTGGCGCTAATATTGTGGAGCATGCACGAAGGCCACCTTCGTCGACGTCGTGGATTATGGAAATCCTCGAATGGAGGAAAGGTCGGCGGGATAGCAGCGTCGGGGATGGTTCGGTGAATCTGACGTGAAATTGAAGTTTCCGGACGAAATTCGACGTCGTTCGAAGGTGGAAACACGAACGGCAACGGGCGTCGCCGAGCGGCGAAACCCGCGGACGAGCGTGGTACTGCCGTGCCGCGGTGGAGAATAAATATTGACACTGGCGAAACTGCATCGGGGGCAACGTAGTTTGAGATTAAAAATACCGGGGTCTCCCCCGTCGCGTAGCTCCGATATCGTCGGAGGAGACGATTTTTCTTTTTTCAACCCGCGATATTACAGAGGACACGGATGGAAGGAGATTCCTCTTCATTTTCTGAAACAGCAGATTGCTTCGATTGTACTCGGCGAGCGGGAGCGCGCAGGGGCACGGAGCGAATAAAAAAACGAGAAGAAGTAAATAAAAATAAATACGCAGCTAGTACAATCGACTTCGTGGACTCTCCGCCTCCGCGTATCGACGATATTCCGCGGGTCCCCCCGATCACTCGAAAGCCACGAGGGCGAGAGCTTCCCGCGCGTCGGAAACGACTCTCGTGCAAATTTTTTCTCAATATCTACGTTATAAAAAATGTATGAACCCCAGGTGGGGAGGGCGAGGGAGGAGGGCGCGTCACTGAAATGGGCGATAGCTAACGGTGTTGTTTGTGTGTCGAAGAGATTGAGGAAGGGACGAAGGGTGAGGCGAAAAAGAAAAAAAAAAAAAAAAAAGAAACGGGGAGATGAGGTCGCACACCGGTGTGCTCGTCGCTATGGAACTCGTTAGACGAGGGTGAATCTCACCCACGGGAACGAGAGCGCGCGCCTCTCTGTGCCTCTCATCGCTCTCTAACCGTTGCCTCGTCGTTGCATAGTGATAGATCTTTTTATTTTATTTTTTTTATCATTTATTTTTCGTATTTTTCCTCATCTCCCGGTCTCGAAGGAAGCTTACATGAATCATTGAGAGAAATATCCGCTCCTTCTCAATCGTGCTCCATCGCGAGGATTTCAACCTAAACGAATCGGGACCGATCGTTCGATAATAAAATATTCCGTTGACGAGTACCGATTGACATTTCCCGTGATCCTCGACGCTTTCGAGCTTGCGGACGCGCATTCACGGCGCAAGAAGGGTTATTCCGATAATGCGCGATCGGTCGAGCTCCGAGACCGAAAATTCTCGATGTCGCCGGATTTTTAGATAAAAGCCATTCGAGCTGTTAGAGACGAATTTTTAGATCTCCATGATATCAGAAATTTTTTGAAATTTTTTGATATTGGAAAATAAAAAATGTCACATCAACCCGTGAATTTGTTGGAACGTATCCTTCTGAAAACGTGGACTTTGTTAAAACCAACGGCCAAAAAATTCCTTCGATAACTTTTTGGCACGGATTATTTTTAAATTTTCATGTCGATGGAAGAAAAAAATCGTACTTTAGAGCACGGCGTCATAATTTAGAAAAGTTTTGAGGATATTGCAAGAAGCAAAGACCACAAGTTTCGAAGTAATAAAAAAAAATTGCAATAGAAACTGCATCATCGTGACTTTAGTTCATAAATCAATTTTCTTCGTTCGCCGCCCAATGTCTCTCTATACGTAGTTATTAATTGCGTCAGGAAAGTTCGCGACGAATGTAATTACGCACGGAGAGTTTTCCGCAGCGGAAACTCGAGTGAAACGGCAGTCATGCGCTGCGCTGTTTTCTTTTTTTTTTTTTCCTGCTTCGAACTACTATATTCGGAGGAAGGGTCGAGCGGGAGTGACCCGGAAATTGGCTGCGTAAATTTAGAGTTGAATTAACGCTGCGGCCTCCGGGCCCTGCGCTTGGAAAACCCGCGACGGCTACCACGGCAAGAGTTATACACGCTCCGTTGAATTAGTTGATTCAATCGGCTGATTCGCTGTTAATTGAATTAGTAGTCTGCCGCTGCTGCGAGCTGCCCAACGTTATGTGTTAGGGCTTGGCCGCGCGAAGCAGAGGGCAAGAGGGCCATAGATAAAATTTGGCCGCGTATGACACTATTCTCCGCGCTGCGTATGCTCGCTCTCTCCCGAACGCATGCGGTTAGGAGTACGATAATTCAATCGCTCGCATTATATCGCCATTAACAAGCCCACGAATGGCGCGAAATAGATCATCGTAGAATTTCGTATGATTCTCGACCCGAACTTTCATGTATTCGGATGCAAATCGAGCTTTTCAAAGTCGGAAAAAAATATCTCTTCTTGCTCCACTTCCTCGGAAATCTTGGTTCATCATCTTCTACTTTTCGAAACAAAAAAGGTTGAAGAAAAAAAGAAAAAGGTTCACGCCCTGCGTCATATATTAAAACTCGGTCGTCGAAAGCCTCGGGTTATTCGACAGCGACTGCAATATTTGCGATCCGCCGTTGTACAAGTAAAGTCGAATTTGATGACAGATTATTCCGGTAGACGAGGCAACGCGTAATATAAATACGGTTTGGCATAGCAATCCGAAACGACTGCGACGGGGACAACGATTCCGCGCGAGCTCTCCAGCGTCGGCGGGGTTCAACATAAATACGGAATGTATACGTGACTCAGCGGCTCCACTTCCAGCGTCGTTTCTATCCGCCTCGATTTCATTCACGATTTTATTTCTCTTATCCATCGGGATACCCGCGCGCGCTTCTCGGTACTCTCAAAGTTCACTCGTAACTCCGAGATTACCGCGGTAGAACATACGAGCTTACCCCAGATTCATCTGACTGAGATAAAAATATACTCGAAAAGAAAAGGAAAAGATGCACGTAGAAAATTTAATCGCCATCTCTTTCGCGAAAGGAAAAGATGCATTAGAATCCGAAACTCGCAGAAGAGAGCAGACGGGCCACTTAAGGAAAAATTTCATTAATTAAGTTCCAAAATGACATTTCCGTAGAAATTTGAAATCGGTACAAGCTTTGCGATGTTGACTAGCAAGTAGTAGCGTTCGACGCTACAAAATTCGAAATCTAGCAAAAATCGTATTCCGAAAAAATGAACGAATTATATTCCTTTGAAGAAAAAGTTAACTTGCCAAGTGAACAGTTTTTTTTGGTATTAATTCGTTAATAATATTTTTATATTATCAGGAATGATAATCCTTTCCACTTTGTATATACCTGATTTATTTCCCATTTATATCCCATTCGGAGGTCTTCGTAATTCGCTTTACCACGTTCGATCGGACGGTGCCGGAAGTACCGCCGTTAACGAGAGACGTGTTAGTTGCCCCGATAAATAATCAAGCGACGCGATGGCGCTGATTTACCGATTTAAAAATGAAGCAAAAAAGAGAGGGAGACAAGCTGGACAGGTTCGTCGATAATGCTTCGAGGCGATAGCTGTGTAGTGGCGTCCCTGGATCGGATGACAGATTGTTCCAGTGGTGATAAATCCGTCGAGAGCGTCTTAGATGCGCTACGGGGGTGTTCGAGACCCGGGGCGCTTTATCCGAATCCTGACGCTACCAGAGACCACGGCTCATCTCGTTTCTCTCGTCTCGTCGAGTTTCTCACCCTCCTTTGTGCCATCCTCCCCCCCCCCCCCCCCCCCCCTCTCTTCATACCTTCTACGAGCTTCTGCGATTTTATCAAAGATTTCATTCTCCGCTCCAACCCTCTGCCCTGCGACGGCAAAAGTGACGCGGTAATTTCGCGAAAAACAGCCCTGTATGAAAAATATGAGAATCTTTTGGAAGGTCACGTGTCTCATTCGTTTCGCCTCTTTATGCCCCCTTTCATCTGCGGGCCCGGTTTTTCAAGCCAAATTTTCCATTCTTCCCGTTTACGCGTATAAACAGAGTTTGGTGCGCAACAAATAGCAATTTCGGTTGCGAAGACGTGCTATAACAATAAACCCCTAATTGCATATGTATCATGCAAACTTTAAAGGCCATTTATCTCGACAGAATGTTTCACTCGATCCACGGGCCGGGCGTGGGGGGCTCGTGGGATTTTCGCTCGGGCGTCGAGCTCTCGCGGAGCCTTTCGCCACGAGACTAATGCACCCCTATTCTCTCTTCGCCTCGTCGAGCTTCCTCGTTTTTTTTTTATTCTCCTTTTTTTCGTGATTTTTTTTCGTCTCGCGCTACGTTAACCCTGTATGACTCGGAGCGTATTACTCGACAACGAGAGAGACACTTCGTGCAATTCGTACCGGGGCGCAGACATCCTCCGAGCTCGACCATTCTCGTCGCGCACTTTCACTCTTCTTACTCGTATTTCGTCACTTCTCGCTGTCTTACTTTTCTTATTTCATTACCTCGAAGGTAATAGAATTGATGGGGTCTTGTACCGGGCTAAACGAAAATTTGTGAGTTAAAACGAACGTTCAAAATCCAGCCCCCGACGAGGAAGAGGACAATCGCTTCTCTTTATCCTGCACATTTAATTTGCTCTTTACTCCCCTTCGAAGAATGTGCGTTAACGCAACCTCGGATCGTTTTTCTTCGTTTTTTCTCTCTCGTATACAGAGAATTTTTTTTTTTCCACTCACGAGGAGAAGTAGACACGAATAAATCGGTTCCACGTAGGCCATAGAGGACTAGCGTGGTCGAGGGAGATAGAGTAGGAATGTAAATCACGGTGTACGAGCTCACTCTCGCTTGATGCGGACGACCGGGTTGTACCGCGCTTCATATCGTCGTCCCTCATTCTGATGCTTCTTTTTTTTTTTTTTCATAGAAGCGTAGGTGGAAAGAAGTATCACTTGGCTGGGTACTCACCGGCTTATATCCCTATTACGACGTCATCGTACTCTAATAAACATACATTTGCTTTATCGCTCGTTCTCTACCGAACCTTGCGATTTATTATTACGATTTTTATTTTACTTTACTTCCGTTTTTTTTTTCTTTTCGAAAACGAGAAGCAATATATTTGCGTTTTTGTCTGCGTGAAATGTCGTACGCAGGCGACGCTCTATGGCTTGGAAACTTATACAAGGCGCGTTACCTTCCGGGGAAACGGATCCGCACGTCGTCTGATATATGCATGAATGCGACGGTGAAGGAAGAGAAAAAAAACCATCAAATAGAAAAACACGAGAGTAATTCAGTGTGAATTCGGGGACGAGAGCGAGAGAGCGAGAGAGACGAAACCGTATAAGTCAGCACGGCGGAAACGGTCGTGAGAGGGAAAGATTTTTCGGCGAAAAAGAGTCCGAGGATCTTTGCTTTTCGTGGGGAAGAAGGCGGAGGGTGGAAAGCTATAGATCTTCGTGATCGGTCTCGTTATTCTCAATCGTACAGTGAGCCTCCGGCTGCGCCCGAACCGCGCGGGACGAGCATTTCTCTCGTTTAGACCGTGAGATGCTCGGCGAGGGACTCTCCCGGCTAGTCTTGGCGACTTGCCGGCTCGTGCATTAACGTACAGTCGAGACCGGTATATTTTCCAACCGCCGGAGAAAATCACGAGTCTCGATGGAGAAAATCGTGCGAAAGGGGTTTCGAGGATTTATAAGGGTGAAAGATTGTTTCGGCTCGTCCTATGTATTTATATATATTTTTTATATTCTTTTTAATAACGCCCATCGAAATCACCCGCAAAACCAATTATTTGAAAAACGTGATGATTTGAATTTTCACATGATTTCCGCCTTTCACGAAAATCGTTCTAGTTTTCCAGCAATTTTTGATCCCATGGAAAAATTTTAGTTTACGTGATTCGTTATTTTTCATTTTCACTGTATCTTTACTATATTTTTCCGATTTTTCGTCTTGTGGACAATGTTAGATCCGATTTTTTTCTTTTTCGACATTTTCTCGATATTTTCGAATATTCTAAACGCGTGTGAAAGTTCCAATTTTTTTGAATGAAATCGTAGATGCCAAAATATGGTGAATTTGATGGCGGATCTGATATAACAGCTTATCTTAGAAAGCTTCCGTCATAATAGCAAATTTGATCAGAACGAACGCGAAGCATACACAATGATTTTGAGTAATCTGCAAGCCTCGTAGAGCCGCTAGTCCGAATTGGAAAACGTGTTTCAATTACACGAGTGTACATAGAGGCCACGTAGCGCGGCACAGAGGACACTCCTACATTATAACGGAAGGTATAATGTAGCCGGTACGAGTAAACCGTGAGAGGGATGCCGGAACTATTGTATATAAGCGCATGGTTGGCGAGCCCGTATCGGTCTCAATTCTCCGTGCGCTCTCCCGCCTTGCGAAGTCGGAGATTAAACTCATCCCTCCCCGTCCATACAAGGAAGTACTGCGTATTTTGTAACACGAGTATCGTGCTCTCCGGGTCCTCCGAGAAAGGATTTCGCGAATAGAAGTTGCTACTCAGCCTGCTAGCTCGAGAAGATCCGCTCGCGCTCGGTGAGCTTCCGTAACGTTGCAATCTCTAAAACTACATCTCCGTTTCGCGGAACACGCTTTGCTTTAACATCTCATCACGGTCTCCGTTATCTCCGTCGCTCGCGTTCGGGACACGCGCCGTTTCACTTTCGCTATTTACAATACCCGTTTCCAGTGTATCTTGCGTCCCTTTCACCCGCTCGCTTCTTCCCCGGTAGAATCGTCGACTCCAAACTACATTGTGTTCCCGTTCTCTTAGCGCCTACGGTGTCTCGCGTAATGCGTTGAGCAAATAGACACTCGAACAGCCAGCATCGGTAGTTGCAGAAACATTGTAGGCGAGCAACGAGCGCGACGGCAAAGCGCTCCAAACTATTGTGAAACAGTCGGCGGAACGAGCGTTGACGCTACTCGCGAAACAAGTCCCAGCGAGTTTGAGAATATTGTCGAAGCGAGGCGCTTGATACACATTTCCATCTTTCTCGGCCTCCAGCGCGTTGCTTCCGATGCAGGTACGACGGATGAACGGCGACGGCGCCGAGAATCGCACAATTCAGTATTTATTATGAAACATAAGTAACGAACGAAATTGTACGCTGTGCAAACTGTCGTATGGGACATCGCAACGGGACAGAGAAAATACATTGAAAATCCGTACTGACGATAGAAATTGTGAAATGGTTCTTCCATTATTTGCAATGTCAACAGAAGCGAGCGCAAAGATCAACTGTGCAGAACGGAGCGCGTAACTAGCGGACTGGAAGAATTATTGTTTGTTAGAACCAACAATTAGTTTAAAGAATTAATTGTTAATTGGTTCGACGGGTGTTTGTGTTTACAACCAATTCCGAGGTTTTTTCACTATACTGAAAAAGATTGCCTTTTTCAACCGCATACGAAACTTTTATACACGAATCGTGTAATGAATTGCAAGACAGTTGGAATTTTAAACGAGTTTTTGCAATATAATGACAAATTATTTATTTCTTTCTTTTAAGAATGTTTTGGAAATCTACAGACTAGGCTATGTTATTCACAGATCAATGTGCGATGGTTGGTAATTTTTTAATTCCGGGTAAACGGCATTTGCTAAAAAATCGCACAGCGCATCGTGGTATTGGAAGCTTGTATGCACGAGATTAATTGTTTCTCTCGGGCGATTGATTTTCTGATTCAAATTGTATCCATAAAACGATTTTTCATTTTTCCATTTCTTTCTGTTCCGTTCACAGTGGCGGAGCACCGAAAGGAGTTCGAGGGAGTTCGAGAGGAAGCAGCGGGAAGTTTCAAAAAGGTAAGAGAACGATACGTGCCTCGGCAGAGGAACGAGTTTCCGCTCGCGCGATGGTACTGTATGTACCAGGACTGTATGTAAAAGGCGAATATTCCAGAAAAGACCCGCTCGTGTTAGTCCATTCTCGGTATACACTCTCGGTCTCGTTTGAACTGCGCTGCATCCCGTTGGTGAGCTCTCTTCTCTCACTTCGCGCATTCCTCGTGGAATTTAATTCACCCGGGAATTTCCGGTCTTGAGCATCATTCGAGGATCCCCCGTATCCCTCCTTCTCTTGTAATCTCGTCTACTCTTAGACGCTCTCTCGCGGGCTTTCTACGCGCTCGTGCTTTCTACTTAACCGTGGCTCGATTTCGTTCCGACTCGTTCACTCCTTTTGATCCGTTTCGTATGTGCGAGCCTCCCCATCTTCGCCCTCTCGTCGCACTTGTGCACGAGTGTATACAACCGAAGCCAATCCCATCCCCCTTGGACCGGGCCTTCGTGAAAGGAGAGCCGCGGCCCTCGTTCGAGTCTCCGGCTCGTCTTCTCGCACGGGAGAGGCGAACGAGCTTACCCTCGGGTTTGCCTTTATGCGCACTCAATGCAAATAACGAAGTAACGTCTCGAATTAAAAACCGCGCTTTAACGTGGGTAAACGTGCCCTCTTACACGGGGCTCGAGCTACATCAACTATCATTTCTCTCCTGTCTTTTTTCCCTCCGCTCTTCTCTATCGTTTCTCCGCTCGCAGCTCTTCAACCCCTCCGCCCCCTCGCCCCCGCTTCACCCCTATTTTCTCGAACCCTCGGAGAACGCCCCGGGGCTGCAATATTCCACGAGACTGCGATGCCGACCTCAGCGATCCCGTGGAATGAGAAGACGAAGTCTGCCGGCAACGAGATGGAATGTCGAAAAATCGACATCATTTTTTTTCCAACCCCGACCATCCTACCCCGCTCCACTATTTCTATATTCTCTTTTCTCCTTTATGTAACAATTTTCCTTATACGAGCTTTTTTATTACATCAATGAATTAATTATCTGCACGCGGAAAGAAATGTTAGACAAAGTGTGGTAGGAATTCCGAGAGTTTCGATATACACAAGATTTTTTTCAGTACTTTTGAAGCGTAAAATATATTTATCCCCCTTAGAGTATTGAGGCGAAAAAAGGCCAATTGAGCCAAGATTATTTAATTACGTTTAAAAAAAAATAACTTGTTTGAATGGAAAATAATTTACTATCAGTAGACTTCATATAAATTACTATCGTCAACGCATTTATATTAGCGCACATTGAAAGTAAGAGGAAACTTGTTTAACAGAAGACAATTATCGGATTGTAGTCTAAAAAAAATTTATTTGCTAAGTTGATCTTTCATAGCTTTGAGAAAGCTCGCGATTGCCACGGGTCTCGACCACTTATTACCCCGAGGCGATGCCACCTCGCTGCCGCGGCAAATTGCGCAAAGAGCCGCGCGAAGTGACTCGACTCTACGTAGACCGGGAGCTCGGAGCTGAGAAAAAGTCGCGCGTACTTCTTTTTTCTCGTCCGTCCCTCGTTCGCTTCGCACTGTTTTCAACTCTCGGCTCAAGGTTCTTCTTTTTTTCTCTCTGCCCGCTAACCCCGTCCCTTCAGGATAATTTCGATCTACCGTATAACCTTTTGTCATTTTTATCCCATACTCGATCTTCTCTTACCCCTCCTTATATCACGCTTCGAAGTCGCTACCTTCCACGAGGCTGTCTATACACAAAGCCAACCGTCGCCCTCATATTTTCCATATTTTTTAACGCTTTCAACTCTCGATCATATAACATCCCTTTTACAACGGATTAAAGTGCCTGAAAACTACTGCGACACCCTTCGCCTCTTTACGTCGTTTCTTTCACGGGTTTTCATTCGGGTGTGATGGAAAATGGGAGAGGAGGAGGGGGGGGGGGGGGGGGGGGGGGGGGGAGACGAGAGTAAAAAGGATGTATAACGAAGCATAACCAAACAGGGGCTCGGCTGAAATTTTTTTTAAGACGCTTTAAACGGCCGCGCATTTGGCGCGTAGGTGTAAATTATAAATATATATATACAGATATAACGACGAGGCTCAAGTGGAATTTATGTAGCGTGTCGGCATTTTGAAGCGTGGAAACGACGGCGTGGGCGCGCCGGGGTAAGCGTGTGCGACGTTGAAATTTTTACTTTTTATCCCTCGTCTCTGTCACGCCTCTTAAGGGTATGTAAAATGCCGCGGTCGGTAATAAAAACTGTTTTGTTTCCAGGGTGCTGAAACTTTGGCCATTAAAGGAAATAGGATGCCACTGTAGAATGAATAAACGTAGTGGCATCTCATTTCCGCTATGCGCTGAAGTTTACGCACGCGGTTTTGTTTTTCAAAACATGAAAAAAAAATTATAGATAAAATGAAGTGAATCTTGTCGGCGAAGGCGAATGATGACAAAATGAAGAATTGCAAAATATTGGGGGAATCGTCGTGCTATTCATTTTTGTATCACTGGCTTTCGTCGATACTGTTAATTCATTTTTTTAAACTTTTTTTGTCAACACTCATTTTTAAGTTCTTTGCGAACGATCTTCGTTTCTTGAGTTTTTGGGATTTTGAACTCGGTTCTTGCAATTCGTTAATTAGCTAATGATTCTTCAATGTGACTCCACTCTGTAATTGCGGCGGCTTATTGCAACAATAAGCGATTAGAGAACTATTAAAAAAGGGGGCGAATTTTAGATTTTCCGAAATTTCGAAAGATTGACTGGAAGATTGAAAGATTGTTCTTGTCAATTTTCAACAAAAAATCGCAAGAGATCCCGTTGAAACTTTTTTTTCTCGATTTTTCATAACACTCTAACGGTTTTGACGAAATATACATAAAAACGCGCGGTACGAAGTGTGCTCGCAGCCCTAAACTCGAGCGCGCAGTTGTCCAAGTCTCTTGAATAACTGACGAACGACAGAAAGCATAATTGTACTCCATCTAGCTTGTGAATTCCTCGTCGAACAAAAAGCTGTAAGAAAATTGGAGGCAAGAATGAAGCCGAGGGACGTTAAAGTGAGAACAAAACGTCGAGATTTCTCGAAGGAAGTACATTCCCTCGTATTCTTCTAATTCTCATGCTTGTATCGCGTCGAATAATTTTCCACCATCCCCGGCGACTTGGCTGGGATTTTCTCCGTTACGTCTTTCACAGCTATTTCACCGTCTTGAATTTCTCCGCCCGAACGTCTGTAGTCGAGGCTCCGCGGATGAAGAGAGAGCTTCTGGTCTTCTGGTAGCGGCGCAGAGTGCATTCGAGCGACCTCGGTCCAAATGGTCACGTGCGACGGCGCTGCTCCAGTGGTAACCTACTCACTGCGAATTCTGCTTCTCTTTCGTTTCGTTGCGAGCGTGCAACCGAGAATCTGACGAGAAAGCGAGAGAGGGCGACTCGGAGAGAGTACAGTAAAAGAGAGAGGATACCCGGAGAAAAGCAGGGCCAGGGGGCTTCTCTCTTCTCTCGTACTCGATGATGGTACGGGTAAGTGCAGAGTGCTTGAGGAGAGCCGGTATAATACAAGCACGACGATGCTAAGCCCACCTCTTCTTCCTCTTACTCCCGTTCTCTTTCATGCCTTCGTTCTCACTTTGCTGAGGGATGGAGAGACAGGGTAGCCCGTCGTGGCACGAATCTGACACCGGGAATGGCAAAACTTCTCGAGTGCACCTTTCCAACCCTCGGTACTTGCCACTGCTACTTCGTCGTCGACTCCGGTGGATAGCTATTCAGTGCAAGGGCATTCCTTCGCAAAATTATCGTTTCGCTGGAATATCCAGAGGTGGAGGTGGCGGATGGGAGGATGGAGGAGTCTAACCAATTTTCCGTCATATGCTTGTAAAACCTTCTCGGGTAGAAAGTGCACCTTCGGGTTTTGAAGTGCGGGTATGGAGAGGTCGGGTTATCTACACCGTCGTCATGCACGATCATTCTCTACTTTTACGGCTATGAACCTCGGTGGAACAGCGGACCGATGAGCTCCGTTGGAGTTCGAGTTGGTATACGCTAGCGCGATATATATTTTGAAGGGTTCCAATATTATATCTCGAGCTTCATCAGGGACTTTACCGCTCAAGCAAGGCGATGATGAGGTTACTTGCGTTCGTCGAGGTAAATCATATTATAACAGCCTATACGAATAGATGAATAGCGCGATTCGAAGCCACCATAGCGGAAGGGAAATAGGCCTAGGAAATGAGGAAACGATTCGGAGGGGAAGAGCAACGATAGACGATCTACGGCGATCAAGCTCGACGGGATGAATTTCGTCTTAATGGTAATCGGAAACCGGGGTTGCCTCAGACTCGGAAGTGGAAGAGAGAGAAGCAGCGGAGCTATACGAAGCCAACGCCGCTCGGGAGGTATATAAACGAAAAGGTCGAACTGCTACCGAGCTCAAGCACGGGGCAAACCGCCGAAAGTTATATCTTCTTCTTTTACTCCTCTATCGTTCTCCTCGCGTTGGGGACATATTCGCGAGGTAGGCTAACCTAGGCGTGGGTTTGGGGATAGAAGTGCTGTTGCTTCGACAGTGTAGTTCGGGAATAGAGCAGAGGTCGGAAGTCGGCGTTCAAAAGAGAAGGAGACGGTGGAAAACAGAGGAGTTAGAGAGTCGAAGAGAAAGGGAGAGAGTAAAGGCAGATCGATCGGTGGAGTTAATTTGATCGTTCTACCGGAGAGGAAGGCCGAGGGTGAAACGGCTGATTTACGAGGTTACGACGTCTTTCCCTTTCGCTGGCAGTTCTCGGGGGTTTCACGTGCCGAACACGACCGGCCGGGCCTGGCCTCGGCACTTCGTTTTAATTTCGCCCTCGAACGGGCACACGGGCTCGCGTCGCGCACTGGCCCTTCCGAGAGTCTTGGCCGAGAGGCGGTGAGCGAAAGCCTTTTGTCGAGGTCGTTTTTCGCGATTTGTCCGGCATATCGGAAACTTGCCACGGTCAGACAAGACGGGGCGGGGGTGTATAGCGCCGAAGCTTCCGATTCTCACTTCTGAAGTCTCGTGCGTGATGGTTTCGCAAAATAAGAAGGAGTTTAGGGCATGCGAAAGGAGTTCAACGGAATTTGTAGATCTCTCGTATTGAACAGACTGCCGTAGCCTGATTAGAACTATTCATAACTTCTCATTCTGTCCTCGAACGGTATTCCCAATATCCTCGATGCAAAACTTCGAGCGACGGCGGAAGTTTTCCAATGCGATCAGCTCGAAGTCTCGGTTGCCGAACAACTTTCACCCTTGGAATCCCGTAATAGGCGTCAGTGTCACGAAAGCACTTGACAATTTTCGTTGTGTCGCGAAGGAGGCGAATGCGCGCGACTCGTAATCGATGGGATTTTTGGTACTCGGCCTCGAGCACGTGGAGAAAGCCTCCGGAGGGCGGGGCGACACAATCCTTTAGGCCAATTTCTCCACGCGAAAGATAAGAGCCGGGCTGCCGGGTGTTAGGGTGCTTCGTGTCGGTTCGAGGCCATTCAGCATTTTTCTCGATCATTCTTTTTTTCTTTTTCGTGTCTAAAGCTTAGCCGCGAGATGTGCGTCGACGAGCTTGCGGGGAGGGATCATCCTCCGCGACGTCGATGACGGTGATGATGATAGCTCTAATGACGCCGATCAGTGGAAGTAGAAGAGCCTGACAGTGATATGTCAATTCTCATGTTCTGTGTACCAGCGAAATTTCTCGAAGGATTTTTCTTTCGTTTTTTTTTAACATTTCCATTTTCTCTTTCCCTCTTGTCGCACATCATACTCACTAAGTCCAATCAATCCACGTCGGGCACTATTTTTACCGCGCCGCGGTGGGTCTCCCAGTGCTTCACTCGACTCCTTCATTCCACGAGAAAAAGCGCGCGACAGCGTTATACAGCATATCTGTAGATCACAGTCACGCATCCGTATAGCGTGTTTTCTCTGTAATCTCTCTGGACAACCAACGATACGTTCTAATTTTCATCATCACACGCACCTTCTTTCGTTCCGACCTCTTGACGCAACGACACACTGGCGAGGGGGGTCATAAATAAAACCATATACTGACCGAGCTCTGTATTCGCATTCCGCGCGCGTCCCCAATTCTCACAATGTATCCTCCCTCCCGTACATTCTGCTCCATTTGAATCATTCATACGGCTGGTCTGGCTCGCGTCCATTATTAAAATGCACGATCTTTGCCTGATTGGATTTGAGGGTTCCGCAGGAAGAGTTACCGAGCGAAACAGAAACAGTTGAGGCATGTGCGATACATCCTCGTATTTGGACCAATGGACCGTCTATAAATTGAGACCGTTAGAGAAACGAGAATCACTCCGATTCGCACTTCACATAATTCGTTCGAAAGTCATCCCTCCCTTGTTTCCACATTCTCTTAAAGCTCTCACGAAACTGCCAAACTGTGAGGGGTTTTTCGTTTTTCAATGAAAGTTTAAAGGCTCCGGGATATTCTTTCATCATGTAGTATGGAAATCTTGCGACTATAATATGGAAATAACTATTTCTTGTTTTACTAATTTTCTATCCATTTTGAGACATTTTTTCAATGTCTTGCGCCTTTTCGGGGGCAGAAGACATTGAAAAAATATATGAACTAAGATCGATCGTTGATGCTAGATGGCTATCCGAAGAACCGTCAAGGGATATCGCGTCGTTTCGACTGAAATCAGAGACAAACTTTCAAGATGTGATCTCCAGAATCGACACCGAAAC
Source organism: Ischnus inquisitorius (assembly GCA_963924025.1). Classification (NCBI taxonomy): domain Eukaryota; kingdom Metazoa; phylum Arthropoda; class Insecta; order Hymenoptera; family Ichneumonidae; genus Ischnus; species Ischnus inquisitorius. Next base: position 13,939,968 of record OZ001254.1, on the reverse strand, counting down.
CCTAACCCCCGCCTTATTGCCCTGTTGTCAGGCGGTAATTGAAAGAAATAAGCAAGTAACAAACCTAGGCGTAGTGGACCGAAAGCGCAATAGAAGTAACGACGAATATTCGTACAAAAGAGGTTGAAAACTGGTTTTTTGTCTATACATCTGTGTCAACAAGGTGAAAATGAGACGAGATTTCGAGTAGGTAAATCCTGAGACCCTGCGGACAACGCAGAGGTCCGAGAGTGAGTGGGGAACGAGGTTGCACGGCAGTCGGAAATCGAAGGGGTCGTCGCAGTTTCGCCGCTGCGCCGTCAAACGGGCCACTTCCGGCCTGGTTCTCTACTTCCGCGTCCGCTTCCGTTTACCGTTTCCGCTTTTAATACCCGTTGGCTAGCTGCCGCCCGGTCGCGTACGTGCACACTCACAGTTGGGGCTTCGGCCGAGGGTTTGTGTGTTCGTGACTGTGGCGCAACTGGGAGTCGCCACTCTTGTTGTTGGCATTTCTATCGTACCCCTTCGTGCGCTCTATTCCTATCTCTCGCGTATGGAGGCCGAAGCGGCAAGGCTCTCGACGGGGAGTCGGTTGGCTGGGCAAAACCGGAGTGAAACGAGAAGGAACGAGCCGAGTGAGTGGACGATAGTATATATACCTCCTCCATATCTCTCGTTTCGTATACCTTCGTCAGCCCGTGACCGCTACCCCTTTTCCACCTCGAACTACCCTTGACTATGACGCTCCACACTCTCGTCCACTCGTATCCCAAACCTCGCTCGCCTCTCGCTCTCTCAACCTTCGCGTCCATCTTCTCTTTTCCACCCTCGCTTCGACGTCCCAGCGTGTGTGCGTCCTTGCAACGAATCCCCGAGGGAAACCGTCGAAGCAGCGGCAACACAAGCACGAGAGGAGTTCGTCACGTTTGTCACTGCAATTTACACGAGTGGCGACCAACCCAACCCCTCCTTCGCTCCTATCATTCTGGTATCTCGCCGCTCGAGCTCGCTGGATGTGCGCGAGGACGTGCGGAATTGGAGAGTGTTGAGAGTGCCTCGAAGATTCCACGACGTCATCGCGGGGGACTCATCGACGTCGAAAAGTCGGTGAAACCCGGAGAAATTCCGAGAGAGTCGAAAAGACGACCGTGCTCGGTCTACCGAATTCACGGAGTATCTTCTTTATTTCGTCGACGAGAGAAAACATGTCGAGCTGTCACGAGGATTGTTGGGACAAAGCGAAAGGATACTTTTTTTTTGTATATTTTTTTTTTTTCATCAGCATCAATTCTGGCGATGATGTCGAAAAGAGCCACGAAAAAGCAAATTCGTACAAGGCGCTGTAATACGGCCTGAGCGTTGGTTTGCAGTTACCACGGAAAGTTGGTGCGCGAGAGATACAAGGAAAGTGGTGAACGGCAACAAGCCGAGAGCTTCCACGGAGTCTTTGCTCGGTACGAAAATAACGCGCTGTACACGGACATTGTGTACACAGCGCAGAGGCTAAGAATAATGACGAAAGCCCCGCGAACTACCGGCGGCGGTTGAGGCGAACGATCTTCTTCTCGTTCTAATAACCACGTGCGAGCAAAACAAAGACAACGAAAACGCAATTTCCAACACAAAGAGAGTGGCGCTATCGCCCGTGCTGGCGTACTTCGCGACTCCGGGATTTGTTACACCCTCTCGCCAGAAATACATTGTATCTCTCGTGTTACAGCCAGACACTGGAGCGAATACTTTGTAATCAAAGTGAGAACCCGACGGGCCGTGATAGCGATAGCGAGATATTGTCTTTGGCTTCGAAGACACCGGAGGCAACTCGGCGAGGCCTACGATGTTAATGACTTAGCTCAACTAACGATTCTCGATCGTATCTATCGGGCTCAATAATTTCTTTCGATTTCGAAAAAGCAAACAATAAAAATATACATAATTATGAAATAATTATTTTTATTATATAATATTTATTATTATTGTTTGTTATATAAAAAAATGATTTATTTACAATTATGCAAAAATTTCTAAACCGCGTTGTAAATACGAAAAAGAAATACTATGATAAACATATAATACTATAGAAAAGTCAGAGTTTCGAATTTTTACGAAGCCTGAATTGGCGCGGGGTATCTTCGTGAAATGATCGTAGCCTCGAGAGTTTCTGGAGTCTATCCATTGCTTTCGTGTCTCGCGACTCGTGAATCAAGTTTTTTTCCGACGGATACTCATAAATATTAAATTTTTTCCACGGTGAGACACGCAGCACGAAGACGAATTGTGATCAAATCAAAACGTCCGCCCTGGGCTGTGGAGTGGGACATTGGGACGAAATCTCGAAGTTTTTTTCAAAACAAAGAAAAAACAGATACAATTTGTTCGCAATTTATCTCTCGAGTCGGATCTCTCATCTTTCTCAACTGAACGAATGAGTTCGAAAGTCTTGTCATAATTTATCTTCGCGAAATTTTGACAAATTAAACATTAAGAAAAACAGGAAAAAAAAATGAAAGCGCCCGGTTGTCCACGATTATCCTCTCGCGCCACAATTCAAAAGTGGTTAATTAAATATTATCGGCCAAAGTTCGGGAAATTTATGCGAGGGAGGTGCCGGGGAATGATCGCGTTTGCCCGGCCGCGCCGAAGTGAGCAGCGAACGTTGGGAGAGGACGAGATACCGAGGAAGTCCGAATGAAAACCAAAACTAAAGTACGGCCGAGACTCGGGGCGGTCCGCCGAAGAGGAATCGAGTTGAAATTTTCGCTTGGCAAATATCACTCCCATTGCATCTTTCTCTCTCGGGCATTGCAATCGTGATGGGGATCTACTTTGAGATCACTCGACTCGAATGAATGGACGAGCGAACGGTTAACGGATTGGGGAAATAAAACTGGGATTGAAGCTCGGTGCGCGCGCGCTCGCGCTTCTCGGGTCTTTGATATTAACGCCGGGGCCACAACTTTTAAATTAAAAGTCTCTCGGCGGCCAGGCTTAAGAAAAAGTTTACGCTTATTCACGAAAACCCTCGCGCGCCCGCCGCCTCGTCGTTCGTGCATCCTGCAGCGAGCGCTTCATAATGGAATTGAAAAAAAAAAAGATAAAAAAAAACGAAGCTACAGAAACGGATAACGAGAGAGCCGGATTGAAAAAAAAAAAAAAAAAAAAAAAAAAACCACAAGAGCGGAGATGAAGTTGATTCGAAAGTTTTTTTCGCCACATTTCCGGCTGAGCAATGCAACCATTTCCGTTTCGCCGGATAGCTCCCACTCGAGCGTTTTGCGACACTTTTAATCGCATCGGGAGCTGAACTATTGAATACTTCGACTTCACGTGCCGCGAGGGGGGCCCACGATAACTGAATAACGTTGCTCGCCTGACCCAGAGCGCGCAGAGAGAACTTCCGCATCGATGCACGGGATCCGCGTTATTGGCTGACACGGGAGCATTATATGCACAGCTTCACCACAGTCACGTTGTGCCTGTGGCAATAATCGATGTTTCTCGTTGCATACCTAATTACAAGTACATATCTGCGATATATAGATATACGGATGCGGATACATGCAGAAACGGTATACCGCGAGCCGCACGGAATCCGTAGCGGTGGTTTGCTATTAATATCAGATGCATACATATGCGTTTCGCAAAATTACAGGATATACTTCATTACAAGATTTCGAAACGATAATGTGGGCTGGGGAGGCGAAAGTTATTGCGCAATACGCGCAAGAGGGCCGAACGAATTGCGAATGTAAAATCCGTGAGCCGATTGGAGATTTCATTCAACGACTCGAATCGTGTTCAAATAAATTAATTTGTGGAAGCATCTGTTTCGGCGAATCGGAGCGACGTAAACGGGAGCAAATACGCGACGAAGTTTCGTCGATGAGATACCGTGTCGCGGTATCGTTTCCGTGGATGTGGGAGTATCGGTTGCGTTACTCTTGTCTAGCCTCGCGGCTATTTTCGAAGCTGCTCCCCGCGTCGCCGTCTCTTTGATATGTACACGCGTTGTCAATAGTCAGACGTAGAAATTAACGTGCGCCGGCGGGGTATCGAATGAGCACGCAAGACGTCAATACGCCGGGAGCGAACTCGTAGTTCCATAGTTCAACTTTGTATCTCACCGCGTCGAATCCGAGTGTGCGGCTAGTGTATTAGCGTTTCGACGTTTCTCCGTCATCGTGGAATACACGTAACGGATTCACGGAAGGCCCCGAGCTATTTTCGTGCGGAGCCGACTGCTATGCGCGTATTCTCTTCGCCAGGTGTGCACTAATTACAGGTGGAAAACGAACCATGGTCGGTATCATCGCGCGATACACCGGAGATTCACGCAACTGCGCGCGGGGCCGCGAGGGGGTGGCTCTAGCGATGATCGGCACGCATCAGGGAAACAGGATCGTTTAATGCTCAGACACGGGATCGCTCATGCGTGAGGGAGGTGAATACTGTGGGGTTGGAAACAGGAAGTTGTAATAGAACGATTGCGTGAGGGACCATTGCGCGTGAGGGACGACAGAGCCACGAGCGGTCGTCACGACTTTTCGTCCAGCACGCAATACGGCGATACGATAATGTCATTCGGATACGGCTCTGGCCACTTCTTTGGTGCGTCGCTATATCCGGTTACTCGATACCTCCCTTTCCGTGTACGCTAACCTGCACAAATCTTCACTGTCGCTTTTTCATTCAATTTCCCGAACGGCGCGAATTGGTGGGAGGAAGGGCAAGCCTGCCCGAAGACGGAACGAGTACCTCGTTAGAGACTCTTTCCTACATTAAGCTTTTCTAGGGTCTATATACATGTACGCATTCCCTCGTTTACCAAACGATGGAAAAACCCACCCAACACAGCGCCAACAGCAGGCAACCATTTTCATTCTCTTTTGTTCGTTCCCCTTTGCCTTTGGTCGCCTCTGTGACGAGTGATCGTAGCTGATTGCCAAATGCGGGAGAGGCGAAAAAAAGAAAATTCCCCGAATTAACGAAGGGACACGGACGAAAGGGTGGAGCGACTGCGAATGCACACCTTTGAGTTACAAATGTTCGGCCATGCGATTTTGCTCTCGGGAAATTAATCATCGACGAGATCCTCCCGAGCGTTCGATGCGCGAACTCAAAAGAAACGAGCTCTCGCGCTCGTAACTACGGAAAAGTAGAGGACTTTACGGAGGTTGACTTGACTATACGGAGGCACACTGATACATTTGGTCCGAGTATAAGACGGATAAAAGACTGTCGCGCTTTTTTGCACGATGCTCACGATCGGGCTCGCCGGCGCTCGCTGATCTTTCATCGAACTTTAGTATCCACTTTGGAGACGACCGGGACAAGTTTCACTCGGTGCCGAAGTTACGGCGGCGCTTGAGCGAGACTCAGGATGAGCGCGCGACGAGGAGAAAAGAAGAAAGAAGTTTGACGAGGAAACTTGAGAGTGATAAAGTCGATTGGGGGAGTATCGGGAACAGCGGGGGAGCCGCGTGTCGCCGACGATAGATAATACCGATGCATCACGAGACGCAACAACGAAGATAATAACGACGGTGACGATAGCGCACAATGAATTTAAATCGTCACCGTCGCCGTGCAGAGCCAGCGACGAAGAAGTAACGTCGAGAGTAGACGAGGAGAAGGAAAAAGAAGATGGCGAAGGCGAAGGCTCTCGAAGCGGAAGCGCGCTGCCAGCCTTGGTGAAGAGCCAAAAACGGCCGTGGAAAGATTCAGCAAGCGGCTTGTCGGTGGATGCTCGAGCTGCGCTTCTGTACTTTTCCACTTCGCCGAGAGCAGCTGCCTAGTGTCCTCGTGTCTTTAATAGATACGGAACATAGGCCGGATAGAGAAAAACCCTTGGATTTTTTTTTTTTCGCGAAGCTCCGAAGCTCCAGCAGTCCGTGAGGAATCCTATACTTGTCCATCAGGAAAGACACCGACGATACACTGCTCTCGGTTCCTTCTCCCTTCTCTTGGCTCGACAGTTCTTTGAACGACGAAGGAGAGCCAACTACGTAATTACCGAACTGCCGATCATTTTCCCACACGACCTACAGGTTGGCGTGAGCCACGACGTCTTTTGTGCTAACCCGGTGCTCTATATTCCGCGTTCTAATCCCTCTGGGGCACGTTGGCGGTTGCTTTAATCATACAAGAACCATCGTTGGTGTCGCTGCAGCAAGACCGAGTTGGAATACACGCAAGTTGCGGCTCACAGTGATTATTATGGACATCCAACCAAAACACAATTATAACGCGAGACAAGAAGTGACTCGATCGGGGGCTGTCGAGTGCACGGAAAACACCGCGCTCCGGTTCACGCTCGCATCGTCACAGACAAATTGTCTCGCCCAATGTGGCCACCATTGGGGAGTCATTCTCGAGCATTACCGTGGACCAACACTGTTGTCTCGAGGCACACACTGTCGCAGGAGTTCGTAAACATGTGTGCACAGCAGTGGGTTATCCACATGTGAACCGGTCGACGTGCACACAAGACCAAAATCCTACTTTATACTTTGCGTACAGGGACCCCTCTGTATGCATAAGCTTGCGAATCTATGCTGCACTTGGGGATTTTATATGTAGGATATCACGTGCTTACGAACCGACGCGGGTTACCGACGAAGCCCATGATTCTCAATGTGTTTTGTCTTGGCCACGCGTTATCTTACCTTCCTATTTATAGAAGACGAACGGGCGCAAAGTATAAATAGAGAAAATCGGAAGCCACACGACTACACACACGGTCATGGTACATTTTGCCTCTTCTGCTCTGGCTCTCGAGCTCTCTCTGGTTCGCTCTTCTCCGTAGTTGGCGCCTTCACCGGTCGAACGCTTCGCACACGGTTAAACACCGAGCGAAGTATCGAACGAGCTCGGTCTTCGACACAGAAGCCAACCCGACAAGGTGATACCAGGCCTCGAGCGAGGGTGCCGCTGCGGTAAATACTGGTGGCTCTATCACCGGGCGTTTCGTATGTATCGTCTAGCAACGTGTGTATTCCGTTACGTCCTGAAAGCAGCGACCTTAGCAACACAGAGAGCAACGCTGGTTCGGAGGAGGAAAAACAGATCTTCCGGTTAAAGTGGCGATGGGCAACAAAAAAGGATGACGTCTTTTTCGTTATAAACAAGCCTTCCCGTTCACCTTCCATTTTTCTCGCGGTTCGTACTCTTCGTTCGCTATGTTTTGCGAAGCCCTTGGAACCTTCGGAGCTTTAAAAAAACCCCTGACGTGAGTTTCTTTTGTGCGTCTCATCCTGTCGGTGCAATTTTATGGCTGACTACCAGTCCCCAACGGGGAGAACTTCAGTTGCTGCAGTTTGAAGCACTAATCGGTTGGAAGTTCAGACGAAGCGTGTACTATTCCGGGGCAGCGTTCGTTCCACAGAAGACTATCAAGCAACTTATCTATACATTATGTAATAGCTCCTGGAGCCAAAGAAGGCAGGTGCTGCGAAGCTTGTCGAATCTATCGACTATCATCGTCCACTTGACTCGTTTTCTCTATCCACGAGAGATTTCACTCGAGCGGAGCCTTCCGCAAGTCAAATCGAGCGTGTCCGATGTCGCGCAGAGAATTTGTTTTCATCCGTCAAGTGCCGATGGAATTCGGCGCAACCCGGGAGAATCGATTAGCAAATTGCAACTGAATCTTTTTTTTTTCTTTCTGATGTTTCGCCGGATTCCGATGCCGCCTCGTCGAGTGCGGAATCAATGCGTCAAGCGGCGCGACTCTCCATTCGATGTATTGGAAAATTCACCGGGAATTGGGTGATAAAGGGATGAAATTGAAATGATGTTGAGGCCAACCGGGAAACGAGTGAAGAAAAAAAAAAAAATCTCTCTCTCATTTTCACGGTTTCCCATGTTCTCGCTGGTGAATCGTTATCAGTATCGAATATTCGTGCGAGCGCGAGGCTTTACTGTACATTAGTGGTGGCGCATTTCGCGCGTTCGAGAATAATTTCTAAATCAATATTAATAATAGCGAAAAAGAGGGGCGTAGTGAAATAAACAGTAAGTCCGCGATTTAAACAGGAATTTTTCGCCCTTTGAGAATTCGCTGTCGAGAAATCCAATTTTTTTTTAACTCAGATTTTCGTATTTTGTTATTTTGAAAAATCATTTTTTTCTCATTTACAGAATCTTAAATATTTCTACAATTTGTTAACGCTTTTTATTATATATGGGACGCTGTGAATTTAAGAGATAATCGCCAAATTGTGCATCCTTTACCGAGGTTTATCGAATATTCGCTCATATCCGACAGCCATGAAAGCATATAGAGCCGACCGTTCGAGAGAGCGCAAAGTGTCGCAAGAGAGTCTGTGTGTGTGGTGGGTGCAACATATTTCACTGTCGTCGAAGGTCGATCAAATTGGAATTGCTGTACAATCGTGGTCATCCGGGCCTCGGCCTCTTCTGCTCGGCCTACCTGTATTCGCTCATCAATTTTCCTTTCGGCTTTACATATAGATGGAATGTAATGCATAAAAGGAAGCTCCAACTAATAAAAAAAAAACCACTATCAAAATAAAAATAAAAAAGAAAACGCGTGTCTAAGACACAGTGATAGAGTGGAATGAAAAAGGAAAACAGAGGAATAAAAAAGAGCGAAAAAATGGGACAAACGGCCGTATGGATTGATCGTCCCGGCATGAATACGCCTCAGGATCCGCCCGCTTTTATCCTTCGTTTTCTCTACTTTCGCCTACATCGGCGCAGAACTGAAGATCCATGTGGGTGGATGTCTGGACTGGCAAGCACGCAGATTCCATTTTTACAGCTTTTTCCCTTTTGTCTCTCGAATCGACGATACGATTAGCTTCGGAATCCATCAGTACCGAAGTGAGCCTCAAAGTCCTCGAGAGCTCTTTCGCTTCGCTCTCTATTCTCTCCTCTCGGTATTCGTCGTTCTCACTCGGCCGCACGGTTTACGCGCGCCTGTGCCGTAGACGACGTGACGAATTGCGTCGTTTTATCGGATGGCAGAGCCTCACGATTGGTTGATCTTTTCTCGGTCTCATTCTCGTATGGGCCATAAATCAAAACCATCGTGAGAAGAAAGGAGCCAAAGCGAGAGAGAGAGAGAGAGACAAGGTCCCGAGGTGAAGCTCACGTAGAAAACCCTCTGTTACGTGAGCATCAGGTACGAAATTGAGAAGGAGAGACGAGCGAGCGAAAGCGCGGTTGTGTCACCCCGCCGCCTACACGGGCAAGACCCAATCCGCGAGCGCGAAGTGGAAACGACGGCAAACTCTAATATATCGCCGATATACTTTGCTGCCACTCGCGTGACGCCGTTGATGCATGCGAAGTGAGTCGCGGAGTCGGAAATAAAAGATAATATATGAATGAAATGTACTGGAAGAACGGCGGAGCGAAACTTCGACGAGCGACGCAATAAAAGGGATCTCGAGCGCTGGAGCTCTCGATACCTGCACAACAATATTCATGAGCCGGAGCGCGATTGTGCAAGACAAACGGTGAGGTGCGATATTCATGGGCATGTTTTTTCGCGCCAAGGGTGCGAAACAAGTGAAAACTCGTCGCGTGTAACACATGCGAAAGCGAGCGAGTCAACGAGAATATATCGGTCGCGGCGCCGCGAGGCGTTGTGTCCGGGCTTGAGGAATGAAGAGTCAAGATAAAATACGGCGACTAGCGGGAGATGAGCGAATCCCCGGGAGGAGGCGAGAGGGAACGAGCGAGATGAGTTGAGCCGAGTACAGAAGCGCATAGCAACGACGTGCAAGCGTTTACGGGAAGCATAAATACATTTCTGGCGCGGTATACGGCTCGCGAGAGCTAGGAAATATTAGATGAGAAGCGCCGCGGAGGAGCGGACGGAAAAGGGACGAGGGAATTAGAAGCGACAAAACGTCTCGACGTGAAATACTGCAGATTTGTCGCACAGTAAGATACATCTTACGTATACATGTATGCGGCTTCGGGAAGTCCATACACAATCGTGAAAGCGGTACAAGCATCCAATCGAGATGAGAAATAAAAATGATAAATCCCTTGGCGGCGAAACTTGTCTCCTTTCCTGGGCCAATATCGAGCACGGCGCATGATATCGCATAGCTTATATATATATCTCGCGTATATAAAGCTTAGGAATGTCTTTGATGCGCTCGCCGGGAAGAAAGTCACTGCGGGTGGCGTGGAAATTCCTCCGGGGATTTCTTCTCGACACACGAGCGTGCGATAAGGCCGAGGGAGAAGCGCGGGTAGTCGTGAGAGTTTAGTCGGTAAGAGAATAAGTTGGACGATGTGAGAAGAAAAAAGGATTTGAAAAGCCGCGAAATAGAGGGCAACTCAGAGACCGAAGACTCTGAAGCCAGGAATTTCGTTGGAGTTTGAATTTTTTTGAATATACGCTTCATCTATTTCGCTCGTGCATTTTCATCGCAATAAGGCAGCCTTCGGAACAACGGGCTCCGCACGAGCAGCGTGTACCACGGTTGAGTTTAGGAACTCATTTAAAATTAGAACATTGCGCACGTACAATAAACATTCTTTCCGCGGAACGTGGATTTTGTATTACGCGCAGTTTCATAGAACGGAAATAACATTTTTATGGAGAATATAATCAGTCGGGGAAACACAAAGCCAAGGTCCCTGTTAGAGCCGAGAATGGGATGGGTGGGTTACCAAGAGAAGGCCGGGCCCGCGAACGAGCAGGCCAAACGGGCGAACAGCCTCCGTTCGTCTCTGTCTCGTTTAGACGAAGCCACAGCTAGCCAACAACAAGCGATCGTGGAAGCAAGGGATGCCGAGAGAGCCACCGGAGGGTAGTTGATGGAGAGGAGAGAGAGGAAGAAGAGGGAAGGTTCTCTCGCGCGCGCGAAACTCCATTATCGTCGAGTCCATCTGGGCGCAGCGTGGCAGGGACCCAACAGCAGTGGCAGTCTCGCGGTGGTGGCGGACCATACCCTGCATCCAAAGGGGTTGGAAGGCAATAAATTCAATGTCGAGAGCGAGAACGCAAGCAACGTGCCTCCTCGGCTCTCTCGGTCAGTCCCAGCAGGATAGAGAGGAAACCTGGAGGGAAGGGCAGCCACACAAGCTCGACGGATTTCGAGCGCTTTTCTCTCTGTCTTCCGGTATTCCGCAAGGTTACTCGGTCGGGGCTTTAGTTCCTTCTATTTCTCGCTTCCCACTCGATTTTTCTCATTCTACGCGGATCTCACTTGGCGTTGATTCTAACCATTGGATCTCACGGGAAACCACTCGAATTCGCAGCAATATACCTGTTAGCACGATGAAAGCGACGCGGGCGGTAAAAGCCACATGTGGCGCCTTTCAACCCTTAAGGAAAAACCAACGTATTAATTTTGTTCATTTTTTTTTGTTACAGGTAAGAATCGTCATGAAAATCAATCGGTTGGAAAACCCGAAAAAAGAGTACGAGAATTTATTGCCCAATCGCGTTCATTTTCGAATTCGTGGGAAGGGAAGATCCGAGGCGGAAGATCCGAGGAACTCGGCAAAGAGAAGAGATTCCAGTTGGATCAACAGACAGACACGGGTAGGACCAAAGTAGTGGTATACGCGAAGATGGCAAGGCCGAGCACAGAGAGATATGAGAGACACGATGGTAGAGGGGGCTTTGGCTGATTGAAATTCGATTGTCGGTGGGTCAAGCGCCTATGTCCGATTGGAATGCCTTGCCAGCGCTGGGCTCTATTCCTCCCTCAATAATCTCTATAAATTCGAGGATGCCGCATCCCTTCGAAAGCAGGGCTGGGGAGGCGCAAAAGGGGTATGCAGCCGGTCAAGAACGATAGTGCTACCTCTGGCTCGCCTCTGGAGATTCTCCTGTTGCCTTAATCGCTCACACCAGCAGTGCAGAATACAGAGCTTTGTAACAATCGAGGGTTTCCTCAAAATAAGGAATAAGCCTATATTACCATAGATGAGAGAGGAAAACGTAGTTGTTTGTAGGATAGCTTCCCATTAGCGAACTGATCCAATATTCGTTGCATCGCGCACAAGACATCTCTTCGTATCAATTTGTCGAATAGCCTGGATTAAACCGCTGGCAAATCCTGTTCTTCTCAAGCCTTATCGGCGGACGAATGCGCCATTGTACCATCTACAAATGATGAACCTGATCTGCTCGATACAACATCTATCTTTCCGAGATTCCGTAACAAGAACTTTGATATTGAATATCAGTTTCACCGTTCGCATAGAGGGAATATCTATACGTAGCGGCGCCACATCAATTTCAAGGATTAACAGAATTAAACCGCAGTGGCAAAACTCAGAATTCGTATGAGACACGACCACGTCGGAATGAATTGACCGCAATATCGGGGTATTTTGTGGATTAATCCAGTACCTCAGTAGCTCGTCTCATCTAACACCATCATGTGCTCATATAATTTAGATCAGCGTCTCATCCAACTATGGAAATAGATTCATGGTGGTAAATTCTCCCATTGGAATGGAAATCGTATCCAATTTCGCAGTCAACCTATTTCATTGCAACGAAACACCCATTGCCCATGGGGGACGAGAAACAAGATAGAATGGCTTGCTATTTGGAGAATTTCCAAAATTAACTGCGTACGCCAACACTGTCCCTTCTGTATATAATCATAGAGCGACCGCACAAATTAGACATACCCACACTCGTAGACGTGGGATCACATATACGTATAAAGGTTTGGATTATGTGTGCGTGAAATTGATAATACCTTGATTGTCCCGGCTAATACCAGATGCTAACCAGCATCCTTCGATTACTATTATACAATAGAGCGAGATGGATCTCGACGGAAGGATAAAGGGAAGGGTAAGGACGGACGTCTGATGGATTGGTATCGATTACTCGAAGGCGGCAGGAACAGAACTTCAAATGCTGAATATATACAGCATGCCTATGTATTATACATTACAATATAGATTGTACAGCATATATCTCTTGCCGAAACTGCAGAGTAAATAGAGAGAGGCGCGGCGACTGGAGGGACTGCTTCAAAATTGCATAGGCCGCACTATATTATTGCTAATGTACTGAATGCAGCAGGGTATAGGGGTTGTGTGCACTTGACACAAGCTCGACATTAGTGAGCTGGATATAGTTATGCGCTATGTGCGTTATATATACATTGTATGACCAGTATGCGACTCGGTACGGAGCGGTCAGTGTGTCGCGTCCGTGGAGCTTCACTGTTCACGACTGAGAACGGGCGGTGCATCTCCCATGGATCAACACCAATAAGCCCTCGTCTCGAAGGCCTTCGCAATTCCGTTCGTTAGAGCCAGAATTCCATAGTGAGTTCGAGGACGAAGTCAAATGCCGGCGAACGGCGAGCTTACAGTTACCGACACGTGGGTCAGATGATTGGATGCATGAGATTGAAAGGTTTAGGATGCTGTGATACGACGATGATAAGATTTTACACGAGTTTATAAAGCAAACCTCGTTGCACGCGTTCCGAAATCACTCTATCGAATGATGTATGCAAATAGAGGGCAAGAGCGGTCGGTATATTATATACGTCGTACGCGGGAGCTATGCAATGGCTGAGACCGTCTTTGTCTAAACCGGTTCAAACACAAGAGATACTTATTATGTACATATATTTCCAGCGTGTTTGTGTAGTCGAATGTATGGCAGCTTATGTGGTGCCAATAATCCGTATAGTAGGTGTACACACAGACATTTTTTAGAACCGCCCTTCGATTATGCCGGCTACGGTCAAACGACAGTGAAGTCAAAAGCGGGATAGAATAGAGAATCGACGATGTCGCGAATATGAAGAGATTAGGATAGACTGCCGACAGTCGGCGTCAACAGGATAGCGGACGATAAAGCATCGGCTCATCGAATGCTGAGTAAAGGGATCCTTTAGGATTTACAGACAGTGTACGTATGACTCGTCAGATGAGACCAGACATCAGAAAATATTATTGAAGGATTAATGGTGGACCAAACCGTTGTCATTGCGTCCTCGTGGTTTCGGTCGCCTATCGGTGCCGTAAAATCGTTACGCGTATGTGCCAGGCAGTTTATGGCTTCATGGCGATGCGGTTATTGCTCAGCTAAAATCGACTCGGCTCTCACTATGCGTGTCAATCAGCACTTTGATGTGTTCGCGTTGCAATTCGCTGCGCGTTATCCCCCGTACGTTTATATTATTTAGATGTGCAATAGCGCGATAGCAAAATCCGCTTCGACAGACGATAGAAATGTCACGCCCTGACGCATCAAGCTTGATTGCACCATCGATCGTATGAATTACAACGATTAAGCAGCAACCATCATTCCCTGTTCCAATTACCGCTGCATCGGGTAAAAGCTGATGCGACTACCGTCGGGTAGCGTCCCACCAGTTGTTATCCGTTTCTGCTCTCGCCGGATTCGAACCCGTCGAGGATCTACAAAATTTCAGCTGTACACCTTCGCTGTCTCTCATTCTCCGCTTCCGTTTTGTCTCAACGCTGTTACGCTCAGCTATCTCACCGGGTACAATCAGAATTCCTTTTGGTCCATCTCTCCGGTTCTCTCTTCGCGGGGGCCGCTCCGTTAGTACCGAAACCCTAAGGACTTTGTTCGTGCCACGAGAATTCACTGTAGTACTATCTAAATTTCCGCCTCTGTGCTACTCCGCCGGAGAAAACGGTGGGCGCTACCCGACTCTCGCAAGAATCCAATCCACGAGACGGGAATTTCTCGAGATCTATCCATGCTTAGCGCAATCCTACAGACACACACACACGCGCTCATCCATGGCTTTCGGCAAAGTAGCTACGAATTCGTACAAAGGATATACACAGAATGATAGAGAATGGATAATTGAAAATTCTGAAACGGAATTTCCAAAAGTGCTTCGGGAACAGCGCTCCGAGGTTTATTATGTAAAGAGGCCCCGGACTCGTTCTAAGTCTAGGGGCAAAGTTTCGTTCGCGCAAGAGCAATTATACACTCGTTCACTCGAGTCTACACCGGTACAATTATTTTGTAATTACGGTTGACGAGGGCAAGACCGGAAGGAGGATTCCACTGTTTGAGCGGTTTTACGTCAAGGTCGCGAAATAAGCCGTAGGGAAAATGGAGTATTGACGTCTGACTTGTTCCCTCTCACACTATTCTGAATCCATCTTGTCTTTGCCATTGTCCGAAAAAATGGTCATCTTTTTCAATCTTTTTCAATTACATTGCATTCGATGATTCAATGTGTGTAGTCGAATCGGAGACGAATAATTCCGCGAGAACGTTCAATATTCGTCAGTATTGAAAGAGAAAGAGCTCGACGACATTTCTTCATATATCCTCTCGATTCTCGGTGAATCACCGTCGACTTTACGGCTGCTGACTCGGCATGCGACGGAGCGCACAAGTGCGAGAAACCCAATCGTCGTCTATAAGGCATTCCCCGTCGGGGAAAAACTCGTTGAAACGTCGAAACGTATTCGCATTCTCCGGGTCTCCGTGTATGCAGAGCAAAAGTATATACATAGTTGTAGGAATGTTGGTAGGGAAAGGCGAAGGTATCTCTCATCGCGGTCGCTTCTCCGTCTCCTTCTCGCGCGATCGTCGCCCTTCCGCGTTTTATCTGTCGTCGCACGGAAATCCCATAATTGGGAATTCCTGAGAGAAAGGAAGAATTTTTCGAGGTGTCTAACCAG
The DNA here is from genome assembly GCA_963924025.1 of Ischnus inquisitorius. Taxonomy (NCBI): domain Eukaryota; kingdom Metazoa; phylum Arthropoda; class Insecta; order Hymenoptera; family Ichneumonidae; genus Ischnus; species Ischnus inquisitorius. Next base: position 13,924,347 of record OZ001254.1, on the reverse strand, counting down.
CCGACTTTCTGCGACGGGAGATCTCTCATACCATTCGTTTTACTTTGTTTTTCTTCAGCGATGCCTGTGTGCCGTCAAAACCTTTTTGCTATAAAAAAAAAAAGAAGGAAACACAAAACGAGGGACACAGGGAAAGAGAACGAGAAAAGCGTCGGTGCGAGTTTCACCCTCGAGTTTGTCTTTCCCGTGGTTTTTAATTGTCGCAGGCGGACGCGCGACTCTTCAGCGACTGGACCATGCGAGCGACTACGAATAATTAAAAAAAACCCACCAACCCCCCCCCCCCCCCGACCCCCTTCGCCAGATTTTCCGTCTCTCTCCAACGCCGTCAGCGTCTTCTAGCTCGTTTTTATTCCCGTCTATTTTCATTTAATTTTTTTCTCATACACGTTCTTTTTCTGGTTATATATATATATGTTTTTTTTTTGGTCTGCGCTTTCGTTCCCTTTAACCAAGCGGATTAGTCGCATCGCCCAGCGTTGGGGAAAAAGACCGGCACACTGGTAACTCTCGGTGGGCTTCGCTGGTCCGCGCTCTCTCGTCACGGGACTGAATCGTAATTAAGAATTTCAAAAGGGAATGTCGAGAGCAAACGTTGCACAGCGAAATGAGAGGCGGAGGAGGTGACCCCGGAAAGAAGAGAGTGGGAAGTACACGCGAGTGGCAAAACGAAGTTTCGGTCGCCGTCGCCCACCGACTGTGGGACTAGAGAGCCGTATCCTTCTGGCGGGATACAGACGCTAATTGTCGGAAGCCTTTCTATTTCTCATATTTTCTCTCCACCGCCCCGTACTTTTCCTTTCACGATACGCCGCGATCTTTACTTTTTGCCCAACTCAGCCACATCCCACTTCACCTTTGACCGGAATATTTCAGCCATTCCTTTCATGCTTTGAAGAGTCCCACACATTTCCGGGTTTTTTTCGTCGGCCCTACGCGCCGTTTACTCGCGGTCGGTACCATTTATTTCGGTTGCATATAACTTTAACTAGTTAAATTATGACTCGATACAATTTTTTATCCATCGATGAATAGTGTAAACTAGTATGAAAAGTTGCTGAACTAACCATGTTCTCTCTAAGCAATCAGTGACGTTGATTTTGTTTTTTCAACTTCCTTCGGTTCTCGGACAGCGGTCGTTTCATTTCGTTACCACGTAGGAGGAGAGCTTTTTTTTTGTGCAAAAATATGTTTTCGGAGTTTTCACTCCAAGATCCTCAAAATCGCCTAAAACGTCGACAAACATGGTTTATTAAAAAAATTACGGTTGTATCTATGGCCGGATTTCCATTATCACTACAGCGACTGCAGTTTCTGAGAAATCGATCTCGAACTCACTCATAAGCAGAATGCTCTTGAATATGAATATGGAACGAATTAGTTACTCGGGCAATATTTTTTAATTACCATATTTCGTTTCATATTTGGAATTGAGTTGGGCAATAAGAAATTATGCTTATTAGACTTGCTAATCGGTTCGTTGATTTGTTTTCAATGTCGTTTGCCAAGCTCCCTCTGTGAGCAAGCCAAAATTCGTTGAGTAAATTTTTCATGGAGGAATTTCGTAATCGAGATTAAAAATATGTCGATGAAGCGATATGTGCGCAAGTGTTATTTGCATGACTTGTCTGAGTTGTAAGTAATCGACGAACAGAGCTCGAAAGACGCATGATTAATCCTCGCGTCCATTAATCCGAACTCGGCTAATCAGAGTTCTAACGAACGACACTGGAAATCCAGCCCTCGAATGCTTTCCAAGCGATTCGAAGTACGACGAGAGTGTCCCTACGAGAGTGTCCTACTGAATGAGTAACGAGTAAACCACGGGGATTCCCCTTCCCCGTTATTCCGTCCCGTCCCTTCAGCCTCGCGCGACCAGCTTTATTTTTCTCTTCGCATGCATTCACAATCCGATCTCGCAGTTCTCGAAATCGTGAGACGATGAATCTCGATACGGAATGTCGAAACGGCGCGGAGTGGAGTGCGTGGCCTTGCGTGGCACGCATAGGTTAGATAGGTGACTGTGTATACGCGTCGGGGAGTCCCCTGTACGAGCGTCCAGGGAATACCGTCCGCTATTCCCCATCTCGCACACAGTCACATACGCGGGTCCATAAATTCATGGATACAGGAAGAGGACGAAATCCCTCGTGTACGATCGGCCAACTTACAGCCGGTAATTGCCGCTCGGCCGGCAAACGTTTCCGGTTACCGTTCCGCTCCGCCCTTCTGGTCACTCTTCTCGTTTCCCTCAATTCCACTTTTCCCCCCAATTCCTTCACACTCGCGTATTCTCCGACCGGTAATCCTCCCTCCCCCACCGTCCACGGCCACGCTCTTTGGCTCCGGTGTGCCGGAGCACCGCTTTTATTCTCCGGGGGAATGACGCTTCGTAGAAATGCGTGAGTCCAAGACGATATAATTTATCGTAGATACATAAAACGACATGGCATGAACAGATGTACACGTGCGCTCGATCGTTTCTCGTATGTTTATTGCAATGAAGCTTTTGACCTGTAATAAATTAATTCGCTGCCGCGCTCAGCCGGAGCTCTGGGAAAACCGTGACCGTTCGCCACACGTGCGCGAATGTTATTCTCTCGTAGCTCAAAATCAGATAAAAGGTCCGCTCTCGTGGCGCGAGCGAAATTGGAACATCGAGAGGTAGCGGGGTAAATAAACATGAGTAAATGAGCGACGAAAGTGAGAAATGATTCCGAGGGACAGCGGAGGCTAAATTGCGTACGGTTGAGTGTGTGCGCTTGTGGGAGTATCGAGAGAAATAATGAAAGACATCGGAAAGTAATTGGCGAAGGAAGGAGAGAATTTCGATGGCAGAAGGGAGAAGTTTGCCGGAGCCGGTGGACGAAAAACATCATCTAGCCGCAACGAGTTGCGCGAAAAGAGACTGGAATAACAGAAAACAGAAGGGGCTTGGCCATGGCGTCGATGGGAAACAGGGTAAAAAGTAAGACGGACCGAGTGGGAGGGTGAGAGGCCAAAAGAGTGAAGAGGCTCGCTGCGGAGCACTTATCTCTCGATGGCGAGGTCCTCTTCGCGCGTGAGAAAAACATTCGACGAGAGGAAAAGTTGCTGAGCGTTTACATCATCCCAGGGCATCGAGCGTATTGACAAACGGAGCAAACCAGAGCCACGACGAGAGCCCTCCCCCCACCGAAGGGGGGTGGTCCGTGAGTTTCTGTACACGGGAAGCGGAGCAACCGACGACTTATCGAAGCGTCTGCAAGCTGGCAAGGGGGTTTCTACGCCGACGTGAGCACATATAGGTTCATATAGGCTCGTAGGTTGATGCTTCCGCATCGATCCGGAAGAGCCGCTAAATCGACAGGCCTGCGAGAGATAGAGAGAGCTCGAGAAGAAAAATGGAACGGGATAGGATTCTCACCGTCGGCGTCCTTGAACCGGCAACGAGAAGGATCTGCCATCTTCAACGTCGACAGAGAAAAACCGTTTCTCAGCAGAGAATGGCGGCGTTACAGAAAGAGAGGACCGACGGAGTTGCGAGAGCGAGGTAGGAAAGGGAAGAACGGTATGTCGAAATTGATGAAGGAGTTTGAGTCGAGGCTGTCGGATCCTCTTCTGCTTTAGGGCTCTCCAGAGCCCGTGGACGAATTTTTCTCGAGACTCCTCGAGAGACGAGTATGACGAGAGCGTAGGAAAAGCAAGCTATGGATAAAACTTTGTCTACGTATAAAGCCGAACAAGGGGAGTGTGTGACAGGGTCGATCGTTAGCACAGATATATTCTTGAAGCTAAATGGTAACGACCTGAGAGTGAGTTCACAGGACAAGGTTGCGAGGCAAGAAAAAAAAAGTGCCCGTGGAATTTTCTAACAGGCCGTTTCTTTCGAGGTTTCTGTCTTCCTCATCTCTCCGCCAGCCAACGCGAAAACAGAAAAAGAAAACATAAAATAAACATTGTCCAACGGAGCGTTCAGCGGCAGAAACGACAACACGTAGTAAAGTCCAACTGCGATACGAGAAAACAAAGAGAGAATAAATTCTCGGTCCGCGGCACGTGAAACTATTACGGTTGGGAATTAAAGAGAGACGACTATGGGCTGTGGGAAGTTCCAATTCGAAGAATGAAATGGAGTTTGTGCACCGAAGAACCGAACGGTAACACTGGGAACAATGACTGTGTCCGGTCGTAACGTTTTATAATTACTACTGGGGTCTGGCTTCGTCGTCTCGACTTACGTAGTACAAGTAACAGCTTCGGGGCTTTCGGCTAGAGGTGGTTTAACTCCTCCATTTTCTTTTTTTTCTTCTTGACGGTAGTTGTTTTTCCGCTACTTGGATTTCTCGGCTCGTTTCGGACTCCCTCAATGGAATGAGTCGTGTTGCACCGCTTGTACTGGACAATGTTATTCATCCAAACTCCCCCGTGGAAAACAGTACGGAAGACTGGGCCAGAATGTATCACTTTTTCTCTTATGCGTTATTGTTACTCTCGCCAGCGTTGGTGTATTCAAAAATTGACATTTATACAATGAAATTCCGTTCATGTTAATCCAACAATTGTCGGATGGTTTGTCGTATTGGTAGGAAATCTACATAGACACTATAATCTCGTAGTACAATAGTGCAACATCGCCGCTCGAAATTGCTTGTGCAAGGAGGATTTAGCGATGCAGGTGCTGTTTGTTCGCGCGGCACTATCGACTAGATTCCGTATTCGATGTCAATACTTGTATGATAATGGAACAGCCATGATGTATGATATATCGGCAAGGGATGTCGTCCGACTCTCTCTGTTTTTCCTCGTTCTCCATCGCTCGCTCCTTTTGGCGTCAGAGCAACGAGGGTAGTGGAGTAGTAGTCGCGCATTGGATGATCGCTCGTTTCAGGAATGTCAGATATTAAAATACCGCAGACTCTTCAGCTCCGGCACACGTACCCGCCGAGCCACCCACCGACGTCTCCGTTCATCGTTGTTGTCGTCGTTGTCGTCTTACTATCCTAACCTTCCCCCATTCACTCCCATCCCTTAACCTTTCAATCTATCTTACTCCCAATCTCTCGCTAACTCTCATTTCGGTCGAATATGGTACGCCCTCTTCGCACTTATCGTCACCGATATTCTCCTTATCCCAATTTTCGTCGCTCGCCTTGAAGTTTTCTCGTTCATCGTCCCATCGCAAAGGTCCGCAATCCGATTCGGCGAATAATTTCAATTGCACGAGGCGCGAATCTCCATTGAATATTGTGTGCAATCAATCGCATTTTTTTTTTTTTATCAACGCGATACTCTCGTCAAATATTGGATCGAGGCCTCGCAGTATATATCAGTTCTGCGGCAAATTAGATTCGAGTCTGTAGCGCGCATGATTGTTAAGGTCTCGATTCGGTCGATTGGAATTCTCTCGATGGGCTCGTTAATGTATTCCAGTTATCGAGTAATCGCGAGAGAGGATTATGAGAATGACGAGGTGGGCGGCGGTGGAGGGTGGGTCGGTAAATACCGATCGCAAGTTTCAATCGACGAAATTAACGCTGCAGAGTAAATAAATCGGTGGCAGAAGAAGCGGGGAACGCTCGGCCGATCGGGAATGCTGATCGATTAATGAGATTGGCTGGCACGATTTATTTCATTGTCTCCGAAGCGCGATAAATAGTGTGTTGTATAACACAACCGAGGGATTTGACGTAGCTCGCAACTACCCCGAACGGGGCAGCATGATTATAACGACGGGGTATACAATAATGCGAACGGGCTTTTCATTGTCCAACACGTCCCCGAGACGCGATACATGTATCATGTACTTTCCGGACAGAGGCATGATGGAGGCGCGAGCATGTATAAACGAGGTCGTCGAAAGTGACCCCCCCTCCCCCTTGTCATTGGCATATCCGGTGGTCTATCGCGACTTTGCTGCAATCAACATAGTTCATTGATTCTCTTTTCGCGAGGGCTACTATTTAGCTAATTTATTGTGTCATACATCTCGATCGTTATCAAATCGAGCGTATCGGGGTGGTCGATGAAACGCAAAGAGGTCCCTCCGAAACGCCATTTAGCTCAACCCGTGATTCAAAAGATTTTTTTTTCTATCATTCATACGTAATCTTCACTCGACTTCACATTATTTTTACGTGTCCTCAAATCTCCTTTCATTAATTTCAATGAAACTCTATGAATATTTCGACGACCAACTTCATCCCCTCCCCCTTCCCACCCAGAAAAGAAAATTCTCTCTTATCCGCTCTCTTCAATTTTTCTTTCATAAATGTTTCACGACCTACGGAAGTGTGCCGGAGAAGGTTCGGCGTTTATCTTTAATCTTGAATGGATCTTTATCCCAATCCCTCACCACTTTGCGAACACTTTGTTCATGAATATTCTCGACTGGGAGTTAGAGAGAATAATTTCCTTCGCCGTTTTTGTCATTTCGCGCATTAATATTTTCGCCGTTCTCGACTGGACTTGGACTCTCGAAATGTTATTATAAAGTTTGTCTGGAGTCTCGTTCTTCTTCATAAAGTAAACGAGGTCCTTTGTAAGTAAAGAGTTTAGCCCTGGGGGTAGTTAGACCGATGGTTGAACCGGTGTTTCCGCTATGCGCAATGTTATAATTGAGGTTTACAGTCGCGAATTTCCGAAACAGACAGAGCCCGTGGCTCGGTCGATTGTTCGATGGTTATGCGACCGCAGAAGGGTTGGAAACTGGCTCGAGCATGGGACTCGGAAGCTCGCCCGGAGTGTTCTCTCGTCAAGAATCCAGTGAGCAAACGGGCTGACGCCGACGCGATTCAAGCAGTCGAAGCATTCGGGATCCGTAAATAGCAAGGATCAGGAGAACTCGAGGAAGCGAAGCCCCATGGTATTAGGATTGTGTCGGTGCAGGAGCTGCCCCAGCCGAGGGACATTAATATCCCATTTGTAGTTGAGAGTTTTGTGGTTGCCACCTTGCTAACTAACGAACGGAGCGCAGGGACGTCTGCCACGGGGAGAATTAGACCTAGAAACTTCGAGGGCTTCCTTCTCCTCTCCGGAGTTCCTCGCGTCGTCTTTGGAAACCGTCTTACGCTGGATCACATCGGTTCGATGTCGGGATTCCCAAATGGGGATATGGCGCGGAGGCTCCAGCACTAAGTTCCACAAGGCAAGTTCTGCCGACAGTATATTTTGTTCCTCGTCGCCGTTTGGACATTGGAAATGAATGAGAAGCGTTCACCGGTGAGTGATGTAGCACTGTGGCTTCGTTCTGTCGAGACCCGTTGTCGGACGTCTGACGAATGGACAAGTGAGGAAGTTTCGAATCGAATGCGGTGAAGGGTTATATTCCGCGAAGTCCGCGGCGGGGTGAGTTACGGTTGTTTCTGATAAAGGCAAAGTAGAAATGATGCCCGAAGGAAGATTGGCAAGCTACTGGAAATCCATGAAACTTCTGCGAAGCGTGAGAAATCGAAGGTTAGCGGAATAGGAAGTTTATCGACAATTCTATGCCGACGTTGGTGGAGAACTACGCGGTGACCAGATATGGAATAGAAACACGCTTTCGTGTCCGGCACGAAGTTTCGGTGGAAGTGTCTCCATGGAACTTGTACCTCCGCTTCTGGCAACAAGACCTTCCGTGGAACTTGGTTATATATCCAGTTGTATGCACGTACAACTACTCTCTTCGAAGTTTCGTCCTGCATGCGATGCCACTTCGCCGGTGAATACGTCCCCGACGTGTGTGGACCCTCGCAGATATCTCGTGTTAGTGTGACGTGTGTGTGTACTCGACACTCATAGAATGTGGGGACTATTTGGAAGCAGACTTTAGTCGGTATGTGTCTAACTTTAGTGCGTATGTGTGCCTATTGCACCTGTTTGTGTTTCAACGTGACAAGCGTTGTGTACCCTGGCAGGGCGGCAATGTGTGCCCAAGTTTGTTTGAACGGGTTAAAGGGAAAGTCTGGCACGCGCCATCGAATACGCCCGAACCACTTAGTCAGGTATTTTGGGAATCTGTGTGGGAAAAGCTACGGTTAAATTTCGCGCTGCGATTGGAATTGCCACGGCGTTTGAACAATCGCTTAAAGTGTCCATTAACGGTATCGCATCCTTGACAAGATATCACTGGAATTTATGGATTTCTCGAGTGGGTTGGAGCGAAAAAAGGGGTATCGTGGGCCGAACGGATCGACGGTATAGGGAAACAGACGGAACCCTATTATCTTGATGAGAATAGAAGCATCCGGTCAGGAATAGAAATCGAATATTGATTTCGAGATCTATTCGGAAGACAAGAGGGAGCTGGATTTCACTCGCAGTTGCGCGGGCATAGCTTCGCGAGAATACGCCCTCGCGCGATACCAAAACCGACACTCAAGATTATTTTCTCTCCCAACAACGGCAACAGCGTTTATAAACACCATCAGCGAACGTGACGGTGAAGGATACAGTCCTGTATAATCAACGGAAGAGCGTATAGAAAAATTGTTGGTACGGTACACGAGATACTTGGTCGTATCGGGCGGTTTCCCGAGACCTTCTTTATTTTCTCTCTTGTTTCGCTCGTTCGATCTCTTGCCGAGGCTCCAGCCATCCTGGCATCTTCTCTTGCACAACACAGCGAACCTTTTGTACTCACAGCTTTTCACAGCTACAGGCAAGTACAGCTTCTCTGGTTACCGCGAGACATAAGAAAATAATCAACGTTCCCTCAGGCACTTTCGGTGTACGCGCTTGCCGCGCCGCCTCTCTTGTACTCCGCTGCTCGATCGCGTTGTAAAATATTTAACGTAAGAAAACTCCTCTGTTGGCGCTACTTGATTATAAGCACGGCGAACCGAGGCCAATAGTGTTGTATATCTCGGCTCGATTTTATATATCGAATCAAGAGGAAATCGGAGAGCTTTTTGCTCGTCAGGAATCCTCGACTTTCCGTATCCGAGTGGAAGGTCCTCTTGGAATGAATAAAATAGCATCCGAAGTGCCGGGAAGTTTCGCTGGGACACTCTTGGCTAACGATTTGAGCTTCGAATCGGTTTTCGTTCCTTACAGGATTTTCGTCCTCCTCACTTCGCGCGAGTACCGGATTACTCGATGATTCTTCGTTCCTGCGCTTTCGCGAGTAAATGACAATGTATATACCAAAGCAGCGAGCATTTACCGATCGGGCAAAGCTCGGCATTGGAACGCTACTTTCATGTTCCGTAGTCCAAGACCAGCGTAACAGCGAAGTTTCGAAACGCTCGACGGGGCATCGGATCCTCACGCGGCAAGTCTCCGCGATCCGAGTTCCGTGGACGGGCGAAATTTCATCGAAGTTTAAAGATATCAACGGCTCCGAAGTAACCGTGCGAGCAACGCGATCTCCGTGTGCCTTCTCGTGCTCCGACAACGCGAAATTTCGCCCGAGAAGGGGATCGTTTCCGCTCAGTGAATTCTTCGAGAAGTGTTACATTCCACCTTCTTGTTTGAAAATCGACTTAATTGTAGTGAATGGGTCGCGGCGAGAGCAAGAGAGACGAAGAAGAGGAAGAAGTTTTGTGACGAAGCGCGTGCAGCGTATCGAATGATCTTATTACCTTTAACTTCCTTCCTTCGTCCCGAGGATTTGTCGGAGCACTGGAAATTCAATTCGCAGTGTAGCACGAAGAGGTTGTTTTTCTTCTTCTTCCTCTTCTTTTTTTTCTCTGATAACTTCACGAGGGAGTATATTGGCGAATCGCGACGTGACTCCCATGCGTTTTGTACACGAGTTTTCGAAATTCTCGGGCTCAAGAATTTCTTGCGAGAAAAACGTCGCCAAGGGCCGTCGCAACGTGGCAGTACAATACGAGCAGTATACTAACGCGGCACATAAACTCCGCGAGTATGTACAGAGCTATCCACTACATATTTACCGCTGCATACATATGTACGGCAGCCGTAACTCCCCCGCATACATTGCGATTTGCCTGTATGAAGCCAGCATAACGGCGATCAGTGGCGCAGTAAGAAATTCGAACCAACAACCGCTTTCCCCGAGAGGTTTGCGGAACGCCAAGGTCGTTCCTTCGAATACCCGAAGAGGGATAGAATTTTGAAAGCATAGCTTCCTCGGCAGCCCGTCGCGAAGCTTCGAACGGGGTCGAAGGTGAGAGCGAGAGAGAGCACGCGAGTGACCATCCCCTACGGTTGTATAGCCTTAAGCGTGTGCCGCGCGGGCTAGAAAACGTCTAAGAAAGAGAATGAGCGAGGAGAAGGCGCACGAAAATTCCATTGGCGTTCCGACGTTATATGCGCGCTTTGCAACGCTATTCCCGGCAACCGCGGTTACTACTTAGCGTTCAGTTCACTCGCTAACCGACTGCCGTAGGTATTCTTCATCCCCCTGTCTTCGACTACTTTCTTCCCAAAGTCCATTCGGCCTCTCGAACTGAACTGGCGGACGATTAAACTTTCATTCGTCGATTATCGTTCTGTTTTTGAATTGATATTTCTCGTCGACGTTACACGTTTTCTTCATTCCTTTGTCTCTGAGCACTTTCGATCCAATGCCTATTTGGGTTTTTGAACTAAACGGGGCAACGATTAAACTTTCATTCGTCGATTATCGTTCAATTGCGCCGTCTTATCGCTGCTGCGGAAGATAAAATTCACAGCACAACTTTCCTCCCAACGATGATCGAGAAGTTCTAAATCGAAACTAGGATATCGGCACATCACTTTTTTTTTTCTACTTTTCCGTTTTACTTCAAACGAATGTGAACTGAAATTTACATGAATATTCCGAAGAGTTTAATTTTTTTATTGGTTCACGATATCGATAATTTCAAAGATTTCCGAGTGCATTAAAATTCGAGTAATTTTCAACAGTGGCAATTAATATCGTCCGAGACGTTGAGGAATTTATGAGTATGCCAAGTTATTCGTCCCATGCAGTTTGCACAGCTCCCGTGTAGAACAAACTTTCCCCTTTATGTTTCTTTTTTATTCTCCCCCCAACTTCGGTTATCTGGACGCTCGCGACGGTTCGCAGTCGACGATGCTGGTACGCATCGATTTTTCTGTCCGTTTTTTTTTCTTTCTTTTTTCCCCAATAACGTGCCACTCTGGAATCCATGTGAAGTAAAAGTCGATCCTTTCCCTCTCTCTTTTCACTGTGTGTGTGTGTGTGTGACGCGCGGCAGAACCATCATCAGCAGTACGAGAGAGACTAGTATTGAGAGACAGAAGGGAAGAAAAAAAAGAAAAAAACAGTGAATAGTAGGCCGGTCTCTTTGTCGAACTCGACTCTCGACTCGACTTTCCAAGCAAAAGCTTCGCGGTGACGGTGGTCCAAGTCTCGGCGACGGTTTCTCTATTCTCGCTCACTCGTGTCGTTTTATGTTCTTCTACCCCTAGCCCCCCCCCCCCCCCCCCCCCCCCCCCCCCCCACTACTTTGCGCTCTTTTCTTTTTTTTCTCTCCATTTCGCTCTTTTTTTCTCTGACTTGCTCACTCCGTGGCGTTCGGAAAGAGGAAGAGAGGTTCCGTCGCGGATTCGTATAACTCTTCGGTTGCCGCTTCCACACCGCCATCCCCGACGGCTCTCAGCCTCCCGAGTTTCGGGATCTCGCGTCGGCACTCCTGGCCACGCAAAACCCCTCTGCTCGCGATCCATCCCTCCGACGACCGGCTTGCTCTCGTGGCCCATCTCGTCTGCCCGCTCCAACCCGCTGGAAATGCGCTGTCGACGTGGGGTGCCCCGCGCGGTGGATGCGGACGTCGACGACGGGAGGGGTGGCAGGCCAGCTGTCGCGAATCGACCGAGAATCTCCAAAACGATACGAACCTCTCTGGTCTTTATGTTCGCTGTGGCCTTCCCTCTTTCGTCCCCTGCCTGCCCTTCGTTATATCGAGGGGTGCGCCAAACAGAAACGAGAAAATTGAGTACCAAGAATGGTTCGAATGAAAGACTTTAGATTCCATACTAATTTTACGTCGCTGGAGTAAATCGTTCGTAGCGATACCAATTTGAATGGAGCCTCGTTAAAGGAGCAAAGCCCGAAAGTATCGGCTATAAAGAAATTTAACGTCTTCTGCTTCTGCTGGTGGATGGTGCAGGAGTAAGCGCATGTATTTATGGCAGATTGTATCCGGCTGTACTGAGCCAACATCGACGTCGACGGATCGAATTGTACATAAGTATATATATATATCGTATATATATATATGTATCTTCAAATTGATCCGAGACTGTGAAATAAAAGGGTCGTAAAGATCCAACGAAAGGCGCGATTAGTTCTCGAAGCACCCCTTAAATACGGAATAAAAGAGGCATAAGTTTTTTTTCCGGTAGGGAGGGCTTCCGAGAGCCAAGGAGACAAGAAAGGGGAGGAGGTTGGAGGACTTATTTTCCAGATAACGTGTGCGAAACAGAAAGGGAATAAGGAGGAGGGCACCGGAGGGTTGGCCTCTTATCTCCACGGAATCGCGATACATAACGACCCTGCTGGCTTGCCCCAAGTCCGAACTATATACTATAGTATATCCCTTATCCAAAGCCTTCGCGGTTAATTTTCCTTCTTGGTCGCACCCTCGACGTTCTCTCCCGTTTTAACTCCTGAAGGCGCGGCGCCCTCTCTTCCTCTCTCTTTCTATTCATTCTTCTCTCTCCTCCCTTACTACGTTTCTCGCAATATAACTCACGCCTCGAACGTCCGTGATGGTTTCTAACGCCTCCGACAGTATCCACCGACAATTCTTCGGATCTTACAAAAGAAAGTAACAGAAAAATCCGGAGCAATTTTGACGCTTCGTGAAACTCGAATGATAGGCTTTTTTTTGCTTATCGGCGAGAGAGTATCGAGCGTACACGATTCAAAGGATTGATGTATAGCCGGCCCTTTTTGAACAATTTTTATTATAAACTCTCCGGTTTTTTCGAAAAAATAACTACCCGATTGAAAAGGAGTCTTGTCCAATAAATGTTAAATTCGAATGATCAGGTCTTGTTTTGTTCGCTCACTCGTAGAGAAAGCTTTGGTGAAACAAATTGTTTTTCCGATTTCCATTTTGAATTTGTGCGTTTCCGCTCTGACTTCCGCAAAGTGCGAGATAATTGGTTTTCATGAAAACTTTTTATAAAAACCAGCATAATCCGAAATTATGTTGGTGAGTAGAATTTTTCAAATTGCTTCCTCTTTATTCTTCACGTTTAGCGCAGCTTACACGATGAGAAAGAGAAATAGATTAACAGACTTTCGCACAGAGGGATCTTCGTCAAAGGCGAAAAAATAACGTGGAAGCAGTGTAAGAGATTCCACTTCGCAGCTTTCCATTTTTATTTTCAATAACAATTCTGATTGATTATCCCTGGGGTTTTTCTGGCAAAGGGTAAAATGTATGCAAACTCGCTCGCCGCGAGCGCATTGATATTTCCAATCGATATCGATATAGGCGTTTGGAACATAGCTCCGATAGTAGTTTCGCTTCTCGTTTCGATGATCGTTCCCATTCGCTCAAGAGCATGCGAGTTAAGCATCGTGTGCATCGTATTGCGTCGCGCAACGGGCAATATACCGTCGGAAATGCACATCCGACGAGGGGGAGACACGGAGCGCAAAAACCAACGGTACTACCCTGAACACCGGATATTTCGTCATTACGAATTCACGGTACAATCGCCTCTGATAGTCGTCGACAAGGGAAGAGGGTTGGGGGGAGGGGGCGAGACGGGAGGACTCCGGACGAGTCCCTCGAATCGTGTGGCTCAGTGTTACCTCTACCGTGCGGCAAACGTTTCGCCGATGCAGGAGAGAGCATTCGCGGCCGATACACGTCGGGGAATCAAAGGAATTTTCGATTCGCTGCATCAGTTTCCTACGCTCCGTTGGGATAATACTCCATCGACGCATAATTCCGTTATAACAGCCATATAACGGGCGAACCAACAGTGGGGGGTGGAGGAGGGCGGGCGGAAGGTTTGCGATTTTCGCCCTCTGGCGCTAAATGGGCCGTGAATAAACGATTTTCGAGAGAGGATAGACAGAGAAAGAGAGAGAGAGAGCGGCGCTTGTGGATCGGAAGGGAAGGTAAAGAAAGGGGTGGTTATGCCCTGAGGCACGAGCCGAAACGGCGAGACGACGGACGTACCAAAAGGTCGAGAGAGAAGGGAGAATCTACTTCAGCGAGAAGGAAAAACTTTGGTAGCACACTCACGACCGGGGAAAAGCTTTCGTGCGGCTTCTGTGTGTAAGCGAAGAAAAACGAGCTGGTAGATGCGTTTGTATGTGTGCAAGTTGCCCTGTATGTATTTTCCATCAAGGGCTTTTTCATCCTTCGTGTTTAACTCAACTCTCCGAGGCGGCTTGGACTTGGCTCAAGAAAATGTTCGACAGCTTTTCGACGTCATCTGGATATTTCGCTACTTCTTGGTCGCTCTGTAACGACTTTATATCGGTCTTTTTTCTTCTAACTTCTGCCAAACGTATTCTGCAGAACGTCGGCGAGGATTCGTCAAAGACACGAGGAAAAGGGTGTGAATATCGGAGCCCCTCGACGACCCGGCACCCTCACGGTACTCGACTAAACTCTACGTCAAATGCATAATATTATCGTGCCGAGTACAGCAGCAGCGGCGAAGATGAGAGGTGGAGGAACGAGACCGAGGGTCTATCAGAGACGCTGGTGAGGAGTTGCTCTCCGAGTGCAGGTCGACGATGGGAGGAAGAGCGATTCCCTCGCACGATTCGCTCTCCTCCCTACCGAACCCTCGCTACAACCTCTCCTCCCGACCCTCTTTCTCTTGCCGGTATTTCCTCATTCAACGAACGTCGGTTTCCACCTCGTCCTTCTCGCCGTCTCTTTCCTCGGCAACGCCGACAGCCATCTCGAGATATACAATAGGCTCCAAACCCGGCCTGGTTTTCAATCTTATTTTTAAATGGACTCCTCACTAAGAATCCATCCGCAGCCCCTCCACACACACATACCCCCTCGATTGATGTAATAACAAGAAAAACTCAAGACCCGGAATTCACAATGGAATTACGAAGTTTCGAAGTTTAACGAACGCCATCATCGCTTTTCCTCGATGCGAGAAAAGAATCTTGAAAACAATTCGCTCCGCTCTTTCTCTTTCTCTTCTCTTTCTCTTCTGGAGGGCGGCAAATTTCGTTCGCTACAATTTCAGCGTCGCGCACGACCTCGACAACGTTGCGACGTAGCTCGCGAATTTTCTGCGAAAAGACGAGGGAGGCGTGCCATAGTTACCTGCGGGGGTTGTTCGTCGCGAATACGAGAATGCGAAACCGGTGCCGAGTTAATTCGCGCGAAAACGCACCAACCTCCCGTACATCCGTCCTAGATGCCAGGAGCAGAGACTGCTCGACTTCCTATGTATTCTCTGTGTCTTTCGCGAAAGACCTGGTCGGAAACTCAGTCGCGACGATGGAACACTTGCATCGTTAGGTCGTGTAAGCATGCATCTCACAGCGCGATGGTGACGCACACTCGCGTATTCTCACTTCAACACACAGAGATATAGAGAGAGAGACACACACGTACTGTAGAGTCGACTGAAAAGCTCCCAGCGCTACCCCTATGAATAAATCATCGTTCTTAATGCGTTTTTCCTGCTGCTCTTTTCTATCGCCAACGCCTCTTTGCATATGCTTTTCTAGTCTTGTCGCTAGATTGAATGAATGTATGAATATTAAACCGTACACACTCGAGTAAAATACTACGGCGTAAAATTCTAATATCCTCGTCTATAGCGTGCGGTGTAGGCTTTTCCTTTCACGCGTGTATCATAAAATACCCCGAGACATCGTCGTCTACTCTCTCCAACGTAACTGAATAATAATCGGAGGGAAGTACCGAGCGGAATATCCCCACGGTTATGAGAGCGACAAATTTTCCGCCTCTCGTGGGGTCAAGAGAGCTGTTATAAGTGAACAAAACGAGAATTTGAGTGGAGTTTAAGCGAGAGAGAATGGAATATAAGGAGAGAAAAGGGATGGCAAAAACGGGGTGCCCTTGTGCCACGCGGTTCTCGTGGCTTGTCTCGTTGTGTGCCCACTCCGGGCCGTGTGTGGGGTGGTGCGCCCGTTGGAACGAGAACGAGAACTCCTATAGCCGTTGGTAAAGAGGAGGCAGTTATGTGCAGCACGAGAAGAGGGGAACATGGGACGGAAAGCTCGCACGGTAGATAAAGCGGGACGGAGAACTTGGCATAGATTGATGTCCCTTACGGAACTACCCCGACTGAGCGGGAGTTTCTAGCTTCCGTTGGTATGGCGGCAAGAGAGAAACGCAGGCAAAGCGGGAGAAGCCATGACGACCGGTGAACCTGTATAGGCGAGCCTGCCGAGCCTGACGACGAACACAGTGGAGCAAGCATGGGAATACATACGACGAGCGGCGGCGAGCCTTCGAGCCTCGCAGCTCTTCGGCTGCGGGCCGCTGCTGTCTGTCATACCGGGGCGGCTTGATGTATTGCGTACGAGGGTAGCTTCATTACTGGCTTACCGATGGCCACTCTTGTTTGCGTATTCTCATCCCCGCCTCCCCCATGCGCTCCGCACATACCTCTTTCCACTCTACACCATCATCGGATCGCGAACGCGCCTCATCACGACCCACTATCCCTCTACTCGCTTTCGCTTCGAGTCACAGTCGCGAATCTCTCAGCGTGCTATGCTTATATTCGTGCTAGGTTTTATACTTTTGTAGGGTCGGAATATGGATGACGGTTTTTTGCTCGGGGCTTGCGTGGTTAATCGAGCCATCGTTTCAGCTCTGTCACCTGTGCAGTCGATGTACAGTGGACGATTGGATAAGTCAGGGGATCGGGAATCGGACCAATTAGGCCCGATAAGTAAAGCTAATCTCTAATGAGCTGGTAGAGAGACGGCAAGAAGTCGTCCTTAACGTATCTGGCGGTGTCAACTTATTTGATATTAACGTATGTGGTTGTCAACTGTACCTTCATTCATGTCTCAACGTCTATTATTTTGCGCCTGGCTTGCATGCTAAAACGCACTATCATATTCAACCTTTCTACCTGTGTACTCGATGTACAGTAGACAGCCGTATAAGTTAATTTCCCGGAAGTCGGATCAACCACGCACCATCAGATCAGATTAATCCCCACTGAGAAGGTAATCTGCGTACGAGCTAACCAGGATTAGTCCTGGCTTTTCGTTGATTGATCAGTAGGTTCGTGCGGATTGCGAGTTTTGCGCGAAAGCGCCTGCGTCTGACTCGCACGAGATCGTTGACGAATTTGGGGTTGTCATCTTCATCAAACTTATATGATCGTCAACTGTACCCTCGTTCTGGTCTTTTTCAACTTCCATTTCGGCCACTCCAAGCTCGTTTCCTCTTCAACCCCACACAATACGAGTTTTTCGATTTTTCACTCCGATCCAATTTTCATCTCGCATATTCGTCAAACATCTACGTCATCGATGTTAATAAAGTGTACTTTTCGCTCGCGGACGAGATTATCGAACGCGTCCCATCTCCGCCGAGCGAATTCGGAGCGAGAAATCCTATGCCTGTACTGTCGCAGATAAGGCGAGCATAATATAGGCTGTGCGCGACAGCGAACCGGTCTGCATATCGATTCGTCAGCTAGATGTGGAACATCGAGAGGGTGAGGGGAAAAGCACCGAGAGGAGAGAGAGATACATGTGAAAGATAGGTAGGGATTGAGAGAGCCGAAGGGATGAAATTTTCAGCTGACCAGCTCGGGCAGTGAAGAGAAGTGTCGACGAGTTCAACGAAGCATATCGGTGCGACGAAAGCACCCGTTTTTTTTTTTTCTACTTTTTTTTCACCCTCAATGGGGATATAAAATCGATGGGGTCGCGAGATTTGCGCGCATCAGCAACGGCGAACCAACCGACGATCCCAAAGGGATATAGGAACGAAGATGCTTGGCGAGAGACAAATGCTCTGGACTCCACCATTGGCATACTGTCCACGCGTGGATCCGCGCTCAGCCCTCTCAACCCACCTCTTCTCAGAATTATATATATATATATCTACGCTATCGCCACGCGCGAGCATAAATTATTGTCCTGACGTTATATTTCCCGCGACTGTGAAATTCGCTCCTTCATTGGCCGTTACAAATCGAGAATTAACCCTTCAAACGGTTCATCGATAAGAGGCCGATTTATTTTTCTCATATTTCATGATGTTTGGGGTGGAAAAAAATTGCAAAATCATCGGCAATCGCATTACTGGGCGTATCAACGAGAATCTATGGTCGAGATAGATAAATCCAATTTATTTTCCTGTGAAACTTTTGAAAATTTCGATTCCGTGGAAAGCTGTGTGATCCTTGATTCTCGCAAGGTTCGGAGAAAAATTCGTAATCCATTGGGAGTGCGAGATAGAAAATGTATAGATCGATTTTTCTCGTTTCTCCTTTTCTCTTATTATTTCTATCGGATTTGGAAGAAGAGAACGAAGCTTTTTGTGGATACAGTAGCGTACGAGCTGCCCACGGAGGGTATAGAATTTTCCGAACGCTATTGAATGTGATAGCCTTATCGTGAGTACCAAAGCGCCGCAGCGCGCGATAGTCCGGAGCTTCTCGCAAGTTGCACGACCCGAAGCTTCGTCGTCTCTTAAAGTTTCTCCCCGGCATTGCGATCGGAGGTGGAGCGTCGCGCGGCGAAGTAACGGCGATGAAACCACGATGGCGCGAGGAAATACGAGATTTCCGATTTCTCGGATGGCGTTAAAGAAAATTGAAACGGACCCGCGGGTTGCTCGCGGTGAGCGCGCGGGTAGAAAATATTTTTGTCCGGCGGCGGTGAAGGGCGCGGACGAGGGTTGGGCCGTTCCCGTCGGCAGGTTGATGGCTGCTGTGGCTGGTTTCTCCATTCAATGCTCGAGCAACTGAAACCAAAGGCTCGCGTAGTACCGCCGTTGGTACGGGGTAGCTAAGCGAAATCCGATAATCGCGTTGGCTCGGAACGTAGATTGGATGATGCCCGGGGTACACTCCGAGGCGGGGGGGCGGAGGGGGATGAAAAAGAAAGCGAGTTACCGAGTCTCTCGCTCTTTCCCTGGTCCGTGACGTTCTTCACTCGAGACCGCAGTACAGAGCAGACACGAAACTAGGGGCAGCATCGGGAAGCGCGTGGAACGCGCGAAAACCGCGGAACGGACAGAGCCTCTTCGTGGTCCATTTTACGTTTTCTCATGCCATCGAAACAATTTTTTTTTTCTCTCAACCGTTGGATCCCTGGCGCGCGATAGCGTTCGCAAGCCGAGCGCTTTGCGAAACGACACCGACGGCGACTTTGCGTGACGTTGACACGGGCTTCTCCGCCGATGTTGCCTCAGCTTCCACGGTAACTATAGAGAGTAAAGAGCGACGAGAGTGCGAGGTTCGTGGAAGGTTATGCGATATAGAGATAAGAGAAGCGAGCATAGTGCACGCGAGAGGATCGTCGAAACGGGAAACGTACACGAGAGAATGCAACGGGTATGTGCAACCCGAGAGCCGAGGAGGAGAATACCCGGTACGGTGGGTAGAAAGGGGCTCGGTCGAAACGGTCCTTCAGGGGAATGCATATAAACTTTTTTCAGTTCACTCAGCTCTACGACTTTCTCCTCTGCGCTTCTCTCGTGCAATATAAAATCCTTTCTCTCCCTTTTACTCGCGGATCTCTCGGAGCGTTTCGCTATGTAGCCTCGGACCGATCACAACTACCGAGCACGACGACGACGACGACGACTCTCGTGTACGCTGGAGAACCGGAAGATATCCGGCGTCTATAGAAACGAGTGAAATTTCCAGTTTTCATCCCCTTTCCATCCCCTTCAACCCTTCTCGACAGCAGCGAGTACCTATTCTCTATCATTGTCGTGTCTTCCCTTTTTTACTCTTCACCCTTTTACTCCGTTCTTCGTTCTTTTTCTACCGCGTCGATATGTCCTATCCACGTCCCTCTCTCCTTACCCCGGTGAAAAATTCCTCTCCACGCTCAAGAATATATCCCGAGTATTCGACGTCGACGACGCTTTCGTGATTCGTCTATCATCCCTTCGCGATTCTCTTTTCTCCTTCGACCCTCGCCGGTTCTACAACGAGGCGCTTACCTTGTACATACATGCACGGCACATCCTATGTACGGATAAGTTTGGTACATAGAAAAAACCCGTGAGAAATGCGTGTCACACACGAGAGGCGAAAAAATAGAGAACGCGAAAGAAAAATAGAACGAGTAATACCGATGGGTATGCGGTAGGAATAAATCGCATATGTACCGGCTTTCAGGATCGACGTGCACGTTTTATTGGACCCGGCACGAGATCTCGAAGGTTTTTTTTCTCTCTTACCACGCTACCGAGCTTCAATGCGCGCTTCATCGTGTTCATCCCTTATTCTTGAACATTACCACTCGACTTTTACCGTTCTCTTAACAGACATTTGTTTCTTTCTCTTTTCGTTTTCGCCCTCGACCATACATCAGGGGCCGAATTGCTTTCTTATTTTTTTAAAACTTGTTTAGCGTGTCGGGCGGAGAAGAAAGCAACTACAATGGCCGTCGGGCATGCAGCGAAAAGGGTAGAAAAGTAACGAAGGCGTGCAGTATAAACGCCGTTGTATTGTTGTAGGCCAGAAGTACACGATCTCGTGTTATCCCCACGTGTGCGCTACATAACGGCTACCGTAATAAAGGATTCTCGTATGTTTGCCGTGTGTGCCTTTGTATACACACGTGTATCGGCTATTGGGTCCGCGGCGAAACGAGAGGAACAAGAGAGACGATCCGGTTTTATTTCTCTCGACCTCACTTCCATTTCATACGCTTCTAACTCTCTTTTCCTCTGCCGCTCGCTCGTTTACTCTTTTTCTCCCACAACCCCCCACCCCTTTCTTCCTCCTCCGACCCCCCCCCCCCCCCCCCCCCCCCAACCTTCCGGTTTGATGATTGGCCTGTGTGTATACCTCTGCGGCTAGTTTCGATGTTGTCTCAACATTGGCCACCCGACGTACTCAACGTTGACCAACGTCCGACGTATTCCGTTCCCTCGCTTCGGCCCATTCGAACTGCGATAATCGAAAGAAAATATTTTTTCGGTCTCCCGGTCACTTCCGGGCAAACACGTACGAAAAATCGTTTTCGAAGCTTCGTTCCGCCCTCTCTCGGGCCACAGTGTCTACGCTCATTTCCACGCCCGAAAAAAAGGCCGCAGGAGAGCTTCCACGAAAATGATATCCAGCCTCTGCGTTACTGACGATTTTTTTTTCTCTATTTTTCTCTTCCCGTTCCAACCGCGCGTTTTTTCTTTATACGTTTTCTGTTTCGCTCATTTCCCACATTGTGCTTTTTTGCGTTGCATCTTCGCGCGCCCCTGCTCGTTCCTCCCCTGCCCGAGACTCTTCAATTTCGCTTGAAGCAACATTACTATTATTTCATATTTTTTACAGATAAACAACGCTCGATTGAAATGTTTCCCGGGCGAAATTTTTTATCGTGTCTCTAGTTTCATAATGGATAACGATGAACATTCGAATGCCGGATGCGCGATGAATTCGTCTGAAATTCTTTCCGAACTGATGATCCGTGAACATTTTTAAAAGGAGAAGGAGCCGAACCCTTTGAATGAATATTCGCTCGTTCTTTCGTGCGCATTCCTTCGCGCTTCTCTCGTGATTTATCGGTGTAACATAACTTACCATGCCCTACATAATATTACAAATTCCTGCGAGCCAATAACGAGACCTCTCTTGTGTATATATGTATACTCGGGAGTCTCAGCCCCGCTGCGCGCTTCGCGCTCCGAAACCCCGTTATTTTTTCCTGTTTCTTCGCTTAATAAATTTTCCGTAGAATATTCAAAACTATGATCTATCATGTCTAGATATTTCGTAATATTTTATGAAGATCCCACCGCCGCCGCGTATAAAAATCGAGCTTTAGGGCCGGAAGTACTTCTGCTGTATTGGCGAGCTCGGAGAGCTTCGGGGTCTGTGAGACCCTATCGCATAAAACAGGATACTCAAAGTCCCTTTTGGATTGAAATATTCCAAGCTCCTCTATTGCAGAGCTCGCGTGCTCGGGCTTAGGGAGGAACGTTTCTAGCCACGAAGGAACTTAGCGTCTATTTTACCATTTCTTACCATTTCGCCCTGGTATGCCGTTTTGCCCCGCGCTCCCCTATATATTCGGTACGCGCAAGATTTTCAACGAACGATCCACTATCGTGAGAAACCGGATGGCCTATGTAGTTCGACATTCGCAGTAGATCATTTACATCGCATTATGTACGAGACAGTACATGGAGTCAGCTAGTGATGGCATTTCTCCAGCGGTAACCGGAGCCGCCCTCTCTCGTTCACGGTTTCGCTAATCGTGCAAGCAGGGAGTTCGCGTGAGCGGACCGAGAGGGACGGAAAATGCAGGCAGAGAGGAAGAGAGAGATAAAGCGGGGAGGCGAGAGAGTAGAGCGAGCGTTTTCCCTCCCATCGCGCCTTTGAAGAATTTCATTATCGCCGTTCCATGAGTTTGGCGCAACCGGACGGGCGAAGGGGTTTTGCCAGAGGTGAAAGGCCATTCGAAGCGTATCGTTTTACAAAGCGGCGTTATCGGAGTCGCAAATAAACTCGTCGTTAGACAAAAAAACTCATTTCTCTTATTCCTCCGTTCCCGATTCCGCGGTCTATCCCCGAACGCATCGTCACCTCTTGACGACACTCGCAAATATTTATACTTTGTTCGACTCCGAAAAGAATCATTTCGCAGGCTATTTGTATGTACTTTCTAATGAAAAATATCCAGATGCTTCGGTGCCATTGATTTTCGAAGAAAACTTTGATTCTCACTCGCGCTTCGTCCGTCTACTTATTTAACCGGCCTTCGACGCTCTTCAACTTTTCTCGTCGTACCACACAAAAATGTTATCTATAAATGAAACAAGAAAAAAAAAAGTGCTGGGGAACATCCCGGCGAGCTGGGATAATCAATGATCCTGAAGAAAACGACGAAGAAGAAAAAACGAGTCGGATATAAGAAAATCCGAATATCCTGCGCGTAAGCCAGGCACTTTGCGATGACGTTGCATCGTGTACATGTCGATTTGAGATTCGGCGAACCACGAAAGAGTCCCACCGTGTCGTGCGATATACCGCCGCGTGTGCTCGGGATATGAAGCGGGGAAAATCGGCAGAAAGGAAATTCGTTCGGGTATGAAAGCGTACGAGCCCCAACCCACGGAGCGAGCAGTTGCGTGGTTTTCGCAGCGAGCGCATCGAAGCACTAGGCTGCTGGGAACGAGTCTTGCGAAGATCCGAAAGATTACTCGACGTACCGGTTCGGAGGCAATGTTCTTTTTTTTTCTCCGCACAGGCTCAAATACCGTAGCGAGGCTCTACGCGCTTTCGTCCCTAAACCTAACCGCCTTCACACGAGCCACTTATCTCCCTTCGTTTTCCTCTCCGTCTCGTCTATCGGCTGCATCCGACGGCGATATGAGGTCAAAAGTGCAAATAGCGATAATGAAAGAAGAACACCGAGCGAGATAGAACCCGGTCGATCTTCCGATAGCGCCTCCCGACGAATGAATAACGTCACCGTAATACATGTGACGCGATATCTTTTTTTTTTACCCCCACGTCAACTCGCAATTTTCCCTCGCCAGCGCCGATTTTTCTTGTCTCGATGCCCGAAGATTGCTCGTATCGCGAAACTTTGGCCGAAGTTTTGTGGGACTTCCGAAGAGAAGAAAGAGGCAAAAAAATGGAAAAACTCCAGTAAATTGGACATTGCGGACGAAAAATAGGTGGTATGTACTGCCACAACACGGGATCGCAGATTGCCGTCGGGGATGAATTCTCGCTTCCTCCATGACTCTCTTGTTCCGCGTGAATGACGGCTGCTATAGATAGCTATGAATTTATATCCTTCGAAAAGTTTTTCCGCGGTTACGCGAGCGCTGCCGTCGGAGTATAAGAGAGCAATCCTCTCCCTCCCCCCCGAATCTCTCTCTAAGTCTGTCTATAAGTATAAGATCCTCTTTTTCCACTGGAAGTACTGAGCGGATGACTTTCCTTCCCTTCGTAAGAAACATATTAACTTCTTATGATAAATAACGGCAATAATTCATAGGATTCGCGGTGTACACAAGGGGGGTGGGCCTCATTTTCCGGGCTCCGAGGGTTGTTTCCTGAACCAAAAATAAAACACGGTGCAGGGCTTTCCCGTCGATAGATAAGCTCCGGAGTCGAAAAAGTATTGGAACGATGCGCCGATGAGCGGCCCTACAGTAACTGTACGGGTCAAAGTGCCAGCCGCTATAGCTGTACCGATCACTATGCAAGTAGTAGCTGGAAAAAAAATAAAAAATTGAAGAGTTATAAAAAAAATCCCACGCTCGTCCACCCTGAAGAATTCCTGCAGTTTCGACGTATCCCTTCTCTCGCTCTCTCCTCTCTACCGTCCTTCGGTGCGCTGTCGAATTTCGTATTCCCTTGCAGACTGCCGCTGCTCGCTCTATAGCGCCTGTTGGTCTGTACGTTGAATACAAAAAAAAAAGAGCCACGCTACCGTTGCGTTTATCATTCGGGCTTCGTTCGAACGGACAGAATAATCCGGCGGACTTGCACGGGGGGTACGGCAGGCGACGGAGGGGGTGGCGGGGGCGGTTGCTGGAATGAAGGGTGAGACAAGAGGAAGCGGGTGAAACTGGCAGGTGGGACGAGCAGATGCCGCGTACGGGCTTGCTGCCGCTGCCGCTGCTGGAACGCGTTGTACGAAAAAGAGTTGCTGCTGGCAATAATTTAGAGCACCCAGATATATATGGAGCGATGCTCTCGCAGCGGTAGCCAACGACTATAGAAATTCAACAAGAGAAAAAAGAGCGCGGAGACTGGTCCGTCAATGCGAAAAAAAAAAAAAAAAATCGTCGAGTTTGAAATTTTGATATTTCACGGTTGATTCATCAACGAAGGATATACGCAACGCAACACCTTTGTCTCCGCGCTACGGTAGTCAAAATTCGGGATATACTCATCGCAATCCGCGCATTGATACTCGAATGCGACCACCTGGCTTCAGGGCGAACATGTCCCGTGTGCAGATTGCCCGAAGTAATCGAGAAAGAGAATAACATTCCTTGCGGAAAAGTGAAATCTGCAGACTTCTATGTACACTGGTTGCTCTCGGTGACACGGAGTATTAGCGCGTCCAGGCCATCGGCCTCGGCGAAGCTTTTCGCGTACTCTCTCCCCCTCCCCCCACGCCCCCTCGAGCTCGTCGTGAGTTGAATGCCTTTTGTTCGAAATTTTTAATAAAGCGACTGCTCTGGCGCGTCTCGTTGTCGTTTCGCGTAAGGCCGTCTCTCGGCACACTACGCTATTCGCATGCATTTATACCACATTTCACTATTTCTTTTTTTGCTCATTTTGCGTCGCACAGTCGGTGGCTTCGTCTCGCGAGGATGCGAGAGAATCCGCGGAGGCGGTCGAGACGGCTGAATTGTCGCGAGATTCGGTAAAGTTTTTTATTCAGCCGAGACAAGAATTCCAAATTTTTTTTTTTGTCATTTCGAAAAAATGTTCAAGAACTCCCCTGCAGGCTGAAAACGGAATGTCAAGGAACGGAAAAACTGATTTACTTGGAAACCAGGTTTAGGTTTATTTTTCCGACCGGGAGAAAGAAAATTTCAAACATTCTATAGAGTGTATTTTTTTGTATAATCGTCTCGACAGAAGCGGAAACTACCGAAGGAAACATCGTCATAATTCAGCTGATTCGACTCTCGTCACTCGTTCGAACGAAAAACTATCCCGAAAATACACGCGTGACTAGTTGTGGCTCATTCGATCGTAGAATTGCCTCGCGAATATTGTTGACGAAGATCGACAGAGCTAACCGGCCAAGAGTGCCTTTCTATCCGACAGATACACAATTTTTTTCACCGCCGTGAAAACGAGACTAAGAGAGGACTGAATTCCACAAAGCGCCTCTCGTTATTCTTGATATTTCATTAAAATTATGAGTTTACCGGGCTTCTTCGTCGGCTCGTGTAACGAGGATAGAAATTAAAGAGGATTCCGTTTAAATTATATTTTCCCTTTTTTTTTTCCGCCGTCGTGCCATTCAACGTTCTTGCGATATCTCGTTAGTTTAAATCTTGAATCGAGCTTTTTCCCGGAGCATCGGCCGCAGCCCCCGAGTCGGCGAAGCTCCCACCGCGGTTTATTCATGATTCCCATCCTCTTTCTCCCCACAAATTGAGACACGAAACGGCAGCGGTGGTGACACGTACTTTCGCGTATCTCGAGGAAACACGCGGTCAGGGGAGAGCAACAGTAGGCGCAGGGGTCCCGTTAGACGCTTCGCGGTTTTATCTAACACGAATTATGCAATTACGGATAGCCCGGGAGGTTTACGAGAGGCTGAGCAGCCCCGAGCGACGAGAGATTCTGCGGTTCGTGAATGACCGCGAATACCCGAAGCTGCTCCATCTGTTCCTATCTTCTTGCTCCGAAGCCTTCGCGGCGCGAGGATAAAGCTTTCGCGAAGCCGCGGTTAGAAGCGATGCTCTTCCGGAACAATTTCTTTTTGTATTTACAATTTTTTTTTGTGCTTTCTTCTCGAGATATATCGCGTGTATCCATCTCGGTGCAAGGATTTATTAATCAACCAGCGAGATTGCATGCATCGCGCGTGCGGCGTACTTTCATCCGGCCTTGCGGCCCGTTCTTCGGTTTCACGGGGCGCGGCTCTTCAAGATCAATTCGGAGTCTCTCACCGGGGTTGCAACACCGCGGGCGAAGCGCCGAGACGAAAACTTTTCTAATTGAAACGTTAATCAATTTTAAGGAAGCCTTCGATTGGTCAACCGTCGCCGCTAGCGAGCGAGTCGCCTGTAGTCCAAAGTTCGGTTCTTCGCTTGTAGTCTTAGGGGAGAAAGTTTTTACACGCGATACGTCGAAAGAAGTTCCGAGCCGCGAGAGAGAGGAAGAGGGACGCCAGTCGAGAAGACTCGGGGCTCTTGTCCGGCTTGAAAATTGAAGCTCCGCTACACGGTGGCTTTAACGGAGACGATAAACTTTGTTGGGTTGAATATATATGTATATATATAATACAAAGAATTTTTAAGAATCCTTACATCGTAAAACACTAACACGTTCGGACTTCAGGCTTGCTCAGCGGAACGAGCCTTAAGCCGTAAAATACCGACCACCGTTTGCTCCAGTTTTTACCACTTTTTTTTGCGAAAGAGTACCCAAATGGTTCATGAAAGCGCAGCGTTTGAAGGCTACCGCGAGTACATGTGGCTTGATGAAAAAAAAATCGACACCGGCAAGTTCGACCGATGGCGAGTCCTTCGCGTTCCTCGGACGGTTCGCGCGAATCTCGTTTGGTCCGCTTCTCGACAAGCTCTTTGCTGCTATCGATTTTTTTTTCGACAATCGACTTCAGAGAAACCTCGAAATCGCTCGGCTTCGCGCCCCTGTAATTCAGAGGCGAACGAAGAATTTCCTTTGAGCTTCAGTCGCGAGGTTTCTTTCCAAATTGTTCGTTTCCAACGTTTTCGCGAACGATATATCACTATTATTATTATTTTTTTGCCCATCGAAGGCACGGGCTTTGAAAGCAACGGAGACTCCCAAAGTGCTATTTCGTTCGATCGATAAATTGGTCGATTGGATTCGCAGAATCGAAGCACGGGTCACTGGCTTGGAAATTTTCCTAATGCAACCTTTCAGCGTTGCTGCATGAAATGCACGATATTGTAGACCGGAACTTCCGTGCAATTCATTCGAGTTCTTCGATCGTAGTCGAGATCAAAGCTTAGAGTATTATTATCCGCGGGATAGACGTACGATGGGAGCAGCGTCAAAGACCGATGTGAAAGGAGCCCAAAAGAGCGCGGCAAGGGCGCTCCGAGGGTGCACGAAAGAACATTCCGAACGTCCGAGTGGCCCGAGTGAATATGAAGAAGCGCGACGGTGGAATGAGAAGGTCGGTTCGTGATAGCCGTGAAGCGTCGAAGCCGCCGTATCCGAGGGATTCGAGGGAAAATAGGAGGCGAAAGAGTGCGCGAGTCCGGGACTCGGGGAGGAAGAACTTTTCAACACAATGCAGACGAGCGGGGGGCCGAGAGCGTGCGAGGAAAAGAAAACTGGAAAAGTTTTTCCCTCGCGCGGTCAGAGAGCGCCGGGCGAAGGAACGTCCGAGAGTCTCGGAAGTTGGAAGAATATTCGCTCCCGCTATGGCGCGTGTATATACATATCGCGCAGAGTACACGGACGGGGTTAGACAAATGTATACGTGGTGCGTTTCAAGAGCACCAAAGGCAGCAGCCGCCACCGCCACAGCCACTGTCCCGAGGCCAGGAATAATTCTATGAAGACCTCGCGATTATCGTATTCCCGCTCGACTTTTCTCGGCTCTCCTTCGCTGCCGGCTTCTCTCGCGACGGGGCACGGCCATTTATAAATCTTGAGAACATTTTTCGTCGTTATAAACATAGAGCCCGGTGGACCGAGGATACGGGACTGTTAGCTGCGCGTAACACGAATATATAATGTTACGCGCGAACGGGACTCTGATATATACGACGGTTCGCGAAGCGCTCGAGAAATCCGGGTGGAGGGACGATTCTTCGATTTCTTCCTTCTCGTCGTTCGCCTTCGTTACTCGTTCGACTCTCGATCCGCCGTTGCGCGCCCTCATCGTTTCTCGACGAGTTTCGCGAAGGAACGTAAATTCGCGCGCACGCCGCGCCAGTTTGCTCGGGCGTACGTTATATTTTCAACTTTAACGCCCCGTACCGCCATTTCTTTCGCGAGCGAGCGACCCGTTTAACCTCGCCCGTACTTTCACTCGTATACTCTCACTCGAAAGGACTCGATAACTCGGCTAAGTGGAGATTCTCGAGCTTTGTTCCATATATTCGGTCTCCGCTAGCGCGAAATCCATTATCACGGTTAAATGGTCCAAGTCGAGACAGTCGAATGGATATGAGACACTTTTTTTGTTCTGAATCTATTATCATTAAATTTTTTTTTTTTGTGAGTTCTTTTCGCCCTTCGTGCGCTTTGAGCCTGAGGAGAGACTGTCGTTACGTGTCAGCCAAAAAAGAGGTTTTGAGAGAATTTTGAATACTTTCAATGGAATAAAAATCCGAATTCGTTGACAACTTTCTGACATCAATATTGTGAAAATGTAGTTTTTTTTTAGCACCTGTACAGTCGTTTTTTAGATTTTCATCTCATTGAAAAAATATTTTCATCGTTTTGTTTTCGGTTTTTCGAAATCCCGTTTGCTCATTATCGAGAAGCTCAGAGTTCTCGAGGCGATGTCGTCATGGCAAATCTCTTCGACGCTTCCGGCATCGATATCCTTTTTTTTCTCTTCGCTCCTCGTGCGTGCCTCGCGGAAAATGCTGAGGCAAAGGTCTTTTTTTCGGTTCCGGAATCGAGTTGTAGTCTCCGCGTCTTTGGACTTCTGACATTCTGTCCCGACGCCCCGGAGCGAGGATTTGATAATTCGATTCCCCTTCGATAGAAAGTAAGCAAAGAAAGAATTGAGAGTTTCCGGTAGTCCGGGACAGCAAAACAGACTTAAAAAAGGAAAAAATAGTTCTCGAAGGGGAGATACAAGAGGCCAGCTTGTCGCGGAATCAATTCAATACGCCTGCAGCGGGAGGATTTGATAACTTTTTTTTCCTTCCTTTCCCACGTGTCCGAGATAGTCATAGAGAAATGCTGCGAGTGAAGGGGATGGGACTTTTTGGCCAAAGGGCGAATCGGTTCACAGAGGAAGGGTCGAGCTTCGACGATCCTGCGAGCCTAGAGCGAGGTTTTAATAAATTCCACCGCCCCCGAATGGTATCAAAGTATATATACGAGATCCACGAGGGTCTCGCGACGACCCACGTGTTCAAATATCCTTTGAGCCATAAAAACGACGTCTTCGGTTTTCTTTTTGCACTGACGCCACGTATATGTAACTACATATAGCAAGGATTTAATAACTTCTCATAGATCCAAAGGACCGGGGGCCCCAACTCTTTATAGGATAGCATCGGGCGAAACGAGTGTGGGTAGTCCGGATGGCCGTGTTGGGGTAAAAATCGTGTGACGCAGTTCGGGCTCTACACAACGTGAAATACGGGCGGTTGCCGCTGCTCTCGTTGCCGGGGGATCGGTCCGACCGAACGAGAAAGTCTTCGCGAGCGAGAGAAGCCGAGACAGCGAACTGACGATGAAAGGAAGAGAAAAAAAACGCGTCAGAAGGGCCGCACGAGAAGGGGGTGTTTGGGGTGGAGTAGCGGCAGAAACGGGAACGCGGTTGAGGATAAAAAGAGGGAATCCACGAGGCGGATTACCTGGGCTACCCGTCTCCCACGTCCGGCTAATTCATTGCCCTCGTTGTCTGCCCCTGAAGCTCCGCCGCGCTCTGTAGCAGGGACTCTTCCCTGGCTTTTTTTCTTTATTCTTTTTTCCTCTCTCTCTCATTCTATTCTAGCTTTTTCGTACCCTCTATTGAGTCGCCTCCTCTATTTTCGTCTCGCCTTTCTTCTATTACTCTTTAACTCGCCGCGGATATCTTGCTATCCGAGCTATTCCATTCTCCAACGGAGTTTCGCCGTCCCATTCCATCCGCGCGTGCTACACACCCACTTTCCGATTCTTTCGCTCTACTCGCTATTCTCTTGACCTTTATCAGCGAGCCAGAGACAAATTTCCCCCGCGAAACCTCTCGCCGATCCGACCGGTCAGCTCGACTGGTTCAAAAAGCTCCTCTCCTCCTCGCTCTTTAGGCTTTCGAACGGATTGACAAAGGACACAACCGCCGTGGTTAGCTGACGCCAACGTAGCACTGCCGTTTTCCGCAAGTGGCAACGGCTGACCAACTACGGAATTCACTACTGGCGCCTCGTCGATCCTCGAATATCGAGCAGCTCCGCATCTTTGGCTGTCGCCCACATTCGTTCTTCATTTCGTTTTTCTATTTACTCCGAGAATCAGCCCAATTCAACGTTATCAATGTACGGATAACTAAATTCTCGAGCTATCGAGTTATTTCACACGATATTGAGGGTAAATGGAATCGCTATGCTTGTTATCAATTTGATATCTCCGAGAGAATTCGCGGTATTTGCGACGAAAAGAACACTGGAGGGCGAACAGAATAACCCAGTCTGCTGGCAGACAGTGATGAGGGGGTGCGGGCGAGGGGGGAGAAGGTAGTTATGAAGTAGAAAAAATGAGAGTACTCGCCACCCTCGCCGTTTACGGGCCTGCTGTTCCGACGCGGGCTCTCTAATAGCAGTATATTGAAACATAAAAATAAAGAAAAAAAAAAAAAAACGAAAATTCCACACAAATTTCCAACCGCTTCGAGAATTCCGTGTTCCATTGATTGGCTCGGTGAATGCGAACTCGACTACCCGGTTTCGTTCCTCCGATTTCTATGGACCTTTGAAAAGATGAAATAAAAAAAATCAATATACGGAGATAACTTTTTTTTTTTTACACAAATTGGCCACTC
This sequence comes from Ischnus inquisitorius, assembly GCA_963924025.1. Lineage (NCBI taxonomy): Eukaryota > Metazoa > Arthropoda > Insecta > Hymenoptera > Ichneumonidae > Ischnus > Ischnus inquisitorius. The sequence continues at coordinate 13,892,888 of OZ001254.1, read as the reverse complement.
CGATGAGGACGATTGTGTGAGATGACTGTGACTTTTCGACTGACGGAAAAATCCGAACAAAACCGTCGGAGCGAAGTCTCGAATGATCAAACTCGATTTGAAGTAAAAATGAGAAAGATAGAAAATGGTATTTGACGGGAAAGCTCGTAAATCCAACGTATGTCGTTCGATCGCAGACGTGACTTTACTACCCTCCGTACCGCCCCCCTCCTCGCCCTGGCGTATCTTTCCACTGCCGACTCCGAAGTCGAACCGTCGTCGACGAAGAGAATCATCGCGCTTCTGGAAATAAACCGCGCGAGCCACTCGCGACCGAGAAAGAATCTTTCGAGCTGCGAGTATATGGTCGTCGTCACGAAACGACGAAATCGATATTCTTCGGGATTCGACCAATACAGCGATATTGCTGCATTCGATTCCGGTAAGACGAAGAACGGGATTGCGGCGGCGGCTGAAGGGGGTTCGGTGGCGGGTTGGGGTGTCGTTTCTGTCGCGAAAGCTCATTGATATAGTGTGCAGGGCAATTCAGACGAATTCCGCTTCGCTATACAGTACATATCGAAACGTGCGATTGAAAAGACGAGTCGTAACGTTCATCGACGTTGGTTACGTCCCCATATATCTCGCCAGTTCCGCGATCGATCGAGAGGCTCGCGAGCTTGCCGATCTTTCCCATCGGCAGGACTCGAGAAGCGCGTCGAAGCTCTAGAGAATTTCCAACGCAGCGCGCAACGAAGAGACAATGCGACGGCCGAGATGTTATCGCGGAGGAGCGTCGCCGCCTGTGGAAGTAGCGAGCAGGAGTGCCGGTTGATAGCGATCGGCGACTTTATCGCTATTGCACCGGGAGCTCGAAGCCTCTCGCGAAAGCGCGTTAGTTCTGAGCTAAATAATTAAGAGACACATTTTTCTGCGGTGAAAAATCGCGAAAAAAAGAAGAACTGTCGACTTGACTGGTGGAAGTTTGCTTTAAGGGGTAAAGTCAGCGAAGGGGTTTGCCGCGATGGCCTCGACTGGCGTCAGCGAACGCGTGGAGGGTTCACTGCCGTACTGATAGAGCAGCTAGACACAGAGCTGCGCCCCGGCGGGGCGGTTCTCGCTACATAACCATCAGCGCAGCGGCACCAGGAGTAAGCATAAGCACCGGCAGCAGCAACGCGCCGTCACTTTTCATTCCTCGCGAACGCGCTCGCGCCACTATCTAGATTAAGGCCGTCGCTCAAGGTAATTATCCAATCGACTCGAGCCACGCGGTATACTAGAGGGGGGCGCGCGAGGAAACGATCCGGCGATTTAGCGAGCGAACTGTAGGTAAAACGAACGAACGAGAGCCGGATGAGTCAGCGAGAGGTAGCTACCTAGCTAACGCTCCAACTGTAAGGGCTAAGTTTACAGAGAAGGCAAATCGCGAGAGGGATTATCGCTTCGGCGGCAACCTGCCAAGCAAGGAGACCGGAGACTATGCTCAAACTAAGAACATATTATATATATGCCTATATACATACATAATACATATATATATATACACCCTTTGCCTTATACCTGAACTTCATCCTCTTATTCCTCCTTTCAACGTTCAATACCAGTGCAAAGTTTATTACACGTTTAATTGTCTTTTGGAAACCTTAGCCTTTATTAAGCAATTCCCGGCTTAACGACTCATTTAAGCAATTATTATGAACCTTTTTTTTTTTATTCTTGATAAGTTTTTTTTCTCTTCTTGCTGATGGATTGCCTGACGCTGATCCGACGTGTTTTCCTGGTAACGCCATTCGAATCGACTGAAATCGTCTCGGTTAAGACTTATGGTTCGTTTCTTTGCGTCAAAAATTATTTTTTCATTTTGTTCCACCGAATTTTATCATGATTTGGGAGAATCTCTTTGATTCTCCCATAGTTTTCCTATCGGAATCGTTCGGATCGCTGGCGATGTAAGAATATCGAGGTATCCTTACGGCAAACTATCGTCCCACGCGTCGATATTGGAATCGTCGATGCAAACCGCCCTACGGCGTCAGCCCGACGCCTCGCGCAATCGTAATATCACCGTCGAAACGATCGAGCCTGGCACAGCGCCGTGGAAAAAACGAAAAAAAAGAAGACCCGAAAAAAGAGACTAATTGCCTCAATTACACGCAATGCTGTATCGTAGCATTAATTTTCTGATAACGATCGTTTCTCCGCGAAAAAAATTCATTCGATTCGCGCGAGAATCCTCTTTCGTTGATTGGCATCGTATTTTGACGAGAGGGTTAATTATATTTGCCAAACAAAACGATAATATCGCGAGCGATAATAATAATCCGCTTTTAATTTGAATCCAATGGGATTAATCATTTCGATTGTTCCGCGTGTTTCGCGGGAGCGCGAGTGGACAACGAGAATTATCAACGCCTCGCACGAATGCGAAAATGCATGTATAATAATTATCAATTTGTACGATTCGCTTTTAATGCGTTATCAATTTCGTTGCCCTCCGATGATTCGCGCGAGTGGGTCTGTTGCCTCAACGCGTTGTTATTTTTTTTGTGTCCTCGCCGAAATTAGACGAGCATTCGTAACACGAATTCCGATGATTGTCCATGATCGAAAAGATTTCAAATTCGTTGCACCGCACCGGAATGTCGCGTGTTCGTTCGTATCGGAGCAACAATGAGAATGCCGAGGGAATTATGAAAGTCGCCGACGGACAGAGAATTCCGGCGGTGGACCGCGCGAAGGATCTTTCGGGTCGTTTCTTACTTCGACTCGACGGATAACTCTCTCCCTCACTCGCGGATCGTATGCGCCCGTGCAGAGAGGTATATGGCACGTGTAGCGCGCGAAGTGCACGAGAAAATCACGAAATGGGATTGTCACTCGGTGAAAAGTCGCTCTCGATGTTTCACACTTCGGAAGATTTATATACACTCTCGAGCGAATACCACTGTGGCGCGCCGTGTATATCCTTATAGTACATGGCAATACGGTCTGCATGCCATTGGATACATTTTCTATACAACAGCCCCGGCCGCCCCCGCGCGCAACGTCCCCTATACGCTAGTCATGAGAAGCGCCGCGTCGTCTCGCTGCATCCACGTCGGGCTTGTCTGCCGCTGACACATATTCGAGATATATCCCGACACCGATCCGCGGACGTAAGCGCACACCCTACAACGGTACGTGTATCAACCACATACCCCGCTTCCGTGTGCGCGCTTCGCGAGGACTAAGAGAAAAATATGTCGATGACTTTTTTTTTTTTTTTTTTCAATTCACCTTGTGTGCACGTCGTCGACAGCGCAGTCGATACGGCGGAGAGTGGGGCGACATGGGCACGTCGAAGCAGAAGTAATTAAAAAAAAAAGAAATTTGATACATTTTTTAAATAATTGCAAAAAAAAACTTGGAATGCAGAAAAAAAAAGTAGGATTGAATCAAAGAAAAAAAGCGGACAATCACATTGTCACAGTTCTTCTTTTCTTGTATTTATCGCATTCTACCCGGCTCCGTTCGCGCAGTTGTCACATTCGGCTTCCGTAAGGATCTTTGTTTTCCGATTAGTTATTTTCTAACTGGTGGTTTCTACTTAAACACGGGATAAGCATCAGTTTTTCCTTTTTTCGTTAGGATTGCCCCGTGTGTCCGTTTTGCCCCTCGGTCCATTTTGCCCCACAGTCTCGCCTACCGTATATCGTTGGGAGATACTATTTCGCAGAGGCATATTCTAAAGTTATTTCTGTTGCGTTGTATTGCCGGTGGATGGGAATTGTTGCGGAGGGCAAAGATGTATGGATAGTGAAAGATATATGGAATAGAACTTCGAACGTCGACAGTTCGATCAGGCGCGAGCGGAAACAAGGCGTCGATCTTCGGGAAGAGAAAAAAGGTTTCGCGACGCACGGAGCGAAGAAAGAGGAAACTATCCGTTTTTTCTTTTATCCATTGTCATCGTTTTTTTCCTACGTCTCGCGTCGCTTCTGTGCGAGAAATGGAAATTTTTCGGCGAGCAACGGAAGGAGCGATGTCGAGTAGATGCGCGTTAAAAAAGAGTCACGTGCCGGATTGGGAGGCGGGGAGCTCCGTCGGGTATGCGGGCGAAAAACAGGAAAAGTAAGTAATCGCGGGAATACGGAAATAGGAGAAGAAGTGAATCTTGAAATAAGATTGTCAGTTTTCACCGCGAATCCCTCCCACTTCGCTCCATATACCACTGTCTTATTCTCTCAGTGAAACCAGAAGAAATATAAGAGGAGTGGAATGAGACGATGGAGTTCGCGAAAATGGGATTTGGCAGAAGCAGTCCGGGAGCGCGAGAATCCCTTTGTTTTCTTTTATCATCGCATCGTTTCCACCGCCGTCCTCTTCACTCCGAGGACCCAATCACAGATGACCCGTTATAAATAATTTATGAAGAAACTCTCGTGATAAATCTTCCCTCCGTACTCGAGCTAATTATCCCCCGGCGAATGTTTGCTCTCCCGACGATTATTAGGATGTCGCGATAAAAAAGTAACAATCACAACGATTATTCCCAATTGAGATTGCAAAGAGATGATTCATTTGGTTTTTTTTGAGCCGGAAACTCCACGGATTTTGGCTGATTGGGCGAAATACGGTCGTAAAAGAGTTGGAGAGCTCATTTTCTTGTTCTTGAAGTCCTGCGAAAGTGACGACTACCCACTTTAAACCCTTCTCACGGCTTTAAAACTAAGTGGCCTACCTTTTTACTCAGGAACCGAAGGTTTAAAGAGGAAAAAAAGGGGGGAAAGAAGTGTTCTATTGAAAAATTAGTTGTAGCGCAGCGAGAAACGAGGGTCACGCCTCTCCCGTCTCAGCAGGGCTCTCGGGTTAGTCGAGCGTCGACGAGGGTAGAGTGTCGTACACGGAGAAGGTTTGCATTCGCGTTCCTTTCCACCCTTCGTCGACGAGAACGAAGCTACGAGCGCGCTCGCGCAGGGCGATACAAGCGGAGTAATAACGAGACGAAGGGGAATCCCGCGGTGGTTCGCCTATCAGGACGCTCAAATGATTTCCACGGACCGCTCGATTTGACTTCCGTCGGCACATGCGTCGGGAGGGCCGATTTCGCTCGGTCACCTCGCGAGCTTAACCTTTTACGAACGAAAAAATAAACGCAAATCGAGGAAAATAATGAAGAGCCTTTGTGAGAATAGCGAAAGGGGTCAAGGGTGCGAGAGTGCCGACGGCAAACTAGCGGCGTAATGACACGTGCGAGGAATTTTCTATTGGGCTCTTTGCCTAGTATCCATGCGATGCCTATCGTACCAGTTAACCCTTCTATCGAGTTTACGGGGACTTTGTATAATGCGATACAATATACCGCTCAACTGTAAAAACAATATCGGCGGAAGTTTCGACGACGAACTTCGACAGCATCGGGGACATTTTCGATACAGTATTACGGAACGGATATTCAACGATAACTCGCTTTTTCATCATAGACGAAACAGACGTATATTGGATCGCTTTAAGGTAGTCCTCCCGTTATATCTAAGTTCGAGAAGGGAATGAGAGATCACGAACACCTCGGGATGGGATGAAAATCCGAAAAAATTCAACCATATGGAAGGCGATGAAAGATTCTTTTACGTCGGGATAATTCCGTAATGTTATCAACAACAAAAACCGAGTCCGACTGACACGAGAACTCGAAGAAATGTGGTTCTTCGTTACTCGAATGAAATTGAATCCTTCGCGGTATGGCGAATCAGGGTTAGCTGAAGCGTACTGCAAGTCGGAAACACGTCGAAAAAAAAAAAATCACAAGTTTTTCGTAGTAAGTACTCCAACTACTCAGTGGCACTCTAAGGAATTAGCATGGCGCGCAGTCAAATTTCTTCGAGTGCACAACTCACTTCGCGAAACCGCCGATTTTTTACGCCCAACCGCGATCCCTCGTACGTAAGCGAGCAAGATTCTCGACGGAAATAAGATTGAAGTGATCTCAACGGTTCGCCGCGAACTCGTATAACAGTGATATGGACGTGTTTCGATGGCACAATCCACAAACGGGTAAATCAAATTCGATATACGTTCACGATGAATCAATAAAATAAATTACAAACTGTCGATGTTCCTTGAACTTATCGATGAGATACTTCAATATTATTCTTGATATTTCACTCGAACAGTGCCATAAAAGTGCCTCAAATTCAGTAATACACTCCGATTTCGCAAAAAAGTACATCTATTTTTCATCGCCGTTGCGCATCAAATTCCGTGTCTACGAATATAAGCTCCCAATTTTTTTCAACCGTCTAATCGAGCTTCTCAACGAGCGCCTTTAACCGGTTGACTAAGATTGTCGAAGTTCAAGTACTCGAATTGCCACCCTTCTTATCGGTTGTGTACGCGAAAACTTTATTCGAGCTTATCCGAATAATCTTCGTAATGATAATAAGGATAATAATGATGATAATAGCTTACGGGAGGGCCGATGGCTTATGAAGTTTGCAACGTTCTCGTCCGTGGAGACGTTGACGTCGACACATTCATCGGCCGGGTGGCACACACGAGCACACGAACACGGTCGTTCGATAGAGTTCGTCGGCCAGGCGGCCCCAATGTCACGGCGAAACACGAAGGTATCGCGCTGGAATCGATTTATTCCCTAATCCAGTAATGGAAATTTACTGTTACGGTAAAGCGAAATAACTGACAAAATGAAAGCGATGAGGTAAGAGCTCGTCGACGCGGCGAGCCCAACGCCCGAGAGCATCTCCCGTCTCGGTCTCTCGCGTTTCTTTCGTTCTATTGCGTTCTCCCTTGAACGCATACGAGTCCCGGTCCCGGTGTATACGCTGGATGAGTTCTCGCGATGAATTTTTCATCGTGACACGATGAAAACGGACACGAAGCTTTTGAGTTAGTGGACAGAATACGAGAAACCGTACGTGGCGAGTGTGGGAAGAGGGCCCCTGGGGCGTTTCATCGCGTGAAGAAAATATAAAGCTTAAAAATATATGTTCGATGGGCGTCATCTTCGACGATATGGGTCAGCGCCCACGTTTCGTAGCTAGTGTCGCAAGATATTTTGTCGACCACGATTACACGGATCGGAAATGACGAAAGAGAAGAGGCATGAAAAATTAATAACCAGACAAGAAGGACGAATGTTCGACTTACGCTGCATTTTGGATATTCCTGCTCCGGCGCCGGTCTCTTCCATCCGAGGAGCGGCGGTATGCATACGAGCGCCGATAGAAGCCACACCAGAGTGATCATAAGCGCCGCTGTGGCCGGTGTTCGTTTCTTCAGATAATGGATCGCGTGTGTGATGCTCCAAAAGCGATCCAGACTTATCAGACACAGATTCATTATACTGGCTGTACACAGTAGCACGTCCATTGCCGAGTAAATGTCGCACCACCAATAACCGAATATCCAATAGCCCATTATCTCGTTGGCGAGCGAGAACGGCATTATGATGAGACCGAGAAAGAAATCAGCTACCGCGAGACTGGCTATGAACCAGTTCTGAATGTTCTTCAACGCTTTTTCCGTCGCGATTGCGATTATGACGAGCATATTGCCGACAACGACGACGATCATCAGCACGGTCGCCGCTATCGAAGCCAGGATTATTTGAAAAAGACTGTACCCCGACGGATACATGCCGTGAACGATGTAACTTTTGTTGTGCACGCTGTCGTTCCAGTACGCGCTCTCGTTGTCGTAAGACGTTCCGTTGAACGACATCGACTCGAGTTCCTCCATCGTGTCGACGAAACCAAACAACAATTCGGTCTCACCGTCGACGATCGTGTCGAGGCTCGTACTGTCGATGCTGCCGATTGTCTCACCACCGATGTCGTGATTCGACGAATTCGCCGATGTATTGTCGTCGTCGGGTTCGCTGTCGTCGCCGTTTTCGTCACCGGACGCGAAACCCTCGTCCTCTTCCCAATTCCGATCGAACGGCGTCTCGTCCTTGTACGCGTCCTCGTCGATTGCCCGCTGTGTTTCCTCCTCGTACAGCGTACCCCTGTTTATCGCGTTGCTCGAGCTTGTACTACTCAATGACGACGAATCCACGCCCTTGAGCCTGTCGACGACGTTTCGTTGGGATTCTCTCGTGGCCCCGACTACGCCGTAGACACCGCTTTCCGACGAAGCCTCGGACGACGATGTCGACAATGTGGCTTCTGGATCCGACGACGGCAGGGACAAGCGTTGAAGATCGCGGGCATCAGCCGCTTGCGTATTCTCGTCCTCGTAAGACGCCGAGGGGGAATACCAGGTCGACGATGATTGATTCTCGGACGATGATGACGATGATATGAAGGAGTTCGATAAAAATAATGACCACGATGAGGACAGCGTCGATGACGATGACAATGACGATGATGTCGAGCCGATCGATGACAACCGTGATTTCGATGACTTGTCGCAGGACGTTGAATTCTTAATGATTTTGCTCTTAACAACGGACAATTGTGACGCCGATGCGGTATCAAGGCTCGCCGTCAAATCGCTCATGTTCTCCTCGAAGATGCTCGCCGACGCCAGATTACTACCGGCACTGATGACGCTCATGACGCCGTCTGAGCTCGGCACGACTCGCACCTTCGACGCGAGCTCGTGCTATCGTACCGGATCCCTTCTTGTTACCCCACTGCCATGGCCCCTCGTCGTCGTTATTGTTGCTGCCGTTATCGGTCGAACGCAATGCGTTCCCGATGCCAGAACGAGAAACAGCAGGCACAACGGTACCGATACCAATGCGGACGAGTGGCTGACACACCGACGACTTGTCGCTGACGTTGTGCCGGTATCTGTTACGCTGTTGGTGCTCGTTGTACTTATTGTTGCGCTTTTCGAGCCTCGGCGAATTGCAAACGATCCTCCGCCTCCTCCAGCTGTCGAGTAACTCGATAGGCCGCTCGTTTTCCTCACGGAGCATCTCGCCTTCGCTAGATCAGGCAACATGCCCGAATTTCACGATGACGTCATCGCACGCTCATCGAAACACTAATACCAATGTTCTTCCTCGCTTTCGTTTGAACTGATGGATTCTTCTTTGTTTTTTTATTATTTTTTTTATCGGTTATTTTCTACGCCTTGTTTTGTAGAGAGCCTTCGATTACTCGAGCTTAGGTTTTTCTTTTATTACGATCGAATTCCGATGGGAATAGTACACGTTAGTTTTTTCTTTTTTTTTTTCACAAACGTCCGAAGCTGGTAACTCTATTGAGTCTCAGTTGTTTTTCGCTCTATCGGCACGTCTATCGATTCAACGGGAACGCCGTATCCGTTTTTAGAATTCGTTACCGCCGATGCCGAGGTCGAACTGACGGATTCGCTTCGGAACGGTGTAATCTCTCGGTGATCCTTGGACGGTTAATCGCTTTTTAACAAAGCTCCTCTTCCTCTGAGAAACGCAGAGGGGCGAGCTTTACTCCGCGACGACTACTTTACAGGGTTTGACTACTACTGCCCTTGTTTTTCTTTTTTCGTCGTCACACTAGTCGTTTTCGTTGTCCTCTCGTGAGGGAGTGCCGCGCGAAAAGCACTTTTTTAGCCCCGATTTATTTTTTCTTTTCGTTTCGCCACTTCTTGTGCTACTTCGCGCGACGTCCGACCCGGTCCCTTGATTTATTGCTCGTCGGTTTTGCGTCTCGTGGACAGTGAGACTCGGATATCACGGAGACAGCGGTGCCGGTAATACTTTGGTATACTGACTATATACTTTTATATCGTTGGGAATAGGCGAGAGGGGAGAACAGAGAGGATCGAGGGAGAATGATGCTGGAGGGAAATTGATATAAATGGATCGAGATAAATGGATTGCTAGACACCCTACTGCGCTCTCGCAACAGAGATTAGATGAGATTCTTCCGATCTCACTCCAGCTTGCGTCTTCGCTGACGATTTTTTTCTTTTTCGGTTTTTTGCGTTGTTCTTTTTTTCGTTTTTTTTTTTTTCCCGCGATTTATCGAACACCAGCCGGTACTAGCTGTCGGGAAGAGAGATGAAGAATGAAACGGTGGAGGCGGACAGACGAAGGACGAAGGGATGCGCTACTTTGGGGGGTAGGTATCCGGCGATCCAACGTTGGGTATGATATCGGGAGCGAAGAAGGATCGTGCGCCGTCCACGAAACGAGTTGAAGGATAGCGGATGAGTGTCCGTTTCGCACTGGCCTAATCTACTTCCGCTACTAGAGTAGCCGCCACTATACGCGCATGCATGTGTATCCGTATGTGCGTGTCTGTGTGTTTCACGGTCCCGTCTAGCGCGGACAAAAATTGGTCCCCTTTTCTCACGTGTTCCTTGTTTTTTTTTCCTTACTTCTCTTTTCTCTCGTTTTCGTTCTTTTTTAAGTCACGAATATCGAAGTCGACTTCTCTGTGCTTGATCTTGTTTATTTGCGGCAAGTTGTGACTCTGTTTTTTTTTTCAAATTATACTCGGCGCCGTAGATCTTTATGTTTTTTTTTCTTCTTTTTTTATTTTATCTCGAATCTGCGAATTTCGCTAACTTGAGAGACTTATGATTTAATATGTACGAGACGAGACTCTAAGAGTGTTAATTTCTTTTATTCGCTCTGATTACAGGTAAGGATGATCGAGCGAGCGAGAAGATTGGTAAGTAAAAACGGTGTTAATATATATATATAGATATACTTCTTCACATCACCGGTTTCATTAATCAATATAGAAATGTATTTCTCTCACGCTCGAAACAACTGTTTCCGCTTTCGATTTTTCTAATTACCTCGTTTTTCTTTAACTCTTCTTTGTTTTTTTTTTCTTTTTTCAACACCTCGTTTCCTCGTACTTCTATTACACCCTGGCTATACGATTGAGTACCGCACGCTAACCGGTACGCGCCCGCGAGACAATTTATTATTGTCCGGGCTAAAAGGCTAATTACCCGTACTGCTCCGACCTGCTGCCGCTTTATGCTGCTTTATTATGTATGATTCAAAAAATGTTTTTGTTTTTCAATTTTTTAATTACTCTCGTTTTTTTTGTTTTCGATAATTCGCGCGTGCGTTTGTCGCGCTTGTTTCACAAATACTACAACAATAACAATCACGACGACGACGGCAACTAAATGAAAAAATAATTAACGTGAGATGCGCGTAAATGAGAACTTTTCGTCTCTCGCGTTTTTATACAATATTTATTCATCATATATAAACTCTTTTTCTATTAATATAATGTCTCTATATATATATATTCATAATATACAATAGAATCTTCGTTAATGGTTTAATAATCAATCCTCTCACTTCATGCCTATTCTAAACTTCGATAATCGATTCTGTTATACGTTAATGTATCAACTCTCATTTGAATCTCCTACATCTTATTCCTTCGATCGATAGTAAGAAGTGTTTGATTTTTTTTAAATGGTTTCAAGGAAATAACGAGAGGAGATAAATCAGGAAGCGTATACCGGAAGTGCGTACTTTTTTTTTGCCTCCAACCTTGGAGTTCTCGTTTTTCCTCTGTCAATTTTTTTTTTCCCTCGTTCCGCCGTGTCTCGAACCGCGTTAACGCCGCTTCTATTTACACCTATTTACACGTTTCGCTCGCCTCCCCTACCGGCTTGCTCTCCTCTGATCTCTCCGACTGGGCGGAACGTACAGAATATTTATCCCCGTCTGTGGATCATCGGATTATTGTAATTTCTCGCAGACTGTCCTCCCCCTCCGCGCCTTTATTCTCTTGAGATTCTTCACTGGTAGTCGCTCGTTCGGTGCTTTCCTTTTTTTTTTTGGCTCTCTCTTTTCTCTCGCGTCCCCCTTTCCCCTCGTTATATATTTTTCTTTCTCGTCTCTCGGTTCAATGCTTCCGGTGGCGAAGCTCTCCGGCCACGCCGGCTGTGCGAGGCGCGCTACGAAAAAAAAAACGAAAGCTCTCCCGGAAGATCTACGCGTGGTACGTGTCTCGGTTCGCGTCTCCCGATGTATTTCCGTCACGATACTTCGCTCCTTCACCGATGACTTCTCCTCTGTGCAAAATCCCGACGGGATCCTTCGAGCGCGATATTCTCCGCTAATCCAACGAAAGCCGATCCAGGCCTTAACTTTTACTAAAATCCAATCGACTCGTATCGCTCACCTTCTTTCTTTATCTTCCAATTAAGGAGAAACAGGCCAGTAAAATCCTTTTTTTTTCAAACAGTTGTTTTCAATGTATGTCGCGATGAATCTTCTCCTTCCAAGCGTTATCTCTTGCTTCGTGGCTCTGAGCGTTTTTGTTTTTCGTGGCTCCACAGCTCGCTGAAAAGGGGTAATCCCAGAAACGTTGGAATGGTCGTCCGAGATTAAATACAAGGCGATATTTGTCAACGCCGTCCCATGCGATTTCGTTGCGGCTATGCTTCCGTTCTTTTTCTCTTTGTTTGTTTGCGAACGGTGTTCCAGTACGTTTTACGACGTCAAAACCGGAAGTCGAATCTTTCCGGCCAACGCCCGGGTTAGGAGCAACTCTCGCGGGCGAGACCACGAGACCGTTTTACTATTTCTCTTACGCTGACGCTCTCGACCTCACACCCATTCCCCCCGCTTCCGTCACCGTTGTATCACGCAGCGTGCGCAACACACACAGAACACACACACGCACGCATACACACACCCCCACCCCGCGAAGGTACAGAGCTCCCCGAGGACTCACAAGGTGCGTGGATTTATTATCCGGTTTGAGAATATAGTACGGCAGAAGAGACACGCTCTTCCAGGATCGTGCTACCTCTTGAAACGTGACACACGACTCTTCCGGGTCTCTTCAGCCACGAGCATCGCACGACGACTACGCGGAAACTGCACCGCTCCTTCTAATCTCTCTGTCGCTGTTACTGCTTCCCCTTCTGCTTCGGCTCTGTTGTCGGCTCCTCGCCTCTCTCTCTCTCTCTCTCCCCCTCTTTCTTCCTCTATTTATATGTATATATATATATGTAGATGTATAGAGAGAGAGAGAGATCTACCCTCGCGATACTTCCGGCCAACTTATCGCACGTGCACTTCCCACCCTCTCATTCACCCCCCTGTCGCACAGCTTAACTTCCCTCCTCTGCCTTGCACTTTATCCACTTCTCTTCAATTCGCAATTGGCTTTGACTCTCTGCAACCTGATGCTGCCACTTCTCCGCCGAATGCCGATTGCGGTTCGACCCCTCGAACTTTGGGTGAAATTATAATTTTTTTTTTCTTCCTCGTTTCACAACTGACCCCCGGCAAATTTCACCCTTTCGTACCTTCTCCTCGTGAACCGCGATCACTGACGAATTCACGCTGTTCACCAGTCACTCGACCCGTGCACGAATCACGATCGTTTATCGGCGCCCGAAATCTTCGAAGAATTTCATTCGACAACACTTCAGACGGCGCGTCTCGTTTCGGGCTCGTTTATCCCCCCGCCGACTGGGGCGTATATTATCTCGATGGTTACAGCGTTGGATAGAGAAATTTTCGAGTAGAATTACGAAAGACTCAGAGGAGAGTAAGAAGAAGAAGAGAAAGAAGCGAAGAGAAGAGATTCACTTTCGTAAGAAAACACGAGGTCCACCGGATTTGTTTTTGTTTTTGATACAAACTCGAGGAAAAAAATCATCAGACTCGCGTCGGTTCCCGTATTGTTTTTCGATCAACAAGTTTTTTTCATCATTGTCCATTTAATCGTTACCATGCGAAAGCTCCGAGCTCGAGGATATGGAGTTGAAAAAAAAATCGTCAAAGTTCCTCGAGACGTTCTCGATGCAATTGAAATCCTCTGGTCGTTGTTTTCCAACGATTATCGCATTTTTTTCTTGTTACACGCGCACAATTTGAGGTCGAGCGAGTTTTTAAAAAATGTTCACGATCACGAGGCAATTTCACACGCGCGCGAGAGGAGAAGAGCCAATACCGTCGTGGTGTAATTAACGCGACCGAATGAACAAATGAGCCAGTGCGATGAATGATCGATTAAAGAATGGAGCCCGCTGCCTCACGTCGCGCCGCACGAAGTATTTATTTTTTTATACATGCGTATACGGATATACAGTCCCTCTTGGTTATGTTGTAACACGACGACGAGGCTGGGCACGATCGCGCAGGGGAACGATCGTGTGAGAGAGACTGGCTCGCAAAGGGTTGTGCGAGTCTTGGTTTGCGCTCGCTGGCTCACTGGAGGCTGACTGGAGGCGTCGCCGACTAGTTCGTTCGACGATAGCGGACTCGGGCCGCCGCCGCCGCCGCCACCGCCGCCGCTTCGCCGTTCTCTTCGCGTACAACGGAGTGTGCCACGGCCGGTGGTGTCGTGGGCGCAAGCGTCGCCGTACGAACGTTTCGTTCTACGTGCAGAACTACCCCGCGACCTGCCGCGACCACACAGTCGGCTCTGGACCATCGACCGAAACGTCGTCCTCGCGCACGTATACATAAAGGTCCATGGGGAGAGTCGATGAGGCTATACGAGAACATTCGGAGGGTCAGGGGTAAACGATATTGATAACTCCCTTTCCTCCCCCCCTTCCCTGAGAGACAAGTAAAAGAGAATAATAACAGACGACAATACACATGCCGGGAGGACAAAGCCAATGGGGTGAAAACACGAAACGTAAGAAGAGAAACAAAAGTGGCTAGATAAAAATCAAAGAAATATCTCATTGTACGATACAAATGGAGTACATCTCCGAGTCTGGAGAAGAGGGGAAAAAAAGGAAAATAAGAGAAAAACAAGAAGTATGACGCTCGAAACTGGTAGTTTGCTCACAAGCGTGAAAATCCACTTGTGGATCCTTATAAAACATTACTGACGTCACTGGCGAGTCTCGCAGGGGTCTCTACCCCCCCCCTAACCCAACTGGGTAACTATACCGAAACTCCGTATAGTAATACCAGAACTAGGACGCGTTCTGGTTCGCGTGCGTCATCGTCTTCAATTCCTTTTTCTAGGTTTTTTTTTTTTTCGAGCGCAATATTTGCTACAATAATAAATACGATTTTTCGAAAGGACAGACGAGACAACGAAGCAGCTGTGCGATTCATTCTTTTTATTTTGATTCATTTATTTATCTTTTTGATCGATGGCTCTGTTAAATCATTGGGTTCTTTTTTCAACATCGAAACTCTTGACTCTTCGAGACCGACCAGGGTTCTACTTCATAATGCGATTGCCGTGGAATTAAAGGAAGTCACGCGACGGATGGAAAATGCGATCGTAGATAGAGAATAAGCGGGAGAACCGAATATCCGGAGGTACGAGGACGTGGAGAAGAGAGGGAGAAACGTTTGCCGCGAGGATATGTCTGCATACCGTCGTGAGACGCGGGGTTGCAGCCGCGACATGTGAGGATTAGGTGTATAGATGGAGCTCCACAGATATAACTGTATATATCGGTATATGAAAAGGATAGTATGGATCGGTGAGTAGGGTTGCTGTTGGTTTATCGGATTCGAAGGCTCCCTTCGAGGACGAGCCGCTCCGAGTAGCAGTAGGCGCACTCTACACCGTAATATCCCACTGTATAACCGATATAGACGGTGGAGGAGAGAAATGACTCGATATGTACCTCAACCCGACGTTTCGAGTAATGCGCGATCGACGATTTCGAATGAGTTACTTTTTACCCGCTCGGAACAGAAGAGTTCAGCGATTCACGAGCACTCATCGGTAGGTTCGCATCTCATTTTTCCATGGATATGCAGATTAATAGGAAATTAGTCGGTGCTATCCATTCCCAACGCTGCGAGCATTATTTATGGATGCAACGGAGATATTTCATACCGAGCGGAAAGTAAATGCGCGATCATTGATTGACCAGGCTAATTGGAGCAGCGGCAAATTTTATGCCCTATAAATCGACTGCTCGAACAACATCATAGTTTGCCATACACCGACTTCGGGGATATCCCTCGGGGACCTCGAACGTTATTACGTTAGAACATAGTGATAGAACACTCGCAACTAACTCACCGGTGCCTCGGCCATATTATCCCGTGTATACTCAGCCCTGGACCACAATGCGCCGCGCACGTGAACTGTACTGCGCGTGTATAATTCATCCACCCCCTCGTATCTCGGTGCCTTTCCGCTTCTCTGCGAAGCTATTATAAACGGAGAAACGGAAAACCGCCTTTGGTTCTATTAATATACGAGGGTATGAATGACCAAATATACCCTCGAGCTGACGGTAAACTCGTCCGGTTAAATCGTCTTGAGATCCTCGAGTACGTACCAAATCGTCTCGGGCTGTAACTCGAAACGCTCCCCGGAGACCTTCTCGTGGGGTGTCCCTCTCAGGCGCAAGGGAGAATAATAAATTCGAAATCGCATCGTTCGTATACTATAAAGCTCCCCGGTAAATACTATACATTTGATATACGGATCTATAGCGTACGAGACGAGACAATATATTCGGATCTGCATAAGACATCGTGTCTAGCTACCGGATATAGTTATTAGAGAGCCGAGGGTTCAGATGTCTCGGTGATAGTTTCATCGTCGACGACCTACGACCATGAGCGATAGGCAAAGTGTACAAGATATAGTGTGTCACGGAAGTGGGTAATACCGCGGCGCGTTAGATGGTTTTCGAGTTATGTAACAGCGTAAACTTCTATATAACAACTACTGCCAGAGTCTCTTAATACTGCCGTTAGATATACCCAGAGAAGTACAACCACTGCAGAGTAGGGGGTAACTCTTGGAAAGCTGCCACACCCGGAAAACCATTCTAGATATACCTAGCCGGTTCGTACTCTCGACCCCTTGGGCGCCCTCTCGCCCTATTCAACCCCTTTTACCTCATCCCAACGGAATAACCAAGCTCCAGCAGAAGACCCCATTCTCCACCAACTAGCCCGTCTGTCTCAGGTAATTTCTCTACTATTCGAAGATCGATGGTTTGGCAAAGCTCTCGCTCGGTGTTCTCCACGTTGCTGGTATATAACCCGCGTTTATTCGTTGTTGAACCGGGTGCGGCTACCGCCTATGCTCGCGCTGGCTTACTGCCTCGTTCGCTTTGGGCTTGGGAATGAGAGAGAGGTTTGCTCCCTTGCCTGCCCGACGCTCGTCCGTTAAATTCACAATGTTGTGAGTGCCAGTAAACGTCGAACGGCCGAATAATCCAATGCCCTTTCTCTCTTTCTCCGCTGGGCTTAAAATCTCCAAGAATCGAGAGATTCTCGATCGTTCGAGGTGGACCGTGACACAAGAGATGAGAACGCGAAGAGAAGGGAAAGGGTGAAAAAAGGTCGTTGGAATAAAGTTAAAACGCCAAGAGAGAAAGCTGCGGGAACCACATCACGAGCAACCACCTGCTGTACTTCTCTTCCGGTGGGTTATATCCACGCTCGCGGGCTTCACTTTTCTAGTCTTTTTTTTTCTTCTCCTTCGATGATGTAACATCGTGTTATACATACCCACATCAAGCCTCGGAACGTAGAGAAACACGAGTGGTTGGTAATCTTCGTATGCGAGACTGCAACCAGAAAATATGCGAAGTCGGAAGGTCTTGAAAGAGGATCGAAAGGTGGGCAGGCACTCGAGACAACGTCGGGGCACTATCGAACTTTTCATTGCGGTTGGTATGAGGCGCATACACATGCACAACTCCCGTGTACGAATACGTATCGAATACCGAGTGGGATTTATGTGGTCGCAAGTGGAAGGAGGAATAGACATCGGAAGATGGAGAATCTCGACGACAGGCTAGAGTGGCGGTTAGTAGAGGATGAAGTCGACCAGTGGACGAAGGCTCAGCCACAGATGGACCAACCACCTGCTGAATATCCTTCGGGAGCCGCGAGACATACAGATCCAGCCCATTAGCGATGCGTGAGTGGATGATCTTAGATGGCTGTTGCTTTGCAGTTCTGTTTCACGGATCTTCGTACGCAGAGGGATTTCGAATCGGTGAACTGTCGTAGGTTTCTCATAGAAGTCACCAGTACCAAGTGATTTTCCTTATTGGCCAACTGGATTTCTGCTGGCACGACTCGCTCCTTCCTGAATTTATAGCTCCTATGTAGCAGTGGATGACGGTAGTAATGAAGCGATCTGCAACCACCTGCCGTCGTTTGACAGGATCGGAGTCGATAGTACAACCTTCGTGAGACGACTTTCCTATACAAACGCTCGTTCCTCTCTCGCCTTAAACTTACCACTCAAGATTTCTGTCTCACCCTCTCACGTGAAGGACTCCATCCTGTGTCGAAGAGTCTACATTTCAGTAGGTGCACACCACCGTGAGAGACGTAGTTGAGAGCCGAGAGTTCTCGAGAGAACGAGCTGGTCTTTGGTGTCGAATAGGGGCTCTTATCATTACTCTCCTATGCCCCGTTTCCCGCCTTCTCTATCTCTTTCGCTATGTCTTCGTTCGCTATATTCCTTACCCTTCTCGCGCTCGCGTGTTCCATTCGTCTCTTTGAACATCGACTATCTGCCGAGAAACGTTCCGAACCACCACTCTGCTCTTGCCCCTTTCCACGTTAAGAAAGACCAGTCAGTTCGTGACAATCTCGAGTCTCGACGTTCTGGCACCTAGCGCATGTATAAATACACTCGCAGACGATGACGAAGCGACGATGTGGGAGGACAATGTGAGCGGACTTGGCGACGAAAGTTCATCGCTGTGCCGCGAGATTGTCGCGAAAAGGAGACGAAAGGATTCGAACCGTCGCGATAGAGAGAAACAGAAAAGGCCAATAAAAGCTCGCTGGTTCGAATGGTTCTATAACTTCATCCACGTAGAAAGTCGTATATTACCGCGGGTACGAGTGGAAAGACAAAAGGGAATTTCGCAGATATCATTCCACCCCTTTCCCGCCTGCACAGTATTGGTCATAAATGGATCATGCTCGGATAGCACATTCGAACGGAAAGGTCTGCTAATTGATGCAAACGGGTGGAAATAACCAATAGGCCGAGGTAGATCGTCGTTCCCCATATAGACGACATTAATGGCCATACCAGTGCGTTGCTGCGGCATACACGTAAGCTGTAAATTATCGAGTATACGATAGTACATACCATCCCTTTGTACGGGCGATGAAGTGTAAGATGATGTAGTGTCGACGCAAGGAGTGTTCAGAACTGCATAACCGAATAATATAGATGCATGTGCAAGTGGAACACCCTCACATATCAAGACTGCTTCGGCAACTGCGTCTATCCATGCGAGGATACAAAGCCTTGGATCCTGAATCTCTCGAGTCTCGCGGAGTCTTCAGTCGCCGCTCTGCGAGTCCTCTCGGTGCCACGTTCGCGCACAAGCCCCACATAGCTGTTGTGTTTTCCTATATGCATTGTGGCCCTCCTCGACCTTTACCCCGACTCCGGTACATCGGGACATTGTGGAGGCAAGTCGCCAACCACAACCCAACCCGTTTGGTCTACGTTCCTCCCCGCACTTTCGTGCCGCAGAAACTAGTTACGAAACTTCTTACCTTCGACCTGATGCTGGCGCTGTTGGTCGGCCACCCTTCCGCCAGGCTGTCGAGAGATAGCGGCGAGGCGCGCGACCGAACTCCGCCACGCCGGTCGCGCCGACGGCACTCTCCCTCGATTTGTCGACGCGAAGAATTTACCTTCCCGACACCTTCGGTTAGATTAAAAAATCTCGATTACAGAACTCCGTTACGATCCCACGCAATGGACAATGGGAAAGTAAGTTTAACCTTGTTTCGAATTGAGATTGTCGATTAGGGTTGAAAAAATCTGACTTTCCATTGGAGCGACTGCGAACTGAGTGTTTTTCGTATTTTCGCTTGAAAGGGTAGTACGGGTGAAAATTCCTGAGATAGTACAATTTCACTTTTTTTTTACGGTCTTTTTGTTCTTTTTTTTTTAACTCGCAAAGCTTTCGCGATGAACATGCAACTTCTGTAATTATTTCTTTCTTTATTTGTTCTCCTTCTTTATACAGGTTAATTTAAACTTCGTTAATATAATAGATTAATGAGAGAACAATGTGGAAATTCACAATTTACGAAATTAGCAAACGAAAATTTCCTCTGTGATAGAGCAAATGAGAAGAAATAGAAACGAAATTTCGCAACCTTTTGCATTTTCATCAAGAAGCCGAAATGCCGCACGAGTCTCGACGTTGCTTCTTCGTTCTCATTCTCTTTCATTATCAAATGCTCGCATCAAGTCCGGTTTTCAGAAGATTGCCTTTTTCTTTTCGGTCAGAAAAGAAAACAGCAAAAATATATTCTCTCGACGACACAAAGCAAAAAATGAGTCGAGATCACGCGGTGGCGGAGACGGGTACTGCTATATATATTTCTTTATCTTTTTCATCTTTTTTCCTCCTCTCGTCGCGGAACCTCGCCGGATCCTGTCGTGTCATCTCGCGCTTCCCTGAAATCTCGAGTCTCGCTTTTGCCGGTATATATCTCGCCCGTTAAAGATATACTCGCACGTGTATGCGTTATTCTAGCGATCTCGTACGTTGCAAGAGGGCTGTTTACGTCGCCAAAAAAAAAAAAAAATACATTTTTTTTATCTTCCAACGTCTCTCGCAGTAAACGGGCAGGATGCGCCGTTCCGCGGTGTCCTCTTGGTTCGTTAGCGGTCCGCGATCCGACCACGCGACTCTTTTCCCACCCTCTCGCGCCCCCGTCGTATGGGGGAGATCGAGGGAGAGGCTGAAATTATTTTATGGAACGTTCGCACTCGCGGGCTCTCTTGATACAACGCGCGCCTCGCGCAATACTGCCTGTTATTGCATATTGTACAAACGCTCATGGTATCCACGGCTCCGACCGTCGTGTCGAGACTATGGGCGTTACTGATAGATATTTCATCGCGCACTAACGACAGTGTGTTAACGAGCGGACAGATGCCCGGGACACGGGAACGTATCGAATACGATAGTTTCTGATTGTTCTGATAACGGCTTTTTTTTTCGTCGCTTTTCCAACCATTATTCCCGTGCGGCGATATCGCAATTCGATTGTCATCGATCTAGGACATTTTTATTAAAAGAACATATTTTTCATCCATTATGTTTCTGGTTGAAAATTAAAATTTTCGCTTAACGAGTGATACACTCGGAATAGTCTTCTCTATAATAGTTGAAAAAAATAACAATTATTTAATTTTCATCTCGGAGTCATCCCGCGGAAAGATTGTCCAAGTCCCGGCCGAAGCGCGTACGCGAGCGAAGCTGCTAAGACGAAGAAAGCGGTTGCCGCGCTCTCCCGGCCTCGTTCCCGCAGGAGTTTGCCCCGCTGGTTATACCTCGTTTAAAATTCTCATCCAGCACTGAGAAGTTCAGTGTTTGCTTTATTAATTAGTTAAATTTCACCCTGGGCGCACTGTATTTTACGGTACCGTTGCCCCCGCCTTTTGTCGAAGGGTCGTTAACGCGAGCGTATTTATGACTCTGTTGCTCTCCCGTCTGAGTCATAGAATTACGCGGAATGACGCATCAAGAAAAAAGAATTTTTAATTCACCGAACTCGATGAACAAAACTCGCTCTCGTATCGGAGAATTAACAATCAATCGAGATACGCCGCGCAAGTATTTTTTTTTTTTCGCACCGCTCCTTTTGTTATTCTATTTTTCATTCTCTCTATCAGCGCACGTGCACGTACGTCCCAGGCGTATTAGAGCGTGGCGCGTTATGGGTAATATGGAATTTCATGGTACAAAAGCATCTCGCGGCAACGAGAACCGTGCGCATAATTGAAATTGTAATTGCGATTTGAAAATGGAATTTGCGTTTGAGAGAGGCGGGTGGATGGAGATAAAAGAGGAGAAAAAAAGGGGATGGGGGAGGGGGGGGGGGGGGCGATGTCGGGGAGAGGGTTTCGCGGGTAGCCTATGCTCCGAGAGTGTTGAGCGCAATGAAATGAAACGAGGGTTCACCATGGAACGAGGGACTTCGAGGGGATTCGAGCCGGTAAAGTGAAACGACGGAGTCTCACCGTGTGTACACGCGCTCGTGTGTCGTCGTATACGCGAAGCGTGCGAACTATACTATGCAAATACGTGCAATGAATACGTTGATAGGAAAGCTAAGTGCAACCCGTAACGGTACAACACTGTCGCGATGGCTGTGCCCCGGCCACGGGGGAATTTTTCGCTCGGCGTTGACAGTGCCGAATAGAAAATAAAATGGAATAAATAAAACAAACACCTCGCGCGGAGACGAGCGGCGAGGATGGGAAAAAAATGAAAATAAATACGGAGAGGAAACTTTTTTTTTTTTTTTTTTTCAGAGTTCAGAAAACATAATGGCAAACGCCTGAGGTCCTCCATTCTATTGTTCATTTTCCGCGCAACTCTTTTTTGTTTCTGATGATTCTTATTTTTTCGTATTTTATCAGAGTTTTTCGCGCACATTCTCGAATAAATATTGTTTAATTGATTCGCCATTGATTGTATCGATTTTGCTGACGATTTTTTTTTTATTTAGTTGATATTTGAGAAAAAATTTATTCGAGCAATTTTCATATAATTTGCGCACGAGATTCGAGTCCGGTGTTGATTAGAAAAATTAAGCGCTTATGATATCAGCGAATGGGGAAGAAGCTAAAAAAATTCCGACAGTTTTTTTATAAACTCGCGGCGCCCCTCGCGCGACACAGGTGACACCGCGAGCGGTCCATGAATTTTCGCGCGTGCTCTCGTCCCGCTGTACTCAATCGACTTCACTTCATCGTCCTCTCGACATTCTCCCTTTTTCGCAGCTCTCGCACAGTCACGTACACACACACAAGAGCCGAGCTCTTGTTCGCCGGACTTTAGCGAAAAAATTTGCATCACAGAGCGGGTCGACGCGAAGCCTGGCGGGAGGATAGGCCGGGATGGGGCGGTTTCGACGCAAATGTTTGCCTCGTGTATCTCGTATCTCAAAGAGATTCTTGCGCTATCCCATTCTCCGCACAGAGTGCACACATCCGACTGTGGGTGTAGATAAGTCCGTGGAAGCGAATGACTATACGCAACAAAAAGAAAAAGAATTTGATTTGATTCAATGAAAGTTCATTGAGGAAAATGAAAAATTGATTGAAGTCCACGAGAGATTTCTTCGTCGCCGACAAATTTACGTCGAGATATAGAAAAATATTTTTTTAGTTTTCTGAAATTTTATTGTGAACGAAGAAAAATGAATTAGATTTCGCGAAAATAAAATTTCTTCCGTGATGAATTTTTATTGACAAAATAGAAAGTTATTCGTTTCTGTCGACAAAAATCCATCGGAAGGAAGAAAAATGAAATGGATTTCGCGAAAATAAAATTTCTTCCTTGACGAAATTTTATTGAAAAAATAAAAGATTATTTATTTGCGTCGATGAAAATTCATTGGGAAGGAAGAAAAGTGAATCGGAGTCCGTGAAAATGAAATTACCTTTCTGATGAATTTTTGTCGAAAAATATAAAAGTATTCGTTTCGATGAAAATTTCGTGAGAGGAAAGAAAAATTATGGTTCAAGAAGAATCTCTTCGTATCTTGCGCTTCGCGAAATGAAGTAAATATTTTTCTGGCTGGTGCTCGTGGCTCGTCGTGTTCGCGGCGTGGATCGCAGCGCGGGCTCTGATACCGGGAAAACGTTGACAAGCAACGTTTCGCTGTCGGTTGTAATGCGGGTTGTACGCGGGAACACACAGCGAGGCGTCGGCGAGCCGACGTGCAAAGTCTCGCAGGCCGGACAAGGTGATAACTCGAAGTCACGAGGCTTCAAGTGCTGATTGCATACGTTCCGAACTGTTCCAGAGTTCTCGGTAACTTCACAATTCTATCCGCTCTCGAGCGCGGAACGCTTGAATTATTAACTGACAGGATTCACAGAATCGCTCAATACAATATTAAACCGTTACACCGTCGGGCGATTTATTTCCGCCCTTGCGTGTAAAGCCGATGCATAAGTGCACACACAAACGCGATCGCACACACACACACGTGCGCACAGCGTATGCATCTAATGGGTCTCGGCTCGATAAAACAAATACAACGGTAATCATCAATGTAATTGCCGCTTCGCTGAATCCGGCCTGCGCGTTCAATGAAATATGTATAATGTTCACATTGATTTGTCATCAGTTTTTCTTTACTCACAGCGACTCTACTACGCTATAGCATTGTTCGTTATTCGTTGGTTTTGTCGAGGCAGACTTCAATTATTCGAAATTGGATGCGTTGAATTTAAAGCTATTTTCAATGGATATATTTTTTTTTTTTTAGTAAATCAAAAGTTCCATAAATATTACCCAATGTATTATCAAACTGCGGAATATTCAAGCGGGCAGCGCGGCTTATCGGCTCCGAATGAAAAAAGGTAATTTCAATTTGCAACAATTTCCAACCCAGTCTCAATGCGCTCGTAACGTCGATACGAAATGAACTTGCAAGCCATTTCATTAATCAAAACAATTCCCGTCAGCCGTTGCGGCAAACTTTAATCAATAATCGATAAAACCATCCGAACGCACCGAGGAAGGTGCAAGAAAAAACGATCGTCGAGAGAACGACGAAAAGAGAATGATAAAAAATAAAGAAAAAAAGAAAAAACGAAAAAAAATACGAAGAGTAGAAACGGGTTCTTTGGCGGGCCGTCGGCCGGGACATTGCGGCTAGTAGGTAAGGTACGTAGTAGTCGGACGCGTCTACGTATAGAATACCCGGTGGCCCACTTTTTTTCCCCCAAGCGTGCCCGCCACTAGGGCGTCCGATCAGACGTCGACTCTTTCCACATGTTGCTCCTCTCTGCTGTTCTCTCGCCTCCCTCGCTCTCGCCGCCCTCCTCCCTTTTCCTTCCTACCCCGTTCCCTCCCCTCTCGCTCGCTAACTCGGTCTCGTTCGCTCTCGCTGCGCGAGGTTAAAAGCATCAAGCTGCAAGAGAGACTACGGCGAGAAGAAGATAGACCGATTGCTAACGAGGACCCCGCCCTTGTGACGTCACTGGCAAGCAAGCTTGGAGCGCGAGGGATGAGCAGAGGCGGCGGGCGCGTGCGTGCAGCACCGAACTGTAGAGCCCAGAGAGCGAACCCACCGCCGTTGGGCGCTGTACAACATCCCCCTCCGCCCCCACCCCCGCCCCCTCCTCCCACCCTCTCGTCGCCAGTGAGTTCGTGTGAGCCGCGTGAAAATTCATCTTCTCTCGCTTCGGCCAGGGCCCTGTCCCGATCTTGTCTCACGTACTATCCACGTGCGTGCATGTAATAATACCCGGAGCGTGTACGTGAGTATCAAGAACCTTGCGCAATACCGCCGGTAAGGTTTTAGTATACCGTCTGGATAGTAATAGTATTAGCGTCGCAGAAACTCGAGGCACTTTGCCACGTTCCGTACAGACTACCGTACGAAAGGCTTGTTACGTAGGTTATTTCGCTCGTCGTTGGTCAATTCGGCGACCCGATCTCCCCGCGTTGACGCGGATTGACATCGGTCGAATGTCGAATGCGACGCGCAAATATCCATTAATTCCCGTCGATTTGTTTGCTCGCTCGTGTACCTCGGCAAATTAATCCCTAAATCGACGAGTTTCCATCGGAACCGAAACTGAAAAAGCCCTTTTTCTTGATCAAATCGGCTAATTGAATATCTGGCAAATTGTTTCTCTTTTTTCCGGTTAATTCCCTACAGCGATCACGAAAAGCATAATTAATGTCTCAATTAGAGTTCTCTTCCGTGACCGAATACGCTTTTCTTTTCCTCCCCTCCGTCGAAACAGATTCTACGATGTGAAATCCGTGAATTATACGAAACACTGTAGATAAGGGTATATTACCCTGCGAGGGTCTCGCTGGCGTGTGTTGGAAATCTTCGGTTGAGAGACAGAAAGTAGAAACGACGGGGTAGTAGGAGTAGTACGAGTGAGAGAGCGAGAGAGAGAGGGAGAGAGAGCGCGCGCGCGCACCAGTCCCTCCGAAGAGGGCGCCCGTTCGTCGGCTATAGGAAGCAGAGAGGGGGTGTATCGACCCCTGCAAGATTCGCGATTCTTTCCGCTGCTCCGCGAGTGCCTCATGCTGAAGCGAGACGGAGGATAGGGAGGAGGCCAATAGAGGAAGCTGCGGGACGCTCGCGGGGGAGATGAGCGGTCCAGTGACGTCACCGATGCCCCCGACGAAACGAGGCTTTGAAGTTAAAGCTCGCATTCGCCTCCGCTAACATTTCATTGCTGTATTTACCTGTAGAAGCTATGTATGTATAGATATACATATATACTTGCTGCCTATGTACGAAATATATACGTATATAGCTACACTTTGGAGGGAGAAATGCGATATACGGCCCGAGGTATCCACCAGTTTGGACCTCTCTTGGAGCATTGAAACGTGTGTCATAGAGAGCCCGCGTTCTATCGAATTTACGACAGTCCAAGCGACGAGAGTCCGATATGTACGGAGAGGCGAATCACGGAAAAGCGATTCGTCCTTCTCGTTGAACGCTTCATACTACTCCCTGGCCCTATGCGTTACTCCACTGACCGGCGGTTCTGGACGGACCGGGCGGCTCGCTCTCGCCTCTCTCTCCCCATTCGTACACTGGACAACGCTCGCTCGATTAGATCCGAGATTGACGAGGACCAATCGGTTATGGGGAGCCGAGAGAGAGAGAGGGATAGAGAGGAAAGCAAGGGGGAAGGAGAGAGGAAGAATTTCAAACATACGAATTGCCGAGGCATCCGAGTTCCCATGCCACAATGCAATGGTCCTCGCGTTCCTCTCGTATACGATATACTCGATTATCCGAGACTCGCTGATTCGACTAGAGTGCTCGCGCTGGCTCAGTCTACAGAGGTATACATATATGGATTCGACGAATATTGAATTGGAGGGGCAAGGAATTAAAAAAAAGCTACAATATGTACACACTGCTAACTGCCCGGAGCTTTTTGCCTTTCCGTTGATGTAGCAATTTTTATCTTGGACGCCCCGATGCTCGGCAAATTCAATATGCGCCGCGTTGATCGGGCCCACAGTCGACCGTGTGTGCATTTTGTTTTTATTCATTACCTTTTTTTTCGTATTTCTCGTCGAAATAATTTATAACGAGGAAAAAAAAATATTTTGTTACCTTTGAAATTCATTCTTTCGCGGATGGCATTCGAGAGGTCTCGGGACGCAACCAGGCATTGAGCGCCGTCTCTATTATTCATTTACTTATTTATACATTTATTTGTTCATTTAACGGGGACTAATCACTTGGCACATTTGGCGCATGCGTTCAATATTAGTAGACAGATAATAAAAAATATTGAGTATATAAAAGATCCGGATTTATTCGGCCGGTAATCCAATCTTTTGAATCACTCATTGTGGAAGATAGATGTTTAACAGCCGATTTTAATTCGCCGATCGGGCTGCTTGAAATATTGCTCTGAAAGTATATGTCTAATAATAACAAAATAACAAAGTAGTAATAATAACGAAACGTTGATTACTTCAGAAAATCATATTTTTTTAGAGAGATCCCAGAAATGCGGACACTTTCGCAGCCGGAGCTCTATGCTCATTTCATATCTCCTGAGTTATAGTAAATGGATAAATAAGATTACGGCGCGGGGGTGGTTTAAACTCGATAGATCGTATTATAAGATTGCGAGCAGAAACGTTTCGTCCGCCGATCTATATATCCGGTAAAAGCGGTTAGGATTCGAAACGCGAGATCGGTCATAGACGTACGGCGGGGATGGTCGCGATATCGCGTATTCGACGAGTACCGGGTAGAAACGGAATCCGGGCACTAGGATATGAAATCACCGGTGATCCGTCGACCGGTCTGAAATGCTGTTCGACGTCCGGACGATTAGACGAGAGATTGACGAGCCAATCGGTTATAGGGAATGGAATAGGATATAGCGCACAGAGGATAGGTGACGGAGGTACCCAAGTTATCGTGAAAGCGAGAGATCGTCGATTGAAGTGGCAGCGAGGATCGAGGGGGGATGGTGCGGGGGTTCGAAGGGGTCGAGATGGATCGAGAGATTGAGGGTCCAGAGACTCGACGACAAGTACGAATTTCCAGCAGGATCGCGAGAAGGCGAGATAGAATTCGTTTATTTCGATTTACCATGGCTCTTTTGATTTCTCGACAAGTTTCGGGAATCTTGGTCGCTTTCGCGGCCGATACGGTGGATATTCGACGGTACAGACGAGAGTAGGGCCCGAGGAATGTACAATCGAGAGAAACGTGTGTGTACAAGCGAGCTCGAGTGACAACCTCGGGGTGGGGTTTCCTCTCTCGTCGGTGCCGTGACGAGATGCGGAAACTTCGTTCGCGCGAAGCATCCACCTTGCAAGCTGACGATCTTCGAGCTCGCTTCTCGCGCTCCAAGCTAAGAGTTTCAGCGATTAGATTCCCTCCAGCCCTCAATCCACCAAACGCTGTTTCCACAGGGTTATGAGCGTAGGTGGAAAAGAGAGAAGGAGCGAAGCTTCGCCCAACGAAGTTTCGTCGGCTCACCGAAAAGATTCTTTAACGTCTACGTGTATTCGTCTGTTGCCGCGCGCATGGAGTTTGTTGAAAAGCGCAAGCTTTCCTCTGTGTCGCGCTTATGTGGTACACACACGAGACTTGTAGTATAATAGCTGTAGCACAGTTTCGAGCTTTTGTGAAGGAAAATCGTAAAAGCTTTACCCTAGATCCGTGTGAGTTCCCTTATTCTTTTTTTACTTTTTTCCGGTCGTCGTTTTTCCTTGCCCTCTTTCAACCCTCGCGCCGCAACGTCGCTATCTCCGTCCTGTTACCCTGCTGATGTATGCAACCGGATTTTTCTCGTTGGTAACGAGATGCGACGTCACTCACGCTGACGCCGCTACGCAATGTCGAGGCTCGAGGTTTTTCCGGGATCCGCAACGGATTCCTCTTCCTTCCCCTATTCGTGTTATTCTTTCCCTTCTATTTTTCTTTCCTCTCAACGTTCACGCGTCGCTACGTCGCCCCCTTGTTGTTTTCAACGCTTCGCGATACGCCCGAATTCTTCGGTTGGTATTTTCAAACGCTTTTTCAAAATCTCATTTCTCACCTCTCCCTCTTCCCCCGCCCTACACTTCGACCCTCCCCAAACCCACTGCCGGCTGCCTAGGGTTGGGCAAAGAAACGCTTGTCTTTCGGCGAAATGGATCATCGTGGATCACGGAATCAGGAAAGCAAGTTTCGCGAATAATACGAACAGCGCATTGCTTCCTAATTGTTTTCCATCTTTCACAAAGTTTTGTCTCTGAGAAAAACTGGTAATCGGCTCTTATCTGGAGATTTGCAAAATTCGAAACAGAAGTTGGTTATCTTTGAATATCGCAAGAACACACTTATAAACTCGTTCAACTCGAAATTCCCAAGAGTCGGAAAGCAAACAAATAAAAAGAAATTCTGAACTGCTCAACGGACTGAAGGCAAATTCTATCGAGAAATTTATTCAACTTCATTGAATTACTCAATTAAATTGCAGACTAAGTGTAGTTTAAATTTGCCTGACATTCTGAAAATTGCGACATTGAGAGGACAAGCAGAATGTTTTTCACTTCACATTTTTCCAACAGAATTCCACAACTTTTGGACGTTTTGATAGATTCGCGTCAGATTCAATCCCAAGCGGCTGGAGTGCTAACAAAATCCGGCGATATTCGCACAAGCACTCATATATACATTCTTCTGTGAACGGCTCTCCTCGTCGTTTCAGACGACTTCGAGTGTTCGAATATGAAAATCTCGAGAATAATTTTTTTTTTTTTTCACGATAACAAGTTGAGATTTGGAACTAATGGAGCGTATTAAAGTTAGATGAAAAATACGTCGAAGATAAATACATTCGAATCAAGGTTCGAGACAAACAGAATCCTTGTAACGCACTTCTCGATCCAACGAGCGAGTAAATGAGATACGAGAGAGGGAGAGAGAGAGTGCTTGAAACAATACGAAGCGATGTATAGACAATGAATGCAGACGCATTGGCTCTAATTCCTCCGTCGATTGAGGCGAGTTCCGACGCGCAGTTGGTTAATCGAGAGATTCGCGATAGCGGAATACGGAATTCTCTCTTCGAGAACGATTTTTCCTTTCTTCTTTTCTTTTCTCCTCTCTCCTCCGCTACCCGGAATTTATACGGTTCGCTAGTTTCGCTATTGGAATTGCCGCGTACCGTAAGGGCCCCCCCGTTGGTGCATTTACTTCCGGTTCAAGTGTATTGGTATAGGTCGACCCTGGCGCCCCGAGATCACCAATGACGACGATGCCGAAGCTCGACTTTTCCCCTCTCGAGGATTTGCCCACTTATCCAACCTTTTCTCTTGTGCCATCTTCAACCTCCGAGCTCTCCGAGCCCTTTTCCTCCTTGTTTTCTCTCGTCTTAATTCACGGATTCCCGACTCTCCTCCTCCGGTTCACTCCCGGTCGCCTCTCTCTCGTCTTCACGTTTCTATACGTTAACAGATCGTACATCTAAGGCGTGTCGAATGAGAGCATATTCAGGTGACACATATTCATCGAGGACACGAGTGCCCGCGTAGGGTGCGCATACGAGATTGCACACACTGGCTTCGCCCTATTCCAGCAACTCGCTTCGTACTTCTATCGATCCTTTGTGTCTTCTTTCTTTCTTTCTTCTTCCTTCCTTTTTTTTCATTCTTTTTTACATCTCCCAGCGGTAAGCCAGCCCTCGCTAGTACTCTATGCGCCAACTGCTCCCGGTATCATTCGCGATCGCGTTTGTGCTCCGAGGGCTTATAAATAATCGAGCTCGCGGGAGCAGCGCGAATTAATAGCCCGACGAATGAGACGTCGTTGCCCTCAACTTTCTCATCTGCACGGTAATCCGCCGGCTGAAGCTCGAGGCTTCATCGGCATATCCGCCCGTGTGCTCTCCTTCGATTTCCGCGTCTCCAATTCCAACGGGTTTTCCTCTCGCTCGGCTTTCTCAGTCCCTTCGTTCGCTTTCATGCTCGCGCCGCCTCTTCGGCAGCGATTCTCATTCCACCTGCACTTCTATCATCCACTTCTACACCCTCTTCCCACCTCCTCCCTCGATCCCTCGTTTCCACCAGCCAACCATCCTCTCGTGGGGGAGAGGTTGGAAACTCGATTTTGCGTCATTATTCTTATCCTCGGTTGAACCTTAGCGCTCGCTGGAGAGCCACCTTCCCCTCCCCTTCTTCTCCTTGCGAAACCATTCGAGAATTTTCGTGCCAGACCAAGTCTCGGCGTATACGAACGAACGAGGATGGATCGACGTGACATTCCCGTGCGGCGGCGTTTTCCCAATGCCCAGAATACTCTGATCGATAAGATCCTCGAAGCTTCTTCCTCTTATCCGCACTACACGCCGAAGGAGATACGCCAAAATCGGCCGGCGGTGCAGAATGGAACGGTCGCCCGGCTTGAACTTTGGGACAAAATTGATCAACAATGCTATACATGGATTGAAAAGAATTATTTTTATATGATGTTTAATGCATTTCTACGAAACATTCATCGACTGGAGTAAAATGGCACTGTTAAGTTCGAGAAAGATTAGAATTAGCCCTGTTTTAGAGCTTAGCAGAGGCTAATTAGTTCGAGATACGGGCTCCGTAATTCGGTTGTAATGTGAATTTTATGACCGACCGATCGATCTGACTGATTGACTAACTGACCGACTAACTGTCTGACTGACTGTCTTCCAACTGTGCAACTGACTTCAAACGCGAATTGCGGTCTTATATAGCCGCTTTAAGTGTTTTAAGGGTTTATGCGTAATTAAGGGTTTATGTAATTCCAACCAATTTCCTTCTTTCAGTTATTGCTACAAGGCCCATGCTTCAACCTTGCTTAAATGCTCTGAAGATCGTTTGTATTCAATCACTGTGTGGCACAATTACGGGGATGTAATAACACCCATGCGGAGAAACGGAAAGCAGACAAACAAAACTATATTTGTATGATAACATTTTTTTATCATCGACAAAGTCTTCTGTTATTTTCGATTTGCCGAAATTTCTTATATTCTCCGACAAAATAGTTTACATGCCGCTCATAGCGAATTATTTGGAATTGAAATGATCCATTTTTCAAAGCAATTCGATCGGACCATTTCGCTCAATTTTTTGTTGCCTTGATACTCCAAAGGGTCTTTAACAAATCTCGTTATATCGACAGAACTCTTTGGATTGGTAAAACGGTCCATTGTTCTCTACCTTCTTTGATATACATAGATATATATGTATACTCATGAACTCCCATTTTGTCGACTGTTCCCCAGTGTTTCTCTCAATCTGTGTTGAAACTATTAGTTACCCATCGATCCGCGGGATCTTCCGAGCTTCGGGGTGCTCGCCATGCCTCGGCGAGTTTGCGAGAATGTCGTTCTTCGGCTCTTCGTACAGTTGTCGTCGGTTCGTCGCGGTTGAATAAGAGCAAAGAACCGCTGTGACCTTATTAAGCTTCTTCGATAGCGAAGTTCAGCTGTAATAATACTAATGATGATCGATCTTATTATTATTCCTCTTGTTCTCTCGTTCGCCGTCATTCTGGTCGATTGCCAAGACGAAATTAGCCCTGTCCCAGGGCATTGTCGTAGGCGGAATTTGACGCTTCGTTTCACTGCCGTTTTATCGCGTTTTTCAAAGTACGCGACGAAGGCCCGGAGGATTAATCCGAAAATCACCGAAGCGGCTTTAACGCGACCCGCGAATGTCAAAGCAGCGAGAACTGTTTTCGGCTGAATTTTAACGTCACCGTTTCGGGAGCGAAAGCGAAATAGCCGGCGAGAATTTTGATGCATCGATTTTGCCTCGAATCGATGGTAACGCGAGTGAGCGCAGAGTATTTCGAGATGCCGAGAATATCCGGCGTAGCTCGACGATTTCGACGGTGTATAGTCGCGCGTTATCGAAGTCACTCTCGCCACGAGGGGATGAGAGGGGTGGTTTGGTTACACGAGAAAATAGAGAGATTGAGCCAGGGACGGGCGGCGGACGATGAGGCCGAACAGAAAGCTGATCTCTCGAATAGCCATTATACCAGAGGCGAGAGTTTACGCGCGGCGCTAGTGGCGCGACAATGATACCGACGTCGGTACTTAAAGTTACAATCCTCTCCCGTCGGCACCGTTGTCACGCGGTCGCGAACTCGCGTTATACGTCCGTCTATATTCCAGGCAGGGACATTATAGAAGGCAAGCCTGGCTATTCCATGGCGAACGGGGTTCGACACAACAGGTAGAACGAGGGAAGCTCTGAATATGGGAACGGGAAAGAGGCCGAAAGCACCGGTCATATAAAGAGAGCGAGGGAGAGAACGAGAGAACGTACGCGAGAACGAGGAGAGTTTCGTGCTTGGTACGGTTCGCGCTCTCTGTGCCAACGTTCAACGTGTCAAACAACGCACGGAGAGTCTCCCGCCACTACGATGTCGGATACCAAACGTATACGTGTGCGTGCACATTGTGCGCCTTGTACAAAGAGAAAGAGGTGGTATGAGGAGAGGGCGAGTTTCGTTGTTGAATGTACGCCGCGCACCGAACAGACTTGCCCACCCCAAGAGTAAATTTCAAGTTCTATCACTCTCTCGCAACGTTTCATCGAAAATCTCTCTACTACGGCATATTCACTGCTCTCGTAACGCCGGAATATACGGCTGGAGATGGTCCGCTTTTACTTCGGCATACTCGCAGTATTCTCACATCGTCGACGTCGTAAGCTCCTTTGTTTCGTGATTAGGGAAACTACGTTTTTGCGAATATTGGCAAATTTTCAGATTTTTCGGTCAATGTCCTTGAATTGTCTTTTGTATACGGGAATCGTGTTTAGGAGAACATTCCCGGTCAATGAGAACGATGATGCGAAATTTGAAAAGCAAGTTGAGCGGCGATTTAAATCGTTTGGTTGAATTTCACTGCAATCGGTGAAGAGATTAAAAAGCTGTGAACATTCAAGGTTAAATTTTTGTTTAAACCCAACCATCTGTTAAATTCGGCCGGAATCGGTAACGAAGTTCAAAAGTTCGCGAATTTCAAAGTTTATTTACATCCCTCTGCATTTTTAATGTTCATTGTTTTCGCTGAAATGATCGGACTACGGAAGTTAATTCTTTCGTTCAATTGGAATTAGAGCATCGATGATATTTGTTGAAAATCGATAAAGCCTTTCAAATTTAATGAAACTTTCACATTTTTCGAAGAATCACCGGCGTAAATTCGATCTAGAAAATTGTCGACCCACCGAGCTCGATAATACGGATTCTGAATAATTAAAAAGTTAATGCCTTCGATAAATCAAGGCTCGTTTTGACCTTGTTCAGATATTCGTTCGATAGTTTTAATCTCCGCGATTGAGGTGACAAAAGAAGTCTGGAAAATTTCACCGTTCAACGTCGCTTCCCATTCAATTTTCTTTGTCCGTGAAAATGCTCGTCACAATCGAAAGTTTTGTGAGCGAAAAAAAAAATCGTTTAAGCGGCAACGCGAAAGTTTCCAATTTTTCGACTTTTTTTTCCACTCCCGTCTATACGTCGAACGACAAAGTTGTCGCGCGGGCAGTTTGATTTATTAACGCAGCGGGAAAAAAAGGCAAAAACAAATTCTACACGGTTAAAAGTCGTTGAATCATTGGTGTACAAATAAATGATAAAATTGAGCGCCATTCGGTTCGCAATCCATTATATTCTCCGCGCTTTCTCTCGCGCTTCGGAGACAGTCGCCCGTACTGGAGTATCGAATAATTGGCACGAGAGATAGCCACGCTTTCCATACCACTTCGAGTTAAATTAGCGTGTAATTCGTCACTAAGTCCATTATTCCGATGCGATTATTCATAACAATTTGATTCCCGTTGCTGCGCCAACTACGTTTCTCGTTCCTCTCGCACACACTCGAGAGCGATCGAGATAAATTGTGAAAAAACGATGAGAAATTCGATTTATCGATCTTCCGTTCGTACTTGAATTCGAACGTTCCAATTAGTGCCTCTCGGTTCTTCACCCTTGAATGTATCCGACTCGTGAGATCATTCGACGTGCGTACTTTCAAGCAAGGTGACGAGGCGTGCCTCCGACAATGTAATGAGAAATCATCGTAAACGGTGGTAATCCCGCGTCTGGCGCCGGCCTTTTTTTTCCTAATTTTTCCGCAATCCGTCTAGTCACGTACCCGTCTCCTGATTCACCTGAGACGAAATGACTAATAAGACATAATTCAAACGACGTTAGTCACTCGAGTGTGTTTAATTCCATTATCTTGTTTTCTTTTCATTTTTATTTTCGTTTTTTTTTTTTTTTTTTGTAAAAACAGCGAAAGATAAGAAAGCTCCGAGGGGGAATGAATGCCCCGCGAGATTGTCTTGCATCGAGATAAGTGGATTGCCACATCATTCACCTGCTCGGCAACTTGCTTCTTCCCTCCCTTTCTCCCCTCCCGGTAGCGCCGCGGTGTTATTTCGCCCTCTTTCCTTCGATCTTCGAAATTACATTGCTATTTATAGACTCGGGAATACATTTAAGCCCGTGGCCACATTTGCGTTTCTACAAATGAACGAGCCCCTTTTCCCGGCAGCGAGAGCGCGAACCTTTATACCCGGAGCAAGAAAATCGTGCTTCACATTCTGACCGCCGAACCGGCTCGATTTTCGATAGAACCAGTGGTTAAACTAGAAACGCGATCTAACCTCCCTTTATTAGATCCAGAGCCGAAATCGTCTCCCTGGTTTTGCTACTGCTGACGCTCACGCTCGCTGCCGCCTCACCCGGGGCCCTCCCGCCGGAATTCTCTGAGCCTTATTTCCGGTGAGCACGGTGACAAATTGGAACAAACTTTGTACGGCAGCCAGTGCATCGTTCATGCCTGTAGGGAATGCGAGGAATTCGAAAAATGTTCACGAGTTTCGTTCGCAGGGAGGCGCGCTCGCCCCTCGGTGTACCAGTGTATGGTTCTCTTCCCCTCTCTTCCCCCAAGCGCAACGAAGTAACCCCGTTGCCGGCAAAGCTCTCCCGCTTCATCCCTAACACTATCAGAAGCTGTACAACCGTACCGCGGGCCAAGCTCCCTCGCTACTACGGTTCGAAACAAATTGCCGGTAGTCCGAAAACTCGATTCATTTAATTCACTATTGAATCGACCCGCTGCTGCCTCGTTCGTTCCGGGGGCCTGTGCGCATTGATACTACACGAAAGCCCGCACGTAACAACCCGAGCGCCGATGCTATTCCGGTGAAAAACACACGATCGCACCGTCAGACCAAGCCGGTGTCCTATTGCGCGGCAATGATTCAAGACAAATTGAACGAATGGGTAAAAGAGATTGAAAAGTGATAAGCTCCTGTCAACTTTCCTCCATCACTCTCCAGCTCCCACCCCCTCCCCATCGCTATTTTCACTTCTTATCCAAAGCGTCGAAAGTTTCTTCTCTCAACTCTGTCTCGATAACTCGACGATCGCAAGTTGTTCCCGTATCCTGCCGTTTTACCGCGGAAATCGCTTGGCAAGCTGTGCCGAGTGAGGGTTGAGTGTGGAAGTTGAGAGGAGAAATAAGAAAAAGGAAAAAGATCGCGGAGAGAAAAAATTCTTGGTACGAGCTTTTCTCGGAGTAGCGATGCAGCGGTAAGACTTTGCCATAAGTCAGTCAGGTTTCCCTCGTTAAATCGATTTATTTCTATCTCGCAACGCTCGCGAATAAATCGTCCACGAGAGCGGAGAGAGCGAGCGGTAAACGCGTTCTGGGAAGAAGAAAAAAAAAACGAACATGTAAAAAGATTTCGCCGCCGCCGTGTAAAAGAATCGCGTCTCGAGCCCTGGAGGGCTTGGATGCACTGGAGAGCTCGGAGGGCCCGGGGGGTCTGTGAGACCCCCTGAGCCCTGGAGT
Organism: Ischnus inquisitorius; assembly: GCA_963924025.1. Taxonomy (NCBI): domain Eukaryota; kingdom Metazoa; phylum Arthropoda; class Insecta; order Hymenoptera; family Ichneumonidae; genus Ischnus; species Ischnus inquisitorius. The sequence continues at coordinate 13,856,169 of OZ001254.1, read as the reverse complement.
ATTTCGCTGCACTGGAGAGCTCAAAGAGGGCTGTGAGACCCCATGGCTCAAAATATTCCAAGTCCCTCCTTAGGCCGAAACGTTCCAAGTCCCCTTTTGGCTCGCAATATTGTCCTTGCATGAAATATCTCCCTCCCTCAATTGGGCACCCCTCAACACCCCTAAAGGGGAGAAATCTCGGCTGGATTTAGAATATCCTACACCTCTCAAACTAAAATTCAATTTTGACTAATAACCAATATTAAGATGGGGAATGTTAATATTAGTCTCGCAGACTTCTATGGAACTTGGGATAATTGAATAATTGATAAACAAACAAAACGCGAGCGCGCCAGCTCTGCAGAATCCTAGTACATATATGTATATAATATATATATTCGCGAAAGGCGAAAAGGGTTGCGAAAATTCTGAGATTCTTTCGGGCAAGATTCTCTCGTCATTGTATGTGCTTATATACTGTTATATACATGTACATATATACATATGTATGTACATATCTCAGTTACAGCAGCAGCTACGGTATGTGGCGAAGTTGCTCGCTGTAAATCACGTTGCACATCGGGCGAATGGCTACCGCTGTGGCGATTCTCCCTTTCCCTTCGACTTCCTCGCTATCCCGCTCTCGCGCCCCCTACCGTCCCATTCGGTCTCGGTCTCACATATCGCAACTTCGATAGATACAGCCACCAATGCCAGAAATGTGCATCGCAGCGTGTAGCTAATCGACGATGGCTACAGCCGCTGGCCAACGACTTCGTGACAAAACCTGTACGTACACCCACACAAGGTCAACTTCACGGCATGCGAGAACGCACGGTACGGTTGCATGTATACGGCAAACGTAGCCGCGATAACCGCGATTCCACGGTGCCTTGATTGATTTACGACCGACCGTCGCAGAGTCGGAGCGCACAGGTGAGAGTTGCGGTCTTTCCCGTTTCGAGCCTTCTGTTTCACTCCCAACTGACGAATGGCCGTGGATACGCGAAAATCGGGATAAATTCATAGGTTTCACGAAGCACGTGAATCGAATGCGTCGCGACTCATGGCAAGAAAATGAGGATTGAACGGCGCGGAGATGCAAAGAGGCAGAGTTGAGAACAAAAGATACGGATAACGGCCGGGGGAGGGGGGGATAATCGCGGCACGCGGACAGAATGGATTTTAAATTGCGAATAGAAACGTTAAAAGCACGCGAAGAAGCAAATAGCGAGACGCACGCGAGCGTACACACGAGACAGCGGCTGGAGTCATTGGTATACAATGTTTTTCAACATTATGCGACAGCGACGGGTACGTGCTTTCTTATATGGAAAAATTCGGTGGAAACGCGAGAGGAAATGAAAGGAAATTGTATTTCAGTCGAAATAACAGCCGGAAACCCGCGGCTTCGTGTATAATACAATATGCGACAGTGCGCCGCATGCATAAACTCCGCGTGTGTTTTCACTAAAAATAGAAAAAAGAAACGAAATAGAATCAAAAATTGATACATTCGAACGGCACGACTTTTATTTCCGATGCATATTTACCGAACGCATATCGGCTGTCGTATCGCTCTATTGCTCTATTTTCACACGCGAAAAATGATTTTAAGGAAGAAATGTATCAAAGATAAATATCGTTCGGTGTCTAGTTGAAACTTTTGGGAAATTTGCTCAATATAACTTTATATTTATTTATTTATTTATTATAACATATATTTGTTTATTTTAATGGGACATTTGAAAGTATTTGTATTCAAATGTAGCCTTCGAGATGTTTATAAGATTATTTAATCGACTAAAGCATGTATCTAAAAAAGTAGATGCTATTTTTTGGACATTTTTTATCCAAAAACTGTTCATATAAATTAGTATAAAGGTTAATCCGCCGTCGGCTTAACTCGATTTTATCCAAAGAAAAATGGTTCAGTTAAAAGATTTCGAATTCATCGAACATCGGACTTTTTCTGCGAATGTTTAATTACGTTTGAGTTCGAATAAACAAATCGTAAACGAGGTTGCAAAGTAAAAGCGTTTCACTTCGTATCATCATTATTTTTTTATTTTCACGAAGCTTCCGCCGCGAGGAAGCCTACACTGATTGCCACACCTTCTTATAATGGGAACTTCATGAAGAGTTCCAATTAATGAGGCAGCAATGTCCAAGGTTCTTTTTTGCAATAACCCTCCAAACCGGTGTCGTCATTGTTTCATGATCTCGATCCGGTCGGATTGCCTGTTTTCGATCCTTGTGACTGTCACCGCAGCACTCTCAGGCTTGATTTGGTTTGCGGATGTTCAACCCCGCGTACACTTGTGTCTCGCCGCACATCATCCCTCCGTGCCAAATTCCTTCAACGTTCGCAACTGCTGTGGCCCATAGCGTTGGATCGACCACCCGCCCTCCCCAACCTCCCCCCCGAGCACCCCTTCCCTCTTCATCGGGATTTGGGCGTCACGCTAGGTGTATCGGTACCAGTTGGGTTGTAAATTACGTCTGTACCAGAAACGTACACTCGATACACTTGCGAGTAGTAGCAGCAGTGCAACAGCAGCGACAGACACGGTTGAGCAAGCTCCGGTGTGATTCGGTGTGCCACCTGATTCTGGCATACAAGAGGATCGAGGGTAACGCGCCCGTCGTCGCCGTCGGGACCCGGATAAGGTAAATAGACGAACGGCAGTGAAGGACGACGACGACGTGGATGTACATGGATAACATTAAAGGAGACAAGGGCGTAGGATATTCGGCTCGCGATAACAAGAAATAAACCGAACGGGATTCGTCGCAGTTCCGACTACCGGTATAATTATAGACTGCCGGCTCGTAGAGCGTGGGAATCTAATAATTCAGCTAGAATTGTGCTTCAGATAAGCCAGAAGCGAAGAGAAACAAAGATAGCCCTGAATACACACGGAGAATGGAATTGGACGAAGCTCGAAGCTTGGATGACCATTTGCCCTATCCGCTTACATTGTCCCCCAAATAATACTCCGTCACGAAATACTTCAAGAGAATCTCTAAGAAAATATTGGGTTCGCTTATCCGACAGCTTGAAGCAGACATTTCGTTGTCGAAGTACTTTCACGTTGAAATAAATATTTTCTTGTCTAAAGAGATTGCATAATTGATTATCGCATTCGTTTTTCGATAAAACCGCATTATTGATTTTAATTACACTGATATTAAATAATAAGCACGCGCAATTCAGATAATTTCAATTATGCAATCTCTTCTGACACGAAAATCTTTATTTCAACGGGAAATAAAAAATTCTTCACCCGATTCGTCCACAACTGCAATCAGATCGGGTACATTCACTTCGATACCACTTTCAATATCTCTTCATCTATTTTGTTAGGCAGATAATTCATTGAATCGATTAGTTACATCATCGAGGCAATATCGCGTTACTAAAATTTTCTTCAGCGCCCTGTTTGTAATGAGTGATTCAACTCTCGATCAAATATATGTAATACTTCGAATGAATACCATACGTAGTTCATCGAAGTCCGAATAACATTAGTTAATATGAGTGAGGAGCGTGGCATCGAATGATTTATATTAAATGTCTGTGTGCAGATGTATTTAATTAAATCGGTAATGACATTCCGAATTCCAGTTTACACTGCTCCAGAGCATTACATAATTTTGGACCAAGATAGGTTTTGTAACATTCAACATTGAAATCCGGTGGGAAATATTTTATTGCGGCGGAGCACACGTTCGGTAGATTTTATCAATGATGAAATATGATATGCAAAAATAATTTGAAGCATCGAACAACTAAATTTACGGCCAAATCAGAGAGATAATAAAACAAATATCTAATACGTAATTTGACGATCCAATGAGCGGTCATACGGTTTTAGTAAGGTGTTAGGTCGGAAAGCTTCAACAGTGTTTTATAATAAGTAAGAGATATCGTAGACAACGTAGAAATGAAAAAGAAATTCGGTTTAACTGAAGTGCATATTTTCTGCCAGCTAATCCGTTCAACGCGGCATTCGTTTGATAAAATTTCTTTCTAAAGGAACTTGATAGAATTTAATATACTCCGATGTCGGACAGCGATGGTAACGTTTTCTCGAATAAACCCACATTTTCACCTATCCGACGTAAAAATTATTCTTTCGGTGGAGGATTCAGAAGTATTTGGGTTCAACGCGATGACGTCGAGTCGTGTAACTCGGGAGCGACTCAGCATAGAAATTGGGAATAGTTAGTCGAGTGGATGGATGGACGCGAAATTCGCTGTCGCGCGAAACACTCGTAGCTCTCCCGTGGTACGGTGAAGTACGAATTAGAGTACGTGGCGAGGAGGTAGAGAGCTAGAAATTCACACACCCAGAATCCATCCTGCGGTGGCGGAATGGACGTTAGAGGGTGGATGGTTAACATACGATTCATCCGAAACGCGCTCTCGCTGCTGCTTCTGCTGCTGCTGATGCTCGCATCAACCGCGCTTCTAGCGTTCCGAGTCGACGTGGTACGTGCGGCATATAACCTGTACATGTATGTATTACACATCGACGCCTTATGTAGACGAATTCAGGGAGATACAGACGTCGAAGGAGGGAACAGGTACGTTCCAACGTACCGAACTCCGTCGCTCGTATATGTGCATGTACATGGAACACGTACACTATAATACCTGAGGCTCTGCTCGGTGCGCTTAGCCCATCTGCATGTCAAAATAAATGCATTCGAGGCGGATCGGATGTCGATGTGGTTAAGCGCCCAAGGCTGTATGGGTGGCCGGGTTCTAACAGATAGCGGCATATACATTCTCAGTGTATCCGTAACTATATATCCGCATTCTGCGAACCCCATGTACTGTGAGTTCTCCACGCGAGCGAAAGCATCCGCGTCCACGGACGAATGTCGACGGATCGGGGATTAGGTACAGGGTATTTAAAATACTCGCCGTAACTACTCGAGCCAATGGTACATAAGCGTTACAAGAGTAATTACAACATTCCATGTTACACGGACGGTAAACTCGCGAAAGAGCCGTCGGAAACTCGATGCTCAACGAATTTTGCATCACTTAACCCCCGAACGCGGTACACATTCTTTTGTATCTTTTTCAGCCCACAATCATTTTACGGTAATGTTCAATTTCGCAAACTTCGAGTTGCATATATAATGCAGAAAAGTGATTAGCATTTCAATTATATCGCTCTTTATGAAGATACATTACTTGAACCTTGGCGTTTTTATTTGCCCACGCGATATAATAATTTTGCAGATAATTTCGAGACGAATTCGAGAAAGACTCGCAATCAACCTTTCATGGGTCGACTACAAAATAAAAAATTGGTAAAGACCCCATTCTGCGCTTTAAGAAATAAAATATTAAACATAGCACAATTATAATCATTATTATTCATAAAGACAATAATAAATAATAATTTATAATCGTGATGAAAAATGAACGTTACTTTTACAGTGAAATTGAAATGAACCATGACGGTTTTTGATTTACCGTACATTAATATTTTGTCATAATTGTTCATTAAATTTAATGCACCAGCTTATGCATGAAAACATTCAGCAAATTTTTCTCGCCGTGAATTTTTCATTCAGTCTCGTCACGTTGAAAATATGAGATTGTTCCCGAGAAATGCAAAAATATGTTTGATGGTTGTTGAATTGAATTGGACTGAAACTAAAATGCCGCATGAAATAAATATATCGAAGGTCGATACCAAACACAAAAAATGATGGAAATTATGCTTTTTTTAAAAAGTGAACTGAGAAGATAAATTTTTAATAATTCAACATTTTTGAAAAGCCTCTCGCCTTTCAGCCGATCGATATGCAGTGTTCCACGCTTATTATCTCGCGAACGTCGAAAAACGTTTCGCGCAATTTTCCATTCCATCGCCGACCAATTTCGATATTCGTCGATAATTGTGTTTTCATCCAACGGCATGTTCTCGTCACGCTACAGCATTGTAATGACAGTAATGACAATGCGAATGTGAGAATAACAAAAACATTCGTTTGTGTACACAACGTTTGTATAATCGTGTGTTTTTCTGTCGTCGAAGATACGTCGCAAGGCGGCTTGGCTCATTCCGGATACGTCGGACGAGACTCGAACCATTAGAGAATATTAAATTCTGACGATCGCGCAGTCGTTTCTCTTATGGTTTTCGACGGTTTGCGAATAGTAAATTTAATTAGAGTGACACACGTGCTCGAGATACCAGAGTGGTCCGGTGATACGGTCGAAGGTCTCTTGTTTTTTTTTTTTCCCCTTTTTCTTTTTTACATTTCATTTCGCTCAGGTACGTGTTATACATCGTAATTCCGAACCTATCGCACATATTTTCGCCGCCGACACGCTCGCGCGGCCGGGACATTCGTCGAATTATATTTGTGTAGGAACGTCAGCTTCCGCGGCGTGAATATCGCACGTGTGTCGTTGTCTCTCGTCGTCTACGGAGAGAGAAGCTTCGAGTCAAACTGGCTGAATCGAAACGGCCATAGCGAAAGCCAACGCCTCGTTTATTCTGTGTATTTTCCCGTGCGCGTGCAAATATATGCACTCGCAAGTATGCTCCGGGGGTCTTCCACCTTTATCTCTCGTGAATATTGTGTGCATGTACTCCGTTCGACCCGTTCATACGCGGCTTAACTCCCATCGGCTCGGTTGACGTCAACACAGCACAAAATCTTTCATAAGCATCGTCTACTCAAATATCATTCTTGTACGACTATTAAAACCTTGCTGCGAGTGCGTCATCGGAAAATCACGCGCTATGATTCGCATATTTTCGCGAAGCTCCGTGACAATATTTTATCTTGAAACTCCTTTTCTTTTGCGTTTTGCAATGTCGTTTTTATAAATAACAATTTTTCTGACGTAATTGCTTATTAATAAAAACTCATTTCCCATCCATATCCGATATCTTCAACGTTATGAAACTTTGTCGAAAATCAATGTTTTTCAGAATAATTCAGTTGAGTCGAAACGATTAAAAAGCTGCCTTTTAAGTCACACAAGTGCTGGATATAAAGAAGTAGGACATTTTTTTTCTACTGCCTCACATCCAGATGAATGAATGTATATTAATTTCTGAAATCTCTCGATATTTATAAATTTCTAAAGTCTCTAAATGTCTAAGAAATTTTAATGAGCAAATTCATTAAATTTACAATTTATACATTTTAATAAGTGAATCCATGAAATCTCTGCATATCTAGAAATGTCTGAAATCTCTTGATATTTATGAATTCGCGAAATCTCCGGATATACACGGATTACGAGACTGCCTAGCTCTATGCGTAGATTAAATTTTCGTCCGTTCGCGTTGTATCGTGAGAGTAGAAAAACCCGAGGTTTCAGTTAACACAAAGGGCGCATTAGAAAATTAAATTGAACGAGTACGGGGGTGGGTTGAGAAGGAAGCGCGGAGGCGAATGGAAGGGTGAAGGCCTAATTAGGGTCGAGCCGGGAAAGTGTTACGGGCGATTTGTTAATTTACCGCTCGCTCTTGCACAGCGGGTCGGCCACTGACGGCATTGTTTAGGGTTATCAGCGGCTTTTGTGGGAACATGAACTTTCGCTGTTGACTTTCCGTCATGCCATCCATCTCTCGTTGACGCACCGCCGATTGACTCGACGAGCGGACAGCGTTATTCGCGCTAATGCAAAACGCTGAATCAACTCCGCGCGTTGACTTTGCATTTGCGGAGCCCAAACGATGTTTTCGTTGGTCTTTAAATCGTTTATTTGTTGTTCTCTCCTCGCTCGAGGCCCGCTTTTTGTTTCTCTCTTTTCATCGCGAGGCTTTATTCTCCGCAATATGTCATGCGGCGTGTAACAAAAGTAGATAGAGACGGGTCAACTGGGGAACGCCTAGGCCAGCCAAAGAGTCCAAAGAGACGGCGTTGACGTCACGCCGGCCAGGGGGCGGCCGGGGGATGAAAAAGCTCAACGAACCGACGTGCCCGCACCGTCGAGCATTCGGCTCGTGTAAAAGGTAAACGAGCGTATGAATAAACAAAACAAAAACGGAGATTCATGTTGCGGCGGGTTGGTTGAAAGCCAGATACGGGTACCGGAGGGCCGAGCGTCAACGCCGCGTCGAACATATCAACGAGAGATCGGGGTTCGCCGAAAAGCGGGACTCTTTGTCGATGAATCGGCGGAAAACGTTTCATATCGAATACGAAAAGCAAATGCAGTCTGCGCGACTGAAAAGGGGGAGGGGAGAAGGGGAGGGGGAAATATGCATATATTGATCAACCATCGACTGTCAAAAACAGCAGTACTCAGGCACCTACGGTAACGAATGGCCGCGAAGCACACATACGACCTTGACAACATGTTCACTTGTATATATTTTTTTTTTTCGCCACGGATTTCGCGGTCGAATCGGTTGAGGGAAGAGAGAGAAAAAAACGCGAGTGTACCAGAAACACAGAAACAAAAAACAATCTGTTCTCGACGTTTGATTGGTTTTTCTCTATGGTCAAAGATTTCTTGTTTTTTTTCGTCCATCCTTTAACCGCTTTTTTTCGTTGTACGGCTCGCACGATTCCCCTTTGGCCACGATGCCGAAACTCGAAATATGATTGTTTGTAACTTGTATAAAAAAATCGATTACAACAATAACTCTTGTCGAGGCGCAATGCTCGAGCGACGGGTCGTCGTGACTGGTGTTAGCGGGAGCGGAGTGCGAGTCGGAACACACGTGAACAAAAAAATCGTGATTTCTGCCAACGACAAAAAAAATCATATTAAAAGAAAATATTTCCAAAAAAATATTTTAATTACTGATTTTCAATTTACGCCGATCTCGCTTCACTCGTTCGTCGTTGATTTTCGCGCCAACCGTGGCCTCGGTCCCATTACCGCTTTCTTATCGTAGCCTTTGCCACGACTTCGGGTTTTCGGTCTGGAGGGTTTTCGCCGGGTCCGCGAGGTGAAGCTTGCGGTGGCGCCGCATATACAATGCGAAGCTTATGTACGCGTAAACCGGAAGAAGACGGACAGGTAGAGTAACGAGTTTCAGCACATTTGGGAAGAAGAAGGTAGGCGACGGGGGAAGGGGGGTCGTTAAGCGAAGTATACATAGTCCCGTGACCGCGGAACAAAGCCTGAAGAAGACGTGTTATAGGGTCGTGTGGTGCTAAAATCCTGCTACACCATCGGTAGGAAGCCTTCTACGTCCGGTCCGGAGCTACCTTCTAATTCGTATCAATCTTTATTAAGATGAATTCCACCGACGGGCACTGTGGCTCGAAGCTTCAGGCCTATTTCACTCTTATGCTCGTCTCTTCTGTGCTCCTCGTCGGTACACGAAGCGGCGTAGCGCCAGGCGTTGCTCGCACACAGTCGAAGCCTCTTCTCTACGAAACTACCCGTTCTCTCTCTCTCTCTTTCCGCCGCGAAACTCGCGTCATCGACTTCTCTCTGGCTTTTCCCCGCGCTACTTCCCTCATTCCCGTTTCACTTCGCGTTACGCATTCATACTACGGGCTCTTCAATCATCCGTTTAGAGAGCAACGAGATCTAATTATATATCCCGCGTGCGTGTTATATATGGATCTGCACTCTCTATATAGAGAGCCGCAAACTGCACGGCTCGCGGAATCATCGTTCGCCTCGAGTACACATGGCGTGATTGGAACAGGAAATTCAGAAAAATAATTATTGCCGACTTATGTGTCTCATTATCTATTAACCCGAGGACCCGACAGCTTGCGACTATCAACGTTCCATAAATTGGATCATATCAGCAACTTTAGCCGAAGTCAATAAGTGACCACGCGAATCGCGAAACATATAAAAATGAAAAAATATATATTATATCTATATTATAATCAAATAACAAAAATTAGATGAATAAAGATAAACAAAAAACAAAATTGATCATTATAAATAATAAGAATAATAATTATCATTGATGTATTATAATAATTCGTTAATGGAAATTATAATATTAATTGTATAAATTCAATGATACTGATTATTTTTATCGTCATATTTACAGGATGGTTTTCTCGTAATCCAATTTTCATCTTGTAAATCAGGGTTATTAATTATATGACGATGGCATTACATTCCCAGGTTATTTCCGACGCGCCTCGATATGTTAACGAACGCGTTATGTATACAGATTTCCGGTAACGGCAAGCCGCGAGGATAGGCGCTACCGGGAGGCGGGCGAGGGGGGGCGGTGTTTCCTCTGTACGAGGAAATTTGCACGGGGATCCGTGTCGCTCGCCGGATTCCCTTCGCACCTTCCGAATCGAGCCGACTCTCTCGCACCCGACGTGAGAACCCTCTCTGCTCCGCACGCCTCGGTGGCGTTGGCACATGACGCGATCGTGAGTAATCACCTCCGCGGAAATTGGGAGTCGGGGGAGCGTGGATGTGTGTTGCCGCTGTTACCATTAGCTCTGCCGTTGCCTCTCCCGAGCCCGTCCTGGAGGGGTTGCCGCTCGCCGGCTCTGGTTGATGCCGCTGTTGTGCTGCCGCGAGAGGCAACAAGACGGCCTATCCGGCTCTGCACATCGCCCCGGGAAACTTACCCGCCCGACCACCCCTCAAGCCTCGCCGACGTAACCCTCTTAAAGAGAACGGCGGTTGCAGAGCCGTAGTGCAGCCAGCATGTGCCGCAAGGCAAGACACAGGAGATGCTACTGAGATCGCGATGCTCGAGGTGAGAACAGCCCTCGTTTCGTCTTCGGGGGCACAGCGGTTTGTGTGCCCCGAAGTAATCACGTGACCGAGCTCATTAGAAACTAACGAGCGTGCTAACGCGGCGGATAACGGGCTTATCGGATTCTCTCTGCCTCCACCCCCACCGCTCTCTTCGTACCCCTCCTCGACGCTCGTGAGCATCTCGCGCGACAGTATGTCAAGAAATTGAGTGATCCGCAGCGTTATTATACACACAAAGGGCGAGATATTACGAAATCCATCTTGCCGAGGAAATTCCCGGAAGATTTTTTTTAAGAGCATATGAATTATGGATGCTTTCTTGACACTCAATGGATTTACGACAATACGACTGTGTTAAAAGAAGAAAAAAAAACAAAAAAGGCGAAATACATTATCGATGTAATAGTAGGAAATATGACGGAACGAAGATTGCAGCTGTAAAGTTTGCGGTCGTTGAAGAGTTTATCCGCAAATAGAGCGGCGCGGATAGTCGTCGTTCAACGCGCAGAATCGCGTGATTCATCGAAACGGGAAAACTACCGTCAGAGTGCAATTATAGATCGAGTTTTTTGTTTTAATCCACCTCTCAAGCGGGCTCGACGAACCGATAAGTCAATCGTCTGCTATGCAGCACTGTGTGAGTGTTTCATCGGGGCCGGTTGGTTGTCGTTATGCGAGAAGATCGATCGCTTTGCCGACAGTAGTCGAGGATGTTTGGAAAGTAAAGCGAGGAAATGGAGCCAGTTTCTGGGTGAAATGAAAAATCTCTTCCCCTCCCCGGTGAGAAGAGAACCCCGCGCTATTGGACCGAGAAGACGATAGATTCTTCTTTGCCTCAGTCCCCGAAGTGGAGAATCGTAAGAAAAAAAAGGGACAGAAACAAAAAGCTCCGAGACTCATCGATTTTCGCGAAGCGTCACTCTGAGCTACGACCGCGGGCATTCGGTTGTTGTGCTAGCGGGAGCTTCGTTCGCAGTCGAGAGAATGGCAAATCTCGGGAGAGGACAAGACGAGGAAGAGAGCGACCTAAACGTTTCTCCGTCAAAGCCGGATTCCGCGAGAAGGCGCGCGTCGGATATCGGTGACCTTGAAAAATAATGCACGTATCCGACAGCCGGGGGCACCGGCGGTTAATGATGATCGCGCGCTCGCGGACCACGGGCGGCCAACGTACGACGAAGCGGGAACTCCGAACTCCGAGTCCGTCGGTACGGCTTTGTTCGTCGAGGGGTTTTTAAATAAAATTCGCGGCTGTTCGCGATCGCGTCGCAGTGTCGCGACGCCGACTGACCGCGTCGCAGCACGGAAATTCATCGCGTTACTGACTTTTGTTTTCGTCTTTCTTTTCTATTGGTTTTTTCCGTTCTATCTCGTCGTTACGCCACGGTACGCACCGGCTTAGCGGACCGGTGTCGAAAGGTATTCAATCAACGCCGATATCGCGATGCGACACAGTTTTCGAGCCATTGAAACTGTCCGATCGATATAATCGAATCGGGCCTCGTTGACGAAGCTGACGGGTTTCGTACACGCGAGTTTTCGGCCTGTGTGTGTGGGTGTGTGTGTGTGCGTGCGCGCTCATCGAGCCCAACGAGGGGGCTGTCTCGCGTTCGTGTTTGCACAGTGAAATTTCAAGGTCAACCCCTTCGACGTTCCGAGCTCGCGCGGCTCGGGCGGAAGCGACGTACGATCGACGATCGATCGGGTCGAGGATGACGAGACGCATTATCTCCGCAACGTTCCCCGAAGGTTCGCAAATCCATCGTAATTTCGTAATTACTTTTCTTTTTTCTTTTTCAACACATATATCTTGACCTCTTACGGTGTAGTCGAACGCTATGAATAGCAATGATCGACCTTGATAGACACGAAGACGACGGAAACGGCACGACATTGCGCAATTTTTTTTCGAGGTGTGAAAATTAGAATGATGATAAGAAAAAAATGCAGAATAAGAGAAACACAAAGGTGAAACACACTCGTATGAATGTACGTGTGCCTAACGAGGTTACCCTGGTGTGACTAACGTCGGCAATTTTCCAAAGACATAGGAAATCATTAGTCAACCGAGTGACAATGCCTATTTGCCTTATTTTTTTTCAGTTACACTAATTATTATTCAACCTTCATTCTTCTGTCATCTCTTGTCTATTTTTCTTCCTTTTCTCTTTGTCTCGCGGAGAACACACGTGCGAAGTCACGTTCGCCCCTTCCGCGTATGCGTACGTTGCCGGTTATCTAATTGACCTATATAACTCTTTCTCGAGGCTTCCTCGATTCCGCGAGAACGTGCACTGTTGAAAAAAAATTCTTATCCATAAACGTGCACACCAAATTTGCTATACAATAGTCATTAAAAAAAGATGTACTCTCGTACAGCAAAATTGAGGTGATTTATTGAATTTAAAGTAACTTTATAGTAAAATTAAGGTGAATTATCAAAATGAAAGAACCGACTACAGTTTTTAATATTCTTGACGGTAATTTCCTATCAGGACGGACAATGAATTTAATGTATCAATTTATCCATTAAACCTTCGAGTATATACGTAAATTTCATGTAAAGAAAAAATGTTTCGCAAGACTTATGGAACGGAACTCGTTCAACATTGTCGCGTATCGCAATTTAACAGTGTTGGTCTGTCTTTCGACTTCCGTAATCGCACCTGCGTATCAATAGAGGCTTGCCAAATAAATATATATCTACATGTATTCCATCGTAAACGTGTTGTTGCGTATCGTGGTCCCCGCGATGGCCATTAGTCACGCGTGCGCTCAAAATTCTCAATGTCATACGTGCCGCTTTCGCTTCCGTCTTATCGCTCTGGTGGAATGAAAATAATTACGATTTTTTTCCATCCGTTAATTCGCTTCGGGATTCTGTCGTTGAGTCGCTGCAATGTGACGGAAATTGAGGGAGGGGGGAAAAAAATATGTTGGAGCGCAAAAACGAATCGGCCGAACATAAAGTGGAAGATATCTAGCGAGAAGCGGATGAAGCAAGTTCGATAGCGAAGGTACTAAGCTCGAGTCCGTTCCCGCGCGTCTCTTCTATTTATATCCGCAAGCTCGCGAGCTACTTGGCCGTATCTCGGTCTACTACGCTCGCGATCGGGTGGGCGAGAAAGGGAGGTCGAATAACGAACGAAGGCGAACGTTTGCCGAGCACGTGACTGGACACGTTGATTGACGTTGGCAGATTGAGTTTCGAGAGAACCCAAAGACGCCCCGGGAAAGACGAGGATGAGGAAAAGGATGGACGGATAGGGAGAGACCGGAAGAGAGAGAGAGAGAGAGAGAATGAGGGAAGGTGGACGTGGAGGATGAAACTCTATACGGAGAGCTTCACCCTTCTTGTACGCTCCGGCCGAGACCGAGCGCAAAAGCATCCCTTCTCCACACTTTGAAGACGACTCGGTGGCAGTTAAGGCTGAAGCTGATGCGAACCTCTCACGTTCCTCGACGTGCTCCTCTTCTCTCTTCTATACGATCTTTATATCGCAGATATACTCCACCGTCTCAATCTACTCTGCTCACCTGACCGCTCGTTTTTCCCGCCTTTCGCACCCCCCGCCGCCCCCCAACCGCCTTTTCCACGTGTGCGATATCACGTACTATCGGTTAGTCGTGCGTACGAGTGTCTCGACGCGCCTCTCGAACAAACTCCGATACGACGATGAGTCATTAAACGTCGTCCGGGCATTTGGCCAACAGGCTCGAGATACACAAGCGACTTTGTTTGTTTTGTCGATGTTTTCGTTTTTTTTTTCTTTTTTTCTTTTTCAATTTTTTTTTTCTATTCAAGCGCGAGCGCGGGTATAGAGCTTGAGTATAGCAATGTACCGGGTGATATGTAAGAAACGTCGAGATGCGACGTGAGGTCGATGAGACCGAAAGTTTAAAAAAATGTTCAACGTGCAACCACCAATGTTTAAATTCCGATCGAATTTGTTCATCAACTTAAGTTCTTCGCTCAAAAATCCATTGAAATGTAACTTTTTTAAAGATTTCTCGAATTGGGTTCGAAGCTTGTCAACTATATGATTTTTTAAAAAAGATTTTAGAATTCCGAATTCGCAAAAGATAACGGATCGGGCACATTGACCAAATGTTGGAGTGTTTTTTTTTCGCGAAGCGTTAGAGCCGAGGCTTTATCGAAATTCCAACAGAAGAACAAAAAAAAATGTAAAAAATATCAAAGCTATTTTTTTTTTTAATTTTTGTGGTCAATTGATTTTTCCTCTTCTCGTCACGAGGCCGTATCTTTCTATTCTGGTACAATATCCGGTACAGAAAATCGTATTGCGAGCGAAGAAATACACATATCGGAGCATTAAAAGCCTCAAATTAATTTCGAGCTAACTGGATAATTGAAATGAATTTATTAGACATTTATCGAATCGAAGAATTTCGCTAGATAAATTGGCTAGATTTTATTCCGGGAGAAATTGAATTTTCTGTGAATCAATCTACTGTTTTTTTTCCGGTACAGCAGATTATACTCGTACGATGCGCGGTTCTCCATCGACTCGTGTAACCGATTGTGGAGTCTTTCTTTTTTTGCTTTTTCGGGTTCTAAACAACAACCGGATTATTTTTTTGTCGATAATACTCCAGAACACAGAACGCTCGCGGAGAGCCGATCGACTCTCGTTAAAACGACCGAAGTCAGTGCGGATCGTATCGAAATTTCGCGTACGGGTTCGCGCGCGCGCGCCCGACAGCCGTATTAATCTACGGATGCAGTTTCTGGCGAGCTCGGATATCGCCCATTAGTATCGGAAACGTTATCGGACTATCGCGTTTATTTCCGTGCCGTACAGGCTCTCGCGGTAAAAGCATTGTAACAGCGAACTAACCGATGACGCCTCGATCGTCTATACACATATATATTTTTATTATTATTTTTTCTCGCCGAGTATCCCGCGCCGATCCTCTCGACGGCTCGTAGTATTGGTTGGCGCGCAGTTCCAGCTTTTCGACTCTCGCAGCATTTTTTGTCTCTTCGTTTTCCCAACCGGTACACAATATCGAATAACCCGAGTGATGGGCATGAAATTAATGATAAAACGCTCGGAAAGCGACGGTGAAAAATCCGCTGTTGAATCGTCGACGAAACGATTGCGCACCGGTAGGGACGAGTCCGAGAGGAATGTTTCCAACGAGTCCCGGAAAATCGTTCGGCGCGCGAAGGGATGAGGCGGCTCGGTAGGGCTGCGGTCGAGAGACGCGCGAATCCGACTCTATTTTCCCATTCACCACGATTTTCGATCCTTTGAGGATAACAAATCATCGTTTAATCTCGTCCGCTCGCTCAGCCGATTATCGCCCGTGCGTACCGGCGAAAGTATTAAAATCGTCATTTACAATATCGATACAAATCACGATTGATGAATAAAAACGTTTCGATAGCGTGACTCGTTCCCCGTCACGCAATATTCATTATTTATAACTAACGGGAATGGACAACGGCGATCGGAGGTCCGGGGTGACGATAGCTTTCCGCGAAACAGTCGCAATTATTTCGCGCGATCCTTTTGCGGTTTTTTTTTTTTTTTTTTCGCTTCCGCATTAATATGCGATTCCGGAAAATCTATAACAAGTGTGCATAACCGACGTACACGGATGTACATCGTCTGTGTCCATCGCGCGGTCGATTGCTAAGCGGAAAGATTGCGCCAGCGCGATTTGTGCTTCAAGTGCCTCTCTCTACGTCTCTGTCTGACTTTCTGTCTATGGCTCGTCGCGCGCGTTAACGGGCGTCCTTCGAATTTAATGCATTGATTAGACACACACACACACATACGCACGGATAGTGCCGAACGCGACGAGGCACCACGAGGGAGTTTTATAGCGAACGCCGACGTTCGCTACGAAAATTGGAAATTCGCTTCATAAAAAAAAAACAGAGGAAGTCCCTTGTATTAGCCGACCACGGCGGCGTTTCTCGCTCGTGGTATTTTACCTGCATAAAACGATTGCCACATTGAAATATTCGTGTTCGAATGGAAAGTACCGAACGGGACGACGGCAAAAAGCGTCGAAAGATATGGAAAGGGTGGAAGCGCGAGGGGGTAGCGCCGCGGGAATGGAGGGGTTTTCGTTGGATAGAAAATTTATGGAAAATTATAGGCACGCTCGGGGCTATCGATATTCGGGGGACTCAGCCCGCCGCGACGATATTGAAAAGGAAGAGACCCGTAACTAACCCCCGTCGTTCGCCTACTTTCCTATCGGCGGCGGCTGGAAATATCCTTTCGTTTCGATAGGCCGTCCGGAGCGCCGGAAATACTTCGCTGCGGCTCGATAACGTCGATTCCGAAAAACCCAATAATTAACGTCGAGGTATCATTATCCCCCTCAATCTCGTGGCTCTTCGCTCGTCAAACGAAGAAACTAATGTAGCCCGTTGAAATACCGATTTCGATGTTCCGGAAAAATATAAAAATTTAATTGAAAAAAGAAACAATTATGCGAATTTGATTCGTCGTTCGTTTTCTCGTTTTGTTTTTAACGTCGATCATTGGGTGAAAGTGACTCGACTAAACTTGGATTCCTCGTAGGAGAATTGTAAACGACGTTGAAAACGAAGCAAAATCGAGTGAAAGAAAAAACGCAAGTAGAATTAATTCATTCGAGATAATATATCACCTTTCTTCTCAGTCTCAGTCTCGTGAAATTTAAGAGTTCCGATCAATTCTCGTGGAAAATCGCACCGATAATTGGATTAAAATGGTCCATTCGTTTGAATATTTTTAGCCGGATACCTCAGAAATTGCAAGAGTTATCGGTTTGTCAGACATTGTCGAAGAAAAATCAAAATTTCATAGTAATCAGACGGCTGCATCGATTCTTCTCAAATTCAGCACCGGTTATCATCTGATAACGAAGGCATTCTCGAGGTCACAGGTTGAAAAAATGTTCAAACCGGCAACACACACAAACACATCCCGTATCGGATCCAAGTGCGATTTTTCAATGGTTTGAAAAATGCCGAACGCGATTTCGCTGAAATCGCGAAAAAAGAATGGAGCAAAAAATGACGGGTAATCATTGAAATTATCGACGAAATCTCTTCAAACTCTCGGATAGTTGAAAACGCAACGGAACGGAACGAATCGCGTCAGGCAGCTTTTCGACAGCTTCTTACGGTGGATAGATAAGCGTTCGAGAGAAGAGAAGAAAAAAAGTAACCAAGCTAAAGCGAATAAAGTATCGAGTGGAGGAGAGTCAAAAGGACGGGACAGTGGTAGTAGATGGCAGTAGATAGTAGAGAGAAGAATTGGGATTTTGAAAGTAGAAAACCGACAAGAGCCTCGAGCGGATCAACAGAGCCTGGACCTATCTCGTAAGTCGAGTTCGACTGATGCCGTAGCTACTGCTGCCGATGTGAACACGGTCCCACGGGGTGTATTCGACGGTCGATTCGCTTACCCCCCGTCGTTTGCCTTTCTCGCTTGAGAAAAAGTGCGAGAGAGAGAAAGAAATTTCTCCGCCTCTCGCCCCTCCGCAGGCCAATCCTCTTCGCATCTTTCGTTTCTTCTGCTGTACGAGCCATTCGGCACCGATGTACAGTGCTACGCAACGCGCCGGGTTATCGAGGGATATCGTCAGTCAAAGAGCCCGGACCACCGTAAATCGGCAGCTCTTTCTTTCTATTTCTCTCGAAAGCCCTGGTTAGAGCTACAAATGTTGATACATTCGTTCGTGAAAGTTCTCAGTACGTGTTCTTTATTTTTCGCTGGAAGAGCCCAAGGCCAATCGAAATCAGGTAGCAGGTGAACATATGTTGAACGCATAGACAATGAACATTGGCACCGAATTGGTAAATTCATGAAGCGAAGCCGTTTGGTAGCGGAAATGATGAGAGGACCGGGGTGGATGAAGATGTGGAAGTGCTCCGCACTTCGAGCCTTGTCGTTTGTTCGCAATACATTCGTTACCGTCATCTCGTTCTCAATGATCTCCATTCTTCTCGATGCTATTGCCGTCTCGAGTACCTAAGATACGCGTTAAGGTTTATAGATAGGTATAGAAGGGAAACGCACTAGACGAAAAGCTTTGGACGGTGTCGTGCCCAGGGGTAGATCCCCAGATGGTGTCTTCCCCTTCGCTCCATATTCTCGTGCCGTTCTTTGCTCTTCCTTCTTCTTCTTCTTCTTCCAATGCCCTCATCTCCAGCTCCCGCAAAAGTGCCGTCGCGACGGTGGTAAAAGCTGTAGAAGCTCTAACATGATCCATTGAAGTCGCAAGCGAAAGCTCGCCTTACCGTTATTATGTCTCTCCCTCCCTTGCCCACCTTCTCTCGTTCTCCTTCCTCAACTTTTGTAATAATCGAGGACAAAAAAGCTCCGCGAGTCGAGGCTACGTACCATCTGCGACAGTTGAGCTCTCGCTCTTACCATCTTTTCTCGACTAATGCTCATACACTTCTTCCGTTCTTCCTTCACTCGCCTCGTTCCCAAATATGCAGAGTAGCCTTTCCCGGAGAATAATAGATCTGGGGTAACCAGGATGCTTTCCATATATTTGCCTCTTCTTTGTGCCTTCCAAATTCGTTTTCTGTCTTACAATGCAGTGGGAAGAAAAAATTTCTCTCCCTGCCATTAAATCTCTAGACTGCGCCGCCGACCGGCCAAATGCGTTCGCAAAGTCGTCGGGTTCGGTTTCAATTCGAAAAGCATCTTTTTATCGATTCCATCGACGAGCTCCTACGGTCTGTATCGCCAGTAGAGACCGGGGAGAGTTGAAACAACGGGTATGTCAGACAAGCGATAAAAAGGCAAAGATTCCTTTCAGCAAATATGAGATTCTAGGGAATCAGAGATGTTGCTACAAGTAATTCCTTGCAGTATCGACCGTATAACGCTTTCGAGTCTTCTAAAGCTTTTTCAACTTACCCCGGTCTCTCCTAATCTCTATTTATGTTCGGCAAATTTAATTCTTTTCTTGACGAAGCGTAAAAAAAATCTCGTGTCTCGTCGTTCGTACGGAAAATATGCACGCCGAATCTCCGCTTGATACAATGCAAACGAAGGAGCGAAAAGAAAAGGCTTCCCCGCTATCGCCGGCATTTTTGTTCTTATCTCTCTTCCGGTCGCCTTGCTCGTGGTCACGATTCCGAGTCACGCCGTTGGCGACTCAACGCTAAACTTTGAAGTCCGTAGACACGAGCAGCAGCGGCAGTAAACGCGCGCGACGTTAGAACTTTGGGTGAACCGATCGCTCGTTATGCCGTACCGATTTGCATTGTAAAGTTTCGGTCTAGCCGTCTGGACGTCCCACGCTCCGAACAATTTCCTTATAGTGTCACCCGATTGCCGCAACTCACGTAACGAGCACTTTAACTGATACGGTATTTATATTTTCAACACCTCGAGCCGGACGCACATGTCAATCGTCGCTATTGCGCCAATAAAACCTGAATAACGAAGGAGAAAAATACCAATATCTGTTGATAACAATCGTGTCAATCAACGTCCCTTGCTTACTCGCGAAGCTTTGTTTCGATGAAATTCTTTTTTCGCGAATTCATGTGAACGTTTAGAAAAATGTCGGGATGTGTATGTGTTTTGAATTCATTGACAAAATTTGTTTACAAATGAAGTGCTATGGTTTATAATAATCTAGCTTTGTACACAATTTTAGCCCAATAGGAAAAAAATCGCGCAGTTGGAGCGTCACCGAACATTTTTTTTTTAATTCAAAATTGCGCGAAAATTGAACAATTACATAGATTTTTCTAAAAATCAAATCAAAGGCGGGGACTTGACGCTTGATTTTTCAACGTTTTGGAACATTCTGAACACGTTTCCATGAAAATCTCGAAAGACCATTGCTTCACCGGTCGAAGCTTTTTGAGGAGATAAAAAAAGATATTTACGTAGAAAATACCAATCAAAGTATCCACTCACAAAAATCTCTCGAGGAAGCCAAAAATGGCGTCACTTTTTCGATAACTTGTACAACCAGTCAAATAACTGTTTTAAATCTGATTTCGCGAGATCATTAGCGTCACATTTTTCACTGAATCGTTCGTTTGTCCTTCGTCAATGGCATGCATTTGCAACAAAGTGTTGCCGATTTAGCGCGGATGTTCAACATTCGTCACAGTTGCCGATGCTCGCAGTCTACCGATTGTGTAATTTTATAATTGACCACCGGCGTCGAACCGCGCGAGAACGATCGCTATTACAATTACAATTTGTCGCTGTATTTCTCATTCCATCTATTTGTCGTTGTGCGAGTACATTGGGAACGATGGTTACACGACGGTGATAATTCGTGACAATAACCGGCCTTTATTTTCGTGTTAAACCTGCGTGTATTATCACGTTCACGGCGCGGCGGTAACAACACGCGGAGATTCTCGTATTATTGTCTCGTCGTCGACTGGAAGACACGCATTAGCGAGGCCCGAGTTGTGTATCTGTTTGCCCGAACATGTGTCTGTGTGCGCGCGCGTTTGTGGATCTATACGCGCCTCTGTCGGGTGTAACTTGATCTGGATCTTGTTACAGAACAGTAACTTCGCGTACCAGTTCGTTATAACTCGATGAATTATCCGCTCTCGGTTACTCGCGCTCGGAAATTCACGAATTCGCGTCAGTTCCTCCGTTGTCGAGACCGATGTATAGGTAGATTTGGGGTAAGACGGCCCATTAAAGCAAATTCGTCAATTTTGCGAGTACGCACAATACTTCACTCATTTTCGCAAACAAAAAAGCTGCGACAATAATTATCGTTGGCATATTCCTTTCTCGCTTTCTTTGCATCCGTAGCGTAAGTAATTGCTACTATGATCTATATTCGATTTCTTTTTATTTCAAGAATTTTAAGGTTGCTCGATTTAGGCCCAAGTTTCGCGACTTTCATTGTGCCATATCTTTTTCTTCATCTCTTTTTCTTCTGTATGACGTGGCACTAATTATTTCTGGAACGCCAATTATGCATTTCAATTTTTTTTTGTCGAGACTGTGAAGATTTGAGGTCTGAGCTACGAAACTCGCTAAACAGTCGCCGACAATAATGCGAGTTCTGATCAAGCCCCCCTTTTTCCTCACTGCCGGACGATGATCAAAAACGCCCTTTGTGCTATACGTGAAATAATGTATTTTGCCGTCGAGTCTCGCTCAAGAATTCCGATTATTACCGAGCACACAAACGCATCCCTTCACCCCCGTCTCTCTTTAGCCGGGGGTTATTATTTCGATTATTCGAAACACTGAAGCGCACGATAGAGTGGTAACAGCGCAACGGATGGAACGAAAATTATTCGTTCGATCGAAGGAATAATCGATTGGGTGTGAGCAAGAGCGGAAAGTGAAAATGTTTCGGCGGCGGGGGAGGGTTTGGCGAAGGGGCGGAAGGGGGCTGCAAACTCATACATTGTGCTCGAAGCGTGCACGTACCGAGAGGTGCACAGTAGTTACGGAAAAGAGGAACTTCCGTGCACTCTCCGCGTTGTTTGCCCGATGCACCTCGATATTCCACGCGGAGCGGGGCTCGACGGGGAGAGACGCCGATGCGCCGTTCGGAGTTCGAAGCAAATTGAACTCTCATTTTCCACCGTTAACGCCCGGTATCGCTCGGGAACGTAATACGTACGTGCGGACGAGCATATATATATAGGCATACATAATGTATATACATTATGAATACCCCTATACATGTATAAGTAAAATAGAGCACGGATGAGAAACGGGCGAGGGGGTCGACGAGAGGGTGGAAAGGGGTTAAAAACGTCCGTCCCGTACGTGGAAAGCGCATCGTCGTATAATTAATTAAATCGTTCCGCGAAACGAGGAGGTGCATTTATTTTTCAAATTACCCGTCAGCGCGTAATATGCAACCCTCCCGCGGCCTCTCGGCGCTTCGTCGACGCGCGGCGAGCGCGCGGGCTCGCTCGCTGCGCGATGCAAGTCGCGTCCTCGCTGTTCCTCTTATCCCGGTGCACGCATACTCTCGCGTCGCTCTCCGCCCGCTCCGGAGAACTCTACGGCCCGTTCGAACGTGGCCAATCTCGGTTTTGCCCGCGCCGGCGAATGCCATCAACCGACCTTTACCTCGCTAAATCTCCCGCGCTCGTACCTTCCGATGTCACCGTTCGCCCAACGCGAAAAAGCCCTTTGGCTTATTTTACACGTAATCCACTATCTCTGACCTAGCTCGCGTCGAGTAGTTTCTTCCGTCGCATATTAATTCCGTCGTTACCATCAATCTGCGCGTTTTTTTTTTTTTTTTTTTCGATTACAACCGAGGGAGGGGTGAGTTTTTCCGGGCTCTCAACAGGGATCGCGTTAGCGCTCGGTATTATCCCGTTCAATGTTTCGCCGGTGATGTTGCGGCGGTTATTATTGCAAGGACGCCGCGTGAATGACGAAAAGATAGTTTATCTTGCTTCGTGAAAAAGAATTTTTTGTCACGCTTCGCGGCGAACACCCGCGCGAAAGGTGTCGCAATAGAGATTGATGTGTATCCACCGGAGCGCTCGGTTACCCGAGAAAGGTACGAACGAGAGAATCGCTCGGAGCGGTCACAGCGGACTTTGGCTTGCACTCGCGCGCTCACGTTTTGCGTATGCTTACATACGCTCAGCGTACGCTTGCCGCACGCGTTACGTACACAGAGGGATACACTGTTGATCCTATCTCCCGAGAATACAACGTATCGCATCCATTCGAGAGAATAAAAAACGAAAAAAAAAAACACATTTTATGATCTCCACGCGGCATGAGAGTTTCCAGAAATGAATTCCGAGCATTGAATCGTTGATTCAGTATCGTAAAGCGCGAATGCATGAGCGAAGCGACAAATAAATGACTTCGAAGGAAAATCCTATCGTGTGTTTAAAAAAGAAAATATAGTAATATAAATAAATCCATTGGTATAATAATAATAATAATAATAATAATAATAATAATAATAATAATAATAATAATAATAATAATGATATAACAATATTATTATTATTTTTATAATGTTGTAATATATTCATATATAATATTATTTATACTTGTTTATATATTTATAAAAAAAATTTCAATTACGCGATAGGATATTCTTCGCAGCAATAAATTTATCGCTGATTAATAGTATATTTTTTCGGTGTATATGTATATCACATAATCATATGAATATTGCCTACAAATGTTGATTTTTTAAGTACATAAAAATGTAATTAGTAGCGCGAGCGCGTTATCGATGAATCAAAGCACCTGTCCACGAAAGCCGCCGATAGCCCGCGACAATATATTTTCTATTACAAGCGAGCGACCGCGCGTCTCGGGTTCTATCGCATTATCGGTATTATCAGAACGCTCCGCGCTGCAAAGAGCCTTCCCGTCTCCGGTTTCATCGGAGATACGATCGCGGTCAGGTTGTCCGGCGTAAGTTGTACGTATAACGGCGATTCACGACGATCGGGATGAGGTGCGTTCCGCGTTCGTCGGGCCCAGTTGTATCGCGGACTCGCGAACGTTCGGCCACGGATACTTTCTCTGTCCCTCGTGGGCCAGCCGCGCGAGAATCGCCGCTGGACGGAGACGGCGAAGCCGCGCAGTGGACTCTCACGAGCCGCATCCAATGTGAGCCTCTCGGGCGCGCGTTTTTTTCGTTCTTTCGTTCGCGTTCGTCTCTCCGGCTTCTTCGTGCCTCGCTGAGACGCGATTCTCCCGATTCGGCCTTCGGGCCGCGAAGCGCCGTAAACTGACGAGAAAACGTGACGATGAGTCACAATCTATACGACGCGTATGATTCGCACTCGTGACGAACATACTCGCGATCGCACTCGCGCGCTAAATAACTCGCGGATTTAAATATAAACGCGAGACAAATTGATGCTCCACATAGTTCGGAAATCTTTCTCTCTCTCTTTTTTTTCTTCTCGCGCACACATCGCACGGTGCATAACGGGTTAATCGATCGAGGGACGGGCTCTCGCGAGGCCAATGGACGTTTGGTACATCGATGCGCTTCTATTCACGATTGTGTCCGGGCGCGTGTGTGCGTGGACGCGATTCACGCGCGCACCAG
The DNA here is from genome assembly GCA_963924025.1 of Ischnus inquisitorius. Classification (NCBI taxonomy): domain Eukaryota; kingdom Metazoa; phylum Arthropoda; class Insecta; order Hymenoptera; family Ichneumonidae; genus Ischnus; species Ischnus inquisitorius. The sequence goes on along the minus strand of OZ001254.1, from coordinate 13,831,466 downwards.
AAGCCTGGAATCGTCGAGCTGGAGCCGAGCGCTGACGGGGGAGAACCGAAGCGAAGCGGCAAACGTCCGCACAGTGGAATCGGCCCGGCAAGGCGCACACCGCACGGAATAGCGGCGAGGCATATACACGAAGTTGTAGCATGATACGCTCGCTGCTGGTTCCGCCGGGAACATGTGTAATTGGCAGCCGGGCTCCAGTTGTCTGTCGCACGCCCGCACCACCTTTTATCGAACAGCCCGCTCGTGACACGCGCGTGATAGTCGAACACGTGACTCGTGAGAGACCAACTGCGACGGCGACAAACGCGAACGCGACGATACGAAAAAAACCACGAAGCCGCGCGAACGACGACGAGCCTCGCGGCGAAACGGCCTATGCGGTACGTACTTTAAATATCTCACTGCGCCCTCCGCGCCTTCGATTGGCTCTCCTCTCGCCTCGACACTTCGAACAAAGTGGATGCTCCGAGAGGAGAACGCAAACACGGGGGAGACCAAGGCGCGAGAGATGAGACGAGGGAAAGAGTTACGAGCGCGATGCTAGAGCGATGAGTACGCGATGAGATCAAACAAGCTCCATCTTTTTGGTAAACATTTTTTTTTTTCTTTTTTTTTTTTTTTTACGAAAACATCTTGCCAAAAGATCTTTGGAAGACGTCTTTGTTTTGGGTATCTGTTTACACATGTTCATGTATTTATGTAGTATATATATATATTTTTTCACTCTCTTCTTGTGTCCTCGAATAACCCACGGTACTTGAATTTCTGCCAGCCCACTTCGTTAGAATCATCCCGGCGAATCGCCACTTGGCGAAAGATTTTATTGTTTCTTCGTTTCGCTCGTTATTTCCCTTCCGCGCGAGGGATGCTTCGCTTTCTCGGAACAAAATATGGAATGAAATAATTCCGAGATATTAATATCTGCGTCTGCGGAATGTTTCGAATCATCCGAAAATCGCATTTGGTGGAAAAAATCTGGTGTGTGCCAAAAAGATGTTGAGACGGCTGTCGGGAATTGTGTCGGTGTATCGTTTTGAATTAGGCTGAAATCTCGTGATTAGAAAAGTCACGTTCGTTTTTTCGCGATTTTTTTCAACTAATAGGACTAAAATAGTTAGAGCCCTTGTTAATATCAAAATTTTTTCTAATCATCAATCTTCTCTTTTCTACAATTATACAGAGATAAGAAAAACCTGAAAATTGATTAGACTTCGAGACACCGAGTTAGAGATTTCTCGTGATGCTTTTTTGGTTCATAACTTTCTGATGGAGGAGGCTCGTGAACGACGTTAAAAACAGAATGACGAGGCGATGTGCGAATTCGCTTAATTTTTTTTTCCTGAGATTTCGCGATTGCGAAGCGTCCGTCGAAGTCTCGCGGGATTTCTTCTCCTCGGCCATTCGGGCGCGTCGGCGAGTCGAGGGCGCGCGAGACGTTTTTGTTTTGCTTTTTCGTCGTCTGAGCCTCGCCGTTTGATTTTCGGGCTCGACGATTGCCCCCTTTTCCTCTCTTCCGAGCTTCGGAAGATTGGAGAAAAAAAATAAACAATCGCCCACGCACGCGAGGCTGAGCATGCGACCAGTTATTAGAATCTTCGCTCGGTCTCCCTGGCAGTTCTTTTTTTCTCTGCCTCGTTCTCTTCGCCCTCGTTGGTTCCACTCATTCGCGAGAGTCTCTCTGCCAAAGGAACTAATATAACCGCGCCCGTACGGCTTCGCTCGCGTTCAACAGATGTTATTTCGCTTTCCTCGAATCGGAGCTAATCAACCGGAGTATATTTGTGTTATTCCGCGACGGAGATATTTCGCCACCCGTTTATTACATCAAATATACACTATGGGCTCTCGCTCGCCGATACCATTCGATGAAATCTCACGGTTACGAGCGTCTCGGCGTTTGATTAGCTATACTCTATTTATGGGGGTGGGTAAAGTAAAAAAAAAAAAAAAAGAAAACGCGATAACGGAGCTGATGCCTTCGACGGAGACCTCCCCGGGTATACTCCGATGAAAATAGCCTCGGTCACCGGGGTTCTTATTCGCAATTTGGATCGGGTCCTCATTCACGCTCCCGTCGCGTTCGGTAGGAAAAGTTCGCGAACGACGCAAAGAGAGATCGAGGGAGTTGGAGAGAGATCCCGTAGATGGAGGATGTACCGAAGCGAAAACGGAATTTCTCGCGAACAGCCGTTAATTAACGTCGCGCCAATTATCTACTGAAATGACAGAGAGACCGTATCAAATGAGCGAGATAAAGAATTGGAGAAAATGGGCGAGAGCCCGGCTCTGTCTTTCCGTTTCTCTTGGCATCGCCCTCCCCCTCTTCCATTATCCTTTCCCGTCTCTCTGTACTCCTATCCGCTTCGGCACGAGAATCTTCTCATTATTCTGCGCCGACTCTCGTCGTTCGCTCGTCGCGACTGTTTCTCTCATTTCGTTCCTCTTGCCCGGAGAACGCGGTACAACGCGGAATTTTCTCGGCTACAGTAGGAGTTTCGTCCCGCACCTCGTAATAATCGTCTTCGGTGCGAGTGCCGTAGCAAACGCGCAAGGCAAGGAACGAAGGGTGGAACGGTGGTAGCGTTTGGAAGCTCGCCAGGAACGGTCTTCGGCATTGAGGAAGGGGCGGCGGAGGTTGACTCTTGACGAGTCTCCCAAAGGGGTAGGTACTGTACGTGAAGCCATTGAGGCGAACACACCCGCGAGAGGCTGCGCGAAAGAAGATGAGGAACGATAGAGAAGAGTCTGACTCGAGATAGCTCGGCTGCGACGCTGTGTCTGGCAAACGACAGAACCACCTCGACCACGTACCGCGAAAAAGAAAGAAAAAATGAAAAAAATAAACGAACAAACAAAGATATATATGGAATAAAAAAGGTCGAAGCGAGAGCAACTCTATCAATCCACTTTGCGCGTTGCTCGTCGTTCTTCGCAGCTTCCTTTTCCGTCCTCTTCGTCTTCTGCATCGTTGCCAGTTGCTATATGTGTAATTAGGTGAAGAGAAAACGAACCGAAGAAACTCTCCTCCCCTCCATTTCTTTTTTCGCCTTCATTCAACTACTCCATCATCTCGTTCCACGGTAATTGAAAAATGGTTCGGTACTACCGGATCCGTAGTGAGTAAAACCCAATTACAAGACACTTCGAGACTTTTCGAAGAGTTCCGAAATACGTATACGTTTTTGTAGGTTTTTTAAATCTAATTTTCGTTTTCAAAAAATATTATTATGATTTTTTATAATTCTATAATATATAATAATATATTATTGATATTATTATATAATTATTATGAAAATATGTAATATTTTTTTATATAATGAAAAAGTTTTTTTCGAGAACATTCTTGAAAATTCTCTGAAAAAGGTCATCCAAGCTAGAACGTCCAGCTAAGGCTAGAATTGACCTCTTCCTCGCGCGCGCACACGCTTCGTAACTTCAATTTCTCGATCGTGTCTTCTCTCCGCCGATAGTTGATATAATGACTAATCTTTACCAATCCGCGTAGTCTCGTGACTTGGTCGAGGGGGCCTCGAGACTCGATCGTCCCGTGTCTGACGCTCTTCGCACAGCTGTGCGACATCGAGGCTTCTGCTGGGCGATTAACAGACGCCCTCTCTGCTACATCGCTTTATTTTCGCCCGAGAGATCACGTGAAAGGCGACTGTATCACGTGCCTTACCACCGATGTACAAACACGATCCCACTCTTTTTCCTCCGGTTCTTCCATTCTTCTCCCTCTCCTTCCACTCTTTCCGTCGCTATCGACGCGACGTTACTCTTTTCACACTTCGCTCCGCGTTGCCGTGTCGACCGCATTATCATCTCGGCAGCGACGGCTCGCCTTTGCGACGCTTCGGGATCTCTACGATAAAATTCGGCGGCTGTTTCGACGAGGTTTCAACGCCGTAACGAGCTTATCGAGTCGTCCGCACGATCTCCAATCGGTTTCGTTCGACCAATTGAATACTTCCGAAATGCGGCCCGCGGGTTTGTCTCTCGGGCCTTCGAAATTAGAACTCTCGCGGACCATTCTGTTCCGTTGTAACGAGGCGGTTTTTCTTGACTTCTAACGAGACACCGAGAGGGTGCCCTTTTTCCATACCATTTCAAGCTAAACATAATTTTTTTCCTTTCTTTTACGACCGTCTCAAAAATTCACTTTCGCACGTGCGGTTCAATTTATACCAATGTCTATTTATCATTGTCAAACAGCGCTGCGTTGATTCCGTAAATGAATCGTTGGCACGTGTCGATCGAGTCAATATTATATCGAATAAAAGGCGTTAGGTAAACTCGCGTGTTATTACACGCGGGAAAAAAAGGCTCGCGTGCGTTCGCGCCGTGTAAACAGATCGGGCGAGGGGTTTGATAAACGATGTCTGCATTGTATTGCTCATAGATCTCAATACCAACGCTATTTCGATTCGCGAGCGATTTTAACGATGAGTCACATTTCCTTGAACGATTTGCCAAATTCAGTGAGATTACTTGGTTTTTTTTTATGACTTTGGATTACGACGATCGCGTAAACGAAGCCGTTTTGGGAGGTCAAGTCAGATAAATTATATTGATATTCGAAAAAAGTTTCTTCATCAGCCGAGAATTTTTTTGCGCCGTTGTTTTCTATCGGAAAATCGTGCAAACTTCATTCGAGGCAACAAACATTTTCAAAAACTTTCGTTTCGGCTGAAGAAAAAACTATAATTTGGCGAACATTGTTTGGATTACTCGAGCAAACGTACGATAGTCTTCTAAAAGATGAATCGACGCGAAGTAAAATCGGCCAAAGTAACGAACCTATTTTTAACGTATTTGTGGGCGCAAAAGTAGGAAATGCGTAACAACCGCGTCGATTCGAATTGACGCACGAGCTACAAATGCCCGAAAATCAACCGCGAGCACGGTGAAACGTGCGAAACAGTCGGGAAATCGGTGAATCGGGCGATATTCGAAGCACAACGACCCTCGAGCCATATTGCCAATTATATGTCGGCTATGACAAATCGATCATATTATCCTATCGCGGCCTCGATGATACTCTGCAATTTTACCGGATAAAAGAGCCCCCCCGTTTCCAGTGCCACTTCTTCGTACGCGAATCTCCGCGTTTGAACGGTAAAAATAAATTCTCGAATGGCGCTCGAGAGATTCGCGAACGACTCGAGAGACGAACGCGAAACAAGTGTACTCGATTTTGTTAATCACGGCTCATTCTCTCCGCACTGTCGAAACATCATTGTTCCAGCGTGTAAATGCTGTTACGCGGACGGCTCCTCGTTAGAGATGTAACCAATAATCGGGAACTCTGCCGTGGCATTGGCGGAATTTCGACGAAATTGTACATCGACGCAACGCGCGCTAATGGAATTTCCATTGTACTTCATTATTGACACGAATATCACGGCGCAACTGCGTCAACAATGATATCGTACACTTTCATTCGATTACTTTTTTTAATTTATTTATTTACTACGCGTTATCAACTTCTGATTTTTCATTGTTTCCGTTATTGACTGACAGCGATTCATAACGATCTGAGTTTTTTCACATAATGGAAATGTATAATTCGCGGCTCTTAAGCTTATTCAGACTTTTTTTATTTGCTTTATTGATTGATTTGCGCCGATCGGAGTTCTTTCACATGTTATACAGAGCAATCAAACTCACATTTCGCTAAGTTTTTTTAAAACTTTTTGCCAAAATCCTTCTTGAGCGTTTTTCAATAAATAGGACAAAAATTATGAGACCACGTGTAGTTACTATGAAGATATTTTTCTGACCTTCATGAGATCTGATACTTTCAATCGACGATTTTATAGATATAAAAAATCTTACAAATCACATCCAATCTTTGAGATAACGGGCTAAAAATTGGGTATTGGTTTTTTGGGATATATTTTGAATTGAATTGAGCCATACGAAAATGTTTCAAATTACATTATCCCATCGCTTTAAAAATTTACAATTCAAGTTAAGTGTAAATGTTACTTTAATTTTTTCAAATTCAGTTGACCTAACAAAATACTCGGTTGATTACGCGCAATTTAATATTTACTTGAAACAAAAAACAATTTGGTTGCCACAAATATTGATTGGTTGTTTAAGAGAAACTGGTAAACAAATTATCTTCTCGAACGAACCGAATATTCGGTAGCGCGTATTCAACCGAGCATTTTGTTAATCCAATTACATTTTTTTTCTGAGTGATGCGATTTTTTTCTTCTCATTCTGTTGATACAAAGCATAATAAACGACATGCAGTCGGTCGCGAATAATTCACATTAGACAGCTCGACGAGCCGATGCTCGCGAGAGAGAATGCGCAACGGCCTTTTTCTTCTCCTTATCGCGAGATGTTTGATAAACAAACGATGAAAATCTGCTACAATTAAGATTCTCTCGGGAGATACGAAAAATAAAGAAATGCAAAGATTCAACAATCATTCGTCAATCTTTGCTCAATCAAGCGTTTTTTGCACGGCGCGAAGATTATTGCCGGATCAAATCGTTCTAATTTCTTTAATCCGCGCAAACAGCGCGTACAAATTGACGGAAGCTTTTGAACGTTCGCGTTCGCCTCTCGCGGTCTCGCGACGCTCATTAGCATATTTGGAAAATTTCCTACGAGCATTCCGGCGCTCCCGGTAAATTTCCTCGTATCAGCGAATCGGTGCGGTAAGAACGTGATACAGTGTTCTCGATGTGGCGATAACGCTTTTTCGTGCAAACAGGCGAGGCACGCAAAGCGGTCCGAGGATCGCAAATACGCGTCGCTAGATCGGAAAAAAATTTGCTCGCTTCGACGCGCCGCCAGCACGAGATCCGTCTCGATCGACGTGTCGAGGTGTTTGCGAAAGAATTCTGCACGTGTGAATAATTTCGTGTATATCAATTTTTTGACGCATCGACGATTCTCGTGATCGGTAAACCGTGCGTGATAACGGCGCCGTTCAAATTTACAAATTACCAAAGCGTAGGATTATTTTCCCTTTTTTTTTTTAATATTAGCATAATAAAGTTGAAAAATTTCCTATCGCACCGAAACGCGTGTTAATAGCGAATTAATGTTTCATGCCGTCCAATAAATCTTTCATAACGCTGCGAGAGAACCCGGTTGATTGAATGTCGTTTTGTACTGAAAAATTTGCTTTCGTCGTAACGATTCAGTATCGGCCGCGCGCTCACGGCCAATCGAGTCCTCTGACCTATTTCTTTTTTTTAACAAATTTTTTTTCTTTCTTCTCGTTAATTGATTCCGAACAGCGAACTCGTACATATTTGATCGCCTGGCGAGAGAGGATTAAAGCAAAAAAATGAAAAAAAAAAAAAATTCAGTAACGAGGTATATTGCACAGGCGATGCAAACTCGAAGCCCGCGAAGCGGAGAGGGATTCCGGAGGATTTGTCCCGTTGGTAACCCAACAGAGCAACCGAAGCCAGGCTGTGTTACGACCGCCAGCTAAACGATAATTAATGGCCGATTACTCGGCCTGTCACCAACGACGTACAAATATTTGCCGAGTGATTCGCGTGTCGCTGTCTCTCATGCGCGAATTCGAACTCCGGGCTTGCCATCGTTCAATCCCATCCCCCACCCCGCCTCGCTGTATGCAAACGCCATAGATATTAGTCCAATACACAACAGGCGAGGGACCAAAAAATTGGCAATGTATCCGTAAGGCAAAAATGTTTCATAAAACTCTTTTCCGCCATAATCACGCGATTTACGCGATTTGTCAAAATTGCTAAAAAAAAATTCCGACCCGAAGAAAAAGTTTCTGACCTTCAAAAAAATGTAGCCGACCTAAACTTCCTCGGAACTTTTCATTCCTCCTTATTGTGTCCCTCCGCGACGTGCGCGTTGTAATATAACTCGGGCTACATGCCCGCGAGGGCATGTGCGGGGAAAAAGCGTCAGACACGGCGAGAGTAGCTTTCGCGAAGTAGAAAAGCGTGAGACTCGATCCCACGTCGTTGCCGGGGCAAACTTTGCATCGCGTTAGCCGAGCAGCGTACGCGGCCAATTTCGCGGTGTTATTTCGCAACGTTGAATCCGCGCCGGGTCGACAACGCGGGCGTATCGCGCGAGGCGCTTCTCCGAGAAGTTTATGAATTTTCACGCCCCGAACTTGTCCCCCGCGTTGTAACGCCCGCATCTTCGGTGCGTTCCTATCGCATATAAAAATTCTTCGGCATCGTCAGGTTGGGGGGAGCGTCGAGACTTTTTCGCGTCTTTCTCTCGCCCATCAACCGCGAGCTAATCGTCGAATCAATTCGAGGAGTTGTGCCAAAGGTCCGAGAGATTACCCCGACTTGATCCTCTCGATGCGTTCTATAGCGCCGAGCCGAAAACCCAATAACCCCCGACGACTTTGCCCTCGAAGGATCTTCCTTTTTTTTTTTTCTTTTTTCTCCTTTTTCTCCGTCGCCCTTCACGTCGTCGACGACGACTAATGGACAAATGTCCTCCCCGCGTCCTTTACGAGGGTTGACTCTTTCTCGATGCTTCGTCACATTTTTCTCATCCAACTTCCCACGCGGGAATAAAAAAAGGATTCCCGTCTTCCGATAAGTGTCGCAGCGCCGCGAAGCCAAGTGCGCTGAGAAAAGGATTTGTTTATAGTTAACAAACGAGCAGTTGGATATGGCGAAATGAATGTTTAGTTAATGTTAAGGAATATCAGTTGAAACAAGTAATACTTAATTGGGCCAAAGGAATAGCCAGAACATTTGTTGATAATTGAGGAATCTTATTTGGCTCAACTAATATTTGTCAACATTAACTAAACATTTATGTCGCCCCATTCAACTATACGGTTAGTAACAATAAATAAATCCCTTTCTTAGTGTACAACTTTGCGGGCTGACACCGCCGACAATGAGGCGCGCAATGCAATTATGAGCAATTTTTATGGTAAGCATAAAAATGTCGCTCCATCGAATTAAGGCTTTAAGGCGGCTTCTCGTCGCTACTGGCTTCGCGGGCTGAAGCTCGCGCGGCGTCAAGATTTCATATCCCCGGTAATAAACCTCTTTATTGATGAAAATTCGAAATATTACGAACAATTTTGCTTTCAATTTCATATTCTCTAGTTTTTTCCAACCTACTTTAGACTTACTTTTATTTATTTATTTATTTTTCATTGACAACGGAACATCATGAAGTTGCGTGTTTCGCGGATAATAAAAATATTGCAATATTCCAAAATTTTCGAAAATCCAATAACCCAAATGTTATCAATTAAACGATGGAAAAAAAATTCAGCAGATCTCCCAACTGTTTCCATTCGGATTCGGAAAAACAAAGAATAATTGTTATTCGAAAATAGATTTGAGCAATTTGTTGAAATTTGATTTTGCATCGTTTTTGTTGATAACACTTGTTAATTTGATTTACATACGAACCATCTGCATTGTCGTTGATTATATAGTCGAAATTTTCAATTTGCCAAAAAAAAATGTAAAAAAAATCTAATATTCTCAGTTGCATCTCGGGTAGAGTTGCGATAAACGGCGGGTAACGAACCAAACATCGCGATTTTCTATCTTCCCCCGCGCGCCGCTCATCCGGCGAGAGTCGAATGAACCGTTGAATTTCCAGGCTCGCGGTAGTCACGTGCGCGAGAGACAAAACTCGTGATGCGAGCCGAGTATAACGACACTCGCGGAGTCACGAGAACGTCAACTCGGCAATGTGACAGATAAGTGTCGCTTGCATTCTCTTTTTTGTGTTTTTTTTTTTTCTCTTCTATCTTCCTCTCTCCGTTGCTCGGTGTGCCGCGAGCTTATTAAGCCCGTTAGATGCAATAAAGCGGTATTACATGAGAAAGGAGAACATAAGTCATCTCGTCGCCTGTGCCTCGAGCCCCCACTGTAGCTGTTGTGCGCTCGCGTGCCGACTATCAAAGCCACTTTTATCCCCACCTTCCACGCCTAACGATTACTCGACTAAACACACGGAGGCTGCATCGTCCGATTACATATATACATGTATATTGTTTTGTCCCACGTTTCGTTTCAAGATCACGAACTTTTACCGAAAGAAAAAATATATTTCTCGTACTCTCCGCTTCAAGGTGAACGAATCTCTATCGGTACTTTTGACAAAGCGAGCTTGACGGAATAATTTAAAAAAATGTTTATATGCATTTTTTTTTTCAATAATAATAATAATTACTATTATTAATTATTAATTATTAATTATTAATAATAATATACACATAATTACATGTGTAAATAATTACCATTATTTTTCCTTATTTTTATAATTTTGCTTCAACGAAAAGAAAGTATAATTCTAGTCTCTACGAACGATCAGTGGAATATAGCAAATGGGAAACTATCATATCACGAATCTCTAGAGATAGATCGTTCAAATGGCGCACGGAATACAAACGTCGAGTGGGAAATTGGAAAATTCTCGAGCTTTTCGGGTGCCTCAGTCCGGGGGCAGTTATATCATCAACCCGTTGAACTTTCGTCACTCTGTGTATTCCGATGCTCTTTCGCTATCTCTCGTTGCTCTCGCGCTTCGCTGGTCGATAATCGAATTTCGCATGGCCCGGTGATAATTATTCCAATCGAGCGGCTCGCGGATTTCCCGCTCGAATGAAAACGAGAGAGGAGATCCCGACGACGGCGCGCGGCGGCACACACGTGAAAAATCGAGGCAATTCGACGGAATGAGACGGCGCACGCGGTAGACAGAGAAAGAACTCCGCCGTATTTCTCTCTATTCCTTTCTAACCGCATCGTTCGAGAAATCCCCGAGAGAGAATGCCAGTAACGCGGCGAAGTTGAAAAAAAAAAAACAAAAATAGAAAAACAAAAAAAAGAAAAAATAAATGAAAGAAAGGCGTAAGAGATAACCAACCGCGCGATGCATCGCTGCGGAAAGTGAATAGAGAAAATTCCTCTCCTCTGCCCGGTATATATTGGAAAATAGAGACGGCGTTCGCGAATGGCGGTAAAAACGAAAAAAAGATTTAAAAAAATTGTAACACGCACGAGTGACACATGCACGTTGAATGTGGAACGAAAAGAAAGAAAAAAAAGGTAAATGCAACTGACGCAAAAAAGTTGAAGAAAGATATCACCGAAGACGCGTTAGTACGCGATAGAACGAAAAGGGGGATTATAAGAGGTAGGAAATGGCGGAAAAGCGTTATAGTGAAGCGGAAGAACGGAAAACCTTAGAAACAATGAGAGCTAGTCGTCGACTTCGTGGTCGTTTCGGTGTCGAATGGCGGACGAGAAGGAAATTGTTGAAATCGCGTTCCCTACTCCCGTCAACCCGTGTGGTGGACAATTCAGGCTTGAATCCCTTTTTTTCCCTTTTTTTCGCACAGCCCTCGCGTACGAGGGGGGAGAGTGCTCTCACGCGGCTATTGTGCATTGTTCGCTCGTTGGTCCTTATCTAGGGTGAATCTTCTCGTAGACGATGCGTGTATTGTATATACTTCCGGTGGTGCCTACAATTTTTTTTTTTTTTTTTTTTTTTTTTTTTAATGACTGCACTCGGCGACTCTCGGTCCTCGAGCGCATCTGCAATGAGGTGCGTCGGCCTCGCGAATGTAGGTGGACGTTTACTCGCGGAGAGCCTTCGTCTCTCGCTCGTTTCTTTCGCTCTCCTCGCGTGACGTGAAAAAAAATTCTGTGGCTCATTAAAATTGCGGGCAAACAAGCTTATCGCGAGATGAGAATGACGCGACTCTCTTGGCTTACGATTGCGCGACTGTGACGGGGATCAACGTCGCGGATGAGCGAAAAATATATGGCAAATGGGTTTGGAAATGAAGGATACTCGATGCGATGCCGAAAGCGGCAATGGGATTTTTATCTCGCCTCGTCGAAGATGCGATCTTCAACATTCTCGGAGCGGTTCGACGTCTCGTTGAAAATCCAAATTTATAGAAAAATATATGAAGAAGAAGAAATTGACGCCGAGGCGATGCGAGTATCGCTTCTTTTCTCGCGATAAACGTAACTCGCGCCGAGTGCCAGATTCGCGTGGCGCGAGGTGCCTCGAACGGGGGGAGTTCATTGAAATTCCGAGCGCGCAAATTTATCGCCGATGGGCTGCCGAGACAGAACGGAAGATCTGGAGAAGAAAAAGGGATCCGAGAGAGGTACCGTCGGGCAGAGCGAACCTCCGCGGCATCGGCATTGGTCTATTCCCTGGCGCAGTCTCGGGCTCGGCGATGCTTGTTTTTCCTTTCTTTTTTTCTCTCTGCATCGACGAAATCGCCGCGAGACGGAAGATAAAGAATAGATGGAAAAGAGAGGAAAAATGAAGACGCGGAGAGCCAATAGTCCGATTCTCGGTTTGCAAGCCCCGCGAACGATATTCCAAGATTCGCGCTCGGGAAATGAATTTCATTTTTATTCTTCGCATTTGCGGAAGAAAAAGGGCATGGCGCAATTAGCTGGTAGAATCCAATCGGGACATCATCGTTTTGCCTTTCAATTTCGGAGCGGGGCAGATTCGTGCTCGCCCGTCGATGGGAAGAAAATCGGTGCTTCATTAGCGATTATTAGCCCAGAAGAGCCTTGGGCGTTTTTTTCCTTATCGGGCCATCTCGATCATATAATAACAAAAAATGAAAAAAAAAATTCTATAGATTATCCGCCGTGGAAATGTGCGTAGGATAACCATTGATTTTCCACAAAAAAGACAAACCCTAGAAAATTGCTCTTCGATGTCATCAAGAAACTTTTTCCCTCATTACAATTATTCGTCTCGACCGACGAGTTCGCGCGAAACAGTCCGCGAAGATCCTTGCCGCGCTTGTTGAACGACATTACGGCATGCATATAATTGCACAGCTTTGCGTAATTAATTTATCGTTCGGCGACGTCGTCGGAGCAGCTGTTGAGTGAGAAAATCCGTGAGAACGCGCGTATCGCACATACTCGAAGGCACGCGGAGTGGGTTACAGAAGGTCGCTGGCAGACGATGACATTAGTCATTGAACTTGGATACGAGACTCGAGACACGCAACGCTTCACTCGCGGTTGTTGTCTCGGCCACCGAGTTGCGCCACAAACACACACACAAACGTGCAGTACCGGAGAGGCGATCCATCACAAGTCGCGAAGCCGGCGGAAGCCTCCGATGGCCCCGCCTGGCTTTTCGATGGTCTCTCCTTGGCCCTCCCAGCGCTGCCTCGCCGATTCTCCGTTCGCGAAACTCAGACTACCGTGCGCGCCTTCCACCGCGCGCGTTTGAAATTGTCGTCACGATTTGGCAAACTCCTCGAGCAGATAGTTTCGACTCATCGACGCTGGGTCGAGACCGACTAGCCGGGCACTTTTGTTCAGCACTCTTCGTTAAATAATTGCGCCGCCGTATGTTGCTCGGCGGATTTGCCGCTTCGTCAAATCCATCCGCTGCATGTACGGCTTGGCAACGTATATGTATTGTTTTTTCTTCAACTTTTTTCAACACGATGTACAGAAAGAGAGAAATTGTTGCAGTGGCGAGAGAAAAGTCCTGGCTAGAATGGAATCCCGGAAAAAATTGGCTGGGAAAAAAGGTCACTTTTATTTCGATTTTGTGCCTCAATCCAATAAGGTAGTGGGTGGGATTTAAGGAGATTTTCAAACACTTCCCGACATGATAAAAATCTGAAAAAAATCAGTTATAGAGAAGGTGCTGAAACTATCGATTTTGTACAATAATAAACTAAAATGTTATTAACAGATTGATGAAAAAATGAATTGTTCAACAAATTATCCGACAACCGATTTTTTTTTTAATTATGAAGATACGTCAACTTTTCTGAAAACGCGTACAGTTTTTTAGGATTTCCTCTAAAAATCTTTACGTCGCGATGCTCGAGATAACATCAATTGTGAAAGAATGAAAATCACGAAGAGAGAACGCGGATTAAGAAGCGCCGAAAGTTCAACGCGCTCTGTCGCGGGTGACATAACGTTAAAAAATTCCAGTGACAGCCGTGAATTACAAATTTTCCAAAAAAGTCCAATATCACGTTCCACGTCATTGATCATTTTGAAGCACTATTTTCTTTTCCTCTACAAATTATTTCAAAGAATTTCGTTCGGGTTTGCCGATTCAACGAAATTGTTGAAATGAACCTTCGCGGGAATAAAAATCGCGATGAAAAGGTCCCGAGTTCCACCACGCCATCAGCGACTGTGCTTCGTGTTCAATATTGTTTTTATTCTATAATACTCTTTTCTAATTTCGTTCAATTTAATTTTCTATCCACTCCACTATCTGCATGATTTTATTTAAAAAAAAAAGCAATTTTAATTATATCAAGTTAGCAAAGTCGAGCGTAGAATTTTAGCGTTCTCGCGGAAAAAGAAGGTTATACAAAATCTAATCCTATCCACCAAAGTGCCTTTGCTCTCTGCCCTCTCTCGCGTTAATAATGATAATAATTCGACTCCGGTGATATCCGCGACGGTGGATTAATGCAGACGATTTGCCCATTCGCGTGCGGTAACGAGAGAACGAATTTCTCCGTACCCGCTTACAAAATATCGAATACATACGCGTCGTGGTAAATGGCATTGCGCGGTATCCGCAAATTGGATCGCGAGTAGAAGAGGCGACCTCGACGAACGAGCTACAATGTGACTTCTGTTTCGAAGCTCGTACGGTGCGTCTTCTTGTGTGCGTGACAAAGTCGACGCGACGAATGTGCGCGATGGAAAATTTTCCGGGTTTCTCGCGACTCCGATTCCACGCGTCCGAAAAATAAATTCTATGACCTCCTCCTCGGAGTCCGATGTTTTTGATATAAAAAAAATTAAAAAAATGTACTGCTGCGGGCAACAGAAGCTTGACCCTCGGCGATCTCTCGTCCGAGCCCAGTTCCAGATAGAAGCGAACTTCGTGAACGCCGAAACAATACCGCGATGCGGCGACGACGTCGAGGACGGAAAGTTCAGAGTCACGAGATTCGAGTACCAGAATTTCTGGCTTGCTTGAAAAAAAAAAAAAAAAAAAAAAATAGCGCGTCCGATTCGAGAAAGGGAATCTGTTGAAGACAGAGAGTGAGAAGCGTTCCGGAGTAGGGAACTCGTGCGGAGTAGGAAAACCGAGTTAAGCCTCGGTTCCGAGACGAGCGAAGCGCGCGTTGTACGTGGAAGTATTGGTGAGAACTGGCAACAGTCGCGAGCGCGATGATCCAATCTATACAGTTGCGCGTCATCGAATAGCGTGCCGCGAGAGCGTCGAGAGTTCGTCTCCGGGCGCCGAAAGCGAGAAAAGGACAAACGAATAATATAAGCGGTCCGAGGACTCATCGGGAGCAAGAGATGCGAATGACGACGCGAATTGATCGACGAATTGCAGAAGCTCTGTAGGGCTCGCGCTCGGTAAATGCTGTTCGAGCACAGAGAGAGAGAGAGAGAGAGAGCAGCCCGCGTAGCACAAGCGTCACAAGAGATGACGATAAACAATGCGACAGCGACGGAAGATAAGGCGAGCAGAGTGGGCCTCTCGGTCGTTAGCATAATAACACCCGAGTGCTTCACCTCGTTGTAGTCAGTTCGTGTCGCCGCTTCGATCGAGCCGCATTTATCGCCGTCTCGATTCCTCCCGTGCATTCACTCACGCCCCGAGCTTAGCCCTCGATCTATCACCTCGCGATCGTCCTCCGGAGGGCGGTTTGAGCATCCAACAACCCATTGTTAACGAGACACTCCCACTGTGCCCATCCCGTCAAGACTATCCGTTTCACGAATTCTTCCGCCCATCCCGAGAGAGAACCCTCGAAAGATCGAGAAGTCTGCTCTGCATCGATACCAATTATCGATCGCGATCAACCTTCCCTCCCGAAGAACCGAAGTTCCTCGAAGTCCAAGCTCTCCATCGGCAACTCAATCCAAGATCGAGAATTTGTTAACGCGACGTTTTTCTTCTCATTTTCGCGATCAGCGCGAAAGACTCGAACGACGATCGTTGAACTATCGACGCGTTAAAGACGTGAGACCATTCTTTTTGTTCATAACGTCACAGAGGGGCATTAGCCGTATCAACCGCGCAACATGGTCATGGAGGCATCAGCAATGGTCGTCGATTATCTCATCTTCGTGGCGGTCATCATCGCCTCCTTCGTCATACCACTTTGGGGCAAGTTCCGGGCGAAGAAAAAGGAAACGAAAGCGGACTACGTTTTCGCGACCGGCACCGTGTCCATGGGGGCGATGATGCTGTCGATCGCTCGCGGTACCCTCGGCGTTAGATCGTTCCTCGGCTATCCGTCGGAACTCTACTACAGGGGCAGCGCCATGTGGGAAACGCTCTACGGCATGCTGCTGTCCTATCCGATCGTATGCTTCATCTTCGTGCCCGTCTACTACAGCCTTGGGATCACGTCGGTTTATCAGTATCTGGACATGAGGTAAAAATCATTCTCTGCCAATCTCGCTCACTGTAGATCGCGTATGACTCCGCGGCTCACGTTTTCTGATCGCGGATCGATATCTTTACCATTTTCTATTTCGTTTTTTTTTTTTTTTCGGATTGGAGATCTTATCGATGATCTTGATGCGTATCGCGACTTGTGACGCACGAGAATCCGCGCGGAGACGACCGATCGATCGAATGCATCGCGCGATAACGCGGTCGCGAGACCTAAAAATTCGCGAGTCGATCGATTAATCGTTAACACGTGTTTCGCTAAATCTTTATCGCTGACGCAACCGGTCTTTGAAAACAGTCTCTCGATTCGCGCCGGTTTTTTCTCTTCTATCGATCACGATTACGATGTTTTGAAGAATCGTTAATAAACAAGACTCTTAATTACCGCTACGCGCGCGCGCGCTGTTTTCATCCGAATGTGCAACAGTGTTTTGTATAGGCTGCGCGGAACAAAAATTCGTTGAATTACTTAAGCTCCGTTCCGCACCGGCGCAACAACGCGAGATAATCGAGCGAGGCCGGAGATAATCATTCGTCAATAATGTCACGAGGCTCGAATGTAACGAGCCAGTGCCAGATGCGAGCGGCGCGGTAGAATCACTCGCGAGAAAGACTCTTGTCGCGTTAACGAATAAAAAAAACGAATCTACTAAATTTAAAAAGTAGAGAAAAAAAGAAAAAAAAACTATTTTTAAGTAAAAAATAAAATAAAAACGGAAAAAAACTCTTTAATCATTCATCAATAACGACGCGAGGTTCGAATCTAACGAGCTAATGTCAGATGTGGGCCGTGACAAAGACACTTGTCGCATTATGGAAAAAAAAATTAATGGACGAAATTAAAAAATATAAAAAAAAAAAAAAATTCTTTACAGATTCAAGTCGAAGCTCGTGAGATGTTTGGCGAGCTTTTCGTACGTGGTTCGGAGTCTACTGAATCTCGCGGTGACGATATTCACACCTTGCGTGGCACTGAAGACCGTAATCGGGCTCCCCTACTGGGCGAGCATTCTCGGTATCACGACGATATCGGTCGTATTTTCGTCCATGGTAAGGCCATATTCTTTTCAAAGATATTACATCACATCGGGCACAGCGTGTAATTTCCAGCCCGTGTGAATTCAACGCGCAAATATAACCGTCGGCTCACGCGAGATAACGCACGAAACTGGCGTTGACGGGAAACCCAATCATTACAGAACGTACTATAAATTAGCGGCGAATTTCGGGGCTTGTGTCGCAAAACGGTAAGGTAAATTTGCGTCATTGGATTTCAGGGAGGACTGAAAGCGGCAATCATGTCCGACGTCATTCAGGGCGTGACGATGATCGGTGTATCGCTGATTATAATTGGTCAGGGCCTCGTCGACGTGGGCGGCGTAAGTCACGTCGTTAACGTCACTCACGAGCGTGGACGTCTCGACTTTTTCGAGTGAGTTGTCATTGCTTTGATTTTTAATCAAGGAAAGTGTATCGCTATAGTTGCAACCGAATGTGAGACTCCGAGCGAATCTCGCATATTTTCCAATGGATTAAAACTGTCTAAAAAAATCAACCGTACGGGAAGTTCTGAGAAGATTAATTCTGAATAATGAGGCAAAAATATTATCGACAAAGTGGTTGACCATTTGGTAACCCAACTTTCTTTTTTTACCAAAATCAATTCGTTTATCTTCCCGCATACAATGTTTTTTTGAATTTTTTTAGAAGTTGCCAGATTATTCGTTGAAAAATTGCTTTCTGATTGAACAAAAAATTCTCCCATGGAGAAGTCTTCGAAATTCAGTCTGAATGTCATTTTTGGCTGGGTCTTTAGCGATACATCCACCTTGGAACGTCGCCGACGAAGATTCATAAAGAATCTCAAAAAATAAAACTAAACTAAAAAGTGCACTGGAATAAAATCTTTTCGAATTGCAGCTTCAATATGGACCCGACGATTCGAGTGACGACGGTCTCAGCGACCCTCGGTCAACTCTTCATGAGCCTCTCGATATTCGGATGTCAGCAAAATTTCGTGCAACGCTATTGCAGCATGAGCAGTCGCAGCAAGGTCGTGAAGTGAGTAAAAACAAAATCTTTAGAGTGAATTTCGTGAAATTCCCAATGGGATAAAGATCTGAAAAAAATCAGGCGTATGGAACGTTCTGCAAAGATCGATTTTGCAAAATAATAACATAAAAATGTTAGTAACAAATAAATGAAAAAACTAAATGTACAACAAATTACCAGGCAACCTGATTTGTTGTTAATTAAACAGATGTAATTTCTCTGACTACGTATAATATTTTTCAGAATTTGTTAATAACATTTTTGTATTATTATGAACAATCAATCGTTCCGGTGCCTTTTCTATGCCCGATTTCTGTATCTTCTTTAAACGAATATTACTTCGTTTTCGTTAACGTATAAACGTTCTTTTCGTTTCTTGCTTTCCAGGACGATGATGGCCAACATGCCGGTGATAACGATACTGTTCTCGCTGTCTTGGGTCGTCGGCATGGTTATCTTCGCGAATTACGCCGACTGCGATCCTCTGTCGCTGAATTACACATCGAAATTCGACGAGATAGTGCCTTTCTACGTCGAGGACAAGCTGTCCTACATCCCCGGCCTTCTGGGACTGGTCATGGCGACACTCTTCAACAGCGCTCTCACCCTCGCCGTCTCGAATCTGAATTCGCTTGCGACCGTTACCTTCGAGGATTTTCTAAGCCAGATACCGGCGTTGAGCAATCTTCGCGACACCCAGCAGTTGCATCTGATCAAGATAATCGGCGTTATATACGGAGTCGTGGTGATAGGAATAAGTTTTCTCGTCGCAATGCTGTCCGGCGTTATCGAGTCTTCGATGCTGATGACATCGGCGACTTCGGGTCCGCTCCTCGGTGTTTTCGTTCTCGCGATGATAGTTCCGTGTTGCAATTGGAAAGGCGCCGCGGCCGGTATGATATTCAGTCACATAACGACTCTCTGGATCACGTTTGGACACTTGTCGATGCCGAAGACAGTGGAGAACCTGCCGTTGTCGATCGCCGGGTGTCAGAACGACACGTTCTCGTCGCATCTCACGAGACCGCCGGGTCTCGGCATGACCGCCAATGCGACGATGTACACCGCCGCGACGACCGCCGCTACGTCTTCGGCGTCGGGTTCACCGCTGGAATTCATGTACGGCGTGACTTATATGTACTACGCTTTCATCGGCAGCATGACGACGATAATCGTCGGTATATTGGTCAGTCTGCTGACCGCCGACGCGAAGAAGGACGCCTACGAGGAGCATCTTCTTCATCCGCTCGCTCTGAAGCTATCGAAGATGTGCCCCGGCAAGCCGCGTCTGTACGCGAGCAGCACCAGACTCGCGAACGAGAATACCATCGGCAATCCGGCATTCTCCAGTTCCGTTACGTCGGTGAGCAACGGCTCGAACAAATTGAATCCATTCGTCGGCACCGAGCCCGGCGGAAAGTTACAACTCAACGCTGCCTACGTCGACAAACTTAACGCACTGAAGGGAGCCTCGCTCGAAGTTACGAACGAGGTGACCAAGGGCACGAGATTGTAGAAAAGCTAAACTAGCTTTGGGTTTTTTATTTTCTCTTTTTCGTTGGTTCTGGAAGAAATAACTCCGGTTTCCTCGGAGAGGGAGACAGCAAACTAGTAGTGTATAGAAAACTGTATAAACAAGTTATTGTATAATCGACGAAGACGAAGTGCCTGATTGAGATGTAGGTTTATATATATATGTATACTTATTTATATATATAACGAAGTAGAATGAGACTGATGATAACGGCGAAGGAAAGCCAATAATGTCGTAAGAATTTGTTAAGAGTGGAAAAGGAGAAAAAAGAAACATTGTAAAAAAGTGTTTATCGCGGGGAAATGCTCGTAGATTTTTGTTTCTCTCAGCCTCGCCAGTATAGAATTGTAACATAACATTGTAACGTAGAATAGCGCAATATTTAATCGTATTTTTCTTATTTTTTACTACGCGACAGAGGAGCGAGAGACCGCGGACGGCGTTCCGTTAATGAGCGTTGCTTTTTTTTTGTAAATACATTTTGGATCCACGGATCTCGTTGCTGCGTCGCTCGTAATTGTAAAGTATAAGCGTGTATAGCAACAAATTTTTTTTAATTTTCAACTCGCGCAATAGTTCGAATCGAAGCCGTGAGTGATGAAAAAAAAAAGATTAAAAAATACTCAATCGGTAATCTTCGGACGTTGTATTTTTATTGTAGATTTTTTTTTATGAAAAAAATATGTGAGTTCGGATACGAAGAGTTGCGAAGGTCTCTCGTGAGGCTCAGATGTCGCACGACGATATTGTTACAGCGATATTAAGACGTCCGCCTTTGCTTGTTCGCCGAGGAGCGTTTTTTTTTCGTATCAACCGCGCGAAGATATTTTTATTGGGATCTAACCGCGGTTTATAATTGACTTCGTATTCGTGCGTATAATAAATTTTAACAGTATCTCGGGGACCCCGCGCCGGCGAGGATGACACATCGAAGACGAGAGCGCGGCCGAACTCACTCTTGCTCCGCAGTGATAGATGAAGATTGATTGTGCGTGTTTCATGCAAATTGCAAAAGAGTTTGAAGCGAAGCGAGGAAGAAAAAGAAAATTAATAAATAAATTATGAAAAGCGACTCAACGATGCGGTGGACAATATTACGTGAAACGGTTCTTGAGAAAAAAAAAAGTGTATTAATAATTCTGTATTTTTCAAATATTATGTTATTATTATTTTTTTTGTAAAGCTGCAAAAGCTTCGTAGGACTTAAATTTCGAGCATCGCGCCGATGCTCTTCGACGTCGGACTAGCTCGTTTCGAGCATGTTGATTTATATCGATGAACATTTGAACTACATTCGTACAGAAATCCATTCGCCGGTGTTTCGTATTTATTCGGAGATAAACTCTCATCCTGTCTCTCTCTCTCTCTCGTATTTGAGAAGGGTGTTTCCTGTACGATCCCAGCCAAAAGTGAGATTCTGATAGAAGTTCAAACATTTTCCGATGAGATAAAAAAAAAAATCAACATTACAGAAAAGGCTTGGAACATTAATTTTTCATAATAAAACGGATGAAAAGTTATTAAAAAGTATCCGAACACACACGAATCTTTTCAACTTCGTCAAATTTTCGGAAATCCTTTTTTTGAAAAATCTTTGATCGATATTTGCGAATGAAAATGTTCATACCTAGAAAAAAAATCTAAAAAAATTGGTATCTTTCCGGAAAAATAACGAATTAACTTGTGTGAAAAACAAGAGGTCACCGAATGAGGCATAGATTTTTTTGTTTCTGATTCGATTCGGTCGATACTCTTTCAGATTTTCGTTTATTGGGAATTATTCGCGCGTAATCTCACGTTTAGCCGGGACTAGCGATACATCCGCCTTAATGCATTATGCGTTTATCAAGTAGGATTATCATTAGGGTATATATTAGTTTAGATAGTCCGTTTGTTGAATTATATTCCTCTATGCAAATTGCGAGGCTGCGCGTGAGCTGGATTGGAATGGGAACATAGGATGGGGTTGACTGCGAATAACACGTTTCGATGTTAATTCGAATCTATGTATAATAAAGCGTGTACGGTAACGCGCGCAACGCAACAGTGACGCTCGTTGCGGCGTGGAGTACAGGCTACGCAGACTCTCGCGTTTGTTTTACACGTACGGTACGCAGAAGTATTACAATCGGTGAAGTTTATAACTACGGGACTGAAGCGGACGTTGCCAGGACGATAAAGCGAATCCGTTGTATTCGCATCAGCAGCGATTACGCCCCCATGATGTACAAAACAACAAAATCTGCATATACATAAATATATATATATATATACATATATATTATATGTGGGTGTGTATTAAACGTGGAGACGAACACAGGCGCCGACAAAAGAGTCGGAGGACGTCCAGCCACTCGATGAAATAACATCTATTGTGTACAATCATTTAAAGACCCAAGTGTTGTCTAACACGGTTAAAATCCATCAATTAAACTTACTACGCATTTTTTTAGAGCTAAAAATGTATCAAACCGAAAAAGACACGGATTTCTTTACATCGTTGACTACTGAATTGACCGTGAAAATTTATTTTCGAAAGAGAGCAGTCAACTTTTTGTTTTATATTAATTTTATTATAGAGCCGACTTTTTTTGAAGCTGTACATGCATACGTACATTTATTCTAGCTATAGACCTGTTTTCTTTTTCTCTTTTTCATTAGTTTTATTATCGAGTCGGCTGTCCGATACTCGTTATCATACGGTACGCCAACGGACATCGTCGAGATTGAAAGACCCCGTTTCGGTGTTTGGGTGTGGCGGGCTCGGCCGCGACGAGAGCCTCGATGCAACGCGATATTTCGCTTTCTTCTCATCCTGTTGAGCTATAATCGTCCCTGCGACGTTTCGCTCCTTTCTTTTTTATCGATGTGATTTATATCCCATTTTCTTAATGCTTTCAGGATCTTCCCTGCGCTCGTCCCTTCGACCGAAAAAACCAACGATCAGCAGTCTCGCTTTCGATCCTGAAATATCCAGTTGGTGCATAGTTCGCTGGCAATGGTTCGCTGCTCGCCACGCCTTTCCCTCGCATTTGGCCGAAATGTCCCGAGGAACCAACATGGTTCCCGATATTCCGCTCTTGCGCTTTTTTCCTCACCTTTCCCTTCCTTGCCGCGAGGAAGAAAAAAAGGTCCTCGTAGTTCTTCCTCCGATTCGCCGCCACCTTTTCCAAACGATCGGATTCCGTGTGCACCGCTGGACGAAACGCGCCAGCCGCGTAGATATGAAAGACACGCGATCTGGCGTCCTCGCGTACAGCCGCACTGTGACCGCTACTCAAAAAGCGGGAAAAAGACACGAAGAAGAGGGAAGACGATGGTGAATTAGGAATAAAAAAATAATACAACAAATTAAGTTTTTTTTGAAGAAGAAGAATACACCGAACTCTGGCTCTGCGGTGAACGATGCGCAGCTGGCTGGGAGTCTTCTCTTTCGCTCTTCTCGCCATTTGGAAGACATCCAACCGGCACCGAAGAACGATCGGAACTACGCCGCACAAATAGAGATCCGATTCTTTTTGCCGCGGTACATCCCTAGATTTTCCCGATTTCTCCGTTATACGCGCTTGCTTCGATATCCCAGACGGAAATCGGCAGAGATATGTGCATCGGTTCTTTGCCTCTCGTTTCTCTTCTTCCTCGTCTTCTTCGTTTTTTCAATATATATATTTCTTTTCTTAGCCCTCGACGAATTTCCGTATCGATAGCCGATATTCCATGGACGAATATTTCCCCGGCGAATCACTTCTTCCCCGCAACCGGAAGCGTCGTTGGTGGCATTGGATCTGCCGGAACCGTCGCAGACGCTGTATTAGCGTCTCGAGGAGGGGGGAGAAAGGTTGCGCGGATAACGGAAACGCCGGGAAAGCACCGGGGCAAATGTGGTACGATATAAATTGTAGAATTAGGCAAGCGAACGTAATGTGTGATATATCGTTGAAATAAATCGTTGCCCGAGGGAACCTTTGTTTTTTTTTCTTCAATTTTCTTTTTTTTTTTTTTTTTTTACTAGAAAGAACCGAGCTTCGCGAAGTTTTCTATAGAAAACGGCGAGAAAGTTATCGAACGTACCGTATTCTTTGCGAATGAGCGACATAGAAGGCAGAGAAGTCGATAGATACGGATTCCTCGATTCTCTCCACAGCGAGCTTGAGATCCGCGGCGATTCGAAAAGCTCTCAAAGCGCAGGAGCTTCGGAAATATTGTTTATTTTTATCTTTCGCTCGTCAGAATGAAAAATAGATTATTGCATTTTTTTAATCTTACCTTACTTTATATTTGTTTTTATTTTTAGGACCTTCTGCGTTCAGTCCAGTAGGCATGGAAATAAAGGAACAACTCGATCGGCGATCGGTTCTCCGTCTTTTATTTTTATTATTTTTTTTCTCCGTCATAACGAAACGTTTTTTGGCAGTGCGACTCCGAGGTTGGCACTTCGGATTGACTATTTTGACGCCGAAATACCGGTAGGTTCGGTAAACGAAGACGGGAAAATTGGGAAAGCTGCAATCGACGGAACGTCGAAGGGGAAGGGACTTTTCGACGCTGCGTTGAATAAATACACGTATCGGCGATGTCGGTCGAGTCGAGGTGAGTCTCATAAAAAAATCACACTGGTCATTTTTTTTCTCCTACGGAAATATTGACTTACCGGCGCCTCGCCAATATATCGGAACATCTACGATATTTGTATCCGAACTGAGGCAACTGAGATTCGCTAATTTTTCCGGATACGTATATCCACTTTTTTTCAGAATTTTCTTCAATTTTTTCAAATAGGGGTTTTCATTTTGTCTAAAAAACCTTTTACTTTGTCTAAAAAAATGCAGATTAAAACAATCAGACAGAATTCTGAGAAAATTCATACGTGTTCAGAGAAAGTAACGAATCATTTGCAATGCATTTTTTCATTAATTTGTTAATAAGACTTTGATATTATTATGCAAAAACGGCGAACAAATCAAGCATAGATATTTCAATTACCGTTATCAAATATCCTAGTGATTTTATCCCGTTCCGTTCGATTTCTCAATCTTAATCGTTATTTTAACCCGCTGAACAAGAATCAAATACAAAAAAGGAACGCTCGCGGCTAAATCGGCTGTTGGAAAATTTTCATCAGAACTTCGTGTCATGCCGATCCGATTGCGGTCGACATCCGAACCCCGAATTCCGCTCAAACGTTCCGCCGGCGCCGGTTTATCGTGCAATAGGGTGTAACACAGAGAAGTCGTAATCGCGAGACGACGAGACGGCGAAGACGGGACACGGGAGGGGAATGGCGCGTCGGTGAGAGACGTTCGAGCGAGAGTTTAGCCTGGCGTTCCTTCACGATTCGCAGGACTGACCTGGACAACGTCGAGCGATGAAGCTTCTTCATCTCGGTGAAGCGCGCAAGCAAACGCAACGATGCTAGGTCGCTTGGTCATTCGCACGATCGCGCGCGGTATTGATCGTTCCCACCGGTGCGATAGGTTGACCGCAACGCACAACGGCGCTTCGTTGCCGTGTACGCTGTAACTCTATAACGATTACACGAGAGCATCCGAAATATGAAGCGCAGTCCAAAAATATTGCTGTTAATGATAAAATCAAAAATCACCGTAAAAAAAAAAATTAAAAAAATGTATAGCCCACAATAAATGTATGGATCGCACGATCCATAGATCCCGCAAAGCCAGCAGCGTTTCTCGACTCTCGGCAAGGGAAAAAAGAACTCCGGTTACCGCGTTTTAACGATGATTCACGACAACTAATTTAAGATTAAGAATGTCGATATAAAGACCCCGAGAGAGGTCACATTATTCTTCCCCTTAATTGCTTCTGCCACCGAAATTCCGAATTTAGCGTTATACAGTCGACAAGGCAAAAAAAAGCGTCGAAGGTTCATCGAAATTACATTTAGGGCTTTGGGCTGCAAAAAAAAAAGTCGGAAGGATGAATACGGGCGAACCGAGGGGTGTTTTCCGTATAAATGAATCAGTTCAATCACGGTGTTTGACTATGGTCGAAAAAAATGATTGGACTCTTTTCGTACCGAGAGCGACAGGAAAAAATAGATGAAAATTCCCGGCAGATTTGACCAGCGGAGATTGATCGATCGTTCGGCTGACCGGAAGTAGCGTCCGCCCACTCTCTCTCTCTCTCTCTCTTTCAAACCCCGACCGCCCCCTCTCGTTTTGTCCCATCTCCGTCGCTACTATTCTCTCTTTCGTCGCTATTCATCAATCACGACCGAGCGATTAATTCCAGATGGATGCCGTGCCAGTTGACGATCGAGGCGAACATATGCAGCACCGACTACGACGGGA
Source organism: Ischnus inquisitorius (assembly GCA_963924025.1). NCBI lineage: Eukaryota > Metazoa > Arthropoda > Insecta > Hymenoptera > Ichneumonidae > Ischnus > Ischnus inquisitorius. The sequence continues at coordinate 13,805,171 of OZ001254.1, read as the reverse complement.
TAATCCTTGTTTCGGGAAGCGCTCCTGGATTCGAGGAGCCCGAACCCTTCAAGACGGTACTCTATGGCGCTGCCCAGATCGATTGCGCTCTCGGCAAGATTGGCGGCGTTCTGCCCATCAATTTACCGTCCAAGAGACTGATATACAGCCCAACCGGCCCCCTCAACGCGGACTATGACGACGTGCGGAGCTTCGCTGAGGCTGCGGAACGCGGCATCGAAAGGTACAAAATCTCCTCTCTATCTATCTCTCTCTCCGTAATCCTTCATTCGCGCCAATCCATTTGCTCAACAATATCGATATATGAGCATCCCCGCAAACCCAAATTGCCGACCGACTTCCGCATCGGACCCCGAGTAATGATGCATGTTGATGGGAAGAAAAAAGAAAATAAACATATTTGTCTCATCGAAAGCGATCATGAGGCTCGTCGACGAAAAATATTGCCTCCATCGATCTCTGTCCCGTTCGATCGGATCTTCGTCGATTGTCTTCGCTCGAGCCCCAAAAGAACCATCGTCTTCCCTCCCGAAACGAGTTTCCTCGATTTTTTTTTATCTATCTTTTTTTTCATCGGGCAAGTGTTAAACAAAAGTTTCGAGGCGGATAATAGTTATTGACTCGTCGGGAGAACCGTAGGAAAGGGACGAACGAGTAGCCGTACTTTTCAAGCTTTTGTCCCGTTGCTTCGAGGGACTTTTACTCACTCTGACTCACTATCTCCGCTGTGTCGTAATCACACGCGACCCATTTCTCTGGAACAATACCACTAAAACTAACAGCAAACCGAGTAGCAAAAGTGTCGACGTCGTTGATCGTGAAGCGGAGTAAGATATAGGAAAAAAAGAGAGGAAAAAAAAAAAAGAAAGAACGTTTCGTCCGGACCAAGCGAGCGCAAACATTTTTACTCTCTCAATAGTATATAGCAGTTACAAGTGGTACGAAGTTGTCGGAGGAACAAGAAGGGGCGCGGGGCTGACGACACCGTAAGTACCGAAAGCTTTTCACCCCACCCCCGACCTCTTCCTCGCCCTTCTCTCCCTTCCGACGAGGAAAAGTGTGATTTTCCAAAAGGCCACGGTAAACGGTGAAATTCTAACGCGGGCGGGACAAAGAGAGATGGAAGCTTCGAAGGTTTTTCCAAATGCTCCTCGATTCCATTACCGCTTGTCCGCCAGCTCGGCCCAGTAAATTCCACTTATATACTTTGCGAGCCCGCGGGGGCTTCCAACCCTGTGCAGCCGCTCCACAGCAGTGGCGCAGTAATTTTCTCCGAGGTTGTGCGCCCCCGCGAGTCTACCCTCTCGCCGGTGAAGTTGAAGAGCGAAGTCGCGGAAGAGAGAAAGTGAAGAACGGTAATAGCGGAGACTCGAAAGGGGGCGTGGGGAGAAACGTTGGACAAGACCCACCTTTCTCCTCTTGACCAATTAAAGAAATTGTATTTTACCCCAATCCCGGCGTATTATAATTAATACTATTACGCAATATAGCCAATTCGTTTGTCGAGAGATATCGAAAGCGAAAGGTCGAATCGACGAGTCTGACTTTTCAATTGTCCGAAACAGCCGAGCATTTTTTTTTACAAAATAGTGACACAATTACGAAAACTTAAAATAACATTTTTGTAAAAGTTATGACTGTTCTAAACAGAAAAAAGTTGGTTTGGATACTGATTGTTTAACGTAAAGAACTATTTATTAAATTAATTATCTTCTTGAACCAACTAAATATTTAATTACGAGCTTCTGCCGACATTTTCTAATTACAAACTGTATTTAACTATGCGAAGTCGAGAATCCTTTGGAAAGACCTAGCCGAAGGGGCGTATCGGATTTCCGAGTGACGTACCTTTGTAAATTTGATACATGAAACGATAATAGCCTTTGATCCGTCGTTAAACAATTTACGCATCACTCCTGCACTCCAGAAGGAAGTTTCACTCATTTTTTTTTTTTTTCAGAGCACTGAAGGCTGGCGTTCGATGTCCGTTGCTTGCCCTTCTGCCGGACGTGAGATTCGAGAACGTCGAGTTGGTTACTCTCCTCGGAGCCCTGAACGCGCTTTACGTCGTAAGCGAACGGCCCCTTAATTAATTAATCGCTCCGGCGCGCGGCCTATTGTTTTCTTTGTTCTCCGTTTTCTCGCTTGTCTTTCCTCGCAGCCTGCCAAACTTCTCCCTTAATTCGTTGTAACGTTATTCTCCATTGTCCAACGCATTACCGAAACACTCGGTCTCGCCGAGTATTTCACAGTTCCCGCGACGAAGAGTTCGGCTGTCCTTAAGGGGGTTTCGGTAGGGGCCGAGTCGGTCGAAAACGCCTAAACGAGCGTTTGCTCACGACTTTTCCGAAGTTAAACTCCTCTCGTGGAACTTGGGCCCCCGAGGGCTAAGCCTGCACCGGGTAGTCCGAGTACGGTGAGGAAACTGTAGAACGCAGAGAAGGCATCCGGCGGGCAGGCAAAGCTCTTTGGCTCTTGCACTCTTGCTCGCCGGTTTTCCCTCGTCGGCGGGTGAAGCGAACGGGGGTGGAAGATCCGAGAGGATGAGGCAAAGACGGGACACCGTTGCAACCGTTGTATGCTCCGTAGATCGGCCCGACGGCATCGAAGTGCAGAAGACGAGACGGGGAACGTTGTGGAAAGAGGTATACGCTCGGTGGGCAACACAGCATCCTCCCAGGAGTAACGAATGCCTCGCGTTCCTGAATCCTAGCGGCCCCGTGGAGCGACCTAATTAGCGAAATACTCGAGAGCCCTCTCGCTCCCTTCCTCGTCCGTCCGTCCCGATCGTGCTCTCTTCGTCGCGCCCATCCTCTCGTCCTTCTTCCCTCAGCGATCCGCCTTCGCTGCCTCGGTCGGTCTTCTTTCCGACTACGGGGAAGCGCGGGCCAACGCGCACGCGAATGCGGCGCATCGCTTTACGAATACCGGAAGACGCCCGCTGAATTCCTGGGTTCCGTAATCGGAACTTCCGGCTTGTTGCAGCAGCTGGAACGAGGCGTCGTCGCGGCGTCACCGCCAACGTCGGTCGAAGCAACGTCCTAGTTCGCGTCTTCAGCGTCGCCTTGATGGCATCAATTTCTCCTATTTTACCGAGAGAACTGCGCCCGCGAATTCGGGGCTCTGCAATTGCAAATTAAACCTAATATACGGATACACAAAAACTTGGTCCATTAATTTTTCAAAGATTTGTTTACTTTTTTCGATTCATGAGCGAAACAATGAATATGTTTTATCGCGACAATTTTTTCCAAAAAATTTTCTTGCTCTCGCGATTTGTATTTCACGATCCATTTATATCTTCTCGGGTGCTTTCAGCCGCTAGAGGTCCGTGAGATCGGTCCAGACCGATGCTACAAGGCCTGCCGTCTCGGCGTGTGGAGTCCGATCTGCAGTAAGAAGCTCCAGGGTATAGTGAAGCTGGCATCCGCTCTGGAAAGTGGAAGATACGTTGCCCGCGACATCGGTAAGTAAACCATCGAAACAAGATAGCTGCTGGCTGGGGGTTGCCGGTTGGGGGCTTGCGGCGCATTAGCACCGGCATTGTTCATTTTATCTTCGTCCCTCGTCCGGTCCGCCGTCGTCCCTGCTGTTCTCAACCCTTCGCCTCGCGCTATACATTTTTTTTCTCCCCGCCGCGTCCCTGTTCCCTTGCGCTTCTTCTTCAACTTCAAGCTGGTACCACTTCGAGTCGAAGTTTTCGCTGGAAAGTTTACCTCCGGTGCGGCTGGGGGGTACCATGGGCGAGAGGTAAAAAGCGGCGCCGCGGCAACGCGGGACGAGAAAATAGAGGGATGAGAGAGGGACTGCGTTGAACTCTAAGCGACGGAGTTTCTTCGTCGAGGACGTCGTCTCCGTCGTCGTCGTGAGAGGAAAAATCGCCTGGGGCCTCGTGTTCTCTCATCTCGTCCCCTCCCCTCGTATCCTCCTTCCACCTCAATCCCCTTTCCCTTCCCCCGTTCTCGACTCCACGGCTGTCTAGCAAAAAGTCTCTCTTCGGCTTCGTCCTAATTGAGAATGGAACTGTGCCGTGTACCGATATATCTATACGATCTTATCCGCGCGCCCGGCTCAGTCTCGCGGAAGCCTTTTCCTATACTTGCGCTTTTTCTTGCGGCACTTCCGATCGTCAATCGAGCCGGAAGGCCTCCAACTTTTTCTTTTTCTCTTCGCTTCGTGTCCCTCTTTCACGAAGTTTCGACTATCCAGATGACTTCTTTTTTTCTTTTGTCATTGACATTCTCATTGTCGCTTCGATTTGAATGCAAGGCGGCGGCGATCCGGAGCGCATGGCCCCGCCGAGGGTCGAGCAATACGTAGCCGAGCTCTTCACCGGCTCGAATGTCAGCGTCCAAGTGATCTGCGATCAGGACACCCTCCTACAGGAGTATCCACTGTTCGCCTCGGTCAATCGAGCCGCATCCGTCGTTCCCCGTCATGCGGGAAGGATTATCTTCCTCACTTACGAGCCACCCAACGCCGCGTGCGTTCTCGAGACCCTCATGTTCGTCGGGAAGGGCATGACTTACAACACCGGCGGCGCTGACATCAAACACGGTGGCGGCATGGCCGGTATGTCACGAGACAAATGCGGTGCTGCGGCTTGCGCCGGATTTATGCAGGTGAATATATTATTAAACGATAATATTGTTATTATCATAATTAATTAATAATAATAAGTAATAAAGATTTATTTAGTTAATTAATAATTAATATTTTATTATTATTATTATTATTATTACACCTAATATAAAGTGTATTATAGATTGTACCTATTTTGCAAATGTTATATTTTGAAAATCCACCAAACACCGGAAGTTAATCTTTTTAAAAAAGCCGGCTGATCGTAAGCCCTCGAAAGGTTTTAACGTTGAGAAATTGAAAGAAATTCAAGATTTCGCGGCTAATCGTGGAACTCTCGTCCGGTCAAACCAAATTTATTGTTACCCAAGGAAATCCCAAGGAGAACGCAGTAGTGCGCGAAAGAAAAGAATTTTTATTTTTATCTTTCGACCGCCAGGTCGTGAATCTGTTACAACCGCCGACCGTCAAAGTCGTAGCTGCCCTCTGCGTCTTGAGAAACAGCGTCGGTGAGAATGGCTACGTATCGGACGAGGTGATAACCGCGAAATCGGGGAAGAGAGTACGCATCGGCAGCACCGACGCCGCGGGTCGCATATCCATGGCCGACGCTCTTTACCACATGAAGGAGATGGCCCTTTGCTCCGTAAATCCTCATATATTCACCGTCGCCACACTCACGGGACACGCCGCTCTCGCCGCCGGCGCCGGATACTCCGTTAGTATTTATTTATTTATATAATGGGAAATCCCGTTGGTTAGCTCGCGGTGCGGGACTCGCCGACGGCTTCGCACGGAAGGTTGCAATTAATTATTGATAAAGATAAATTTATTCGTACCGCGTTGACGTCAATTTTTTTTTTTCACCGTGGCCGTTTCTCTTTCCGCAAACAAATTCTACGACTTATCCCTGACCAATTTATTAATTTTTCTTCACCCAATTTCTAAAGACATCTATTAAAGAATTAGCAACGAGAGTAAAAAATGTATCAGAAACAGACACGGGTCTTTGATAAATTATTTATTTCTCGATCAACGACGAATATCACTCTTAAAAATATATTTCGCGTTAAAAAAAAAGATGCGAGTCAAATACTTAACTATTCAGTTCGCTTCAATTGGTGAAATAGACTTATTTTATTATTCTATCAATGTTTATTTATGTTTTCGGTTTTTTTTTTCTATTGTTTTTCGATTTCCTTTTTTTAAGTCTTTCTTGTTTTCTTATTCATTCATTGATGATTTGACGACAATTATTTTTTTCTCTGGCCAAACTCGGAATTACCTGACTTTTCACTCATTTCCTGATCAGTTCTTTCTTTCCCCAACTTTTCCCAGTTTTCCCCGATCGCGGCCACCATGTTTTTCTCCGTGATTTAATTGGATATCGCGTGTTGCGACTGAAAGAGAGCGGCACTTAATATCGGTGTCCGAATGAAATTAAATTGCTTTGTTCATAAATTAAACAAAAAAATGTTTAGAAAACACTTTAATACGTTTCCTTGCAGTCTTCATCGTGACGCGTCGCGACACTTATATTTTTCTTCATTGCGTATGCAAAGTCTTTGCGAGCGTAGATATTCAAATAACAACTCCGCAAAGGCTTTCTCACTGTCGTTCCACCTTTGGCCGGTGTAGCGTTTCCACGCGGGCGAAAAAAAAAAAAAAAGGAAAAGAAAAAAAGCATTTGCATCGCCCGCTCATTTTTCTCTCGATCGCTAATTCAAAGTCCATTTATATTTAAATTTTTAACGCTTTTCAAGCTCGGCTCGCAACACCGGTGGCAAAGAATTCGCATCATGTTTTCTACATCGTATCATTTATGCAGATCGCGGCGATGCGCTACGCACGCGCGCTCAACTGCGCCTGTGTCGGTGTCCACGAGCGCGTAACGCTATACAGCGAAGAGCATTTAATGAACTTAACTTTGTATCGTAGCTTCTCTTTGAAACTTTTTTTTCGATATCTTTTCACAATATATACATGTATATATAAACATATTTTTTCACTTTGAGTTCAATCGATGCTCGTGCAGGAATGAAAAATTACATTTTCAACGATATGCACGGAAATACGCAGCGCGTGTGTGAGGCGGTGTATGTATATTCGTTTTCTTTTTTTCGCCACGTCATTCTCCGACAATAGACGAAACTCTTTTATTCCGCATCGCTCTCATCAGTTCCGAAGCCGTCAGCGGCCCTCGGCTACTGCAATTTTCGTAATTTCGCTCTTCCCGCACGAATGCGAACCTCAACGCTCTTCAGCGCTCGCAAAGTACTTTTTTTCTTCTTTCCTCTCGTTTTTCTTTTTCTTTTTTTGTATCTCTCCATCTTATCTCCGGCGGTTGGACGCGTAGAATTCATTACCAGCGCGATATAAAAGACGCCTCTATCTCTCACACCGCAATGAAGGCGACCGCGTTCGCCAGTGGCGCAGCGACGGAGAGAGCGTGCCGGCTCGGCCGCCGCGCGTTTCGCCTCTTAACTCACTTCCTCGTTCGTCAGCGGGGGTGGCATACGATAATTTATCAAGTCCTCCTCACTTCGAGCTCTGGCTCCTAAAGCTTCCACAGCCCTATAATTACATTCAAACTTCGCTCTCTTTCGCCCTCAACTCTCACTCATCCAACCCGTGCCCCCTATCCACTTTTCTACTTACACCGAGCTTTTCAATAATATTTTTCATTCGCTATCCCGCAACCTATATACAGTAAGGTTCATAAAAACTATCGAGTCCGTTCCTTTTTTTTTTTTCAATTCTCTAAAAAAAAAAAATACTACGGAAATTACGATTGGATTTTTTTTATTCAATAACATTAATAATTCAATAAATCACCATTCGAAGAAAAAAATACTAACGAATCGATCAATAATTTTAATGAAACAAAAAGCGATTTTTTTCGTCGTCATTATTATTATATTAAAAAAATTAATCTTAGGTCTTGCGGTAAATTTTCATTTTTTCAATTGTATAGAAAATAAAAAAAGAACACACCGATTTTTTGTTATGAATCATGCTATATATCTGGACATGGAACTCGAAGAGTAAATATATTTACCTCAATGCGCGAACTTTTTAGCAACGAACGATAGATAAAGCAATGCTCCACGGGCAATGCGAATATAATCGATTCAGCCAATTCGCTACTTTCCTTCATCAACCATTCCCGTCCGCGCCGAAACCGTTCTCGAATCGTATCGAATTAATTAGTGTTTATTATTAGCTTCGAATTAATTAGTATATATATGTATATTTTTTTCTATTATCCCTAATTGGACACTTCAGATCGCAATGGATAACGCCGTAGCCCGGCTCGTTTCAAACGCCGAGAAACTTCAAGCATCTGGCAATACACTCGGCGATCCGTTCGAGGTATCGAGACTTCGTCGCGAGGATTTTCGCTCTCACGACGGTAAAATCGAGGGCGACGATGTTGCGCAAGCGATTAACTTGCTCAGCACGAAACTGCAACGCGGTCATCAGGGCCCCGCAGCTTTTCTGATCAAAGCTTCGGGTTTAGACGAGGTATGCAAAAAAAATTTTTTCTTCGTTATGAATGATTTATGAAAAGAAGACTCTTCTCCCGAATCATATTTTTATGATAAAACGGAAACAACTCTAGTATTTATAATATATACATTATAGACGACCCAAGGGTTGTCTCCGCGCTCTTCCGCCGAGACCGCAGCTCGCCTCATCGTCCTCAAAACTTTCATTACTTTCAGCGCCTCGCAATCTTTTAATCTACAGCAATACAATCTACGAAAGCACATCGTACGAGCATTCGCACTGTTACTTTTGTTTGTTTTCTGTACCATCCTTATCATCATCCTTCCAACGTGTGACCTTTGGATAGCGTTTTTCCTTTTTTTTTATGGCGAGACATAAACTAGCTGTCGCTTCGGGAGACATAAAAGTTTGCGCAATTTGACGAATTTTATATGCCCCCTCCCGAGGGCGTGTGCGAAGGCTTCGCGGCTACCGACGACGGCGGTAACTACAGTAGAACCTCGATTAACCGGGGACCGGAAGAAGCGCGCGTCCACCGATTTGTTTGCCGCAAAAGAGAACGGATCAAACCGCGCATTTTTGGTCCGCAGTTAGTCCTTTCGGGAGTTCTTCGCGTTTCGATCGATCTCGATTTTTAACAATCGTATTCACATTCGAATTTCGAGAACGACACTTCGGTCCATTTTCGTTTGCCGCTGCCGGACGAATACAAAGCGAAATTGAATGTACTCAGTCCGTTTTGGCGTTTTTTGCGGATTCCTCAACGTGCTTCTATCACTGTCGGTTTCCGGTGTACCAATTTGCTAGAAAAGTTGTCTGCCATTTAGCCACATAGACCGGATTAACGATTTCCATTATCCAGCGTCTCTTCGCTCCCGATCACTGAATAAAAATACCTGACCCAATAACAGGAACCGTTGCTGCCAAAGTCATGTTGTTTCGACTTCATTCTAATTCTCATAACTTCAGATCCCATTGAAAAAATCGCATAAGAATTTGTGAACAAATACGTTGTTGCTTCAATGGTTTCCGCAGTTATAAAAACTAGATTGAAGTAGTCATAACGACACGACTGGCAGCCAGTTATGTTATTGGATCAGGAATTTTTTTTTTTTCAGTGGATTAATCGTAGCTCTACTGTACGCGTATCGTTCGAAGGATAACGTCGAGCATTAACGTTTCCTCGTTCCACCGGTACCGATACAGGCGCCCGTGGTTTCGAGCCGCACAAGAGGAGGACCTTCCGCAATCATCGACATAAAGTGTTATCCCCCCCGACGGGCTTTCGAATCGTTCACCGTCGCAACGTCGTTAACTCACCCATCCCCTCGGCCCCTTCCGCTACCCTGTCGGGTTTAACGAGCCTATCGATTATCATTGCAGCACGGCGCATGCAGTTGTTCGCCCTTGAAGTACACCAACATCGACATAGCCGGTCATCTGCCGGATCTGCCGCACGCGGGATGTTACCACGGAAATCCTGTACTCGCGTTGTCCTACTGCTATCTGATACAGGGCAAATGTCTGACGGTTCGCAACGACGCGCCGCGAGAGATGCAGTACGTGTGCGAAGTCGATTGCAAGCCCGTTTGCATTCCGCCGTGTCAAACCTGCGTCGTGCCGAGCGTTCAGCCGAATTGTCAACAACCTTGTCAAATCGCGGCTCGACGGGTCGCTCAACCCTGCGCCGAGCCGAGTTGCCAACCCCCGTCCGGCGGACAGATGCCCTGTCAGGAACAAGTGATGGTCGTGGAACCGATGTGTCAGCCGAACGTTAAGAGAAATGGATTGAACACCGCCTAAATGACAATGATTGACCCAAATTGAGCACGGCGAGAGCCACTTAATTGCAGGTTCATTTCGTCAATAAATAACCGGAAATTGACGGATGGTAAAATGGGGAGGAATTTATTTCGCGCGCAATCAAGGCAATTGAGGAAAATCGTTCGATCGACGGTCAGGACGAGTTTTACCGACCGCGATGCTTCGATGCTACGAGTACTCGAGTACCTTAAGGGCTTTCGCGATCTCGCGGCCGGTAACAAAAACTTTAAGGCTGTTTTTTTTCCTAGGGTGAGGCAGTTTGGCCTTCAATGGAAACAAAATGCTACTGCAATATCATGCAACGAAAAGAAAAATAGGATTACAGCTTTTATTATCGATTGAGCACTGATAGGCGAGAGGGTTGTTTCGCAATACCTTAGAGTGCTCAAATAGAGAATTGGCATAAAATAGCAGCTTCTCATATTACCGACGTTCGAAATGTTATGTTGTTTAGTGCGAGAGAATATCGATTATCAGCGATAATATCATCATTTTCAGTTATCCAAATGTCTCGTTCGCACGATGAAAACTTTGTGATTGGAGATTGGTATTGAATTTGACAAGAGTCCGAACCGTTTAAATTTAATGAGGTTTTTAATTTTTCCAAAAACTGCTAATGACGATAACTCTTCTAATTTTACAGATATTGCGCTATGAATTTCTACACTAATGAACGCTTCCTATCCGAAGCTGTAGATTTCAATTAGAATCAATTGGCGCGTTGATATTCAATAATTTTTTAACTTTAGGGAAATATGAATATTTCGATTCGACGCAAACTAAATTTGCACATCGCTTCTTCATTTTTTTCTTAAGGCCGGCATTAATTGAGGAACCTTGCCATGGAGGAACTTTGTAAGCGACGGTAAAAAAAAATGAGAAAGCAATGTGAAAATGTAGTTCGCACCATTTTTTTTATTGACTATTATCGCTGCTACAATAAAACAGAAACTTGTTCCGCGTACATAAAAACGAACTGAACTTTTATCTCATTTTCTAATCGAAACGACGATGCGGTGAGTCATACTTCGAATTTTTATTTTCCATTGCGCAACATTATCAGGCACGTGTACTTCTCTATTTTTTTCATTGCGGGGAAGTGCAAGTAAATGGGAAACAATCACAGTGAGAAATTTTTGAAATGCACATTTTTTATTGATAAGGTTGAATATAATGTATCGCAATACAACTCAATAATATTGAAGAATTTTTCGTAGTCCGTTGGTTTTTGCACGAGTATCGATATTGTCCATGTGGCCAGACTCAATCCGGCTGGAGCGGATTTGGTGTCGTGAGTGTGTTTTATATGCTTTCAGAAATCCATTAAACTATTCGAGTGTGTCCGATTAAAACTCCGAGGTTGTCACGATCCAGAAGTATGAGCGTCTGAAGATCCAGCGGTGATTCCGAGTATTATTTCGATCAATTATGCTCAATCGGATGAATACTCGAAAAAATATTCTAATTGTTTCTGTACAAAGGACCGAAAAGAATAGTGTGAGAATATCTATAAGGATCGAGTAAGGATCGATAGTGCAGTTGTTCTTTTATTCTGCAATTACAAGAAAAGCGGTACTTACCGGCAAACGCGTTCGCAGGTCAGTTCGTTTGAGAAGTTATTATCGTTTCCGCGACATCCGCCATAAATAAACTTTTTACATTTCATGTCTTCAGAATCGTAGTACCATCTGGGGATTCGAGCCTTGCAGGGGCCCTCTTCAGGTTTTTCGTGACAAATACCTGTGAGACAAACAATAATATGTCACCAAACACGCATATCGCATATTTATCACTCGTGATAGTTGTACTTCAACGATCTGGCTCTTGTTGTGGTAACTTACTCTCCTCTTCAGCTTGCGCAATATTCAATACCGCAGCCAAAATTAATACGACCGGCAGAACAATCATTTTAGTCTTCATCCTGACCGTATTATCGAGCCTTGTCAATGCTTCGTTTCGTAGCGGGTTACTTTTTTTTACTATGCGCACTTGGTCATCTACGCGAGGCTTTAATAGAATTCGTTATCATCGCATTTAAGTCGAGATGATACAGAAATATGTGAAAACACATTTCGTTATCGAAGATCCTAGCGGAATATCGGCTGTTCGTCCGGCACGTGGCGGATTTACGAGAACTCATCCACTTTTTTTTTTACTATTTCCGTATAGAGGAATCACGAATACAAGATAGAATATCTTTATGGAATTAAAATGTTTCCGTATATATATAAAAAAAGGAATAGGTAAAATTTCGAATCTGTTACGTGTCAAGACTGAATTTATTTTTGTCACTGATGTACATGTTGCTTCGTAGACTCAACATAATCGTATTCGATACATAGTAATTGAACTATTGTTAGTAACGTGGGAAATATATCGGTGGATCGTAAATCGGGTAGCGGCGCCCAGCACGTCGACTGTCAGGATTGGGTGAGCTAGAAATGTATATTAGTACAATTTAGTTCCGATTACTCATTGACTAAGTTCGAGAAAGCGTATTATTAGCTCTTGGTAAAACAACTCACCGGGCATCGCATCTCGGACATTCGCAGGTACACTTTCCTGGGATGGTCATGATATCTGTACCGCTCGGGGCAACGGTCGTCGCTTCTTCATTTCCTGGACAAGCTTTCTTGCATAACTCTTCAGTTTCGAAGCGATTTTCACCTTCTTTCCCGCAGCCGCCCCATGTGAAGCGGACGCATTTTTTTGCCGAAGGGTCGAAGCCCCATTGGGTCATTCTCGCTCGGCACAGTCCACTTTGTATCGGCATCGAGCAAATGGCTTTGAAAAAAGAACATACATACATCGAGCCATTTCGGTTTGACTTGCATCGGGTTGAAAAACATTATCGACAACTTACCCGATCTCTCGGCTCCGTTAATTTCCGATATCGAAACCAAAACACTGACAACGAGCGATAAGACAACTTTCGCACTCATTATGAAGAGTTATTCGCGATAATATCCTTGACTCTAATCTTCGATACTCCTCTCGTATTTTCACTCAAACTAACGAATGAACGGCGACGTGATCGTTTTTATACGATTGCGAAGGATTTCGCGAAGAATTGTGGCCAGAATATGAGTTACAAAATGCGACAAGCTCCGTCGAAAAATAAGTTATTGAACATATTTCTTTCTCCTCCATTTCCCTGATTAATGGTTATGTGCCGTGGGGTCAAGTACCAGAAATGAACGTATTTCATTCGATGGACTATTATCGGTTTTACACCTGTCGACGCGAATGGCCATTAATAATTTGTAGCGCGTTGCGACACTGCTGTAATATTCGTACGTACTTCCGCAACGGCGCGGCGTGTCTTGTCAGTAAAAAACCCCACAGCAACGAAAAATGTTTGGCGATGCGGAGCAAATAATTGAATGTTTTCTATTTCCCGAGAATATCGATAAGAACGACAGATGTTTGACGACGCGGAGCAAATAATCGATTGTTTTCTATTTCCTAAAGATATCGATAAGAACTGTTTGATCGCGTGGTCGTCGACGCACGCTCTCGATTGTGAAAGGTTATTTCGATAAACAGTATCGCATGTATTCACAGCGGGACATTTATCAGAACAAATATATACAAAATGTTTGGCGTTTGGTGAGTATGTTCTACGACCTGGAATTTTCAATGTTTCTCGAGCGCCAGAGTTAGCAGCTGATTCATAGATGTGAGCAATATCCGCGGATCCTCCACGAGTCCAGCGCCCACCATAGCACCTGTGAATAGCTGGAAAAGAAAAGCGGAACCATTGCCGAGGAATTCGTCGTTGAACACGCGCGCGATTTTGACAATGGATATTGGTGAGTTCGACTCGATTCCGTCATTTTCAAAAATATTGGCCGCGAAAGAAATTGCTGTTTGAGAATAATTTTGAACGCTCGAATATACGAAATGTGGGCGAACCTGTTGCGTGAGAAGTTCGGCGAGCTTGGGATCGGTGGTTATGAGCTTGGAAAGTTTTTTCACGATGGGATGATTGGGATTCACTTCCAATCGAGGCTGAAGCAAAGTGTATCGTGTTTCTTCGTTCAGTTGGTGACTCTGCGTGCGGACAAAGTGTCGAGCGCTCGCCATATCCTGCACCGTGATTACACAGGGATGATTCTCGAGGCGCGTCGTTGTTTTGACCTCGTAGGCTTTGTTCGACAAAACCTTCTTCATGTGACCCAATAGCTGTTCTATCTCCTCCTTGTTGATCGACGCTGAAAGAATAGAAAATATGATCCCAATTACATTGAGCTTGTAGAAAAGTAAGTTTATGTTGGCTTCCTCAAGGAGCTTTGCTTTGCACCTTTCCGCGTAAAATTGCCAAGTTTAAGCGCGCATTGCTAAAAAAAATGACTTTCACAAAATATGAATAAAATTATTGTTATTTTAACTTAGTTTTGTTTAAAAACTAGGGTTTATCCCTAAAAACTGAGGTTTATCCCGATCGAACAGCGATTCATTTTAGCGCGAATATTCCTAAAAGCCACAATACTCACGGAATTCATTTTCTTTATTGGTATCGTCCTGTCGCATTTCTTTCTCCACCGACGTTAGAAACCGCGAATTATATTGTCCCAACTGCATGAGCACCAACTCGTCGTAGGGTTCATAGCAAAAAAGAACCTCGAAGTTGCGTTTCTTGAATGATTCGTAGTACGGAGATTGCTCGGCAAGAGCTCGACTGTAAAATAGAACGAAACGAGGATCGTTCGTGATCGATTGTACAGAAAGTTGTGGTCAGAAACAAAATAAGACGCAAAACCTTGGAGCTGCCAAATAGTAGATATCTTTTTGTTCCGCCGACAATCCGCTGACGTACTGGGGAAGACTCACGAGTTCCCCCGCGGGTTTCGTGGACGATTCGAACCTGAGAAGCTTTCCAATGTCTTCCTTCTCCGACTGAATGTGACTCGTCACGATTCCTTCTTTCAAGAACAAGCCATACTCTTTGTAAAACTTCGTAAACTCCTCGGGCACCTTGACCGATTTGTCGTGAAGAAATCTCAGTATTCGTGCGGTCAAAACGTTCCTCAGCTTTCTGTAATATAATTGTTACGGAAATTTACAAAAATAGTCGGAGCTATTTCAGAGAGAAAATTTTTCGACAATAATCGTTACGAAGCGTTTCGTCGAATTACCCTATGAGCGCGCTATTCTGCAGCAACTCTCTGCTCAAATTGAGCGGTATGTCCTCGGAATCGACGACGCCCTTGACGAAACGCAACCACTTCGGCAATATGTTGTCGGCTTTGCTCTTGATCAAAACTTTTCGGCTGTAGAGAGAAATTCCTACGGAAGTGTCTCTGCTCATTTCGAAGAGCGCTGGCTTTTCTTCGGGAAAGTACAATAGCGCTCTTATGCTAAGCGGGGCGTCGGTGGAATAATGAAGCGTGAATCTCGGCGAGTCGTAACAGCCTCCTATGTAACGATAGAACTCCGTGTGTTGCTGGGGCGTGACTTCTTTCGGATCCAACATCCACAAAGGCTGGAATTAAACAGTTTTGGGTCTGATTCTACATCGTGGTGTCCGGTAGAAGGTCCGCTTGAAATTCAAGGATATTTCCCGGATTTTTCCAGGACAAGAAAAATTCAAGGGCAATTTTTGGAATTGCAGGATTTTCAGAATTTTCGGACACCGCGCACATACCATTTTCAAAAAGTCGACTCATTGAGTTCGACAAAATAAAGCACACTCACCTGTATAACGTTGACTCTCTTGCCATTTACAAAAATCGGACTGCCGACGAAGTTGCTGTACTTTTTGATAATTTCTAGAGAAAACAAAAGATTATCAACGAATGAAACGAATGAATCGTTCTATCGTCGAAGCAGCTCGCTTTCTAGGCGTTGCCTCACCGTTTATCGTCGCATCGTCGCTGAATTCTCGACAATCTGGCCGTAGATGAAGAATTATTTTAGTTCCCGTCTGAACGCCCTCGGCCTTCGATATCTCGTACGAACCCGAGCTATTCGAAATCGTTTTGTAAAACAAATTTCATCAATCAGAGTGAAATGCAGATGTTTGAACGCGAATCTTGTCGAATGAGCCATAAGAACCTATGCAACGACTTTAGGGCAGTTTCGGTCCCGAATCGTACTCGAAAAACCATAATTTCTGCCGTGATTCGGATCGATTTTCTTTATGTGAAAAATCGAGCGTGATTTTTTAACGCAATTCAGACTAAAATCCAATCTGTTCCGCAAACGACTCAGTTCTGAATGTGTCGCCAGAATCGTTGCATAGGTGCGAGCGTAATAGTTTCAAAAACAACGAATTACCCGTCGTATGACCAGCACAATTCCTCCGCGTCTTTCGCGTACGATTTTGTGTAAAACTCGACTTTTTCGGCTACCATAAAAGCACTGTAAAACCCAACGCCGAATTGTCCTATTATCTTAGATCGATCGCCGCTCTTCTCATTATTTTTCAATTCTTCCAGGAAGGCCTGAAAAAAGAAATGGAATGACTGAAGAATATTTGTTTGTAAAACAAACAAATAAAAATTGGACCTTATTTTAAACAATTGAAATAAATAATATTTATTCGATAGTTGAAAAATTCAAAAAAATGGGTAAATTAAATTACAAAACTATAAATAATAAAATTGGTTGATAAGTTATAATTAAATGATTATTGAATAATTAAATAAATAATCATTTCCGTCGTATTCCACTCGGAAGGAGAGTATTTTTCGCCCTTGCAGCACAATGTCCTGACTTCTCGCGAGTCGATTAAAAAAAAAAAGTGTACCTTTGATCCGGAGCGCGCTATGGTGCCGAGATTGGAAATCAATTCCTCTCTGGTCATACCGACGCCGGTGTCTTGAATGGTCAAAATTCGATTCTGTTTGTCCGTCGCTATGTGAATCTCCAAACTCCCGTCGTCATCCCTATTCTCGCTCAAGCGTAGGTAGCGCAGCTTTTCCAGCGCGTCGCTGGCGTTGGATATCAATTCCCTGACGAAAACCTGTGACAAGCGATCAAAAGCGTCTGTATTGTTTATATCTCTCGGTGCCTCTCGGTTAATTTACCTCTTTGTCGGAGTACAACGATTTGGCAACGATTTCCAGCAGCATGCGAGTCTCGGACTGAAATTCATGCTTGGCGCCTTCGCCTAAAAAAAAAACAGTAAACTTGAATTCGTTTCATCGAATGTTTTTATCACCTGCAAAAAACAGGATCGCAGCGTCTAAATTGTCAATGCAAAAAAAACTAGTTTTTCGAGTTTCGGGTAAGAAAAGAAGTGTTGAAAATTCGTTATATTTTTTTACCGACCCAATGACTTGTCTGTGTCTTTGATTATGTTGTGATAGTCTCCGGAAGCGTCGTCTCTCGCTTCGGACGTCCGGTCGTCCACGGCGGCTTGAGACGAGGACGAAAACGTCGCGTCTTGCCGACAAAATACTGCAAAGCCGAGAATATTAATCCGGTTAATAACCTCAAAGTTTCCGTTTCGCGAAATAACGACGACGAAACAACGGAAGAGAATTCACAGACAAATTCCGAACGAACCTGCGAGTTGTCGGCATCTTCTTTCAACGGGAAATATCTTGCGGCCGAGACCGGCGGGCCGCGAGAGAAATTTGCCGAGTCTGATCGCGTGCTGCAATCTGAACGCCGCCGCCATTTTTACTGCGAGAACCGTCTGCTTCAATGCTTATCTACACGATGGATCCTCCTCGAGGCCACAAGGTCATACGTATGAGTGTGAGAGAGACAGAACATTGTTTCGTTAACATTAATTTCGTCGAAATCTGCGAGATTTCGGATCAAAGAAATGAGTGTCCCGTACTCTGTAATCACTAAATCAAGCACATAAGTCTGCTTTTGTGCGAAATTTCAATAGCCTTCGATAAAATGCGATTACAGGTTTTGTTACCGACTGAGCGATACGTCATGTTAAGGTGATGTGAAATTCGTGGGAGTGCGAAAGAGATAACGCGATCAGCGCTCTCGGCGGAGCGGGAAAGAGCGAGAATATGTTTCACATCGCGTTAAGGTGATGTGAAACTTGTGTAGGTGCGGGAGAGACAGAGCCTCTCGTGAGGTCCGTAAATTCGCGATCAAGCTTGGAAAAACGAGAACGTTGCTCTTGAGATTTATTTTCCGGAGAGTACCATTCTCGTCTCTCATCGATAAAACCATCTGAGGTCGTAAAATTTGGATTACAGCTTTTGTTACCGACCGAGTCTCATCCCCTTAATCGCCAAAGTGCCCATTGCTCGGAAGCTTCCACCCGGTAAAAAAAATCATATTTCGTTCCATTAATCAAATACTTTTAGCATATAAATTTGTTTATTATCATTATTATCTGTATAATATATTTGAAACAATATCATTCTACAACATTGCATAAAAATATACAAAGACATGAAAAAATGTCTCGACTCTCATACAATAAAACATGTTGATGAATAATTTATCATCGTTACATCCCTCGTCAATATAACCAAATTTAACTAATTAGATACTTTATTTTTCATTTTATTTTCCTTTTTGTGTCGCTTTCGGCACCTGGCCCGTACCGATATTACTTGTTTTAAGTTATCTATTTACGACTGATCATTCTTCCGTTTTTCATTACACATGAGTAGGAAGAGCCAATCAATTCGTTTGTATATTATTATTTTTTTTTTTTTTTAGAAAGAAAAGTGATCCGAGGAGTTGCGGAAACCCCTTTTAGATACGTACGAATAATGAATAATGATAGATCGATCGATATATTATAGAGATAATCGAATGAACGGAAACAAAAAGAAACAAAAAAAAACAACCATTATTAACAAACTCCCCGACCTTAATTATTTTTTCCGCTCCTCTTTGTTCGCGAAAAAACAGAGAACGACTATCGATTCGAAATGTGATCTTCGTTATTAAAGTGTGGGTCTTAAAGCTAGTCATGTTTCTTTTTGCTTTTCAGCAGTATTTCTTTCTTTTTTTCATGTGACGCGAGCGGACGTTCTCAATTTCTAGAAGACTCTAAACTACGTGAAAGTCGATGGAAAAAAAATCACTTTTTGGAATGCGCTGTACTTTAGAGATAAATTACATTGAGTAAATCAATGTTGCGAGACAAAGATCGTTATTATCGGTCAGAGAGAGGAGCCGAAGATGAGAATGGTTTTTGAATACCGGTCGAAGGTACATGTTCCATTGTGAGTAGCCTTTCGATGAAAAAAAAAAAAAAAAACATAAACGTTTCCGAAGTAAAGACGATGGCATATACATCGAAATGACAATTTTTTCGTTTCTTGGGTGAGATCATTGGCCAAATAATAACAATGATAATTATCATGGTAGAAATAATATTTAATTGGTAATAATAGTAAGAAAAATAACTATCCGAAACTATCCTTTTACCACGGGAGATATATACACGTTCTTGTGTTTATCATTGTTTTTTTTTCCTTTTTTTCCCTTATTTTCTTTTTCCATTTTAAATTATCATTTATTTACCATAGTATCATTATTACTATATTCGATAGTAGCAACATAAATAATAACGCAACGCTGTTATATACAGACCTTCATACTATTCGAGTCAACATTTCTTTTATTGCTGTCTCGGGCTACGAATTAATACGTTCGGCGACGCGTGAGGTCGTTTCGTCGTCGTTTGAGCGAGGAGACGAAAGTCGGCTCGTGAGAATAAACTATGCGACACTTTTATTCAACGTTTCGAAAGAATTTCCGTGATCCCACGACGAACTCGCTTTAACGCACCGGTCGGCTCGCGGAAAACGCTTAATCGGGATGGGGCTATCTCTATCATTACCTTTACGACTATATCACAATCATCATTAAGAATAAAACTCTTGATTTCTTTAATTTGTTTTTCCGTTTTTTTCTTCATCGTTAACGAAACGTTTGACGAGTACCAGCGGGACAGCGAATGGAAAATTTTTCGTTAGTCAAAAATCGATGATTACCTCTCGTAAATGTCCAAATGCTTTATATAATCTGTAATTCCAACAATTTAATCTCCAGAGCCAACATTGTCCATAATAAATTCGCTCAAAGCACGATCACGCACGCCTTCTCTCTCTCTCTCTCTTTCTCTCTCTCAACATACAATCGATTCATTATTTACAGTTTACAAAAAAAAAAAAGAATGTTGCACACGTTTCGTTATTTCGTTATCAGATCGAATGATTATATTACTCGGTCGACTTATAACAATGATAATTAAAACGAGACAGGGCCAAAATTATTAGCGCCAATGGTCTGTATTCGTGTATGAGTGTGTGTGTGTGTATGTAAAAATTCGTCAAACACGGAGTTCGACGGAAATATTCTGGGAGAATTTTAGTTTAGTTTTACAATGGATATATTGTTGTGACCAGTCGTTGTTGCATTGCGAACGCAAGCGCATCGACGATGTAACAGTGGATCGTTGCGAAATGATTGTGGCATCGCGAGCGGGGTAAGAAACCGCTTCGGAAATAGTGTCGAGTTCTTCGCAAAAGTCTAACGAACTGATTCGCCTCGCCGACGCAGACTTTAGTATTGAGCTGTCGCGTGAAAATTTTCGTAGCCCCTCCCCGCTGTCCTTGCACGTAATTCTCGTCCATCCTATTCTCGAGCTGGTTCTCTCCCTCACCGTGATATCGATCCTCCCGACTCGTAGCCCCCCGCGCGGGAGAGGCTCGGAGGGGCTTTGTGCCCAACGTCGTCGTCCCAAAGTCGGCTCGCGCGGCACATTGCCCGTGTGCGCAACGACGTTTCACGCCGGCTGATAACATCGACGACGATCAAACCCGATAGATACGCGAATTAATCGCGAAATCGAATAGTCGTTCGGTTATCGAAAACCATAATTTCGTCGCGATCGGCGAGATTTCGCGAGTTACGCGGATATTCAAGGCTATTCCGGGCTCTCCGTGGGAAGCTTAATTTCGGTTCTGTTACACGCGTCTCGACAGTCCTCGAATCGACGCGCGCTAGCGTGCCAAAGTTACGGCCTTTAATCGAAAAAAAAAAAAGAAAATAATAATAGTTTAAATTTTTACGTTACGTTGCGACTATGTAATATA
Source organism: Ischnus inquisitorius (assembly GCA_963924025.1). Taxonomy (NCBI): domain Eukaryota; kingdom Metazoa; phylum Arthropoda; class Insecta; order Hymenoptera; family Ichneumonidae; genus Ischnus; species Ischnus inquisitorius. The sequence continues at coordinate 13,784,223 of OZ001254.1, read as the reverse complement.
AAGGGATGCACGTAGGAACTCAACGCATTTTATTAATAACAGTTTCAACTTCAACATTCTCTATTCCTATACGAATGCCCAGTTATCTTATAAAATTATAAATATTATAAATAATTAGGTATATATATGTGTGTATATATATAATATATAGGCGTCGGCGCGAGGACTCTCGTTTGTTCAATATTCTTTCGAACATTCGTTAGAAGCGATCGCGGAAGAACGATCGTAATTGTTCGCTTTGGATTCGTTAAAAGACAAGAGCAACGCGATCCACTGTGACATTCGAGACTGGAGCAATTCCCTCTTACGTTGGTCCCTAATGCTCTCGTCCGCCCCGGCCCAAGTGCCTCATTCGATTCCCCGATTCTCGGCTTTCGTGCGAAACGTAGAAAACGAAATAACCGAGTATAACGTGGCGACCTATCTCTTTTAACGTTTTCCATTCTTTTTTTTTTTCTTGTTGTTGGTTTTTTCTTTTTCCCCCCTTTAATATTATTAATTCTATTCTTTTGATTTACATAGGTTATATTGACGTTGAGAATCAGAGCACCTGTCTCCTTTGATCCTCGTTTGTGTGTGTTTTTCTTTTTCTTTTCTCTTTCCTCTTTCCTTCATTTTTATTTTTTCACCTTTAATTCCTCAAAAAGTCGTTTATCGTCGATAGATTATGTTTCGTGGCCCCAATATTTTACAAGACAATAGTTGTCACAATCGTCCGTCATATAAACCTCGTCGGAATATCACTCTGTTGTGTATGACGAATGAGTGTTTTTTGTTTTTTCTTTTGTTTTTAATTATTATAATAATCGCGTTCTACCGAATATCCTAGGAGCCACGGAGTATTTCTTTCCGTGCACTTTTACTTCTTTTGTTTCTTTTACATTTTTTTTTTTGTTCGGCGAACGAGTTTTGGCCAATCGAGAGTGTGCCTTGCTCTCTCGTGCTCGGCCACAAATAGGCAAGGGTATCGCGCTTCTGTTCAGGCTACTTCTACACGGTCTCTCGGACCTCGTCTCTCGTCGTTCGAACCCCCTCGAGTTTGTTGCTCGCTAAAGTTTCGCGGCCACTTGTTTTTCATCTTCGTCACATTATTCAGAAGTTTTGATTTGCGAACCGTCGATGGGTTGTCGTTCGTTTATTCTTTTGTTGTTTCATTTTTAACTATGGAATGTATCACTATTTGGAAGATTAATCCCTCGCAGATCCTTTTCTCAGCGACATCGAACTGGAATACGGCGCTATATATATGTATATATATATATAGTCTATCGACGAAGAGAGGGTGTGGGCTTGAGTGGAAGAATGTTGAGTTTGACCCGAGAGGAGAGAGCGAATGGAGAGAACGTTGTCAGAAGCGATCGAGAAAAAAGGCTCTTTCTTTCACCGCCAAATCTTTGATATCTCATTTGTCTATGCTTTCATCCGGCGTTATTATTTTTTCCTCGTTATATTTTCTTCTTCAATTCAACTAAAGTTCAACAAGATTCGCCGAGACGATGCACGTGGCGTTTCCGATTATTGAAGAAAAAGGCCCTTGCGGAGCTGCGGATGAGACAAGTTCGTTGTGCCGAGAGCGGGAAATGCTTTGTCGCCGAACGAGTCGTTGCCCACCCCGTTTTGCCGCGACGATATCGCGCGATAACGCGAGTTCGCGCGGGCATTCCAAATGCCGTGAATGAATGCGCGCTTCGTCGCCGGCGTCGGCATCAACCCGGCGCGCTACCCTCTCGATACATTATCGCATTATTTATAAACTATCTAAGTCATAGGATTCTCGAGACAGTTCGGCAGCTGATCTTTCTTTTTGTTTTACTTTTCTGTCGCTACTTTTTTTTTAACGAAAGCCTCTCGTGTCGATCGAGGGACGACAAGGATAATGTAATCGCTGTGAATGTATGCAAAATTATAATCTTGACGTACTGGGAAGAAAGTATTGGTAATAAATATACAGGATGAGGTTGTTGAAAAACTGAGATTTGTCGATTAGGTCGCGTGTCGGAGGGACGATAAACTGCCCAACTGTCTCGAGCTCGGTTTAACTTGAATTTTGGGTGATTCGCTCGAACATTCTTCGCTACTTTAATTTATACTATAATATAGCTTATGTACAATGAAAGTTCAATTGGCTTAACGGTCTGGAGCTTCATGTGTATATGATGATCGCTCTTTATCCACGTGGCATAGTTCGGAGGGGTTATTTGTATGTGTCTGTGTGTGTGTGTATTTCTTTTTTCACTCGTCGTCGAGAAGTTGCGTCAATTCAGACGCAAAATATAATTCGACACTTTTTTTCAGGCTCGGCGAACGGTCACGCTGACCGTGGCTCTCCCGATCTCCAACGGTCTATATCCTCCTTTAACTCGAATGTTTTTCTTTTCTTCTCCTTTTCATAATTGACTTTAATCTTAATAGTAAAATTGCGCCGTCGCGGCGCACGGGTGTACGCATAATTAAATACACTAGACTAATTATTATTATTATTATTACCTTAACCCAGAGCCGCGACTTGACGAAGCGTGCATACCGTCGTCGATCACTCCACATATCCTTCGGATTGGGAAAATTTCAGTGGCGATGGATTCTCGTCGAATGCCTCGTCGTCTTTTTCTTTGCCCTCTCCGCTTCGCGAGCTTCGCAAGAACCGCGAGAGCATTCGTCGAGAATCGACCGCTACTTTCGTTTCGAAAGAAGGCTTCAACTAATCGGTAAGTAACTGCATTTTGACTCGATCCCGCCTACGTTCAAGAGAATCGCGGGCGCCTCCGTACGAAGGATCGAGCGAGGAAGATCGAGTTTTTATTTTTCTTTCGTTTGTTTCTTACGTATGGAATGCTCGTCGAAGCAACAACACTGTCGACGTCGACCGGAGCACTCGGAATGCAGAGAGAGAGGAAGCGACGCGCGCACTTCAATACCATTCGAAAATGAACACATCCTCGTGTGTATGTGTATGTGTGAGTGTGTGTGAGTACGTGTGACGCGAGTAGAAAAACGTTGTATCTCGGGACGAGTGTCCGTTCGGTTTGCGTTCGCGCGATTTATTCACAAGCGATCACTCCCGCAAGCCGGCCCGGCGTTAACACTTTCGTCTTCCTTGCTCTCTGCTAATCGTTATCATAGAAAATTTGACTAAAACGTGATTGCCTAGAAGAGTAAGAGAGGCCTCTTCCACGGGGAGATCGTCGAGAACACTTTCTTCTTTCGATCGTGTCAATCCAACTTCGTCGGACGACGAACGATTGTTACTTTCAGCGACGCATCGCCGACGCGAAGGATCCTCGAGGGAAGGAGACGTCTCACTTTTTCCGAACAGCGCTGATCGGTGGCTCGCGAGGGCGAGCCAACGCGGCGGGTAGACGTGGACGACATCGACGATTCCGATTCTGGAAGAAGCTTCAGCGTGCCAGACCCGTGGAATTGTTCACGGGTAAACACTTTGTGCCTTACAGTATGTCGAGATTAAAGCCGACCGTCGAGTCCAACGAATTAAGCAACTCTTGAGCACTGAAATTCGATGTATCACCCGCGGGAAGATTCTCGAGAAACTCGAGGCTAAAGTCCGCCGCTGCAGCTACCGAAGGATCGGGACCCGACGGTGGAGGTTGGCTGTGTTGTTGCGGTTGCTGTTGTTGTTGCTGCGGTTGCTGCTGCTGAGGCATATTTCGCACACCGGGACTACCGCCGCCGTACTGCTGATGCGGATGTAGCGGAGATCCTGGATAGCCAAAAGACATTCGCACATTGAGTAAACTGGGAATGACGTGAATGCTCTGCGCCGCATATCGTGGGATGGGTTCTGTACTTACCGGTGCCCGTACTCGATACCGAGTTTACGGAGGACGATTGGGACATTTGCATCTGCATGGACATCTGATTGTTGCCCTGCTGCATCGCCAATGATTGCTGCTGATGTTGCTGCGACAGTATCTGCTGCATCTGTGAACTATTCGCCATTCCACCGGCGGCCATTCCACCGCTCTGCGAGCGTATTAGCTGCTGATGTTGCAACTGAGCCGCGCTCATTTGCATTCCGCCGGCTCCGCCCATGCCGAAACCACCTGAAAGCGGTTATTCCTCGTTTTATTTCGCAATTTTATGCTTGCAATCAATCATCTCGGCTTGAAAAATCGCTTCGAGTCGAACGCTGCCTCGGCGCCGTAATTCATTTTGTTCTCTCGTGGGAATTCGAATTCTATTTTTTAGTTTTTTCTTATCTCGGGATTAAAGAAACGAAGACATACCTTGATGAGCCTGCTGGTTGAATTGCGGCCGCATCTGCGCCTGAAAGCCCTGCTGTTGCATGAGAATATGCCGCCACTCTTGTTGCGTACCACGTCCGGCGATGGTGTTGCCCAGACCGTCCGGCGGACCGACGCTGACGTTCGGCGGCCGCTGATTGTTCGTTCTTGGATATCCCAGTCTCTGATGCATCGAATGCATTCCCCCGATCGCACCGCCCATACCGCCACCGGTACGCGCGCATGTTACGTTTACACCTACGTACATGTTACCGCCAGCCGCGTGCAAGGCTTGTTGCTGTTGCTGCTGCTGTACCATTTGCTGCGGCCTCATCATCGGACCTGTCGAGAATAATTAATGCGCCTCGTTACCCCACGGAACAAAAGCCACCGCCGCCCCACCTTCTTCCATGCCGGCTGGGTCAACATTCGTTTTCACCCTCGACTCCTGATCGTCTTCCAACTTTTCCATAATTATTATTTATACACTTTTTCTTCTCTTTCGAATTTGTTATTTTATGCAAACTTCCAAGCGGCTTCGACGACGAGAGATTTTTGAAAAAAATAAACTTCACAGGTACGCAACGTAAGAATACACGGACATACGCGCAAATGGAGGGACCGAGGCCGAGGGGCTTTCGAACGCCCAAGATGAAAGAATCGATACGCCGGCCGGCCGTATTCTCATTACTTTGAGTGCCCCTTAACGTTGGCCGGGCGCCAATGCACATAAAAGTGACGGAGGTAAAGGTGTCTACATATACTTTGAAATGGCCAACTATGAAATGCAGTCGGATCTCTCGAGTACCGCAGTGCATCTGGCAATTTTTTCTTCTTCTTTCGCTTTCCCGTAGAGGAAGTTTGTTATCGCAAGTGTATTTTTCTTTTTTCGAGAATTCAGCGAGGAATCGATCTAAGAATCCAATTTTCATAATTTCTCTCGTTTCTTTCGAATGTAGGAAGAACAGTCGAGAATAGGATGAGAATTCGAAGGGTTCGCGGAATCGCGAAGGTGACGTACCCGAAGGTGGCATTGGTTGCTGGGTGACTCGACGCATAGGACCGGCATTCGGAAATCTCGCTTGCTGACCCATCCCGATGCCGGAATGCATCATTTGCGCCTGTGCAGCTTTGTACTCGGGTGGCGGCGGCCTCACTCCGCCCAAACCGCCGGCCATGTGCTGTTGCTGTTGTTGCTGCTGCTGCTGCTGCTGTTGCTGCTGTTGCTGCTGCTGTTGCTGTTGCTGCTGCTGCTGCTGTTGTTGCATTACCTTTAGGAGAAAAAAAATCAAGAAAAAACGTTATCATCGATTCGATACATTGAGATTTAATAACTATCGCTTACACACTACAAGATATTTTTATTCACCGATTCTCGCACACGAATCGTTTTGCGCGCTTCCATATTAAGGCGATGTGGCACATCCGTAAGAGGTGCTCCGATGGTAACAACTCGCTTTCTATATTTTCTGCGGAATGATTGCTCGGATCTCCAAAAGCAAATTAGGTTTTCATAAAGGAACTACAAAATCCCAGCTTTTTTTGGCGAGAGCGAATGTTTTCGAAAAAACAGGTAAGATTTTGTTACCGACCGAGACTGCACCACATCGCCTTAATAAGACTCGTTTCTGAATTTACAGCTCATTGACATCGTCTTCATTACATTGCGCAGCGACAGATAAGTCTAGCATTTCAACTTCCTGGTGTTACGCTCGCGGAGCAGAGAGACGACAATACTGAAGTGTGCAACAAAGCTTCTGTACGTGCATGCCCGCGGCAACTAAATGAAACAGCGAGCACGGTATCAGGCTGCAACAGTAAACTGTTGGACTCTTTCGCTGCTCTTCAACGCCACTCACTATTCCGTAGTCCGTTGCGCTCGGTACCGTCGCGCAACTTATTCCCCGGTGCTGCAACTCACCGGCAGCTATACGTACCGAGACCTACAACCCGTGATTAGGCGAGCAACGCTCCCGAGAGCGAATAAGCCCACGGTTAGGAGCACCGGCCCACAGCGGGGTTACCGGCACTTCTGTATTAGCCGTGCACGGCGGAGTTGCGAGCAGCAGGAAGCGTTTCTCAAAAGTTCATGCATGCGGCAATTTCGCGGTACGCGCATGCCTCGAGAGAGGGGTAGAATTATATTCGAAATTCGCGAAAGAAGTACGGTTTATCGAATTAAATAATATCTGTACGATGGCTACGAGAGTCCTGGGAACAGTGGGATCGTCACGAAAACGAAAATTTTGGGGCAAAATGGACCAACCCAAAAATTCGTGGAATTTTTCAAAAATTCGGAACGATGTCCAACGAAATTCTATGGAACGTTTAGTGTCTGGACTAAAAGAAGGTAGAAAAAAGCTATTTCTTGGTCGCAAAAATTAGGGAAAAGTTCCTGAGTTGCCAAAGCCTTTTTCCTTGCGCTTCACAGATGAATTTCGGTCCGAGGATTCTCTCAATTCGTCAATGCTGTTCGAGTGTCATCGAGAGAGAATTGAGAAAGAAAAATAAAGAGACAGAATTGAGATGGATAGAGGGGAGAAGTACGAGCGCATGAAAGGACGATGGAAATATAGGGCGGCCAGATCGGCATTGGAATCGATGCTGAAAGTTTACGCGAGGGGGTCAGCTCGCGGAAAAAGTTCCGAGCCATTGTTGCCCCGCGCGACGAGTACCCACACGGCGACGTCTCGCCGCCGGTGAAAGAAACGAAGCTCCTTCAACGAGCGGTGTTCACAACGGTGTTCTGGCGTCTCCTTCTCCTCGTCGCATTCTTTCGTAACGGTAGAGAACGAAAGAGACGAGTTGCGCTACGGCGAAGCGTCGCGAATACGCGGAGAGATACCTGTTGCGTACACGAGAAAGGAACGAAAGCGAAAAGACGCGGCGACACCTCGCACCGAACCACAAAGGTCGCTACACCAAATAACTTAATGTCGCGCGACAAGAATCTTCGGTCCGTTACGGGTGGACGAATAATCTCCCCGGGCGATTCGTTTGCCTTCATCGCCGACTCGTTTTTTCGAACTTCTCATCGTGAAATTGTTCATTTTTTTCTTCTTCAATGAAATGACCGCAAAAAAATTAAAGGACATTTTCAGGACTTTTCCGGTAGGTGAAAAATTCAAAGACGTTTTCTGGACTTTGGCACGACGTGAAGAATTCAAGGACATTTTGAAGACTCTTCCAGGACATGAAAGATTCAAAGATATTTTGAAGATTCTTCCAGGATATCGAAAATTCAATGACATTTTCAGGACCTTTCCAGGACATGAAAAATTCAAAGGTATTCCAAAGACTTTTTTAGGACATGAAAAATTCAAGGACATTTTCAGGATGTTTTAGTGCATGGAAAATCCAAAGACATTTTCAGAACTTTCCAGGACTCGACAAATTCCCGGAGATTTTCGTAACTTTTTGCGTCGGTTTAGTATTAATAGTTCATATTGACCTGTTGTGCTCGCATCATCTGCTGTTGCTGAAGAAGTTTCGCGTGCTGATGCTGATCGACCTGACCCGGTGGCACCTGCTGTGCATGTCCACGGGCGCCGGTACCGCCGCCGCCCGGTTGCGGAACACCACCGGCAGCGGCGGCGGCTGCAGCCGCCGCGGCCGCCCGCTGTCTTATGGTCTGTTGCGTAAAGTTTATCGTCTGGGATTGCGATACCGAGCAATACGTATCGGTCTGTTGACCGCTCGGTCCCGTCTGATTCTGGGCCTGTTGTTGATTGAAGTACATGCCCTGCTGAGCCGCGACCGACACACCGGGCTTCAGATCTCCCGTGAGCTGCATGTGCTGACCCGCCGACACCTGTAATTGAAAAATTGCAAATACGCCATTAATCGTAAGACTCGAGGCAAATATCGACCGAAGTACTCAACGAAATATCACACTGCAACACACTTTATTATCTCTCTTTTTTGTCCCCCGTATTTCTTATTTCTCAAAAGCTTCGTTGAATCATCTCCAACTGTTCATCCGGAAATCCCTGCACTTGTGCAAGCCCGAGAATTCGGATACAAGCATAAACTTGAGCTAACTGGAATTTCGTTAAATATTTCATATTGTTAATCTCCAACCCTGGGAGAACTCGTGGCAATTCGGGCATTATTAATCAAACAATTTTCATCAAAAGTTCACAGTCGAATTAAACCGGTAGAATAATCTCCAGCGTTCCCGGATGGTCCGGCGAATAACGCCAGGGAGCGAAGGTTATCTCAGCCCCGTCTGGGAGAAGCCGGACGCTATCGCATTCATACGTGAGTACCTGCTCGTTTGTGCTATATAGGCGCGGTATGTGCGCCTGGAGATTTGTGAATAGGCGCGACCAACGGTGGAACATCTATGCGACACTGGTACGGCAAGGTAGTACGCTATGTTACGGGCCCCCTGCTAAAGCTCGCGTAGTCGCGTAGTAATCCACGTCGGCGACGGCCGCCGCAGCATAATTAGCCCGAATCACAACGGCGACGAGTCTCGCATAGCACCGCGCATCTCGCTAGTTATCCATCGTGTTACGCAAAAGGTCCGCAAAAAATTCAAGGTCATTTCCAGGACTCTTTCGCATGAAGGCATTTTACGTGAACGGCACTTTCACGCACGACGTTGGATCGTTTTACTCAAAAAATAATACGATCCTTCGATGTTGCTTTACAATTTTTTTCACCATTTTGTTATTGTGCTTTATTATCAAGCTGACCATTTAAAGATATTTTCATAAAAATTGGGAAAAACAAAATCGACAAAAGGAAGCTTTTTGAGAAAGAAAAAAGTTTCTTTAAGACGACAAAATCGAAGGACATTCTAATTTAAATCAAACTTGTTGTTCGAATGAGAATTTGTATTTTTTGTCTCGTTAAAAATTCGCACCGTTCGAGGCGCCGGGATTCGATAATTCGAGTAAAATCGATCGGCGACCGGATAATGGAAGGTTCGCGCGCGTTAAAGTATTCCTAGAATCCCAATGGGGATAATAGAGCTTGAGCTCCGAAGTTGCACGCTGTATACGACGGGAAGAGCGTTGCATATCCAAAGGTTATTAACATAATACGTGTACAAGCGAAGCACGATAGGGACGAAGCGCGAGTAAACGGGTCGGAATGAAAGAGGGGGGGGTCTCCCTCGCACGCGAAGTGCGCACACGTTTGCTCATTCGCTTACCCGCTCGGACTGCGTACCGTCCGCATGGTGCATGTGGTGATTGCATTGTGGCTAATATCGCGATGCTGCGCAATCGCTAATCATAGCGCTCCGCTCAGCTCGTCGCCGCTACTGTCGCACCGCGATGCATTTGCAATCGCTCTCGCACGTTTCTTCGACACCCACCATAAACATTCATCAACGAAAAATATTAATTTTTTCTATTTCCGAAAATTTACGATGGAAATTTCATTTCCATAATTTTGATTTATGGCTCTATCTAATCTCAAGTTCGATCTGTAAAATCGCCGGATCGTTATGGGATTATACATTTTCAGCAAAATTTTGAATCGTGAAATATGTGAAAAGTTGCGAGGTAAAATTTTAATTTTCCCCCGAAAGAAAAAAAAAAACAATTTTGTAGAATTTGAGGTTTTCAATGAATTCTCTCGAAGTTCAATAGCAATAATCGAACGTGAACAGTCCATTTTATGTAGAAATTTTTAGCCCGATATCTAAAAATCCAGATCCAGAAAGGTTTTTTAATCACGATTTTTCCCGATTTTGAAACATTTTGAACATCTTTTCGCGGAAATCACAATAAATTCTTTTTCCATCAAAACGATGGTTTTTTGGGGAAACGGCAATAGTTTCGCTCTCGCGTTGATATGCGGTGCGACGCTGCGCTTTTGTTGTACAGGTGCGGTAACGAGTCCGGACGGGCTCGTAGGACACGATAACCAGGATAAGGGGATGCTCGGGTTGCACTGTGTGTAAGACGACCCCTACGGCTCGGCGAGTCAAGGTGTGTCGACAGCGAGAAAAGAGGAATGCGAGGATGCCGAGTGCTCTGCGAACGTGGACACAACCGCGCACAGCAGGAAGTAAAGCTGAGCCTCGAGCGCGAGAAACGCATTTAAACCACACAACGCCCTCGTTTTTTTTTTTGAGTTCTCTCGTAACCGACGGCCCACACGGGATATACGTGGCATAATTGCACGTGGCTCGTACCTCCCGACGCTTTTTATTCATTTCATTCCGACCAGATTGCTCGGCGCACATGATCCTTGTTTTTCCTTTTTTCTCGCTTTAAAGCAAAGATCATTCCAAAAAATGTTTTCTTCATTACTCGATGGTCGGCGATTGTGCGCAGATTTTCTTCGCGGACCGAAGAGACGATACGCAACAATTTTGCAGATACAAAGAATCAACACAATGACTTATCATCTTTGGATCTTTGGATCATATTTAGGATTAAATTGACCCATACAAAAATCTTGCAAATCATATTCATACATCGCTTTCCGGTTTTGTTTTCACCGCCCTTTACAAAGCTTTCTCTACGATGAAACCACAATCGGTCGAATAAATTTTTCATGGAGAAGCTTTGTGAACGGCGTTGAAACGAAAACGAGGAAACGATGTGCGAATATAATTTGCAATTGTTTTTTTTTCAATCCAACGAGTAAAATTGATACAGGGTAGAAGCTCGTGGGTTCCGAAGGCAGAGTTCTAAAAATGAAACGATTTCGCACGCGAGGGTGGAAGAAGCTTCGTGACCGGTGCGGGCCCGACGTTGAAACGGCAAAATATAATCGAGCGTTGGGTTATACGTATATGGGTGAATAGCGGGGATATAGCGTAACACAGAGGAGAGTCGCGGTGCCCTGGCAGATGGATTTACGGTTGACAAGCGTCATGTTCTCAGAGGGGTGGCGTACACGTTAGCTTTCCGGTCGATATTACGGTGTTCACGCTAGCCGGTGCGTCCCAACGCTCTATCGGTCTGGCATATAACGCTTCGGGCTCGTATATGCTCAATGCTCGCCACCGATATTGCTGGCCAACGTCGGACAGATGCGTATCGTGTAACTCGATGATTAGCAAGCCTGACAAACCGGCGTACCCGCTCGCTCGCTAACTCTCCGCATACCGGCGTCGCCTCTCACGATCCGTATACACATTCGCGTTTCCGCAATGACTCGTGCGCATCGCCCGCGAGTTACGCTCCGCGGGCGCGATCGTCGTTGCCTATGACCCGCGGACAACGCGTGCCATGATCCAAGATCGATCGTCCTGACTCGTATGCAGATGCGACGGAAGATCGCGCGCATTCTTACGAGGTTCCGAATTATGCGAGAGTACGACGGAAGAAAAAAATCGTCTCGTTGGTCAAGAGAAGAGAGTCGAAAGAGAGAGGCGTTGGTCAAGTTTTTCTCCCAGTGTCGAACTAGTTGAGACGATCAGGCCTGACTTTATCGAGTGCTATGTATTCGAGGGCTATCGAGACTAGAAACGAGGCAAATAGCCGGCTCTTATTCGGTGAGCTTACAAAGGGCGCGTGGCGAAAGGGTTATTAGGGGACGTACCAATTATGGGGTTGGAAGCCCGAAAACTCCGTTCATTACACAATAATAGTCTTGTGCAAACGACTCGACACGTCGAAGGATTGGAATTTGAAATGAGAAAAAGAAGGTGGGTCTTAAACAGTTTTTAGTCGCGTGTTGATAAGATTCATTTATTATTCAAATTAAAAGAGAACTGGACCAAAAAAATTGTTTATTGACCACTTGACTTGAGTCAAGTACTTTTAATTTTTCGTAGGTACTTCAAAATATATATTTTTTTCTTTACCAATATTTTTTTAACATTTCAGGTTAACGAGCAGAAAATGAGGATGAAAAACTTCCAATTAAATACCAAGGATTTTACATGTGGAAAACGAGAAGCAGGTTTCGCTGTGATAAAAAAATTCGGCCCAGAGTTACCGTGATAATCCCAGAAAAAATGATACGCACAGACAGACGGACCGGTCAAGAAAATTGCTTTTTTGAAATACTGTTGCATCGAAAAAAAATCTATTCGGGCCATGAATTTTGATGATAGATTGCGTCACACATATCGAGCCAAAAGTGAAAAATTCTCTTTTTTTTTCATTCCATAATCGAAAAGACTTGTTTAGTCTATGATATAAAAAATAAAAAAATTGTTTATTTTTTCTCAATTCATATCGACATCGTCGTTCGTAAAACGAGGGTAAGCGGAATATCTGAATGCTGTATCGACACACGAAAGTCGTACACCGTCGAAAGCTTCATTCCGGAAGGACTGTCATTGACCGATATTTCATTACATTTGAAAGAGTTTCTTCGGTCGTTTAGTTTCCACACAATTGTACGATAAACCGTTGTGCGCGTTTCGCTTTCTCTATTCAAGGGGGGGGTTTGTATCTTCCTCGTGCTATCGTTATCCCCTCGGCAAGTGTTTATATACGAGGGTGGATGCTGCTTGCACCAGGGGCGTCGATCAATAATACTAGTTGACTAGTCAGTGTGTTGGCAAATCTCGTTGACGATGCGCACGAATCTGTGCATAGTATAAATACACATAGAACCTGCCAGTCATTGTCGTCGAGCTTTCGACAACGAGAATGGAGAACGAAAGAAAACTAGTTTCTCGACGTTCCGCATTTGGAAGCATTGGTTGATATGATTGATAACGATTCTTCGTACAGACTGTCAGCAAAGAGCTTAAAGCTTGTATCATAACTTGCTTCCTTATCTTATGAACTGGACAATTTAGCTAACTTGGATTCACCCTCTTATTATTTTTTTTTTTATACCGCTAATCCATTTGATGTTAAAAATTTCGCAGTGTCACGAGCAAGCAGACACTTTTGTCAAAAAACAAAAAAGACGGACCGATGTAAAAAAAAATATAATAAACTCAACGCGTCAGTTCGAAGGCACAAAAAAAAAAACGATGTTTTGGAAAAAGAAATCCATTTTCGGCTACAAAGGTCTACTGCCGGGGTGTGTAACGCGAACGCGCGAATGCACGAAGACGTATTGGGCGAGCGAGTGAGAGAGGCCGATTCGCGTAGGAACACAATCAGCTTCGGTGCTTCACACGCAAATCCACACACAGTGTATACGGTGCTACTGTGTTAGGCGGTGAGGAATAGCGAGAGACAGGGGATGGATAGAGAGGCGGATAGGGGGTTTCGGAAAGAGCGACACGAAGAGTGGGTTGCTCTGGCTGTTGGCTGTGGCTCTCCGATATCGATTTCCAATAGCGGCATTTAGTGCTCTGTATATTCTGTCTGCTCCCATACGTGTCTGATACGCGCAAGAACGTATATACATATTCGGGGAATAGTGGAAAGCGACTGATGGCGATGTTGGTTACGCTATAGGGCCGCTGCAAATTGCAGTCAAGCGGGTGGACGTCATATAGGCAAATGCGGCAAGTGCTACAGGACACGGGGCAACGCAAATTCTTGTTTTTTTTTTCTTTTTTTTTTTTTCATTTACCGTAGACAACTCTTGAAATTCAAATAGTCGAGAATTAATGGTTTCGAGTCATGTCCGACAGCGAAGAAAAAATGAATATCCACTTCTAAGCAATCCGAAGAAAAAAGGACTATTCCAATATTCTGGTAAACATTACAGTTTCACAAATCAAAGCTTTGCAAGGTAGCAGGGTTGAAAACGTGTTCACCGAAATCATGAGCAATTTCTACCGCAATAATAAAAAAGTTATCGAAGGGAACGTTAGGAATTCACTCGCTAAACGAGCAAGATTAACTGTTACTAATGCGTTCAGAGATGTGATCTTTGCAGTGCCGCCTTTGAAAGAGCCGCGATAAGACGCCCCAAGGCGATATACGATCGGTAACGAATCAAATTTCATGATTTTCTTCATTCCGTGCTCGAGGATCGGTTGCAAACATCGAGGATGAGGTCCAGAGTCGACAGACTCGGATCGCAATTAGCCGACACAATGGCGCAGCCACCAAACTCCTCGTGAACCAAATCCGCCTTGGATAACGCGCCTATGATGTCGGACCATTGAAGGGATCTGGATTCGAGCTGATCCAGGGGCTTCGCTTCCGCGACTGCACTTCTGCTTTGCGTATTAATTACCGCTATGGAATCGTTATTGCATAGGGTATTTTTATCCGATGAAACTGGTGAGATCGTCGAGCCCTGCAGAGATTCGGGCACGGAAATGACCTTAAAGAAGACGAGGTTCTTGTGTCGTAATGTTGGTCGGCAACAGGGCAAAGGAGAATGGAGACCGAGGCCCGCTGAGACGAAGCCGACATGAAGACGACGGGAGAGAGAACCGCACCCCTTGTGCGCGCCTCGAGGAAGCTCATGATTATGAATGCCGGACCATCGACCCGCGGCTCTTCCTCGTCTTCTGCTGTGCTACCGACACATCGCTCTCTCTCTCTCTCCCTTCCTCTCTCTGGCTCTATCTTCCGCAGTATTCTGCATCGTACACAAGGTCCATCCAACGTTGCCGCCGTTCACGACGGACGTGCAAACTTGCCCCAGTTTCGGAATGAAGGAAGGAAGAGTGAAAACGATGCGAACCGAGAAAGAGTCGACAAACAATGGCCGTGCTCTCTGGCCTCGAGCGATAACGCCTTTCTCTAACTACCTATACATTTATAACAATAACCTTACTGCCAGGTATTTGCACCCTCGCTCGAGGGTGCAAATACCATAGTCGTCGACGCTAATATGCAACACTAACCTCGACTTTGGCGCCTGTTTAAAACGATTGTCAATTATGGAAACAGCTCTAGCAATCGCTTGTTAGACCTGTTTCTATAACCGATATGGTTTGGACAATGAGATTAAGGAGGATCGTTACATTCCCCGCTGAAAGGGAAACTCGGAGAAAATTCCGGAATTCCCGATCGTATGAAAATCGGGTCTTCCATGTGATTGATTTTTTTCACGTTTTTTTTTTCGATGGCAAGTATTCGAAACACGCCCGGAATTCAACTTTAGGCTCGGACTGTAACGAAGCGATTAAAAGTCACCAAGTCGACCGCTACACGATTATGCGCATTACATCCGAACGCTTCTTTGACAAGACGAGAGCTACTCGTCGTTAGTTTGTTCGTTCGAGTCGCGCTCGTTCCACCGTCGAATTGATGCCGGCATATAATCGTGTGGCACTGCGTTACATACCGAGTCCGAAGAGCGGGAATGGTACTGTCTAACGTAGTCGGGACCTCGGGTTCGGTAATCGATGCTCGGCGCCAATTAGTAAAACCACCCTACGCCAAACGCTTCGTCGAACAATGCACGCCGTCTGTGTACGACTACGGCTCGGCCAGAGACCGACGATCGATCGAATCCTGTCCTGGGGCGGTTCTGCCTCTTAGCATGCAACTTCATATCTTGAAATTCTCCGTCGAACGGCACGGAAGCTCATCGACGGCGCCGACGACAAAAGCTCGATAAATAATGCTTTCTTTGCGTACTCGAGACAAGTTTTTCACATGCCGTTGATAGTAAAAAGATCGTTCACGGAGTCCAGCAAAAGGTCTATGAGAAGTTCAAGATTATTCCCAGAACTTTTCCAGGACATTTACGACATAGTTGAGACCATTTTGGAATGGTAAAAATTAATGAAACTGCGAATAATAATATTGAATATCGGAAGTCGAAATAAAGCTTAAGGTGCTCAAAGATACCATTAAAGGTATCTGAAATTATGAAAATTACCATTAATGGTATTCGCAATTATAAGAATTATTGTGTTAAATTAAGAATATATTTTTCCACCTATTTTTCTGACATTTTTACAATTTCATTTAAAATTGTAAAAATGAAGTCGAAATGATAACATATGACTGGCAGTGGTTCGTGTTATTGAATCAACGACTTTTTCTTTACACGGTACGCTCGTGTAGTGCTTGTAACGTACGAGAGAGGTCGAAGAGCAACCGAAAGTAGGTATCTTTGCAACAAAGTTTGCCGGTCCTGCACCCGTCGTTGGTCAACGCTCCTCTCCACGGGGAGGAGGGAATTCGAGTCGGATATCGACCGGGAAAGAGAGAGAGAAGCGTACGACGAGCGAGATGAACGCGATGGATGGGGACCAAGAGCGATGTAATCTTCCGTGGGTGCGGCGAGGCCAAGATGAGCGAAAACGAAGAGGATAGCGTTACCGTGGTATTCCCTGGCGTGAAAAAGGTATTGCCTGGTAAAATAGTTATCGAGCTTATTGCGCGACGCTCCAACATTCGCCGACGGTCGACGATGATTCGCGGCTAAACGACGGAAGTACGAAAACTCTTTGGATGATTTTCGGGGCAACGCAATTGGCATTGCGTCTTCTTCGAATCTCCGAAATCTTCGAATTTTCTGGGAGTTAATGCGAAGAAGCAGTCTCGTCGGTAATAACGATCGCTAGACCTTAAAGTCACGGGAAGCGTCTCAGCGTAGGCGTGCCCGGGAGGGTAGCGAGTGAGCGCGATAGCCCTACGGGTGATGGAATGTTAATTAATTAGCGCTGCCGCGGCATTGATCACGAACGCCCCGGTACGTAACTCACGATGCTCCTGCCGCTTGGGGGATTCGCGAAACGAGATAGAGTTTCCAGGCTGCTCGATGGAATTTCAACTTCACGGCATCGCCGAGAGCGAAACGTTGACGCTGCAAGCGCGCGCGCGTGAAAATAAGCTCTCCGCAGCTTCTTATACAGAATCTTCGGCAAACTGTGCGAGAGAAATCGCCCGACTCTCCCGACTGCCGATCGCGTTTTACTAACGCTGCCCGAAGCTAATACCTTCGCCTGCCTTGAGCAGTCTCGCAGCTTCGTTTGTTCGCTAACGGATCTATCGCGTCTGATGCACCCATTCGATTCGCCGAGTCGTTGAACGAAGCCATTCGCGAATACCGATTGAAGATTTTTCTCCAAAACGGACTTATCGTAAAATCGGAATTTTTTTTTTTTTAACGAGTATTCGGAAATATTTTCGAGTCGACTTCTACTACAGAGAAGTTAGTTTACCAAGAAAAAGTTGGTTTTTTTTATTAATTTTTTTTCTCTCCGAAGCAGATGCGAATGAAGCAACGAAGAGTTTTCGGATACGCGTGTCGCGTTTACTCGATTAAGCAGCGGATTGGATTGGCTCGGAGAGTCCATCGTCTCGGCAGCCTGTAGCTAATGTCGAGCTGTCGGAGGGATGAGGCGAGCGAGGAGAGAACGCGGAAGTAGTATAGCTCTTCTCGCGCCTCGGGGTCGCCGAGTTGTCGACTCCATAGCCTACGAGATAGATTTAGTGTAGGTAGTTGTTCACTGTGATCCATAAGGCCGAGAGTAAGCTAATGGAATTTATGGCTTTGCTCTCTCAATCATCAGATTATTATTGAACAGGCTGCAGCTATCATTTTTGCCCATCTTATGTCCGATCGTCGTCATTACATTCGAAGAAATAAAACAAAATCTAATCGAGCAAAAAAAAGCTAATGGCTCGATGCCCTATTTCTTTGCCATCAAAAAGGCAATAAATTTTGCCATATAGATGTTTCGTCTTTTACACTTGGCCCATATAATTGAATGATATAATTAAAAAAAAAAATTCCCAAACCCAATTTTACGATTCTGGGTTTAGTTTTTTTCAGTATTTATAGATTCGAGCGAATCTCTCTTAGCGGTGAGAAAACAATCGCCGCCGTTGATGGGGATGAAAAATAGATGATGATTTTTTTTTCATATCACGGAATCCGCAGAGCTTTTCTACAACCAAGCTCCCCGTACGCTGTACACGGAGGAGACGAGTTGCCAATGCCGTTGCGCCACGAGCTTTTCTTCTCCACATTTCGCAAGCGAGCGCAGCACGAACCACCGTCGTACGGTAAGTTCCTGCACGAGGGTATTTGGCCGGCAGCAGTGAAGCTAGATGACGCACACGACCGCCGGCGTCCTACGACGACACCTACATCCGAAGAGCCACGCTGGTTCTACCAACACACACCCTCTGTGCCTCTCTATCTGCGTTCTCATCCGCCAACGCGCGAGGGGAGGGGGGGGAAGTCCGCTGGCGTTCCCTTACCCGTCTCAACCCCCCCGAGAGAGATCTCATCATCACGCTACCACCCTCCCCCGGAGGAATCGCGTAAGTGTGAGAAGGAACGACGGCGTGGACCGCGCGCAACCCCCTTCAGGAAAGTCAATACCTTCCGCCATGATCGCACCTTTTCAAATACCTACCGCGCGACAGCTCCACCTCGCAGATTTTTACCACCCGCCAACGCAATACCTTTTTTTTTCCACCTCATTTTATCTCGGTAAATTTTACTCTTTCGTCGTGTATAAATTTCACATAGAAACGCAACGGTCGAAGATAAATGGACTCCGGAGAGAGAGAGGGAAAAAAAGGAATGGGTTACGATGAAAGAAGTATAAAAGTGTTAATTAAACTAGTCGAGTGTAAATTAGATTCGTTTTCAAGCTTTTCCTCTCAAGAGCGTATAACGAGAGAGGGAGAGCCGTCGAGGAGGGAGACGGGAGAGGGGAAAGAGCGTATAAAGCTAAGAGAGAGAAGGAAACGAGCTTGGCCGGATAACGTCGCCGTCGTCCCCGTCGTCTGGGTTATCGAGATACACGACGTGAATTTTCCACCGGGGTTTTCTTGGCCGCTTCCATCCTCTCTTATATTGGTTAAAATTTTACCAGCCACGCTCTGCCCGTTACCGGCTATGGGCTAGTCTGGCTTCAGCGGGTGTTGGATTTTTCCTCATTTTTCAAAGTGTACCAGAACGACGGCGGGCGGGAGGAAAGACGGCTACCGGTCGACGCTCGTTTTGCCGTGGTATCGCGTCACGTTGCATTAGCGAGGCGTTGAGGTGCCCTACGTCCTCCGGGCTTTCTCCATTCCACGTTTCTCTCTGTCTTCGTCGTCTCTTTTACTGCCGTCCTATATAAAACCGTACCATCCGCCAGCGCTATAAAACATCCAACCACTCCTAGCCCACGGTATCCCACGACCATCGGCCTCGTTCGCCGCTCAAGTTATAGAACGTATCCCAACGCCCCCCCCCCCCCCCCCCCCCAACCCCCCCCAGCAGCGGGAGCAGCCCCAGCGTTTCAACCCAATTTCGCCCAGAAAGCCCGAAGTACTCTCTATATGATCCCGAAGGAATCGACTCGTCCTTCTCGACCGAGGCCATTGCTTCTCTCTCCGCATAGTCGACTTCGTACATATACTTTCTTTCATCCCCTCTTTACGCAACGATTTCGTGCGTTCGACGAACTTTTTCCTGCGACGCGTGATCATTTTGTTTTAACATTCTCGGAGAACTTGAAGAACTTAGCCAAGTACTTGAAAATCATTGATTACTAAAAAATTCTTCATTCGTCTTTTCGTGGTCGAGGCTACGATTCATTGTTCCGAAAACAGAAATGTTCGTTTTGCTCGAGAGAAACGTTCTTGAAATGTAATATCGCGCTCAAAATTCATCGGATTTCGTGATATCACGGATAGCGATGATAACAGCGAAATGAAGGATACAGGCAACGCGCCTTTGTACGTGAAGCCGAATGTGAGAATTAACACGCCGGTTTACGATTATAATACATTGACGCATTGTTTGGACAAACGCGCGTTCGGAATAGGCGGGGGGGCATCAATGCGAAACATCGAGCATGGCCTGCAACGTTGTGCCACTGTCTATGACTCAGAAATTATGTTTGAATAATCCGACTACTCCGTACGCGCGGATTTGCGGCGGCTGCTGCTCGTATACCGGACACCCGAATTGCTCTGTTTCCGCAGTCCATGCTTTAGGGCCAGGCAAATTCGCAATTTGCAACAACATTGATCCGTTCCGGCAACATTAAAAAGTGTACATTCACATCGAATCTGGTCTATCGAAGTTATTGAATTTTCGAGAATCCTTTCGCGAAATGCGAGGGCTTTATGGTTTCCGGTAGAAGTTTCGAACCCGAACATCGACGTCGAAACAATCAATGAAACATAGAACGGTTTGTAATTCAATTGGCTTTTCGTCGACAATACGATTCGGAACAGAAAAAAAAAAACGGAATTTTCTCGAAAAACGACAAGAACGTCAATTCTCAAGGGAATCGTCTGTAACATTGGCACGACAAAGCACTCCCGTCAATTTGCATGAGGCATACAGACAGATAAAAAGAAATAAAGAATTGAGAACAAAAGACCCTGTGCTGTTCTGCCGAGTGAATATACAATATATAAGGTGGGTCCCTACAGCGCTGGGCTCTCCGACCTCGTGACACATAGCCCGTGGCTGTATGGATACGACTGCAAGTTGGTAGTGGGTACGTCACGAGTCGCGACACTAGCTTCCAGCTAAAGGGACTGAAAATACAGAGACCGTCGGAGCTCGTCCGAGATTATTCGAAGGATCATTGAGCTCCGAAATCGAGGTATGAAATTAAGATGAATCAATGATAAGGCATCGATGTTCTGCTGTCTCCGACGACACCATTACAGGAAACCGATCAATTTTCCAGTACCCGCAAAAATGAATTCTTCACATAAGAATATGCTTCTATGTACGAGAAAACTGCTGAAACAATATTTATTCTTGCAGGCAAAAATACATCTGTAATTGCAAGAATGCGATTCTTCGAGTGAGCGCATCGAATTCGCACGGTTCAGTATGATTGTGGTGGAGCTTGTATGTATGGAACCGAATGCGGATAATCAATAAGCACACGATACGAAACGTTGCGGTGATACGGTGATTCTACACCGTTGTTTACACTGTAAGGAAAAAACGGGAGGATCCACATTTCCGTCTTGGACCGCGAATAGAGGAATCCGTCAATCAAATTCTTCTTGTTTGAAATTTACGGAAGAGCTGGGCAAAAGCTGTAAGGGAAAGGGGGCAGAATGGTATGAAATAGTGAAACAGAATTCCCTGTATGAGAGAATTAGGGCGAAATGGGACAAGGAAAAGTACCATCGAACCGCAGAAGAGTCCTTTAATCGCAGAAGAGTTATTCGATTGTAAGAACCCCGATTTCGGGAGATGGCGCATCGGTGAAAGGGCAGTACTGGATCCGTTCGTTTTTTTTAAGGGGTCCCTGAACGGAAGCGAATCGGTGGCCACTTCCGGCACAGTGGCGCGGAAAGTCGGCGGTGTAACTGGTTACGATACTCGCATACACAGCAATACAGAACCGACATCGTTACGAGAGTGACTGCTCGTTTAAGTAACGCTACGGTGCATCGTGACCGCAGTGGAGGATCATTCGAGCGTTGGCGTACACGGGCGTGTGTGGAATTCGAAGAAAAACCCCGGATGGTAAAAATATTGTCAGGGCGAAAGGATCGATTGACGATGGAGAGTGTTTTATTTTTTCAGTTTGATGGCTGTACCGACGGGTGTCGTTCTCGATGAGGACGTCGGTAGCTCGGTAAAATGCCGGAAAGTGGTAGTGCGCAATGTTTGACTCGAGAGAAAGCGCAGGAAAGCAAAAGGGAAAGGGGGTAAGGGATAAGGGGTAGCGAGATGAAAAAGCCGGGTGTAGACAAAGCGTCGTAAAAGGGATGGAAGCCGCTACGAGCGGGACGGATGAGAGCGCACTGGTGCAAGTACGACAGAGATAGAAATGGATGTAGGCAGTATCGTGGCGGCGACTCGGGGAATGTGGAGACGATGCACATAAGGCCAACGAATGCTGCAATGCGGCGATGTCAGCGTTTTAATTGAAAACGTTACCCACCTTTGCCGCGTTTCATACGTCCGCGCTCTCTGTACGTAGGCTTTTGTCGTGTGGTTGCAGATTCAGGTTTGTATCTAATGCGAAGAAAAAAAAAGCTAAACTTTCAATGGACTTGCAGAACGAAATAATCGTTATGTCCGTCTGAAAAATATTTCGACGCCGTCCACAAAAATCGAGTGCTGAGCTCCGAAGGATATTGAGGGTCCGTGAGACCCCGTGGCCCAAAATATTTCAAGTAATTCTGATTGGGGGGAGAGAAGAAGCCAAAATATTCTAAGGGGATCAAAAATTTTAAGAGATTTTAATATTTATTCCCGGGCCTTGAATGGGGACTTACAATATTCACCACGGCATCGGTGGAGCCTTTTCTATAATGTAAGCAAATGCACTGCGTAGTTATCATAGATACAGTCCTTTTGTTGAACGACACGCGGAGGAGGGCAGGATTGTAGGTGCTTCGTACGCGCAGAGGGTGGAATGAAGAGGCGAGAGCTACACGAACGAGAGACGGTTAAGGGGGAGAGCAAGAGTGAGAAAGTCTCATTGTTTACAGTAATGAAGGCGTAAATAAGTGATGAACAGAGGGGCGAAGCCGTCTCGATCGATCGAGACGAGGAGACGGGTATACCGGTGAAGCTTTTTCTCTTCTTTTTCCTCACCCGCCACCTTATTCGACCCTTTGAAAAAGAGCATTTATGTCCTTTAGCTCTTCCACTTGCTCCGACCAAGTGTCGAGTAAATTCTTAAGCTCGCGAGCGGAAAAAAAACTCTTTCGAACGAGTGGCTGCGAGATATTATCGAAAATATCGAAGTTCATATCGAAGATCCGAAGCCAAACTATTCGTCCTGTGATTGGTTGAAGCCGGTACAGTCCTGAGTTTGATCAAAGAAAAGGTAAAAGGTCGAGGTCGCGTTGAAAATTGGTTTAGGTCGTCACCCGTGTACTTCGATTTTAGAGAACAATTGCCATTGATTCGTGTTTGGCGCAGAAAAATACAAGAACACGAATTACAGCCCTAAACTCGCGAGCGCAGTTGCAGTTTCAGAAGACGTTTCCGCGCGCTCCTTGCAGTTTTGAGTTGAAAGCTTCGGTTAAAGCGAATTCTCCGACAGACGATTTAGCTCAGTGCGAGCTATTTTCTCAAGGATTTAACAAACGCAACGACTGGCCGAGTGTCCATAATCTTTGCGACGAAAGTCTCAGACACTTTCTATCTTGTTCTCGAAATAATCGTTTAGCCGAACGAACGAGGGCCCGTATGGCTGGTTGCGCGCCGCAACCGGCGGCCATCAATGAAACGCGAGAATCGTAAAAGCGACAAAAAGAAAACGTAGCCGAGCGCGATAAGCGATAAGCGCCGCGACACTCGCGGGCCGTGATACACTTATGCAACAAACGGCGCTGCTTGTTTGTTTCGTTTCTCTTTCGAATTTCGATGGAAAGCGGATCGGAAGATCGCGAAAGGTGAGCATCTCCAAGATGCGCGTGTATCAACGAGCGCGATTCGCCTTCAAGATTCGTGTAATATCGCGATAACGATAACGATCTCAATGAATTTTGAAAGCTGCGCAGCATCGGATATTCCGTTCAACGAAAATCGCGAATTTTCAACTGGAGTAAGTTCGCTATCGCGATTATTCCGAGAATTATATGTGTACTTTGCGCCGTCGGTGTCGCTGGTATAATCCGTATATATTTGCTGGAGGAGAGACGCGTCCGGCCGTTACGTATGTAACGCGCGGCTAGTTGGACGTCGTTGGTGTGTCACGTGAATATATAAGATAGCCGGGCGCGGGAGGAGCTACGATGCGCAGCAAGAGCGAACTTGGGTGATAGACGATCCGTAGAAGCTTCGTGCGCGAATAACACGTAGACGAAAGATTAACATACGAGCTCGCAGCGCTTACGTCATGGTTAACAGGGAGAAACAGTCACGGATATCATCGAGAGCATCTTGACGCTCCACCGGCTAAGCATTCGTCATATTATCATCCTAGACAATATCGAGTTCCGATTCTCCTTCGAAACTCTTTAGATTCCTTCAGCTTTACAATCTATCGAAGGTAACAACGATATTGCTCGAGATTTACCTATGTAAGAGGAAGAATCAAGGATATAGGAAAAGGGACAGGATTTTAGGGCCTTAAAAATTCATTGAGGTCCACCGATGTCCACAACACTTTCCCACTAATTTCGAGACGAAAAAACTGATTCGTTACACCCATTTGGAAAATTGAAGTGAAATGAGACAAATGGGGCAAAATGGACCGTGATTCAATGGCATTCGAGTAAAAAAAATCGGATTCGTTTTTATTCTAACAACCGAGTTTTGCAATTGAATTGACTGATTTTTTTTGTGTTATTTCATTTTTATGGGCGATAAGTAAAATATTCTCGTTCAGAAAATACGAACTTTAGGTGTTAGTCCATTTTGCCCCATCGGCGCCGATGCGCAGTTGCGTCGCGTAGCTCGGCGAGTATTGTGTTCCGTGCGCGCGTACGAGGTAATCGCGATAGCTAAAACTTGCGATATCCGAGCTATGGACGAGTGTATTAGAGTAAAATCCTCGTGCTCGTAATATGGAACGGAAGTGACTATCACGCGGACCCGCAGGGCTCGGTCCAACGTGCGCCACTTGGCACTCGGCGTTGAGCGCAACGAAATTTTCCTTGTCGTCGCACGAAAGCGCTCCTACGCGCCTACGTGCGCGTATTGTGCAATCGACCGGAGTCTCCTGCTGTCGAGTTTGTACGAAACGCAACGTTTGTACGAGCGGCGGACTACAACAATTCTCGAAACTCGATTGTCCGAGCTCTCGCGTATCTCGTGTGTACACGAAGACACGCGTATATATTAGGAGGACCGGTCTGTGTCGGTGGTTCGACTTCCGGTGACCTGAAAAGTTTTATCTGACAGTGTCTTATCCGAAGGAGTTCATCGCGACGCGCGAGTTAGGTACGAGCACGCATTTTTCTTCGTGCGAATGCGCCATCAGTGCGGAAAAACACTAAGAGAATCGAGAGACGCTGTAGCGTTTTCGACGCTGAGTTACTTGAAAATAGTAGGTTCTGGCACAAGTGAGGAAAGTGAGCGTTTTCACCGAAGTTTGATGGTCAGAAATTTGCACGAGGTGAAAATACACTTCCTCTCGGGTGGCATATGCTATTTTTTTCCGACTACGTTAAAATTGACCATATTTTTGTGCCTGCAACAGCCCACCGACTTGCCAGCTTCTTATTTACCCTAGGGCAGAAAATTGCACAACTACTGCAACTTGTTGCACAATATAGATTATTTTTCCCGACTACGCTGAACTTATTAGGGGAGAGCGGGGCAGAACGGCATACCGGGGCAGAATGATTTGCGGCACAATAGGACCACGCCATAGTGGGATAGGGGCAAAATGGAACAGCAAAAGAAATCAACTTTGATGGTGCCGTTCCTTGCCTCATTTCATCCTAATTCTATCATACAGCGGCGCTGTTCTAATCATTCCATACCATTTTGCCCCGCTCTTCCCTATCATTCCTGCAACCCCGATGCAAAGTTACCGATTCTCGATCAGCGGGAGGAAAAGTAGCTGACGAGCCGTTGCCGATTTCTGCAGTCGGGAAAAGAATAGCGTATGCCACTCCGAGGGGAGATCGTTTTCGTCTGAATTCCCGTCCTCCTCTCGCTCGGGCATCAAACTTGGTATGTTTCGTCCGTATTGTTGTTATTCCAAAGCCCAAGATGCGCCCGAGTAATCGGTCGACGGGCGCCCGAGATGCGATAGCGCATCGACACTCGCGCTCGAACCGCGCGAGCGCTTTAGCCGCTGCGGCAATGCGCTCTCGCGAACGCCGCTATAAACTGCCGCTCCGACGCTAAATATCTCGACACGGCGATAGAGATAGGTATATAACCTCCTCGCATAGCCACTCTCGGGAATGGCATGCACGCCCGACGAGTTCTCGGAGAGTGTTCAAGACCGGACTCGCACTAAATATACCACTGACGAATTCGTCGAGCGTCTGCGGCGAGATTTTTATTTAAAAAACAAAACAAAGAAGAAAAGAAGAAAATCAGTTACACGCTCGTCGTATGATTCAGCAAAAGCGTCTCATTCGACGAATGTTTGAAAGCTCGGACTTTCTCGCTCTCGGAACGTACGTGACGGAGAAGTGGGCAACGCAGTCGGAGCGAGAGTTTTCTGCCTCGCAAGCGTAAACATATACGCGAGACGATTGCGAAGGTTTCTCGTATCGAGATGACGAGAGCCATGCGCGATGTATAAGGCATTGGCTCCCGCGAGTCCATACACTAATATTCATAGCTGCGCAAGCTTCGGGACGACGTGGCGACTATTTTCGAATACACCGCGCTCTGTTTATCTGGCCTGAATCGAGTTATATGGAGTTACGAGTTCCAGAAGGCGATAGTT
Source organism: Ischnus inquisitorius (assembly GCA_963924025.1). Taxonomy (NCBI): domain Eukaryota; kingdom Metazoa; phylum Arthropoda; class Insecta; order Hymenoptera; family Ichneumonidae; genus Ischnus; species Ischnus inquisitorius. The sequence continues at coordinate 13,757,898 of OZ001254.1, read as the reverse complement.
CCACGAATAAGAGATACCGCTAATGGCATAGCCGAAGCCGAAATGTCCAAAGCTTCGCGACGATGGGAACGAGGGAAGGATTCGATTGTAACGAAAGGCGATGCGAGAGAATCGTACAAGCGCGCTCCAACTTTCTCGTTACTTTCACGATCGGTAACAATGAGAATAGCGATTCGCGCCGCTGTGTGTTACAAGCTCGTTCGCTCGTCGCGATCGTTCACTCGAACGCATCGGCCACATGTGCGCAATCGAACTTTTACCGATTCGGGACACTCGAAGAGCGCACCGGAATCTTCGCATTCCGTCGTGTTCGGTGAAGGTCAAAAAAATGCTAAGACCAATGGTCAAAATAAATAGAACAATAACGATGTTTTTTTTACTTTCGACACTAATGTGCAGCACAGAACCAGCTCTCGAAGGAACAAAATAGAGCTCGAGGGTTTCAAAGATATACGGGAAACATTTTAATTTCCTCTCGTGAAGATTCCGTAGAAAGATGAGAATTTTGAAAGATAATCGAAATAATAGTTTCGAGCCAGCCTACACGAAAAGCAGCCACAGTCGCGCGTCGCACCGATGTAGGTTACAAACGGCGGGACGTGGCTATCGATTTCAGTGGTCGGGTATATACACGAGCATTGTGTGGAATGCGCCTTATACATTATGCTCCGGCGACGCCGCGAACGCCACGGGAGCATAATGTACACCACCAACGCCCGGCAACGACGAGCGGCTCGGGACATTGCGTCTCGTCGGCCGAGAGTGTGTGGGAGCACTAGCGTGAGTGATCCGGATCGTACCGCGCGCAGACCCTCGGCTTGGGAACCGCACTCTCGCGACGCTTGCAACGGAATAACCAGCGATAAGTTGCGCTCGCAAGTTAAAACGCTATATGTCGACGCGAGGAGGGACCGAACCGTGAAAAGGCGCGAATTTGAGCGATTCGTTTGAAAAATGACTGTTAATGCAAAATCTTTGACATTCTACCCCTGAAAAAAACTATTTACTATCGGGCTCGCAAAATAGGGAAAAGTGGGGCAAAATGGTCCACTTAAATTCATGAAATCTCATCGATATGAACTATTATCGAATAATAGTCTAATGAATTTCAGTTCTTTTTTTTCTTTATTGTCTGTTTTAGCGAAAAAAATTAATGTTTTTTGGAATCCCATTAATCGCCGTTGCTGATTTGTTTTTCAGGGCAGCAGTCGATCAATTTCGTCCCAGAGTTTGAGACGGGCGACTGTCCCGGTTTCGTCCCGCTGGCTCATTATGCCCGACCTTCCCCCTGCACGGTTCGTCAACGGCGGCGAGCGTCTCGACACATCGATGGAATTCGTTGTCCTTCTCTCCTTGCGTTTGAATATTTGAATATTTCGTCAATTAAGGCCCTCCATTTACATAGGTGAGACACGGGGGTTACCAACGGCCGCTCGACAAACGATTCTTTACATTCGTCTCGATATATATCTCGGACTCGAATCGCAGAGATGAGAAAGAGAATCGATCCACGAAACTCCGAGTTGAAAAAAAAAAAAGAAAGTAAAGCGGGATTCACAAGAGACTTTATATACCATCGCGGGCTCTCCTGAATGTCCGCATTAATTAAAAGTTATGACCGAAAAATTATCCCACGAAAATTCAGTGTCTCGAAGGTTTTGTCGTCGGGAGCCGCGGAAACGAGGCAACTTTTCCAACATCAACGAACGCCCCATCCGAATGCTAATTATTATTGTTCAATTAAAATCCCTCGGCGTGACTCGCCGTTCTCGAAACATCTTTCAGGGCGTAACGCGATCGACATGACAAAAAAAAGTAGAGAAGGAAAAAAAAATTTGACCGTCGAAAGAAAATATACGTTGACCTCTGAGCCCCCGGTCGCAGCTCGACGTGGAAGACGAGACCGAGGTGGGCAACGCCGTTTCGACTTCCTGTGTAAAAGAAAAAGGAGCGGTCTACGCGAGGAACAGGGCGCGGAAGCGGATTTACATAAAATCGTAAATACAAAGAGCTGTCCGTTCGTTCGTTGTGTAATCAGAGGACATTTGCATCCGCGATCCGAGAGCCGGGTCGTTTGTGATCCTATTACTATTGTATATGGCGAACGGGACCGTCGACGGCGCGGCGCGTGAAGTCCCGACGACGCAATCTACGCAGCCGAAAACGTTCGGTGACCTTCGAAACGTTTTTTTTTTTTCTTTTTTTCGGTGAACTTCCGGTGAGCGATAAAACTCTCGTTATACTGCCGTGACAATTATCGCGTAAGCGAAACAAAAAAAAAAGACATTTTTTTCAATATCACGCCCACTCAGGAGTCTCCATTCGCGTTTTTCGAATTATCCGTTCCAATGTCTTCCAAAAATTGTAAATAATTCACGAGGAAAAAAAAGCTCGGCACAGAAGAACGATAGCGATGTGGAATCGAAAGAGTAGTTTGTACGTGAGATATCGGGCATGTTCCGCGTTTAACGGGCATTAAAATGCAAATGCGTGCAAGCAGTGATTTACGAGGGCCACGGACGCGTCCGGTGTCGAAACGATGCGCGCCTTTCAGAAGCGCTTTACGAACGCTCCGCGCCACACGAGAAGATAGGATCTTGGCTTTGGGTCCTTCGGCATGATTCGAAACGCCGTTGTCGCGCGATACAATGGCTCTTCGATCGGGGTTAACGTTCAGGGTGGCCGCCGAATCGGACGAAGAAAAATCTCCGACGTGTCTCTGATATTTTCGAATGTCTCCCTGATAATGCGTTCACGGTCGGAATGCTCGATTATCAATAATTCTCCCAGATTTGTGAGCATGATCTCAAATTTTCGCCTCATGTTTTTTCATTTGTCTTCGAAAAAATTGTAAAAAAAGAAAAAGTTTGACCACAATTATTTTTCGAATCGCTTCGAATGTTTTTCCGAGGAACATTTAATTCCTTGACTTTCCCGACGCTTCGGAAATATCCGACTTTTTGAGGTATTCCGTGAAAGTGGCCATCCTATGTTTGACGTAAGGTCTCCATCTGGTAGTGGAAATCTTCGGCAGATATTTTCTTTAACATGATTAATCGAGTGATCGCTGTTTTTTTTAATTAGCAACTCGATCGCGACGATTGCGGGGACGGGAAAGCCTCGTCTGTTGGTGCAAAGATGGAGAGAAAGAGAGAAGGAGAGAGTTAAATCGAGCAGACGTTGGCGTCGCGACGGCAGGCTCCCACCGATGCCGTCATATCGACGTTGCCTGCGGTACACGTACCAAGAGTGTGTGAGAAAGAGGGAGAGTGTTTGACGGGGGTTGCGGCGGAACGGCGAACTTACGGGTGGGGTAAAATTTCGAGTGAGCGAGATGGGAGAGAGAAAGATCGAGAGTGACCGTGGGAAGAGAGAAGGAAGAGTGGGGAAAACTACTTGTTGCGCTCAGCGAGGCGCCCCCGCGACGAGCCACAACGGCTCTTGGTCGACGACGAGGCGGCGCGGCTCGCAACCCGACAAAAATAGACGCGTCCTCGGCGACGCAACAGATACCGCGACGAGTGAGGGTGAGACGATCGAGAGTGATGTGAAAAAATGACCCGATGCGTTTGAAAAACGGATGATACGAAGAGGAAAAAGAAAGAATAAGAAAAATTACCTGTATCTGATGACCAGGATTGGAGATGTGAAGTTGCTGCGCCTGATTGATCTGAAGGGTCGAAGTGCCGGGTCCCGAGGGTGGCCTCGGCGGTGTCGAGCTGGTGAAGGGTCCCTGAGATCCGCTCGGATTCGGTCCGCCGCCTTGCGATCCTCTCGGTGGCAATGGATAACCCGGACTGCCGTGATTCGGCATAGATCCCGGACTGCCGTACGGCGAATACTGTTGCTTGTAAGCGCCAGTAGGACCGAGCATATTGGGTTTGCCGCTCGTCTGCTGTGGCCTCTTCATGTCCGCCAAGCTCGAGAATTGAGTTTGGACGAATATGTCGCTGCCCTGCGGCTGAAAACCGCCCGGTGTGCCGTTGTTCTTGTGATAGGAGGCGGTGTTCGTCGCCGATGGATTCTGATTGCCCGGACCCGGACCGTTGCTGCCAGGACTGCCGAGATAGTCGTTCGTATTGCCGAATTGTGAGAATTCGGCGTACGGCGATCGTGCCGTAGGTCCGCGCGACGCGCCGGTCGGAGCCGATGCGGGATTGAAAGCGCCAAGGCCGAGCTGTTGACTCTTGTGCTGGTGTTGCTCGGCCATGTGCTTCAATTTCTGGGCGGCCGGACTCATCTCGGACTTGAAATCGAGACCGGTGTAGGGCAAACGGGCCGGTGAGTATTGCGACGAACCACCGAGCGCACCGGGACTAGAGTTCGAACCTATACCGGCACCGTTGTTGCTCGACGCACCGTTGTTCGCGTGCTGATGAACCGCGTCCTTGTCGTCCTCGATTTTGATTTGACCGTTGTTCGTGGAATTAACAACACCGGGACCGTTCACTCCCGTGCCACCGTTACCACCCTGGGCGCCACCACCGCCACCGTTGCCGCCTCCACCGTTACCACCGGGTCCTCCCGCCACGAGAGTCTCGACGCTCTTGTCCTCGAAATCGAAGTCTCTCATGAATTCCGGATGAAAGTCCGAAATCTCCGATATCAAATCTTTGAACGCGTCCGACGTTATTATCTCGTCGCCCGTGTCGTCGCCGATAAAGTCCGACAGACCCGGAAAACCAGCACCGTTCGCCGCGGCATCTTTCTCCAACGCCGCCGCGCACTGCTCGAGATCGGGAAACTCGTTGTCGGGCTCTTGTTTGCACTCGACGAGATTGCCGATATCGACGCATCCGATACTACCCCCACCCGCGACACCGCCGCCCTGACCGCTCGATTGCGATCTCGACGCCGCGGGCGCCGGCGTCACGTCCGGACCCGATTTCGGCGACGACGACGAATTCACCAGATCGCTCTTCACCGACGCGTTCGTCAGGGCTTTCACCGTCACGTTCGTCGATATCTGCTGGGCCTGCGAATTCGCCGCCGATGTCGTGAACTCGAGTTGCTGAACAATCTCGACGGAGAATTTCGTCAGGCCCTCGTTTCCGCCTCCGTTTCCACCGCTGTTCCCGCCGTTGTTTCCACCGCTCTGCGGACCCGGACCTCCCGCGTTCGCACCGTTTCCCGATTGATGCTGCCCGTGACCGTGATGCGATCCACCACCCGCGCCCGATGGCGCCTGCTGATGCTGATGCTGGCCCTGTGTGCATTGCAACTTCACCGGCGGCTCGCCGAAACCACCGTCGCCGCCACCTCCGCCGCTTGGCTCCAAGTCCTCGGCGGTTCTCTTCAGAAATTTCTGCTGCTGAAACAAAACAACACATTTTTTACGATTAACAACGTGAAAAAAATGCATTACACTTGAATTCAATTCTTTCTGCTTTTCTGATCGAAGACAATTTTTTTTTTGATCCATCGACAAAAAATCAACCATATTATCAGCGAGTAAGAGTTGGCTCGCTGGCGCACAACGACGCGATTCTTTTTTTGCAATGAGCCGATCGATGGTTCACCGCGACTGTCGATACTCGAGAATTTTTATAAAGTTTTTTCTTCGCCCAGTTTGGAAGATGTACAAACTACGGCAACTGCTGCTTCGTGCAGTTGTTACAACTTGGTCTCGTTTGGACGGGGAAAACGCGTAGCACGCCCCGTCGGCCTCGACGAGCTGTAGAAATCTCGACAAACGATTCGCCGCCTAAATTAAGCGACTCGCGGTGCGCGGCACGTGAGCTTATGCGTGGCGCCTGTAACCGGCTTTGCGATATAACGTCTGAGGCCCGTTACTCCCGACAAACTCGCGTTAACCGTCCACAAAGCACACACTATTAGTTGAGGAGGATGTATCGCTACATTCCCGGCAAAAAGCGAGAGTCGACAAAGATTTTAGAGACTGCGATGCAATAAAAATCATCCGGTAACCTAATCAATTTTTTCAGCCGAAGCTGATTGAGTCAAATTTTCAAAGAATATTTTTTATTTTTTTAACATTTTTTTGCTATTCTCGTTTTTTGATAAATGTTGACACGAAAAACGAAAATCAGAAGAAACGCTGAAAAAAATAGATTCGAATAGATGAACGGATCGAATGCTGCGAAAAAAATAGTTTACCGAATAATCCATTGAATGATTTTTTGAAAAAATTTGTTCATCACTTTTTGCCATTATTATAATGTAACATTAATTTTCTCAGGACATTCTGCATGTTCGATTCTTTCTTCGAATTTCATTCGGTTGACGAGTATTCGAAATTTTCTCCGAATTCGACTTTTGGCTGGGACTGTGACGATACGCCCTCCTTAATTTGTATGTCTACATGTAACGCGTACACGTGCCATTTGTCTCGTTACATTAATCTTTTGGCTGGTAAAGCGCGCATCGAGGTAACATATTCGTCGACACACGGAGAAAAAAAATTCGTTGCCAGAACCAACTTCGGCGCTGGGAATTAATATTAGTTAGTACGACTAATCCATTTGTTGGGTCAACCAATTCGTTTGTTTGCCTAAGAAATTTATTGGTTCTTCCAACTAATATGAGCTTTCCAGCCGCGCAATTGGTTCTGGCAACTAATCTTTTTTTTTTCTCCGAGCAACGAAACGATTCGGCGATTCGCGATGACAATGGTTGACGATTGCGCGAGGGCAAGCATGGATTAACGGAATATCGACGTTGCGAGAAGAATAAATAGAGTTTGGATATCGAAATGTCTATATCGGGCACGACTCGGGTGGAGTTCGATGAACCGATTATGTTTTGGCCAACTTTTCGGCTTTATCCGCGTCGTGCGCGCGCGTCGTCTCTCTCGCCGAACCTAGATTCTGAATCAGTCGACTATTTTCAGAAGCCGCGAACCCGCGCCCGCGGCGTTCTCTCATTCATTGCCAGAAAATAGCGTATTTCATCGTCGCGCGTGCAGGCTCCAAGTTCGAACGAGCGAACTATAACGATAAGCTCATTAAGGATGAAATTATTGAGTTATTCTCAGATGCGAGTTGCACGTGCGTCAGTGAAATTTTGGACGTTAGCCCGATTGATTCTCGCGGAATCGCGAAAAAAATGAAATATAACAGCGAGCCAAGTATCAGTTTAGCCTCGCGCTGTATCGATCGTAATGAGGCAACGCGAGGCATCGGCGCAATCTCACATTGTCCGGTGAAGGTTCGGCGAAAGATTCATACAGGCAAAAGACAAAAAAAGTATCGAGACTCGGACGATAGAGAACGGCCCCAAATTTGAACAGCTATTCATTCATGAAGAACAAATTTTTTCTGAGAATAACCGATACCAATGTTGAGCTTATAGTTTCTTGTTTTCAAAACGTATCAAATGGACAAATGAACTCCTGCCGGACCACCCGATCTCTCTGTCGTTTGTCTCAAATCAAAATAAAAGAATAGAAATCGCCGATCGCGACAACAGCCGATGTCGATGCTTTCGAACAAAGTAACCAACGTTCGTTATCAACGCACATACACGAATAGAAAACGACACGGAGAAGAGTGTCACGCGGACGGCGGTGAGCTCGTCGGGGTTAATAAGATGCGTACGATCCGCTCGCCAACGTTCGAGAGCTTCCGAATTGGCGCGCACCGCCTTCGCTCGACCGTCGAGAATCCGATAAACTTCACATTGTAAGGAAAAAATGCCGGATTCCGAATTTTCCGATATTACGAAATCGCCTTGTCGTATCGTTGCCGGTTTTCTCTCAATATATCGATAAATGAGAGCGATTTGTAGGCCGAATAAAAAGTTCGCAAGTGTCGAACACCGTTGGCGCGTTATAACGCTCTCGAACTTCCAGACGCACTTCCCTTGACATGCAAATCTGAATAATTATAATAACAAATTCAGACTCGAAGAGAACACACGGCGATCACGTGATAACGTGTCTTATGCGTATAACAGTAGCGTGAGAGCCCCAAAGCGAGGCGAGCCGGAGAATACGAGACTGCGATATGCCGAATCCTCGAATTAATACTCGAGACGAGTATCCAATTGGATTTTCGGTCCCAGTCGTATTGTTCGTCCCGGGTTTGAAGAATGTTGGCCGCGGTTACGGAAAACCGGAAAAAATCAGGAAAGTAAAAAATCGGTTAGGGAATCAAGAAGAAGTCATAGAAGAACGCGTCAGGAAAAAAATTAACTGTCGACGAACCTTCAAAAATGAATAAAATCACTTGCAAGAAAAACTTGAAAAAAAAAAAAAACATTCATAATTTTTTTTATATTTATTTAAACATTTTTTTTAATACGTATCTATTTCTAATACATTTTCATTCCGGCGTTTTCGATTTTTCACTAGATTCAAAATTCAATTTCGCAATGTTTCGCGTTAAGTGAAAATCTCTTTGTCGCATTTTTCCATAGAAAGTCTATGAACTCCCTATTTCTTTTTCAACGTTCTTTTAACAACTTAGAAATTCCGGTTTATTGGAATTTTTATTCTTGATGAGAATCGTTGCGGGTATCAATGAATTCATTGTCGTCCGAGCGTACGCAAATGCGCACAGATACGTATAGTCTTAAGTTTTTTTATTTCTCGATTGCGAGAATGATGACGAGAGAACGGCACGAAACGAGACCAGGGTCTCGTCCATCCGCGGCGCGCGATCCGCGCGCATTGTCTCCAAGGCGATGGAGAAACGAGAGAAACCGTCATTCCATCGCCATCGCCAGCGAATCCACTCGCTGCTCATCCTCCGTACGTATTGTACAGCCGTAATAGCCATCTCCATTGTCGCGGCGCGTGTCACCCTATGCAGCCTCAAGGAATATTATACCGGAACGCGTTCGCTCGACTTCTTTGCGTCTCAGCTGTATACTTGCTAACAGTATCGCTGCACGACGGAAAACAATAAAGCCGAGAAGAAATTCGCTTTTTGTGAAAAGAAAAAAAATTAATCCGCGACAAACGAGACGGTCCTGGATAATTCGTGGACTTTCAGAAGTCTCTTAAGGCGAAGTGGTGCAGTCTCGGTCGCTAAAAAAATCGCCTTCCCCATTTTCTCCGAAATGTTTGCGCTGGCCGTCAAAAGCGAGTTAGGTTTTTGTAGTCCATTCATAGATGTAAGAAACCCTAATTTGCTTTTGGACGTCGGGACAACCGTTTCGAAAAAAATAGGGGAGCTGTTACCATCGGAGCGTCTCTTATGACTGTACCGCATCGCCTTAAACAAAAAATCTCGCTACATTTGTCGAAAGTCTAGTCAGAATGGAACGACAATTTTTTAATAGTACATCAAATAATAGAAAAAAAAAATTATTCGCTGCAATCCGACTGCAATTTTTTTTCTCAGTGTATACTTTCGCATATACATATCACGAACCAATTCTTTTCCACACTCATAATTGACCATCCAACTGTTGGATAAATCATCGATTCACGCGAATATGCCCACAGACGCGGATACGCGAGTGTAATCGAAGATCGTAAAACCGAATCGAGTCGCTCGCTTGTTTTTGCCATTGTAAGCATCTGCGTGCCGTCGCTGCTACATAGCCTTGAACTTGAGCACCCGGAACGCGCGCGTTTCTTCGAGATGCCGCGGTGTTCCGCGACAATGCTCGACTCGCGGGGAAGCGAGCGTCACAATGCCAATGCTAATTCAAACGGAAGATATTGACGTACGATTGTGTTTCGTCGTATTCACGCGCCTTTGTATAGGTGGCTCAGGTAGATACGCGGGCGCGATGAGAAGAGATAAGCTCGACGCCGCGCATTAGACGAAAACTCCGAGAGTCTGGCGAAGTCGACCTTTTTCGCGTGTGCGTCTTCAACTTCATGAAAATGACCCGCGAGCCTCGAATGAGAAAAGTCCGACCGATAAGCGTCTCGACGCCGCTCCGACCGACGTCGGGCGGTGGGAGCACTTTCGTGCAAAATATTTCAGCACCTTGGCACGAGTCCCGTTGCGGGCGTCGAATTGATTATTGAACAAACAAGCGATGTTAGTGCGACGGGAGTACCGGCGCTCGTTCCAACATCGAATCCGCGGGACGTTCGCGGAGCAGAAGGAAAGGGCCGCGACGAATCGACCGCGACGAGGCGCCCGCGGCCTCAGACTCGCTTCCTCTCGCTCCTCATCGAAGTTGCAACGCTTATTCCGACGTATCCGAAAATTCTCGCTCGAAATAATTCCGCGAAACGCGGGCTCGTTGCCGTTCGGGCTTCCATTCGCTGAGTACGACAACGAAACTACACCCAGCGAGACGCTTTTGTTCCAGCGCAATCCTCGAACAATCTTTCGGAAGATCGTAATGAGCCATTAAAAAATCGCCAAATTTGGGCGATGAACGCGACATCGTCAAATTCGCAACGTAGAAAAATACCTCGTAAATTTAAGTGATTTCTTTCTGCTCTAGCAAATAAATGTTCAATATTTAATCCGATAGCACAACATTTTTATGATAAAACATTGTTTATAATTACAGCCCTTTATTTCAATTAAACCCTTTATTTTTGACAATGCCACCCTGCGAAGACGGACTTTTTTTCGTTGCACCGAAATATTTAGCGGAACGACCCTCGCCTTTATTTGCTCGCGCGCGCCACGTTTAAGGTCCGCCTTACTCGTCGTACTGTTAATTCTAATTGCGATTTCGTGTTTTTTAAATTCGGTTATTCTGACTTTCCGCGTGTTTTTCTACTTGCGCCCCTTCCGCCCTGCAAGAGCGATAAATTTCGGCGCAAATGCAAGAATAGAATTTCCTCTCTCTCTCTCTCTCGGCAATCATCGAAGTCGAACAGCTTGAAGCTTGCGCGAATCTCGCACACGGCGTTCGACTTCGCGGCGAGGTCGGGACGCGCAAGCGAATAACGTTAATAAAACGAATACGACCAAGAGCGAACCCGCGAGCGAACAGAATCGGCCACACGGCTATCTTGCTCCTCTCGTCGTCGAAACGTTCAAGCGCAGAGAACGCACATTCACGGTCCCACGACGAGTGACTTACGGCGACGGACTATTTACGAATACAACACACAGTCCTATTTTCGGATTTGTGCTCGGCTAACTCGGTGCGATCGTTTCGACATTTCTTCTCGCTCGTAGATACTCCACTCCGCGACATTATTCCGTCTTGTGCGTCAACATTCTTTTTTTTTTTTTCGATCAATTTTTATCATTGCAGAACGCATACGAACCGGCAGAATGAATGTACCGTTTTTGGCTATTTTTGTCATTACATTCTTCAATTTTTAAATATTTTTTCAAATTACTGGATTTTGTAATAGATTTTTTTTTCTTTTAAACGTACGACAACCAACTAAAAACGGTAGAGATGCGCGGGACAGAATGGTACGAAATGGTAAAATAGAGTCCTTGGTATGATAGAATTAGGGCAAAATGGGACATAGAAAGTCGCATCGAAGTTGATTTTTTTGCTGTCCCATTTTGCCCCAATACCCCAATTTGTCTCAATTGTGCCCCGATATGCCCCGCTCTCCCCTACGTCTGACCTATTCGGATAAAACAAAGAATTTTGAAAAAAAATCCTGTGCCATCGACCAAGCGATCAATGCTGTTGCGTTGTAGCGCGAAAAGTGTGCATCAGTTTGATACGACGATAGAGCGAGGTTTTCACGCTTCACACGCCGAGAATGAAGGGTTAAGCGTGCCTTCCGCAACACGGTGAGCGCACCAGCGGCGTCGGTGGCGTCGACGACGACGACGACGACGGTGGCGGCGTCGGCAGTACGGTGAGAAGGTATCGATTCCGCCCTCAGCGCCGGCCTTCTCACGCCACTCTGAAACGCGCGCCTCGACGGTGGCGAGAGGGTGGATCGGAGAGCATCACCGCAGCTTTATAGCGTAGCGCGCGCGTTTGCATGAGAGTGGCCTCTCCCCCGGTCTCGTCGGTTGCGCACGGGAGGGCTCGCAGTCCCGGCGATGGCGCACGACGAGTCGCCAAGTAGCGGAGTCATATCAGTCAACGAGCTAACGCCGCGCGCTCATTCGATCCAAGGAAGACGGCGAAAGTACCGGCGAAGTTTGCCCCCTCGGCGAAACTTGTCGCGTACTGGATAGGCGCGAGCGGGGTCGCCCCGAGCTATCCCTCCGCTCGGGGTCAACAACGAGAAACAAACTTCGGTAAGACGAACGGAACCGGAGAATAATTTCTCGACGAATAAACACGCCGAAAGGATCGGCGCGATTGCATATCGGAAGAGTGTATCGAACCCCATCGCGATCCTGTCGCGCGATAAACTTGTATCTCATACTTCGGATAGGACGATTTATCACAGAGTCAATTAGAGTCGTTGAATGATTTTAACGACTCGACGACGCGCGGTTGAACAAACGACTCGCGCGCGGATACGCTTGGCTCTCGAGGAGCGCCGCGAGCGCGCCCGGAGAGGTGGCTAATTAGCGCGAGCCAGTGCCAAGTCTACGGATAGCGTTATACGCATTACCATGGCTTCCGTAATACACTTGATCGATAATACGGCTCTATCGCTCGCGGACCGAGCACGCGAATGGATCTCGTTACTGTTGAATATTCTTCTTTCATCCCGTCGAGCAACGAACCCTTATCAATTTCGGAGCGACGATTGACACTGATCGAGCAGCGGATTCGAACAAAAAAAAATACCGTTGCCAGAGAAAACATTCACGCTGTGAAATTTTTTTTGATTCACCGATACGGGAAGTTTTAATGAATAAACTGGTACATCAAATGGAATGTACAATTATCATGAAAATGTAATCTAGAGTGTATTGAACGGTGTAGCCGACAATTTGCGATCGGCAATTTATTTTAATTGTACAACAAAAGTACCTTAATTTTAATCATTCACTTTAATCTCGCTGTAGAAAAAAGTACATTTATCTTTCATCGCCGATTTATATTGAATCTATTGTGCTCGATTGCGTATAAAAACTTAAAATTTCTTTTCAAAAGTCTGCCCACCGAACAGTTGACTAGCATATACGTTTACGATTTTTCTTTCTAATGAAATTGCTTTTAAAAAAAGTATAAAACAAAAAAAAGGTTATGGGAACTGCCAAAATTTCACTCGATGGGGATGAAATTGTATGCCGCGATAGAAGCACGAAAATTTTGCAAAGCATTCGGTTGGTTTATCTGGCGTTTCGTTCGTCGTGGTTTAATCTCTGAATAATCGAGGGTAATACATTTTTGCAAAATAGAGTGTGCGCCGCGGGTTGAGGCAACGAGGCCAAAGGAAAATGTGGCGAACGCGTGTAACGCGACGAAAGGACGCGAAGCCGCGATAGGTACACGGAAGAGGGGACGAGAAGAGAGGCAGTGTGAGTTCGAGGGTGACGGAGGTAAAGGAGAGTTAAGAGAAGGATAGATCGCGATGGTGCCTCTCCCCGAAGTCCAACGGACATACACTAACACCCCCGCGCTCCGCCACCTTCGGCCTTTCTATCGATCCGCGGCGAGAGGTTTTACACGCCCTCGCCCCCTCGCTCAGTGCTACCGTGCTGCTGGCGTCGACTCGCAGCTATATCCCTCCCCCGCTCCGCGGAATAGTGAAATCCTCGGCACACGAGGTGAGAGACGAGAGTCCTCGAACGGCAGCTCGTAGCGCAGCGGCGCGGCCTCTCTACTCGTCCAAAAGATACAGCGATGATAGGGCCCGATCTTACGCGAAAAAACTCACGCGCTAAAATGGAAACGGCGCGGTTCATATGGAACGGTGTTGCTTTTTTTTTTTTTTTTGTAGGAAGATTAAGTTAAAATCATCAAAATCATCGATTCGGCGCCGTTGATATGGAAAGGTGTTTTTTTTTATGAGCAGATCAAGAGGAAGACTATGTCGGCATGGATTCGGCGCCGACGTCGAGCAGCGTGCAAACTTCAATTTGAACCCCCCGCCCACTCGTTTGTTAGACGCCACGAGGCCAAAGTACTGCAGAGTAAAAGTTGGAATCCGCTCATTCGTTGGCCATTCCGATCCAACTCGGGACAGACATGCAGCGAGTCAGTTTCTCGGGACTCGGCTATTGCACTCGTTCCACATTTGATAGATCGACTCTCTCTCGATTGTATTCTTACTATTTTTCGTCAATGTCTCGAAGATCTCAAAGTCAGGTAAAAACATAGTATTACCACGAATGAACTTGTCGTTATGTTGCCCGAAGCTTGTTAAATTCTCGACGGTTAACTGTTTGATGTTTATTGCACAGTTCTTGCAGTGCAATCCCAAATTTCGTAATTGTAATGTAATGTCTTTTTTTTTCAAGAGTCTTTTGCGAATTCACAAACGGGAATGTTCGTAATTTCCGATTAAGTGATATTTCTTTGCCGTGAAAATGCGAACTCGCTCGATAAACAACTCATTTTTTTCCATATTGAAACTTTTTTTTAGTGAAAGAAAGTTTAAATGAAAAGTCGCCGCCTCGCTTTCGTGAACTCGCGTTCGAGCTCCGCGCGGCTATCTCGCGCTAATGCCCGAACGCGGGAACACAGATACGGACCGTATTAAAAATTTGCCGAAGGATCGATTCACCGATATTGGAAGTTTCGTCGCATCGACTGATTCATCAAATTTCGTGTACAATTATCATGGATAATTAATGTTAATTATATTTGAAAAAATCGAGTTCCGACTGTTCATTCAATAATTCACTCTGATTTTACCATAAAAATCCCTTAAATTGAAGAGATTGTTTTAATGTCATTGTACACAAGTTCATTTATTTTTTATCGCAATTTTTGCATACGACAAACGCAAAGCAACCGTCTGTGCATGGAAAAATCCAATTTTTTTTCATCGTTCGTCGAACCATTGCCGTTGTGCGGGCGAGGAAAAGAAGAACGAGTACAAGCGGCGAGACGAGTATGTTCTGCGCGACAGCTCAGGCTTTCGGAGCTCATACCGTACGGGAATGGGTATAGACCATAGTACGTGCAAGTCACGAATAGCGATTATTTCGGACGTCCTCCGCACGAGCGAATCCCCGTCACGCGGCTAAATATACCAAGGCGCAACGCGTAAAGCGCGGGGCGTCAGATTCTCGCGGAGTATACACGAGACAAGTTAACAGAAGAGCCGAGGACAAGGGGCATCGAGAGCCGCGAACTGCCGCACGAGCGCGCACCGTGAAAGAAATGTGCCGCAAATTCAATGCATCGATATTGGAAGTGTTAATGAATAATCCAGTACATTGAATTTGATGTACGAACACGATGGAAAATTGTTGTTGAGTATATTAAAAACGATAGTCGTTACTACGCTGTAAATTGTTTATGTTTATCTTTCTATAAAGTAAATTAGTTTAGATCCAATGATATATTCCAATTTTATCGAAAAAAGTACATGTATTACTTCCTTCAAATTTACGAAAAAATCCGTTTGGGCGCGCTGCCGTTTCCGCGAATTGAGAGCAATTAAGCTCAGACTTTGCAAACAAGTTCGGTGACCTCTGTTTGATTTGAAATTTGTCCCAAATCGATGAAGTCATTCGAAAGTTATGAATACTTTTGTTTTTGCAACCTTTGCATTGAATCGAGCCATACAAAAATATTGCAAATTTTTTTTAGCGCATTGCGAATATAATTTGCAAGATTTTTATAAATGCTATCATAAATTAATTGTAACGCAACTGTTTGCGCGTCGAAGCTTTCAATTTTTTTACAGTGCAGTGCCGGGCGCTCGAGATTCTTTTTTCACTGCCTGTTCTTATTTATTATCGTGGTTATTCATTGACAATTTGTGTCGCCGTTTCTGCGTGTCGAGCCCCAAGTTGGTCCGCGGGCAGGAGCGTCTTGCGATGTCGCCGCCCGCCTATCGGTCAGTCAAGGCTCACAACTTTCTACACGGGCTTCCATTATCGATCGGTTTCAAAGAGGAATGGAAACAAAGAAGGCCGCGCGCGCGTGGGTCTTCGGCTCTCTCGCCCAGCTAGAAGCATCTCGCCTTTTCAATCGCGAAGTTGTTTCGCGACCAGAGGCGAGCCATCGAAAAAAGCCAATTTTTGATCTAATCGAGAAGCGAAGTAAATTGTTAATTAATCGTCTTCGCGCTTCGAACGTCCGACTCTCGCGGGCCGCGTCGAACCGACAGGAACGTTTCTCAAGCTCCAATTTTCTCGGCTGTTCGAGCTCGGCGGCGCTCGTTGACTCGCGGACAAGCTGGCACGATGCGCGCGGTATAATCGAGAGGTATAAATAATTTCGACTCGCTCGCGGCCATGAGCCGCGATTTCTTCGCTACACGCCGCGGAAACTCCTTTCCTCATGGACCTGCATCCTAACTCCTCCCGTTACGACACGAGTCTCGCTCGACGCTAACGCGCTCCGAAAATTCCTCCCGTTCCAAACCCCCACCGAGGAAAATCCGCGTTACCGTGCAATTTTTATTTCCCTCCATTTTTAAACGTCTCATAATAATTTCGTATTTATTTTTGTTTGTTTCTTTACGGTAACTCGACCTCTTTGCGTACAGCCGTGAATTAGACTGGGCCGGTGTGTGTGTACACAAGCGGATGGGTATAGATTCAATCCACGTCTATAACGCTTCGTACAGAGAAACGAACCGGTCATTAGTGCAACGGAACCGATGCGCCGGACTCTGAGACGACGGGGGAACGTCCGTGAAGTATAGCGGCGAACGGCCAACGGCAATGGTTTGCCTGCCTGCCCCTGTTATCGGTATAGTATACCGGCCGTTAGAATGCCGTTAGACGGAGGCCTATCCATTGTCGGGCAGAGAGAGCCTCCAGCGAGTCGCATGCCGCCGCGGCAGCAGCAGCGTCAAGAGCGTTGCACATGCACTAACGGCAAGGCTGCAATGCGCGCGCCGGAAGCACGGCCTCGCGACTTAACCGAAGGGGTCTCCCCGCCGCGGCCGCAAATTAATTCCATCATCATCGGCGAACCGTGTGTGCTCGTAATCCTGCACACGCCTACGATACATTCGCCCGTTTCGAGCTCCGAGAGTCTATCGAACTGACAATAGTCCAAATGAACTTGATCGCTCATTCGTCTCGTCGATATTCGTCAATAATCTCGAAACAATTTTCTTTCTCGTGCTTCCATTATCATAATTCGATTATGTCACGAAGACGCGTACGTGAGCCGAGTCGATAGATTAGATTAGATGTAACCGCACTTACATCGGCTTCAATCCAATTATAAAACGGCCAGAAGAAACCGAGTCACGAGGCGAACTCGTATTTGAAAATATTCGTCTCTCTTTAACGTCGAGATGATCGATACGAAAGAAAGAAACAATCTATAGGAAAAGACGAGGCATAATGGGATAGGCGCGAAATTAAAGGTACCAATGCTTTTTTTTTCGAATTAAATTTAGATAAATAAAACTATTAATCGGTGATTTTCGTTTCAAAAAGTCTTCCCATGTTTTTTTTTTTTTCTGATATAGAAAAACTTGTATTTTGCGGCAAGAAGAGTGTGAATATCCCTTATAAGTGACTTAAGTTACTTAGGATTCAATTTTTTGATATTTTTCGCATAATTTTTTTTTGTTTCTCGTCTTGAGCGGTCGATTTCGACCGATTATTTTCCGGCTACGTTTATTAGTATGAACGTACCATCATTCCAGGTGATCTGTTGTCGCGCAATTGGCGAGGTAGACTTGTTACTCACAGGGCCGGCCGTATTCGGGCCTGACAACGGCCCTCCGACCGAGGGGGCTCCATCATCCACCTCACCAACCACACTTTTTACTCTGTCTCTATAACACCAATCGAATTATTCACGACACTATCGTATTATCTCGAGTATCTAATGCACTGCGCTCTATCTCTTCTCCCTATCCCTCTTTCTCTCGCGGATGTGAACAAAACAAATAAAACAAATCACCTCTCGACTGTATCGGGTATCAACGAGACTCGAACGTCATTTTATGAGTCCTCATTCATTCGCGCGGCACCGAATGAATCTCGCGCGACTCGTCGAAACGTTGGGAAGAAAATTGAAAGGAAACACTCGTCTATAATGTCCAATTTCGCGCATCGACGATAAATTCGCAAATTTTCATCGTTGAACTTCGCATTTTATATTTCGTTCGGGTAACTATTTTTTTTTTCCGGAAGTTTACGATTTTACGAAGAATTTTTCGCGTACGCGCATTAAATCGGGCTTCTGCGAGATTCGTCGAAGTTTTTCTTATTGTTATTATTATTATATTCAACGAATCGACGTCGGAGAAGCAACTTCGGTTGGAAGCGTCCGAGAGAGAGAGAGCCTTGGCGCGATGCGTGAGAGCCGATAACGCGCCTCGTTGACGAGAGTCGATAACACTCGGTGAAGCTCACCGCGCGTCGAGTATTATACGCTTGTCTGTCGCTCCGCAGCGGCGAGCGACTCTCGTCTGTATTGGTAAACTCTTTTTCACTCTCGGTGTGGCGCGTTATTGCCGGCCCGGGACACTCGACGTTCCGCGAACTGTGTGTCACCGGTGCCGTTTGACATTCCACTCGTCGTCGTATCGACGAGCGCGATTCTTCAAATCTTTTCTTCGTATTCCCACCGCCGGACGTTTTCGCGCACTCCGCGATTGTTCGACTTACGCGCCGATCGAGGTATCACAATTTTCGCGAAAATTAAAAAATCACAAAAAAAAATCGTTTCTTCTCGTCTGAACGCAACTCGAGGAAAGGGGAAGCTTTCGTTATGATAGTTCGCAGCGAGCGGATAGTTACGCGGCCGGAGAAACGTCAATTTTACTCTCGTAAATCGTCAACAGGTGGTTCGCAAGCGTCGTACGTCGTGCCTCGTAGTCTCGCGAAGCTCTGTTTCCATTACGACGCAACTCGATTCGACTTGTTTTTCTTCGATTTTTCTTTTTTTTTTCTATTTTCACTTCCGCTTCGTTTCTCCCTCGAGAATTCCGATCGTTTTTTATTTTTCTTCTTCCTTTGGAAAACTTTGTACTCAATTAACGCGACACTTTCACAGGCAATTAATAAAACGCACCGCTCAACATTTTTTTTCGTCGCACTCTTCGGTGCTTTTATCGTCGATAGTTTCAGAGGTCCGTTTCTCAACGGCGTCAGATGGATCCGAATGATTTTTACCTATCGGAACACTCGAGCGATTCTCGCCCCGATAAAGTGCACGCGGCCCGGCTTCGATCGGTTTTGTTCCTTTTTTTTCTTTCGTTTCCGAGACGAAGGGGGTGTTCGCGCGCGGTTAGCCTTCGTCTGAACAGCGACTATTTCTGTCGCGCGACAGCCGACAGCGCACCGACAACACGAGCGAGAGCACGCGATCACTCCCGGCTATTTTCTCTAACCGAACGTACTGTATTTGCGCTTCGTATCTCCGCGCTTTACGTTCTCCCTCCGCGCAACCCTCTTCACCATCTCTTTCCCTCCTCTCGTCTCCTTATCACCCTTTACTCTCCTGCTCGATCTCCCGTTGCGCGATTCTCCGAGGCTTTGGGCATTTCTCGCTGTTATCGACGAATCTGCATTGTACCATTTTTAACGTTCGACTCTTCTTCCTATCGCTCCAGTCTCTCGTTGGCTTTTAGCTCTCGCTGAGATGCATTTTTCGATTCAGCCCCCCCACCCCCCCTCCCTCGTCCAAGATCTCGTGTGCGGGACAATTGGATTTACAGATCAATTATTCGAATTTGTTTTTCGTTATTCGTTTCGTTCGCTCGATCGACGTATCGAAGAAGGGAAGCCAAGTGATAGTACGACGAGCTCGCCCCTGTCCAAGTCCGCGAGCGATTGACTCCCGCGCGTCCCGGCTCACGGCCGTGGCACGCGTGAGGGAAGAACGAGTGGGGGAGGGGGGAGGAGGGGGAGAGAGAGAGCGGGTGGCGGAGTCCCCCGCGCGGTAGGGAGGCACGGAGAGTGGGGAGGGAGAAGCCGAACACACACCGAGGGCACGCGAGAGGGAGAGGAGGATGGCGCGTGCCACTACACGCTAGCAGGTGGAGTGCGCGTGCCCAGGAATCTTCGTTCCTCTCGCTCGCTTCGCCTCGCTCACTCGTGGGGCCACTTGAAATATCTCTCGCGGCTTTTCTCTCGTTCCCTCTCGCTCGCCCTTTCGCCCAACCCTCCACCGATGTCGATGGCCACCGAGCGACCGACTGGCGGATAAATACTTTAACACGCACGGAGCAACAAACTTCCGAATTCACCGTGATTCGTTACACTTCATGTTTCCTCGTTGCTCGTATTTTCTGTTTTTTTTTTTCGTTTTTTTTCCTTCTCTTTCGTTGGCTTATTTTTTTTCTCGAAACTCGAGAACGACCCTGAACGACGAGCTTATCAGCCGAGTGTTACGCGAACCCTACACACCGCGTTAGCGCGAGAGTGTGCTCGAACAACGCGGAGAGTTCGGAGTCCAGATAACGCGCGCACACACACACGGACGCGCGCGCAAACACTGCGGTGAGCCTCACCGAGCGACGGAGTCTATCGATGTTTATCGATGTTTCAAAACGAGCGAATGAATTAATTAACGAGTAACGTTTGCTCGATTGCGCGAACGGAACGTTCGTCGATTGTTCCTCTCTCTCGCTCTCTCGACGATTATGATTTCGTTGTTGTGTTGTTTTTTTTTTATCGCACAGCTGTTAGGGTCGTTGAACCCCTTGAGTTGCCCAGCTTCCCGATTCTAATCGTATCTCTGTTTCTTCATCCTTCACCGGTGAGGTGCACCGTCCGATGCGTAGCGACACGAGCGATCTCGCCGCGCGCTCGACGACGACTCGATCGTTTCGACGTTTACGAAACTCACTCCTGCTCGCCGCTAGCGTTTTGTTTACCAGCCGCTGGACTAAGTTATTCTCGTAGAGCGATAAGAGCCGCGGACGAATGGCTCGATAATAATGCACTTTCCGCGCTCGTCTCGCTCGCTCGTCGAATCATCTCAGCCGACTCGTCGTCGCGAACGCGTTTCCCCTTTTGTTTCAGTCTTCTGTCGTTCACTCGCGTTGACACGACGGTGCGAGCGCGTGTCCCGATTGTCGAGGCATTCACAGCGAGAATAACGAATCTTCGCGGATGAAGAATCATTGAGAAAACAAAAAGAAAATTAAGAAACTTCAATTAAAATTCGCGATATTCAAGGTCGACGAATACGATTACCGGACAGATAACCGAGTTGCGATTTTCTTCGCTTGCACGAATCTGTAATGTCGCGATTGTGTGCCGAATGCATTGTTTTTTCGTATATTTTTTTGTTTCCACCGATCGTCCCGCGAGTCGAGTGTATCGAACTTGGATATTTGTTATCGTAGTAGCTTCTTTTTCTTGTTTTTTTTTCCTCCTTTCTTCTACGAATGAGAAACTGATCGACGTGCCGAAGCGAGGTTCGTTTATTCAGCTGTCATGCGGCGCACGTGGTCCGTGCGAATAGACGTCCGGCGATAAGCGACAAGCGACGAACGACGACACTCAACCCTCGCACGACGATCCTGACGCCTCGAGGAGTCGTCAGCCACTGACTCGACGGCGGCACGAAAACGGCGAGCCTCGCGTCGACTCGTCTCGCCTCGGCCTGTCTCGACTCGGCTCGTTCACTCCCAAGCGATAGCTCTATGCCCCTGTTACTACTCTACCACCAGTCGAGTCTGCACTTCTCTCTCTCTCTCTCTCTCGTCTCTGTCGTTCCAATTGGCTTCATACCCATACCTCGCTGCTGCCCTCTCTCTTTCTCTCGTTCTCACTTTATCTTTATCCTTCTTTCGCTCTCTCTCTCTCGCTCTCTCGCACTTGATTCTTCAATCTTTCTCTATCTATTTCTCGAGCCAAGTACCTCTCGGCGCCTCTCTCGTACACACGCACTCGATTCGGCCCGGTGCTACCACAGTTTCGTACCAAACCCGACCGCCCACCCAAACCCTCCCTCCCCCCCGTTTGTACCCGTACTACACTATAATATAGCGTACATAGTCTATGTACAACGAGAGTATGCTACAGTAGAGTGTCTCATCAATTAACCCCGATACTTCCCTCTCCATTCTTCATCGAGACAATCGAAAGCTCTACGGCGAATTACGGGAATTCCGTTACTGCTCATGGTCGCATACGTTCATTCGCGATGTTGCTCATTATTCAAGATTGAGCGAATTAATCGATTGGTAGAAATCATTATTAGAAGATACGATTTTTTTTGTAAGTAGTCTTGATTAATTATTGGCTTCCGAATCAACTTTTAGTTATTTCAACTGATACTTTTTTTTGTGTTTTGAATTTTTATACATCGAACTATAGATTTTTCTCTGATTACTTGCGAAAATACAATCTAATATGGATGTTTTTTTTTTACTACGAATATTTTAATAAATCCATTGTTTTGAATTTTTTTCAATATCGAATTTCGTGTCGCTTACGAATGAGAAAGCGCATTGCGGTTGCCTTCTACGGAATCTTCAATTTATAATATGAGTTTATTCAGAGTTCCGTAATTTCAAAGCTGTTGGCCAAAAGTAGACCGAAGTCGGCCAAAGCCACTACTTCTATCCTATGCGAAATATTTCGGAATGATTCAGAGGATCGAGAACGATTGGCTCAATGTCGATTTCTTATGTCGACACTCCCGTGTAGATTTCATTTCTCCTGAATTCAAGTATCAAAAATCTAATTTAACACTTACAATTGTACACACAAACATTATTTGATGTGCAGAATTCTTTTTACAAGTCTCGAGCCCTAATTATTTTCTGTTGTTTCATTTTGTTTCGAGACAAACGATATAGCGTCCGAAAACTATTACAATTGTTAAGACACACGCGACTCAATCGATCGGACAGTTCGAAGAAGTTGAGTCTTCCGTATTAATTCGCTCAAATATAATTTTTCAATTAACTCAATCAATACAGGGAAGTGCCGGAAAACGGCGCCCGGAGATTTCATTTGGCCCCGCCTCTTATTTTCGTAATTAAAAGAATATCCATCTTTTTGCAATTAATCCGCATATTTTAGAAACTAGGAACTATAAATTCAACATTGTCATGACATGTACTGACAAAAAAAAATTTCTTCGTCAATTAGCAACTGTTTGAATCTGGGGATGCTCTTGATCGTCCGAGCAATGGTACTTTTACCTTAGTTTGTTAATGAAACGCGAATTTTTGCTTTTCACAATAGCAGAATTAAACTACAACCGTTGGCGGTATTACGAGAGTGTGTACTGTACGGTGTTATACCTTGCGTATACGTAGAACGGCCACCTACACTTGGGACTCTGAATCCGGAGCAGCTTCTAGTCACGTACGCCAGCGCGATGCCGCGAGCGGGACAGATAGACGGGGAGGCCCTGAGGTTGGACGCATACGCATACGCCACATAAAAGCTGCCTGCAGCGGTATGTCCGTATATGTATCTATGTGCATCAGCCCATCATCTCCGTGAAACGCATGGATTGCCACCGCGATAGCTAAAGCAATATAGATGTACGTACACCTACTTTGCGCATAATGCGTCTGTGGGATGCACGAAACGTATCGCGTCTCGCGTCACCGCGATGCTTGTCTCGTTCGTGCTATTTGCCTCGTTTGTTGCGAACACCGACTAAATGAATATATCGCTGAATGTCGCGAATTATCGACCCTCGGAATATCGAGAATATTAATATCCTTGCTGCGAAACGGCGATTAAAGGTCTCGAAGACGATAATTATTTTAAAAAAAAAAAAACAAATCATTTTTACTTAATAAAATTAACTCTGCCGTAAAGAAAATTATATTGCTAAAAAAATAGTTATTTTTACTATAAAAAATGTAACGGTAATACCGTTGAATGATAATGGCGAATATAATTATAGTTCAAGTAGTTGAATCTCTTTTAACAGTAGCTCTATATATACAGACGTGCCCCCGGAAATGATTCAGTATAGTGGAAATAACAATATTTTTCTCTCTCAATATTGTGCGAAGTTCGAATAATCGGAATTATTTCGAAATATCAACGCATGGCTTTGGCAGCCCGCTATGGTTGATGTTGTCGAATGGAAGAATTTTTTTTTTCAGTTCGCCGACAGGAGACGAGTAGAGGCGCAAAGAATTTTCATGCGCCTACCGAAGAGACCGAGGTTATTGGGCTCGAGAAACAAAATAACAGAAGATCCGAAAGAGAGTCATAAAAGACGAGGCGCGCGAAAAACGTTGTTCGCGCTTCGCAAAGCTCCGCTATATCCGGCCCACGTGCGGGCCTCGCACTCGCACGCCGGAATATTGACGCGCATCTTCACTCGCTGCTCGAACAACGTCTTTTGAACTAATCGACGAGAAAACGCGGCGCGTTTCGTCGCAAATAATCGGCTTATCGGTCTTCGAAGATCGATATAACGCCTTGAAGAACGGGCTTTCGATTGATGAACAATCTTTTTATGGTCTTCAAAGAGTTTTTGAGGGTCGAAGTTGGATTCGCTTGAGAATGCTCGCTGAGTTTGACGAAGCGCCGTGGGGAATCGGAAGATTCGAAGACGACCGCGCGCCGCGATGCAAATCCGTTGTTTATAGTTGAACTTCTCCCAGGCGAAGCGTCCGAGACGCGTTGAAGAGAGTTCCTCAACATTCGGAGATTCGATTGATTAGCGAGCGCAGCGCGGCGAGGCTCGTCTGACCAAACGTGCCTTTCACTACTTGGAGCTTGGCGCGCGCGCGCGCTCTTCGCGCCTCGGCGCCTCGAAATTCAAAGGTTTTCGGGGTAGCGGCTTTGCCGAAAATTCTTTCGTCATGCATCGACGAACTTTCGTGAATCAACGGTATTTTTAACTTTTGTCTCGACGGCCAACCCTTTCCAGCCCAGGCCCGTCTGGTTGCAATATCTTATCTCTCGAACGGTTCGATGAATCATCAGCTTATTTTCGTGCTGATTCGGACGACAAGAGACGAAACGAATTCTTTCGGCGATTTCCATTGTTTCTTTTATTGATCTATCAACGGAATAATTTCGTATTACAATGTAAAGCACGTGATTCCATAATAAATCGAACAGCCGAAAGCGCGCGCGAAAATACCAATGAATCTTAAAGCGAGAAATACCACTGAATCTTAAAACGGTTAATTTTTTATTGTACCGCTGATCGCGTAAAAATTTTTATGCCGAAACAAAAGTTGTATGTTTGAGTGAATTTCGACGAAACGATTTTTGTCCTTGCACATCAATTTTTCTACAGTATGTAAAAATTATTTCATAAAATTCATGAAATTGCAGATGGATTCTTTCGATTGTCAAAGCGGACCAATTTGCCCCACGATACCTCTATGTGCCGTATAAACACCGCCTGTTCCGCCTATTTGTTATTCGATTTTGTTAATCGAGCGATATATTTCCTCTCGGCGTTGAGATTCTCGGTATCGAGACAACCGACGCGTAATCGTGTTCCGGATGTTACGAGCCACGATAAACTGATATCAACCGTACACACGACGTTTATTTCTACCGTTGTCTTATATACGATGCAGAAATCATTACCAATCGTATGCGCGCGTGTTCATTCTTAGCACCGAGCGTTGAACGACAAAACAAAAAACAAGATGAAAAATTAAAGTTCCGTATGCGCAACTCTGTCGAAGGACGACGCGACACTCGCGCGGCTCTCCTTGATCTCTCAACGAGTGACGATTGATCTCGCTGGTCTAGTCCGCTAGACGAAGGGATCATTAATATCCGTTGAACAAACACGTCGCGAGCATCGTCGAGAGAAATAGGAAAATTCTTCTACTCGCGAGCTCGCGAGATTTTCGCCGATGCTGTTGGCCGCCTCTCGGCGGCGCGATATGTTATTCTCCGAGTCCGGTTATCGCGCCGCGTTATAATCCCCGACTGTGGCACAAATATGTGCGCAAACTCCCACATTCTGCCGCGAAGAGATCGAGGCGATGCGGTGCCGAAGCCGTGGCAAGTAGATCGAGAACGAGTCTTCGGGTTTCTGGCCACGGAGAGTGGCGAGGAACGCCAAATGGCCGTGAATCATTGCCTCGAGTGTTTCAAAAGTAGGGGCAGTTAGGGAACGAGGATGGAGACGAGCGAGCGATACGAAGGAGCAACAGAGCCAAAGAAAGCGAGACTGTTGAGGACGTCGAGACGGGGACCAGAAGACGAGGCGGAGGAGGAAGAAGAAGACGAAGAAGAGGGTCTCGGGGCGTCGCGCAACAGTGTTTACACTCGAGGAGTCTCTCTCGGCAAACGCGCGCGCCATCGATGATCCCAGAAACCAGACCATGCCACTCTACCGTCTCGGCGCACTCCTCCCTTCTTCCCCTTCGTTTGTACACAGGCGTCGCACTGTTGGACTAAGTCGCACGACCAATAATCAAACTCGACCAACACACAACGAAATATACCAAACTACTCGCTCTCCAGTGTCGAAAAAAAAGAAAAGGGACAAAACGAAAATGAGAAAAGAGCGTTTATATGACGGCTCGTTAAATTGCGTCCGAGTCGCACGTACGACGAGTGTTTCATCGCCGAACAAAGACGATATTGTAACTCGAAGGAATATGCAAAAATAAATCAATAAAAACGAGAGCGCTCGTTGTGGCGCTTCGCCGATCACTATGCTCGAATTGTATACGACAAATTTTTCATCACGCGACTAAAGATCGACGGAAAGTAAACGACGTGACAGCGTCTCGACGACAAGTACTCCAAAAAGTTTTTTTTTAAGGCGAAAATCGTTTTTCAAGATAGTTGCAAAAATATCGATATAAACGATATAATTTATATAATCGATCGATAAGTCACAAAATTGAGACCAAAGTGATAAATCGTGTGTTATTCCAATGTTGAGAAGAATTTGTTTAGTCCCTAAATTTATCATTATCTTTTATCGCGATCGCGATACTTTTCCATAATTCGCGTGGGTGAGAAACCAAAAAATGGTCCACGAGTAGCGTCCATTAGGGAACAGGCCGTGATTCCGCGAGCGAATATCGAGTTCTGAACCAAACGAGGATGGTCGCATACGCGAGCTTTCGCCGATAGGGAACGAGTCTGGTTCGATGTTCGCGGTTCGCATGGGATCGGGAGCTTCATTCCGGCGTTGCATCTGTAGGTGGAAAATTCGGGTTTAAATTCACGTCGTGACAGACGAGGGAGAAGGGAAGAGAAGAGAGTGCTCGGACGAAAAGTAGAAAAAAATCGATAGACTCTGTGTTGGGTGTTGGGCTGCGCTGTTGTGACGCTTTCGTGGCCCGTTGTCGACCTACCGGAGCTCTGCTGCATTATTTAGCGAAGGTGATGGATGTATACATATATATAGTATATAAATAGGGAGCGAGAGAGAGAGAGAGTATCGCAACAGAAGCGAGAGTGGAGGCTCTGGGAGCGAGGCAGGTAGAGAGCATGGAACAGGAGAA
Source organism: Ischnus inquisitorius (assembly GCA_963924025.1). Lineage (NCBI taxonomy): Eukaryota > Metazoa > Arthropoda > Insecta > Hymenoptera > Ichneumonidae > Ischnus > Ischnus inquisitorius. The sequence continues at coordinate 13,730,630 of OZ001254.1, read as the reverse complement.
GGAAGATAAAAAAAAGCGCTAGTGGCGGTTTCGCCGGTGGATTTAGTGGCCGTAGGAGGTTGGAGGTTGGATAAAGGTCGTAGGGGTCTCATCGCTCCCCCGCGATCCTAGCTAACTGTGACTCGCTGGATATTAAAGAAGAGTGAACATGCGCGCCTCTCGAGTGGGTGTAAAAGCCATGTTGACTCTATGGGGGTGGTTGAAGGTCCGCAAACGCCAAAGGTCATCATTTTTTTTTTTTCATTATTTATTTTATGAACGGAAGTATGAAATCTGTTAAAAATCCAAACGCAAAAAAAACGAAAGCGAAAATTCGTTTCACGAAACGATTTTCGTATCAATAAAAATCTACGGATTTGGAGTAATCGTTGAATGCACACGGTTATGGAAAATCTTAGGCGCGCGGGCCTCCCAGCTCGGTTAGCGAATTTTCCAACTCGGTGGAAGGGACTCATATCCGTCGCGGCGAAGGAAATTCAAAAAAAGAAAACGAAGGGATGAAGGGACAGCGAGTTGAGCGGCACTGTAGCGGAGCCGCATTCCCTTTGTGCAACCAATGGCGTAGCCAGTGTTTACTCTCTCGGGCGCGCAACAGAAGTGAGATCAGCGACACAGAAGAAAGGAGAGGCTGTGCGCGTTCCGCTAAGCAACGTATAAGCAGCCAGCAGTAAGCAGCGGCAGCAGCAGCACCGCAACGAAGTCGTCTCAATTTATTTCGTAAGCCAACGCCGAGAACCCTCCCACTCGAGCGGCTCGAACGCGTTCTTTTGTCTCTATCTTACTCTCGACGCTTCCGGCACTCGCTCGCTCGCTTCTCATCTCGCTCACTTTCACCCCAAGGAGGCTCGCTCTCCTTCTCGCTCGTTTCTTTCTCACACTTTATTTCCTTTCCTACGGATTTTCTCTTACTCGTTCGACAGAGCGTCGACGTTGCTTTCTCTCCCTTCGGCCGCGGACACGGCGCGAGCGCGGCTTCCTCGTCGCTGCTCCACCACGCGATAGGATCCTTCTTTCTTCTCTTCGTTTGTCTTTCTCGGTCGAGTCCTACATGTATATATGTATATATACGTAAACCCTCTCGCGCTACTCGAGAGTTTCGCTCTTCCTCGTCGACTTGCATCGGCGAACTTGGCGCTCTCGTCTCCGTCGCGGCGTCTTTCTTACTCGCGTTTGACCCCGCGAGCTCGCACCGTTAACGCACGTCTCTCCATCGTCGCGATCCTCTCTCGCGCTCCCGATCGACTTCGCATCTTTCCCACTCGGTCTCTTGAACGCTCGAGCATTCAAGATGCTGAAGCTCCATACCCTCCCCCACACCTCTCATTCGCCGCGATTCTCTTCCGTGATATTTCCTTCTTTTCGCGGGATTTTCCTCACTCGGCTACCTCCGCACTTCCCGTCGGATTCTTCGCTCTCAACCTTGATGAAAAATCTCGTAACGCTTCTACATACCATCTCCATCATCTCGGTTTTTTTTTTTTGACATGCGAAAATCTTTTAGCGGTGAAATCCGAGCGTTGAATGCGAGGAAGAAGAGTTTTTACACATGTGGCATAGGATGCAACGTTGCGCTCGGAATAGCGAGAGGTAGCGAAGCATTAACCGATATCCGGTAGCGCCCTGCCGAAAGGAGATTCTTCTGCTTGGCTCATATTGGCGTTAGCCGTAAAATTACCGTCGTTTCGGGCTTTCTTTGACTGACGATTGACGATTTCATGACCGTCATGCGAGGTCGTTTAGATCTAAGATGAATTTCTATGTAAAATAAGATTTGCTGAGTGAAAAAAAAAATGTTAAAAATATTTCAAAATTCCCGACTGAAGGAATGTGGGTAAAAAAAATATTAAGGAAAAAAGTCTAATAACAATTAGTTATTTATATATTATTCTCGAGAAAATTATTCGGCATTGAGTACAGAAAATCTTCGGTCGGTAACATTTCTTTTTCTTTTTTCATTATTCAAATATTGAACAATTGAACGGAAACTTAATTCGGTAAGTCGTCATCATTATTACCGATCTCGACGTTTCCGTTAGTTTACGGTCGGTTCTGGGTCGCGCGACCGTCATTTACCGGTCGCGTTGCCGGTGACGCGACGGCTTTCTACATATCTGTGAGGGAGCGAGCGAGGGTGAAGCAAAAAGACAGAGAGAAAGATCACTTTGGGCGAAAGCCACCCTTCTTTCACGAGAGAGCCTCGGCGGTAGCTCGTCGGCCGACGGTGCCCAACTTTTCCCCGTCCGCGTACATCCACGGCGCGGCGACTCTCTTCCCTCGCTGCACGCTACGGTATGCCTCGCATCCAGAAACTCACACCCCTCTCTCGTAACCCGAGAGAGCCCATGGCGGGTAATGGCCACGAGGATGGGTAGAAAGAAGATGAGAAAGCAAGAGAGAATGGTAGCGGGGGTAAAGGTGCCTTCACGCCGCGTTGTGCCAACCACCCTACGGCGAAACGCCCCACTACCGACGCTATCCTGACCAACCGGCTGTTTACTGTTTGGCCTCCCGGGATATCGATCCCAGTGGCGTAAGAACACCCCTTGCACGCAACCAGCGGAGCCGCAGCAGCAGCAGCGGCAGTGACGGCTGGCGAGGAGAAACGCTCTGGTACTCCGAGAGTTTCGGCCCGGACCATCGACGAGAAAGTAGACGAGTCGTGCGCGCTCGGTCCCCTCCACCCTCGTTACGCGCATATATCTTATATACTTTACTCCCTTCCGCCTCAATATCCTATTCTTTTCTTTCTTTTTCCTACTGTAAACCATCCTGCGATACTTTCTACTCCGCGACAATAGAGAGTAGAGCAGAGAAGCGAGGATCTTCGGTACAATTATCTCGGCCGAAACCGACGACTCGCCTTGTTTTTTTTTTTTTTCGTACCCGCACATTAGCCCAGTCAGTCTTTACCTTACAATTTATATACAGCTTATTGGGATTGTGTAAATTAGTCCATCGCAGCCCACTCGGTTAGATTCGCGGGAATTTTTTGCTCTTGTCGCTGTGTGAAGCTTTCAGTTCTGAACTGAAAAAATGTCAAATAAATCTTGAAATTTTACGAAACTTTCTGCGATATCGAAAAATAATGCGTAATTCGGATCTACTTTTTTAAAGTATTTTTCATTGATTTAGAACCTAGAGTATTTTGAATCCCGATAAATTCGCAATGTTTTGTAACTTTTAATTACCGATTACGTTCAAATTTACCATTACTTTTGAACAGTTTTGTCTTCCGCAGGAACCGAGCAACTGGAAAATTGGTTCGGTTTGGACACGAGGAAACTTGTAGCCGATTTTCTTTAACACGCTAATTTATCGCTATAAAAAAAGAAAAACAGGGAAACGACAACGGTTTCAGAAGCTTGTCTTCAAAAAGGAAGCTTTGGGGTCGGTGGGCGAACACGTGTACAAAACAGTGTTATACCTGAGAGTCTCGTATCGTCAAGACGATCTTTCGTGTACCTTCGCGACGGCGACAGAAGACCGAAAACGACGATGGCCTTTTCGTCGAAGCCGGCTAACCGATGCATTTCGAATGGTTACTTGGCAGCTTGTACAAAACGATTCATATCAAATATCGAACTTTCTTCAAGCGTCAGGAAAAATTGGCCAAGAATTTTTTTTACAATTAAAATTAATAATTTGAGTCATTACCGGAATTTCATTCCGAAGATTGAATTAGTGAGAATTTTCAAAGAAATCCAATTGGATCGACAATACAATTTTGCTGGCCAGAAGCCGATTCGATAGTTATTCTGAATCAGTCTGTATATAAGATCAAAGAAGAGGAGTCGTGGAAAAAGGTTAAAAGACCAGAAGAAGAGATAACTGGGAAGGGATTAGCCACGTCTCGTATCGTTAGTAAAGAAAGGCCAAAAAAACTCGAAGATTCGTAACGCGCGAACAGAAGACGAGAGGACAATCTGTCGGCAGAGCCCCCCCTTATTATTCGCTTCACCACGGAGACAAGGACGAGGCCGGTGCTGCGTTCTCCAAGGCGAAAATATACCCTTACTGATGTCCTAAGCTCCCGTAAATCCCTGTTATTATGTATCAAGCGAAATAATGTTACGCGGGCATTCATAACCGACAAATGGCCCAGCCATTGACCCCGGTTCTTCTCACAGCTTACCTTCGATAAATATGATTCGCAAAGTTAAAAACAACTCGGCATTTGCCAAAGAATACATCGAACCCCTAAAGCTCGGTTCGAGACTGCGGGTTCAACTTTTGCGGTAAACAACCTGTTTCGTAGCCTTCTGAGCTACACGTGTATAAATAGTCTGAAGAATGGTCGTATGATCGAAATACAATATAAGCGACGCGCCTTCTCCACGCATACCGCGAAACGGAGACCCACGAAAAGACACCGGAAACGCGGGCTCGCGGTGGACGACTTGTATTCATCGACCTATTTTTTTTTTTCGTAGAAGACACTTTGATTCGGAATGTTCCGGAACATCGCAACTTTTCTACACACTCGTGCGGAGACGTCCACTTTTAGTGCACGTCAGTACAGAAAAGTGTACGTTCCAGCACTAGTGTGTAGAAAAGTCATAAGATCGAGTTCGACACTCGGGCGAGAAAACTCAGTTTCTCTCGCGCCTCTTTCGCAAGACTTTCCAATGGAGGAGCTTCGGAAACGACGTTAAAAAAACCATTTTAAAGCGCCGTGCAAATCTGATTCTCATGACTTTTTTTTTTCTTTCTCATTAGTTGAATGGAAAGAGAAAAAAAGCTTGTGGAACAGATGAATCTTTATCGACGACATTGACGCAACAGAAAAAAATGAATATACCCGCGCGTCATCGCAGCCAATAGCGGATAAGCGATACGTAAGCATCGAGAGGGAACGCGGAAACTTTCACAACGGCGTGGCGGGGAGAGGAAGCGACACGGGCGTCGTGGCGAATTCTTCCTATTGTTCTTCGGCTCGCTTACGCGAATGACGAGCGAGCTCGTTCTTCCCGGGCGTTGCGATCTCGTAAACACCCCACGAACGACAAGACGTTCCGGGTGAGCGTTGCGCACGAGACTATCGCGATTCTGCAATTCCGAGCCGGACCGTTGGGCACCCAGCACTTTCCTTGCGAAAAGGATCACCTCGCACGCGGGAACGGAGCGAACAAGAGATATATTCTCGAGACAGTGTCGCGAGAACTTTCACCGAGTCTCTGCCGGAAGTCTCGCGGCTCAGCTTCTAACCGTAGACATCGCCCATGTTCGCAGCCGTCGTCGACTTTGTTTTTTGAATTTTTCTTCCTTGCCAATCAACTTTAAGACATGGGGGTCAATTTCGCTTCTTTGGTCCAATATATACAGGAAAAAATGTATTACAATCATTCAGAACGCAGTGTCCGTGAGACAATCGTGTGTTAAAAGTCTGGGCCTTATTTCGTATATTTTTGGCGATAAAGGGCCAAGGTAAGCGCAAGCTGCTGCGCCGAGGATTCGAGAGAGTTTCGGAAGCGAAGAAGAGAGGAGCCCTATCCGATCGGTTAATCCACCCCCTCCTCCTCCCAATGCTCCAGCTTCTGCTTCGTGGGTTTAACTACGTAGCGAAGCGAGAGCGAACGATTGAGGGGTTGTGACCCTCTTCGATATCCTAACCCATCGTCGCGCGGCGCGCTTCTGGGAAGAATAATTATGCCGCGGCTTAACAGACTGTTTCCTTCGGTTAAACGAGTATACAATCTAATTTTACTCGAAAATTGCCAGCACCGATAACGGAATCGGGATCGCAATTATCTCTCCGTTTCTCGTCGTCGACGATCCCGAGCATTTTGATATTTTCGACTCTCGACTTGCCCGATAAACGCGTGCTCGCAATGTCAACGTGTTCCACGCAAGAGAAGAAAGAACCATTCGGAAATTCCGTTCGAACTGTTTTGACGAGTAGAAAAATACAAAATAAAACGAGAAAGCGCGCCGAGGATGAAAATAAAGTAAAAGGAGAATAATAGAGGTCCGAAAATGTTCGATCTCGATGCGGGAGTAAAATCTCTCGTCGTCCAACGGGCGAGTACCATCCCCTTGTTCCTGTCTTTCTAGCATGTATATACGTATACATATATTTTTTCCCTAGCCATCCGTTAAAACCGCCGGCGGTGTCTCTCGTGACGCGACCTGTCGATAAATCACGGAAGCCGTCATTGAAGGAAGCCGCCGGATCGAGAGCCATCGAAAGTCGAGTCAGAGGGTAAAACACAGGGTGCGGACAACGCGAAAGTCCGCGCTCTCTTGGCCACGTCGGAATTACAGCGACCCGACAGAAAACCGAGAGAATCGAACGAAATTTTCGGAAAAATTTAAACACAAGAGTTGCCGCAGCGTCTCGACGACGAGTACTCAAAAAAAAAAGTCAGGTGACCTTCTTCTAAACAAAAAAGTAGTCGCGAGATATTATCGAAGCTTATATCGAAATATATCGAAACCTCGAAACTAAACCTCGCCCGTGATTGGTCGAAACGTGTCGAGCCTCACGTTTGACGAAAGAAGAGGCGAAAGGCAGCGCCCAAAAGTTCTAAATTCGAAAATAACACATTTGTACAGATTTTTTGTTAACACTGATTTTTAACTTGGCAAATTTTTTCTTTAAATACAGAATCCGGCGAAAGATCATAGTATTATTTTCATACTAAAACCCGGACGCGAGCGACGTCAACGACGTTGTCACGAGGTCGGAATGGTTTTTTCTTTTAATTCCATAAATCATAGTAAAGAATGGAGCGAATACGGGCGTATATTTCAGCGAAACTCGTAGCGCGGAGACTGGCGCATCTCGAGATGTCTATAAATCAGGCGTTACCCTTGCTTCACGCGCGGCCACAGAAATTGTATATTACCGTACCTATTACCGCCACGCTGCTGCGCACCGTAACGCGTACATATATACATATGTGTTACTATAAAGTTCTACGCATTTCTCGACTCGGGCGAATCCAGGGAATCCTGCTACAATGCGTACAGGCCACCGAGATAAACACCGACGGCCACAGTATCTCATCGTCCCCTCGTATTCTACGTCCAATTATGCGTGTAACAACCTACCGCGCGGCTCACCGCCCTTTGCGAAACTCGAAAAAAAAGAAAATCGTACCTTTTATTCACCTGTGTCGCGCAACAACAACGCGAGATCATCTCGAGCTTCGCGATTCTCGAGAATCACAACGGGTGCCGCAAAAAAGCAGAAACTAAAGTACACTCTACCTTATTAAAAAGTTGGCCGGATAACCCGAAGCAGGCACTTACCTGAAAAGAGAAAAATTTTATTTGTAAAAAAAAATTGGAACACGTTTTATCATTTTTTGGTGTTATAAACATTTTTTAATATGCTTTTTTATATTATATTATGTAACTCACGTTTGTTTTTGTGATATAATTTGATATTAATATCTATACTCTTTTTCGTCTTTTTTTAAATTTATTTGGAAATTCGAAAAAATGAATGCAAAACGATTTTAAGAAAAATCAAGCCAGACTGCACGCATCAATTTCCAAGATATGATTTTTCGACGACTTGGAAAATTCTGAACACTTGCACGAAAATCTCGAAGAAAACGAAAACAAGTTTCTCGAGGAAGCAAAAATAGCAATTGTAACTGTGACGGTAACGAGCGAGGATGGTTTTGCGTCGCAAAGCGACGGATCTAAGGCCGCTGTGACGGATAGTCCAAAGCAATTACGTAGAATCGATGAAGAGAAGTTCGTCATCGTGTTCGTTAGAGTGATTCCGCGAAGCGAGCGGAATAGGATACGTGAGCGAAATTCAAATGGCGAAGCGAGGCGGTCGAACGACTTATTGTGATTTTGCTTTGGAGATTTTTCGTTAACTTCCGGATCGGACTCGACGGCGAGCTCGGTGAGTGAACTCTGCTGAAATCGATTTGCCCCGTGCAGGAAGTCCGATCGCGATTTCCATCGCGAATAGGACGTCGAATCGGGCTCGTATCTCTCGTGTATAGACGGAAAGTGCATGTTATTCCCGGAACAGGATTCCCAGCGGCGGACAACGACTCCCGTATCGAACGGGGCCTCTCCGTGTCTGCCCTCGGGTGTAATTAAGTCGAGAAGAGCCCGTGGAGGCCGCAGGGCAATTATTACTTTCCGGCGGTGTACCCCAAGACTCGTCGGAGTTTCTCATCTCTGTCGATCGTGAAACCGAACAACAAACCGTCAACGACGAGATAGGGGACAATGGAAACATCTCTCTCGCGGGTGGGCGCGCGCGCGCCCGCGTGTCGTTCTCGTGTTGAGAATAATCATCGGGAATGGCCCGCGTTGATCGCGTCGATATCGCTCGCGCGTGGGAGGATTTCGATTAATCGAAAGGACGAAAAAAATGAAAAAATAATCATCCCAATATATTCCGTTTGTTCGTTTAATTGTTATTGTCCATTGAAATTCATTAATCCTACCTTTCCAATATATCCCAAATTATTAATTAAACGAGTGATCGAGCAGTGGATAAAATTTATCGGTGATTGAAACAAACTTTGATGGTTCATCGCGAGCCTCGTGGGTGGGTTGGGAGAGGGACAAAAGAAACGAGCTCGACGGGCCGGACGCGCCAGACAAATCGTGTGGGCATCGCGCTTGAACACCGCCGCGGCGGCGCGCAGACTTAATCACTTTGTAATTACGTACATAGGCCTGAACCCGGCGTAATTTCGCATTTACGTCCTACGACCGTCGGGAGGTCCGGAGAGAACGAGCCTATCGATTCATCTCCCTCCTGTAAACTATACATACGCGATCGCCGATCGACGAGACGTTATTATTTGGGGGTTGAAGCGTATAATAGTTCTCGTACACGAGCCTCGCGTCTTCGCGCTCAAACTCCCACTGGTAGCGAAGAAATTTCGCATTTACAACCGCAAGACCGAATCGTAAATACAAATGACCGCGTTCTCCATCGCTAATGAACCATCCGTTTCTGATTAAACGAGCGCGAATTCGTATATGCTTCATCGCGATATTATACGACGCTATAAGCTTGATTACCACTGGACTCATTTCGTCTCGGCGTCTCGCGTTCGTTTAAACACCATGTGAGCATCCCATTCATTGCGATTTATTAATCGCGCCACACTCAGCAACTTGCTATCGTTCAAACCTGCTCTCTTTGGATGAAAATGATTCTCTGCGACCGTAGAAAAATCAAGGAATTTTAGAGATCGATGACTGCGAACGATCGAATCAGTTGATTGCACATCGAATCCTTGTTGTTTTCAACTTCGATTATAAGCTCGTTTACAAATAATCCAAAACAAAGGCAGTCACAACAATTTGCGAGGCTTAGAACGTCTCTTTCAAAAAATGTTGCAAGGTGCAGTCGCACATCGCTTCCTCATATTGTTCACAACGTCGTGTAGAAAGCTCCTTCGTCAGAAAGTTATTTGACCACTTCTCATTTCCGCATCACAGAGGAAGCTTCGTAAATGGCGTTAAAAACAAGATAGAGAAACGATGTGCAAATACAATTTCTTTACGAGAAAGGAAACAGATTTCAATATACTATCCCATTTCAATATAATCATAATTCATTTTAAAAAAGTCCTTATCGTCGCTGCGTGAAATCGCCGTAAGAACGCCCAGTCGAAAAAGAGAACGCGTTACACGCAAGCTGGCTGCTCGTGTCCACAAGGCGAAGCATTGGGTTAGGCCGATTCGCGAGCCACGAGGAAATCGCGACAATGAGAAATACCCGACAAGATCTTCCGGCTCCTGAAACGCCGCCGGCGTCGAGACAGCGGCATTCTCTTTCGCGGAGAGTCACAAAAGAAATTGAAGAAAAGGACGGAACTTCTCGTGTGAGGTTTGAGGATCGTGGCGAGGCAGAGGAAATGTGAAACAAGCAAGTCGATCCGAGAGAGTGGAAATCTCCTAGAGAAAGGTGACGAGTTTATACAATCGAAATGTTGATCGGTCGGGCATTGCTGCCCGTCGTGCGGAGCCGCAACGAGTGCGCGGGGGGTGCCGAGAGGCGAAAAGTCGGAGATACTCTCACTCGAGCGTTTCACTTTCGCTGCAGGAAATTCGTGTCGATTGCTTCGAAATATTTAATACAATGCAACGACACGCGCGTGCGTATATCCGTTGGAATTCGTGCGCGCAAATGCGTGGCAGAGACGAGCGCAGGGACGAGTTGTGGACTGGAAAATGAGCGGTTCGTTTGGTGAATCGGGAGGGAGACAGAGACACGGAGAGATAGACGCGGGGAGGAAAGAAGGGACGGAGCGAGGTCATGCGGCATGAACGGCTCTCACGAGTCACGGATTACACAGTGGAAGAGGCCGAGAGGAACGTAAGATCTACCGAGAGGTAGATTTCTTACTGGTAGCACTATAAAACGAGCTCTCTGTTATGCGCCGAGCTCTCGTGGGTCCTGTCGCGGTTTCGTAATGGTGAGAGGCGTGTGCCTACCGCCTATTATAGTAGCGCGCACAGTAACGTATCTACAACGCTGCCGTCTCTTCGCGAACGGGAGTGTACCGCATTCGTGTACCAGTGGCACGCATCCATGCATCCCAGGTGCAACAGACAGCCACAATGTTGCATTCATACGTTGCTCTTTCCTTCTTTCTTCCTTCTTTTTCCCCCTAAATACTATAATTACGAAGAGAGCGCGAAAGAACGAAAAAAAAGGAATTGTTCGCGTGATGCGCGTTGTGCAAAATAATTTATGAACCACGCTCGTCGGCGTGTATCTCGCTCGGCGGTTTCAAAATATCCCTGCGACCCTTCTGGCGCCCGCGATTAAAGCCACCGAAATTACTTGGCGTTAGCGCGCCGCGTCGCGAAAGCCCTGCGCGCCTCTCGATGTGTTATTTTTGTCGAAAGGACAAGAGCGAAGATTAGCATGACAAAGCCTAAATTGCTCGAAGCGTCACCTGCACAGAGAGAAACGAGCGTTTACGCTCTCGCTCTCGTCCTCTCCCTCCCTCCCCCGATGCGAGGAGCATCGACCCCAAAGGTTATCTCGCGAACGAGAGAATCTCACGGCTAATTGTGGCCGATTCGAGCCCAGGCTAACCGCATAGCGGGCGTTTACGAATTTCGCCGATTGCACGAGCATAGAATTCCGATACTCGCGAAACCCATCGAGCTAATGATACCGAGAACTTCGGATGTCTTTGAACGGGAGCAGCTGCTTCGAGAATGGATTTAATTCAGCGGCAAACAAAACCTTCATCATCTTCGGTTTCCCTCCGTACAATTATCAGTAATGTGCAGCATGATTCATGAAAAATATCGAGTCTGCTTTCTTATTCCCTCAATTTCGTATTGAAAAATACAACATTTGACTATAAAAAAATAAATAGAAATTTCATTTTTAATATCTTGACAATAACTTCATGAACTTTGCATTAATTAATCTGATTTTCATACGAAAAAATTAAACTTGAAGACTGATCTTTGAAATAAAAATTAACTGAATTAATAATAATTATTTTTAAAAGTTACCGCTGTTATAATAATAATCATTATATTGTAAGTACCAATTTTAGTTTTCATGGTGAATTTTTTATGCGTATATTGAAAAAACGCAAAAAAAAACCGATTCGATATTTATCACGAAACCTGCGTATATACATGGAATTAGCGAGCTCCGGTCCGGTATTACGCACACCCAACCGCGTACTACATCGAGTATGCGTATCGCTGTGAAATTTCTCTACAAGGTTTCTTGCGCTACCTATAATAGTGCGTTTTTTTCTTCTTTTTTTCTCTCATTTTTTGTTGCACAAAGCCGGTGGAGTTTCTCCGCTGCTCCGTTGTACCTGCTTGCGAAGAGTGCACGGCGCGTCGTGTGTTGCAGCAGCATCCAGCGGCAACGACACGCCCTCTAACCCACTCGCCGCTGCCACCACTTCCACCGGCGTGGCACTCGGTTGGCGGTGATATGCGTTCTCCTTTCGGCTTTGCTCCCCTCTCCGGAATAATTTCCACTCCGCACACCGACGGATGTGGCTAAGGTGGCTTCACGGTGTCGCGTGTACGTGTGCGCGGCGTGGGTGGGGAAGCGCGCGGATAACCGTGTACACACGATCTGCCTACATGCACACATCGAGGCATTCCGGCGAGATATATGGCCACGAGTTCGGTACCAACGCGAACGTATGTAGGCTTTTGCGAATGTGAATGTGTCGAGGTTGGGCAGGCGGGCGAGGCAGCGAGGAACCAGCGAATATCCCACCGGTATCGCTCCACATATAATACACATACGCGAGCTAACCGGAGAGAGCTTCCCCCCGGGTGGATTCGCCACTATCATGACGGTATCAGCCTCGTCTACACTATCGCTGCCTATACATGCAATTTCGTACATTTCGCATTGTTTGGCCGTAGTCCTGTGCGATATAATAGTTCGGGGGACGAATAGAGATTCGTGCAAAAACGTAGATACCGCGACGAAGCGAGTTGCGAAAAGCTTCAGCGCTTTCCGGTATCGAGCGCCGCACGGTTGCTATTCGTGGGAGACGCGCGGTTTTCACGAAGACGAAAAGGGATTCGAGTAATTCGCGAGAGTTTGGCGATGTCGTTGGGGACGTCGAACCGGTCGCTTTGCTGTAGCAGCGCATAATGGATGAGTGAGAATACGAGGGATGGCAAAAGAGCGCCGAGAGCAGTAGTGACGCTGCGGACTTTCGAGTATCGAGCCACGCGAGTCCTCCTCGTTTTTTTACTCTCCCGTTTCATCCACCTTCGCTCCATCCCTCGCTTATGTGCTCGCGTGTACCGGCGATGGGGGAGTCGAGAGAGAGAGAGAGTCTTTGCTTTGTCGCCGCTGCTCCTTTTTTCCCGCATAGCGCACGAGGCCGCGCAGATTCGGTGGGACGCCATGGGAGGTCTTTCGGCCTGCTGGCGCTGGGTAGCGGAGAACCGACACGGCCCTACCGGTCGCGGGGGTGAGGCGGAGAAACACTCCAACGGTGGAAAAAAAAAGTCATAATTCCGATAGACCGTGCGCGCGAGTTTCGCGCACGATAGAGCGAAGTGCGTGGATACTATCGCAGGGTTTTCACGTTACATCATAACAACCCGAATTGATATTGACGGCAGGTTGTCATTGAACATAAGGCAAGGCCCAGACTCTTCGACAGTCCTGATAAGTTACCTTATCGGGTCCTCGACGGAGGTTCAGTTCAATTAAAAAAATTATTTATAAATGCAGATTTTTAAGTCAGTTTGCATACAAATATACTTTTTGCAAATACGGCTTTTTACTCTCGGATCTTCCCAAGCTTCGCAATAAAGGTCTTCACACGCGACCTACGCCAATTTTCGCCAATTGTCGATGACTAAACGAATGACAAGAGAAAAAAAATTGTTCAGGTTCTCTAAAGCTCGTTTAAACGCAAAATTATTCGGATTCAGATAAACGAGCTATTTCAACGAAATACGATTTCCCGTGTGATCATCAAAAGGCAAACACCTTGCGCGCGACATTCGCAGCGGGCGAATTTTATTCGAGAATTGAATAATGTATCCTCAATACATCGCTTGACCTTCGGGAAGTTTCGTGAAATCGCGCGCGGTTCACTCGAGCCGCGCGGATGCAACGGTGTCGAGGTGAGAGCGCGGACTCTTTTCGCGCTCTATCCCTCCGAATTATTAATATTGCCGGTGACGCTTGCGCCGCGTTCGTTCTGCACCTGCATTATCGTATTACCGCTCGGCAGCTGTCGGGAAGCGTGCTTTCCGCGCGCTCGCCAAGAGCTCATAACATCTCGTTAAACGCCCGTTAAATTACAATCGCGAACGATTAAACAACGATATAATAAAATATAAATTGATTGAAAAAATATGTAGAGGTATATTTGCTCAACTAGCGATCTTATTATACGAGGCTAATGAATTCCCGATGATTGGTCGGGATTAAAAATAACAATTGCTTTTATTCGGATAATTGAAATCTGTTGAAATGCCGCAATTTGAGGGGTCCGCAGAGATTTGCGCGAGCGAAAATACAAACACTTTGAATCGTTTGCGACTATAATTATACAAATTCTCGTATTAATAAAAACAATATTGTACCACTCGGACTACCGTCGAGTGCGTTCGAGAGTGCACCGCCCCGCATTTTTCGTTGTTTCCCCCTTAATTTTGCAAACTTTCTACTAAACTTGACAATAAAAAATTGTCGAAAAATTGCACTAACCACATATGCAAAAAAAGGTATTTTTCAATGTTCCAAACTATTTGGGTCTCCTTAAAATGGAGCTTCCATATTCACTCCGTGTCAGCCGGAGCGATATGTGACGGCGATGATCAAAGTCGTAAAGCGTATTAGGTCATAAGCCGCGGCGCGGTACAGACGGATGGTTCCCCGGCCGGTGTGATGTTTGATCACCGTGGAAACATGTGCCGTATCGTCGTAAAGAAAGCGTGGATCCGCATAAAATATCCGCGTTGCTTTCGGTGCATCGGCGTCGTGTGCGAATGCACTATCGTTGTCGGCGGGTGGGGGAGGGGCCGTTGATGCGCTCTCGTCGTCTCTGCTGCTGCATTATGAAAATGCATACGTCGACTATAATAATTTATGAACTCTGGACGAGGCCGAGTGCCGTACTACCTTGTATCACATACTGCAACGTACCGGCATGAAAAACTAACGCGCGGATGTGCTGTGAAAAATATTTCACCCATTCAATTTTGAACAAAAAAAAACATAGATTTCTGAATTTTTTTCTTTCGGTGCCAGACAGACAGATTCGAAAGGGCGTCAAAGCGCAATTATCTTTGAAGACCGACTCCGCGAAATCACGAGGCTCGAGCAGCGGGCACAGGCCCTGCCGTCGCCGCGTGCCCGAGAAACGCCGGTATCGCGATTGCGTCGACGACCTCGAGGGGGATTCTCGCGCAATCGTCGCGAACGAGCGAGACGCGCACTTTTCGCAAGTAACGGCGTAACTTCCCCCCGAAAGGCCGAGGATCCATCACGATAGACGGTTTGACTGCGAAAGGCTTAAGAACGCAGGCGAAAACGTTCAAATGTAAATCGTGACGTACTCGAAGCGATGCACGACGCGCGCGAGCGAGATCGTAGTCTACGAAGCGCGCGGTTGCGGAGTTACGCGAAGATTGAATTCTTATCTGCGATCGAACGATGAATTATCGCCTCGTGGCGGAAATAAATAAATACGAAGCGGCCCTCGGTGAGAAAATGCTCAACGGGATCGGCGCTCGCGATTATTATCGTCACGTTTAATTGGTGCTTCACCAAAGAGATACACTTAGTTAATTAGGATGGTATCGTTCGAGTATTAATTATAGCCGTGATATATAGCATTAAATCGTAACTACATGTCTCTTCGAAGCGTCCGAAAGACGAGTAGGCGCTGTATGATTAGTAGTTGCTCGACGTAGCCCGAGTTAATTAATGTAAGACGAGACGTTTCGAATTGCCGCTACCGCAGCCGCGAGGCGTTCGGGAACAATCGATTGTCGGCGCATACTTCGCGTCGTCGAGAACGCACGGGTTGTGTGCATGTGTAGCGGTCAATCGAGAGAGTTTACAATTCCGATGCGATTACGCGCCGCTTGGCGCGAACATTAGCTTCGTTTTGTAGCATCGAATTTCTTGGTGAAAAAAAAACAAAACCCATGCTTAGGATGCGTCGTTACAATTTCAGCCAAAAGGGACATTCGGAACGGATTTTCTGAAACACGCCGATGCGATAAAAATCGGAAAAAAAAACTCTACGGAAGGAAAAACATTAATGTTGCATAATGATTATTCAAAAGAACTATTAACAAAGTAGTTCCAAAAAAACTTTCAACGTTTTATCCGGAAAGGAATTTTTTTTTAGCAGAAGTTCATTCGTTAAATTTTCTGAATGCGTATGAACTTTTTTGAATGAACGATTTTTTTGTAATTTCCATTCCGCTGGGAAGTATTTGAATTTTTCTGTAAAAAACTTTTTTAGCTGGACCTGTGACGGAACGTTCAGGGCTCGGAGCGGAAAAAAAGAGGCCAACAAATTTCTCGCGACTTTCAAGCGCATTTTGGACTGTTGGATTCGATTAGGCCTCTTTTTCCGAAGCATCCGATAAAAATCGTTCACAACAATTATTTGTAATTTCGAGGCCATGTGGGTCACGAATTTATTTCTTTGAAACTCCTTTGAAAATCTCGGTTCGACGAGACAAATACGAAATAAAGCCGACTATCGGAAGCAAAAAAATCACGCTTATGCATTCCAAAAGTTCACAGAGAATCGGTAGAAGAAAGTCCGGCGTAACCTCGAGGAATTTATTTCGCTTTCGTCCGGCCGTGCGATCTCCGCTTCAACGTCTCGTCGGTGTCGTTTTTTCTTTCTCCGCGGCGGGTTCTCTCCTGGCCAGATATCTCGCGAGTCTCGCCGCGGGTCTCTCGTAAAAGATGTATCTGACATAATATGATTTTTCGAAGAGAAAAGTCTGTCGTGGAGAGAGAAACGGAGAGACCGACGAGAATCGATGCTGGCGCATGGGCGAGGCGAAGAAGGAACTTGCGGTGCGTAAACGTGAGGCGGATTCGTGTATAGTGGAAAACTGTACGTCACGAAGAATACTGTACCGTGCGCTGGAACGACGAACCGAGGTGACGTACGTGGAATAACAATATCGCGCGCGCGCGATACAGGAAGCTGACTCACTCGCGGGAAACTGGCACCGGCTAAGAGACTAATCCATGGCGCACAATTACTCTCAATTACTTTTCTACTCTATTGGTCCGATCGAATATTCTTTTTTTTAAATTGCTTCGCATCAATCCACTCGATGCTACGATCGTTTCGAGATAGACCCAGCTAAAAGTGATATTCCGAGCGAATTCAGGATAGCATAAAAAGATTCATTTTGCACGATAGTAATGCCAAGGAGTATCACCGGATCGTACAAGAATAATTCTTGGACGAATACATAAAACATTCTTTAGACTTTCTTTTACAATTTTTTTTTGTGTATGAATAAAAATTAACGAATTTAGATGTAACCCAAAAAGTTTCTGAGTAATCGATCGAAAACTGACAATTTTTTTTCTAAAAACGGAATTTTCGAAAATCGGAAGACTTTCTAAAATTCGTTCGAAAGAACTAATGAAACGATTCGTTGAACATCATTTTTTCTTTCAAATGGTTCTCGAAATAGTTATTCGACACGCCCTCCTCGAGATGATTTTATCAAAACGATTTCTATTAAAAAAAAAACCTGTTGAAATTCAGAGAAACATTGGTCTCGAATGCTCGGAGACAGTTGAAGATTAAGCATAACGTTTGCCGGAGTTCACAGCGAGCATCGAGATGTGTCTAGAAGCGGCGGCAGGTACCCTTTCTCCCCATTCCGATGCCGAGCGCGAACGGCAACAAAGTTCTACATGCATGTGTGTACGTGCAACTTGGAAGGCAACTAACCGAGTGTCTATCTTATGGACTTGTGAATACAGTACATTCTACCGGAGGCATATATATCCCTCGGGCAAATCGTCGACTACAGCGAGCGCAGTAGGTAAGCCCATACTCGCTGCTTCTCCTCGCTATACTTATCGCGTCGTTACGGTGCTGCCGAGAGCGGTTGGACGCTCGGTGCAACATCGGACCTTGGAATGCGCCTTCGACCAACGAGGAGGAAGAGGAGGCGGCGGCGGAGCCTTCAAGACGGTGTACCAAGGAGGTGGATAACCGCGCGACGACGACCAACAAACGAAGTGATCCTTCGCCACTACGATATCTCTCCTAAAAACACCAATTCTATTTCTTCCCGTTTAAATTCAATTTCTTCCATGAGCTCTTCAAATTTTCGCGGGTAAATTGGTCCGTTTTCGGGCGAGAATGTATTTTTCTTTCCGACCTTCAATCAACTATAATTCCCGGCAAAAGTCTTTTAACTGGAATTTTTGAAAGAAGGAACGAAAGGCTAATCGGAGCATCGATAAATCCACCAAAGTCACACAAAAGCGAGGCTAAAGAGAAACGTGCGGCTGCGATATAGCGAGCGGAACCTTTCTAGAGCGAGGAGGGAGTCGTTCGATCGCTAAGACGACGGACAAAGATAGACCGAGGTGGGTGGAGATTCGCGATCTCACTCGGCTCCGCGATATAAGGTCGATTCGTAGGTACGTTGCATGACATCGTTACGCAATGCCTGGCTTCTCTCTCTCGGCTCGTGGCCGCACGAGCGAAGTGAATACAAACACCAGCATACAATTTTGATGCGTAATAATATCGACAATGTCCATACACTCGTATGGGCACGTGTAGATTAACCGTGCGCCGTAGCCCGAGAGTATCCACAATCGGTCCGTGAAATTGCACAATTCCTCGGGAGACCCCGCAGCATTGCGTTGCAGACTCTATCTGCACGGGAATTGGTTGAAGTTTGCCTGGAAAGCGCGTGACCGTTCGCTCTCGTTCTTCACTCTGCTTACAGTTTGGCGTTTTTCAGTTAGAGAAAAAAATGGGACGAATTATATTCCGCATTTTGTTTTTACAGCTGTTTGCAAACGATGGGCAAATATAGTTTGCACCTTTTGTTTCGGAATTGAATTCAAAAGATGTCCTAAAAACCACTCGGCATCGGATAGTAACTCGTTTGTCGAAATATTTTTAGCCCAATGTCAATAGCTAAGAGCAAAAATGATTTCGGCAAAAATTTGAAAAACATAAGTTTTCGAAATTTTCGAACCACTTTATGGATTTAGGTCATATTCAAAACCGACCCTTAGAGGTAACTTGCTTGCGAAGTTTGAACTTAATTGTCTAAAATTTGCGGAAACTCCAGAGCGCCCAAAAAGTTTTTTTAATAAATTCGAATTTAATTAACTTATGGATTGTAAATTTTTTGTTGCAAATTCCGCCGTTTGGGTTCAAAACAGTGGTCAATCCGTATTTCCAGTGTAGTGCAAAGAGTCGAAAGACGAGTGTCGAAGAGCGAAAAAAAGCAAGAAAAGGGACGTATAAATGAAATAAAAGAAAAGAAGGAAATGTTGACTCGGAGAAGACGCGCAACGCGCAAGCAAGGAGAGTGAGAGAGAGAAAGAGCACAGAGAAGGAAAGATAATAGAAGGAGGGCGAGACAGAGGCAGGCGGGCGGTCACTTGTTGCGATCCTGTTAGTTCACCTCTTCGTCCGGGCGTCTCTGTCTTCGCCTCGACCCGTACGCGTATCCTCCCACCAGTCTCGTCTTCTTCTATTCTCCTTCGCGTCTCGCGGTTAGCCATTTCGCCAGACAAATAAACGCGTGGGAGTGGGACGGACGGAGATTGTCGCGAACGACGAGAAATGAGACTCTCTCGACGCGGCTATTTCACGGTGCAGGGAGCTCGAAAACGTTTCTTACAACCGTGCGAATAAGTATACATTCGCACCAACCAATAATTACGACAGTCTTCAGCAATATTTGTGAATATACTTTAGACGAGAAATGTTAACTGTTCGGAATCATCGTGCCCGGTGAAAGGTGCGCAAGGATTTCAACGTTTCCAGGACTTTCCCGGACATTTTTTCCAGATAGTCAAGACGATTCCGGAAAGTTAGTAATTAATAAAATTATATGATCGTAATGTGTACTTTTCTGTTGAAATATCGATACGAATTATGTGTAAAAGCCAGACTATTCGAAATATTCGATATATTTACACGATGCGGCGCGACGTTACAGTTTACAATTTACGATTGAGAGTTTGTATTCACGTTAGATCGATAAGAGGTCGAAATAATAATTTCATAAGTCTTAAACAAAAATGATCAAATCATTTTCATCAGGAAAAAAAGTAAGGTTACCGGATGATTCGTCAAACAAGTTTTTTTTCATCAATTTGTTGATAATTTTATGGAATTATTACGCCAAATCAATATCTCGAACACGTTCATGTGTTTAATTTTTTTTTTTATCCGTTTTTCTTTGAATTTTATACTTCTCCGGACTAGACCGCCCGGACTATCTCAAGTACAGAAGAAATTTGCTGAGTGCCATTAGTTTCATTACATTCTTCCGAATACCCTACAATGTGCAACAATAAAGTCTATCTTGTTAACCCGAGCGCATTTCTCAATGATTCCAAATTAGTACGTACACGAAGAAAAAAATGTAGTCGGGAGAACCACAATATAGTTGCGATAACAGCAGATTGTTGTTAACCCAACTACATTGGGATTCTCCCAACCACACATTTTCCTCCGTGTAATATCGATATGCTCCCACAATTCGGTGATACGATAATTGGAGTACAAGAAAATAAAATAAAGTTTAGGCCACTTCCAGGACTTGAAGGATTTTCGGGACAAGCGGACACCATTAATATAATCTCGACGATATGCTCTTATCGTCGGCTTTCGCACTCGGCCCTTTGCATTCGCTGTAGCGCATCGAGATACGACGTATATCGTTAACCCTATCGGGATTCACGGTTCAACTATTACCAAGAGACCTTCCGAGAGAGCTTTCCCATCCGAAGTTGCAGCGCCGAAATTACAGTCGAATAGAGAGTATATCCCATTGGAGCCTTGCCGGGCTTGATATTACGGCTTGTACCGCGTTAGCATGAACAAACAAACCAGGGTGGGCTTTTGGACGCCGACGCGCGACGGCGTCGATTCTCCGCACTGCCGTATAAGCTGGCAAACTATACAGCCCGAGCCAAACGCTGCTCTCTATACCAAACGCTGCATTTGAGCTATGCAGCCAAATATACCCTCCCACTCCCGGCATCGCAATCGAGATGAAAAAAAAAAAAAAAAAAAACATCCTCCCCCGAGCTAGTCACTTCGCGCTCCATTTTCCAATATCGCCGAGTGGCGAGCGGCCTCGCCGTAAACGTCCACCGGCGTGTTTGATAACGCAAAACTTTCGATTCATTGATATTTGAAAAAGAAATAATAATAATGAAGTACTGCGACGAGAGGCTATTTCGATTGTAGCACGTTGACCCATTTGACACCAGCAATTCAACGACTCGCGAATATCGAGAGAAGAAAAAAGCGATTCCTTTTTGTTCTTCATAAGCGGAACGAGCGAGGCCCGGTATTGGAGATTGTGAATTAACGGTACACGCAATCCGGAAGCTCGTCGACTGGCTTCGCGCGACGAGTTAACCGTCTGTGGGGCCGGCGTGTAAGCTTCGGGAATCTCGGGCGAAAGGGTTGGAAATTGAATCGGCGATTCGAAGTGGGATTAAATGCCGTTAGATTGACGAAAGCCTTGAAGCGCGGGGATTCCCGCTCGAAATACAGGATGTATTCGGGGCGGTCCATTCCCGTCGACGAAGGGGGTCCATCTGTTTTGGAATTCGCATCGGCGTTCGGGGATGGAAAAGTGCCGTGCGACACGCGGGTTTGTACAATTCGAGCGAGATCGATCGCCGGTCGAGCCACCGCCACGCTGTTACGTCCGCGTTTCTCTCTCTCCGCGGGCAACACCGGGGCAATTCCGGAAATGACGAAAATAATTGTTATCGGGCATGCGTGCGTGTACAACAAATGCGTCAATCGGGTGTGCGGGCTTTCCGCGCTCGGCGAGATCGGGGGAGAGAGATTACGAGAGGGAAACGCGAGTCATCGGGACGACCAGCCTGTTTCGGACGCGTAGCCTGCGGTGATGAACCCGCGCCGGATGACGCTTCAACTATAGATTAATCTCCTGTATCGAATTTCATTCGACAACCAAATGAGCCACGCTACTTCGACGATAACAGACTAATTTCAATGAATTAGCGAAACTAATGAGCATTAACCGCTCTCAAAGGCCTCGCCAGTGAAACTTGACCCCCGTCTATGAAATTCGTTATCGTACATCGCGTTTATTTTATCCGGCTGAATAATTAAGGAGCGTGTGCATATTTCCAGCCGAAAGTTGGATTCGAAGAAAATTTCGAAGGTTTCCGGATATCCCGACGGAATAATAACACGAAAAAAAAAATGTACATCCTTACATATTGATTCTCATTTTGCACCCAGATGGATTCTTTTTGCAATTACTTCTAAAAAAAACCTCTAAAACCTCTGAAAAAATGTCGATTCGCGCAAAAAAAAATTGGCTAGCCGAATGATTCATTGAACAATTTTTTCTTTCAACCGATTTGTGATTGTCTTGCTGGCATAATTATCGCAAAATCAATCTCCTCGGGATCTTCTGTATGGTTGTTTTATTAATTAATATCGATTTCACCGACAACAACCCAAAATTCGCTCAGAATTCCACTTCTAGCTGGGATTGCCGCAATTAATTATTTTTAATTTTTTAAATATACAAACGTGACAATGGAGTTTCGGCAAAATGACTCGATTGTCAAGCGATATGTTCATTTGTTATTCGTTAATAGAAGAATTTCCAATTGCGATGAATTGTGATTTGGCTCGATGTGTTTCGAGTTTCTGCCACCTCGGGGGCATATTACTCATTGATGGGCAAACTATTGGGATAAAACAGCGGGGTCGAAAACGAGGATAGAGAATTTCGCGCTCGCGGAGATAGGAGCGATGCATGCAATCCTAATAATGTTGGCTCCTATCGATCGAATGCAGGTCACAGTGCTCGAATTTGCTAATTACAGCGTAATTGTACGTTAGGCCTCGAGCAGCGCGTCCGGCTTGCCGTGTGCGCTGCAACATCGCCGTCGGTGAAACTATCGACCATCCAGGACTACGCATATATGTCCACGGCGACGGATGGGGACCGTTGAAATTGGTCTTGGATCGTGAAATCGCGGGATAGGCCAATGGCGAGGACCGAGCCGCTGCATTGGAGCGCCCGTGTGCATAATGCATACGCCGTCTCGCTGATCGGATTACGCGCATTCCCCCGAGCAATTATAAGTGCCAAAATCGCGAGACTCGTAATTCTGAGTCGGAAATGACGTTCGTCGTAAAAGACGTTTCGCTCGAAGTATATGTAAGCGGAGTAAAAAAAACCCTCAAGTGCGAGAATATTTCTCCGATCGGCAACAGTTAAGTTGCAGATGATCCCTTAACGAGCGAGGTTAAGATAATATTGCGTTACGCGAGAGGCCAGGAGAGCCCCCGCACGGTCGCGCGCAACGGAGAGAAATTATTCGCAGCCGCATGTGTGCCGGAACGGAGTTTCCCCACCGTGAACAACCCTTCTCCTCTGGCCCGGCGATGCCTCCCTCCGCTTCGCGAGCGTAGTCGCAGTGGGATCGAATATACGGGCCAGGGGAGGTGGTAAAGAGATATGTGTGATACAAGCGAATTGATTAACCTCCCCGCCACCGACGGCGCCCGCTCCCTCCCATTCGCTTTCACACCGTTGGCAAATGAAATCGTGTAATTATTGTCGGGAATGATAACGCGTTAGGTTAATCGGCTACAGCGGGAATCATCCCGCTGTTACCAAAGCGGTGGCGGAGCTTCAACGGAGCGTCAACTGCACTAATTCTTCACTGGGGAAAACTCGTTGTTGAACAACAACTGCGCATTTTTACGCACACGAATCGAACTCGTCATAATCATGGCGTCCCGTGTCGTTGCATTATTTTCCGAATGATCACAATGCAAATTGTATAATTTTCTTGTTTTCGCAATGCCGATACGATGATTATTTGGATTTGAATAAAAAAAACCCTCGCTTCGAGTAACAACGTCGAAAAAATTATCGTATATTTTTCTTGTCGTCGCATACTCGAATTACCAGCGAAACTGCGAACAAGAAACTCGGAGTGGTGACCTAGCACCCGAGGGCGTGATTGGCCGGACTCGATTTCTCAGCGAAAGTGTATTCAACGAGCTCGAGTGTTTTGTCTCAAAGCAATCGCATCGCTTCTAAGGCACAGCAAGCGTGCTTGAGAACACTCCCCGGGTTTATCTATTATTACGACGGAACAGTTTGTCGAAAAAGTCGAGTGTTTGACTTGGAGGACAATCCGCGCGGCGTCTTTCATTTTGTCGTCTCGACGAAAAGAAAAAACATACGCCGATTAGTCTTTGATTCCCGTACTGGAATCACGGAGCTTCGCACCGCTCGACGAATCGAGAGAGACGGCAATGCAAACATTTTATTTTTCGACATCTTTTTTTCGCATCTTTTCTCGCGATACAATAACGCAATGACTCCGTTTAATTCATAAAATGACTCAAAAATAAACAAAAAATATACGTCAATTGCGGAAAAAAAATTATCTTCGATGGCTCAAGGAAACGAGTTTTCGGGATCGCCCGACAAAAAATTTCAGAAATGTTGCCACTATATTTTATGATTAAGCTGATCATTTGGAGGTAACGAGTGGTAAAAAATGCCATTTACTTTACCCGTACGCGAAGGTTCAAAGAATAGCTTGCTACCGCGTATCTTCATGTATTTTTCCACGCGGAACACGAATTCAACGGCAAGTGTCGTCTAAAATGAATGGGAACGGCAGGAACCACCAAAGGGATTTTCTTCCTTCCAGGTCCGATTTACGAAAATTTTTAATTGACGATAAGTTGGCTTTCCGATGATGTAGCATCGAAAAATCGCGAGAAAGCATCTCAGAACGGTTACAACGATTTGTTAAAAAATGAAGAAAATTCTAGCTCAGTATTTTCATGTATTTTTTCGTGCTGCCCGGGAATCCATTACTAGAAACGATTTTTCAGGCGGCTCTTGACGTTTCACCTTTTCTTTCGTCAAATTAGCGACCGTGCTGGTTTCGACCAATCACAGAACGGATAGTTCGGCTCCGCGACTTCGATATATTTCGACGTAGACTTCGATAATATTTCGCAACGACGTTTTCCACGAGAGGATACGAGCCTGGGAGCGCCCGTGAGGCCGCTCGGCGGAAAATTAATCGGCATCCTTGATATTCGCACGCGAGCGAAACGAACGAACGATTATTTTAATGAAATAATTGATGCTATCGGCGTCGTCGCACGGTCGACGCGCGAGCGTGGAACACGTGCACGCGCCGCGCTCGCGAGTACATACATTGCATTACGCATGCGGCGATAGGTGCGCACCGTAAAAGTGTGTAAGAGCTCGACAAGCTTCCGGATCGTTGTCGGTTATCTCGCTTATTCGCACCTCGTTTTCAGCTCGATTGATTAATCGGCTCGCTCATAATACACGACGGTCCATCGATCTTCATTCGATCGACGATTTATCGCGGAATTTCGTTCTTCATTCGCCGGAGCTGAGCGTGTTTCCCAATTTCGTCTCTTATGCATTTGGAACACTCACGAGCGTTTGTTGTAAAGAAAAAAGAATCTAGACTCGTCGAGTGCGTTGTCTTGAAGAAAATGTTAAAAATCGTGAATTGTCGAGCCAATGCGTCGTTGGGGGTTCTCGGAATAAAGAGGAAATCGTACAGCCTGACTGCGATCGTGTGCAGCCAGAGCCATGCACCGTGGCTTCGGAAGCGAGAATCCGCGTATTAGGTTGCACGGAGGAGCGCGGGAGCGACATAGCTCGGCGAAGGCGTTGAGAAGGAGGAGAAGGATTGAAGTTTAGGGTGGGACGGTGGTAGCGGCGTCGTCGGCGAGAGTATCCGGAGCGCGTCGACACGGCGAGCCGAAGTAGGAGGAGGAGGAGGGTCGGAGGGATGGGGAGGAAAGGGTAAAATGGCAAAGGTTGGAGGGGGTGAAGCGTATCGCGCCACGGTACGTTACACCTGCGTGAGCGCAACGGCTATTGGATCGTGTGGGCGAGGTGGTGTCATCTCTCGGCGATATCTCGAGTGACCTCCCTCCCTCGAAAATCGTTCCCCACCTCTGCACCCCGGTCCGTTCCGCTCGTTCCCCTTCTTCCGCCCTTGCTGTATCCTTTTCAGGCTGTTCCGCTAACCGTAGGCTCGTATTCTAGCCTCGCCTAACCGAACGGAGATACTCCCTTCCACCCGTAGTGTCAAGGGGGGCAACGTCACCAACACCATCGTCATCATCGTCGGCATTGGCGTCGGGCTCAGCGGCGCCCGAACATCGGCTCTAGTTTTTCTCCCTCCCTCTCCTATCCGCCGTTCACCACTTTGCCGAGTGTCCACCTCGTCGTCGGCGTCCGCGTCCACGTCGTCGTCGTCGTCGTCGTCGCTGTCGTCGTCGACGTCGTCGTCGTCGGCGGCAACAACGGTCGCGAGCATCGAGCACAGGAGAACGGCGGAGAGATACTGCCGCTCACTCCACCGTTCTCCGGCTTGCTTTCCTGCCTCTTCGTTCACGGTCACACCCGCGCCGGTTCTCAACTCGTTTACACTACCGGTTACTCGCCGGATGTCCGGCGTATCGTCGAGAATCATTGCGCAAATAAAAAAAAATTAAATGTATCCTTGCAATTCTCAGATCGATTATAAAGAAGTTTGCAAAAATTAAAAAAATCCTGTTATAAAATCCTTTAACGAAAAAATCGTATCAAAGAAATTTTTTAGATTTTTGTAAAAGGAATTTATTCATTATTTTTTTTTTAATAGAAGAATTTTTAGCGAAACTGTTCAGGCGGGAACTCGAGATTAAAAATAAACGGTCCTTCGATAATGAAATAAATTAACAACACTCGAAACGAGTGAATATCCTGTTAAATGCAACTTTAATTACGTTTTTTCTCTCCAGCGTTGAGGCGAGCAGTGAAATAGATTTCGACGATTTTTCATCGAGAGATGAAAAAAAAGTAGCGGTGCGAGAGGGGGGAGGGGGGATGAGCGAGGGTATTGGCCGAGTTGAGTGTCACTGAGGGTACAACAGTATCAGACCGGCTCCACCTAGCATAGGGTGAACGGGTCGGAGGCCGTTGGTTCCTCATAGAGTTGCTCTCTTCTTATTATTATTACACGAACGCGCGCACCGATATACACTCGGGTATGGTGTATGGCTTTAGTAGCTATAGTGTAATACGTGAGCAGTGAAAGCCGGCTAAACGCATGCGCCGAACAACGGTGCAGCGGGGCAGTGTCGGCTCGGGAGACGAGAGATCGAGAGAGAGCGAGCGAGCGAGCGGGGAGTGAAGAACGAAATCGCGCGAGCACACCGCGCGCTCGACACGAACGAGAGTGGGGAGTGGAAACAGGTTGACTCGCACGCGAGACATCGGTATATGCCCTGTGCTCTCGCGTCGAGAGGGGAAAAACGACTAAAGCCACGCTAGCGGGGAAATACCATTTCGTGGAAGGGATAAAAGCGGGAGAGGGATAAACTACTCTATATGCAGTCGCAGCGAAGCCGCCGGGTGGTGGAGAAGGAGATCGTTCGCCGTCTGGCTGTATGCGCGACCGACGGAATGAGCAGATCCTCGCGGCCGATGAGCAAAAGCAGGGAGAGTCGGCAACGATTACGAGGTTGCCGCACTTACTTGCTTTACGCGGCTTATCATTATCATTATTCGTACTTGTCGAATGAGAGACCGGACGGAACGCGGGCCGCGCGCTCGCACGACTGACAGCGCTAACTGTCGCTGTGGCTGGGGCGTGCCACGTTACTACTACGCTGTGCGCTTCTACAACACCCGACGAATCGCGTTATAGTCGGCGAATACATTCATTCGATCGAATTCAAATTCGACGGGAACAAATCGTTCTTTGTACGCAAGACATTTTCGCAAAATGAAATTAAATATTTTTATTGATCGTACATGAGATTATGGGGAAGATCTTTGTCACGAGCGATACGATACATCGAATCGGATAGGAAGCGTTTTTTTTTTTCGGCTTTAGCGTACATTAGGCCGAATAGAAAAAGCCTCGGGACCGATTTTCTTTATGAATATTTCGAGACGCCGAGACCCCGGTGATCTCTGACTTCGCTCGCTGGAATGGCGCGCGACTCAACGATAAGTAAAAAGTATTATTTTTTTTTTTTTTCACGGCGGGTGGGCCAATCTCGCTGCGCGTTATGGAGGCCTCGGAGAGAGCCGGCCGCGCGTAGGTGTAAAAACGTGGGCATACTCGCACGCTTCGCGATTCGACATAATATTCGTCGTATTTTTCTGTTTGTTTGTTTGTGCGCTCGCGGGAGAGCCGCGAGAAGAGCAAAACGACGGAGAGACGGAGAATCGTCATGCGGCACGTCGGTTATACGCGGCGACAATATGCGCGCTCCCCGCCTCGGTATCTTCGAGCGGACGAAGAAAGAGAGAAGGAGACGGACAAAGTGGATTTACGCCGGCCGGACGTATTTATCGACTCGTTCTCAATGCGCGGTGCGTTGTGGCTTCGAGAGCTCTGGTCGGCTCTCGTTTAAACCGTCCGACGTTGAACCTCCAAAGGGAGCGGATCGTCTCTCTCTTCGGGGGCGACGAAAAAAAACAGAAAACATTCACTCGACAAAAGTACGAATTCCCGCTGAGCCAGATGAAAATTACGCGCGCACAAATTTCTGTAAATCATTTTGCGCGATGACCCAACCGAAAAGACCCTCGAAGGATCCGGAGAAGGAATCACGGACTAAAAAGCTGCTGCTCACAACGCGAACGATTTTCGAGTTAATTTTTTTTTTTCCTTTTGTTTTTTTTTTTTTTTTCGACGAATAAACAAGGGTCGAACGAGTCTCGTGGCAGAAGTGACGAAGATCGTGTGCTCCGAGAGGCAGCAGTTTTTTTTCACCATCCGACGCGGTTACTGGGCAACACTTATCGATCCTCGTGGGATTCCGCGACGTGCGCCGAAGCGCCTCTCCTGACCTTGTAGAATCTTTTCTCAGCCGCGATCGACCGACATTATCACATTCGTTCGATTCTCTTCTTTAAGAAAAACTCGACGTTATCGCGCGATTTTTGATAATCAGTTTCGTATCTTGCGATCAAGAGGAAGGATACAAAGTATCGCGTTTAACGAAGAGGGAGAAACGATCCCAGAACTCGTTAAGGCGATACGCAAAAGAGAGTGAAAACGTTGATGCGATAATTGGAACGGCGCGACGTGAGAGATGCCGTCGGGGAATCACGAGGGGGTTAAGCTCCCGAGTATTAACGAAAGTATCGGCTCGTACTTGGCCGACCGATTAAACGATCGTCAAAGATATCGATTTCGGTTCCCGTTAATAACGGGATCGTCCGCAGCGTGTTCTAGCGAGGGTACTTATACGCGCGGTAACCAGCGCCGATATACCAGTCGGATTAACGCTCGGATTCTGCGTTTTGCCCGATTGCGATTTCTCGGTTGACGATTATCGCCGATCTTCGGACGATAAGACTTTGCGCGTATGTACACAATAATGGCGAATAACGCTCTCGCGCGGCCGGGACGAGAATATTATCATCGAACACAGCGGAAATTTTCTATACGTATCTTATTTCGAATATACTACTGGAGAATTTCGTAGTGCACATATTTGCCATACTAGTTACCATAAATTATACCGATTTAGTTGTTTTCATCGATCCTGATGGTAAATTTCCATTTTTTATCTCGAGAAGATTAACGACAATAAGACCTAAAAATGATCAAGAGAAAACGAAAAAAGCTCGAGAGAAAAATCGAGCAAAGCCCACGAGAGAGTATCGATTCTATGTTGTTCGCTCTCGAGAGGCCCGTTCGGTGCGCGCATAAAAGTATGTAATACGCGAAGAAAAGTAATTGCGGTACCGGTGCAAACATATTACAGCCGTCACCGTGGCGGCGTAACCGAGGCCGGCTAAGGGCTCGCCGGCGAAGAATTAAGTATCCACGGAGCGCATTGCCGGCCGATTGGCTGGAGACGTCCTGCGGGAACTCTTCTGGCCTTTGCCTACACACACCGTCTCGCATCAAATGTATTTCCCCGCGGTCTACGGATATATTATCAAACTCGCGAATTAATAATTCGCGAAGAAAAAGAAAAAAGCAAGTAAAAAAAAGTTCGTCGCGACGATCGTCACCGACGTCGCTTCACGCCGGCGTCATAGGCTTGAATGTAACAAATTAGTCAATAAAATTCTATGCACACGTCCCCCCCGATGTTCCACGCTTTAAACGCTCGACAGAGGAATATATATCGTCGTTAATGATCGCTTCAGTCGAGACGCGTACACGCGGATGGAGCGCGAACCGTGCTAAACAAGAGTATTTAACACACCCCTGCGCGCTCAAACGTTGCCTTCTTTCTCTCCCTCTCTCTGCCCCGTCGCGAAAAGAAAGATTCCTAATGTCTCTCGCTTCGTACAATCCTCTTTTACATACATACTCGTCTCTGCGCGGACTCCGTCGGATTTCACGCTGTAATTCGCACCGGGTAGTCCGCACTGCTGCGCCCTATCAACAACGACCTATCGCCTGGAATTAAGTAACATTGCCGATGCTAATAGCGACATCGAGCGAGATGACTTTTTGCTCAATAAAGCTCAACGCCAGTTCGAATCGAGCTTTCGCCCCCTCGCCAAACTATCGATTATCGACTTTTTCTCGCTACGCACATCCGGCGAGAATTCTTTATTCTATCGTCCGCAGTTTTGGCTCCCAGATAAAGATGGGTTTGAGGCGAAATATTCGAGAAATACGTCGCGGGAATGCTGGACTCTTCTCGCCGCTGAAGTGGATGCTGGGAGATGGGAGGAACTTGAGCCGCGGTATATACCGGAGCGTGCGTTACCTGTCGTCCGTGAGTAATAATCTTGCGAAGGTGTACGATGCGCACGGGATACCGATGAGAGAGCGGCTAGAGGGGATGAACTTGCTGGCTGGCTGGCTCGCTGGCTGGCTGCCTAGCGGTGGCTGCCGCTGCCGCTCGGCGAGATGACCGTCGCCAGTGAAGGAAGAGGTGTACCCGCGGGTAAAGAAGAAAACGAACAAGGACGAGAGCAAGCCGCGCCGAAGAGGATCAAGGAAGAAGCGAGCAGAGAAGGATCAACAACCTGCGGGCACTCCCCTGAAGACTATGTATGTAGGTAACGTGACTATAGGTTGCGAATGTACTTCGAGAAGAGCAGAGAAGCTGGTGCGAAATACTCTCGTCCATGCATACACCTACTCGGCGCGAAAACTCGAAGAACCAGCTAGAAAACCCCTCCGATCGTTTCGCCCCAACCGTCGAGCATCAATGAAAATTTACGCAAAATCGAACTTCGCTATCGATATTAACTTTTTGATTATTTCAATCAAAAGTTCTCTCGATCGCAGACGCATAATCAAGACGAATAACTCGTGTAGAAAAACATATTGGTTCATGATCGATCAGCGATATATTAGAGAGATGAAAGTTAATCCGATGTTTATTCGACTTGCAGCGAAAATATATTAATTAGAGTTGATGCGAATTCTACAACATTATCCACAAATAGAGCAACGAAATTCGATGCACAATGGTGATGAAATATAAATGCCCTTTTAAGCGTACTTTTGTAATGGAAACAAGATAAATTGATAAAAGCAAAGTAGTCGACTGCAGTTTTCAATGTACTCTGCATTAACATTCCATCGTATTTGTACATCGAGTGAGGCGCGAATTTATGCATTAAAACTTTCCCTATCGGTGCGTCGAAATTTCAACAAAAATGTTTCCAGTGCAGTTAAATTCGAGGAATCTTTCATTCGCACTATGTAAAACATTTTACATAAAAACTATGTAAAACACAAACATTTGCAATTTCGCTCGACTTCAAATTGATCAAGCGAGACTTTTCGTGGATTTTTGAAATTCCATTATCATCGACCTTTTTTTTTGGGAGTAATTTGCTTCAATTAAAATAAAGGCGAGATGTGTTTCCAGGCTCGTGGCTCACTAGCTGTGCAGGGATCTTCGTGGATACGTGCCTTCACCTACCATAGTGTACTCTGTACAGCATCCCATACCTAACGGTCGCACTGCGGAGAAATCTCCCTTTCTCTCTCTATCCCTCGCTCGCTATTCTCCGCGTCGTTCAACTCGTCTCACTCTCTCTCCCGTGCTATCTATAGTCGCATTACCTGCTAACTCGAGTTTGGCCTGGCCTATTCTTGTCTTACTCGCACAGCCGTGGATCGCCAAGGTTAATGCCACCGAGGTCGATACAATCCTAGTTATCGCCGCGACTGCGTCCGCGCCCATACACTCGAGACGAGCTCGAGCGATCTCCCGTTTTATCCGTACAACTTTGCGGAAAAAATTAAATCATCCAACGACGCGCATACTCGAACGTATCGCCCTCGAAACGTATGTCGAGAGAATAACTCTCATTTGCTTCTGTATTTTCATCTCCACCGCGAGCAAAAAAAAAAATTTAGTCGAGCATTGCGAAGGAGTTCGCGAGGAAGTCAGGTCTTTTGTTCTTATTACATAATAATATATAATTTAACCCTGCTCGCGAACGCCTTCCAACGCAAACTCTCTCACGTTCTCATACCTTCGTCGATCTTATTTGTCGGAAAAAAAAATATGCTTGTACCTAATTATTCGCCGTTCCCAATAAGATTCTTTCAATGGAGAGAACAAATCCGTTCCCGAAATAGCGAGACGAATATATGGGGCAAGCGCTCCTCCGTTTGTGTCTTCCTTTTGGTCCTTTCTCGTCGAAGCCGCGCGCGATATACACTCGGGTCGGACTGCGGCCGGCAAGCCACGGTATTATTCACCGGCTAATATTAGAACTGGATGGCACAAACGGTGTTGTACGCGCGGGCACTTTGCTACCCTGCGCGCTCTGTCGCCGTTCGCCCCGTTCGCCGCTCTTGTCGCGCAAGACACGCCGATATATTGTCGAGAATGTAATTCTCGAACAATATCATTGCAGGAAAAATTCGATAAAAAAAATGTACAAACAAAAAAAAATACTCGGTGAATGGAGATAATGGGGGTTCGTCAGAATAAGGGATGACGAGGTGGAAAAGTAGTTTGAGAACCCCTACGATACGAGGGGTGCATAAACTCTCGCGTACGCTCGACGTTGCACGAGGGAAGGTTCAGCGGAACGCTCCACTACAACTATAACCCTCGCGGTGCAGCGTATTCCGTATCGTCGTCCGCCTGCGCCGGTGCGTAGTTTGTGTACGACGCGCCATAACAGACGCGACTCTCTCTTTCTCTCTCTCTCTCTCTCTCTCTCTCTTTCACGCCTGGTAATGTACCACTAGCGACGGGTCCGCTCGCACAGCTGTTTCGTTTATTTCCCTCGCTCGATCTATCCCCTTTCGTTTCATCTCACGCATTATACGTTTTGCTTCCTCGTAGAGGAAGGCTTTGGTTTCATGAAAAAATGATTATTTCTCGAGATTTCGGTGAAAACGCGTTTACGATGTTTCGGTGTATCGGGAAATCATATTCAGAAAGAAATGTCCAAATGTATGCGTGTGTGAAAGAGTCAAAAATATAAAATCTTCATGATCGTTAAAGATTGTTTTAAATTGAATTTAGGAACAACCGATGAGACCGCTTAATTGCGATAAAATTTTGATCTTTTGGAAGAGTTCGATAACACGATAACTCTTGCAATTTTTCAAATTCCGTAGAAACGTCTACACAAATGGATTATTTATATTCGATGATCGCTACGAAATTTCACGAGACTCGATAGAACCAATGAAATTATACAAGGGTTTTTTTTAAATTGTAGGAAAAAATCGATATTTCACGTCGGCTGCATGTTTTTTTATCAGCATTTTTTTTGTTGCTGGAGAACTCAAACGAGTCATAAAAAATTATGCAAATGAGATTTGTTCATCGCCGCCACGTTTTGTTCTATCTCACGGCATTGTGAACGACATTTAAAAAAAAACGAGAAATGTGCGAATTTGCCTTATTTTTTTATGTACTTCGCTCTCTGTACTGTTCTTCTTTTTTATGCATTTTTATTTTTATATATTACAAATGAAGAGAATTAATCGGTCGAGCAGCGAGTTCGCTCGAGCTCGCGACAAAACGCGAGCGCGTAACCCGAAGTTGTATCGCATCGCGCAGCGGCGATGCGAGCGGTTACGGCAGAGAGCCCCGATGCGTCGGGAGCGTCGGTATAGCGCGCACCTACGCGTAATTCACTTAAATAGTGCGCGAGAAAGCACTACCGACGCTCTCTCGCGAGTGCACTCCGCGTAAAAGCTAATTAGCTGTTACACACTCGGCCGAGTAGAAAATGGTCCGGTGTTCCAATCCGCGAGCGTACGTACACCCATCTCTAGCGCGGCTGTGTTACCGGTATATCGCAAACTCCGGTGAGCTCGCCGAGCTATATATATCCCCACAAAATACCGAGCCCCCGTTGCCGCGATAGAGTCGCGCACCCGCCTCGAATATTCATCGACGTCGATGATAATAGCCATTCAATCAAGCTTCCCTCTTCGCATTGCAATATTATTTCACAATCCTGTTTCCCGGCCCGTGTATTCCCGAGCTACGGGCAATTCCGTACAAACCGAAACATTCCGTCGAAGCGTTTCGATGAATGAGCGAATCTCGTTCTCCATAGTTGTAACGAATACGCGACTTACGAACGTTCGTGTATTACCTTTCCGGCGAATCATTCATGATATTCCGAGTCGCGAGGCGAGCGACGTCGAGTTTACGCGAGCAAACAATGTCAGAGCCTCGAGTTGAGAACCCCCCTCCCCGCGGAGCGAAGCAAAGCGATGTTTGCGGAGCGATTAGTAACCAACGGGCGTGTACTGTCTGGCTCGCGCACATCAGTTGTCAGCTGTCGCGTGTTTGAGAGGGAACCGAAGCAGCGACAGTCAGGAGAAGCGGCAGCACCAGCGGAACGTGCATGTATCGAAAGAAGGTCCAGTCCGCGCGCGGTACACCGAGAGAGAAACCGACACGGCGGAGCAACCGTCCGGGGCGACCTTGCCGACCATTTGTCTTCGCTACGCTTTGCTAATTAATGTTGTAACGTCGCGTCGTTGCCATACGTGTACCGACGAGCGACTGATAACCCGACACCGACCACTTCCTTTTATGCACTCAATCACAATCGAAACAAGCCAACGATTTTTCTTATTCGGTACCGAGCTTTGCAATCAGATAATAATCGTGCAAACACGATTCGCACATCGTTTCCTCATTTTGGGGTTTAATGTCTTTTGGAGAGCTGTTCTTCATGAAGAAGCCAAAAGTTTAGTAACTTTCTCATGGAGAAGCTTTGGAAACGACGTTAAAAAAAATTGCAAATCGATGGACGGATCTGGTTTGCATAATTTTTTGCGGCTCTGTTTAATTCTAAATACGAGCCAAAAGAATTAAATGTGTACAGAAGTTTTATCTGGTATGTTGGGAACTGTGAAGGGTTTCGTGTTAATAGAAATCTTTGATGATTTAAAAAACCGCCCAGAATCTCAACGATTTTGACAAAAATTGAAAAGTACATTGAGAACCTTTCTACGGGTTTGGGAATGTTTATGTTGCTCGCACAAACACACACGCATCCTGATTTTTATAAAAAATACGATTTTCTAATGTTTCGGAATATGTTCAAGGCATATTCATTCAAATTTCGAATAGACAAAAATTTCGTGCAAAAAATGCATTGCATCGTAATTTTCCCGCTGATACGCTAGAAGAGAATCGTATTACAGAACTGTTCTCACGCGCTGCTTCTCGCGTTTATCGTCGTATCGGTTGCTCGTGTTCGTCTATTTCTATAAATTCTGCAACAACATCGACGAGACGATGGGGACTAATGATCCGTGGCTTTGCGCGAGACCTTGCGCTTTTCGATTTCGAGGTCGACGCGCTTCGATCCGCGCGATGCATTCGCCGATATCACCGCGCGATCTTCGCCCGGATCGCCTTGTACTCCATAACACATCGAAACGCAGCTTACGCTTTCGCGAATCGCGCGGCACCTTGAGACGAATGACGCTTCTGTTTGATGTATCGAATGGAAAAAAACCAAAAATATTCCTCGCAATGTTTTCACAATGGTTTTCTCGCTCGTCGACGAAAGGGTTGAGAAAGCGAGACTCGCGCGCGAAGAATATTCAAGAGAAACGAAGATTTCTTTCTCCTTCCTCGACGCTCGCGGTTCATGCATTGTCGTCGCTGAACTTTCACCGACTTCACCGTACCCGCAATACACAAAGAAAAATATAATGAAATTATGAAACGCCGCCGCGACAAATGGTGGCTTATAAAAAGCTGTCGAAATTTGAGATTCGTTCGCGACCGTCTCTCGTCCCATCGCACGAAACGGTGGCTGCTGCGATTACGCAACGAAACGCTTACTTTCCAGCACCGCGCGCATGTATATTTAATCCATCGTTTTCTTCAGCCGCTCATCCAACATTCATCATCCTGTATCGTGGCTCTTTCGTTAAAAATTTTCGTTACGCCAGTTTAACGCTCGAGACTCGACCGCCGCGTTCGGCAATTGTTGCTTCCGTGACCCAGTAACGCGCCGTCGAATCTTTCGATTTTTCTTCGCTATTAAGGGCACGGCGGAGGTTTGAAACATTCAAAAAGAATGGAAGAACGAAAATGTTGCACTTATGGCTTAAGGTAGACCGAGCGATACAGTTCACGGAAATGTGGGATTCGGAGAGAATTTCAAGCGTTTCCCATCGGCATAAAAATTTTAAAAAACTGATATCTATCAAGAAAAATTAATAAATAATATCCGCGTTCTTTACGATAACAATCGCGCGCATTTCACTTTAGCCTCGTTATAAATAATTCAAAGTCACCGAATTTTCGAGCAAACTTTTCAAAGACCCTACGAAAGATGATTCTTCGCTATTTATGCGTTGATTCGTAATATTGAACGCTGTACAATGTGTTTTGTCGAAGGCGTCGAAAGACAGTTGTGAAAGTAAACGAGAAAGAGAGAGGCTGCGCGTGTCGCGCGAGCTCGCTGCACGAGGCAAGAATGCGGAGAGTCGTAACGCTCGAACAAATTCCCGGATTGGTATCGAACCCATCCTGCTTGTTGCGCTTACGCCGGTCCTTGGGCGTCGCGGTTATTCGCGATACACAAAGTATAGCTGAAACACAATCGTGGGCACGGTCGGGAGTCGTCGATGGGGGATTCGTCGCGCCTAGAGAAGCGAGCCGCAAATGCGATCAGAAATTCGACACTATTATTGCCGCAAAAAAACGATACGAGACAACGATTAAAATTACCGCTTCGGTCACGGAATCCCATTAAGTTTCACGAAAAAAAAAAAAAAAAAACAATTACGTCACAATACGGTAAAAATTCGTTATAAACAAACTTTACTATCTTTTTTTATCGACCTAACCGCACGATCCACAGTCCAACGTATTTAAGAAAAACAATTTTTTTTTCAAGTCATTATCGAGGATTTCTCGGTTCCCATAATGTTGTTCAAGACGATTGTGTAATACGGCAAACTGTATCAACAAGACAATCGTTGGCATAGGTATTTTTTTTTCTAAACTCTACAATCTGACCTTAGCCGTACGACAAAACGAGGGGAGGAGTCGTCGACGGCAATTAAACTTCCTAGCTCTAGCTACGATGCTAAAAACAAGTATTGATCTGTAACAATAAAACATGCCTCATTCTCTCCCCCTTGGTCTTAGCTGAATGAGCGCCGCTTGTCTCGTTGAACAACGGGCCATTAGACGATTACGTATCGCATTATACAACTTCGGTTTGTATCCAACGTTCCGCGATGATTTTCCTATTTTTAGCATCGAGTCTGTTTTTATACGCGAAAGGGATGTAAAACGGTGATGGCGCGTATTAATGTAAAGGTGCAGAGAGCGGAGTTCTGAATATCGTGTGTCTCGGACGATACGTCGGTCTCGTTGAGTCTCCCGGCCGTCGGTGTCCCTCTCTCTTGGTCGATCGGATGACAGGAAGAGGTGGCGACGGGGCTTTTTCTACGGAGAGCATCGTAGTATACTCGTTGCTTGTTGCGCACACGTGCGACTACGACGCATCGGGTATTCTCTACTCTATTACGAGCCGCGCGCAGGTATATGAGTTTAGGTGCGCATAGCGGAGGGAACGCGAGTCGAACGAGCGGTAGTCGCGGCGGGCTCTCGCCGGAGCCACCGGTGAACTCTTCGACGGAGTCCACACACTGTCGTCCTGCAATAACCGTTCGCTCTTTGTCCGCTCAGCTGCCTCCTGCGGGCAGGGATTCTCAACCCGTATCGAACATTCAATTTCGATTCTCCGCGCTCCCCAATTTCGAAGGGCAATGAAATTTGTCAAAATGTACTTTTTTTCATTTTTAAGACGATCTAAAACGTTTTTTCGACTGGAAATTATGTCCCTTTGGATTGCTTATAAGGAGGCTACAACGAAATGTTGACAAAATGAGAAGAAAAACGTATAAAAAATACTGGTATTATCAAAAGATATCCTTTTATAGCCGATTCTATCGAACATGCGCTTTTCGCTTAGTATCAAGACAATTGATCTGTCGGTTGAACTTCAAGAGTAATTTGTTGGAGAAAGATTCGCGGAAAGGCAAAAAATGTATATCAGCACCTCCCATAGGCTCGATTTTTTTTCAGATTTTTATCCAATCGGAAAGTATCGAAATCTTCCTCGTTCCTCTCTCGAACTTAGGTGGCGTTAGGCATAACGAAAAGGCTACCTCAATTTAACGAATTTCGTACCACACTTGGCGACAAGAATATTTTCAAGCGATTATACTAATTATGTCTGTAAAAAAAAGTTGGATTTTCAAACCTTCCTGGTCCCCATTTAATTCGATGCTTCTCGACAGGCCGTTGTCAGGCGTTACGACTGCACAACTAATACGCGGCGAAACAGCGAGTTAATTAAATGTCGTAACGCTAAGAGTACGAACGTTCGGCACGGAATTTTCTTGACTTCGTATCGGGTCCATTTTTTCGTCAGCGGTTTCGGCAAGGTGAACGAGACGAACAAAGCGGCGAGCATACGATCGAGATAGTCGTTCAAGTGGAATAAAATTCTCTCGTGGAATCGTTCGAACGCCCGCCTTCGACGCTAATTCTACGCCGATGACGCAGTTTGACCGGGAATAGAAGTTGACCAAAATATTGCGATCGTCGTTAGCGCTTCGACGAATGCACCCGATCGGATCGAAGTGCATTAACTCGTTAATCCGATCGTTTACGATTCGGAATTCACGCTGCCGCGCGAACCCCGCTATTAATATTCATAACGCACTTTGAGACACCGCACGACGGCTCTCGATACTCATTCGTTTCGAACGAACGAAAAAAAACTACTAAAATCAATAAAAAGCGAAATAATTTGCACTCGATGTAAAATCATGTCGACAGATAAAACATTTTCGTGTATCGATTATTGCGGATATTTGTGCTTGACGGTGTACCTCTTAACCCGTTTTGTTCGCGATAATTTCGATATGGAAAAGGAGGAGCGCGCATGATAATATTTGCATGACTTGCACGCGCGCACACACGGTGCGCTCTTCCGCGCACCAGTTTTTTTTTCTTTTTGCAATCGTCGCAACGCGTGGGTTGCGCAATTATAGATAAGTGTCCGGTAGTTTATTAAGTACCTGTTACACAATCGGAGACACAATGACTTATTAGTCGTTACGTTTTCTTGGTTTGGTTTTTTTGCTTCCGGCGATAAGACTTGTTTTCATGAAAAAAAAAATAAAAGAAATCTAAGTTGTTGTGAAAAAATGTTGAGAATGTCCCGAAAGATTGGAAAATCGATTAAAAACGAATTTTTAACTGTGTCTGTGTGACCAATGGGAAAAATATTAAACCTGTATCGATGGAAAGCGTCTTCAGTAATCAAGCAAAAGGGTGGAAATTCTTTCTGAATCTCACATTCCCTCGAACTGTACCGCTCGCACTACCTTAATATTGTTCCGCGACGCATTTACCGATATAAAAAAAATTGTACCAAGGATTGGTTCGCTCGTGTTTCGCCGCTGCGCTTCAATTTGAAACCGTGTTCGAACATCCTGTCGAGGAGTGCGATTAAACGAACGATCGATTAAAGAGAAACAACTGCCCATCATATATTAAAGCCACGATCAAAATGACCAAATCTGCAACGGATTATCGTGAGAAAAAAGGACAGAGAACGAAACGACAAGCCTAAAAGAGCATAAGTTCGAGCACGCGTTGGTGACGAGCGGAAAAAAAGAAAAAACATATCTTGAGAATGTCGTTAGCTCTGCTCGGCGCATGAATTGTGTTCCGTTGGCTGCGCGAAAAGAGTATTACTATACCGACGATGCAAACTCCCTTGTCGAAGTTTGCGAAGAAAAATCGAAAGAACAAGTCGTCGAAAGGTGTGTTCGTCGAAGAGAATTGGTATCGGAGAAAGGAAGAATCGCATTCCTGGAAATAATGAGAGAGGGGGCGATGATTTCTGTTTAATCGATAACGCGAGATAACGAGAGTTGGTACAGAACTCGGAACGAACGAGAGACCCGATCAAATAAACAACGCGTATTCAGCACGTTCGCGACGAGTCTCTTCGCTGTTGTGCCTCACCGGAAATAACGCGATCTATATTTTTGAATGAGCTCGAGTCTAAATACATTGTTCTTATCTCCGAAGCTCCAGAAATTATCACTGAATGCAGATAATAGAGAAATACTCGATATACGCTGGACAGATAAGGGGAAAGTGGGGCAAAATGGCCCGCTTTTGCAATTCATCATTTTTTTAATATATACAACACTTTTTTTCTATTATGAATTTTAACTCAATTTATGATAAAATATCCTTTTTGCGATTATCGAATTGCAGTAGTTTTATTTATCAGCATTCCTATTTTTTGGATTCGCTCCATTGCATTTCAGACAATAATAGTTCCGAAGAATGTCATTGAAGTCCCGATATTTTTTCGGCAAGTAACGAGTTGCTTGCCGATTTTTTTTTAATATCGTGAATTAAAGGGTTGTTCCATTTTGCCCCAAAGTTTGAACAGCGCGACCATCTCATTGAGTTACCCTTATCTTAGCATGTATCTCGAAGTTAGCTTGCATTATACCTGTACAAATGTACCGAGCAAGTAAAAATCTCGTGAGGCGATTCGCGGGTATTGTTAAAGAGTAAAGTTCGCATCCCGATTTCACTCTCGCTGTCGTCGCGCGCGTGACCTCCTTGGCGATCGGCGCTCGATCGTCGCTCGAATAGACTCGAGAATTACCGATCGATATTTTACCACGGCGTCGACCTTCTTCACAAATACATATTGAACAATATCGCCGTTAACGTTTCCCTACTATAGTACGCGATAAGACGTTGAGTGACGTAAAAAACAGAATAAAAAAAAAATCGAAAGAAAAAGAAAGTAATATCAATTACGAATCTCGTGAGAAAGCGATGCCTTTTGACGAGCCCTTGGGCGCAATCGACGCGAGTACCCAATATCAGGCCCACAGCCCGGCCTAACGCTAGAACTTGGTTGTCTCGCGTTCTCGCGACACAAAAACCAATTTCTCGCGCGAACGATGGATATTGGAAAAAAAAGTGCGAGTCCATTGAAGGATGGTAAAAATTGTTGTTGGCGATGCTTATTGAAACGATAAGCCGTCACGGTTCAAAGTATTTCCGAGCTTGGCCGAGTGAGAAGGAGAGATAAATAGCGTAGGGACGGGATCTCGCTCGCCGCCGTCGCTGCCGCTGCGGCAATTCCTCCCGCTACTTGGGAACAGTTCGCGTCGAAGCGATACACGTAATACGCATATATCCGTGTATGCTAGAATAAAGTCGAGCCACCGGGTTGAGAGCTCCTGTAGTATGCGCCCAGCTGAGACACTCTTCGCGAGGTTTGTATACTGTTGTGAGGAGGTGGCAACAGCGCTCCAGCATGGCTCGGAGAGCTCAAGCTCGTTCGTTTGCCGCAGAGAGCTCGAGAGATCTCCTCGATGTCGGGGAACGCGCGGCGGCAGCGGCGGCGGCTCTCTCGAGAGAGTCCCACCACAGCCGGGGCATAACCGAGCATTCGCGCGTTATAAGAGCGAGCAACGCGAGCGAGAATGCACGCAACCGCGTCCCGTCCTCCTGGAAAGACGCTCGCTCTCCGAATCGCTGGATCTTTAGCCACCTATCAGTCCTTTTTCTCTCTATCCGTACATATCGTCGGCACTAGGCGCGACGAACGAAAGCGATCCAAGCGAGAATAAGATAATTCAAGTTTGTAACAATTGAGACAATTATGTCGAATGAAATTTATAACCGATGAGTCACCGCTCGGCGAGTCGCCGAGATTAATGCGCGAAGCGCGTTATCGCGACGACAGGAAATCGGAAGCAATCGAGTTTGATCTCAATTTTTTTTTCTTAATTGAATTATCGGATCGATTCTTTTTATCCACAGCGAGATCGATACTTTTGTTTCTCTCGAAGGCGGTCGGTCTCTGTGTCGACGGAAACGAGAGCTATCGGGAGAGCGTTCTACGAGTCGTGCGTCATCCGAGGGGAATTTAACACCCGCCCGTCTGGAAGCGGTAGAAAAATTCTCGTCTCGAGACCGTCCGGCGAAGGAGTGTAACGACACGGTATTTCGTCTCGACTGTCGGAGGAAGCTTCGAAGAGAAAAGAAAGTTCGTCGCTCCTTTCGAATAGCCGGAACATTGTTCGGAAGAGAAAAAAGAAAAAGAAGCAACACGTACACACGAGAAGCGATATCGTTTCGATTCGACAAAGAGCGTTCGGTTATACGAGCGAAGGAGTTCACGGTATTTAGAAACCACGGGCTAAAATCGTCGCCCACACTCCGCGCTTAGTTCGCCTTTTCTTTTAAATCGTCTCCGTTCGAGCTCTCTTCCTCTCTCTCGTTGTCGACGCGATCGGCCGATGCAGAAATGAAGAAATTCTCGTCGAATATCAGTTGTCTATTGGTCGGGAGACCGGCCAGGCGGACAGAGCGGAATATGTAGAAGGGAGAAGAGGAAAGAGCCAGACAGAGAGCGGGTCGTCGGCGCAGCACACGGTGCGTTCGTGGAACAGTGTAATTTTCGTTCCTGACCTCGCTCTGACCGGATACACAAACCGATCTAATACACTCGAAGGACTACAAGATACGCTCATTCCTCAGCGATATATATACATATATACGTATGTATAACGCACTATATACTGTAGACGGTGGAAGAAAAAAATTCTCGTCAAGCCGAGGGAAGATCCATCTCTGCGAATTAAATCTTAGTGAATCCTTGAATCCTTCTCCCATAACAATGTAACAGGGCGATTCGCGGAATCACCGGTTTAACAACTCGCTCGGATGTCCTTTTTTCTCTCCGCAGGTGCGAAAAATTTATAAGCGACGAGCATTCGTTGACATCAATCCTCGCTCCTTTCGGCGTCAACGTTGCTGATAGCGAAATGATTCTGGTAGACGAAACGACTCGTTGACTCGACGACGGAATGTCGGAGGAACGCCATTGTGAGAGGCCGATGGAATTCACTCGATTCTTGACCACCCAGAAGGCGAGACGGACGTGCCACGCGCGCTCTCGTCGACCCGACGTACGGTGTAAAATCATGAAACTCGCTGGCTCTAACCGTCGGTTTATACGACTCTCTGGACCGCGG
This sequence comes from Ischnus inquisitorius, assembly GCA_963924025.1. Lineage (NCBI taxonomy): Eukaryota > Metazoa > Arthropoda > Insecta > Hymenoptera > Ichneumonidae > Ischnus > Ischnus inquisitorius. Next base: position 13,687,363 of record OZ001254.1, on the reverse strand, counting down.
CTCATCTTCTTCGAACTTCCCATTCGTTCACGCCGTTTGTTATATTGCTCTTGTAACGCCGTTACAATTATACGAGCTGTCATTTTATGGACTCGGCCTCGTCTGGCGTCCTGGTCTCTTCGACGATCCATTTTCATTTTTTTTTACCTCAGGACATTTCTTAAAATTATCATAATAGGAAATTCAGCCTATTATTTATTATTTATTATTTATTATTTATTATTTATTATTTATTATTTATTATTTATTATTTATTATTTATTATTTATTATTTATTATTTATTATTTATTATTTATTATTTATTATTTATTATTTATTATTTATTATTTATTATTTATTATTTATTATTTATTATTTATTATTTATTATTTATTATTTATTATTTATTATTCATGGATCCTTGAAATGAGAATCCCTGTCGTCTGTGAATCCTGAAAATCCGTATAGCTCTTGCACCACGTGATGCAAATGACACGCGTAGAGGAGACGGAGATATGGCGCTTGTCTCTCACCCGCGTCTCGCGGAGATCCTGTCAACTGGGCGTCCAAGGTGAGCAGACCTATTTCGGCGAGCCGCATATGTTGCCGAAGGAGCGTCACACAGTCGGACGGTGAGAGATCGGTAGGTGAAACGAAGAATCGGCGGATCCTGCTATCCTCGAGTTCACGCCGATCTTCCGCGAATTATCACATTTTTTCCGTCAAGAGGATATATTTTTGAGAATTCAATAACAATAGTACAGAAGATAAAAAATGATTGTTTGTCGCGTTCTTCGCGAGAATGAAAGAATAAGCAAAAGAAAAAGAGAGTTTTGCCAGAGTCCGAATTCTCTCGAAAGAACGTGATTTCTTGTTCGATCTAGATTGGAAAAAGCTCGGCCAGCGAAGCGCTCGTTGAGAAGACGTCGATGTTAGAGTTAGTCGGTACCCACGCGTAGGAGCGTGAGTATCAGAGAAACCAGAACGCGGTCAGAGAGGATCGGAGGGCTATTGGATGCCGCCCGAAGCTCTCCCGGTGTAACAACAGCGTGTGCACGAGTGTTGCGCGATATATAGTTATAATAGAACCACCAGTTTGTTATACACGATAGCGTGTAGTCGAGTTGCAGCAGTCGATTCCGACGTCCTAAATTGCCGGTGGGCGTTCGACTAATGGATTGTAATGCGAGTTGTCGAGCAACCATAATGACAACGCCGCGGCGGCGGGCTATGACCGTGCACTCGCAGCAAATGCGAGCGTTCCAAACTGTAAAGCGGCAGAGCGCGCGACCCATCGCTGAATATAACCGAGAGGAGAAGCCGCGAGAAAGGCGGACGTCGAGTTACAATGTTTGCAGTTCCGAACCGAGGCATCCCAACGATTCAGCGATAGCGAACGCGTGTCTCTTACCCAATCGACTCGTTGCGAACTTCCGATGGGCCAACGTTACGGTTTTTCGCGAACGACCCTTGCAACATGCGTGATGTAGAAAATTACCGTGTTCGAAAAAGAATGGGTGATTTTTTATCGGTGTTTTTAAGAATTTTATCTATCGCACTTTCAACCGTTGAGCACCGCTATTATTCGCGTCTATTTCTCGAATGTGCCCAAGAGATAAGGGGCAAGAGAGGGAGAGAGAGGGAGAAAAGAGGTGAAGACCGCCGACAACCAATAATAACATTCGTCTCGAGTGCAACTGCAAATCAACCGGGAGAGGCACTCCATCGCGAGAGTATATCAATTAAACTCCATCTTCCCTTCTCTCAACAAACTGCTACGTGTGTTACACGTATGGAAGATAACTAACGAAATAATACGGAGACTAAGATGAAGGAATCTGGTTCACGGCAGCCAATGGCTCGGCCTTTTCACGCCGGAAATCTCGATTCCCACAGCTTTCCATTGCTACGGACCCGCGCGGTGCGCGCAAATCCAATTGACTCGTGAGCGCATACTCGATAACTCTGCACTCACACGTTTCTCTTATCGGCCGCGCTCTTCTGACCCGCTACTTCATGTAACAATTGTTATATTTCGTTTTATCGTAGACGATTCGTTGTTTTCGTGAAAAAGAAAAACACCCGATTTTCATGTCGTGTTCAGAATTTTCCGCAACAACGCATTGGAACATCGTATTTAGAAAAAAGGATTAAAACGTCGCAAATCCTAAACGTGCGACTTGAAATGCGATATCGAAGTAGACTCAATTCCGAGATTGTTTAGCATCGAATTCGGTCGAAATCGATGAAGGCATTCGAAAGTTTTTTTCAAAATTATTTGTCTAAAGTGCAGAAACTTTCGAGCTAATTTTCACCGGCTGTTATATCTGCTTGCATTCATTTAGATTTGATGTGAAATTCGAGAGTTGCGAATATTTTTTGTTTTTTACGTTATTGACACAATCGCTCGTGCTCGCTGTCGCTCGCGCATTTTTTCGACGAATCTGGATAATATCGTTCAGACACGTGTCGTAACTATTGAGATAGTTTTTTTCATCTTCATGATAATTGACGAGACCTTTCAATTCTCTCGAAACGATCGCGAATCGAGCTTGTCGTCAATACTAAATGTATGCATTTTGGAATTTGCGTAATTTTTTTTTGTATCAACAATCACGCGAAGAGGCAGTGACGGTGTGGAAAATCGAAGCGTTCGGTAAAAGCCGGAGTTCGCAAGTCCCCGCCGTCGTCGTTTATTCGCGTACCTCCTACGTGTATTTCAATGAGAAAGTGAGCTAATAATAGAACCCGCAAAGCGTCGACGCTGGCAAAGGCGTTATATTACGTTTATATGGAGTGTCTATTGCGGCAAGTGTATTATATATCCAGCCCCATGCGAGATGCGGCCGAGGGCGGAAATACGTCGCCTCGGACAGGGCTGAAGAACACGCGAGCCACGGAGAGCTCGTCTCGTTCTTATTCGTCGTGAAATTTATTATTCGCAACGACTCTCGCGCCAGGACAATCGTCATTTCATGTGTTTCTTCGATGCTCGATCGATAGGTAACACAAGCAACGCGACGAGTATGATGGCGGAATTTTTTTTCTTTTTTTTTTTTCCGAATAAAACTATAGGTCGGCTATCGCTGAGGAGACACTATGTGTGGATGTGTATAAATGTTTGACGTCATCGAAGAAGAAACCTGCCGTTTTTGTCTCGCTCGGTGTTGCGCGGCATTGACGCAAATTCGAGGCCTCGCGTGTCTATACGTGTATATAACTCAGTCGTATGTATGTCCTACTTATATATTATATACAAGTTTAGTGTAGCAGGTATCCAAGAGACGATAGGTCGAACGCCTACGTAACGATCGACCAACAACCTACGTCGTCCCTCGGCAACCCTGCCAGCTCGCCCTCCGCGAACTACGAGCCACCTCTTGCATCTGACAACGAAATCAACCCGTCGAGACTAACCGCTACGTCGGACTTATCGCAACTCCTTTACCGAAACTTGGACTCATTGCGGGGTCCGGCGAGGCTTGCTCGACCGAAAATTCAAAAGCTTTGGATAACTTTTTTTTTCCAGATTTTTATTCCATCGAGAAACGCTCGAAATCCTCCGAATTCTCTTGAGATCTCACATTTCCAATAACGAAAATACGTTTAAAATATTGCATATTGCAGATAACGACCAAAGATTTCGTCAGGAACCACAGGAAAACTATTAGCAAAATACTGTATTTGAGATAAATTCACGAAATGGTAGACAAAAAACAATCGAAAAAACGTATGATTCTCGTCTTTCGTGCTTCGAAATAAGAATAAAAAGGATTCTGCATCCTTTCTGAATTTAAATTGATCGAATGTGATGCAACGTAACTCCAGTTTGAATTTTACGACGATAACTATAATGGTCTCGAGCGATCGTGGTTGAACTGCCAAAAATGTAGTTTTGAAAAATACGAGATTTTGCGAATTCTGCACTCGACGGCGAAATATTTCCGAAGGTTCATGCTGGCCGTATATGAAAAAAAAATTCTCGATATTACACGAATGTACTTACTGAATAACAAATATCTTTTTACATACAAATTTCTGGTTCGGAAGTTCGAAAATTTGCGGAGGTTGATTTGCCAAGGGCAAGTGTCGAATCCTCTGAATGAATATGGAAGAAATTTCGATGCTTTGAAGGAACGAGACACCTGATCTGAGAAATGAGTCCAGGTGGACGCGAAACTGGTGCGAGTTTTTTCTCCCGCGGGGAGGAAAGTTTTTTGAATAGACAATAGTCGAACGTTTCGCGTTTCGTCAGAGCCATCGCAGCGTCTATGATGTTGCGACGTTCGCGCGGAGAGGGCGAGGACAACCGGTCATAGTAACGGTTCAGGTATATTACACGCATACTACGCTAGGTTCGAGTTGTAGGGTCGTCCGTCGCAGGTTGAGCGTGACGTACTCGCAGTTGTCGGGGTGCTGGCCGCCGTGCGAGCGTCGAAGGAACGAAAGAAAAAAAACCTCATAAATATCCTACTATTTGATAAATCTCGAAAACAATCTCGATTCTGCATTAAACGTAATCGTTAAAAAAAATGTGCGAACAAAATAAGCTTCTTGCACGATGCTCGATCTCATCGCTGGCCGAGTTGGAGCAAAGCGAAGTCGAAGAGAATCGAGGATTTCCGAGAAAGTGAGTCTCGCCCGCGTTCGCGCACGCACGAATAATAATAATAAAAACGGGCGGTCGGTTAAAAAATAAAAGTACTCTGTTCTAACGACGGATTAATTATTTCAATCGAAAAAAAAAGGAAATGGTGAGCGAGAGTCGAAATCTCGGGGAAAGTGCTCCCCTCTGAGAGTTAACTTCCGTCGCGATCCGGGGACTATATGGGCCCCCGGGTGCAAGAAACCGAGAGGCTCGGAGTCGTAAAGAGGGGAAGCAGCTACAGTGGTTCTTATCGAGAAAATAGTACGAGCGCGCCACAAAAAAAATATATGCATACATTCCTATTCTATTGTCATGTTAATATACTGTTATTAGATTGTAATAATAATAATAACATAATATTATACTATATTAATAAGTAATAAATATTTTCAAAAACTCACCACGTGAACGCTGGACAAAGCAACATTCTCGTTCTGCTTCTTGTCCGTTTTCTTGGCTTGTCTCTTGGCCTTGCTCTCGAGGAAGCGTTGCTTCAGGACGAGCGTGTCCTGTATGTTTTGCTCGCACAGGCCATTGAAGCTCTGATCGAAGCGCGGTATGCAGTCGGTCTGTCGTCTGCGATAGCTCGTTATTCTGCGCCGCAAACGATCGTAGATCGCTTGCCTCTTCGGGGTGGGTATCTCACCCATGCCCGGTGCCTGACCCATCTGATGTTGCAACTGCAACTGTTGATGATTCGTTAAGCCCAATTGGCCGACCGCGTTAATGTCGAGTCCCGGATGTGCCGGCGATTGATTTGTGCCTCGGCCGTTAGGGCCCAGCGCCGCGCCCGTGCAAACGCTTACGCCGGTCCCTGGGGGGCCTTGCGGGGGCTGACGGGGCAGTAGCCCCCCGGCCTCCATACAGCCCCCTAGATCCACCGCAGGGTAAGCCAGCTCAGTGAGAACCCCTGACGAAGACGCGCCCGCTTATCAAATGCCCGCTCTCCGTTTCTCCTCCTGTTTCCTCGACTCTCGACGACGCTCTTGTCCCGGCACCTCCGACAGCTTCAACGCAAGATGCCTCCTCGCTCCCGAGCATTCTCTTCTTACAAAACGCCGACGCGATTCTCGACTTCCTGTCGGAAAACATCTGAGAGCCCCGCGCTATTCACGAAGCACGGCGATACACGACTGAATTTTAACCTGATTTCACGATCGAAACAACAGCGACAATGCGAAAAGTTTAACCGATCCCCGATCGACAGCGCAACTCGCGTTAAAGCGTTCGAACGTTTCTCGGATTTGCACCACCGAGTCACTGGAGCGTCCAAGGTCCGTCTAAATAGCTATTAATAAACACGTGCACGAGTGTCCTCACGCCGCTCGCGCGCAATGAAGAAGCGAGTACACTCGGCTAACCGAACCCGATGCCCCCCCTACCCCCGCCCCCTGACCCCCCCACCCCACCTTATTTCTCACCTATCGCACTGTCACTCGTCTCTGTCGTTTAGACGCACTGGATCCATCCAATTATCGATGATATTCCATCGTATACACATTGTCACACACACACAGTAAAATCCAATTGCGAATTCCGGATATTGTTAAAAAATGCGCGTGCGCTTTGGCCGAAACACGCTGATCACTGTACGCGTACACTCTGTATACATATATATATATGCGTATATGCACGCTGGCTCGAGTCAATCGCGCTTGCTCCCTTCGGAGGCTCTGTCGCCTCCGGTTTTTTTAGAACCTTCCGAGCACTCGACGCAACCGCGCCGCTTCACCGATGCAACTTCCTTCGTACATCGACACGTGAAAAATTGAACGATCGAGCGAGTTTTTTCTTTTCGTTCTTAACGAATATTCCGAACAAAGAAGAATCGAGGTTACGATTGTCGATGCGACGATTTATAATGACATCAACGGAAGTTCAAGAAATGTGTGACCACGAGAATTTTCAGTCGTTTAATAACGAGCGACAGCCGAGAGAGCGTGTGCGTGACGCCTCACGAGATCCAGCTTTACGGCCGCGATCGCCGTGCTAGACTAAGTCCTCGATAAGAGGAGAGCTGCCAGCCCGCCGTACTCTCGAGTCTCGCTCTGGCCCCCCGAGATGAGAAGTCGAGAGCGTGCGGGGAGAAGCGACCGTGAGAGCGAGACAGAGTGAAAATGGCAGGGGAGTTATTGTGGAAAGGGGGGGGAGAACGCACGAGCGGCCATACGGCCTTTCGCCGCTCTATCTCGGGTACTGCCGTGTCGGTGCCGAGGGTCCCCACGCTCTACCGACAGCGGCACGAGGGCCTACAGCCGGCGTTATTATACTATGAGTATAGATGATTTTTTTCTCAATCCCAACAATGTTGCGTTCGAGACGATTGCGAACGTCAACATAGATGCACTGACAAACAAATTGAGCTATTAGCAGCTTCTTTTTTTCGTGTTTGATTCAACAAATAACGTCGCGACGAAGATTCAACGAGAGAAATTGAGCGAGAAATCGAAAGGCCGCGCACCCGCGTGAAAGAACTGTTTGTATTCAGGAAAGCCAGAGGGGCACCGATCGTCCGGCGGCAAAGCGTAGCGGGCAGAGCGCTCGCTGAACGTCACAACAGGTAGTTGCGAGCGGCAAAAGCAGCGACAGCGGCAACGCGAAGCCAGCGTGCTCCCGAGCGCGCGCTGCTACACAGAACGGCAGAGGGGGTGGGGGGAACTGTGAGAGTTCGATAAACGAAGCCGAACGCGCGGAAGGGAGACAGCGAAAAAGCGACAAGTATCGTGCGGGGAACGATCGAGGGAGGGAACCGCTACCACGACCCCGACAGACGGAAGAGGGGAGGGGAGTGGGAAGAGAGCGCTCAAGCACTCGTTACAAGTTCCTTTCTGCCTGCACAACTTCACGGACGGCTGCTATGAGTCGAGACTCCGCAGAACAAATTTGTTCGATCCGACAATTACGTTAAATATGTCGTCAATATTGTTAATTTTAGACGCGAACTATGTTTTGATATAAAACTGCATTCACATTAACGTAAGACACGAAGTTTGCACTCCATATTTTTCAAAATTTCTTCATGTTTCGTAAGTTTCTTCATCGTTGCACGAATATTTGTTTTTCAAATTTCACACACTTTGATTACGGTTTCAACGAATGTTTACATCGTACTCGCGCCAAACGTCATGCGTGATTGAATGTATGTATCGTACATACCCACACAAACGCGCGGGTTTATATTGGCTACGCGGGACGGTAACACGTGATTACGATGATTCCGAACGTCATGTGACTATTCTCGACACAGTTCGGCACGTAAACGACCGCTTCGATTGCCCTTACCGAACAAAGCCGCGATGCGATTAACAGGATTGCGCGTGGCTACACACACGCGGCACGTAGGTATCTTTCAAACACCGTACCCACAATTAATACAACCAACTACGATGCCGGGCAGACGCTAAACTACGGGCTGTTCAAACGAATACCCAAACAAACGCGCAGGTGCTGCCGCCACTCGGCGTGACGATCGAATTAACAATTCGGCGCTCGTTCGTCGAGCAACGTCGAATAGAATACAAAAAAAACAATAACATTTTAAGAAAACGATAAATAATTATATTTTTCTGAAAGAACCCGTCGCGTTATTATATATATATCAATTTTATTTAAACAATATCCATTTTTTCATTTTATATTACAAAGTTTTTTTTGTCTTCTTTTTTGTATCATTCACGCAAAACACATTCGCACGGCGCTGATCATTCACTCTGGGTTTATACAGGTCTAGGGCAAAAGTACGGTTGGGAGTTACAACGCGTTTCTTTTTTTTTTTTCGATCTCTGTCGAATTGCCTAATTGAAAGAAAGAAAAAAGGGCTTTATGAAAGTAAGAGTTGCGCTTTCGAAATTGACAAGAGTTGTAGCGAGTTATTGGGAATTATTTTACGCGTGTTTCTTCGAAGTTCGATCGCAATGTTAAGAACATTCTTTTATCGCTCTGGATTTCACGACAAGTCGCGCGAAAACACTTGCTTTCCCGATAGAGAAGCGTCACGGAACGAAGATGTTGGCACAATATTTGAGACATGTGCTGCACATGTCTCAAATATTGTGCCAACTCCTACGTTTCGTGACGCTTGTCTATCGAGGCCGATGAGGCTCGAAAACGCAACTTCGCAATACGCGCGTTGTAACTCCCGTCCGTTCGTTCGTCCATTGTTTACCTCGATTAGTTTTACCGTTTGTCACTTTGTTCATGATTATAGACTAGATCGGGCTGAATACACAAACGAATGAAGAATGCGCGTTCTCTCTCTTGTCTTTTTTTTTATGTATAACATTTACGATCTTGGAGTGGCTAACTCTGTCGCAACGTGAACATTCGCCGTTTCGGCGACTCGATGAAACTCAGAGAGTCGTCCGATATTTTTTTTTCACGTTTCTCGATAGCTCCGAATTTGCATATCCAACAATGTTTTTTTTTACAATTTTTTTTCGTCTGAGGTTCCATATTTGGAACTTCGGGCAAGTGAGCACGTTATATGTCGATCTGGCAGGAAAACTTGGAAACAACTGAGTCCGCGTGTGCCCGGTCTGCGTCGTAAATTCTAAATAAAATCTTTATGCTTTATGGATGCAACTTCGGTTTTTCCAACACACATCGATGACAAGACTTTTAGATTTTTTATTGGAGTTTGGTTGGATCTTTGCTAAAAAATTTAATCGATACGCGAATTAACGTTCCCTTCGTGAACGAAAGAATAAAATAAAAAGACGATGCACCGACAGCACGAAGGAATTCGGGCGGTTTCTAGCGAAATAAATTATAGTCACGAATTCCGAACGGAATGTCTCTTTTCGAGTAATCGCTCCGTGAGGAAAATTGCGAGACATTTGAATTGAAAAGAAAATAAAAATAAAAAGATTACTTTACGAAATGAGGGCAAAGAGTACAAGAGTAAATAGCGATTCTCGGCAGATTCGCACGTAAAATCCTAAAGACTACATCCGTCCAACAGTTACTGGCGATAATAACGCGTTATAAAAAGTTACGAGTATTAAACTTTCGAAAGAAATGCATTGTACTTATAGCTATGTCGAGCGATTATAAATATTATTCACATTCGTTTATCAGACACACGGATATATACGAGGTTCCAAACTAAACGGAGACTCAACGAATGTCTAAGGATAGATTTTACATTGCATGCAGTGAAGGACGACGCTTTCGTTTACTTATTCTTTCTTATCGACACTACGGAGAGAGAGAAACAACAGTACTTTCGTACAAGGAACGCTGAGAAAAAATAAAGCGTTCGTTTGTATCTGCCGTTTCCGTTTATTTTTCACATTATTCTTCTCGGATCTCCGTACCGTTAGCACGAAATGAGTGCTCGCGACACATCGGAGCTCTTAACGTTAAAACTGCAAGGCCCTCGGTTTAGAATTGAATCCTCGCGTATCCTAAACTCTGGACAAAATTATATCCTTCTAGATTCAATTTTCTTTATATTTTATTTTTTACCATTTTTTTTTTCTTCTTTTTCTTCTCGTTATTTTGTTCAACACTCATATCAATAAAATCATTCATTCCGTTCAGTCTCTCTAATGTTTTTACCGTTATTCAATCGTCCGGCGTTTTTTGTTTTCCTCTTCTTCGTGTTTCTCTACTGTACACTCTACTTATCGCGCGACACTCTCATTATCTTTTTGATTATCACCGATCGAGTCTTAACTGACTGATTGCCGCGCTCAGCGAAGAGCCTTAATATCGACGCACAACCGAAACTCATCGTACACACTTATTTACATTTTATTCGTGGCATTCGACAAGCACAAGTAGCTGAATTCTAAGGCGTACGCTCGAAAGATCCCCGTTCACGCGATCTGCTCGTCAAGACTAAAGCGATATCGCCTCTAAAGGCTTCGCACGCGACAAAAAACAAAACGATCTCGTTATCAAAATCGTCGTGTCCGGGGCGGGGGGAAAAAAAATCTACGATTGAACGAGAAGACAATTATTTCAAGTATAGAAAATACTAGCTTCGCCGAAAGTAGCGAGGATCGTTCCAATTCCAAGAGTCAGCAAGTTCGTTGTAGAGACAATCAAGCGGTGCAAACGGCACACACATTTTTCACCAATCACACGGGATTTGTCGTTCTACTCGCTCCGAGACATTCGCCACGTCGTTGAACACTTTCGAACGGACACACGCGCGCGCACACTATTCCTCTCTTCAGCTTTGTCTCGGTCTAAAAAATGTCTAATAGCCGTATATACAAAATTGTACAATTCCTGGTTATCGAGATTACGATAAACGAAATTAATTTATCCAAGAAACAACAAGCGTCGACGCTTCGATCGCCGACGATGAATAATTAATAATACCGTGAAACTCGTCGATATACGTTAAACAATATGACGGTAAAGCGACGAAACAACAAACAAACAAAAAGTAAACGATAGTCGAGTCTCATTCTCAATGTCGCGAATTTTACGCTTCTCTGAATACAAAATTGTCAGTGCTTCGAAAAAAAAAAAAAACTTACTCGATGAATACGGATGGTTTTTTTTGTTTTTGTTTTTAATACTTATTGGCATTCATGAGCCGATTTGATCGAGCCTATGAATCCTGCGATACCGTTCGGAGGACCGCGATGGCAAAACGGTAATATTTTGTTTTTTCTAATTTTCGATCAGTCACTCGCAAGCCTAACTCTTGACGTTACGGATTCTTTATTTTTTCTTCTGCCGTTTGTAATGAGTGGGAGACATCGATCCCATTCGGTAGACGGTTAATCTTAATTCTAAGAATTTTTCTGGAAAAATATTTTCGTCCTCGATGGAACAATCGGGGCGATCGAGAGATGCGGAGGTAAAAAACAATGAGAAGATCAAAGAATTGTTGCAGCCGTTCGGCTAGTTCCTGCTCTCGATCGGTACCACTCGTCGTGTAAAAAAGAAACAAAATACAATAACTCCAGACGGAAGGTCGCTTGGACTCGGAAATACTTGATAGAACATGGAAATCGTTAAACTCGCTCGACTTCGCGCTCTCACGAGTCTCTATTTGTCAACGGTTAAAATTTTTTTCAGTGAAAGTCACTCCGTAATGTGCCTCATGGAGATACCCGGAATATGGTCATATAAAAAAAAAGACGTTGAAGAAAAAGAATATAAAGAGAACAGTGAAACCATACGTCGATCGTTTCGTGTATGTTTCGCTTTCGTATCGACTAAATGCAAGTTGAGTCTGGATGCTGACTGGCGGACTTTCGCGTTTTCTTCGGGTCCTTAGTGGTCAGTTCCTGAGAAGGCCTTCTCGGACTACCCAATGTGACTAGGGCGGATGCTACTGCTAGACCGGCCCCCTGTCCCGCTGGTGTGTAAGACTCACCTCCGGTCGGTAATCTGACTAGCAGGGACAGAACTGCTGCTCGATTGCCGCAACAAGGCTCCAACGCGATGGGGCTCGGTACATCCTATCGAATACAAAAGCGTCTCGAATATTTGCGTCTTTCAGAAAAAAAGAATTATTGAGTTCTTTCAAATATAAAAATACTAATTTTATAATAATCAAATAATAAATTAAATAATAATAATTTTAATTTTAACTATATTCGATAAACGAACCTTTTTCTTTTTTCGACAACCGTTCGAATCCGGCTCGGTGCGATCAGTTTCCGTAATCGCAACGTCTCGCCTCTCGATTTCGACCAATACCTGACTGAAGGCTCTGCTCGCCATTTGCTCCATCTCGACGAACAATCGTTGACGTCTTCGATACATGTCGTATTTTTGTTTTATCTTCCACAGGACCGCCGCGACGAGGAGAAGAGCGAGGAAGCACCTGTGGGGCGTCATGTAATCTCTAGTTTACAAGTTAGTACTGCCTCAGGTTTAGGACAACAGAAAAATACAATGGAGCACGTTTTTTTTCCATAAAAAGAAAAAGGTTTGTAACGAAGGAGGGAGCTTGGAAGAGTTGCAGATACTTACGTGGAAAATGTAATGAAGAACTGTTGAAGATTGAGCTTCGAATATTGAGAGAAGGATATTTGTATCCACAATGGTGTACGGAAGTCGTAAACGTAAACGTAAAAAGTCGTCAGAGTATTGTTGTCCTCGCTTCCGAAATTGTAATCAGCCTTGTTGAAGCGATGCTTGTATGTCGTGCAGTTCGCTCCGAGGAGCAACGGTTTCTCGGGACTGTTTGCTTTCTTAATCGTTATGTTCATCTTGGCGAGTACCGAACAGGCGATCGAGAATTCGGCATCGACGTCCGGCTTGGACGGTGAATTCTTGAAATTTATCGCCGTATAATGGCTGTCGTCCTTTTTACTGAGGTTGAAGGTAAACTGATAATCTATGACAAGATCGTCTGAAATATTTGTTGAAGAATATATTAACTCAATCGTTGCTTTTGAGGGATGATTTTTTTGAATTGCTGCTTAATTTTTAAACTCACAAAAACACGATCCCTTCGTTGGGTCACCGTGATAAAGATTGGCAACGTCGCATCTCTCGCAATGATCGCCAGTGATACCTTTCGTCGTACAGAAACACTTCCCGGTCTCGCTGTTGCACTCGGTGCCTTGGTCGTTGCAAGAGCAAGCTGAGAATGAAAAAGAATAATGTTATTACTTCGTGTTTGTGAGATCGATAGATATTTGCAGCAAGGTGGGGTTCGCTAAAAGATCCCCAAAACGTTGAAGAACAATTCTAGGACATTTTCGAGATGTCAAGGCCATTCAAGAAAGGAAGGAAAAAAATGAATGATACAAAAATAACAATATGTGACGAGTTATTAATACGAAGTACAAAATTGACTCCGCGCGAATCACTGGCCTAAACATTCTGAATCGAAGGGAAAAAGATTCAAGATCCACCGAAGCAATTAAAGAACAATCCATTAATTTCTCGGTGCAAAAACGATTGAAGGTCCCTTCCGGAACTTCCAGAGAAAAGAAACTCACGCTGGCAAGTGGCACCGTTGAGTGGACTTCCAAAGTATCCGGAAATGCATTTCTCACAGTGTGTACCATTGGTCAAATTAGCACACGGTTGAATGCAGACATTGCTGTTTGGAAGACACTGACTGTGACCGTTGCACTGGCAAACTGTTGGTAAAAATAATGTATTATATCGATCGAAAGCAACGGATAATAATCGCGAATGAAAGAAAGAAAAATGACGAGCTTACTTGGACATTTGGTAAAGTACCATCGATCGAAGGGGCAAGTATCGAGGCTTCTACTGCTGGGTCCGCGTGCGCCGCCGGGTATGCATTTTCCCTTTCCCGTGCCGGAACCGTCGTCGCACCAGCCGCATCCCGGATCGGATTGGCAGCTCGAACAGGACGAAAAGAAGCTACACCACTCTCTACCGGTTTCCGTGGCTCGGCATCTGCCATCGCTGGTCGTCCATTCGCGGCATTGACCGTAAGGAAAGCTCGCCGGGTAAGCGTTCTTATCGACGCACTTAGCCTCGTTCTGACACCATATGCAATCGGATTCCGTGCAATTGCGGCACGAAGTAAACTCCACGCACGGACTACGGCACGGACTCTCCATCGTCAAGCGTTGAGCTTGCATCGTGTTGTTCACAACCTTAACGTCCCGTATCTTCGTGAGCTTTCTGCAGCGATCCGGCGCGCTCGTCCACGACCATATGCAGTGCGAATTGCTCGAGCACGCGTGGCACGTGTGTAACTGCAGACACTCGTCACCCGCGTGCGCCTCGCAACGATCGAGATCTCTCACCGCTGCCGGTGAATTAACGTTTCTCGTGCACATCTCGTGGGAACAATTGTCGCCGCACCAGACGCATTTGTACGACGTTTGGACGCACGCCGCGCAATCGGTGAACAGTTTGCAGAGTTCCTCGTGCGACGTCATACCGCGCGGCGGACTCTCGTCGACGCACTGCATGTATGTGCCGTCGTGCGTATCGTCGTGCTGAAGCTCGTAATGCGATATATTCGTTATTTGCAGACATCTTTCCTCCCGCTTATCCCACACGCACTTGACACCCGTGCGCGAGTTCAAGCACTGCGCCTGGGTTAGGAGATGCTCGCAATTGCCCGGCGTGTAGCGCAGCATATCGGCCAACATCTGTCCGTCGAAGCCGCCGTAGATGTACATCGATTTCTCGAACACCGTCGCGCTGTGACCGTACCTTGGAAGATCCGCCATTTCGCGCGGCATTGGAAACTGATGCCAAGAATCGCACGTCACGTCGTACGCAATCGTGTCGGCGGAGTAGCAACGCGCGCCGTGCGAGTGAAGCGTATCGTTGTGCGTGTTGCCCCCGAAAACGAGCATCATACCGCCCGATACGAAGACACCGGTGTGAAAGAAACGCGCCGACGGCGCGGCCGTCAGGGCTCTCCATTCTCGATAATTCGGATGATACGAGTATATGCGATTGGTCAGTACCTGAGTACTCTGAGACTCGAAGACGTAACCGCCGTAGATGTATATACGATTCGTCAGCGGGTCGTAGGCTGAACTGTGACCGTAACCCCCTTTCACTGGGAAGCCAACCGTCTCGACGATCTGCCACTTTCGCAGACCAAAGTAATATTCCTGCACAGTATTCAGATAACCGTACTGCGGCGAGTGACCGAATATCACGACCATTCGCTCCTCCTTACCGTGGCTCTGCACAACGTTCGCCGTGTGTCCCGCGACCTGTGAAAATTGAAAAATTAACGATTTGACTCTTATCCTCGTCCTCGCTCGACCGTATTCGATTCGCGTGGATTACCTTTAACGGGCCGCACATACTCCTGTTATTGCAGTTATCGCGCACCGTCACGTTTTCCCATACTTTCGCCGATATGTCGAAAGCCCAAAGTTCGTTCGTTACCGTTGAATTTTGTACAACACCGCCGTACATGTATATCTTATCGCCGAACAGGACGCACGAGTGAGCGTAACGCGAGACCGGCCGTTTACCGACGATTCGCGGAGTTTCCCAAACTTTGCCGTTGTAATCGTAAACGTAGATCATCTTCGTCTTGTGGAAGCTCTCGCCGCCAACGACGTACAGCGAATCCTTCCAGACCACTGAGCAGTGACTCGCCGAGCCCTCCGGTGAGAAATTGTATGTTACCGGCTCCCAGTATCCGCGCTCGCTCCTCTGACTGCAGTCCGATCCTGAATGATAATTCGTCATCTTTATCTTATTTTCTGCATCTAATCGTCGCGAGACACTCACGCACGTTGGCTCGAGACTGACCTTTGAAACCCGGGGCGCACTCGCATTGATGTCTCTCGCGATCGCATTCGCCCTGCTCGTGGTGATGCGAACAGTTGTTCGGACATACTTGCGCGTCGCACGCGTCGCCGGTCCACGTTGCGTCGCAGGTACACACACCCTCGATGCACACGCCGTGGCCCGAACAATCCGTGTGCGAGTACCTGCAAATCGATCAATTGTCATGTCGTTGCTACAGCCAACGGTATTTGTCCTTACAGCCGATTAAATCAAACCTCGGTTACACTAGTGCATGAAGATGGAACAAAACGGGCCGTTGTAACAATTCCGGAAGTTTATACACGTATTTTCGAACGATGATTAAATTGAATTTAAAAAATGACAAATTCGATTTGTAAATAATTCACAGACAATACGTAAACCATTCGCATGAGAAAATATACTTTTCATATTCACTTTTTTTTAGAATCTCATTGAATGTCGATTTCTATTTTTTTAGGCAACGTCGAAGAGCTTTTTTTAATTTAATGAATTTGCGCCTTATTTTCTTAAAGTGCGTAGAGCATTGTCAAGCGGAGCCTTGTCCCAAAAAATTAAATACGTTGCAACGGCCAAGGAAAAAAGTAAAATTGCAGTACGTAATCGGCATCGCAGTTGAAGCTGAGCTTCGCGGTAAACACAATGAAAAAACAGTGTACCTGCTCGGGCAAGCGTTGATCTTGTAAGTGATGTTGAATCCGCTCATGTTGTACGCAACGTCGGAATAAAAGTGCAGAAGAACGCTGCCGGAACGGGCTATAACTTCCGGTACACGTCGGATGTGATAACCGTCCTTGTGCATGAGCCCGGTAAAGACGCCGAGCAACGGCGCCTCGACGCTGTCACCGTCATATATGTACAGATGATCCCACCCACATTCCGTCGCGAATTCTTCGATGTGCATTCGTATCGACGAATTCGGATTGCTCTCGATGAGCCAAGAGCATTTCACGTCGGCCGTGTAGTTTCCCGTGCCGTCGTGAATGCTGCCGGAAGGCGCTGTGAGTCTGAAACATTCACAAACGAACGACATTTTTACACATCCCATACTCGACATTCATCTCGCCGGCTTCAAAAGCTATTTATTTTCATACTTTCGACATTATTCTTCGACAACGAAGTACTCGTCGATGTGCTTGCAAGTGGCAAGGTGTATTGTCTAATTTACCGATATTTTTGGGTTTAAGTTTTTGGCCCCTTTTGGAACTGAAAATTGTACTTTTTCTCGGAACCCCGAAATATTCGTTACACAATTTTACAAAATCGTGTTACTACACGCGCACAGGTGCGCCGAGTTCAACGCGCTATGGTGCTGAAAAATAAATGGACTTTCGTGCAGTAGAATTAATTGAAATTACTGTTACAGTAAATTTCGAGTAAATCACAGAACTTAAATATGGACTATAATTTTTTATCTACTCTAAATTAATTTCCCATCACAATTGTACATCAAGTTTAACATAGCAGTTCAGGCATTAAAACTTTCGGAATCTGTGCAGCAAATTTACAGTCCATTTTTTTCACGATCTATGAATATTATCTTCTGGCAATAAACAGTGATTTTGCGGACTTTCGCATAATCACAATGACTATTCGTGCTTCTCAGCTCAATTTTCCTTCCCGTTTTTCTCTTCCCTCGTTATTAGGATTTTTCTCGTGGGAAAAAAACGAAACCGGCTTCTCGAATGAGCGAGTGATAATATAGCGCGATCGCAACGACTGTAGTCAATGACACCGTGCTCGAGTAAAGTGCTCCCGGAAGTCTAACAGACGGTTTATCCGGCCCTCATCCCTCGAACCCGTTGGCCATCCCTCGGCAGCAATTGTGCGCGACGTACGCGAATTGTCGGCACGCGGAAGATCTCCAAGTTCTCGCTCGTACTCTTGCCGTTCGATGATCAATCTACTTTTTTTTTCCATGCTAGTGGAGGATGCTTCGTTCCAGAATATTACAGAATTTTCAAGAATATTTGAAAGTTACGTTTAGAAAAATGTATTCGTCGTGTGCGTCTGCTAAAAAGGACATTGGATTGAATTGAATTCGGCCAAAGTCGATAGAGAGACCCAAAAGTTATAAAAATATTAATTTTTCAAATTTATCAAAAAAAAGTTTGGGTGCGCTGCCGTTTCAAAAATGTCAAGCAATTGAGTTTAATCTTCGCAAACCAATTGAATGACCTCTGAGAGTGTTTTACTTCAAACTTGTCCCACATCGATGAAGTAATTCAAAATGTATGAATATTTCTCTTTTTGAAATAGTTGCCAAAATAATTTTTCGCTCGCTTGCGCATATTTCAACGAACGAGGCCTCTGCGACGAAGCAGCAATTGGCCGAATAACTTTCTCACGGAGCTGCTCTGTAAACGACGTGCGAATATAATTTGCGATAATTTATTTCTCTCATTACCGCGAAGAATCGTACGACGAAGTGCCCGGCTCGGCCGAGTGAAATTTGAACCGACGGCGTGAATCACGGATTCTTTCTTCGAATCGTCGCATGAACGCGCGCGACATTCGATGATTCGTATTCTATTTCAGTGCTCGATGAAGGCGCGAGAAAAAAAATTGTAACAATGACAAATAGCAGTGATACGATTCATTGAATTCGTCAACAATGTTCGACCTTAATAATACCGTTGCGGTCGTTCGAGTACGACCACTGATAAGGACTAATTCGTTTTTCAATATTACAACGAAACGCCGCTTACACAATGGATCGCGCGCCAATCCGACAGCGAGCCTCATTGAAATTGACAAGAGAATTAATAGTTAGGTCGCTGTCGAGTTAATAAAGCAAAAATCTTTGTGTGTTTTGTCGGAAGAAAAGAGAAAAAAATATATATGAATGGGCTTTACTGTCGAGCTTCGCGAATGCAATTTTCCCGATTAATTCGATTACGATAAGAACAATGCGTCACCCGTTGACGAGGGTGTATCGCTACAATCCCAGCGGAAAGTGTGATTCCGAGCGAATATACGAATATTGCCCTATGGAATTAAAATCTAAAAAAAATCAACCGTACAGCAGTTTTCAATACAATTAAGTTTTCATTAAGATTGACGAATAATTATGATGATAATGGCGAAAAGTTCAACGAATCAATTTCTGCCGAAAAAAGAACTATTTTCAAGTGATTTTATTGTGTGATTTATTGAAGATAATCGGCATTCAAATGAGTGCCTATTTCGAAGTGCGACTAATCGTCTAATGTGTGATATCAGCTAATTCAATTTTGTCCCCGATTGTATGGCCGATGGCGCGTGTCGAATCGCCGGGACCGCCGTAGCGTTGTATGCAGAGAGACGATCGCTACGATCAAAAGACTACAACGTAAAGGTGGAATAACCGGCTGTCTTGCGCGGGAAGGGGCGCGCTTTATAGTAGGCGATGACTTGACATTCTAAAAAAGAGGCCGGGCCATTATCGGCTACAATAACGGTCAACTCTTCCGCCCCATCTCTTTCCTGTCCATGCCGAACGGTATGCATATCTTTATCCGGTGCATTCGATAAATTCCACCTTGCATCTCATCTTAGCTCGTAACACGCGCGGCATCTCGTCGAAATTGGCTGGGGCAACCTCCCGATATCCGAGTTTCCTCAACGGAATCTTTCGCGACGCTAAAAGGAAGAAAATGAAAATGGGGACGAGCAAGTTTTTCCGGCTGATATGATATTCGGGACGCGTTCCAATTTCCCCCGAAACTTATTCGTTAACTCGGGAGCGCGCGATAATCGATCCGTCTTGCGCCCGAATACTCGACTTGAGCATCTACTACGAAATATCCGAGTCGAAAGATTCCTCGATAATCCGAATCGAGGATGAAATCGGCGCAAAACGGACTTTAGAATCGACAATCGCGCGAGCGATTTATGATATATCCGCAATTTGTCGTCTCGTTGACGATAAGGAGGCAAGAGTGATCGCTGTTGGAATATTAGAGGGTTAATCGCATCGCTTCGTCGTTCCCGCGGCAGCGTTGCCGTCTGTAATTCATGAATTTTTTCGAAGCGCCGCTTCGCAAGTTATAGTAGCCGGCCCGCGAGATCCAGCCCCGTCGCGTTACCGAGAGACACTGACGAAAATAATACGTACGCGCAAAAGGTTACATTAAATTATTCAATGCCAACTCGGCGGACCGAGCGGGCGAGCGTTCGTTCAGCGCGACGAACCAACGACGAGGGGGATCCGCTTGCGTTTTTCTTATCTCGCTTCTTACAACTACTCTATCGCCCAACACACAACGATCTCGGCGTCGTTGCAGGATACATTAGCAACAGTCCGTAACGCTCGCATTGCGAACTATCAACCTCATTTTGCGCGCCTCTCACGTACACCGACGCTTGCCTTTTCGTTGCACGTATATCTCTCGCGTCGATGAGACTCTCGACAGTGTCCTCGCGAAATATATATTCCCGCGCCGCGCGTTCTCTCGATATCGAATCTAAACGATCTGTTCATCGGATATTTTTGTCCTCTGCCAATTCGTCGGGACGGACCACATTAATTTTCCAACGTGCAACGATCAACCGCCGAGTGCGGTGACCCCTTGACCCGGGGGAGAGCCACTTGCCGATCGTAATGTTTATCTTATTTGCTCGACGATAATGCGCGAGAGGACATTTCATTGTTCCGAAGACAACAATGCGAATTATCTTTCGAACATGGAAGAACAGGCTTCGTCGCGCCGATAAATCATTGAAAAGTTCGCGTCTTCGTTGCTTGATTCGTTCGCCCTGTTTCGCGCAATTTTGATTGAATGCGCGATTCTAAGTGTGATTCAACGTCGAATTTACCTTGGAAAAAATATCAAAAAACCGTTTGAACCTTCGACTCACGAATTGATGTCAAAAATATACATGTATATTTTTTATAGAATGACATCGATCCGTGATTCGAGTAATGAATTATACATATTTTTTTTACGAATTATTTTCACGGATTATTATTTTTTTTTCTATAAAAATATGTCTATTTAATAGGATGACATCAATTCGCGAGTCGAAGGTTCAAACAGTTTTTGCGAACAAAGTGAATGCCAGAGGTCTGCGATACAGACGAGGCCTGTTAAGCCTATCGTGGTGAGCGTGAATTTTCTAAACCGGTATCTCGGCGCGCAAGGAAAAGGCGCGTTGATGAAAAACGATTGCTTCCATAGACACTGTACACATCGCGCGTGTATGCGGGATTCCCGTTATCCACAGCGTCTGCACGAAACATCGTTGACTGCGCGACTCGAGCGTTAGAAGTTCGTAATAAAAATTCATGAATGCAATACCGAGAGAGTGCGCGAGAGAGGCGAGAGAGAAAAAAAGAAGCGACAGGTGAGGAGAGAGGAGAGAAAGAACGGAAAAAAAATGAGCGACCGGCGGAGCGTATAAAAGGTTTCCGTCGTGCGTGTGCCATTTCCGTTCGGCGTTATTCAACCGACACATTCGACCCACAGTCAGACATCGATTCAAAAAGCGTTAAACAAAAAAGAACTCATGGCAAACGCTCGATTCGCACACGCGCACGTTATTCAATTAAAGTGGAAGTATCTATTCACGAATCGGCACTTTCTCGTGTGACACGTTGGGCCTCGGTTTGTTCCGTTCGGGGCGAGGAGCATCGTACGCGGGATGCAAGCTGTCACATGCGTTGTTTATTTACGACCTTTCGATAGTTTTCTCATCGCGCGACGTTTCGCGAGGCTATAAATACGGGGGGAGCAAGAAAAGGTCGAGCGGCGATTAAATTATTTTTTGTTTCATCGTCCAGTCGATTGTTGTGAAATATGCAAACTTATCGTGACACCGGGTCTTTTGGACAGCCAATCGACGATTCTCAGATAAGATATCGAATATGTAATTGACGAAAAATGGATTTGAAAAAAAAAAGAAAAAAAAAAAGCAATTGGAGTGTACCGGCTGGCGGAAGAGCGGTAAACACCGCTGCGCTAGTACGCGAATAGCAGTTCGCACTGGGAATTGTAGTGGCAGACGTCGGCGCGTTTCACGGTCGCATGGCTGTTTTAAATGCATACCTGACTTTTCCCCCGCAGTACTGACACGCCGAGCCCTGCCAGCCGTCCTGACAGACACAGCTGCCATTGACACAGTCACCGTTGACACAATTGTCCAAATCGCACGGTGCCTCGGTGCTTGTGGACGTCGACGATGCGTTCGCGACACCGCGTAACACCGCCGCCCATAGTATCACTGACCATAGTAACGCGCACCCAATATCACTGTCCTGTCTATCATTATTCAAGCGTTTAACACCTTTCCGACGATACTTGGATTTATATAGGAACAAAAACATCTGCACGACTTCTGCCATTTTGATAGGCTTCCATGTCAGAGACAATGGCCGATGGCGGAACACGCAAGACGACTCTCTCGCGCTCCAAGCCCGCGATCACCTATCTCGTTCGCCGTCGGAGTCGGGAATGCGCCCGTTACGGACAATCTCCGGGTTCGCCGTGCAACCCATAGAATCAACTACCGTCGTCCACAACCGATAGAGCTGTAACGCTACGTTCGAAACGTTTCGCACCCGCGGGTTCATTGATCCGCTCGCACGACACCCCGTGCGCATTTTCACAGGTAGCGCCCGACACCAACGACTCGCTCGGCCGGTGGAGGTACTTCACTGGTCGCGACATCTCGCGGCTGTTCTGGAAAAGAACTTTGCCGTCGCGGCTTCGTTCGAACGAATAATGCAATTTCCGTTCAGCCGCTCTCGCATTATGATTGGAGCCAACGAAAAAAAAAACGATGCGTTTTATCGTATTTCGCGAACCATTTTATGAGGAAGGAATAGAGGGAAGCTTTGCAAACGTCGATTCGAAAAAAGGGCACGAGGCGCAAATTTTTTAATCGCTCAAACCAGTTCTCAATTCCGCGGCTTATCGCACGCGAAAACATTTTCGACAAAAATGCAAGCTTTTCGACATACGTAACTTCGATGTACCTCACAAATTATCATTTGATAATAAATTCGTAGGCGTTAAAATCTTCGAAATCTCTCACACGCACACACCCTTTTTTTACCGGAGGAAAAGCTTTTATAGCTGCTATAAAAGCGCAAAAGATTGTCGTGCAATCGACACATGAAGCCTTGAACGATTCCTTCAATTTTAATTATCTTCGATAACGATGCAGTGCTTTTACATTCGTTTTGATAATCGTTGAAAGTGGCTCAAAGTTTGTTTACGTTTGCTCGTCGGAGAACAGCGCGTGGGAGTAATTTTTGTTCGATAATCGTCGCGGCGAATTCATGATGCATATGCCAGTCGGTAACGCACACCAGCGGAACGTCGACGGCGAGCTATCGCGCCAGCGCACGGCGCCACGGAGCACCGCACCAAAACGGAATAGTCGAAATACGAAACAAACGAGTCTCGTGCACGAAGTCGATCGTGTCGCAGATGCTCCGAAAGCGTTGATGGTGCCGAGAAATCATAAGTACGTTCCCTCTTTCTCGCCGTATCGGTCAACGCGATCGTGCAACAAAATCGTCGTTTGCGTTTAACGCGTGACCGGCAACCGCGACATGCCAATAAAGAACTTCGCGATTTGACGCTTATTTTTTCTTTTTTTTTTTGGCTTTTTTGTTTCTTTTTTCTATTCCATCAGTCGCGACTTTACGAATTGAATTTAACCGCAGTGCCTTCGTCGAAATAGATGCGACTAATCGCGAACTTGTACAAAGTGTTCTCGTAATTTTTTTCCCACCTCGCGTAGTGTCGACGATCGCAAGAAAGAAAAATTCGAGTTTTTAGACTAAAAATAGAAAACCGATTGAAATCGAAGATAAAGATTGACGAGGATAAAACAAGGTGAGTTTACGGAGTTTATTTCGCAGTATTGCGCGGAAGATCAAACGTCTTTTCGTGTCCGAGAAATCTTTTTCTCGGTATCGTCAATTTCTAATTTTCACCTCGTGAAAAAATTAATTCGCGTCGTTAGTTGGTGCACGATGATCGGTCCGTCGTCGGGACCAAGCGGCATGCCCGCTCGCGAGGTCGTCGAGAATCCGGTGAGGATCAAGAGGAAGGTTTTCGACGATCTCGACATCGAGAGCCTGTGCGAGGAAGTTTGTCACAGTGGAAAGAAGCGCTTTCTCACGGAACTGCGAGCGCCCCTCGACGCGACGGCGATGCAGACGATGATTGATCCTTCGGAATTTTCGCCGTCCACGGCGAGTCAAGTGGCGAACGGCGGTGGTTCCGTCGCGAGATTGGAAGTCCTCGTCGTCGACGGTACGTGGGATCCGTCGAGTCTCGGACAGACGGAATTCACCGACATATCGGGCTCGATCGGCAACGCTACGGAAATTCAAACGATGAACGACGTGCAATCCGTCGAGAACGGCTACGGCACGATACTGTCGTATTGGGAGCCGACGAATTCATCGGAGAGCTCGCAGAACGACGCGAACGCCGTTGAAATTCCGATGGCTCCGGTAGCTCCGTTGCCGCCACCGATGCCGTGTCCGCCGGTCGAGGATCAGGAGAATTGCAATCTCTCGTGGCTTCTCGATTTCAAGCTGGATTCCTTCATCGGCACACCGGAAGAAGCCGGAAGATCGAACTTTCCCACGTCCCGCGAGGCTCAAATCGGTAATCTGAAATGAAAAATTTTCTTCATCGTTCGCTAATCAAATATCGCAAGGCTCGATATTAAATCGCATTCGTTTATCAGGTCAGAGAAGCAGGTACAATGGTAACGGCTCGCGTGCGAACGGCGTTTCGTCGTACGCGAACGAGACGAGAAGAAACTATGGAAATCAGAGCGACAGTCAATCGAGCGTTGCGTCGATGCATCAAGAGATTCGTCAATCGACCTTGACAACGGGAACGTACGCGTCCGACAATCGAAGTATCGCGGCATCGCGTTACGGCGGTCCGAAAAAGCCGCCCTTCACTTATACGGAATTGATCGAACACGCGCTGCAGGAGAGAGGCGAGCTCACAGTATCGGCGATCTATCAATGGATCTCGTGAGTACATCCCATGCATTTGTCTCGAAAGTACCGGAGCCTTCTTTATACCGAAGGTCACGTAGAGTACATTCCTTTTTTCTCCGCTGTATCGGCGCTATCGTCATTATTCGCTGCATCCGAACGAGCTGTTTATGCCGTTGAAATCGTGAGCATTCGGTGTCAGTGTCTACGCTATCGTAAGCGGTCGACGGGGTTCGCGGAGCGGTGCTGGGGGTTGCTTCGGGAGGATGGTACTCGCCGGTACCGCTGCCCTCGATGCACGGCACCACCTGGTACCGCCCGCGTACCCTGCCCTCCTCTTCCCACCCTCTCGAAACCCACCCTTCGTGCCTCGTGCCTCCGCCGTCCAAGACTTTTGCCAACTACGTTCGATCGAAAAGAAGCTTTGCCAACGTAACTCCTACACGGATTCACCGAGATTCACGAGTAACGCGAGGAAATAAAAAAATTTCGTACTACGCGCGAAAAATGAAAAAAAATTGCTCACCTCGACGAAAGCTGCTTTGGTTTCGTTCGACTCCAAAAGCAATTTTTTTTCAGCATAAAATTATTGCCCGATACAGCTCGTGAATTAAGATTACGGGGGGAATCGAAAGAATTCACGCCATACGGAAGGCAGAGGAGAAAAGCGAAGAGCCGTTACTTTTTCCGACCCCTGTAGATAACATTTCAACGCGACAAAACGTATCGCAATAAATTTTCAATATTGACGGATTAGCATAAGCACATCCGGTTGTAAATAGCGCTTCCAGCCCGCGCCATTCCTCGGACGTTCGTTCGAGCGTGTAAGTTGAACGTTTAGAGTGAAAGCCCCGAAGGTAAACGATCATCGCCACCCCCAACTGAGCAATGCGAGGGAATCGCGCGCGCCCGTTCAATTGCTGTAGGTGCAACACGGCGTGACGTCGCAGGTGGGCAGGTGAAGGAAATTATGTTCGAGGGAAAGAACCGCGAGCCGTGGTAGGCTCGGACGATATGGCACTCTGCGCTATTCGAGGGTGGTTTTACGAGGAACGATTAAAATCGAACCAGGCGACGCGGGGCGGTACTGGCGCGTGCCTGTCGCCAAAAAAAATGCGTTTTTTTCTTCCGGCCCCTTCAACGCCCACGAATTTATATGCACGCCTCGGCGAAGGTCTCGTTTCGAGAGGAAGATAAACCTCATTTTCTCTTTTTTACCGAGCAGAGAACACTTTCCGTACTACAAGAGCAATGACGATCGCTGGAAGAATTCCGTTCGACACAATCTCTCGATAAATCCGCACTTTCGGAAAGGCTCAAAAGCACCCCACGGCGCTGGTCATCTTTGGGCAATCGCCAATCGTGGCGATAGTCGACCGCGCCAATTGACGAGCAACGGCACGAGCTTGCCGACTCCACGGCAATTCGTGAAGAATCTCAGCGAATGCAACACCGCACGAAAGCAGAACAATCCGAACAGGTACGGGAATTCTACTTTCGCTTGGAAAAATATTTGGTATTCGTGATGATGCTTATTGCTTTTTCTCTCATCAGTGAAATAGTCACGATGGACGAGGTAGCAGCGGCAACGGCGAGTATAAGCCAGCCGGAGGAGAACAACGTCGTAGCGAGTTCCGTGACGTTGGAACATTGCGCCGAGGAAATAATGAGCGGCATCAAGAGAGAGGTCGAGGTGCAGTATCTCGTGCCGATGGTCGTGCCGGTTAACGATACCGAACAGGAGCACGGACAGATTCAACAAGCCGAACAAACCGAACAGTCGTGCACCGCCAAAGACACAGGTAAATTTCGCATTCTTCTCGCGAGTCCTCAGTTTCTCCATCATGTTCCTTTCCCACGTGAAATCCTTTTCTGAAATCATTTTGAACGAACACAAATTGGCAAAAATTCATGCTCATAATATTTTTCATGTTCATTAACGAAAAATCCTGCCGGGTTCGTCCGAACAGAACGTGACTGTTGGAACGTACTTGCAGACTTTCTGAATCCGGTATCGAAGGAGGAAGTCGCCGAGGAGTGCGGCCTCATCGGCGAGAGCTATCTCGTCACGGATCTGAATCCGAACGCTCTCGGCTTGAACATGGCGGAGCCGGAAATAATAAATTCCGACAATCTCTTCGGCGAGGAGTTGAGCTTTCAGTTTTACGAATTCACATCACCGTCGCAGCTGCAGTCGGCCTGACACACGGAGAGAGGCAGAATACGCGTTATATTCGTCGACGAGTCGAAGATTGTGCAGAACGTTCAGTTCGTCGAGAGCGTCCCGACGAGCGCGGAGAATAGGCGCGCCAACGACGACGCGCTGAGTTTCACCATTGATGAAAATGACTATTCGATCGTGGAGGAGACGGTTCAATGTGCGGAAGAGTCGAAAAACTTGGTAGACAGTTGATTCGACTGCGCGTTGGTTGCAAATGCACGCCGCACCGATAACTCGAGCACCGTAAACATTAATTTAATTACGAAAACAAAACGAAAAACACAAAACGATGATGTAAGTGCTTGATTAATGCATTTGAAAGAAAAAAAAGCAAAAAAAACATGATTACCAAATATTGATCTAATTTCTCCTAGTCTCTAACGGATCCGATTGTAATGTTTTTGTATTAGCAAAGAAAAAATATAATATAATATTTACTATTTGTCAAACTCGCTCGAAGCTCCTTTTTTCTTATGTTCTCTTTTTTTTATTTTTTTATCTGTACAACTGTGAGTTCGATTCAAGCTGAATCGGCGGGTTTATCGGACTTGGACTTATTGTCTTTGGGAGGCCCCGGCGAACCCTCCTTGGGAGCACTTCCTCCTTCCATGAGTTTGGCCAACAATTTCTCCGCCCTCTCTTTTTTCTTCGCCTCCTTCTTGCGCTTCTTGTCCTCTTTCTCCTTCTGCTCCAGCATCTCCTTGAACCTTTCGTCTCGAGGATCGACCTTGAAGCCGAAGTGTCGTCGTACCTCTTCGATCAATCTCTCTTTGCGCTCCTTCGACGCCTGTATATCGGCCTCCTTCTTGGCTAGTCTGGCTTTCAATTCTTTCTCCCACTTGCCTGTTTGTGCCAGATTCTTGGTGATAGTTTCCTCCCTGCAAAAATAAGAATAATTTAACGATTTCGATAAAAATGGTAAATTTTGTTTGCAATTGTTATTGACGTCGCGTAAACTTCACCTGAGTCTCATTCTTTCGGCTGAGGCGCGTTTTTGTTCCTCCAACCGTTCCCAAGCCTCCGTCAAGCTTAACGGATAAGCGACTCTCTCGTATTCCTGCAGTTCCGCAATTTTCTTCTTGTTCGGCCAGGCGAGACGAGGATCGACTCCCGAGCCCTCGATTCCGTAACGTCCTAGCATCTTTTGGTTCCACTTTAGACTAGTCGTAAAAGCCGCGAGTTCCGAGTCGTAGTTCGGACAACGATCGTTGAGTATATCGTGATGCATCCCCCGGAGTCGCGATTTGTTTCGCATAGCTTCGTATCCGCTCGGTTCCGAGACATCTTCTTCGAATTTCGGATCCGTTTCGACGGAGGTTAGGTCGATTGTTTCGTCGGATTTCGCGCTCTCGGGGAGGCTCGCATAACTTCGCTGTACTCGAACACTTCGTATTCGTCGGCCCACTGTCGCTAATTCGCCGCTCAACAAAGCCTTAAGACTCATTATTGTGGTCAAACTTTTGATAATAATTCGCGAACGCGATTGTTGAGGTTATGCGCACGGTGGAACCGTGCGATGTTGCGGTTCCGGAGAGAAACCGGTAATGAGCAGAAAAAAAAACATTGTGGCGTTGCATGATGTGTCCCCACCAATCGGATCTTTGGTAGGGCACGCCGGTTCCGCGCGAAGCGCTACAACACGTTCGAATAGCTACGCGCTCGGGCTGATTCCTTAACAGAATCTCTTCTTCATTTTGTACGATGCTGCAGAACAGACAGCAATCGCTTGGACTGGTAATGCTGTATTAATTAAGATAGATCCAGCGCGTGGTGTTCGTTGAGCATGAGTTCGAGAAATATGAGAGAGAATTGCAAATTGATAAAAAAACCAATTGCTTATCCAATTTGTGGTAACCCGACTTTTCTCTATGAAAATGATTCGTTCTTTTTTCTGATTAGATTTGCCTTTTTTTATATGGGAAATGTATGGAAAAAGACAAAGTACTATATCATAAAATAGTCACGTCCCTACGCGGAACGAATCAAGCGAATAATTTTCTGCTTATTTCTTAATTAATTATATACGAAAATTGGAGTGTCGAAAAAGATTGTTATCGTAAAAGAATAATGGAAATAATAATAAGAATAAGGCAAAAATAAACCAAAGAAACTATCAAGTTTCTTCGAACAGTTTTTCAATTGCCGGTCATTAATTTTTTCTTCATATTTGCGCAATGTATCATAAAGTTATCGATTGAAATGCTTTTTCTTCGATTTTTTCCAGCTGGAATTTATTCGACTGTAACAGATGCATTGAGTTTCGATCTCCCTTTCTAGTTACTCTCCTTCCCGACGAACCTATTAATAGAACAACCACTATTACGACAATCAGAAAAGCGATTTCGAGCGGGTGCCCGCTCCGCTCCGAGCCGCGTAACAAACTGGACAATCCGCCGAGTGCGCTCGACTTGTTTAACGACGCATGGAATTTTCTCGTATTCGCGTGACCGTTCGATCCCTTCAGAACAAGACGGCGGAGCGTCTTACGAAAAATAAAATGATTTACGAAAATGACCTTCTTGATCCATGTGCAATGTCAGTGGGTCGGGTGAGCGGGATTTGAACGCGCGATGAAAATAAGAGTCCAAAAATCAATGCCAGTCCTTGAACTAATTTCGCATCGCGCGCTCTCGTTCTCGATAACGAGTTCTTAAATGATGAATCGTGCGCGTCTCAACACATCGAAGCCGGAAGAAAGTGGCGTTCTGTGCGAGCACATTGCACACTCGGTGGGCGAGTAAAAGAACGAAAACAAACACGATGCGACAACGCGGTAATCGACGTTAACGACCTTGGAAAATGTGGAGCGTGCAGTCTGCTGACTGTGGTCAGTGCTTGTCCGTTTGGATCTCGACGAGGGTCGAGGATAATTCACGAGTACGCGACTCTGCGATCGTTACTATCGTTCGTCAATCACCGGGAGTTCAAGAGATCGAGGCTTTGACCGGATTGATAAGAATTCGAAAAACCTCGGCGTGTTTGTTCGCCAATTTCTTCGAAATAATGAAGATTAAAAATAGTCGCGCAAAAATTTGGCAATCGTTACTTATCAATGTTCCAATTCATTCCGTACCGGAATGATTCGTACGAAAAATATAGTCGGATGTCTATAAAAATTAAATTTTAGGAAAATCCCTTAAATTTCAGAAAAAATTTAAACCTCAGTTTTGATCGAAAGTTCGAATATCGTTAAATCAAAAATTTGGAAGTGACGTAAAAATGTATTATTCTTATTTATTATTTATGAAATAATAAATTACTATTATTGCTAAAGATTCTTCGAAAATAAATATAAAGTAAAGTAAATAATAATAACAATATTATTATTTTTATTATTTATTCTATAAATAATGAACGAAAATGAGTCATCGAAGAAAAAATTGCAGATATAAAAGAAGTTGTAACACGGAAGCGCGTCTCATTTCGATGACGTTGATTCTATCTATTTTACAGTACGGATACATCTTCGGAGTCTGCAAAAGTCGTGAGAGGAATGCAAATCTCCGACGGTGGTGATTCCCCTACCCGGCGAGTTTTATGGCGTGCTTTGAATGGTACGCGAAGACGTACAAAGAGCCATTATGAATTCAATTGAATTTCAAGCATCTCAGATTTGTCTTTATAGCGAATCTACATCGACGAGCACGCGTGAGAGCGACGACGGAAGGAAGGGAGGGTGAGGGGGGAATTCGGGGGTCTCGACTTCTCGCGACTTCGATCGTTCGTCGACGATTGATCGTCACTGGGATTTTTCAGCTCGCCGGGGCCCGGGTAGGGCTTGTCGACTCGTATAAAACCGCTTCGAGCATTCGATATCGTTCCATTGACGGCGAGATTGTCTCGCGCGCTCCGTCAAGATTATTTTCGTCCGTTTCTCGAAAGAAACCGCGGAGAAAAAGTGTGTCGGTTTCTTACACAAGCTAATTAGATCCGTAAACAGTGGTGCAACATAACACGCGGCCGTTTTCGACGTAAGTCCCCGAGAGCAAGAAAAAAACGTTTGTTCCACTTTGGCTGTGCGCGATTCGACGTTACCCAATCTTCATTACGAATATACTTGTTTCACGCAGATAGACGACATAACGACAGTTCGTTACACCGCGAGCTGACCGAACGACGAGGAACGACTCCCAAAGATGAAGACGATATTCGTGCTGCTGTTGCTTCTGGTGACCGTATTCGCCGCGCCGTGGTTCGACATATTCGGGACAAACTCGTACAACGGCCGAAGAAGCGGTCGCCGTCAGGGAAAGGGTGGCAAAGAACGATGGAAGGAGATTTGTCGCACGATTAATCCGGACGGCTTCGCCTATCCGGGCTCCGTGCCTTATCCCGCAGCGCCCGCCTGTCCTTACTGATTCGTCGCAACGTTACAATATCTTCTGCAAAGAGATCTCTCTGTTAAAAATATGATTTTATTGTAACAATTGTTCTGTTGCATCGACGCGACGCCGAATTAACGAGACGCCCGACGCATACCTGGAGTGTACAATAGATTAGTGTTAGATAGATAAAATTAGCGTCGAATGGAGGGGAAATACACGCGCGTGTATGTTCCGTTCTACACGAACAGTCTATATCGCAATATATAATATGTAAATACGATAAATACAATTTTTCAACTAAATACATTTTCAGGGTTTTTTTTCGTTTCTTATCCAAACGCGAAATGTATTTGAACCGAGGCTCTTATCGGAGTTTTTTTTGTCTTTCGTTAAGTCGAAATCACAGCGACCCGAAAACATTTATTCCCTCTCACGTTTCTTACGCGCTCTTATGTACAAAAATAATTTACTTAACTTATTTAAGGATCATCATGTGCATTTTTCTTTTTTCTTTGAATTCGGTGAATCTGTGAGAGGGGAATTTTGGTAGTTTCGTCGCTTCATACGCGACCGATAATCACAGGGTCGACGATAATGTGAAAATCATTTTTATCGTCATTGACAAGATTGGCGCTACGATTCGATAACGACGATAGCGCATTTCGCATCGAACTCGCTTGACCCGCGATTGAGTATCGAACAGGATAACGTATTGTTAAAGAAAATATACACGTACGATCGTGGAGTTACCTGGAGTAAGGATCGCGCCGAAGATGCGACACGCGCCGCGACGCGAAAGTCATTTCCATACTTGTATAAGACCGTCGGTGCTACCCGTTAGGATGCAAGTGTTCGACATGGAAACGGCCGATATTGTGTCGTGATGACCGGACGACGGTGTCTCCTGTCCTTGACCACTCTCGTCGGCGGAGCCGCGGCCGCGCACGCTGCTACCGCCGGACGACGAGGATATTGGTCCACCTCCGGCGAGTACCTCTTGAACCACGTTCGTTCCGTCGATCAGTCGTTGTCTAGAATTTTTTTCACAATATCATTATGCATTCTTGGGAAAAGCGAAAATTGAGAACTTCAACGTTGTCGATAGTCGACGAATGATTTTCGGGAAATATTCGGCGAATCGTTCGAAGATTCAACGCTGACTCGTTGCGTACGTTTATAAATAAACGTACTTTGTATAAATAAAAATAAAAAAAGAATACTATTTGGTACTGTTGCTTTTACGAAATTCTTTATCAGTGGAAACAAAAAAGAATTTAATTACTGTCGTGTCATGTGAATGGGGGTAATAAAATGAGTGAATGAAGATACTCACTCGTAAGCCAGAGAATTCGGAAGAATAACGTCGTTGGCGGCTGGAAGTGCGACATACGATTCGTTCGGTGTGTTCAAGTCCCAGAAACGTAATCTCATGTCGGTACCGCCGGCCAGTAGGAAACCAGAACGATCTATCGTGCCGGAATGCATGGCACAGACGCTGTGACCTTCCTGCGAGTGGCTGAGAGGCGGTGCGTTCGATGCCCAGAGAACCATCTGCCGAAAGGCCGTTTCGAGATTCCACATCGATATCTCGTTGTTACCCTGAACCGCGGAAATGATCCACGAGTGTTCGGTCGGATGAGTTATCACTTTGCGAACTCGAGCGCCTGCATCGTAGCAGAACAGAACAGATACATTAGATACAGAAAACAATGTTTTTTATCGTTTTACTGTGAAAAAACGGCACTTGACGACGATCAAAATTACATCGGTAAAAAATCTAAACTACCGAAATTCTATTTATGAATTTTGAAGATAACGATATTCAAAAAAATGTACAGTATTTCAAAACGCACGCATTTCAGTTACGGCATTTTAAGTGGAATTGTACAATAAATAAAAATAGCAGTGCTTTTAAGTTTCTGTACCTGTCGGATGCTTGATGCTGCTGATCGGTAATTGAAAGCGAAGATCCCAACAGATATGAACACCCGAACTCGTGCCAAGTGTCAACCACTGTTGATAATTGTTAACGCAGAATGACGTTATAACGCCGTGTTTCAGATCATTTTCCAAACGCCAAGTTGTACCGGGACAGCGGAGATCCCATCCGACCAGCGAGCCGTAAAGCGAAGCGTATACCAATACGGATTGCGAGCCCGAGTCCAAATACTGAACATCCACGGCGCATCCTTCCTCCTATTGCAAAAAAAATCTTTCACTTATAACATCAAACTATAATACAAAAACGAAACTTTAGAACAGGTTCCAAAGAACTCACCTGGAGATCGAGTTGTCTCGAGTAGAGAACGTTCATTTTGCTGGAATTCGGTTCGATTCGTAGTACGAAAACCGAGCCCGATTGGCTGGCCGAGCTCGCCAAGGATTGGCCTTGCTCGCACACGGCCAAGCCCACCAATGGTCCGCCTCTGTGAACGTAAGTTTGCCTCGAACGATTCGCGATGTTTCTTCCCTCCATTTTGCTGGCGTCCCAAATTCTCACGCAGCCGTCGGCCGCGCTACTAGCGAATAGGCCCGAATCCGGGATGGAAACCAAACGATTAACCGCGGCTCTGTGCTCGTGAAGATGAGCCACGGGTACACCGCGAGGTCTCCATCCGCTCGGCAAGAGACGCGTGCCTGTTGGGCGGCATGCACGCAGAAAGATTAGAGCTTAGAAAAATGTCTCGCTCCCACGATGAGCAGATTGTCGATTATCTTTACCAGCGTGCCAGGCGATATTGTCGGCCCAGTGTTGCGCTCGCAGAGCCGCCGTATGCTGTTCCTGTTTGCGATAGGTCAATTGTCTCAGTTCCAATCGACACGGTGCGCATCTGTCTGAAAATCGAGGAATCACATTTGCTTCGCGCGAACGTTAAGTTCAAATTTAGGACAGAGACTCACATTGGATGTAGGAACGCTCGTGAATCGAATGATCGTTTATACTGTTCGTGTCGGTCAGACTGTGCTGCGGCGATAGATGAATGTCACCACCGCCGTGTATACTCGGACTCGGACTCACGCTACTCCCGCTCATGTCGGATATTTTCACGATCGTCTGCTGGAAACCTCGAAGACATTAGACCGAAGTTCGTTCATAGTCCATCAAACAAAAGAAAATCAAGTAATAAAATTACTTGAGCATTGTCGTGAGCCGCGAACATTGTACGCCATTCCTGATTCATCGTAGCGTACGTAGCCGCGCTGTCCGAAGTTCTTCTGTCGGTCTTCTTGTATCCGGGAATGCCGAGATCGCCTTTCGTGTCCGCGTAGAGCACGACTATGTGATGGCGTATCTTGTCCTTCATGTTGTTCAGTTCGAGCTTTCCGTCTACCGACGATCTGCTCGTTATCTGCTTGTTGTCCATCGACGAACGATTGTATTTGTTTATCTTTATGAGATGCGGCTTCATAACGAGCAGATGGTTCTCCACCGTTTCCGTCATCGAGTCCGAGCTCAGTCGTCGAAACAGCTGGTAACGAAGAGAACAACATTGCAGATTTCGAGTCTTTCGCGGATCGAACGAAAACAAAAACACCGTAAATGGATATGCTCACATTCCGCAGCGACGTACTAGTGTCGTTGTACTGGGGCACGATGCCGGCTATCGCTTTGACCCTCGCGTCTTTTCTCTCCTCGAGAACGTGAAACAATTCGTCGATGTCGTTGTACTTCACGACGGAATCGTATACCGCGCGCGGTATCGGGTGCACCAACGCTTCCAAGAGTAAAACCTCCTTTTCAATTTGTATCAACGAATGCTTTAGATACGGACTTATGAGAGTTTGAACTTTGCACTGAACGTCGACCAAGTTCAAGGTTCTTGCCGAGGCGGAAACGAAACCCACCGTCGCGTGTCTGATCCACAAATTTGGGTGAACCTGCGAATTGATAATAATTAATAAGTCACGCCACGGGATTATCGCCGAGAAGATAAATTGCCAATTACCAGAAACACGACAGTTTCCGAGAGCAACTGATACAGAGCAGATTTGTGTAATAGGCCGAGCTCCGTAAGCGTAGCCATCGCGTTTATCGCCTTTTTCGTAACGAATTCCTCGGGATCCGTGAGACCCTGTTGGAGGAGAGGCACGAGAATCGGGCTGCTGTGCCAGCCCACGTAAGCCGCCACGCCGACTATGCACTCGAAGAACGAACCGCGCAATTGCTTGTCCTCCTTGTCGTTCAAAAACGTTATGACATGACTTAGCAACACGTCGTTGGCCTTTTGCTTCCCGAAGAAGACGCACAGTTTGTTGATACCGTTTTCCATCAAAGTTTGCTTTACGAGATTCTGAGAATCGGTGAGCAGCATTGACACGGATTGCTGTACCTTTAACGAAATAAGAGAAGAATGAGAAATAAAAGGGTATAATAGCCAATTTGATGAGTCTCCGCTAACGAAATATTTACCATCTCGTGAAGAGTTTGAAGCTCACTGTCGTAACTCGGCTTGGACCCTTCTTTGTTGCCCAAGTTCGAAATGTGAGCGTTCTCGAGATAGCGCAGCGCTATGTGAGCCAAATGCGCAATGTTCTCGGCGTATGCGGCGCGAACAATGACCGCCTCGTCTTGCGTCAGGTGTCCCAAACCGGGAAGGATGTATTCGGGAAATATCTTCACATCGCTCGGCGGTATAGATTTGACGAGATAGAGACACTTCGTTAGTGTGTGAATCGCTGATACGCGGACACGAGGCGCTGGATCGTGAACCATGTGAAACTGTAAAGAGGATAAAGGAATTTTTGAAGAAGAGAAAAAAAATCAGATACGTCCGATAAGTCGACTTTACTTACGATGTAAGGTAATATTCTATCGAGAATCGTCTCGTCGGACGTGTTTTCCGCCAATTCGAGTAGAATCTCGAGGCTCTGCAGTTTCGATTGCGAATGATGTAGCCCGCGAATGCAGGATGTGACGAGCTGCGTTATTATTATGAGACCGTCGAGTTTGTCGGATTCTCTATCGTCGACGATTTTTCCTTTGTCGCCGGTACGCTCGTCTCGAGCGTTACTCTCGCGTCGGTTTTCCTCTCGGGCGCTGATGCTCTCATTCTTCGATTCGCTCTCTTGCATCGAGACTTTCGAGCTATCCTTCGCATCCGGATTGTGCGAATCGCACTTTTCCGAGCTCTGGTCACTGTCCATCTCGACTATCGTGTTATCTTCGCTCTGTCCCGAATCATCCTTGCTCACTTCGGCGTTCGTATTGTCGTTGCTATTCTTTCCGCTATCAGTCTTGTCCGCTTCGCTACTGTTCTTCCTTATTATACTTATTATGTTGCCGATGTCGTTCTTCAAACGATTTATCTTCTCGTCGGGCGAGAGTATAGGCGCGGCCGAAAAAATCAGCATGTAAGACTGAAGAAACGAGTAGAAGTATTCGGGAAATACTTTGCCACGCGCTTGAGACAGATAAATCTCGGCGCTCTTGCGATTCGATGGATTCTTCTCCAACATCGAGGCCAATAAGTCTCTTATACCGGGGTCGTCGATCTTGTCGAGATGCTTGCTCGCTGAATATTCACTGTTTCTGTAAGCTGCAAACCCATATGACAAATTTAGAAAATTGACAATAAAACATCGACGTTCGTTTTCAATATTCTGTTGACAATGCACCTACCTAATAATTGGGAGAAATCGAACGGCGGATGACCCTCGTTGTAGAGCTCCGTCAATGCGCAACCGGCGGAAAATATATCCATCGAAGGATGCAAATCGCCGGTCTTCAATTCCTGCTCCGGCAGTAACATCGTATTGCTCAACTCGGAGGATAGAGTTTTGACGAATCTCTCCGGCGCTATGTAACATGTTCTGCAAATAAAAAGGAAAAATGTCGACGTATTTACACAATACCGCGGCTCAGTTTTATGAAAATAAGACGAAAATTGCTCGACATTTCTTAAATAGAAAAAAGATCTGCGCAGTGCAAAGCAAAATTAACAAATATCACAATCAATATTATTTTTCCAAGAAAAAAATCGATAATTAACTATCTTGATCCAAAATTCGAATAATTTAGTGAATAAGATTTGATAATAAACAATTTTCTTATAAACACGATATTTTTTCGCTCTTCGACTGTACAGAAAATCGTGAGAATTGCCTTCTTCTTGAGGTATCGAAGAAATATGAAAAATCCGCGGGATTATCCTCCGGCAAATAGGTGGGCTTGAAGCTTGCAAAATCTGTGAGAAGAACCCAATTCCAGCTCGTTATCATAATGTTCTCGAGTTTTATGTCGCCGTGACAAACTCCAAACTGGAATACAAGGAAAAAAGTCAAATTACAATGCGTCATAAAAAAAAATAATAATCCTCAAGGAGAATAAACGAAATCAGCGCCGACCTTGTGTGCCTGGTGAAGAGCGTAGAGAACTTGAAACGTGATCCATTTTTTTTCTATAACCGAGAGAAACGGCCTGGTGCTGATTCTGTCGTACAGAGAATATTTGACGTACTCTCGCATGATAAAGCCAGCTTTCTCCGCTAGCTGATTAGAAAATTGGAAAAAAAAACCGACGTTTAATAAATTATGCCGAAAAGATTAATGGCAAAACGCGCCATAGAGCGTCGCAAACTCACGATAGTGCGTTGAAAAGGAAGGCAGTTCACGGCCGACGACAATTTGGATCTGATTTCTTCCAGTTTGTCCCTGTAAGTGCAGAGTGGCAGCGTAGGATCGTGAATCGCGAAGACCTTGACGACTATGAGACCTTCCTGGCTTCGTGCTCTCGCCACCTTGAAGAATCTCGTGCTTCCCAAACTGTCGAATTTCGATGTCGAATCGAAAAATTCAAAAAATTAAAAATCCCACACTTTCGTAACAAAAAAGACAAACGAAAAATTTTCGAGAAAAAAAATATTCTCGACTCACTTGACGTCGAAGAGTAGATCACTGTGATCTGTCAGATAGTGCTCGACCGGAAATATTTGGCTCGGAGCGATTCCGACTAGCTGATTGCCCATTTTGGCTACGAAAATCGCTTCGCGATAGCGACGGCCGAATCCTCGAACAGTCCAGCACCGAATCGAAGCTACGAAGCTATAAATCGACGATTAAAGAAAGCGAAGGCATCCTACGGGGAATCGTCTCGAGAGTGGACAAAAAAAGTTAGGTTATAATCGTCAGCTGTTGTCGTTCGCAGATGTGCGTCGACGAGCCGCGAATCACCACCCGCGAACCTAACGCGCACTGACCTTCTGCGAGGCTTTATTCT
This sequence comes from Ischnus inquisitorius, assembly GCA_963924025.1. Classification (NCBI taxonomy): domain Eukaryota; kingdom Metazoa; phylum Arthropoda; class Insecta; order Hymenoptera; family Ichneumonidae; genus Ischnus; species Ischnus inquisitorius. The sequence goes on along the minus strand of OZ001254.1, from coordinate 13,648,821 downwards.
AAAACGAGTGATAAAATTACGGCATTGCCGACCAAATAGCCTTCGGAGAGACGGAGCCGACAGCTCGGTCGGTATCGGCAACAGCTGTTCTTCGCGCTGCGGGGGGGTTTTTTTTTTTTGGGACAAGTTCTCGACTCATTGCGGTCTGCGGGTCGCTATGCGGTCACGGATTGGTTTTTATTCACGATCATGCATCAATTGAATCATCCGCGGGGGCATAGAGAAAATTCATATCGCGATTATCCGCAGCTCGTGTGTTGCGTCTATCGGAAGCGTTCTCGAAATTTTTATTCGATGACTCACGCTTAGGGAAGGTTTCGACGAAGACGCTTTCAAAGCAATCGCTCTCATCTGATGAGAGGCGCTGATAAGGACTAACGATGTTCTATATACGAGCACAAACTTTCTTTTCGATATTTACGGATTGCTCAACGATACGTTACATCGATATGTACACGATAATACGATAAAGGACAATAATGATTTGTACACAAAAAGCGTACGGTAATAGCATGTGAACGATACGGCAGGTGTTCCGTTCGATAAATACGCAATAAACCGAGAAATCATTCTATCCACAACAAAGTATCGAGTAATGCGTATCGTTTCCGCAAACGACCCAAGGAAAAAACACGATTCGTAATAACCAGACAGCCAAGCGTTCTCGTAGAAGTGAACTCTCGGCTCGATGAGTCTTTCGCACCACAGCGACGAGATACAGATGTATAGAACGTCTCTCTGAGTCATCCGAATTGCGAGTCTCTCGAGTCCCACAACGAGACAATAAGAAGGGGAATTCGAGACAATGAAGCGCTGCCCCGGTCATAATTGTCGAATGAAAAATTATGGTTGGATGTTTCAGTTTAAATCGTGCCAGCGTGTCTGAAAAGAAGCTCGAGGCTCGCGAGACTTCAGCAACTTTATGATAGTAATCCAACGAGTGTGTTGAAGACTCGTATCGAAGGCGCAGTTTTCGGTGTGCTCGGAGAGACTCTTTACTATCTATCGCTATTCAGTCTGGGGCCCTACAGCGGGGTCTACGCAGCGCACGTGGGAGAGGACTCTCGAGAAGCCGCGAGTAAAGCGCAGCAGGCAACGTGAAAGTGTAAACGTTTTTCTTGCGTGGCTCTCTCGAACAGTCGTCGTCCCGCAGCGGTGTCGATTGTGTACTATTGTTACGAGCTTGTACGGCGAATGAAAGGAAAAAAATACCAAGTGAGATGCGCGGTAATCTATGATCGTAGATCACATTGATCGGCGCGCAAACCTACGCGAATAAATTCTGGAAATCCAGATTTTTTAGTCGGCATTTCATTCTCTTGCGCTCGATACGGCGCGCTTACGCGTGTGTCTCGATAAACCAGTCGCGGCTACAGAGAAAGTAAACAGAAGGAAAATTGTATTCATTTTGTGGTTAATTCCAGTGAAACGGTTACATACGATAAAGATACATCAGCGATTGCGCGGCTCGCGGAGCAGACGCTTGGTAAGTTTTTTTTTCCCCTGCTTTCTCGGCGAAAAAACGAGAAAGATATATAGTTATAGTTTCGCGCGCCTACGACGCGGGGACAAAGGATACTCTCTCGTATTATTTTCCGTTCGGTTCGCCTCGGGATTATTCCGATATTTGCGAATGACTCAAAAAGGTCTGTACGCGTGACCGATGCAAGTTTTATCGCGAAAAAGAGAAAAAAACGGGAGAGTCGAGTTTATAAAAAGCCGCCTTGTTCTTGTTTGTATAACTTGTCGCACTTGTATGTACACAGGCATATCGAAATGCGTGCGGAGCGAAATACAGCGGTGCGTTATAAATGCGGGACTGCGGTTTTGCGGCACGCTCTATTCGTCACGCTCCAACGGGTTAAACCGTGAATAAAATCCTCGATATTGACCGTTTCGGATGCAATCCTGAATATTCAACTTGCATTGTTAACACGGATAACCCCGACCGGCATTGTCGAAATATCATCTTTTTTTTCCGCCATTCATAATCTCAAAGCTGTTTCCAGCCAGTCCGAGCGCATGGTGTTCATTTCGCACAAGCTCGGCGAAAATGAAAGAGATTTGCAAACATTTTCCGATCATATGAAAATTTGAAAAAATGAATACGAATTCAAAGGTACTGAAAAAATTAATTTGACACAATGATAATGTCAAAATGTTGACAAATTGATGAAAAAAAAAAATTGTTTGAAAAATTTCCAGGTAACCCAATTTTTTTTTATGAAAATGATTCGTTCATTTTTTTTTGAGATTTTTATATCATTGATAAGTGTTTGTAATTTGCTCTCATTTTTCTGAAACTTATGCGAAATGAGTGCGAAGCGACTTACGTAGCTTAAATCGTAATACTAATTTCGATGAAAAGTCAATATCGTTTATAGAAGAATAAATTATTCAATCGAGCTTCGTGCTCGCGCGAATCTTCGTTGTTTCATTGACACCCATCGCTCGAGGTGAGGAAACAATGAGCGATGACGCAATTCCATGTGCATCATCCACTCGAAAAAAAAAAAACAACGATACATCTCTTGCATTCGAAAGCGAAGAACCGGCTCTTCGCGCTTATCGATAAAACATCCGAAAAAATAATAAAGCCTCTCGCAAATTCTTGCCGTTTAGATGAACAACAATTTTATTCGTCTTTGTCAGATTATCAACGTTTCGGAATATTTTTATAATTGAGCTTACAACAGTATCGAGAAAAATATAACATAAATAATCGATATATAATACTAATTGCCTTTCAATGATTGATTCGTTTTTGTTATTAAATACTCATTGTTTGGACTGTTTTGATATTCGAGAGTGGAAGGGAGCCGCTTGATTATAATGTGCGAGCATAACATTGCGGCTTTGCACTTTGCTGCGCGGAATTATAATAATCGTTGTCGGCAATTGCGTTGAGTAACTCCTTTAAGGCATCGCGAAGGCTGCCGATTGATCGCGCGCGAGTTCGTATATAAACGAGCAATAGCAACAGGGGACTAAAGTTATTTTGTATATATCGGCACCGAGGGAACGCGTCGTCGTTGCACATTCTCCGTCTTCCCGCATCGAATATCCTTGACTCGCTCGCTCTCGTTCGACTGGCCGAGACGAGCGAGCGAGCGAGTGTGTTCGCGTTGCTTTCCAGCGAGAGAGGCCTCTGCGTCAGAGCGCACAGCCGCGGCAACGCGTCGCCGGAGAAATCAACGCGCATTCTCCGGTTGACTTCTTTCGAGGAAGGTCCTCGCCCGGCGTCGCGATAAGTGCTCTTCGTACGACGAACGAGAGAAAAAAAAGACGAACGAACGAATTCGAAATAAATCCATGGAAAATTAAGCGGGTATGCGAGTTTGTTAGTGTTTATTATTAACGGTATAAAAACTATTAGAATAGTGAAAATCGAATTATTTCGTTGTTATTATTTCGTTGATAAGTTTAAGGTGCGTGAGTGTGAATTAGTAGTAATGCAATGAGAAGATTCGTCACCGTACAAGGCGGCTGTTTTCGATTCTACAGAGGAAAATCGTCCCTCTTACTGCACTCTCGGGGGGCACACGCGGGTTTAGTTTATTTTTAGAAATCGTCCCGAGTTATTAACCCTGCGGCTATAACGAAACACTCACGTGTTCTTTTTCTCCTTTCTGTCCTCGGTACTTAGATCACTCGATGGATTGCACTCGCTCGAGGAAGACTTACAATCAACTCTTTAAACTTTCATTTTTTTCTTGAAAAAAATTGCTTCGAACTTCATTTTTTAAAATTTTACTTGAATTTTGAATTGTAATCTTTTTGCAAGTGCCAACATGAATTGGATTGCATTTTGTTTTAGTTCTTTAAGTTTGGCCAGCAAAAATGGTACTTGCATCCGAATGATTTTGTGTCTTTTTTAATGAACGATTTTTCGTACAATTAAAACAATCATATTTATCGTCGCTCCCACTAACACTCGTCTATTTTTTTTCCTATCCGCCGACAGGTGTTTAGCGAAACGCATCGATGCGGAAGGGCAAATAACGAATTGAAGAAAAAAAAAACAAAAAAATGAACAAGAGCGAGCTCAACATAGTGCTTAGCTCGATGGATACGTCGCAGTCGAGAATTCCGTCGGTCTCGCCGAACAACCACTCACACATTCCCGTGCCAAAGATAGCGAGTATCGTAAAGTTGCAGGACAATCGATTGCTCAATCAGACTCAGCAACAGCAGCACAACAACAATCAGCAAAACGGCGTTAAGCGCGTCGGCGAAAATTCCGTGGGACGTAGCAGAATTTCGGTCGCCGCTCAGAGAGCATCGTTCGAGAAGCTTCAGGACGCGGTCAACAATTCGCCGACGAGAATCAACAACAAGCTACAGAACTTCATCGGTGCCAACAACAACGCGAGCAACGACTCGTCGGCGCCGCTGTTGCGTTCGAGCCACAACAACGAGAATCGATTGCCGTCGTCGTCCTCGTTGACGTCGCCGATCAAAAGAAGCAGTTACGAGAATTCCAAATTGAATCGCAGCAACAGCTCGTTGTCGGATTCGAGATGGAAAACCAAGTACGAGGAATCCGAGAGAATGAGAAAAACATTGTTGCAAAAGACGGAAGCTGGTAATGTTTATTTATTTTCATTTTTTGAATTTTATTATTGTATACTATTGTTAAACGCGCTATGGTTGTTGAAGGCAATAATCCTGAAAATCAGAGTTCGTGAAAATGTCCTTCAATTTTTCTTGACCCGCAACCGTTCCGGAATGCCATCAAATCTCTCGGCTGATCCTTGCATTTTGTTTATTTCCTTCAATTCCGATTTTTTTGAGACCTTTAAACCCCTTGCGTGGAGGTGACGTAAACATACATCCGGCCTTTTTTTTATCAGTCATTACCGTTGAATGGCTAATTCAACTATAAAACATCATGAAAGAATTCTAAAAAATTATACAGGTTTGAAGAGTCGTTTTCTCGATTGCGAAGTAATCTTTTTTTACCCGATTTCTTTCTAATGAAAATGCTGTCCTGCAGTCTAGAAAACCTCTCCATTTCGGTCCTTTAGCTCCTAGTCCAGTCGTTAATATGTCTCGTGTCAGTCGCAAAAGAATCATAAATATCGTTTTTACGATTTCGTTAATTTTTGCCTTTCTGACAAGTCTTTGGCTTTGACGATCTGGAAAATGGCCTGGAAAAGTCTTGAAAGTGCACTTGAATTTTTCGCGGATCTTTTCGCTGGGAACCGCGTATCATTGCGAGCGATATCTCGCCGATCCATGGGGACGGGTACTTCGCGGCGAGAAAAGATTTACGACGTCTCATTGAGACACATGACCTCACGACTCAAGTCCGTACGACGACGGCACGCCCAGCTCGTACATACTTACTGACCGGCACGTGGACCTTGCGCTCGCGCGCCAGATCGTGATTCATTCATGCTCGCACGCTTAACTTCGTGTACCGCATCGGCATGTTGTTGTAGACTCGGCATATGTACTGTACTTCGAAAAACGTGCTCGGCATACCTGGGCACGAGACTAACGCTCTCGATTATCTTTTCTCAAATATCGCGCCCGCGACGACGCTAATTACGAAATTCCTCCGCCTCATGAATATGCCATTACGCGAAAAGGAAAATACTCATTAGAATAGGCTGTAATAATGACCCGAAATGTTTGCATTATCATTAGAGTCTCAAAATTTGCGACGTAGAGAAACGAATTTCTATTATACGAATTTTGGAGAAACACTGCGCATTACACTCGAAAATTTTCCGGGCCAAAGATCGAATCACGAAGTTTCGATGGTCCTTTAAACGGGTCAAAGAATGCAGTCTATAAGACTTATATCTTTTTTTCGCAGTCAATCGAGAGCAAAACGAGCTTCAACGAAAGTTACGACAAGTGCAGAAGGAAAATGAGACGCTGCACTCGCAGGTGACGAGCAAGGACCGAGAACTTCACAAGCTGCGCACAGGTGCAATTTATATTACGTTACGCGCTTACAATGGGCCGATGTTCAATGTCCCGTAATGATTGTTAATTGCAAGGAGCGTCCAAGCTTGTTACACATTAAAATCCGCTCCCGATGGCTTTCGTGAAACAATTTTCCATTAATTCTCTCCAATTTGCAGTCTCTGAAGCGGTATGCAAAGAGTACGAGCAACTCAAACGCCAGTACGACGTCGAGACTGGCGCGATGCACAAAGCTATGCAGCAAGCTTCTCAGGTGAGAAACGCTTCGACATCCGATTGACGGGGACGGATCTCTCAATGCGATAATCTTCATTTGACTAACGTCGATTCCATTTTTGCAATCACAGTGGTACAAACAAAATCGAGAGTTAAAGAGACGCTCGCAGGTACTCGTGCAGCAATTCATGCAGTCGCGACCCGACGGATTGCCGGGCGAGGTCGATCTTTCGGACGAAGTTGACGCCAATTCCGACTCGGACATCGAACAACTGAGAGAAACCGTTATCGGTAACTATTTCTTATCGATAGGCTTTCTTTGAAAGACAAAGTTCTAGAATTTCATGATTTTTCGATGTTTCTCTTCGTCCAGAACTCAGCCAGGAAGTTGCGCGACTCCAGACGGAACTCAATGCGGCGAGACTGCAGGAATTCGAGGCTCAGGAACAGGCGGCGGTCGTTTCCGCACAATTGGACGAAGAACGGGCGTTGAGAAACAAAGGTACGATTTTTCTGTCCTACCGCGTCTCGACAAAGCAAAACGGTATAATTAGTTTCAACTATGAACTCGATTGATGTAATATACTTGAAAAACTGTTCCTTCTTGACGCTAAACGACGGATATCGCGTCCCTGATGTAAGTAAAGTCAATCCCGAAAAATAATCGACGAACCGTCGAGTCTTACCGATTTTCGATGAGTTTATGCAAGATCGAGATTATTCGTAGGGCCCAAATAGAACTGGTTATAATTTTTTCTACAATTAATTTTTTCCTCACAGATGAGCACAAACTCCGCGAACTGCGGGTTCACAAGGAAAATATGGAAAGGGTCTCGAGAATGGTGGCCGACGAGGTACAGGCATTGAAGACGCAGTGCGACTCGGAAAGAGAAAGAGCAAAGATCATGAAGATCGAAGCCGACAGGGTAAGAATTATTTTACTTTCCTTTGTTATAAAAAAAATGTTGTCGTTCGACGCGTTTTTTGTCACTGAATTGATCGATTTCAGGTGCAAAAGGAACGCAACGTTCTGGCTCATCAAAGCGCGCTCCTCATGGCCGAGATCGGCGACGATCCGAACGGCAGGCTTCTCTCCGTTCTTCAGGAGGTCGAAACTCTGAAGCGTTTGCTCGAAGAGGAGCACCAGTCGCATCAGTCGCAGATACAAATGCTTCAGGACAAATTGGAGGAGAAGGAGGCGAATCTCGAGTTCGAGATTGTCGAGGAGAAACTCAAACTCGCCGAGTCGGAGCTCGACATGGTGGTGGAACGCGCGGAAAGGGCCGAAAAGTCCGTTCACGAATTGGAAACGGTGATACGCGGGATGGAAGAGAAAATCGCTGAATTACAGAATCCACCGATCGCGATGGTTCCGCCACCGCCGCCTCCTCCACCGCCGCCGCCGCCAAAACTACCGTCCGGCAATGCTCTGGCGTCGATTAGACTCGCTACGAGAGAAAAAATGCACTCGAGCGGTCAAGACTGTACCGCTGTAACAGATATGGAGAATATGCTCGGTATAAATCCGAAGAAAACCCTGGCTGTTCCGCAGCAACCCGGTAAATGATCTTCGAATGATTTTGAAAAAAAAAATTCCTGCGATGAAAAAAAATGGTTTTGACGAAGAATCAATTTCTTTTTCAGCGATCGACGATATAATTAATCAGATCAAAGGTGGAAGATTTACTCTGAAGCAAACAGATGTGAGTACCGAAACAATAATAATCTTAAAAAGTATCACGAAAAAGAAAAAACAACGAGCGATTCATTATTTGGCTTGCAGAAGCAGAGAGAAGAGGAAAAGAAACGGCGACAGGAGGCGGAAACCGCATCGCCGGCGGTCTCGGAGATGCTTAACATTCTCGGAACGATGAGACGGCGGGCCAAGCCGATAAGGCAATCTTTCAAATTCACCGATCTGTCGACGTAACGACGATGCCAAATGGGAGGATGTGTGATCTCTCGGGGTGCTCGCTTCTCTTTTCTCCATTAAAAGCGTTGAAATTCGTCAAAGTATCAATCAAACGAGCTGCTCTCTCGAAGAGTTGTTCAAAAATGTGTATTTCTCAAATTCTGCTTATATAAAAGCGAAGCATCCTCGACGTCGCGGAATGTTCGTCGAACTTGAAGCGATGAGGAAGGAAATGAAAAACAATTGGATAAACGCAAAAAACAAAAGGAAAATATAATACGACGTATCATCGTCGAAATTTCCACCGTCATCGTCTCTCGTCGCGGGAACGTCGTCAACGGCGCTACATCGATTTCTTACCGTAGAATATGTATGATGTAATAATTGTTATATAATATATAGATATATTATAAAAAGCTTGATACACGTAGTTAATGGCTACGAGTAGTCCGACGCACTGCGATTTGCGTCACTCCCCGAATAATGTGGCGCGTGGCGGCTTGCGAAAAGCTTATACGAATGAGGTATGAGGAACGTTATTCGTCTTCTTCTTCTCCAATGTCTCTCTTCAGTCATAGTGATTATCGGCTCGCGTGATCCGAATATTCAGATGATCTACTCGCGGCGTTAAGACACGAGATTCTTTATCTTTTCGAGGCTCGTGCGAAGCTTCGACGCTTCGAGAATCAAGACTCTTCTGTACGGCACCATCTCGTCGTCGCCCTCCGTCCAAGTGCCCAAAAGCCCGCTGTCCGATTCCTTCTCTACGGAAAATTCGAACGAACAATCGGCGTCCTCGGCCAGTATTTCTTCCTCGGGATTGCTCCACAGTATGTCGGGCTCTTCGGGGCCGTTTTTCTTCTTGCTCTTGCGCTTCTTGCCGCTCTCGCCGTCCGCGTATTTATACAGTTTGCATATCAGCACGAAATAATCGAATTTGAAGGGCATGTTTTTTCGCGTCGCCCGATCCATCTCGGAGATTAGATTCTCGAGCAATGGCACCGATATCTGTGCGGGAATATTGACGAAACGCTCGTTTATCAGCAGACCCAAAGCGTCGTTCTCCAACACGGTTTTAACGATGTTGTTGGCCGCGTCTGTCGCGTGCTCGCTCGCCAATTGTCGCAACAAGTCTCTCAACTGCATGACACACGGCTCGTGCTGAAAAAAAAAAAACAACATAAATTACACATCCAGCTGTACTCTACTCTGTAACGAGACCTTCAACTTCATTTTTTTCGACAAGGTGCCAAGAATATATTGCATAAGAAAAATTCAAAAAAATTATTAAACAATCGGCAAAAAAACATTCAACGAATCATTCGGGAATCAGACTTCTTGTATTGAAAGTTAATTTATTCATTATTCTTAATAGGTACGAATTTAAAAAAATTCTATTTCAAGAAAATTTCGAAATGTTGGAAAACTGTTCAGTCGATATTTATGTTGGATGACGCAAAAACTACCGGCATTTGATAAGTAGTTTTTTTTGCAACTCGTATCCACAATTCGTGAATTTTGATGCATACAGAAAAAAATTGGAACTTAGAATTTTTTATTTGTGTTCAGGTATAAGAATTTGTGTGAATTTTTCTGCAACTTGAAATTTTTATAGTTAAAATATTTTTAACATTTTTTTCTCACCCTTTTGACGGATACATTGATGACGGTGGTGATGCCAAAAACGTCGTTGACGTCGCTCTCGTCGTCATCGGATGCATCCCCGTCGTCGGATTGCTTTACCACGGATCCCACGTAATTCTGTTCTATTATCAGATTCGTCAATTTTCCGAGATCTATGTGAGCCTTCAGAAACAATTGTCCCAGCAGCGTCTTGATTCCGTGAAAATCGGGATCCTGAGGATTTCTTCCCTCGAAGTCGACTTGTATCTCCATGCCCTGGTGAAATCGTGAGTTTAACGACCCCGCTGCGCGTAGCCGCAGAGGGAAAGGAGATTCTGTTGTTCTATACGTGCCGGCGCCGGCCGGACGGCAACCCGAAATACCGGCGAGCATGCACGCCGGATGCACACACGTTTGCCTTCTGTTTCGCTACATCTCGCAATACGACATGTCGTTGACCGTTCCAAAACAATTTTATCTATGCAACCCGAATGGCCGCGACTGAACGATCAACGTTGTCTTCGACGCGCATTACAGGAGAAAAGAACACGAATATGTTCGAAGAACCAAGCAAGGGAGCCGCGTGTACCGGATTGAGGTTATGAGCCAAGGCGACGCCCTCGTTCGCGTCGACGCGTTTAACTCTATTCAGTTCGAGACTACTCACTTGCTGCCCATCGCCGATTTGTTCTTCGTTGTCATCGCTGCTCATCGGTTCCTCGTCGTTGTCCTTGGTGGTCTCGTCGATTTCACGTTTCTTCGCCGGAGCAGCCATGATCGCGAGAGCGGCACGTACGGTTGAACTGACAAACGTTACTCGAGCGATACGTGCGAGCGGCGCGAGCACTGGTTCGTCACTGGCGCGACACGGGAGCGAGGGAGAGAGAGAGAGGGCCCGGAGGCAGTGACTATCGCGCACGATGTCGCGCGCGTCGTTAAACTCGTCTCTGTTATTATTTGTTATTAACAGTGGAGAACAAACAATGATAACTGTAATTGACGGACACGCGAACTGTACCTTTGTTTTCAACGGCAGCGCGATCGATTATCTTACTATTAGTCGCTCGTGTTGTTTTTTTCTCTTCGCCGCCGGCTTAACAATGAAAGATCGATGCGCAACAACTTGCCGTCGTAAGGTATCCCCCGGTAGGGGATTGCAGTCATGCGCCCTGCGGCACATTCGAGCTCGATGGATACGCGCCTCGCACTCGTGCAGCCAAAGCAACAAGCTCGGCATCGGGAAAAAGAAACAATGTTTAATTATCGTTCGAGTATCAGCATCGAGCACGAGTGATGTATTCATTTGTGGAAGTCCCGCGGCGGGGACGCGCGTCTCGGCAATAATTGTCCCTGATTCGTTAGCGAGTGGTCCGACAGAGCGTGAAAGTTGATGGCGATCGGAGAGTTGCGAAGCGAGAGACGATGGGGTTGCGCGAAAAAAAGGCAGGAAGTATTTCGACGCAATGGGGTAGAAAGGAATGCGCGACGGTGCGCGCACGCGAGACCCCCAGTCCCTTCCGTTCCTCCCGCCGTCCACGGCACACTCGTTTAGTAGTTTTGAGTGCCACGAAGCAGCTGACGTCGTCGTCGCCACTGCAACATTCGAAATTCGATTAAATTCCTCTCGCGCGCATGACCACCAAGGAAATCCTCTTTTCTCGAATTTCTCGGAGTCTGTCAGGTGGCACCACGGCACCGGTGCACTGTTTTGCTCTCGAGCTCCGTACTCTCCGTCTATCCGTACACTCGTCCTCCTCCGGCACCCGTCGTTCTCGCATTCACTTTTCCTCGAAGCGTACCGTCGTGTTGTTACGCTGCCGTCACACCATCGCGTTCGTTCACACGACTCTTTCCCCATCTCGACGTTGTCTATCATTTATCTTTGTTATCCCCGAGCTACCGCAAATTCGCCGCAATTCGGAGGCGAGGAACTGCGAAAATCATCGACAACGAAGCTTTTTTTTTCGGCCGCTCTCGGTACGTTCCCGGCGGCGGGGGCGGGTGGGGGTATTTGATAGAGTCGGAGACGGCCTCGTTGCAAACGTGAAAACGGAGGCGGACGGAGGTGTGCGCTTGGGGACGAATATTGAAATTTCGCTGCGTTGGCGGTGACGGCGGCATCCTCTCTCGCTCACACTCCTCGTACACACAATTCATCGTGTGTGCACATTTCGCGTTCGACACCTACGACTGTCGTGTAGTTCGCGCTGTTCGCTCGTCACGTCGTACCTCTATCATCGCACACATCCATATTTTTTTTACACATATACCCTCACTCGTCGTTCGCGATTATAATATACAACGCGAGTGCCGCGAAGAAGGAAAGAGAATAAAAGGGCTGCGAAAAAAAAAGATCTTTGAAATACTATTGTACGGGTCCTATCGGGTGAGAGATGCCTGTATGGGTGTTTTAGATGTTCGACATTAGATGTTTCGACGAACTCGCACTTTGATGTTGATGGGAAGATATTTTTTTTTAATCTACTTTAATAATCATGTCATAAAATCACTGGTAAAGCTGCTAGTGTTGTACATACTTGTCGACGTCGTCGCTCTTAATATAACAATAAATCACCCTCAATGCTCGTGCATTATGCGCATTATCGTCACAATACGCGTTACGCAATTGCGCCTTATTTAATCTGTGCTAATTCTAGTTGATGGACCAATTTGAATTTGAACTTTTTTTTCGGAATTACGTACACAGTTGATTAACGTCGACGACTTTACCGGCGATATTTATTAACAGTGTCGAGACACTTTTTTTTAATAACTATCTATGTCGCCTTTTTTTCCTCATAAAATCCGATGCTTATAATCTATCTTGGCTGTTGGGTGTTTATCGCTGTCTAGAAGCTGACTGAGTGTAACAAAATATATATACTTCTAGAAAATATATAGATATCGTTGAAAATTCGAAGGCTATCTTTCGGGCTTCTATGCTGCTAATCCCCATGTTCGACGTAATTTTCATTTTTCGTTAAATTTTTTCGTTGGTTCGCTTGTGCAAAGCAACAGGCCAACCGCGCTTTTGCCGGCTCGTTCGTCGACGTATGAAAAAAAAAAAAACACAAAAAATGAAAAATCTATGCATAGTACCGCCGCATCGTATAGTAAGTGCATCTGTAATCTATGAATATTAGAAGAGCCTTAGAGAGGAGTGCTCGATAGAGTCGAAGACGGAAAGGTAAATGTAGGTCAACGGCTATGCCGGGATCGATCGATTTCGCGCATTCACTTTTCTCTCTTATCTCTACCTCCCCCCCACCCCCCTTTCCCCGGAACTACGCTTCACCTGTTCACGCAACTCCGACCGTCTTGAGGACCGTTGCGAACTTTATTATTTCCGGCATTTGTTAATGGACATCTTTACGACATCTGAATTGCTCACTCCCTCGGCCGTACGACGTTGTTTCTCGTCCTCGTTCTCGTTCGCACGTAATTACTCGTGTCCCCGGGCTTATTCCCCGTTCGTTCGACAACCGTGAATTATCTTCGGGTAAATACTTGTGACTATTGGGAGGAAAAAAAAATATATTGAGCAGGACGTGAGGTTTTTTTTTTTGAAATTTGACTAATTACTTTTTGTTTTTAATAATCGGATGTTTAAAAAATTATTTTTTAAAGAATTCCTTAAAATTGAAAGTAATGCGGTTCTATCTTTTGAAGTTGGATGTTACGGCCGAAAAATTGTCGATCTTTCGAGAACAGAGCAGGAGGTATAGCTCGCCAAGTGATAACGCGGTAAAGTTTTTTTTAAACCTCTCGCGATCGTCGTATAGGATAATATAGTATAATATCCGTCAGGGGGAGGGAAGGGGGAGGTGGATATTCCGCAATGAAATTAAGCCATCTGGCTACATGGTAGGGGCGTGCTAGTCGAGTATGCGGCCGGCGCAACTGGTTGATTTATCGGTGGCGCTTTCGCCTAGTGAAAACTACCCGCTCACGAGCGCCAAGGGTCTCAATTGGGTTACGCCTAGCGCACAAATTGCTTCATTCAAACGAAATTCGGTTGAAGCTCGCCGGGTAATGCCCGCTTGCGGGACTAGAATTATATACCGCGGGCATTCTGGATCTCTTTCTCCGGAGGGACGTAGCGGCTTGCGGCTATCAAAGAATTACACTTACAGTATACAAATTCGAAAGGGTGCAAACCGAAAATTATTTTAGATCGCGCAACCCCTCGTCATTTATCGCCGCGTTTGCCAATCTACACCCAAACAAATATTTATTCGATTCTGTAAACATTCATTGGCATCAAAAAAACTATTTATGAAATTCAAAAAATTTAATGAATATTTTTCTAAGTGTACTGCAATGCAAATAAGTGATTTCAGAAAACTGAAAATAACATTTTTACTCGAAAGTAATATCGAAAATTTAAAAAATGTAAAATTATTGAAAACTTTGCGATTTGCATCTCGCGCCGCGTGTCTCAAGAATTTGATTTTTTTTTAATTCGTTTCGACGATATTGTCACGGTCAGACGGTAGTCGGTTTGGTACATTTCGTGTTTGCGTGCGCTGCGAAGCATTGTCGCTGATAGCGAGTGTAGACGTGTGCGTTGTGGCTTACCGCAACGTCATTTCGAAACGGGTCTTTTCATAGCTATAGTTGAGCATAGCCGTTTTACGGTATATAACAGAGAGAGAGAGAGAGAGAGAGAGAGAAAAATAGGGATATTCATGAAGAGAGAAAAAGAGAGCGCGCGAGCGTCGTCGTTTTGTGCGATTCTCCCCGGGCACAGCGTAGCGCGAGGTCCTCGTGGGTGTCCTTGCACCCCGGCGTCCCGCCGGATCGTCCGTGCCTCCGAACCCCCGGGAGAGACTTGGCGGTGAGACAGCGAGCCCAGACACCCGTTAGAATTAATTGCATTTGCGAGCCTTCCTTTATCTCTCGTTTATAAAGCTTCGCCGAAGCGGGTAGCTTTCGTCGTTGAACCCGGCCCAATCCGATGCTTGGATACTCGTGGAATATCATCGTCCGAACGATCCCGTTCCTCCGCTCCCGCCCGAACAATCGTTTCAACAGCGCGTCATCGTAATCCCGACTCTCTATCGATCTTGCGAATAATTCCTCGATTTCAATTTCTACATCTGTCCTAACCATCGCTTCGATAATCTTTCTCATTTTTCTTTCGCTGCCGTATTTCTATTCCTTAAATAGCGATCATCGAAGTATTGTTAACGTCGGTTTGCTCGATCGAAAATTCAGCCAGTCTAAATTGTTTATAACAAAGCAAAAAGAAAATTTGAGAGGAAAACGTTGAGCCGTAAAATACATTAAAACTACTATTACTATTACTTTTATTACTATTATTAATAACAATTTTGTTATAGCCGTTTGCATTGAGTTCACACTTTTCGCTTATTATGACGATTACGAGGGAATCGTCTCCGGTGTTAATTAATTATGATTGAGCAAATCATTTTTAAGCGTTAATATATTAATATAATAACTTAATGATAATACATTATTATCGAGTAAATAATGATCAATAATTATAAATAATTCAATGATTAATTAATCAATTAATATTAATAATATTAGTAATAATAATAATAATAATAATAATAATAATAATAATAATAATAATATTATTTTATTAATTATTAATAATTCGATAATTATAAATAATTATTCATTCAATACACAATCTCAATTAAATGAACAACAGAAAATATTTATTATCAAGAATTAGCTGAAAGATAGTTTGTGCTCGCCCACTCGCGTATTGAGTGGAATCGCGGCCGTGCGGGGGTGGATTCCCGACGTCATTACTACGCATTACGGTATTACTCACTCGCTTTCATACTCTCACGTGGTCATAGTCGTACTCTTCAAAGCGAGCGTATGAACTTTCCGAGCGGAAGTTTGTATCTACCTTTGGGCTTTCGGGGCCGAGAGCTCGCTCGGGTATACGCGGATAGTAGAAAGAGCGGCGTTTCACCGGCGCATACAAATACCGCGAAAAGGTTACGGTTTCCGCGTGGTTAGCACAAAGGGGGGTATCGATGCCCCGATGCTCTTTGACGCTGCCACACGTGGGCAGACTCGTGGCGTAGCGTGTGAAACTCGGAATCTCCCGCCAACGCGCTACGCGTCACGCGAATCTATACGAACAGCGCGAGGGCTTTTGATAACAATGCCGAGATAAGAGCAAGCCGATAAAACGACCAATCCATAAATGCATCCGCCCACGGTTCATCCCACGCTCCTTACTTTTCACCCCTCGTTTTCATCGCGTCGAATGAATCCAACTTCAAAAAACACCACTTGCAAAAGTTCAGTCCGTGTTTTATTCGCGAACCCGCAATAAAACGATGGGGAGTTGAGATTTACGATAAAAGTTCAAAAAAATGAGATTTTTTCGACAAATAATTAATCAGAATTTGCCCGACGATCGAACGAGACTGCTAGTTCCGCGACCAGACGGCGAAATTGCAAGCTGTTTCGTCGAGCGTCTTTAGCAACGAGTTGGAGAGAAAGGAGAAAAAAACGCGAACGGAGGGATTGCGAAGAAAAGAGCGAGGCGAGCTTTTGCACAATGCTGTCTGTCTTGAATTCTGATTGGGGAATCCAGAGCATTGTCTCGCGTCATTGTTTCTTTTTTTTTTTTTTCATAGCGCATAGTTAGTTATTTCTCGTCGCTCGCCTTATTAATTATCACTCAATTGTCGTGCTTGCGACTCAGCCGAGGTGTTTTTTTACATGGCATTTATAAAAAAAAAGAAGACAGAAAAAAAAAAATTCCTTATAAAAAAAAAAAAAAATTGTACGCCGACGCGTAGATTCACGCAGTGGATAAAAGGCCCGAAGCTAGACGAGCGTTTCGATAATATTCATAAATACAGTGGTCACGTGTCGCGCGCGGAAGAACGGCTCGGGCGCTCTCGCCACTGCAAAAAGGGTGGGAGCCTCACCCTCGATCGCCGAAGGATATTAAACTTCCAGCACAATGCTCGTCGTCCGTCACCTCTTCATCGTGCCCACCCTCTCGATCTACAAAAAGCCCCCGTGACTCCCCGTTCCTTTTCGATGTTTTCCTCGCACCCCAACCTTTCGCGTCTTCTTTATTCCAGGCAACGCGCACAAAAGGGCGAATCTCTCGCAACCGTCTCGACACACTTGTGTTTACCTCGATGCAGCCCGCGGGGCGCGTATGCACGATATCGCAATACGGTAGAAATAATAGAGCTCCTCGTATCGATGAAGAAAAAAAGCTGCATTCGCATCTCTCGATTTTAGCGCCGCTGTGAAAAAGTAACTGATGATTTTTATTCACAAACGAGTAAGTTAAACTCGATATTGAATTGGTGACGAAATATACTCTTTTACGGTAGGATTAACGAAAATTATTTTATTCAAGGCGGCCCGAGTTTTACAGTTCAAGGAAATGTGAGATTCAGAGAGAACTCAGCGAGAATTTCGAGCTTTCCCAATGGAATAAAAATCTGAAGAAATCAGGCATATGGGAGGTGTTTGAAAGATTGATTTTGCGTAATAATAATTGCAGAAAGTTATTAATAAATTGATAAGAGACAAATTTATTCAACAAATTGTTTTAAAAAATGCAGGTTAACAGTTCAAAATATGTATTATTTTAGTGTGATACACAATTCTTATGTAAAGCAATGGATGGGAAAAAAAATTATTTTCTGCTTTTATAAGTGACTCAGTCTCCTTAAGAAAATTAAACAAATCATTTTCATTTGAAAAAAAAAAGTTAGGTTGGCGGATAATTTGGTAACAGATTTTTTTTCATCAATACGTTAATAAATGTATAGAATTATTAATAAACAAAATCAATCTTTCGAACATCTTCCATAAGCTTCATTTTTCTTCTCTGAATTCTCTCCGAATCTAACATTCGCTCGATCTACTTTTCGGTGCTTTCATAGTGAGATTAAAAGTGTGCACCACAAATTTGAATATATTTCCGCATTTCATTGATCTTAATCCACCGTATTGTGCATCGAAACTTTCAGTAACATCGAATTGCCAGGAAATTTCTCTCCTTTTTTTATTCTCACATTGCATCGACGATGTCGTGACATCGAGTGGATGAAATCGTCGATTCTGGAGACGAGCGAATTTTCAACGACGAACGTATTGGTGTAGAATCGCGGTATCGCACAAATATCGATAGCCCGAGTATAGAGATAGAGAGTTCCAGCGAGGCGTAGAGGGTTGTACCGGGAGATGCGAAAACGTTCGAGGCACGCCTGGAATTTCTTTCCTCTTTTTGCGTCTCACCTATCGGCCCGCCGATGCACATTCTACACACTCCGCTGCGAATGTACTACAATGGGAGTGAATCGTTGTTGACGTGTATTTTTTTTTATTATTTTTTTTTCTCTACGTTAAATGTCTGTAGATAGTTTCGTGTACTCATTATACTGCAATAGTTTATCCACGGCGAGGCCGGGCGCATTTTTTTCCTCGGCTCTGCGGAGCTTCGGGGACACGAGCTTTTTATCGCCCGGGTCACACACAAAACACTTCGAGACTCATTCTTTCCGTCTTTTTTACTCGCGAAGCATTTTTTTGGTTAAACGAATGAAAAAAAAAATGAAAAAAAAAAAAAAATACAAATGATTTTAGCAGAAGCAGAAGCCGCGGTGTATATAGACGGGGAAGCGAAGAGAGATAAACAAGACAATAGAGATGATGATGCGCGAGAAGGAGGGTACGCGTCAGGATACGAGAGAAGAGAATGAAGCAGAGGCGCGAGACCTTTTCGCGCGTGTGTATGCAAGCGTGCGATATCGCATCACGGTAGAAACGAACAACGCGAGTTAAAACTCTTCCACGCCGGTATATATAACGCCGCGACGAGAGAGCCAAGTCTAGGCGTCGCGCGGTATTTCCACGAACAAAAGCTCGCGAGGGACTCTCTCGGAGACTATTTTTTTTTCTTTTCATTTCGTTTTTTTTTTTTTTTTTTTTTTTTTTTTAATTGCGCACGGCTCTCCGTTTCTCTCGCTCGCGACAAACGCTGCGCTTACCGATTTTTCACGGCGAAATATTTATCCTCTCTCCGAGGACGAGACGCAAATACCGTGTTGAAATTTTTCGTATCGCTTCCTTTTTTTTTCAAGGGAATTTGTTACAACATAGAATTTTTTTTGCACGGCATCGATTATAGTTTTTTTTTTCTACGGGGAAGAAAAAAAAGGAGGAAAGAGAAGGAACAAGGACTAATATAAAATTCAGTGCTCGAACTCGTTCTCTGTGTGCGGCGTCGCGCACGAGCGAGTTTTCCCGCGTCTCGTCGCGGCGGGCGCGCACGGGGTAAGGGAAATTCGAGCTAAGACGAAGCCCGCGGAAGAAAAGTCTCCTTCTCGCCGATGCGCCGAATGAATCCGATGGAATATTCGGCAAGGCGAAATTTTCGTCGCACGATCGAACAATGAGATTTGTGCCGCGGGTGTAAGCCGGGAGAGGAAGTTGCGCTCGCCGGAAGTGAGAGAAACTTTGATAGAAATGTATATGTATACGAGGGGAAAGAGAGAGAGAGAGAGGAATATGTGTTTATACGTCGACGTATCGAAAAATCGGCGAGGAGTTTCTGGAGCTCGAAATCCCGAGCTGCCACGTTCACTTCCGGTTGCGGCAGCTTTTCCATGCGACACGTATTTTTCCTCCGTGAATTGTCCTGATTTTTATTAACACGAAATTCTTCGAAATTCGAGATTGGTATATCAGAGCGTTACCAGCGACTCAGTGAGATCTCTCGAGCCAATTTTCGTGAGCCGGAGCTCGGCAAAGTCCGTGGATGTATTTTTTTAAATTTTATTGATTCATTGATCAATGGGAAAAAATTATTTACGGTATTCAAGAAGGCCGTTTCGTTGCGTTTCCAGCCGAAAAGGAGATTCTAACAGAATTTCGAATACTTCGCTACGGAATAAAAATTATTTAATTGTCAATAACAAACAGCAAATCATCCTCTCTCATATAATTACAATCGAACTTCACTTACAAGCAAGTTCGTTTGTTTCTCAATTAGCCGAGTTTGCAAAAACAAAAATGTTCAAAATGTTGCAAAGTAAACTTGTCACGTCCGCGAGGGTCCTTCGTCATTCCGTGACCGGTTTACACAAAGTCTCTCTCTTTCTCTCTATGTATATCAAAATATGTAACACATAGTATATGGACTTTAAAGATATATAGCAACACAAATGTCGAGTCGACCGAGTGAAATTCCAATGAGCTTGGGAAACTTTGACTTCTCATCTCAAAGCGGCTGCGACGTATATCTCGCCTACCGAACTATTACTGTACCGTTATAGTTAATGTTCGGCAACTCGCCCGATTGGTCAGGAAATGGCGAAGCTTTCTCTCGGTGCATTCACCACTGAGCTTCGGTCTACCCTTTTCCCCCCCGTCGTCCCGAAGCCAGTACCGAGAAGCTCTTTAGGTTCGCGAAGCAGCGACAGAGACCACCGCCAAATGTATGAAATAGCTTCAAAGCTCCCTTCTCGACGACTGTCCCACGACTTTGGTGGTCAAACGCGAATAGAACCCCCTCCATCTACTTCAAAAACTTAACGATTCGATGCTACCGTATCAAAAACTCGACGATTTTTCATTCGCCCGAATTGTCGCAACCCCTTCGAGTCGTTCCGCGAATTATTAAACGATGCTTATCTAAACGAGCTAATGGAATGATTCCGGTTGCTGACCTTGAAAAAACTCATCCAAAGTCCCGTCAAAATACTGACAAAGTATTTCACACCCTGTCGAAAGCCTCGTGGGAATTTGGCAAAAATGTTTTATATATTAAAGTTAAGATCGTCCAAGCGGTACCGAAGAAATGAGATTCGGAGAGAATTGCGAACGTTTCCCAATGGGATAAAAATCTGAAAAAAATACTTGATTGATTGATTCTTTTTCATACGCTTTTCTCAATTCAAACTTTCGAAAGGCCACTATTCAATGACAGTTTTATATTTGGGCATTGCTTTTTTTCGGATCGAGCTGTTTCAGCCCAAATAATAGATTTTCTGTAGAATTTCCGTTTTTTTGGAGTTCGTCGATCTTGCTCTAAAGTTTCAATCGCCTATGCTATTTTGCCCCCGGCCCGTTTTGATCCACCTTCGATGCCCATTTCGGCACTAACAATATGCTACTAATTCCCGCTAATGACCATACAGCCGATTCGACATTAAACTTTGAATAAAATAAAATATGTCGCTAAGAACCGAGAAAAAAGTTCAGTACAAAAGAGAAGTCAATAATTGAAGAATAGCGCGGAGTTCGCTCGCCCCGGCTTGGAATAGTCACGGACCATTGTCCGCAACATTTCTCGTTAGCGAACGTCAAGTTTGATGCAATTAGTATACGTGTAGAGTAGGATAAGGCAGTAGTTGCACGGTAAGAGAATGTTTCGTTATAGAGGCTAAAGAGTCGATGGTAAAGAGGAGAACGTCGGTGGTCGAGACGCGGTGAATCCTCGAGGCCGCAAGCTCACCGTGAGCGGCGCACCGGCGAGGTAACTTTGGAAAAAAGCCAACACAGTCAGACAGTCAGGCGGGCAGGCGGCACGGGGTAACAGAGAACGGAAGGGGTTGTGCTTTCCGCGGCGAAGCTCGGGTGGACGATTTCTCTCGTTGAAGGGCGCAAGCTCGAGGTCGAGCCGAACACTCCCACTCCGTGCGAGCGACGTGGGTGGAGCTTTGGGGCAAGCTCTGCGCCAATACATATCCGGTCGAGCTTCTCTCCTCAGTCCTTTCCACGCTCGTAACGCGTTCGACGCACGCCCGTGGTGCGTGCCGCTCGCTCCTCGCTGCCGCCGCCGCCGCCACTGCCGCGGCTCCCGAAATATATCACCGATTTGCGCGCGTACGCAGTACGTAATGATAATCATAAAAATTGAAAAAAAAATGTTTAACAAAATTAAACAATACGAATATTACATTCTCATGAATATCTTGTCGGTTTTTTTTTATCATTTGTGAAACGGTGAAATCGCGGCATTAATTCGGTGTGTTTGTGCGCTTTTTGTTTCATCATCAAGCGAATGATTTTCGATGATTCGCGCAATGAAGTCGACGAAGCCTGTTGTGTTGTTGGGTTAGGCCTTGGAAATTTCAGGGCCGAAGACCTCGATTTTTCGAACATCCGACGGGCCAACGCGCACGATTCTGCCTCTCTTTTTTCGGATCTTCGACACTCGCGGTGGCCTTTCTTTTTTTATTCTATTTTATTTTTTTTCAGACGATGCGAATGAATATAATGAATGCGCGGTCGACGCTCGTTGAAAAATTGGGTCGTACTTTTGTCGCTGCGGAAGCACGGGGAAAAATCTTTTTCCTATAGTTCTTCATTTGGCTCGTTTTCGGTAAAAATAATCGAGCGTAAAAAGATTTGAAAAATTATATCACGTCTATCGTAAGAATATTTCGCGGTTCTCGCATCTTGCCGCGTATTGTGCGCTTCGGAATGCGGCTCGTGCTCTCGTAACAATCGTCCCCGTTCGATTCTCGAGTATCGTCGATCGTCCTTGTTCGAATAGCTGATCACTCGTCGTTCAACGATTCCTGAAAGTAGCCTCTTTGTAGCTACTTTGAGGAATCGGTGAAAATTAAAAGTTTAAATAAAGAAAAATATTATCAATAATAAATAATAATAATCAATGAATAAATTAATATTAATAAATGAATAAATGAATAATAATAAATAGTAAATATTTCTTTAGGCAGCGATAACTCGACCTGAATTACTATTATTATTTTAACTGATGAAAGAATCGTTGAAAATAAAAAAAACATTATATCATTATTCGTTTCATTTAATAATAAAAACGTAAAAAACGGATAAACCGTTTTTCAAATGGTAATAATTCAGCCTGACTATTATTATTATTATTATCTTTTTTTCACCGCGAACACGCGCCCGTTTACGTTGCGTACGTGTGGGTTAACCTCGAGCCCATGGAAGGGAAGCGTTCCACCATCGTCATTATTATGTTCTCATCTCCGTCTGTGTCCGCGTCTCGCGGGCCGTTACCACTTGGTTTCCCTACTTCGTGACTCTCGTCGAGCTGCTCTACCTGTGCCCTGTCGCGTTCCACATTTTCATCCGCACATCGAGCTACGCGCCGTCGAGCTCGAAGCTAACCGAGGCGAAAGTCTCTCGACACACCATTCGTTGATCGTTGATCGTTCGCTACGGCTCGATTGCCCCGCGAACCGCGAAAAGTCCAATTTTCCTTTTTTTCTCATTCATCCACCCCCCCGGCCGCGCTCGCGCGATAATCGCCAAGAGACTCTTTCGCATTTGTCCGTCGATATAACGCACGAAAGTAGAACATCGCGTTTTCCCAATCGATGATCTGAATTTGATTTTTTTTCTCTGTATTCGCAGATCTCGGATGTAGCCAGCAGGCGTGCGAGTGTTAGCGGCGCGCCAATCGTTGTAAATACGCGAAGGATTCGGTGCGCGGTGGTTAGTGTGCGGCTTCTACGAGTGCAAAGGGTGTGAATGCATCGTGCGTGTTTACACTATCGTCGGAAGTCAACCAACCGGCGGGAATCGGGAACGGGGGGGACCGTGGGACGGGGGGGAAAAGGTTAGCGTGCAACGGCGGTACATGTGAAACGACAACGAAGGACCATCTCCGCGCTGCTGACCGAGCAACCGGGACGAGAAGAGAATACAACACCGAAGCCGGAAATCGCATCGGCAGCGGGCGCCCCCGCCCCCCTCTGTCCAGCCAACAAAAATGGAGTCAATCGAGATTCGACGAATCGTATTAGGTCTGATATTGTTCAACTTCCTGCTTTCGAATTTCGGTAAGTCAGCATTTCTCGCGCTAAATCCCCACCTTCCCGAATTTCGTTTTTCCTTAATCGCGATCACTTTGCATCGGTGTGAACATTTTTCAGAAAATAACATTATTTTCATTCAATCGCTAAATGATAAAAAATAATTTATTTAGATAAAAGTATTATCATAATATTATCGATTTTCATTCTTTGTTATGGCATTTATCGTGTATACATTCGATGCAACGTTCTAATGAATATTTAATGGCAGACGCTGTAGAGTTCGAGGAATCGATTATTGAAACACTAACGATTTTGTTATGAGACAATGAGTCATTTTTGCCGAGAAAATTTGGGGACAATGTTGAGAACATAACATGATTATTTAATTCGCATATAATAATGATAATAATAATAAATTATTTTTCATTCAATTTACCACTATTATTAAGATACTATTGTTTACCTTTTTTATAAATTTCAAAATAACCACCTTTTTTCCACCTTTATATTTATTATTTATTTTATTAATTATATTATATTATATTAATTATATTATTAATTATATTATAATCCACCTTTTTTTTTCTCGATTCACAGCTCGCTTTACTCTTCTTCCCGATGCTTATTGTCATTTTTTCTATGCAACATTCTAATGGCTATTTAATGGCAGAAGCCGTATTATTTTCGTCGACGAAATTTCAACAACGTCTCAGCTCGGTATTCGCGCGCGCTCGTTCGCTGTGTCGTACAGTTAAATCTATCGCGTTCGAGTTTTACTATACGGTCGGTCGGAACGTGGAACTTTCACAACGTCGAGTATGTGTGGCTGATTGCTCGAGTAGTCGTCGGCTACAGATATTCAATACTCTTCGCTACAACTCCCAAGGGAGTGACCTCGATATTTTTTTTCGTAAGAAAAAAAGAAAATTAAACGAGATTACGGGTGAATGGCGGTACAGTGGCGGAGCGGTAATTACAGTAAACGTACAATTTTTCGCCGCTTTACCTCAGATCGTGACCATCGCATTCCGAGCAATTTAAGAAAATAATAAAACAATAAAATCGAATTAAAAAAAAATTACGTGGAACATGCAATTCATACGAAAATGTATAAAAATCAACCTGCATCTATGGAACATATTTTTCGAAAGATTTATCGCCTGCGCGTTTTCTCGGGACCGGGGCGTTTGTATTTCGAGTCGAAATTCGTTGCGAGTTTCAGGAGCCGCGAATGTTTTGATATCCGAGTAACTTTCGTGATAAATATCCTTTCGGTTGATATACGCGTGTAATAATAGGCCGATGGTGAGCCGATAGAGATATTTGCATACGGCGCAGTTACTACTTAAAAGTTGCCACTCGACGCGGTAGTTATTTTCATGGCAAGGCGTACGCCAGGAGTGCGCGCTCGGACGTAAAAGCACGCGGGGTCTTTACTCTCGCTGTGCGCGAGTTCGCACGCTCCGGTGTGTTTAATATTTACGTAGGCTACAGCGCGGAGCGCCGAGGCTGGAATAGTTATGTGTCTCGGTTATAACGCAGTCCATATTCGAGCGAGCGGTAATTCCATAATGGTCGGGCCCGGCGCGCGAGTTGTACTCGCGGAGATACGGAGTCAGCCGTGGCCTACTTTTTGCAGCGTACACACGCCAGGCCTGCCAGGCGGTTGCTTCGTCCAACTTTCACTCGGCGCTTTTCCCGTGTGTTCCTGCGGGCCGCCCGGCTAAATCTCCGGTACCGATGCTTCTTATTCGATGCTTTTCTTTTTTTCTTTTTCTTTTTCCCACCTCGAAGCGGAGCTCTCTTCTCCACTCGATCCAAAGATCGCCTCGAGCTCTATCGCACGGTCGTTCGTTGCAGCGCGCTCCGGACCCTCGCTTTGTAACAAAGTTTCACTGCGATACTCGCGCGCGGAGTATCTTTTCGCGAACGGCCACCCGTTAGACGAGATTGCGGAGGCTGAACTCGGGCATTTGTCGGCTTCGAGTGGGGAATATTGTTTCTCGGAGAGATCCCCGTGGCGTACTCGAATTGCTCGCATTTAGCGGCTTATCTGGATTACCGTATACCCCTCCGCTGTGTTACCACCGAAGGAACCCTATATCGCTGTGCCGCGCACGTTCCACCGTACGGATGTACACCCGCCCGGCATCCCCTCGCAACTTATTGTTGCACACGGCTCACCGCTGTATACGGGGGTTGACGAGGACTGGTTGTATCATAGGAAATACATTTGGATTATAGCCATTTTATTTTAAACTGTATTCGATGGGCATTTTTTATTAATCCCGAGCTGCGATCAGATTTTTCTTTTTCTTCAAAATGTCTTTGAAATTCTCTGAGATAAAAAAATTGTCTGAGATAACGAGTTCGAATTCAGACTCAAGAAGATTTTTGTTTTTGGTTTGGAATTGAAATTTGGCGCGAATTTGATTTTCACAATTCTTAACTTTGTCGCTGAGGAACCCAACATTTATTGCCAGACTTCCTTACGGAGCTTTGAAAAAGGTGTAAAGTCGTGAAGCGGTGCTTTTTACTTTGCAACTTGTTCCGTTTCTTTTCTACAAAATTGAAAGATATGAATAGGCTCGACATTGCAATGCCGTTGGAAAATACGAAGCGAGTTGGCCCAAGTCTTTTAATCGTGAAAGTACGCGGTGGAGCGAAAGAAAAAAAAGCAACGTATCGCAGCTCGAGGGTATATACACGCGACGGTCATAGTCGCCCTCGAAATGGTTCACAGTACATTCGTTCCACCGCACCGACCTCGTCCTCGTCTCGCAATTGCGACGAAGCTGTAAAGCCAGTATCGAGAGATCGCGATGATGCTATTTGCGGCAGTGTAAACTCGTTATAATAGACACAAGAGGCGGGGGCATCTACCTCCAGTGACCGCAGCACGATTTCCTATTACCGATCCACATTAGGGCCATCCACATTTATCTACAGCTCGAATTCCCCGAACTATAACACCGATACGACGATAGTAAATTCGTATAAATGGAGCGGACGATCCGAATGTCGATTAGGCTCGAATTTCTATTCCTCAAGTCAAATTCCTCATTTGCTCATAAACAAACAAATTAATCAGTAAAAAAAAAATTGACGGCAGATTCAACGAATCGACATTCCGATTTGCTTGATAATCGACGGCACGACGGTAATTGCTAATCGCCAGCGAGATCTTCGTTGTGCGCGGAAAGAGTATCGCTATCGCTTGCGAAATCACCTTTCCGCGCTAGCTTAGCGTAACCTACGAGACTTGTATACCCTCGGATCTCTCTACAAAGGTTTAAAGAAAGAAGGAAAAAAAGAAAAAAAAATTCGAAGCAGCAAAAGCACGCGAGGGCAGACGGCGAGAGCCCAAAAGCGTAGCGCACACAGAGCGCTTCATACCTATCCTCTATGGGAGTCGGGGGATTACTTCAGGTTCGCTAGATCCGGTGCGGCTTTGCTTGCCCGACATGCTCGTCCTGCCTACCCACTACGCGACTACGACGACGACGACGTCGACCCGACCCCCGTCGAGTTTTGTGTTGAAAATATCATACGGATTAGAGTCCCGGCTCGCTTTAACCAATCCCCGGACTGGCGCGCGAGTAGGTAACGCCGACATTAGTCAGACGGATGGGCAGGTAACATCTAAATATCTACTTACACGCTAAAACTCGAAGCACTGAGCGTCGAAGTTAACGGAGCGATTCGCCCCTTCGAAGATTTATTGTGACAAAAAGCTCGACTGGAATTTTTTTCCCGTAAAGCTGAATTTGTCTCATAACTTTTCCACTGCTCCGAGACGTGTAAAATACTACGACAATGATGATTAACAACAACTTTTGCCGTCGTCGCCATCGTCGGTCGGTCGAAGACGTTGAGAAAAATTTGATTCGAACGTAACTCGAAATTTTTCCAGCCCCGCGGACTCTTGTCCGCTGTTTCAAAGCTTACAAAGAGCCGCCTTACGTTTCTTTTGTCGCGACAAAGAATAATGTCTCGTATCGCGATATCGCGCAAGAGCCCGAATCCTCCGACATCGACGAACCAATAGCGTTCCGTTGTACGGCAAAGATCCGAATGGTCGGACGGGGGTCCGGGAGAGAAAGAAACGCCGAAGAAAGGGAGCGCGAGAAGAATCGGAGAATACAAGAGAAAAACGCGGAGCGCGGGTATCGGTGAAACAATTTAACTAATGGAAGGGTATTGCCTCCGGAATCCCCGATAGACTTCTCTCGTCGTTTCTGCTCCTTCTCTCGCGCAGAAGCTCTCTCGTACGCGATGTAATCCACACGCTTCGGTGATCGTGTACTCGCGTCTCTCGTACGCCCACGTCCTTTTCTCCTATCTCTACCCCCGGCTTTTTTCTTCCTTCTCGCGGCTCTTCTCTCCCACTCTCGTGTTCTTTCTTTACCCATTGTCGGGAAACTCAATTCATTTCAATCCGGTAACCGCGCACAATGTCGTGGACTCTTCACGACACTGCGGGAAACGACTCTCGATACGATATTCGATTTGTACCTCGCGCGTTTATGCATCTCGCCGCGATATCTCGCGAAGACTTTGCCCCGCATCGCCCGAGTGCGAGAAACACGACGATCGAAATCGCGCGCGAGCGTATCACGATTTGGAGCTAGTTTGGCCAAAGGAAGAAAGTCGAGAGGTGGAAAGGTTAACAAAAGCCGAGGAGGGGAGGGAAATGGCGAGCCGGCGTCGGTCTTATCGACGAGGGGCGCGACGACGGTGAAAAAACGTGACGGTGCCATAATGCATCATTACGAGGTGCGTAGGTTACCGCGTGACAAATGACTGATGGACGAAAGGTCTCCCGTGAACCCACTTTTTCTTTCCTGGACATTGGACAAACGAAGAATGGCACAGAAATGGCTCCCGATTCGGATATCGATTGTGAGTTATTTACTCATTTTTCGAAATTCATCGTCGATAGATAAACGCAGTTTTCTGCTGTTTAATGAAACAAAATTACGCAAATCACATTTGCGCTTCCTCATTTTTTAATCTGTATCGTTACACAAATCGGAATTAGTTTCTTCACTCCGTATTCTCGATTCGAATCAAAACCTCGCTACGTTATCTACTTCCCACATTCTTCATTACAATACAAAATTGCAAATACAAGAATTTTGTGTCCCGTCGATCGGCAATCCCCGACTACGCGACGATGGACAAACATCTTTGCAATTCGATGGAAAAAAAAGCACTAAAACAAGGCTCTCTCGTACTCGGTACGTTAATGCGTGCTCGCCGAGCTTATTACACGCGTCGGAAGTTGGAAAAAAATGCCGGCACAGAGTAGAATTTAAAAGCTTCCTAGAAACATGAAGTGCCGCGAGCTTTAGCTTCCACGCAGTTTCGTCGAATGTAGGCATCAGTGGCTCTTTACGCTCGTCCGAACGCTCTGTTAAAGCTCCGAGGGTGGGAGGCGGGGGAGTCGGGGATTGTAGGCTAGTCTGTGAGCCACGGGACAGTTCGATATTCCCGTGAAGGGGTTGCTAGTCTAGTCGCGGGGATCGTTCTTAATGCATTTGTCGAGGTACAGTGCGGCCAACGCTGCTACGTTACGCCACTCTCTCTTCTCCGCTCCGCTCCACGCATCACCAGTCACCCTTTTCGCAAGCTCAGCATTCCCACTCTCCTCGGGGAGGGCGGATTTTTTTTCTCCTATACCCCAAACCACCCCGCTCGCTAGTCCCAGGACCGGCGCTACTTTATCTCGCTCGCTTGCCTCCTTCGGAAAGATATAATAATCGTTCCAAAAGCGGGGCTCCCCAGCTTTAATCTCTTAACGTCCACCGCGCAAACGACAATGAGAATGAAAAAACATATTATTCATATTATATCGTCGAGTTCGTTGTCTCTCGTCCGCGAACTTTGCGAAGCGCATTATGAACTTCTATTCCATTAAGAGATTGCCTCTCTATATTGCGGTCGAACGGCTCCGAGAAACGTTGCAACAGCACTGTTATTTCTGCCTCGCGGTTTGTCGTTTAGTTACATCATCGGGGTTCGTGATTGCATCTTGAGTTCTCGTCGCGTAGAATCCTCGGGTCTCGAACAATGGCGAGTAATTGCGAAAGACAGAACTTCGTGAACTCTCTCGTTTTCGATTGTTAAATGGGAAATGTGAATGACGATCGGCGATTGGAAAATGAAGAAGCGGCCTCTCGTTAGTTTCTCGAAATATCGAGTAGCTCGGTGTACGTACACATGTACCGGAGAGTCGGGCGAGTGGGGGGAAAAAAAAGGAAGTGAGACAGATGAAACAAATTGAGTAATGGTGTGATTCGAAATCGTGCGTTCACGTCCGACTCGTGCCGTTCGAGACTGCTCGTTCGCGAGCACTTAGGAAAATCGATATCCCTCGGCTCACTTGATCCGCAAGCAGGCAGCGGCATCAACGTTGGCTGCTGGTGCTGGTGCTCGTGCTGCTGCTGCTGCTGCCAGGCCATATCTTGATTAAAATCAGTGCCACCACTCGTCTCGCTTTTTCACCCTCGCCATGTCCTCTATACGTACTTTGGCTCCTACCGACCCTCCTATAGCCCTTGCCGTTCTCCTCTTAGCTCTGATATCTAACGCCTTCGCACAGGCTACCTATATCCACCTTTCAAACTACGGAGTGCGAAGAACCCTCCTCTGTGCCGACGACAACCGACGACGTTTCCTTCGGCATCTTTTCCTATCTCCCTCTCCCCCTCTCTCTCTCTCTCTGTCCTTCGGTCGTCGACTCCTTCTCGTCTTCTTCGTACCCCGCGGATGAATCCAGTTAGTCTCGTTAATGTCCGAGTCAGCCAGCCACGGCTTCGCATGCACACGGAGGCTCTGCGGCTCTTCGCTCCTCTCGTACTCTATGGCTCTTGCCATTTCCGGCAGTTTACCTCCGCCCTTCCTGGCAACAGACGAGACTCCCCCGCCCTTGTGCCGCCTCTTCTCTAAGCAGCTTTCTCTCACCTATCCAGCCAGCACAACTTCGGCCCTTCATCAATCTTGACGTGTTCGCAAACAGCCAAACTACACGCAAGATTCCCTGATATGAAAGTTGCAAAATTTCGTTACTCGCTTTTCGTCTTCTTTTTTGCTTTACGACCGTTCGTCACCCGTGTTTCTTTTCGGCGCGAGCTTTTTTTAATTTTCTTGCACACGGAACTAAATTTTAGTTACCGTATATTAGTCATGTACGAGTAATCTACAACGGTGGATGCGCGGTCGGTGCGCGGCTTCGGCGATCATCCGAGTCAAGCAAAATTGCTTGTGGGCATTACTTGGATGGGTGACTGCCTAGTCGTGCATCAGCCGTTGAGCTCAGTTTTTTTAAGACCTTGGTGTATGCGCTCAAGTAAGTACTTTCGGGTATACACCGGAGAATGAAAAAGCACAGCAGACCACGGCAATCGCGTTACAATGCAGCTAAGTCGGCTGAGGACGCGCCGGAAGCTCCGCGACGTGCGGGGCGGGACTGCTCGGAGAGACAAGGGTCGGGAAGGTTTCGTAAAAACCCATCAGAATATACGCTAGCAATCGAATATAAAAAAAAATAGTCATGTAGGAGCGGAACAATCGAAAAGAACGAATCTCCTCTTCGCTTCTCCCACTGCGTTACAGTTACAGTGTCGAGGGGTTATCTCTCGCCGAGCCGCGGCAGGAGCGTTCACGGTGAGCCGGAGGATCCGCGAATCCTCGCCCCCGCAGAGAGAACGAGGGTGAACTTCGCTATACTTGTTTGTCCCGATCAAATGTTGACCGTAGCGGTCCCTTAACGTTCTTCTCTACTCACGCCCTCGTGCACATTTCGCCCATAATACTATACTCGTGCCACTCCGAGCGGCGTCATCATATCCTGCTTTCCGTGCTTGCATTTTCCACTCCACCACACTCCAGCGGCGTTTCGTTTTTCCCCCGAGAAAAAAAAAAAAAAAATCTCCGATAACAAAAAAAGAAAATACAGTTTCGCGCTATGCGAAAACAAGCGAGCCACAGATTATAAAAAAAAAGGAGAAAGAATGAGAACGAGCGTGCGCTCGGGGAATCGAGAGCAAGGACACCGGACAGATGAGACGATCTCGCTCGAGGCTCTAGTTCGAGAACGAGAGCACCTTGGCGAACGCAAGCGATAACTATAACGAAGCTAGAGCGAGGCTGAACGGGAATCGTGGTCGTGATACATAATATAACGCAAGCGTATAGAAATCGCTAAAGCGAATTCGACGGGCTGCTACGGGTATCGTTCGGGGTGTACGGAGTAGGCGACGCGCAGTTGCGCGACCGCGCGGGCGACGAAAGTGAGAGCACGCTCTCTCGGCCCTGGTCCCCGCCGCCCCCGCGTTAATTCGTCCCGGTGATTATGGATCCATTAGCGTGGCAGGCAACAAATAGCACGGTACAATCCAATAACCGTCCACCGCGACTATAATAAAAGGGACGTACCGGAGCTCGCAGGGGAGAGAGAGAGAGAGAGAGAGGAGTCTGCGGGCCCGCACCAGCACCCCGGTGTTCCGGCCTCATCCCTCGAGCCGCGACACTTTAGCCGCCGCGTGCGACGAGAGAGAACGGTAGAGAGTTATAGCTCTCCGCCTTTCCCCGCGTCTCAAACTCCCTCCGCTATTTACGAGGATATATGCATACTTGTTCGTAAATGTCGCGCAGCATTGTGCAATCGAAATCGAAAAAGATATAGAAGGGTCCGGTGGGTGTATTGTGTTCCGTGTCCCTTGGCTAGAACTCGAGACCACCCTAAAGTTCGGATCCCGGTATATAGTGATTATTGCATTCATTGTCACATCTCTATAATATCCTGGTAAATGACGAGGGGGAGGGGTCGGCCCGAAGGAGAACGGGGGGATCGCATCAGCGACGAGGGAGGGACAACGCGAACGGTTTCAAAGGGTGAGACGGCCCTAAGAGGTCTGATGGGACTCGGCGGCTCGGCGAGCCCTTCGCTTACTTCGCGTCTCGGATTTCTTTGCCCGATTAGCGTATCGCGAGATCGCGCGACAACGAGTTAAGTAACACTGGAGAGGGCCATTTGGCGTTGTTTTTTTTTTTTACAGTTATTTGTTGCTCATTTTCTTAGGATTGATAAAGGAAGAATGAAGCTTCAGGGGGTATTCGCATGCGATTGGATTAAACGAATATTTGCTAACGTGCTAAACATCATAGGGCGATATCGTTGTTTGGCCTTAAACAATGATAAAAAGAGCACTCAATGTTGCAAATTTTGTGCTGGATTGATGGCTAAGAAATTTCGAATAATGATGACCAAAAATAAAAAAAATATCGATTTTTTTCACCATTTCACAAATTTCTGGTCCCTTTAAAGCGAATTGAAAAGGCGTATAGCGTTGCGTTGCGTGAATCGATTTTATATCTATTGCGCACCGTTGTTTTTCGTATCTTCGCTGTCGGAGCGCGAAGAGCATTCTCACCCCTCGCGACGGGGCGCTCTCTCGGTTTATGACTCCGACGAGCAAATGGAATGAAATCCATGCAAATCGGGGTATAAACGTCGGGTGCGGTGGCGCGTCGGCGTGCTTCGACTATTCTACACGGGGAAACTCTCGCGCATAGCTATAGGTGTGCATATAGATATATATAGAAGCTTGAAAGTCGAATATAGGATGGGATCCAGTCGGCACGAGCGTTGAAACACTGGGACTGCCATGGGCTGGCTCATTCGCTCGTCCTGGCGCCGAGCCGCATCACTTTTGTATCGGGGTGGCGATGCGTCCAATCTATCTACTACGCCGTACAATACATACGTTTTGATACACACTATGGGCCTCGGAGAAGCGAGGGTTGAAGCGCCGTATCGCTCGTCGCTCGCTACGTCCGAGCGGTTCGTTATCCGCGCAAGCCATCGTCCAACCTGAGCGCGCTCGCCGCCCTTTCCAGGCGCCCGAATCGAACCCACTCTCTATTTCATAGACACGTACACAAATAATCTATCCCCTCGCCTACCTGCGTGCGCGTACGAACAGATAAGTTCGCATCTACATAAATACGAGTTTCGCTTACACACACACACACACACACACACACACACGCGCGCGCGCGCGCGCGCGCGCCTACATCCATTCTGCCGCTTCGGCCTCTCGTTCCGCCGAGTGAAAAAAACATATTATGCAAAGTTTCAAATCGAATCCAATCGCTCTCGGCGATGACGGACGCTCGCATTAAATTGCCTTCAAATTCCATTTCTCTCGCGAGACACGCGAATCGATTCGCGCCGATTGAAAAATAATGGAAAACAATCGAGCGAGAGTTACACTTCTCGACGCTGCTTCGATTTATCATTCACTTGTTTTCATTGTGTTTGTTTTTTCTTTCTTTTTTTCCAGGCGAAGCGAAGAACGGTCCCAATTATTATGGCACTTTCATCGGAACTCTACCGACTTACGGACACGGCGTGACGGGACGAGTCTACGCGATCGACGACTCGACGATATTCATCAAGGGATTCTCTTACGACGGGGCAGGACCGACGACTTACTTCTGGATGGGAGACAGCAACAGGCCCGGTCCCATGGGCGACATCGTTCCCTATCCCGAAGACTACGCTGGGCCGTTAGTACACTTTTTTTCATTCGCTTCCTCGCGGAGGAAGCTGTTTGCGCGGAAAAAAAATTTCTGGTTTTTATGCCAGGATGTGCGGAATGCTCGAAAACGGGGAAAAAAGTGATTTTCACGACATGTCTTTAGCATAACGCGCTCAAATTTGGCCCACTCTTAAATTATCATCACGTTATTATCTAAATAAAAATAATTGTCTAGCGATTCTGATAAGTCCGATTAAAAAACCGACCATTATGGGGTAGCATTGATGGAGTTTCAATTGCCGTGATTTCGTTTTTGTTAAATTGAAACGAATATCAAATTCTATCATATTTACAGTATACTCTTCTACGTCCGCACGTTGAAATTTCGTCGTTATCGATATCGCGCGGAATATTATAAGCGGTTCATACTTTCCATTGCAATTCGGATCTATGTGACACCGCAATAAAATTTCACCGCGGTTACATTAATTCACGCGCTTCATCGTACTCTTGTCATTCATTGGAATTTAATCGGATATGCGCTCATTCCACGGGAGCGGTGTGAACGCTGATAGAAACACGCAACAGCTTGAGATTAGCGCGAAACGAGTTCGGAAGCTCTAATTCGTATTTTATTAACTACGCCTCCCCCTGCGAACATTCGTTTCTACATTAATTCCCATAGCATCGACTAGCGATTTCCTACGTTGCTCGACCCTGCGAATAGTCTCTCAAGCCATTTGCCGAGACTATGGATGGTCCCTCGTTCAATTCCCGAAACCACTACGCTCCCTTCTTCTATTCACGAGATTCGGAGATCCGACTTTAGGCATAAATTCTATAGGACAGATACTACATCCGCAATACAAATGAATATTAGAGTATATATCGATTTTCTATAATCAAAGAATCCGAACGTGGACAAAAAATTGATAACCACGACATTGCCA
Source organism: Ischnus inquisitorius (assembly GCA_963924025.1). Taxonomy (NCBI): domain Eukaryota; kingdom Metazoa; phylum Arthropoda; class Insecta; order Hymenoptera; family Ichneumonidae; genus Ischnus; species Ischnus inquisitorius. The sequence goes on along the minus strand of OZ001254.1, from coordinate 13,613,858 downwards.
GAGGCTCGAATTTCTTAAATGAAACATGCAGTTCCGCGAGCGCGAAATGAAAAAAATCGTGTCAATTATACCGGCATATCGTTTCTTCTCTTTATTAAGCATAGCCTACCAAGCACTGTTTGCAGGGAAAATTATCATTTTTCACGTCCTCAATTTGATCGAATATACAGTATATAATAATTATTCAATTTGTTTATTACCACTGATCCATTTGTAAACTAAATTTTTTCGAAAAATTTTAACGGCGTAAAAACTGAAAAACTGCATAGATTCAGCTCAAAATTGGACCAAAGAAGAGGACTTGGCTCCTTGGCCTGGTATAAATTTCAGTTTGCAAACGTGATTTTTCGACGTTTTGGAAGATTTCAAGTACATTCACATGAAAATCTCGAAAAAAAACGGTTTTCTCGCCAAAACAAAGCTTATTGAGGAAGCGATAGTAATAATGATTCACGAATAAATCATTCACTTCGGGAGAGTTGAAATATTCGCAAGTTGAATGTTTGTCTTCGAATTTTGCAGCGATCCCCCGATACTGGGGAGTTACAACAACTCGGACATTATTCTTCGATTGCCGCTGGGAAAGAGGATACGCGACATCACATGGCTGAGCGTTTGGTGTCGAAGATTTGCCGTGAGTTTATGCAATTCACGTTCTTTAATATCATCAACAGTATGGAAATGATTTTGTGCACAAAGCGCGTCCTCGATCGGGACAACTAGATTTTATTTTATTTTTCGAGGGGAAAGAAAAGTAAATTTTGGCTATACGTACACACGAAACTAGACTGAGGTTTATGCGACGTACGTGCGGTAAAGACCCCCGACTATCGAACGCGCATTCATGGTCAATGGTGCGTGTCAGATGGATACGGAAGCCGAAGCAGCGAAAGAGAGAGACGTCCGATCAACGCATCAACAGAATCGGGCACTAGGCTGGAGCTTCCATCCCCCTGTGCTCTCTTCGCTCTATTCTTCTCGAAGTGCCGTCTTCGGCTCGGAATTTTCGCGCGCTTATCCAAATGCCAGACGAATAAATAAATTCGTCGACCAAATTTTCACTTTCGTCGATTGCTCGGTACGTCGGAGGTGGAACGAAAAGAACACAGCCTTTGTCATCTAGTTTCGGGTGATATGAAAACCTTCGCGGACCGGAAGATTCGGTCCAAGAGCTGTGACGCTGCGGTCTCGAGTTCGATCGAACTCCGGAGGGTGGTATGCACACATACATTCTATACCATAACCCGAAAAGCTTTAGCTCTGATATTAGAAGGGCTTTAATATACAAGTCCGAGAAGAGAGAGCGAGAGAGGGAGAGAGAGAGGGAGAACGTAATAGTTGAGGAGGGAGTGAAAACGTTCGCTACCGGGAGTTGTATATAGCAACGGCGAGCAGTGCTTGGGGTGTTCCCGCACCGTGACAACCCTCCATCAGACACGCTCTGTCACCGCAAAGCGCGTCTCGCCACGACTCGCCGTTTTCTGTACAGGCTACTATTACCTTCACGATACACTCGCGGGCTTCGAGCTTTTCGACTTTTCCCGACCACTCAGCGGGCCGGACCCTCGACTATCATGACGCACCAGCAAACCATCACGCTCGCGATCTTTCAACAATCCGTAACCAACCCTCTCGATTACATCTTTTTTCTCTCTTTTTTTTTTAATTTGCTCTTTTCCGTCTCCTCGAATACCACAATGGCGACTGATTTTTATAGAAAATTTTCGCTCTCGCAGAGGTGGCGTATCAACAGAAATCTGTGAATTTACTCGTCAATATTGCGAAATGTTGATTTTTTTACTTCGACATTTCTCAAAACTTTTTCGAAACAGGAAAAAAAGATTTTAGTGTTGAAGAATCTTTTTTTCTTCATTTTGTTTGAAAAAGTGTATTCTTAGAAAAATCCGGTGATAAATTGCTTTAATCGGTATTTCTTGACAACGATATCGCGTCCCGATTGCATTTCCGTGGAAGTTCCCAATCGTGTTCTACGTGAAATGAATATTGTTCAGTTCTCGACAGAATTGCAGAAGCCACGTTGCGCAGCAAGAAAAACCAGCAAAGACGAAGGGGCGTGCGATTTTCAACCAGCAGGTCAAAAATTTCTCAAAAATCATCGTGACCACAATGGCATCTTATGAAAAAATGTTTACGTAAAAAAGTTAAAAAACAATTAATCAATTTTTCAAATTAAAAAAAAATCCGCCCGGAGTCTTCGCCGAAATTCGAGTGGCACATCGATAATTCCCTTCGATACAGCGTATTTTAAAAACGTTACGATTTTCGTATTTTTCAATCCCGGAATCGACAAGATTTTTTTTCGAATCCGAAAGAGTTACCGGAATATGAAGGGAGATATCAAAATAATCGTCGCAGACTGGGTACGCGTAGTCACCCGGCTTCGGAATTTCTCGCTTCTCTTTCGTAAACCCCGCGAGGGGGGTTGAGGGTTGCGGGGGTGCGGAGGAGGAATCTCTCGACGTTGTGTACATGTAAATCGAAGAGCGATCGGCATCGCCGAGATAAGCCAGTAGAGTTTGACGTGCTATAGACGATACGCTTCGAGATAGGGTAAGGGTGGGGTTGCACAGAGTTTTGCTTGGATATCGAGTAGACAGGAGCTGTCTGTCAGTAGTATATCGTCGAACGAGCGTGGAAGGCTCCTCGCCCGTGGCGGAGGCCCCGCGGCGTTGCCTCGGCGGATCTTGTATTGTTGAAATAAGCTCTCCTCTGCGTTCGCCTCTCGATTTTCCTCATCGTGGCTCCTCTTTCGCTCCGTCGTGTATAGCGCCTCCTTTCTCTCGGATCAAGCCCGTTCTCCTTTCTCGCCGAATCAAGCCCGCTCGCCTGTCTCCTCGTCCCTTCAAGGCCCAACTTCTCCGGGACGGGACGCCCCGCTTCGCTCCTCGAAGCCCCTCTCACTCTCCCCCTATCTCTTTTTCAAAGAAGATATTTCGACGATATCGAACCGAACCAGAAACGTCCTTCAATGGACCACCCCGATTCAACGCAGGGATTCGGTCATTTTTTTTTTCTCTTCTTTTCCTCCTTATATCTCCTCGAGTTTTGTGTTTCCACGGACGAGCCGCGGCATACTTTCGCACCCTTCGCGTAGCTGCGGCGAATCCACCGGGGTAAACCCCGCGGATCAAGTACCGATTGTTCGAGACGTCCGGGATACATGCGCTTTAATATACTCGCCTCGAGAAACTCATCTTATCTCTTATCTATGGACCAAACACTGAATCGTATGACAATGGAGATAAACTGATGAGGAGAAAAAAGGAAACGAAAAAGAATAATACGGATGTATCCCTGGCATTAGCGTGGAAATGATAAGACGCGATTACGCAAAACCCTCGACGATCTTAATGAGAATTCTTTCTCCCTTTACTTTCCGGCAGACGTTGCTTTCTGCAATAAGTTCCTCGTTGCGCATCGCCCAACGACGGACATATTGCATCTTTACTATTTTATATGAAAGAAACGGCACGTGGATGTACGACGGCGTACGTCGTAATGAAAAAGGAGAAAACGGATTTTGAACCGTTTACAACGGAACCCTTGAATAAGGGCCTGCGAGTGATAACGCGACACTCACGCCGCGCTACGTCACGACCACGTTAATTAAACGTTCCCGTAGTAATTTTCGACGATAGGGGCGAGACCGGGACACAGACCGAAAGTTCGGAGACTAGAGAGAGAGCGAGGAGAGAACAGTGTGGCACTGCTACTGGCACCAAGTGGACCGTCACCCTTCGTTATCCATACCACTACCATCGCTATAATAATGAAACTCTGCACTCCAACACCCCCCCGGAGTTTCTCGACGTAAAAGCTGCTGTTGATCATCGGATAATTAACACATTTGCTCACATTGCAAAACCAAATTTTCTCATTTTTGCGATACACACTCCGGTTTACTTTGGCGTTGATCGCTCGATGGAGCGTTAAGGGCCAATGGGCACGAATATCAGTTCCTTATCTCTGAAATATCATCCAAATGGGCAATAGAAAAAGAAACAATAGAGACGAGACAGAGAAATAGGTGTTTCATCGATTTAACGTTAGGGAGAAGAAAGCTCCGGCGGAAAGGAAAAAAACGTGGCAGACTTTTCGCACGCGTCGATTTCGCTACAATCAGCGAATAATGTCGGATGATGCAGACCGGGGGGGGTAGTTTAGGATATATGGTTCGATTGGGGGGGTTGAGTGACGAGTGGTCGAGCCGTATAGGTGAGGGGAGGGCCGGGTAGGGGTTGAAGGCAGAGAAGCAGCGAAGATGTATCGGAGAGCGAAAGAGCGAGTGAGAAAGATAATAGAGTATAGGGGGCGATCAGGTATTGAAGCACGGTTGATATTCCGGGGTAACAGTGTGATGCTGTAGTGGCGCATGCGTACCGTAGACGCGTGGCAAACACCGGTCGATGTTGGCCGGGCTGACGCGGTCGAGGATGCAGCTAGTGCTGGTGCTGCCGCGATTCCTCGACTTTAAAGCCTCCGCCGCCTCCGACGTCGCCATTTTGAAAGGTACAAGCTATATACGCTGCACCCTCCCCCCCGTCGGCCCCCGCTGCGAGAGACCGCATCGCACCCTCGACAAATCCTCGGGTTGGTTCACCGTTCGCCACATAGATAACCATCCTCTTTTGATAAATAAAACCCGCCACTTTACGTGACCGCGACGCATTTTGTTCGCTGGACGATATTGTTCGCATGATTTTTGGTTTTTTTTCGCCGACGAAGTAACAAGCCGCAATAAGAAACGAGTCGCCGTTACGGTACGGCGAAGTCGTCGGAAGATTGGAATCGAAGAGAAATAAATCGGATACGAAACGAGGGCACGTGGTGAGGGAATCGAAAAGTCGTGATCTTCGGCTCGTCCCTTTCCACGAATATCCTGCTTGCAAAACGACCAGAGAGATCCTTTTCAAGCCTCTAGTTTTCCTATATCTTCTCCTCCTCCCCCGCCCCCCGGAAGACTTCCGGTTGAATTCGCGGGAGCGGGGATAATGGGATGCGGCGAAAGAGATGCCCGCCGGCTCACGATTTTTCATGATATTCGGCGAGCGAAAAAAATGAAAGGGCACCGCGACAGAAGCGCTATTACGATTGTTCATGTGTATATCGAAGCTTCTCGCGATTGACCAGTTGTTTAGGGATTTTCTTTCGTTTCAATGGCAATACGCAGTTAGAGAGAGAATCGGACGATGATAATTACGCAATTCTGTAGCGCCCGGGCTGCTCGTGGATCATCCGGACTTTGTACAATGGAGTCGAATAAAATTTTTTTTTTCACGAGTACCTAAGCTTAAACTCGAAACTCTTTCTTCGGCGCTGAGGTGAACGGCACTCTTCCAGTCGGACCCGAAATATTTCGTTGATAGAAACAAAGCTTTGTAATCGACTTTGGAAATTTAATGTAGGGGAGAGCGGGGCAAAATGGCATACCGGGCAAAATGGTACGAAACGGTCAAACAAAGTCCCCCGTATGATAGAATTAGGGCAAAATGGGACAAGAGTCCCATCGAAGTAGATTTTTTCGCTGTCCCATTTTGCCCCAATACCATTCTGCCCTGGTCCCATTGTCCGTGAATACCATTTTGCCCCGGTATGCCGTTTTGCCCCGCTCTCCCCTACATCATTTTTTTACGGCTCAATCCGATTCTAAATATGACCATATGACCAATTCACACCCATCCAGATATTTTTCGTTAAATACGATTTCCCGAAGTGTTCGAAGATTTTGAAAACGTTTTAGGTGAAATCTCTAGAAAAATTTCTTTTCCCGAAAACGAAGCTTCCTCTACGAAGAAAAAAAAGAGAGATGGACACGATAGGATACGCCCAGACAGTTTGAGAGCACTTATAACTCTTATGTCCATTCACGTACAACCGGCAGGTTCTCAAAAAAATCCTCGGCAAAGTACCGTGAGGATCTCATCGTCGACTTTTCCACTGTCCGAATGGTCAATGCGGGCGCATACACAATGAACCGTCGGCCGAAGTGGAGCAAAGTTAACGCGGCACAGGAGCCTCTGGCGTTTTTTCGTTAGGTACTTCCGACCACGAAAAGCACAATGCTTCTGGAATTTCGAGCCCGGTCCTCGAGTTCGACGAAAGTTCTCAATTTTTGCGGAACAACGCGTCGTAGGGAGTCCCGATCGTGCATAACGCCGAGCATTGGAACCTCGTAAAGAAAAACATACTCGAGTATCGAACGAAAAAAAAGCGATAGACTGCTAGAAAAAAAAGTTGAACTATCTTCCAACGTAGTTGCGAATTTAATGTTGCGTTTCCAAATAATCGTTGACATTTCAGACTTTTTGCGATGCAGTCTTCGAACTCTTATCCACAGTGAGATATTTTACAAGCAGAGAAAAATTGGATACTCTCCCATTACTCTGTTCAAAACCTCCGAAACATCCGAAAATCACGTTTAGAAAAACTTTCGGTTTTGAATTTGGCCGAAATCGACAGAGAGACTCGAAAATGATCAATGTAGTTATTTTCAATATTTTACCAAAATCATGCGTGCGGTCGTTTGCACATTTTCCAATGAACGGATCTAAAAATTTTCGGATGATGAATACTATTAATCATTTTTCGTATAAAAATGAACCACGAGAACATGAGGCAAATTACATTTCCGCATCGCTTCCTTGTTCCGTTTCTAACATCATTTGCAAACCTTCCTCTATGAAGGACTCGGAAATCGGCTAAATAAATTTCTCACGGATAAGCTTTGAAAACGACGTTCGAATCGGAATGAGCGATCGATACGCGGGTCTGATCTACATAATTTTTTGTTGTTTTTCTTGGGTTTTTTCGCCGAGATTTTGGGTACCTTCAGCGATGTTCCTTGGTGACCCTGCACGGTTTTCGAATCAAAGTTTCATCGTCATTCCCTACTTGCGGCTGTATAGAGTATATACCGTTTCGTCGCTTGTTCTCTCCCCTCCAACCTCGGTACACGGGAATCCTCGTCGCCCCCTAACGGTTACCATCGGTTGCCCTTACCGCAGGCCGCCGATTGGACGAGAGCTTGCGAAAGTTCCCAGGTACCCGCTGGGACCGCCTACCGGGTCCGCGCGATTCCTCTATCCGAGTTTCTCCCACATCAACAGCCAAAGTTTTGTCTCCCGGCGTGGTGAGAGAGCGGTGCGCGCGGCTCCCCGAGCCGCGGCCTTTCCACCACTACTGTAACCTTTACGTCCGACCGAAAAGGGGCGAAACTCCTGGAGTTTCTGCTGCCTCTCTGTCTCTGCTCCGGCTCGCCGATACTCCTTTCGCCTCTTCCCTCGCACTCGGCTCCTCTCATTCTACCCACCATATTCACCTTGGCGTAGTTCGCGATCCAAGGTCCGACGCGCGAAAACCTTTTACCCATTAATCAATAACGAGTCGTCCCAACTGCATGGTTAACGATCGCGATAAAACCGATCTTCAATCGATTCTAATTAAATAGTCGAGAGACGAACGAAAAGATAAATAACTTGCGAAGAAGAGAAACTCACTCTTATGCATTGATACAGCAATGATAAGTCGTCGTAATTGAACAAATGAGCAATTCAAAAGGGTGCATCGTTATTGTCTCAGCTGAAAAATCCGCGTGGATTTCTAATATTTCCCCATCGAATGGAAACCTTAAAAAAACAGCCGTACAGAGTCGTAAGCAGATAATTTTCCATAATAACAACACCAAGAATTGTTCAACCAATCGGTTTAAGAAGAAGACGATTGGTTGAACAATTTTTTTCATCTAATTTGGTAATAATTTTCCGGCATTATTGGGCAAAATAAATGCTCTCAGCGTCTTCTGTAAGGTTGATTCTTCTTTTCGATTTTGATCCCATCGAAAATTTCAAAATTTGTCTTCGAATTTTAATGTTGGCTCGAAATAAAGCGTAATCGAGTAATCGAGTAGAGGCCGAGAGAAGCGAATGAAGAAAAAGAGGGATAACGAAAATTTCTTCATCGGTCTCTTCGCACGGTCTCGCGGTAGAGTTGCATATACTGCCACTTACTTATTGGCTCCGAGAGCGGGATCTCTCATTCTCGTGGGAAGATTCGCTCGGGAGGAAACTTTTCCAACGTTATAATCGAACGCCACTCCGGTGGAGCGTTTCGAGCTCCCTCCGGTCACCCCTTGACGCGCGCGAGTATTTAACCAGGGGCTTAGCTGTCTCACTTCAGCGTCGGAGTCTCGTTTTCATCTTCTCACTCTCGAGGAGGTATAAACTTCCGAAATTAAAAAAAGAAAAGAAAAAAAAAAAAACGCGCAAAGTTCCATTAAATTTGGCACGCGAGACCGGTCTGCGAGTTCGCAGGTCCTTGGCGACGGTTGCCGGATGAGGAAGGAGAAGCTGCCCGCGGAGGGAATAAGAGCGGTGCCTCCCTTGGCTCGTTTAATTTATCACCTACTTAAAGTCGCTACGACGACTGTTCCGGGCTACTCGATCCCCCCGCTCGCTACGCGCGAAAGCTGTTCCTTTCAGTTTCGTGTTTCGAAATTTTTCCTTTTCCTTTTTTTTTTCTTTCGTCTCTCCACTCGGAATGCCTCTTATTCCGTTTCTTGCGCGAGTGAATAAAATAGTCTCTCGGCGTAATAAAACGGTGAGGAATAATCGTGGGAGGAAAGGAGAGGATTGATACCGAGTTTATCAGGCGAGAAACAACGTTTCTCGTGTCCCCGTGCGCGACGATGTATCGCGTTGTGCGCTTACGGGGGCCAGGATCGGCGATTTACGATCTGAGAACAGGGGTGTGCGCGCCCTATCACGCTTAACGAGGCACGATGTCTCAATTTCCGAAAGGACCGAGGCGCACGCGCCTCGGTCACAGCGGGGAGTCGCCCCGACCGCTGTATGTGCCGTCCAGATTCGTCCCTTATCCTGCATTAGTTCGGCAACAGAAGCCAACCAACACCCTTGGTTGTTACGACGAAACTGCCTCGCCGATTCCGGCTGTATCCTCTTCTCGTCATAGATCATTTGCATTTATTCGAATATAACGGCCTAACTCGAACTGAGTGGAATTCATTGGCAATCGTATTAAATTTCACATTGATACATCATTAAATTTGTACTTTTGATCCCCAAGAGACGTTCGATCCGAAATCGCGTTGTTATCGTTGGATACCGGCTCAAATAAAATCAAACGCGTTTCACCCAATCAATAAAATCTGTGTTTTTTATCGTATATTCTCTATCAATGGTGTGAACATTTTTTCATTCGAGAAAATTATCGCGAATAACTTGCTTTACTTTTTTGTAATATACTTCAGTAATAGAGCGATATCGTCTGAAAATTCACGGCGAGTCTATCTTTCAAAAGCAAAATTAACCTTTCGAACACCTTTCATATGCTTAATTTAAGATTTCTAACCCATTGGGAAATCTTCGAAAATCACTCTGAATCTCATATTTACTGACTGCTCCAATTTCAGAAGAGACGGCGTCTCGACGACTTCATTAGAGATTTCTTATATACAGCGAGAAATAGATATAAAAAAATATATCGACAATTGGACGTCAAAATCGTTGCGCTCGTTGGTAAACGCGGCAAATTTTCGAGCGAATGTATTCGCGAGTACCGAAATTTGTAGGAACTTCGATAAAAGCGCGTCAAGCTGCGGGAAGCGTACCGATGATTTTTCGATTGAACGTATCTCATCTCTAGATCCGAGCCCCTCGAGTGAGAAGCCTCGAGAACTAGGGTAGCGCATAGCAATGGGCCGGTATATCGAGGGAGCGAGGACGTGCGATATCGTAATCTATCCGCTGCCCCTCGGGCTCATCTCCGTCCTTTATCTTGCCGTACCGAAAATTATTTTGTAAGCTCCGCGCAGCGATAGGCCACGGCTCCCCATAGACACGTATTTTATTATTTTTACTTTTTCCTTCGTCAAACAACCGAGAAGTAAATCGGTCGATTTTGCCGGACGATAATCATCGCTCGATGAAGGAAAATAACGCTGGCCGAGAGAGAATGAGCCTGCAGATACGAATCTAAATCCGCGCTGGCTTACGAGATAAACGGCAGTCTATTAGGCGGACCCTACGCTGCGCCCTACACTATAGGCTGTATCCAGGGGGTAGATTTTTTTTTTCGCTCGAGCACGAGAGAATGAAGAAGATGAAGAGTGAAAATGATCGGGGATCGAGAGTGAGGCGCGCCGTTTCGCAACGGCAGAAGCCAAAACCCCTCGCGCCGTTGTATGGCCGACGGCGTTTGCAGGCCTCGTCGTGATACGCGCGGGTATAAACGATCCTGCCGCCAGCCACGGGCTATTTTCCCCCCGCTCGGGTATATAGCGTCAACGAGCAGATCAAAGGTATCGAATTGACGAGGATGCACGCATATTGTGCCGCGTTACTCGCTCTCACGATGACTGCTGGAATTTTCTTTTTCCTTTTTTTTTTTTTTTTTTTTTACTTCTTACAGCTCGCACTCACCCTACGAAAGTCTGACTCGCGAAACTTCGTTGCGACTCGCTTGTCGCAATATCGCGTCAACGATTCTTCGATGGGCTCTCCGGCGGGGGATGGAAGAGGGAAACGGCGCGAGTAAAAGCCGTTTGTCGATCGGGAGGAATGGAAACGGAAGCGTTTTGCGAATTTAACCATGAAGAAGAACACAGCGAACTTCCCTTCGAGCCGATGCGATTCACTCGGATTATATACTTTTGCTCCGAGAACGAGAAAACGAGGGACGAAACCGACTTAGGCCGGTTGGGAGGGGAAACGACGCACATCGATTTCCCCCCTCGTTTTTTCGTGACTGATGCGATAACCATCGATGCCACCCTCGGTATCTCATAATTCATAATACGCGTACAATATAGCGTGTACACAGGATCCCTCGGGAGATAATTTACGTTTTGTCAAGGTTTACAGTGGTCTAATGTGAAAAGGAATAATCGATCGGCGAATAATCGATTATTTATTTTATTCGATCGACTTTTTCGCTCTGTTGACGGTATATCCATTTTTTCGCTGTTATAATTTCGTTTTCTCACAGAGAAAGCTTTGTTTACGGGAAATGAAAATTCATCTGCGTTTTTTTCGGATCATATGAATTATGAATTTGACTCACAAAAAATTATGCAAATGAAATTTGCCCATCGCTTCCACATTCCTTTCTCAGAGTCATTTACAAAGTTTCTTCTGCAAAGAAGCCAGAATTGTTGCTTTCTCATGAAGGAGCCTCATGAACGGGGTTGAAAACCAAATGAGTAATCGCCGTGCAGATTTCGCATGTTTTTCCTTCAATCTTTCCAATTGGAATTTGTTCTCAGTTGAGCTTCGGAGACGTTAAGATACCGGAGAAGCTCGAAGTGCCGAAGCCGCGAGTGCTTCCCGAATTTTCGAGGCTCGCGCACGGCTTGAGCAGCGGCAACATAAGCATACTGGACAGCAAAACGATCTACATACCGAATCTCCATTACGACGGTGCGGGGCCCGACGCGTATTTCTGGGTCGGAAATGGAACGGAGCCGAATTCGCTTGGCATCAAAGTGCCCAACGAGGCCGGAAAGTACGTCAGCCATTGACGAAAGACGCGGCTAGTCATGTTAAATAAATCATCTTGTTCCTTTCAATTGTCTTTCACAGATTGAAAAAATTGCGGGGCTATCAAGGCGAAGATATCGAGATCCAGTTGCCGGGTAGTTTGACCGTCTACGACATCGAATGGCTCTCGGTATGGTGCGTGCAGCACAGTCACAACTTCGGCCACGTTATGATACCGAAGGATCTCGACGTGCCGCCGGCTCTCGGCCAGACGAAGATAACCGTGAGTACTTCGCGAATCGTACCGGTAGAATCGTGGTTTTGTTTCTCTCCCATCATAGACATTTATGACATTTAAACGAAAAAAAAACGTTGCTTAATCCCCATTATTCGTGGGAACAGCCGCCATGGTGGTACAATCCAGTGAGTAGTATCTCTAGTTGCACCTTAATTCTCATCAGATTCCAATTCACGTATCGGCAATACTAATAACGATCGGCACACGAGCAACGGGCGTTTAATTGATTCGCTTGTATTCGATAATAGACAAGCAGTGCGCCGGTTGCACCGCCGCCGACGAAATTGGTGCTGACGAATTGCAAGCAGATGCTCGAGGGACGTCTTCAGGTACAGTGGGAGACGATCGGCGACGACGTCCAGATACGTCTGTCGGCGAGAATAAACGAGGATCAATGGGTATCGTTTGGCTTGTCGGGTCGCGAGGGCGAAGCGAAGATGCTGGGCGGCGACGTTGTCGTCGTTGCCTACGACAGCAAGAAGCAAAGATTCATTGCCGAAGATTACTACATGTCCGCTTACTCGCAGTGCGACGGGCATAAGGGAGTTTGCCCGGACGAACGCATAGGAGGCCGTAACGACGTTGTTTTTCTCGACGGGCAGAGAAAGAATGGCGTAACGACCGGTGAGTAACGAGCATCAAAAAAATATCGTGGATCTTACCGATCATCTTTCTATATTGTAAAAAGATTGTGCTATGTCGCCTTGTATCAAAACGATCGGACTTGAAACATTTTTGCCTGCGCCATCCTCCGGTCGAAATATTCTAAGCCCTTAAAAGGACCGAGGTCCGAAATATTTTAAGCTCCTAAAAGGGCTTGGCCAGAAATATTTCACGTCTCTAAAAGAGCTTGATCAGAAATACTTCAAGTCCCTAAAAGAAAAAAATCAGAAATATTCCACGTTCCTCAAAGGGCTCGATCAAAAATATTCCAAGTTCTCCTATGAAGGACCGCGGCAAGGGATTCTCTATATTACTAATGTTGGATTTCATGAAGTTAGTTTCAATCGAAAAGTCCCTTTCTAGTCTGCAATATTTGAAGTCTCCCTTTGAAGGGCCGGGGGGCAGCGGCGAAATATCTCAGTCGATTTTATTTGATAGCCGCGAGCACGGGTAGCGCACGAGCTATGGGATCCGCTGGTATAATGTACATATGCGTTATTTCAGTCGAATATAAACGGCCGTTCAGGACGAACGAGCCGGAAAAGGATAAGATCATTCCCGAATCCGAGACCAGCGTTATCGCGGCTATCGGACCGTTGAATTCACGCGGCGAAGCGAACTCTCACACGGCCTACGACAAGACGAACGAGGATATACGCATCGACTTTACGTCCAAGAACGTTCACGAGTGTCCCAATTCGCTGTACGATCTACCGGACAAGTACGAAGTCGCCGCATGGCCACCGGCGACCATCGTCGGCGAGAACATCTTCAACGTTAGAATCGGACCGGCCGGCGGCGACAGAGGCTACTCCCGCATCACCGGTCGGTTTTTCACGTTTACTCACGTATCTCGTTTCGACATGGAAAAAACATGATTTTCATATTTTCTTCGATGCAGGCCTACCGGCGTGGGGAATAGCGTGGTACGTCAATGATCTTCTTATTCCGGAATTGACGGTCGAGAGAGGTCAGACCTACACATTCGTAGTCGAGGGTGGCAACAGTCAGGTCAATCTGGCCCGATATCATCCGTTCTACATAACGACCAGTCCAGAGGGTGGTTACGGACAAAAAACCGAAGCTCAACAAATGGAACAAAAGGTATTCGCCGGAGTTGCGTACGACTCGAAAGGATTTCCTTATCCAACAGCGGCCGGACGTTACTGCGAATGGAAACACAAGGCGGTCGATATGAGCACCGATTCCGAGACATTCGAGAGCTTCTTCGAGACTCTGAAACTCGATTGCGATCAGGGCGAACCCGCCAAGCTCGTCTGGACCGTCGCTGAGGACACTCCGGATCTTGTCTATTATCAAGTGGGTTTGAAATTCTATTACTTCCATCCCGCGCCTTACATTTGACTGCATTTTTTTCTATATCTTCATCTTTTTCTTCCCTCTCAGTGTTACCAGCACAACAATCTCGGTTGGAAGATCCACGTGGTCGACGCCGGTTACAGATCGCGAAGAGACGAATTGAACGGCGCCGACGCCGCGCTCTTACCGAGCATCGTCACGATCCTGACGATCGTCGGCCTTCAGCTGACGCTTCACAGATGAATCGTGCAAATACCCGCCCGCCGTCGTATAACACAACAAAATTAATTAACGCGCGACAAACTAACGAACGCACGCACTGTTCGCCACCGCATCCGACACACACGCTAACGAAGAGACGACGACCGTGCACACGCATATACGCATTTGTAAATCCGTCTTAACGACGGAAGTGTGCGCGAAACGTGCACATAAAGAGGTCCAGGCAGGACGGAGCGACAAACGGATCATCGCCCTCCGTCGAATCACGAAGGTAAGGGACGCGACGCGAGCTCTCCGCCGCGACATCCAAGAAAATCTGATACAAGGTTGTAAGAAAGTAATTAGAAAGTAAGATTTTCAAAGAAGAAAATACACAAACTAATCACACACGCGCGAACACATTGGTATGCGAGAGATTAGCCAGATATTTTTAAGACCCGTCAGATTCAATATTTCATATTATATATTATACATAGAGTATATACATACATGTACACATTCGCGTGGACGTTGCGCGTGCAAACTCGCGCATTCTCACTGATAATGGGCGAGAGCGCACGCGTAAATTCCAATCATGTACACGTGAAGGAGTTCAACCCTTGGAAAAAGAAATGAAAAAATACCGAGTAAAAAAGATGCTCGAACTCGTTAAATATTCATTCGATTTCGATAATTAAATAACGAGTTTGAGATTTTTGAAATTGCATCGAATTTTTTTTTTTTCGTTTTTCCAAAGGTTGCGAAAAGGGAGTCTGAGTCAAATATGAACGAAGAAAGTATAATTCGTATCGACAATAATAACGTGGGAAGGGTGGGGAAAAAAAAGAAGCGCGAACGGGGGGTAGAAGTGATGATTTTTTCCGACAATAATGTTGCAGAGATTCTGGGACTGGGATTAAAGTATAATACTCCGAATGAGCGGGTATTGCAGCATCGATAATAAAAGAAAAATACAATAAACGACGTAACGACGACAATAGATCGGGGGAGATGCGATATTATAGATATAAATATATACAAACGATATTTCTCTAAAATTCGCTAAGCGTGAATTAGATTTGGAAATACGGTGGAATTCAACTGACGATGAATGATACGAAATTCGAGGTACTTACGCCTGTGCGCGCTATTTCACAATAACCGAGACTGACAATAATCTGCGTTCAGCATAAACGGTTCTCGAGGCTCTACGATAATGAATCAAAACGAGAGGACGAAAAGAATAAAATAACAAGAAAAAAAAAGCATAACTGAAAAACACGTGTAAATATCGTGTACGGCTACGGAGTACCCATGTAAATTTTGCACAAATCCTAGAAGATTGAGTTTCCCAACGATATTGATTAGAATGTAATTGAACTTTAACGTATAATTATCATAGCGTCGCGTACGATAAATGCTCGTGATTAAGTGCTGTCTGTTTGACAATAATACGGTTTACGATAGGGAGGATAAATAAGTAAAAAATCGGCAGATCGCGATTCGATGAGAGTTGAAAGTTGATCGCAAGATTCGACACGATACGGGAGGCGCGATCGACGGTACAATAACCTATGGTATAAATAACAAAAAATTTAAAAATACACATAATGAAGTACCCACATTCTATCGTGTACATAAATATACTAGAGTGGACCTTCCTGGAACGGAATAACAGTATAAAATGTGCCTTGGGTGCAGGTATTCGATGTAATTTTTATTTTTATCGTTTTTTCGTTGTTCTTCTTTCAATCACCCAGTTTAATTTCGCGAATATGATCAGGACACCCGCGTACTCGGACGATTAATGAGAATACGATAATCGCGTCGAGTCCCTTGAGCAGCCACGCGAGCGCGTTCAATTGCACCGAGGACGAGAAAGGAACGAGAGATAGCGTGTATATTTTTACAATAAACTCATCGTTGTTGAACGCAGAATAAATTGCCCGAATATTTACACCGATCGACGGGGCGCTAAAATGGAGGTACTGAAAATTTTATAGCCGATTTTACGAGAATTCGACGTGTCTACAACTGGTGCGAGTGATAAGAATTACGGACTGAAAGATATATTCGAGCTGTTACGCGAAAGAAAAAAAGAAAAAAAAAAAACCTATTGAGAGCGCTAAAATATTGAGATTCTGTAGCTATGAGAAAAGAATGAAAAATATTTATCTCAATCGTATTTTAGCTCTGCCAATGGACAGTCGTTTCAATCGTGATGATGAAAATTTTCAAGGGGCCGACGTAAGTAGTGTAACCAAGAAGTCAGCGAAATACATAATCAGCTTGAAGCTTGCTAAGCGAATAAAGCGAGTATTTGCGGAGGGATGCGTGAGAGAATTTTTTTTAGCACTTAACTAATCGCGGTATGATTTAGTTTCGGATTCAAATAAAAAAAAAAGAAAAGAAAAAGGAATAGGCGAAAAATCTGAGTATCCGAAAAAGGGTGTCCCCGAAAATTTGTTGAAGCGCGTCAACGGATACGACGAGTACCGGAGCCGGAAATATTAATTGTAAAATCAGATACCCAGAGAACGAAAAATCACGGTTGCGTCGTATCCGAAAGTATTTGTACATCGTCATTGGCTACAATTATTGTCTCAAGACGAGCGCGATTACGAACTTGAGCGCACACGTACATATTATTATTGTCATGTTTTTTTTACAATTATTATCATTGTTATAAAATTAGATAGACGAGATACGCGAAAAAGGTAACGACAAAGTTACCCGGATAGAGATAAGCGGCAATAAATGCGCGAACGGGGAGAGAAACTACGAGTTTAGCGAGTTAATTCGAGTTAATTCGTTTGTTTTTTTAACCAAATTTTTTGCTGTATTTGACGCCGGACAATATTATATCATACTCGATGAAAGGTAAAAGATCGAGACAATAAGTTGCGTGCCAGGGCCAGCCGACTCAAGTTTGTTCTTACTTTTGACAATTCACCAAGGACAAACTTTACTCGGTCATAGATATATGTATATCCGTGCGAGACTCGTCCCGATCGAGTCTCTCGATATATATATCTACAATCTTATGAATAATGTATCTCTAGTTATGTAAGCGGATAAATCTCCTACTTCTGTGAACAAGACAATAATTGTACGTCGCAAGACAACCTGAACTTAATGTCGATCCCGCGATTCGTTCCTGCGTTCACGATTTATTCGTGGTCTACTCGAACCTTCGTCGCGAAGCTCGATTCCGTTAATGAACTTTTTCGTTTAGAAAAGATCTTTTTCACACGTTGCTTTCTCAAGAAGAGTTGTAAAAAGTTTTCTTAAAAAGAACGTATAAATTTCCTTGCAAAGAGAAAGGTGAAAAGTTTTCTTGAAAGAAAATCTTCCATACACTTGATTTTATTCCGATTTTCGTCCCATTGGAAAACATTCGAGATTACATGATACAACGCTCGATAACGAGGCTCAATTCGATTGCTTTTAAATAGCCGATATATTTTCCGCGATTCAACGATTGACCCACGTAGGCCTCGTGTTCGCAGGACGATCCGGACGTGTGTTCAGCGTTGCTGGCTTCTTAGAAAAAAAGATCCGAGGAATAATAAGTTTAGACAATAAGAGAAGAATGAAAGAAAGAGAAAACATCTTTTGCTATATCGTATAATAATATGTATCGCAAACAACAAAGAAAAAAACAAAAAAACCCCATAAAAAAAAACAAAAAAAAAAGAAAAAAAAATCATTCGCTGGACCGTAGCGTTCGCGAGATAATATGAAAAAACGGTGAAACACAGTTTGCGTGTAACCCGTATCGGTGCGTGTATGTCTTCGGAGATTCTACATCTTTACATCTTACTATGATAATTATAATATTCTACACAGTGTACATATGTACATCCGACGGATACTCTAATGAAAGTTAAGAAACGAAAAGAATTAAAAGACAAGAGAAAAAAAAATCGACGATTTCGGCGATCCGAAAATGAACGATGGAGGAGAGCATTATACGTAGACAATAAAAAAAAAATGCGGATCAGAAGAGAGGTTTCTCTCGGTTTGTAATAACGTAAACGATGAAAGTATCGAGAGGGGACTATTGAATCTAGCTGATTAACTACGTACTTGTATAAAGTGTTTTAACGTAGCTCAGCTCATACAAATTTCGAAACTATGAAAGTATACAGGAACCCGAAGAAAGTGCTAATGAAAAAAAAAAAAAAAAAAAAACACAAAAAAAATTATTATATATCAAATACAAGTTTTGTCAATGTATAATAAAGAAGAGAAAAAAAAGCGCATACAAGAGGAATTAAGCGAATCGCTGCTCCGAAAGTTTTATCGTTAGAGATCTTCGAACGAGCCGTTTAGAAGGCGTTATATATTTGATTTTTATGTTGTACTTTAATTTTTCATCTTCGATAGTTAAGAGAAAAAAAATAATTAATAAAAAAAAAAAGCAACAACAATGATAAAATCTCCTTCTGCAATTGAAAACGAGGAGTTATAGATGGTAGAAGAATTATCACTAATGTATATGTATAACGATTACGAGTATTGAACATCCAGCTGTATATCACTGTTTCGCGAGAGAATGATTGTACATTGAGACACTAATTCGGCGATTGCAAAAGTGCGAGCTAATTGGTTTCGTCCACCGTATCACTGCTAAGATCCGACAGCTATTCGGCCACGCAGACGAGGGAATGAGAAAAACTACAAAGTACCGTTAGTTCCCAGTGCGAGAAGCGAGAAAAACTGTCGCGAGCGAAATCTCGAAAAGAAAAAAGAAAAGAAGAGAAACGATTAATTATAATAACGCGGTATCCTTCGACTAACTATCAAACTCTCACTTAAATAGATCCTATCGAAAAACATTGTCAACCATTTCTTTTCAAACGTTTGTGTGTTAGAGTTACATAAGCGAACGACGAGATAGCTTTCTTAAATGGAATCTGCAATATCGAAACAAGCAAGAGAGACAATAAGCACCGGAATGGTCCTCAAGGTCAATGAAACGCTTCGAGCGATGAGAAAAACAAAAATTGAACTAAAAAAAAATTCATACAACAGATGAGAGCGATGCGGTTCGTTGTCGCGAGTTGAAGAAGTAAGTACGTTAAATGGGCGGCGTATCGTACGATTCGTTGATCGAATTTAAAACAAAAGAAACTCATCCGCGTGTAATTGTGTATAATTGGTCAATCAAACGAGTCTCGTTTAGAATCGTTATAGTTCTCGATATGAATCGCTGAATAAATGCGATCGATAAACAAACAAACAAAAGAAAAAACAGTAATAACATCTACACAAAAAGAATATCTTACGAATTGTAACACTAACATATCGCATTTCCGTTGCGTTGTCGAAATCTCAATCCCGATCGCAGTTCATATCGTGTGCACACATCTGTATACCATTTTATTGGTAAAATGTAAGTAATTAGGAAGGGCTGCGCTCGCGAGGAGCGCGAGCGTTAGAGATTCATATCGTTAAAATAATAAAAAGAAAAAAAGGAAATCTTGAAAAACCAAACAAATTGCGTCGATAGTCGCCCTATCGATAAACCACCGCACAAAGTCATTTTTATTGATGAAAGAAAGAACGAAAAAAGAAAAAAAGTATCTACGCAGATTTACCTGTAATTAAATAATGTCATCATTTTACCTGTGTGCGTTGTAAAGACAAAGATCAGATAATATTCATTCAACGATATCCCAACTCCGATCGATTAAATAGTTATCTTGTATCGAACTGGTCTCGTACCGACGTAAAAAAAAAAAAACAAAACTAAAAAAAACGAAATTTGAATCTGTATAACGTTTCATTTTACGACTATTGTAATTATCCATCCCTCGCACTCCTCTTTTTCCGCGTAATCTGATCCAAATATACTTCGGCTATACACAATCGTCCTCGTCGTTTTTTAACGAATGCTTCGCAGTGTTTGAGCGTATAAACGATCGTCGATTGCGCTCCGTCGCGCGAGAGACGATCGAAACGCGAAAACGTGTATCCAAGTAAAAAAAAACGGGGGAAAGGAATAACGACAGAATTCAATACGCATTATGGTTATTAATTATTGAACATTGTATCAAATTTTATATTCACTTCGTGTGGTTGACAATAAACTGGTTTTGTAAGGAAGCCATATGAAAAAAAAAACAAAAAAAATGCCGGCTTCCCGAGAGGTCTCTCGGTGTTTCGTTTTCGTTTACAATTTTTCTTTCTACAAATTTTAAGCACAAGAGAGTCCGTTCGCATCATCATTTCGAGTAACCCCACGGATCCTTCCTTTGATCCATCAAGGACACGGACGATTCGGAAATCTTGTGGAAAACCTCGCGCATCCTCTCCTTCGAGAATACCTTGTAGAGTTGCCACCGTTCCGAGGCGAGAGTGTCGGCCAATTCGACGCAGTTCGCGTGCTCGTTCATCTCCGACATGACGTTCAGGAGAAGAAGCGAAATTTTCGGTATGCAAAGGTTTCGAAGTCTCTTGAGTTGATGCATTCGCAATGACATTTCGGGTGTCGTCTCCTCGTCGCGCTCTTCTTTGGTTGACGATTCGATCAGCCAGCCAGCGGGCGGAAACAACAGCACGTTGTAGAGACGTTGTTTCACAGACTGAAAGAAAAAAGTCGAATTCACAAAGTATTCTTTTCGCGTCAAAAAGGCTTTAGTGTGGAATGAACGTTATTTATTTCCTTGCACGATTTACCTTTGTGTAATGTTGCATCGTGCACTTCCATCGCTCGAGTTCGGCGTTGTATTGCGCATTTTTGTGCTCGTAAGCAACCTTCTCCGTGAAGGTCGCGTAAGATGGCAAATCGTCGAGTGGCGCTGGCTTACCTTGATGAAAGTGCTGAAACCACTCTTGAAAGCATTCCTGAGCGTCCAGGTAGGCCTTGTACGAAAGATACTCGTGAATTCCGGATTTCGCTTTTTTCGACAGATCGTTAGTTAGCGCGAGGGTCAAGAGACTTTCGTCTATCGTTGGACTTTCGATGACTATGACTTCGAGAACATCCGACGGAATCTACTCATAAAAAAAAACCTTGACAATTCGAGTTCCATCCGAGAAAGAAAATTGTCGTCGAATATCGTACCTTGTTGAAAGCTCGACGAGCAGCGTCGAGCTTCTCGCACGTGAGAAAATATCTTATAAGAGCGTTTCCCTGCCAGAGAACTTCTTCGCGTTGGCTCTGATAGAACGTCAGCCAGTCGAGTGCATCGATCTTCTCCATGTCGGCGTCGGTTACTTTTCCGGTTAAATCGTACTTCGGCTCGACAGCAGCATTCTTCTGTCTTATATTCTCGACCACTAGTTTCGTTATCGCCTCGACGTTCAAATTCGCGTCTTCCGCCGCGGCTAAGCAACGCTTACGCTCGTCGTATTCCGTAACAGTCTCGAGATAATGTGCGAAATTAACGACTTGCTCGTCCTGCGGCAAGGTTGCCGTGTAAAAAGCGACGAGCGTCGGATCGCCGAGCTCGACGAGCACTCGAACGTAAGCCAACAACACTTTGTCACCGATCTTGTCGTTGTCGTCCTTGCCGATTTGGCGCAAAAACAGTATCAAGTGTGCGAGAAAGCGCAAAAATTGCGCATTGCAATTTCCACAATCGAGCCATTTGTCTATGTCCTTCATGAGGATCGGCACTTGATCGAGGATCAAGTATTTCTGTATCAAATGATCTTGTTTGCTCGCTTGGGCGCGAATTATCGAATTCTTCGAGGCTCGAAGATTCCCGAATATATCCTCGAGCGGTACTTTCGATTTCGAATAATCATCAGGCATTGGAATATAATTTTTAGCCATTACCCCGCGAACCTCTGTCTCCACCTCGATGTCCATCAGGCACTTCATGTACGCCCACAGCTCGTCTTCCCAGGAATTCGCTACAGTCAACAGCTGTTGAAGATTACCACACAGACTGGCGTAGATAGCTCTGTAATATTGTCCTAAAAGTACCAAATAAAGTTATTCTATTCGAATCCAGTTGTTTCGCTCGGCAGATCCGTAACAAAATGACCAACCGATGCGAGTGTCTTCGGAAATGTGCCAAGCGGTTAATTTCCACAGGCTTCTGTTCGGATTTCCTTCGATCGGTAGTTTCGTATCCGTGAGGGGATTATTGTAATTCGGATCGTGATGAGGTTGCCATCCCAAGAGACAAGCCGCTCGCCACGGTTGACCGCAATGAACGGCGAGTTCCTGAGCTCTCTGAAGACGACCGCAACGAATCTAAACGATTATCGGGAAATGCATAAAGATATATTGTCTAAAAAGCAAAAAGATAAGCTCACGCTATTGTCCGGCAAATGATACTTTGTGAAAGGGAGGAAAAGGAAATGAATAATAGCGGAACGAAAGGAAGAATAATAATATTGTTTCCACACCGCTATGGCGAGTGAATTATCACCTCGAAGAACATTCGTTTCTCGAGCCTCGCGTCGTCCTCCTTGTCGAGATCGTGGAGCGGCTTTCCCTCTCGTATCGGCGCGTCGGGATCCAGCGAAGTGACGAGAGGTCTTGTGGAACCGAACATTATGCCGCCCTGACGATTGTGCAACTGATGCAACGTGTTTTCCCAAGCCACGGTCTTGTCGGTGAAATGTTCGACTTTCGGAAGTTTGTCGGCCCGATCGACCGCATTTTTCTCGAGCCAATCGATTATCAATTGATATTCTCTCACCATCGTCTCGTTTCTCAACAAATTCTCTATCACATCTTTCTCCGATATATTGTCGTTACTGTCCGTTTCCATTTTCGACTGGAAGTTACCGGACGAGTGAAGACGATTCTGATAGAGACAGTAAACGAGACGCCACGTGTTTCTCTCGTTCTCCAGACTTATCTCTTCCTCCGACAGCTCCGTGTCGTCTACTTTCGCCTGCATACCTGCAAGAGTTATTCGACGTCGTGGAAGAAAGCAGCGAAAAAAAATCGAGTTTATTTGAGAATTTATATTCACTCTTATTAAATTTTTGAAGAATTGAAATAAGTCAAATATAAAAATATTTTAATATAAATATTTTTTATTAATCATCAATTTTTGTATTTTATAAAATAAAAAAAAAAAATGAATTATAAATTTAATTTGTAAAGAAGTTGCGATGATCAATAAATAAATGAAATTGCATATTTGCGTACCTCTCATCATTTCCAGCGTATCGGTACAATTTTGAATAAAATCGGCCACTGTGTCGAATATCTGTGGCTCCGTGGCATGAGACTGCACGATTTCCAGGAATTGATGATACAACTTTGTCGCGGCTTTGCGCCACGGCTTGTTGGATTTCAATATGAGGCCCGTCGACATGCTGTCCTCCATCATTTCTCGTAGGCTCAAATCGTTCCTCTCCGACGTTTGCATTATGTCGCGAACGTCATGCTGCATCGGACGAAACGATCTGGACAGCCTGTCGGCTGTTCGTAAGCGTAAAATATTGCCAGTGCCAAACTTTTTTTTCCGAATTCTACTCCTGCGTAAAAGATTTTTGCTTACCGCCGTACATGTTGAGCGAAGTATCGAAGTCCGAATGATCGTGTTTTAAGGGTTTCGCGTGATGTTCGTAACGGCTCGTCATCATCGGGCTTGTCGTGTCGTTGCGATTCTCCTCGTCGGCGTTTTGTCGCGAGGCATATCCTTGCTGGAGCGATATTCTTCTCGGCGTTGATGCCTTTGTGCTTAACCTCAAAAACGACTTACGCTGCGTGTTTCCCTGAGTCAACAATCCGATGGATTGTGCCAAATTCTCTTTGGTGGACGGCTCCATAATTCACAAAAACAATCGTATTCGATCGCTCGAAATGTCTATTTTATTTGCCCGAATACTTCCCAATCCCATTATTTTCTCATAACGCGTCGCATAACGTGAACGCGGCAAACCGGCGACTGGACGTGGAAAAGCCGTTACTCTTCTTCTTCTTCTTTGTCAGTTTGGAGGGGCCTGCTGATTGGAGGAGGCGATCCCACCTGGCCTCTGGTTTCCCGTGCCGGCCAATGTTAAAAAGCCGTTACTCAAGCGGCGACCAGTGGGGAGCGAGAGCCCGAAGCGCTCCGTCAGCTTCCGACGATTCTCGAGGGTACAACACGTGGGGCATTGTTTATTTCGTACACAAACGTTTGTTCTGTTCATTCCATTGTATTAACCGAAGTATTCCGTGAACTTCCGACAGTCCTCGACGGCGAGTGAGCACGTGGGCACTGTCGTTTGTACACAAAATCTTCATTGTCTGTCAACCACTTTGCACGCGATGTTCGAAACGTTAATTGCGTTTCGCGAGATTTTCGAGCGACTCATTTGTTGATTCGCGGCTCGTCGCGTTGTCGCGTGCGACAAGTTAAGTTCGAAGAAGAAAAGACAACAACAAATATGCCACAGTGCGTTGTCTGTGGAGGCGCAGATTTTTATATCGAGGCCGGATTTTACTTCTGCAAGGAATGCCAGACGCGTAACGAGGTAAATTCTCGCGATACACTCACGAAGCTCGACGGACAAAACAAAAATGACAATCTGTTATGTAGGATATTCGAGAGGAAGTGCTGGAGCTTAGAGTCGACACGACCACTCGACTGAGAAAAATTCGCATACGTCAGGACAAGTCCAGCACATCCGGTGAGTTTTAACGGGACGTCGTCTTCGTCTCGTGTCTCCGTCCTTTTTTCGTTACGATTTCTATTGTTCGCAGAGCAAACACAGAATCTGGGATGGACAACCTGGGAACAGTACAATTTTATACTCATCGGCCTGACCAACGAGCTTGTGGAGTTAGGAGCGTCTTTGGATATAAAAATGACGATACTGCAATTGTGGGCTTTCTACTTGAGCAACGTCGAAGTAGCGTTCACATCGACGACTAAGAAAAGCGTGCCAAGGTTGGCACGCAAGTTTCACAAAAGGTCAGAACGCGAGTCAAATTTTTTCATATCGTCCACTTTTTTTGTACTCGATCGAATATTGTTTTTCACCCATTTGTCATCGACCTCGGAACCAGCGCCTCTACAAGTTTACTCCCTATCACATTGGATAAAACCTCAAAATCCAATTTCAACAAAATAATAGGATATTCGAATCTCGAATAAAAGAAGAAAAAACCGAATATAGAAATCAGGAGTTAATTTTTGTGTGCGCATTTGTGAAAGTTGTTGATGTTGACAACCTTATTTGCTGGAGATTAAAAAAAAAGTTATTTTTTTCTTTCCTTCCTTTCCTCTTTTTTTCATAGCGGAAAAATGTTTCGATTTTTTCTACAGAGACGCCGAGATAATTTACGGCAAGATAGCGCAACGCAAGAAGAATAAACGTGGCGCAGGCAGCAATACCAGTGCCTCATCTGTAGTCTCCAGTGGCGTGAGCGAGGGAAGTTCCAACCGAGATCTGAACAAGCACAAGGTTTTAATTTCTATTAAAAGTACGTACGACCAGTCTGGTGAACAATTCTGTCAAACACGACGATTTTCAGAAACGAATGGTGGCGGCCGAATACGAGAGATTCGTTCAGTCTCAAGACAGTTCCGAGGGCGATGCTTTGAGCGTCATGAATCAGAGCTTGTACAGCGTTCAATCAAGTCTCGGAAAGTCGTCTGCCCAAACGGAAGACAAGTAAGCTGGTTTTTCGACTATTTCATCGAGGCGGATGTGTCGATGGAGTTCCAGAAAAAAAATTATAATCTTAGCGAATTTCTGATGTTTTCCAATAGAATAAAAATCCGAAAACAACTAATCGTGGAGTATTAAGAAAATTATTTTTGCATGATGGTTTTCTCCGGATCGACATTTTTCTACGGGTCTTTTCTAATTTTCAAAATTTGTCTCAAACTATTTTATTGCTCACAAAATAACATGTTTCTTTGTTCATTTTCTTTACTGAATCTCGCAGCATCCAGTTCAACAAAGGTGCGAAAAAGGAGACCGACAAAGTCCGGGTATTGTCGATGAAATTGCCGCGATTGCAGCGCGTGAATTATCGGAAAAAGCACGTAACGTCGCAGTACAAAATGGGACCGCAAGTTATAACGCCGATGAAGCTGTGGGCGATTATTTATCTCGCGCTTCGAATTCACAACGATAATATACATCTCGCCGATATGTTGAGGTACGACGAAAACGCACGTGGTTTGAAAACGCCGCGAACGATCGTTTACTAAATGAAATGTAATTGATTTTCCAGATACGGCCGAGAGGGACACTTGTCCTATTACCGATTGGATCATTTGCTACCACCGGAAGTGACGCTGTCGAGGACTGAGACGAATCTGCTTCGTCTGACGAAAGAAATAACGCACAAAAGCATGAGACGCACCGTCGCGGCTTTGGCGAAATATCTCGAAGTTTGGGAAACGAGAAATCCCGATTTTACAATGCTGTTGGAGCGTTATTGCACCGAATTGCAATTACCGAGTACGCAACGCGGTCCAGTTGATCGAAGAACGAATTAATTTGCAAGTAGCGACGAACGAGTAATTAAATTTTTTTAAATTATTTATCACAGAAGGAGTAATGGTCTACGCGGAACGCATGATGGCAATGTCGCCGCCAAAGATGACCTTCAACGAAAAATCGCCTTGCTTTCCAAACTACGAGGGTAGAGCTATGGCGTTTATCGTCGTTGTAATGAAGATATTATTCGCACTCGACGGAATAACCGAGTACGAGGTCAGTCGAATTGCCGAAAAAATTAACAGGTAGGCTGCAAGTTGCAGTATTACTTTTTATACGCATAGACCCGTGCGCGCCGGTTAACATAGTGTCGTAAAAAACTTGGAGAGTCTTAAACAATTTTGTTGATTTTTTTTTTTACTTCAATACGGTTGAATGTACATCGGGCATTTTTTTACCGGTTAATATCCTCAAACGGTCGGCTCAACTTCAAGATTTAGTGAAAAAACTCTGAAAATAATGGTAAAGTCATCTTGAAGGATCGATCATACAATGATTATACTCTGCCGATACAATAATTATTTTCGTAAATAAAAGTTCGACTTTTCTTGGATATTTTCAAAAGTTAAGCTATATTTCGGACATTCAGTCGCTAGTCCTTGGATGTCTCGCGATAAAAGTACAATCATTTTATAATTTATTTCATTCGATCTTCTAATTCAATGTATCTTACAATTGTCAAATAGCTTTGAGCATCTTGAATACATCGTGAAAATGTCCTTAAATATTTATTCCGTCTTTTTACCGGACACCATGATTAAGAAAGCGTATTTACATTTCATTCACGAGTGCGTTTCATATTTTGAAGTTCCCAGAGATACGAAAAAAAAAAGAAGTCTTGCTCGTTCAATTATTTCGAATCGGCTGCATAACGTAGAGAAAGGTTAAATTCAGTTTTCAGATTTTCGCTTGATAAAATAAAATAGAGGAATCATGTCGCTGGGCTCGGATTGCGTTGCAATGCCGCCGCCGACGAGGGAGCCCTGTGTAATAGTTCACGGTGGTATTGGGTCGGAGTACTCGGTAACCACGGTATTCGCTGAAATGGTAACGGCATGCAAGATATCCGCGTCTCTCGCATATAAGAAAATCCTGAGCGGCGGCAATGCCGTAGACGCTGTCGAGGCTGCATTGTGGTGGCTCGAGAATGACGAATTCTTCAATTGCGGCTACGGCTCGGTCGTTAATAACGAGGGTATTTGAATAATCTTGCGCCAAATGAAGCGAAGAAGCATTGAAAGGATAAAAATATAAAATCCATGTTTTAATGAATAAAAAACAGGATACGCGGAGATGGACGCGTGCATAATGAACGGCAAAAATCGCGAATGTGGCTCGGTCGTGGCGATAAGAGACGTCGAACATCCGATATCCTTGGCGCGATACGTAATGAAAAATTTTCCAAACACGATTATTGCCGGTGAGGGTGCCAAGAGATTGGCTGAGTCTGCCGGCATAAATTGCACTTCACGCGCGAATATGATCGCGCCGGCTTCCTATTTCTCGAGTGAAACAAAGTACCCGAATTCGGGATATTTCGAGGCTCCGAGTGATAGCGAGAGTGGCGAATTACTGAAAAGTATGAAACATCCAGCAAGCCTCGATTCACAGAGTGGAGGATGATATGGAATTTGTATGAAATTAATAAATCTCGGCATAGTCGGCAGTCTCGGAGCGGTTGGTTGCGTCGCTTGGGACGGAAGTACGATCGTTGCTGGAACTTCGAGCGGCGGTTCGAGAGGCAAAATGGTCGGATGCGGGGCCGATTCTTCGCTGATGGGCTGCGGCACCTTTGTCGATAATCGGTCCGGGTGTTCCCTGACCGGCCACGGCGAATCTATCGTCAAAAGGGGTCTGGCGCGATCGGTCGTGGAAGATTGCTCGATTCGAGCTTGCGATCCGCGTGAAGCTTTGAGAAGAAATATCGACGAGCTCGCAAATTCGTCGGGACAAAGAGCCGGCGGTGTTTTATTGCGCAACGATGGTACCTGGGACGCATATTGCGGGAGTGCGTATCCGATGCTTTACGCTGCGATCAACAATCGACGAATCGTCTTTTCGACCAAAGACGGTGAAGAAAAAATTGAAAAATATCGCGATCCCGATGAAGAGTGTCGACGCGACGGAAACTAACGAATTATCGCTTGTTTAGAACTCG
This sequence comes from Ischnus inquisitorius, assembly GCA_963924025.1. Taxonomy (NCBI): domain Eukaryota; kingdom Metazoa; phylum Arthropoda; class Insecta; order Hymenoptera; family Ichneumonidae; genus Ischnus; species Ischnus inquisitorius. Next base: position 13,585,291 of record OZ001254.1, on the reverse strand, counting down.
AGCGAGTTAGTTGTATCAAATAATGTTGCTCATTACCATTAGGAATGCAAACGATCGACGAATAAATAGCGGAATTATTTTTCAGCGTTGCAGCTACGAGGGGCGCTCTTCACGCGAGGCTCTTCAGCTTTCGCGAATGGCAGAGATACATCGAGTGTCGGCGCAGCGTACTGATGGATCATCATTTTCCAACGAGATTCAAATGCGATTCCGACGCGCCCGGCAACAATAATTTGTACTTGAAATTCATCGGTAGCGTCAAGTCGAAGAGCAGCGACAGAGAGGAGCCGGAAGTGAAGAGCTACAAGCACTTGATACCGCGCGAATTGACCGACGCGATGAAAACGAGTATCGAAAAATTGCACAATTCGCACGATGCCGCGTCGAAAGATGTGGACATTTTTCGCGCTTCCTTGACGCCGCAGCATTCGTACTTGCAACAACTACTCGAAGATCCGCACGGAGATCTACCGAAGAATCTGCGAGTCGATTTCAACTCTATGAAAATTGGCTATGTCACGGATCCAGAATCGTGAGTACCACCTTTCGTTTAATAGGCAATTCATTCGTGGAAACAAAAGCATTTTTCTGCAAGACATCGAAACCGAATGGTTGGGATTACATTTTTTTTAAAATAATTTTCAGGTTCGTCGCTTTGGCTAACCAGTGCGACGTCGATTTGGAAATAGTCGACACGGCGATACATTTTATCGAAAAGCGGGTTTCTCCATTCGAACAGTCGAATTTGCCGACGATAAAGGAATTCAACAAGCAAGTTCGCGTGGAGGACAAGCCTTCGGCTGCGAAAGTAGCGACATCGGAACGCGAAACTTGCCAGGACCCGGCGGAATATCTCGATCGCAAGAATCCCGGCAGTCTGTACATCGATGCCGCGAAGCTCGCCGAGTACGAGTTAACTCTCGAATCTTCGAAGCTTCGATTTCGCGAATTCGTCGACGAGGCACCGGACGATTTTGGTTTCGACGCCATAACGCCGAGCGGAAAACTCGCCGTTAACGACGACGGCGATTCCGATAACGAGAGCGTGCGTTTGGTCAGTAACGAGAATGCTATCGACCCCGAGCGAAACGCTAACGATAACGTTGACGAGCTCGATATTGATTTTTTCGTCAAGTACAACGTAAGCCTGTCGGACTTTGATAAATGCAGCCTTTACGACAATGCGAGCGGGGTATGGCCGAATAAATCTAAACGCAAGGTCGCGCGCGATTCCGCCACGGGAAAATTCGTCTCCGCCGATCCTATGGAAAAGTTGGAAAAGACGAAAAATGTTTCGTCGCGAACGCGAGCTCGAAGAAACTCGACCAGGTGTAAATCCGTTGCTCCGGAAGAATCGGAAAAAATTAACGATCATCTTTGCGCGGAAGCGAGAGAAAGAATTAATCTTGTTCGCGACGAAGAAGATACGTCGATAATGCTCGAGAGAAATTTGTACACGCGAAACGGCGATATGTACGGAAATCATTTTCTCGACTCGCGTCGATCCACCGAACGCGAGAGCCTCTACAGACCGTACGCGGAATATTGGATGTATCGTTGCCACTTCAGTCGTGTGAAGCAAAAGAATTTTCGTCAACTGGAGAAACATTTGCCGGATAGTTTTCGCTGGCTGTTGGAAGAATGCGCGAGCGTCGTCGAGATGACCGAGGAAGATCTCTACGAGGAAGTTTCGCTCGTGGAATCCTATTACGCCGACATATTGAGACCTTCGGACATTTCTTCGACCGATAATCGCTACGAGAGTGAGGAATATCGATCCAAAGCTCATTGCAATTTCGTTAAAAAGAAATGGTAGCACCTGAAATATCATCGCGATTATTCGCGAAATCGTGGAAATTTACAAATGTGATTTCCGTAAATTCCTCTTCATCTCGAAGTTCCAATGTGTGAAAACGATTTTTTTTCTTTTTTTTTGACTTTCTCACAGAGGAAACCGTAAATTGAAGAAATTAGAAAAAAATGTACGATTTTTAATTTTTTTTTTTATTGAAAAAAAAATATATTTTTGTATACATGTAAAGTCATAGATGCAATATATCAAAGTTTTATCTGCATCTTTGACCGATTTATTTTTCTCTATTTTCTGTAGAATAATTTCGATGCCATCTCGAAGTGTCTCGCATTTTTCTCGAATTTATGCGAAACGAACGCGCCGGATGTGCCTCAATGATATCGGATGAAGACAATCGCTCGACAATTTCTCGTTTCGATTTTTCGACTGTGCGGAGTGCCCGGAGCATTAAAAAAAGAAAGACGAATGATGTATATCTGGGTAGTCGAGGCAACTGTTGCGCTCGAAGTTTCGTGATTGTATTCGGCGAAACTCGGAAAGACTCGGTGCGGCACTCGTCTGCTGCGTTTCGTCCCTTTACTACCTCGGGGGCTCCTCTCCTGTCTCCCCCGTACACTCCACTCTCACTACGCTCGCTCCGGCGACGGTCGAGAAAGCAGCATTAGTATCAGTCGGAACAACTCAGCAGCCTGGCGCAGTGTCTCGCGAGAGGCGCACACACGAGCTCCTCTCCGGACGTTTCATTGGTAAACATTTCGTCTGTGTCTGACGTAGCCCGCACACGGAGCCAGCCTCGCCGCTGTCATTTAAATCCGTCGTGACTCTTCTCGTTTCAAATATCGCCGAAAAATGGACAGGCTACCGGCACTCGAGATTCGCTCGTGCGTAACGTAGATCAGAGTTTTAATCCTATCGTCGAGAGAGTGGCTCGTGGAGAATTGGGCAAGCGACAATACAAGTTGTGCGCTATTCCGCTTCTGTGTCAGTGAAACGTGCAGTGCGTAATTTCCACGAATTCGTCGTGCGATACAAAACAAAAAACGTAACGATGTTTTGTAGAGAAAAAAATGTGTGACACTTGAAACGAGCCCGAAATAAGAAAAAGTCATCGATTGTTTTAGTTTTTTATCAATTATTTTTTCGCGACTGATCGCGGATCGTGCGAATCTACCGTGGAGAGGATCGATCCTATATTTCTGGTGAGTACATCGTAGCGTAAGATAGAAAAGTAAATTCGTCACGACCCCCGCTTGCCGGGATCCTTCGATCGGACGTTTCCGGTCTTACGCGAGACGTTGTCAGATGCCCGGCGTGCTTCACGCTGCGAGATGACCTTTTTTTCTTGTTATTTTTTTGTTTTCGCGAGCCGGCGATTCGTGTGGCCACATTCTCGCACATGACACCAGCGTGGTGCGGTGCACACCGCTCGCTCTCTTTCTCTCTCTCCCTCTCTCTCGTATCTCAGTCTCTCTCTTGCGCTCGTTGTCGAGAATCTATGTGGTTTTCGCTCCCTTCCGCGGCTAACGCACTTCCCTTGCTCGATTTTGCCACGAGGGGTTAGCGCGAGGCCGGAAAGTCGTCGTGCAAAACGGTACCGCGGTACGAAAACTTCGCCCTGACCGTTCGCCGTGCCCGTGCATTGCACTCGTCTGTTCCATCGCCGTTTTCTTCCCCTCCCCTCTGACCGCCGCGGAAGCGCTTCGTATTTGTCTTTTCTCTTTTTTTGTATCTCCACTTTTTTTCTGGCACGAGTCCAAGGAATTCCCTCGGGAAAGTACGAGACGGAGATTCGAAAGAGAGCCAACGGAGAAGAGAAAAAAGGAAAATAATAATGAAAGGACCGAGAATGCACAAAGTGCACAGACGGTCTCTACCGAACTCGTATGAGAGGCTGCGAGCGTGCGGCACGACGTACGAAAGTAACGAGAAAAATAATAACCGAGGGAAAAAAACAAACAACAAAGAACGGCTCTTTCAGCTACTTCGTTCTAGAGTAATGCTTGTCGCTTTTCTTTTTTTTTTTTTTCTTCAATTTTTTAATCCCCGAAAATGACACTCGCTCGTGTCGCTCGGAATTGATGAGAAAACAACAAAAGGATGAATGAGCACGAGGAAGGTTAAAGAGCGCCGTGCAGAAAGAAACATTTGAGGAGAAATAAAACAGGGTGAACTGCTTCGAATCGATTAAAAAACCTCGGGTATACGAGCCAAAAACACGCTACGACTACGATAACAATCGCTAACGTCCGTCTTGTCATACATTTTTTTCTTTTGTTTTTTGTTTTTTTTCAAGGGAATCGAAGACATTTGGACGAATAAAAATTTCCTGTAAAATCATACAAGAAATATTGCTCCCAACATCTCGCTTTGTTGACCTTGAAAAGAATAATCTATTGGGGAAGAACTCGGAAAATCGAAGGCAATAAAAGAGCAAAACAATTCATGTTGTTTATTGATAAAATAAATAAATTATATTGCATCTTTCCTTCGATGAGTTTCGACAGAGTGCGATGAATTTTCACTCCGGCTTGAATTTCATTTCTATATTTATAATGGCACTTGAGATATCGTTGAAAAATTCGCGAAAACTGTCATTATTATTGGTAATGTTGCCATTTCGGTATGTGCGCACTTACGCACGTCCGGGCGTGCTCTTCATTTTCCGCTCGTTCGTTCCAAATTTGACAAATTTCCGATTCTCACGTATTAAAAGTTACGAAAAAAATCAGTTTTCAAAATATTTCATATCTTTCGAGCCCCTTTGAACAAGCGTTCGAAATGATGATAATTTGCTTTTAAGTTCGTCGAATTATCGAGGTCGCGCTGTTGTTTCTCCCCCTCGTGTTTTATCCCCCAGTGCCGAGTCCGCGGGACAAGATTTTCTCATATATAGCTTAACTAAATTCACGTTCGACATATCAATTGTACGAGACGCCTCCGCGCGGCGCAACTTTTGTCTCCTTTGCTAAATTCACAGAGCGATAGTCAAAACAATAGAAACCTACGCTCGCGCTCTCACAACAGTTGTAACAAGTTGTCTCGCTTTGTAAAACGCCCACGAGAGCGAGGGAGACAGCAACTGTGTAGCATCGAAACATTATCGGTGTGCGAAGCACTCGCATAGCCGAAGCGAGCGAACAACAGCGAAAAACCCGTTGCTCGGGTTACGCCGGACTGTTTGTCTTGCGACGGAGGCAGAGTAGTAACCGGAACAGTACAGACGAGAGAAGCAGAAGGAGAGAAGTACGAGCGAAGGACGAGGCGAGGCACTGTCTCGAAACTCGATCGGTACCGCCGCGGCGTCACGTACGCGGGGCCGCAGGAGACTAACTACGCAGTCTATTCTTCTTGCACGTTGACCATTTGTCCGCAGGAAGTTGTTACGCGCCAGAGTCATAGACCGTTTCGCCAGTTGTTGGCCTATCTGCGGGATTTCGCCTTCTCGAACCTTTTCGAGAGGATCGACGCGGAAGCCTGCCAATGACTGTGCCGATTGCTTTTACGCTACGGCAAACTTTTTCCCCCTCAAAGCGAGGCAACCGATGTTCTTTCTACGGTCGACACTCGACGGTAATCCTTCCGCGCGCACGACTCCGTCCCTCGTTTTCCTCCCTCCTTTCGATGCCCTCTATGCCAGATGTATACACGAGTTACGAGTGCACTGCGTGTGCAACGTGTTCCACAGGTGTATCCACCGGGAACTCGGCTTCGCACAGTGGAACTCCGATTAACCGGGCTGCTACGGAGAAACCCCCGAATAATCGATATCACGCGTAATCCGATATAAATGTCCGAGTAACATATATCTTCACTTTTACTAATTACGATCATGATTCGGTCCAATTTTTACTCGGTTGACGAATTGCGTTAGGTATTAATTAAAGCCTTTCGTTTTTACTTTTTGAAAATCAAGATGTCGATTAAAATATATTATATTTTACTTAAATATACGAACATATTTTAATAAAATATAATAATATATTAATAGTAATATACATTAGTTTATATAATATATTTCAATGAAGTATGTGAACATATTCCAATTGAAATTTTGATTTAAAACAGATTTTCAATTTTTGAAAAATGCTTCAAAACGTCGAAAAATCTTGTTGAGAATGAATGTCCGAGACATAGCAAACATTCTGTAACCTGTATAACTTGAAAACTTCTTCAGTTATCGTGCTGGAATTTACAGCGCATTCTAGACCGGTGAATTCTCAATGTGCGTCACAAGTTTTGTGCAAATCGTTACAATCGTCAAGGTGGTTCTGATGCAAGTCTCTTTTATTCGGAGTTTTTTAAATCATATTCGGTTTGGAATTGAAACATAAAAAATCATGCAAATATGCACATCGCTTCCTTGTTTTGTTTTTACCATTGCGTAAATTAATCGCGTTTTCGGATACAATCGATGTCTTTGGCTTTTTTTTTTTTAAACTTTTGTGCGTTCTCGTTTAGCACTTCAAGTTTTTCCGACACGCGATTAGTCGATAAAAAAACTCGGAAGACCCGCGGTTAATCCGCTCGCCTGTTAATCGAGGTTCCACTGTAGCCGCGCCGCTATACGCTGAGACTCCGAGAGATCATCCGATAATTCGGATTTGTCTTTGTCTTCGACTCCGCCAACTATTATTTCATACACATATACACACGTGGGGAATATTCAATTATCAGGTGTGTCCCCAATCGGGCAAAGACAATGTGCGCGTCTCTTCGCAGCTCGGCATGCAAAAATCATTTCGAATAAGCGCGTAGATAGCGTTTAATTAGCCGAGGTGCCGAGACGCGCACAACAGTATTGTAGCCAAGTTTCTATATAGTTGTATATACCGATGCCGTATATTTAACCTCGATTAAAGTCGAGCCGAGATAGATTCGCGGGGGACGAGACTTAAAGAGGATGTTCCCCCGTTTTCGCGCTGCCGTGAGGCAAGTTTGCATCGCGCACGCGTGTCTGTGCCCGTGCGTACTTCGACGAGCGAAATGAAATTGCACGCACACGGATGGATCGACGGATCGACGTAACGGAGCCTCGCGATCCCCGCGATCCATGCGAAAAAAGAAATCGCCCCTTGTATTCCATTCAAAGTCGTAGAACCGAATAAACTCGAAACTATAAACTGTAAAATAAGAATAATAACTTTTTTCAGCAGAATACAAAAATTACACCGAATCTGAAACATTTTCCCGCAATTCCAAAAAACGAACAATTAAATCGTTGCAAATTAAAATATTTTCATTGACGAAAAAAGTGATCTTTGTAATATCGTGGAATCTCGAGATTCCGTTTAAATCGGTACATAGTTTCAACGCTGCAACTGTACGGGCTAAATTATTTGAACCAAATTATTACACTGGATTTCGTTTCTCCGTGGATATTTCGCGAGTAAAACGCGAAGGAAACTACCGGAAGTTACGAGGATCAAACTTTTTCCATCGCATTTTTTTTTCTTTTTACAAATCCATTTTTTATGCTTGTCCGGAAAAGATTCGAGATATCGGCTTTTTCCTGGTTGGGAGTAGTCGGGTCTCGTTGGCAACCGATCCCCCATTGTCAATCAATCATCGTGAATACCGATCATAATGAAGGAAGAGAGACAGCGGACAGTGCGGAGAGCGATTCGAATCGAGTATCGCAGTGGTTATGGCATAATTGATCAGACGTCTCCACTCAGCCGCGGGATTCATGTAGATCGCTCGATTTACATTTTTCCATTGCTTTTTGGGGAGGCTCGCACCTGGGGGCTCATTTGACGATGCGATGCGTCGCGGATATTCGACCTCCTCGGCTCGCCGCTACTGGTCTAGTCTCGTCGCGTATCCGCTATATCTATGGAACTTACAGATGCGGAGAGACGAGTGTAGAGCCCCGCAAGGAATCACATTCCGAGCGTAATACGTCTGCCTTTTTCGTTCCTTTTTTTTTTCTTCTATTCCCCTGTGCTTCCCGCCGACTTTACATATATATGTATTTATACTGCACGAGTGGTTCACTCGTGCCGGCGGAAGGTCAGGCGCGTGCGGTTCGCGATCCGGGCACACGTTCGCCGTGGCCCCGAATACGAACTTTTTTTTTCTTCTTTTTTTTTCGTCTCTCGCCCCATATCGTTTTCTCGTCTCTCCCGGCTGATCCATTCCGCATGGCTAATATTCGCGGAAAAATCTCGAGATTACACCGCACCTCGTTCATACGCTGATATCGTGCCCCATCAGTATCCGTGGACTTTTTTATTCTCACGAATGCGAGCGTTATTTTTGCCGCTTCCAGTCTAATACATTGCGTTATCGTCCCTTACACTATAATCTCACAGTCAAACGACGAGTAGTTGGCGAGCTTTATCTAGCCGAGCCTGCAGATTGAGACTCGCGAGAGCTATGGATCGATTCTTCAATATGACGTCTATAAATACATTTTTCCAGCTTCACGCGGCAGCTAATGAATTTTATATGTTATTGTCATTCAACAGAATGTTGGAATATTATTCGATATTGTTACAATTTTGAGCGCGCAAAAAAAATTCAAGCGAGCAAAATGTTTAAAAAAAATTCTTCCTTACCACAAAATTCGAAATTCCGTTTTTGCCTCGACGAAACATCGAAAATCCGACCGAGGATCGGTGCACTCGAACGTATGGAATTTTTATTCTCGAACGGCTTTATTTCGCTTGATCCATTCAAACTGGGTTTGGGACAAAATGGACCTAGCCAGGAATGTATCATATTTTTAATAATTCCGATTTTCAAGTTTAATAGCCATTATTCATGCTGCGGATCATCGCTCGCCTGAAAAATAAAAAATTGGAAACGTTTGACGAAATTCCGCGAAACATTTATTGTCAAAACTGAAATGGATCGACGCGGATTATGCAGATAAATAAAACTATGATTTGATGATTCTCTTTGAAAAGATTCCTTTCGTTAGTTGTAATATAGAAAATGTTGGGAATTGTGTTCGCACATCGCTTCCTCTTTTTCTTTTTAACGTCGTGTACAAAGTTCCTCGAGGAGAAATCTAAAATAGAGAGAGGACAAATAAGTAAATTAATAAAATTGTCGACTATGATTATCGGACCTCATACGTAAGAAACTTATCCATAATACTAATCGCTGTAAAGTCTTTGGCCGTTACAAATTGTGCAAGCATGTACGGTGAGGCAGTAAAGGTAATCATAATTCTTTGAAATTCAAATTCAATTTTCTTTTTTTTTGCAAAGGCACTTAATCGAGGTGCATTTCGCCGATATTTTGCCATATATGCCCGATATATACCGGGAAAGGACACGCCTGCATTCTCACTCGCGTACGTATTTAGCCGCGCATTGAAATGTTTGGTGGTTGGGTACGGCACGTGGTAGAATCGCTCGTGCCCGCACACGATATCGCTTGTTCGATGCGACGGGGGCACAGATTCAATACCACCTTCGCATGCCCGCAGCGTTCCGTTGAGGTTTCCACCACAGATACGCTTCGACGTTCGTGCCTGAATGTTGTGTACACTGACGACAGGAAAATCCCTCGCGCTCGAACGACGGCGCGAGAAATGTATTTCGATGCTTATAATTCATTTAATACGCCACGATATATCCATCGGACGTAATATTCACGATAAAACAATACGGAATTTTCGCCGAACGGAGCAGGTGCAGCCGCTCACCGCGTCGCGAATAACAACTCCTCTCGGTGAATATGATCGAATCGCGGTGTCATACATTCGAGTGCTCGTGTCGCGGATGCCTCGCGAGCGAGAAAGATGAGCGCGGCACTTGGCGATCAATCGACTTTATTGGAACCGAATCCAACTGGTTTTCGTTTATATTCTCTCGTCCGCGAGGCGTTACAACGCGGATGGTCGCACAAGCCGTTTTGTAAACACTTAACGGGACTGAGTCACCTAAAAAAAATGGATAATACCTTTTTTTTCTCTATCCATTGTTGTACATCAAAATTGCATTTCGCACACGAAAATTCCATACGTTAACCCGTGACCCTGCATTTTTTTGGAGCCGTGCATTTTATTCTAATTTGGCGCGGTCAATAGGGCTCCAAAAAAATGCAGGGTGATAGTTCACGCATTTTTTTAGTGTGAAGGCAATTTTTACATTTTGCAAAGAGTGAACCGGGCATTTTTTTTTTAACTCAGTGCCTAAATTCAGGTGACTTTTGCATACGCGACGTCCGAATTCAATTCCACGTCGTACGGTATGACGCACCGTTTCTGGCCATTTTAGGTCCGATCGTAGTCATCATATTCGAAGGAACGAAACAAAGTTTGTTCGAATATAATGAAAAAAAATATCGAATAGATCATTCGACGGATTCGTACGAAAACTTACGAAAACATACGAAAAAAACTAATTTGAAGACTATCATAAAGAAAAATGACGTCACAAATAAAATCAAAGAGCGATGCGTAAGTCCAGTGAATAATTTTTTACGGATCTATTCCATCCATATTATGAACCAAAAAAAGCAGATGAAAAAAACTTAGATCCGAGATAGAATATCTATTCTTTGTATAATATACACACACACACTTAAATATTTTCTAAATATAATATTAAACATATTGAAACAAAATCACAGTTTTGCTGAAATCCGATGTGTTATTCTCTCCAAAACGAAGCTTTTTCTACGAGTATGCAAAAATGGCGACAAATTGTACAGTGGCCAACAAACACATCCAACCTGCGTTTCACCTATACGAATTGTGATCGATAGAATCGCGGTGAATATAATCCCGCAGCGCCCGTTGTTTCAGCTCGGTAACGCAGCTTTGAATATCATTAAGAGACTTTATCCCAAAGGTATGGCGTTTTGTTTTCGTCGTGGATTAAATATCATCCGTAGACAACGAGAGCCGATGACGAGACTCCTCTCGACCCGGTTCAACGACAATTAGCCCGTCTCTCGCATCAAAGATCTTCACAATGCTCCATTCCCGAGCTTCAATTATTCAACTTCGGAAAGTCCTTCGTGGAAAGGAAAGAGCATGTCGGATAGTACCGTTAGCGACTATTTTCATTATTATACGCCTTGAACAATTATTTTTAGACCGTACCGAAAAATTTCCTACAAATTCATCGAATGATCGAAGAAAAGTTTTTTTTTTTTTCTACATTCATAAACAATTAGAAAGAGAAAAATAGTGCCAGAACCAATAAATGTCTTAGGCGAACAAATAAATTGGTTGACCCAACAAATATATTAGTCGTACCGACCAATATTAATTTCCAGCGACGAAGTTTGTTCCGGCGACTCATTTTTTTTCGCGTATCTCGCTATTTCTATATCCTATTCCATAAACACGCTACTATCGTCTGGATCGCAATAAATTCTATTCTCTACTCTATTCTAAACAGCATGTTCGCCCCGACAAAAAAAATCATGTCGAAACGAATAAAAAATAATTCTCCGAGCATCCGAACGATATTGTCGAAAAAGGCGAAACAAAACTATGCATCCGTTAAATCCCAAACGCGCCGAAATGTCCAATAATGCTCGAATAAAACGCGGACCACGACAAAAAAAAAGGCTGTCGCATCCAGTGCGGAGAGTGGAACCCTCGCGATGCGCGACTGCGGTCCAGCATTCGCCGCATCTCGTCTCACCGAGCGGTTATAAAACAGCTTTATCGAATAAAAAGACTTTCCACGAAGCGAGGCCATCGATCCCTGCTCCGACGTTATAAAACCCCGGCGCATTGAACTTTGACACTTGCGAGTCAAACGAAGGAGTTTCAATAATAATAATAATAATAATAATAATAATAATAATAATAATAATGAGAAAAAAAAGAACAGAAGCAACGAAAACAAGTAGTTGTGTGTGCCCTAAATCATACATATTTAATTAGATGCCTATCTCGCTCGTGCGATAACTCCGACACATTTCTCGTGTTGTCTTCGTCGTTTTTCGCGCTTGATAATTCTAAAAGTCGTTTTTGTTTTTTTTTTTCGTCAACACTCGAAGGACTCGCGCCGGCGATTCGGTAATGAATTAGACCGAGAGACTTAATCATCGATAACACGCGCGGTGAGCTAGAGGCGGAGAATCGATAAAAACCTCGCGCGAAGTCGTACAACAGTCGCCGAGTTGTTCGCGTATACGGATTCATCGCTACGGGGGCGCGGTGTGTGTGCTTTTTCATTTTTTTTTTCACATCAAACGACAGATTGTAACATGTTGCCGCGGGAAATTAACGCGAAGCTAAAGGGCATCGATACGTTATAACTCCTTTGGCAGTGTCCATAGGCGAAACTTTATATTGTTCTCGCGCTCGTAGGCGCGAATACATTATTGTGGAACTTTGCGATTACGAAGCAACGCGATGCAAGGTCAATGTTGTACGAGTTTCGGTAGCGGATGATTCCCAAGCGCGCCGTAGTCGGGATTCGATAGGATCGATGCACTAGTTGTGGCGATTCTCACGAAAAATTGCCGTCGAATTGATATTCGCCTACGATTAAATATCAATGCCTTGGAAGTATTCACATAAATACGTAAATTGGCCAATCAGCGATCCAAGGAAATGTGAGATTCAGAAAGAATTTCGAGCGCTTCCCGATGAGATAAAAAAAGTTTTTTAAATCGAGCATTTGGAAATCACCGAAAAAAAATCATCATCAATTTTACGAACACTCGGATTAATTAATAGGTATTATTTTTGCAATGAATAATATGTCGATTGCGGCAACCACAATCGCCGATTCAGTCGATTCAATTGATTTTTTTTTTTAAGACGGGCGAATGATTAACAATAAATTGTTTTTTTTTCAGCGAAGTGAATGAGCGGTTCGGCATCGAGAGAGCGGACGAAGGAGAGAGTGAGGAGTTGCAGCGTTACGACAAAGGATCGCACGGGATAAAGGAAACGCTGCGATCGACATCAAAACGCGTCACGCGGGGGTCGTGGGTCTATGGGGGGCCCCGCATCATCAGCGGTCCCCCTGCAATTCGAAAGCTTCGAACGACACGAATTGTTGGAAAGGCGCCGCGGGTGTGCTGCAGCCTCGCGCGAACACCGGGAGCACGAGTTGCAACGAGGTTACAACATTGTCGAGCTTGCGTTCGAAGCAAATGAAGAGCCCATCCGGTATCATGAGGCAGTCAAGCCTCACAAAGCTCGGCTCGATGATTAACACGGCCGTCAACAAGAGAGCCGGTGAGTTTGAGAAAATTACCGTAACCATTCGCAGAGAGGCAAAAAAAAAATTTTTTTGTCGAAAATACCGATCAAAATTCCTTTTCCGAATTTCCCATCGTGAAAGCTCAAAAATATTGTTATATTTTTTCATTCTATCACCGTCATAAACAATATTCTCTCATTCGGATGAAAAAATACCGATTTGAATTGTTTAAACATTTTTATCAGCGTAAAAGTTAATGAAAATGTAGATAGTGGAACGATTGGTGACCAAAGTGGTAATTTTAATCGCTGTCACGTATCATTCTTTCGATCTGCGTTGAGAACACGGTGAAATAGCGGATCGCGATTAACTCTCGCATCTCCAACCGCTGAGCGAGCTCTCACCGCGCATTTTGCGTTTAGTCTCTCATTGAACCGCTCGGAGACACGTCGCTCGTATCTTTCTCTGTGTCAATATCTCGCCCATTGTTTGCGGGCGGAAGGGGATTGCGCTAGACCGACCCTGAGCTAGACAATACATGCAATGCGCCCCGCGATGATAGAAAGACAGCCAAAGGGATGCCGAGAGAAAAAAGAAAAGCCTCAGCGTACGAGATGGGAAGAAGGTAAAACGCGCGTTTGTGCATTCCCGGCGTTAGCGTGTCAAGGCGCTCCCGACTCCGGGACAGTAATCGGCTGTGATACGAGAAACTCGTTGTGGCATTCGCGTATGTAGGCGAAACGACCTTGGACTTGAGCTTTTCATTCTCTCTCAGCGAGAGATCCCGCTCTTTACGCTCCCCGGTGTGTTACACGCGCGCACGTATACATAGCTTATCTCTTTCTTTCTTCCTTCCGCTTTAATAAACGCACGCTCGCCGTATTAGGCGGGTAGAATTCATAAACGCCTCTGTGTGCCGACGTTAAAGCGTCAGCGACGATACGGATAATATAGTGTATGCGAATAGTTCGCATACGGTGGCGTATATTAGACGCTCGGTCGGCCGTTGGAACGCGGACGAGCCTCATGGAGCGAGAACGACGTCGACAGCGTTGTTCGCGTTGGCTAAGCCCGAGCCACCGACGAAGGACGTGCCGTAATGCCGTCTCCTATTGCCGTAAACTGCCTCGGTGTGCCCCGTGAGCTTTTCAAACCTCCAAACTATTATTCACTCTCGTGAAGCCATTATCGTGTACGAGCGCGGTGCGCTCATCGGAACACATTAGTACGTACGCTACACGCAAATGTCGATAGAGAACTACGCAAGCGTCCGTGGCAACTCGCGTTGCTTCCGCGTGATCTTGGAAGGTTGCTCGTACGATGTGGATGTATCGATTTCGGCCACTTTAGGCTCAATCGTGGCCATCGCATTCGGAAATACAATACGATTTATAATGGAATTAAAAAAAAACATCGTTTAGATAGTTCAATGAATTTGTATGGAAACTGTCGAGGTATAAACCTGGGATTATGAAAAAAATTAATTATGGTTCGAAAAGGCATCAACAAAAAAAGTCATCAGTTGGGACGGAATTCATTTGAGCGTTCCGTATGAAAACAAACATTTCCGACGCAAACATGTTTCGTTAGTAGTTTCAACAGTATAAATTTAATTGCGACAAAGCCGATAAAAAGAATGATCTAAAAACGCAAACCGTAAGATAAATGTATATTGCAATTTATGAAATCTTTAAGTATTCTTATAGAAATGTGACAATATCATTTAGGTTTCGTTCGAGCGCATGCAAAAAAAAGCCCTCCATTTCCAATAACATGAACCATTGCGGGCAAAAAAATTGTGGTATTTCAACTTTAATCTAATTCTTATAATTTCTGTAATTATAACAATGAGAATAAAGTTAAAATTGAACATTGAAAGAACGACATATTTTTTGACGTATTTTTTTGCTGTCGGTTCAATTTTATACGACATCGTAAGAATCAGAATGAAATTGAAATAAAAACATACGACTTCGTCATCACGCGATGGTATGTCATCGAATTCGGAACGTTTTTCTTTCAGTATCGGATGCAAAAAAATATCAAACACAAAAATCGTATCGAGTCTTATGCGAGTGATTGAACGGATACTCGTGGCAAGTTCCGAGTATCCACAGGTGTCCGCTGTATTCCCATTCGAATAGCTGCGAAAGCTTTCATTCGATTTAATTCGTGTCTCGGCCGACGAGCCCAACAGCGTTGCTGTAGACTCTCGCCGATACGCTCGAAAAGCATAACACCAAATATCCGCGTTGACAAACTCTCCGCCCGTACAATCGTCACGTGATTCGCGTTTACGAAAAGCTCGTTTGAATTCACAATCTGTCCTGTCCCGTCGCGGGAAGGTTGTCAACGGCTTTCGATCGCGAAAGTTCTCCCTCGAGCCGAGCGTTACGCGATTTTTATATTTATTTACACTCTTTGCCCCTCGATCGAAACAATGAGTTCGCGAAATCGCACCAAGAGTCGAAGATCCGTGATAAATCGTGGTGTCGCCAGTGGTGTCAGAAGCAACGCCAGTGCGTCGATCAAATCGGCGAGACTGCCGGAACATCAGAGCGTAGTTTCGACCTACGAGGACGAGGATATCGACTATTCTTACTGTGAGTAACCGTCCTCGCATTCCTAGCTCGGCGCTCGTTGTCGCGTCTTTTTTCCGAAATGTTGCGCGCGATTAACGCCCGAACGTTGTACCCATCGTTGCGGTGATAATCTCGACGAATTGGCGAGAAATAAAGAAATTCAAAGGATGCATGTGGTGAGCGCGCTCGGTTGACCGAGATCTCGAACGTGTAGCGAGAGCGTGTGTTAATTCAGAAGCGTACAGCGTCCATTAGCGAGCGTCTTCTAATGTCTCGCGACGAATACAGCGCGCCGCGAAGAAACGCTCCAACGTCCCAATAATACAGTGACGCTGTAGTGTCGTCTCCGCCGAGCGTGCATACAACGAGAGCGCGCGATCGTGTCGACGCGCGTAGCCTCGCGGGTTGTCCCATACCACGAGAATATTGACCGTTCATCATATTCTTCTCTCGCATCCCGACGCTTAACCCTCGACCAGTCGGTACATTCCGTTTAGCGACGCAACGAGCGATCGTCGATCGCTCCTCGAGTGACGAACAATCTCGGGCAATCGGGTTGGACGGCGAACGCGAAACGATTCGAACGAACCGAACAGTTTTTCCGTGCTAAACGCGTAAACACACCGAGCTTATCGGGCCCTCGTGATATATTCGTCTTCGAAGCGCGTCCTCGTGTCGCTCGACGCCCGATCGAGGCGGCACGAAAATTTTTACGAGACTCGCCACTTTTGTATGTTTATTTTTCTTTCCACTCGGCCGCGAGAGAGTCGCCGTTTTGTTGCTCTCTTACGAAATTCGAGCGTGCTCGGCGTACCAATAATAATACTTCGCTTGTCTACCGCTAATAGCGGCGTGTATTAGACAAAGTGCGTCAATCGGACAACCTTCCGAGCGGGTTCCCCTCTCACTCTATAACCTCTTCTCTCCTGTTCCACAATACCATCATGTCCTTCGTTCTCTTCCACGTATCGTTGCCTCGCACAACGCACCGCGTGACCCAAAAAAAATTTCGGTAGCATCGATCCTTAACAGTTCGTATCGCCAATCCCCCACCCCTTCTTGCGAGAAGTGTGAATTTTTGTTACTCGTTATTCGCGCGGAAAGAAAAGAAAATTCGTAGTATGGATAACGACGAGAATGGATCCTCATCGAATTATTGGTCGAACCGATCGACATCGGGATATCGTTCGCCGAATGTTCTGAGTCTGCGGCAATTGAGAGAGCGCGGACCTCTGTTTTCCTCGCTCGAAGAGTTGCGAGACAAGCTGACCGAACTATTAGGTAATATTTCAACCGTATAGAGATGTATGTATTCTAACACTATGGTATAATTGGCATACGGGCCAAGTTATCGAGGAGCCACCGCCGCAGGAAGAACTATTACGCTTTGCATAACTAACCGCGACGAATCGACGCTGCTCGTTTGTCTTTCGCAACGAGACTTCCTCGAACGATCGTTCAATTTCGGGATTCGCCGTCGCGAACCATTCTCTTGCGCTAGCGCGTCGACTCTTTCCACGCTACATTGTTCCTTTTTCTTACTCTTAATTCTCGACACTTTCGGCTGGCCGATTCGAATCTGCCTCCGTCGCATTCGAAGGTTTTTAAAATGTATTTTTCATAAAATTATGAAAAAAAAAAAAATTTATGATTGTTTATAGAATGTAAACAAATGAATGAATAAATAAATAGAATAATAAGAATGACCACAAATTGTGGCCGTTGAGTACATTGGCTCTAGCGACAAAAAAAATTGGCGAAACTTTTTTTTCTTCCATAAATTCGCCGTACCCCATCAGTAAAATTGAATATTCACGTGCGATGCCGGGCGGGCTTTCGTACTGAAAGCAAATGAAAAAAATCATTTACCCGTTATTCGAATGCACAGCTGGAGCACTCCGCAATTCTGTCTAACAGTCGTATTCCAAGAGTGCAATATTTATAGTATGATATTCAAAACCTCTCGGATTCTGCCGTATCCCAACGGGGTGCGGACACGGAATGCCTCGCGATCGTGTTCTATCTACCTAGTCATCTCGCGCGACGCAGCAAAACGCTGACAGTAAGGCAGAGATCGCTGACACCGCTGACACAGGTGTATTGACAACCCTCGAGCCGTTCCAGTAATTTTGCACGAGTATACTTAAAAATGAAATTGTCAATATAATTCAGAAGCTGCAATAATTTATTTTGAAGTCGAGAGCCGCATTTTATTTGCGTTCACATAACTTTTACGGTGCGTACCGACGAAATACATTTTATCGTATCACCTCCTGGCCGATCCTAGCTGGGTAAAAAATCGATAATTTTTCATACCGTTGCGTATTGCAATAACAACTTTGTCCGCTAATTCAAAAAAAATTTGCTCCAAACTTAATATTTTCTTCTCGCTTGAAACTGAATTCGCTTAAATTCCTAATGAACCGTATCGGATTAGATTTCACAAATCCGCTCCCTCACGATCGCGCAGTTTCGTCGAATTTCGGTTATTCCCGTGCGAATTTGTCCCAAGAGCGAATGAGAGAGAGAGAGAGAGAGATCTTTTGCGCGAGATTCCTCGGCGTACATTCCCAGGGTAGAACGCGAAGCCGCAAGGGCAACATGGCGCCTTGCGCGCGGGTTCGCAGCACATCGGCGCCGAGATCAGTTTCGTTCGCGAAAGAGGCAAGTCCGTATGTCGGATATCCATGACGTCACGCTGTTACCCGCGCCAGAGTGAGCCGTCGTCGCGAGCGTCGCTTTACCTTCCGATACTCCGAATAACAATTGCGCTATCTTTTACTTTGCCCCACTTGCTCGTTCGCTAAAATGAATGATTTTTCGAACAAACTCGAGAATACGTGACGATGTATCTTGTTGCGATATTTGACAAATGATTTTCCTTCAGTCACGCAGTGTCTACTTGGCCGGCTCGACCGGCATATCAGCGTAAAGCTCTCTCGCGCGGGCGCTTTCTTCGATTAACACCGATACCTTCGTTTTTCTCCGATCGATATATTTTTCGGTGATTTTTCACATCTTGCCGTGCTTTTTTGCTTCTATCGCGAAAACCTCGGCTAAACTTGCTCTCCTCGCATTTCGTACTTACGTCGCGAGCCTTCTCGCGGGTAAGCAATTCCGGGCGCTGTCCTACCCACCGAGTACGCTCGGCGGACACGCGTGGTGTTGCCGTCGTTCGCGAAATTAATATAATCTTCTCTCGTTCCGCGGCTACGGGAACGTATACCTAAAAACGAAATGGCCGGTAAGTTGCAGTTTACCGCGCGTTGAAGCGCCTCGTGATCCTCACAACTGCGCGTCGTCGTGTGCACGTTTCGCGAAATACTCTCGTCCCGGCCCGTTGCGGTGGCGAAACGTGATTTTGTTTTTTAAGTATATTTTTTTGTAAACGCGAAACATTCAAAACGCGAGACGTTCGGGAAACGAGAACTGTGGAAATTGTACAACCACCTTGCTCCTCGTCCACGGAATTCGCATCTCGACGGCGTTGATCTCCGGTCTTCGCATAGCTTCGGATCTTTTTCTTTCTTTTCTCCTTTTACCCGGTTCTTCGTTATCGTCGAGCTAACGAACGCTCCTCTGTCCAATTGTTGCGACGAACGAACGATCCTGGCCGCAAATCGACGGAGTCGAATATCCTCGGGAATCAAACGAACGCTTGACTAGAGGAACATTTTTTCCGCTGGCGCATACACGCGCCTTGTGCTGGATATTCTCGACGACTTTGTCCGCTACTACCTACGTACCTACCTGCCTGCCTGCCTGCTTTCCTTCCTTCCTTCCTTCGTACCGACCACCTCGTAGTCTCATCGTACGCGCGGACTTTCGGAGTAGACAGCCGGATACCGCCCCCTCTCGTCACTCCCTCTCCTCTTTCTCTCGAGACCAGTAGTTCTTTCTATCCCGATATAATCGTCGTTCTCAAACTCCTAGCAGCGTTTCCAACCGCTTTTTTTGTTCCTCTCCCAAACCGCTCGATTACAACACCCCCGTAATTTCTTTATTCATATATTTTTTCTCCTCGTACGCGAAACTCCCGACGATACTCTTGTCCGAGCCGAACAGTGAATTTCGTTCCCCATCCCTCTCCGCGCTCCGCCATCACGCGAACGCGGGTGCAGATGTGTCCGTCGACGGCGGCGGCGGCGGCGGCCTAGAAAACACGATGGATTGCGGCGAAACTTCAAGTAGGCTCAAGCAATATGCATTTTCTATTCGCAAAACACATTTGTCTCTCTCTCTCTCTCTCTCTCTCTTTCTTTCTTTCTCGTTACTTTACTGTCGTGTCTCGTGCGAATCGAATTATTTGAGGTTTCGTTCGATCGAAACGCAAATCGCCAGTTTTGCGCGAGCGAGACACGGGAGACTGGGTTATCGGTTTTTTTTCTCTCTTTCTGCGCTTCACCGATGGGTAACCCCTCTGGCTCGTTCTCCAGTCTCGAGCATTATCGTTTGTTTCATCGAATGCTTCTCATCCTTGTTTATCCCATTCGAAGTGTCATTTGTTTCGTTGATTTGTTGTACAATAAATGCAAAGCTCGAGTTATCGCATTGTCGCGATTGTTTTGCGTTTTCGCGACAATGGAGAGAACAGAATGTTGCGAAAGACGAAGAGTCACATAGAGCGTTTGTTTATCTGTTCGCAGGCAACGGTGACATACAGTGGTGTTTCTCGCAGGTCAAGGGAACCCTCGAAGACGATGTCACCGACGGTAAGAATTTGTCAGTGCGCCAAAACTCGACAGAGTCGTAAAGCAGCTTGCGTACGCGAGTAGCGTATCTTATCGGAGCGTCTCGTTACCCTCGTTGCCGAATTAATCCTCCGGTCTACGGCGTATGCTCGGCGTGTTTGTTTTGTCACGAGATTACGCAAAGTGTCTCTTATCGCTCGACTATCGTAGAGACGAAATTGCAAGATCGGAGAGAATTTTTGTTTAACCCCATTTTTTTCGATGACTCTTTTTTTTGACAATTTGTTTGCTCTGTTCGAACAGCCGATATAATCTCATGCGTCGAATTCAACCACGATGGCGATCTTCTCGCTACCGGAGACAAGGGAGGACGAGTCGTTATCTTCCAGCGCGATCCTATTGTGAGTCGAATCGTTGTAAATACATACGAAACTGCTTCATTTTCCTTGACCTTGGCTTTGGAGCGACCTTGAATATTCTTTGCTTTTTTTTTTCTACTTTTGAATTTTAGCGAAGAATCGTAGAATTTTTTTAGTATTTCTCCTGATTATACAATCGTCTTACATTATTATTTATTTTGTACAAAATAATTATTTATACAACCTTTTTGCGATCTTGAATATTTTTTGTTTTATTTTTTCGATGTTTTTTATCTGTCCATCAATTCGAGAAAAATTTATATTAATGTAAGACGATTGTCTATACACGAGAAATGGTTATATATTTATTTAACGGTATTCTGCGTTTTCAAAAATTAACGTCTTATGCTTCTATTCTATGGATTCAACAAATATTAATAATTACCTCTAACAATAATGTGTAAACAAATATTTGAAACTCTATTCAACTTTTATCAAAACAAATTTTGTCTCTTTTCAAATATAATAACATTTTCAAGATGAATCTCGATCGTGATCGAAACGTAACAGGGAAAAAATATTCAAGGTCGTTCCGAAGCCGAGGTCGAGGTGAAGCAAAAGTTGCCAAATCGGTCGCATCGTCGTAACATTGCGAAACGTGATTTTCTTTTCAGAGTAAAAACAGTATACCGCGGAGGGGCGAGTACAACGTGTACAGCACCTTTCAGAGTCACGAGCCGGAGTTCGACTACCTCAAGTCGTTGGAGATAGAGGAGAGAATAAATAAAATCAGGTGGCTCAAGCGAAAGAATCCGGCTCACTTTTTGCTATCGACTAATGACAAAACTATCAAGTTATGGAAAGTCAGCGAACGCGACAAGAGAGTCGAGGGTTACAATACTAAGGAGGAAAATGGTGCGATCCGTGATCCAGCCTGTATCACTGCCTTGAGGGTGAGACTGAATCTTTCACTAGTTGATTTACTTCAAAGTTGTGGGGTATTAAGAAAAAATGTTGATGGTTCTTAAGGTACCCACCATCAAACCAATGGAATTGATGGTCGAGGCGTCGCCAAGGAGAATATTTGCCAATGCACACACATACCATATAAACAGTATAAGTGTCAACAGCGACCAGGAGACATACCTCAGTGCCGATGATCTTAGAATTAATCTTTGGCACCTCGAGATCACCGATCAGAGTTTTAGTATCCTTTTCCGTACTAGTTATTTCTCTGTTGTTTTTATAATGAGAATCTCAGTTACTCATTAGCGTACGAGAGTGGCGGAGCGATAATTTTCCTATCCGAAGAATACAGACATAGTAGACATTAAGCCAACTAATATGGAGGAACTTACGGAAGTGATAACGGCTGCGGAGTTCCACCCGGTCGAGTGTAACCTTCTGGTATACAGCAGTAGCAAGGGAACGATAAGATTATGCGACATGAGATCGGCGGCGCTGTGCGATCATCATAGTAAAATATTCGAGGAGCCCGAAGATCCGACGAACAGAAGCTTCTTCTCCGAAATAATATCGAGTATAAGCGATGTTAAATTGAGCAATTCGGGCAGATACATGATCAGCAGGGATTACCTCAGTGTCAAAGTCTGGGACTTGCACATGGAAACAAAACCGATTGAGTGTTATCCGGTCGGTACACTTGCCACGTTATAATTCGACGTTCTTCCTAATTCGTTTTTATCGATTCACTAACGTGATCCTTTTCAATTCTTCTCCGCAGGTGCACGAATATCTGAGGTCGAAGTTGTGCTCATTGTATGAGAACGATTGTATTTTTGATAAATTCGAGTGCTGCTGGAGCGGCAACGACTCGGCGATCATGACGGGATCTTACAACAATTTCTTCCGTGTCTTCGATCGCGGCACAAAGCGCGATCTGACACTAGAGGCTGCGCGCGACATCGCCAAGCCGAAAACTCTTCTGAAGCCGCGAAAAGTGTGCACCGGCGGTAAACGCAAGAAAGATGAGATCAGTGTCGATTGTCTGGACTTTAATAAGAAAATACTGCATACCGCATGGCATCCATCGGAGAACGTAGTAGCCGTTGCCGCTACGAACAATCTCTTCCTGTTTCAGGACAAGCTCTAGCACATTTGCGTGCAGGTCAGTGATAGAATTTGTTCCGACGATTCCATCGAGACAATCTCGTTGCGGAAACTCAAACAACCTGCTTTATCGTTTTTCCTTCTCTTTCGGCAGATAATACAACGCTACATACTGACGTGAGCGTGGCGCTTGGAGCTGAGTTAAAGCAGCCGGTGGAGCAACGAGTGTCTGAAGTACGACTTTCGCGGACGAAAGTCAGCTGTGCGAAGTGCCGACAGTTGACCGACCAAGAACCGGAGTACGTAGAGCACCGTCCACGCGCGCGCGCGCGCGAGAGCCCCGCCCGCCCGCCTCCCCTGTCTGCATTATTTTCTCCGCCCTCGTCCCTTGTATGTTTTTTCTCTTTCCGTAAACGAGACGGTCGTAGCCGCGCCGCAGATATATTTTTTTTTCTTTTTTTTTTTATTCATTTAAATGAGCGATCAGTGGAATTGATCGATGAACTAGCAGCTATTCCAAAACGATTCGAATACCCTCCCGCACTTCAGAGCTGAGAAAAAAACGAAAGGAAAGGAAAAAAAAAAAACAAGTAACAAAAGACTCGAAGCTCTCCGCTAATTTATATATAAAATAACTAGATGCATAGTGAAATTTGAAGAAGAAAAGAAAAAGAAACAAATCGCGATGGGATAGCTAGCTCCTAACTTTAAGGCGACGCGCGCGCGCACCAAGCTTGCACGGAATCAATTAAACGAAAACAGAACAAAGCAAACAAAAGAATAATAATAACAAAAGTAAAAGGAAAAAAAAACCAAGTTACCCGCCGGCATACATTCGTACGTGAATGCACGCGATGTAGGACACACATACACACGGGATCATCATCAATGTAAAGCTCACTAGACTCGCGAACGATCCTTGAGTTTTTATACACGAAAAAAAAAATCGCAATTATTAATGTCCCAATCGAATCAAGCGAAACGAAGTTTCGCAAGCGGCGTACTTTTCGACATCCGATCCTGTGGCAAAACGTTGTTTATTTTTCTCTTGTTCGGAACCCTCGGCGTTTTATGATTTTCCTTCCACGGAGATTTTGCTCTCACACTTACGCGCGAAAACAATTGAACGATTATCGACTACTTTCCACAGTTTAACCTAGTGCGAAATTCTTCATTGAACAATATATAAAGAAAAAAAAAGAAAAAAACAAATTTGTTGTCAAGCTTATAGGGCCTACATTTGCTCATTTTTATTTTCATAATAAAAATACACGTCATCATGAAGGAGACGTTAACGATCTTTTGTGTGCCTCGAACCCACCCACGCCCCGTCGATCAACTCCGAACAGCCGAATAATCACGAATTTCTCGAGCACGCCGGAGGTCAGCCGTCATTTCGTTAATTACGCTCGTTGAATGAAAAATTTTACGACGCAAGCGCTAGAGAGAAAAGTAAGATCGTTGACTCGATAGCGAACCCGATAAAGATCATGAAAAAAAACAAAAATTCAGGCGATGCAGCTTCCTCTGGAAAACGAGTAGACCGCAGAATCGATTTATCGCCCACTCGAAAAAACAGACAAACTCAACTCCATGCGTGAGCTGTAATTTTTTTATCGCAAACAATATACGATCATTGAAAAATTCGACAATTTTTCTTCGCTAATCTCAGCCTGTTCTATACCGAATTGATCCTATAGGGTTCGTCGTCTGCGTCGTTAGTCGGGAACGGCGTAGGTCCGTTTCGCACGTGTGCCCCAATAGTCGGCGACTCGAGTCCTGCCGCAGGATTATCGATTGATTCGCGCACACACATTGCGCGCCGGTTTCGCCAGTGTGTTGCGCGACGATGTTGGCTCCGCCGGCCTTCGTAACTCCCTGAACGTCCCGGCACCGAACTCGCCGCCGCATTACAATATACATTTCGCATTGTCGTCTCGTTCCTCGGTTACACACGCGTTTACGCTCAGGGTGAATCTCGAATCTCTTTCCAATCCGCTACCGTCCAACTGCCGCGCTCCGTTCCAAAGCCGAGAAAACTTATTCACACAAACTTACACGAGAAGAACTCGGCGTGACTGCGAAAAAAAAACGGGGGAGGGGAAGAAAAAGAGAAAGAAGAAAAAGATGAAAAGAAATTGATTCCAAGGCCTCTTCTCGAGCGCGAACTGTCGATGTGTATTTGTGTCCCCGTCGCGATTACAATGTGCGAAGCAAACAAGAGATCTGCGTTATGTACCCGTGTTGCGAATATAATCTAGAATAAACCGCGCGACGATGTCCCGACCTCGTTTGCCGCATTGTCAACGGAACTAAGAGAATTTATTCACGCCGCGATCGCGACGAACCGAATATTTGCGATACAAGCTTCTTCGTTTTTTTTAAATTCACTTTGTCCTGAATAAAAAAAACCAGGCCGACGCATTCCACGATGAATATCGGAAGGAAAATAATGTTTGAATATTAAATGATAAACGGGTCTCCTGAGAATAGACGCGACTCAGCGTTAGAACTGTGGCTTCACTACGTGCACGTTAACCCTGCACTCTTCACTCCTGTTTTGAGAAATTTATGAGTCTCTCGACGATTCGCAATCTCGGTGTGAAAGTCGCCTCCGGACTAATAAACTTAAACTGTAACGATTACCGCGTGCGCTCAAACTTTGGGGTACCCTTCGAGAATTGTATGCGGATTCGCCGTCCACCTCGGCCAAACATTATTGCGAACGGCCTCAATCGCACATTCCGATTAGCATGAGATTGTCGTAACGCGAGAGAAAACATCCCGATATCGTGGCCCGTTTGAGCCAACAGAGCAAAGACACTGCGGCATAGATGTGAAAATCAGTCGGACGGTGAGTGACCGTATACACGTTTTTGTTTTCATTTCACTTAATATCCCCTTTTTCTTGTAATTTGTAAAATTGTATGATCGACCGATTATTTCCGCAACAGCGATCGTTTGGCGAGACGTTCGGATTAAACTTTGTCACTCGTAGCCTCGTGAAACTTTCTCGATATTGCCGAGCGAAGAAAAAACTTGTTTGTGTGTAAAGTTTCACCTGCGAGCGATTCAATAAGGAAACTATCGGCTAGGTATTAAGAGCGTTAATTCAGTGGCGAGCACGTGTATGGATTTATAATGGATAAGAATTGGACTGCGGAGTAACGTCGAGGACACGGGCACGAGGAACGAACCGGCCCACCTTTGGATCTGATTTTAAACGAGCAACACAAAGATTCTGGTTATCGTGTTGTCAGGATCGAGTTGAAAATGAAATGGTTCGCATTATAATTCCGAGCGCGGATTTATTCATTTTCAAACACGATCGTATCTGTGTATGAATTACGTCGGTGACCGAGTGTCGTCGAATTGATTTTATTTTTTTCGCCTCGGAAAACGATCGCACTAACGTTTCCTGTTTACCTTGTTCTTGACGGATCATTAGCTTGGGAGCGAAACCTCGATTATTTGGCTCACACGAAGCCATGCACTATTGTGATAAACACGTGTTACTATTATACATTAGATAAAATCATGCTAGCAGTATTTTTGTTCCTCAATTTTCTTACTAATCCGAATGAAATATTATCACCGAAATCCCGATGTATCATTACAGTGTTGAAAAAGAACAAAAAAAACTAATTTATCACGCAAGCATCTATTAAACAAGGGAAACAAGCAGACACAAATAAATATAAAACTTGGTCGCAACAAGTAACGCGCAAGTCGCAAGGAAGAAGAAGACACTACTTTGTACAAGGCTTTGTAATAAAAACTGATGGAGCATAAGCGTATCTATATAAAAAGAAAAACAATTACTTGAAATAATATTTCATTGGCCGGCTGACGTTCTCGCGAATACGTCGACGAGGCTGTATTGTTTTCCGTACCTGACCTTGAAACATACCCGCAGAGAACTCGTTACCTGCCAGATGACAATTCGTCGATTTGAGAAGATGAAAATCGCGAGTTATTCGAGAAGTGTGAACTTTTAACTAATGGTTAAAGTTCTATTACCGGTTACTTTCTAGCATTATACCGGCGGAGAAGCTATTATAGATGGAAAAAAA
The DNA here is from genome assembly GCA_963924025.1 of Ischnus inquisitorius. Taxonomy (NCBI): domain Eukaryota; kingdom Metazoa; phylum Arthropoda; class Insecta; order Hymenoptera; family Ichneumonidae; genus Ischnus; species Ischnus inquisitorius. The sequence goes on along the minus strand of OZ001254.1, from coordinate 13,558,577 downwards.
CCATTCTATGCACGCCGGAGGTGTCGGCTCTTGTACATTGGATTCATCGGACGAATCATATTTTATATACATCTCGCACGTTGCAGCGTATTTGTCGAATTCTTACTCAGACTGCGTTTTATCATCACTTTACTGGCGTTTCAGACAAGCAAAAATAATTATGCGAAAACGTTACGAGAAGAGAAAACGTCGACTTTCCTCAAGCTTAGGTATAATACAAAGAAAAAAAAATTGAAAATAAATAACATAAAAAAAGAGCTTTAAATAACACCGGATCTGGTGTTATATAACATCGGACCGGTCGATCAGTTACCACTGCATACATAAAGTCAATTGCAACTATCATTCTCGTATCTTCAATAATCCGTATAATTCCGTTTTCCAAAGTTATGAGAGAAGTCTCAAGTTCACGACTTGTGATTATCCCGAATACCGAAGAAAAGCGTTACGCTGCTCTTGGATGTACGATATATTTTGAAGTTTCTTTTTGTTCTTAAAGAATGATAATCGAAAATCCATGGCGATGTTCAAGGCTTAACCACCGGCTCGAAGGAGATCGACGAACTTATGACAAAACGTAAATTTGAATAATAAAAGGACAAATCGAAATGGAACGCCATTGAATTTTTGTGTTCTTTGATTCCCCCCGCCGAACGGGATTGTGGTTGTAAACGCGGTGCAAATGAGTTTTCGCTCGTGAAGTCGTAACTAACGAGCAGACTTCGCAGGAAGCACGTTGTCATTGCAAATACCTTTGATTATCCACATGCGAGCGTTTCGAATAATAATATCCAGCGATTATACGGCTCGAAATGCACAATTATACATATCGCGCCCGCCCCCGCGCAACGAAGTTGTACTTCGGCGACATGCAACGGTGAAGTCCCTCGGCCGCGATTCGGGTAGTTTGATTCTTTAACGAAATACCCGCGCCGCGAGACCCGCGATGTGAAAGTTTGTCGTTTTAAAACGACGAAGCGTACACCCACAGCAACATTGACGGTGAATTTGGTACAACGATAACGATAACGCCGCTTCGTAATCCCGCGACTCGAATCGACGATCGTGCACTTACCCCCCGCGGTGCATAACACACGTAACACGCGTAAGGCGCGCATATCACGGTTCGTGACATCAGCTGCTCGCGGCACACGCAACCGCTGCTGCCACCCATGTGTCCAACGGTAATTCGCGTCAAACACATTTTTATAGGTTACACAAGAGACAGTGACCGTTTTCAAATCAGGATGTGAAGCAGCAAGTTTTTTTAATTTTTTTTTTTTCGTCACAACGGAGAGGCTTTATTCGCGCTCGAGTGTCGGTGAGAGTGCGTCGCCGTTGGAGGTGAGTGAAAGAACCACGAGAATCGCCGAGGGCCGTTGTCGCATCCGGAATCGCGAGTCGCTGCAGCAGTTATTGACAAACGTCTCGGAGACGCAGCTCGACGTGTCGATGACGATTTCTCGATTCTCATTACCGATGATCCCTTCGGTCAAAGCGTAGACGATGAAAAAAAAAACAATCACGAAGCTCGCCGGAATAATTTAAAAATCTACGCATCATCGTTACGTGGCTTCGGACTCGAACCTATCGAATTGTTCGTGGTTCCTCGCGTTACTCGAATCGAACTCGATGAAGCGCGGAAAGTTGTTTTTCTCGTCGAAACATCGTCTTTCAAATTTTCGTCGCGGATGCAATACGATTCAATTACGATTAGATTTCGATCGACAATCGCGATAATTCTGCCGGCTGATAATGCGACATTCAAAGGTCGTCGAGAGATCTCATCGCGAAACGATGAGAAAAGCTTAGCAGAGATTTCAATGACATTGTACGAAATAAAAGTGAACGTTCTTTGCAGCAATCTCCCTGGGATCTGCGTCCGTCTTGGTATGCGGCGACGAGAAACGATACGAAAACGAATATAAAGCCGCGACTTGTCTTTGATATCGGAGCAAGAAGAAATCTTCAGAAAAAACAATGGACGTAACGCTGCAGGAAAAAATTTTGGGCTTCGCCGATGTGGTGATGAGGGTTCCGCCGTTGTTCATCATCGACGAGTTGCTCAGAATAGGAGTCGGCTCGTCCGGCGACGCTGCGACTTTCAACGGAACGTCGAATTGCACCAGAGCGGTCATGAACGACTCGGCGGGAGATTCCATCGCCACTTACATGACTCAAGAGCCCTTTTTGATGCAACAACTCAATCTGGACCTTTACATCTATGAGACTTACTTCGTGACTGCGCTGACGTTCTTGGCTTGCTGCCTCGGTAAGTTCTGCGACGTTTTTCCAAATCAGAAATTGTTGGAAGATTTCGCCTCCTTATTAAAACAAGAAACACAATTTTGGCAGTGAAATGTTGTAAAAAAAAAATTTCCTGTCATTAAATTATTCAGTTTTCGATTAGCCAATTAACTAACAGTACAATACATATTTATATGAAAAACTGAAAAAAAATTTAAAAAACGTTAAAAAATAAATAAAAAACAAATTTGAAAATAACTTACATTTGTATAAAAACTATAATATAGTAGTATGTCGTATACAATATAATAAGATTGATATTGTATCATTAACGTTAATTATTAATTAATTGATTAAAGAACTGATTCTGAAAAAATACATGTGATTTAGAAAAGAACGATTTTGGTGTAATTAATATGTTTTTTTTCTAGGTTGCGCCTTGGCTCTGTGCGTGTTTGTGCTGTCGACGAGACACCTCATAGTCGTCTATCTGTACCTGATATCGATAGGAGTGATATTCGTGTCGTATTGGTCCAACGTCAGTACGGTCAAAGCCATAATACATTTTCTCAACGTGCATGGTAGTCCGCCGAGTATATTGGACGACATACTGAGTCTGAATTTGACGCCGCTCATGAGTTACGGGCCCGGATTTCTCATCATTCAGAACTACATACTGCAATGCCTGTTGGCCAGTATATTCTGCTACATACATCTAGCGCCGACGTACGCGATTGTGCAGACTCTGCTGGTGCTGAGTTTCCTCGCGCCTTCCATACTCGGAATTCCTCCGGTGCCGGTGAGAAATCGATCGATGCGAATGCGAAGAAAAATTAATGAAAGAACCGCAAAAATTCGTTGTCTAACGGAACATGTTTCTCTTTTCATTTCAGACGACGATACTCCATCACGCACCGGTATTCGCGACTCTTCTTCCACTGGCGATGAGCAAATTCGTGTTATGGTACAACAGCATGGAGATGCTGATGACGTTGCACGCGGGCTACACGCACGCGAAGAATTTCATAAGCAATTACGGCCTCTCGGCTCTCGCGGAGACCGAGTGGAGCCGTTTGAACGTTCCCAGCGTGCTTCGAACCTTCTGGATACTTCGAGTCGGCGAACAAGTCGTTCAGATACTCGGCAACAATTATAGCGAGGACACGTTCAGTTATTACGTTATGATAAGAACGCTCTTGGTAAACGGTTGCGAGACGCTGACAGCGCTTTTGGGAATGACTAGTATAATATCTTACATATGCCATTACATAGCTTGTTTCTCGCAGTGGGTACTGCTCACCGAGGACGAGGACGAGAAGAGCATCGGCACAGTGTCGGCCGTGTTGTTTTACATACTGGCACTGCAGACCGGTCTCACGAGTCTCGATCGCGAGAAGCGTCTCGTACGTTTGTGTCGCAACTTCTGTCTTCTCTTTACCGCCGTACTTCACTTCGTTCACAACATCGTCAATCCGTTGTTGATGTCTTTGAGCGCTTCCCACAATCCGGCTCTTCACAGACACATACGCGCTCTCGCGGTTTGCGCTGTTCTCATTATATTTCCGGTCTCCCTTCTCGTCTTCCTGTGGTCGCACTTTACGATAAGCACCTGGCTACTGGCCGTCTCGGTATTCAGTGTCGAGGTGATCGTCAAAGTTTGCGTCTCGCTCGCGATCTATTCGTTGTTCCTGTTCGACGCTTATCGCAGCGTTTTTTGGGAACAGCTCGACGATTGCGTTTATATGATACGCTCTTTCGGCAATACGGTCGAATTCTCGTTCGGCATCGTGCTGTTCTTCAATGGCTTCTGGATACTGGTTTTCGAGTCCGGCGGTGCGATAAGGGCCATAATGATGTGCATACACGCGTACTTCAATATATGGTGCGAGGCCAAGGCCGGCTGGAGCGTATTCATGAAGCGTCGCACGGCCGTCAACAAAATCAATTCTCTTCCGGAGGCACGTGTCGAACAGTTACGCATGCTCGACGACGTTTGCGCCATTTGCTATCAGGAAATGCGTAGCGCAAAGGTCACCACGTGTAATCATTATTTTCACGGTGTTTGCTTGAGAAAATGGCTCTACATACAGGATCGCTGTCCTCTTTGTCACGATATATTGTACAAAGTACCGGAGAATCAAGCGGGCTGTAATGAGAATGAACCCGCCGGTGCGCCGGAGGCGAGACACGGTACCGGTCAACCGATCGTACCGGTTGCTCTCGAGCCTCAGAGATGAAACGAAAATCGCGGCGCCCCGGTAGCACAGCTCCTCGTGCGTAATCGATCCAATCGGAGAATGAAAAATATACGAAAGAAAAACAAAGCCAAAATCCCATCGTCAGTTTGCAAGCTCAGCAAAGTACTTACCGTGCAACAACTCTCCCGTCGAACCTCCGAACTTCCGAGACAGATCAGCGAGATAATTGGATTTTTCGAAAATTACCCAGCAGAGAAATCTCCGTAGATTTCAAGTGGAACAATGTGATATTTATCTTTATACTATAATAACTTTAGTAAATTGTTTCGTTTTTATTTTTATTTCTTTATTTTTTTTTCTTCAAACATTCCCATCTCCGAGAGATAGTTCCGAACGTATCCGTCGTGCAACTTGCCAGACACTGTTTTGTGGACGTTGGCTTCGAGAATTTCGCGGCCGATGCACGCATAGACGAGCGATTCAAACCACCGAAAAAAAACTGATTATACACTCAATCGAATATGAGTCTCCGTTTGTCGAACGAAGATAATTGTATTCCATTATCAAGTTAGAAAATTCGCTGACAATCGATTCAATTATCACGGGAAAATTGTTGTCTCGATCGAATCCGACCTCAGAAATCCAATTAGTGCCAATTTAGCCACTGCGTTTTCGAATGAGTCTGGAGGTTTTTTTTTACATAGTTTATCGAAAAATATAAGTCGGATTTCGGATCACAAACAAAAATATAATTGGGTCGTAAAAAAGAAATTTCGCAAGCCATGTGTGAATCTAATTTACTTTTTTTTTGAAGCGGTTTCCCACTTGATAATTAAAAAATCATTGATACCGATCGACTAAGCGATCGGGAGACGGGACAGCGTTTCGTTGCTTGAAATCACTATTTAGACAATAATCGAGACATTGAACATTAGGGAATGGCAAAGTCGGGTATGAGACGTTCGGTTAATCGTTTTGTAATAAAAATATGAATAATGAAATTCTCATGAAGACAATTATCGAATTATTGTAATACCAAGAGCGTCCTGTCCGGTTCGCGTTTCCGTAATGTACGCGTGTACAATTCACACCATTGGCTGCAGAATTAATTGCGATCTCTGTGAGCCATCAGAAATTGTATATCGCTTTATATATACACACCGCGCTCCTTAACGCATGTACACATCGACTGGATAATGAATCCCACTGAAGATACTTTTGCATTTCCGGAATACGAAAAAAAAAAAGAAAAATCTATACGTGTACATATAAAAATAGTTCCACGCTAAGCTGGTTGATTGCGTCGAAGATAATCAGTACATATCTATTATAAAGGCGCGCAATATCCGTTCAAAAAAAATCGACAGAGAAGCGAGAAAAGAAGACCAATAGGCATCCGTAAAACGACGAACATAATTAATTATATTAGGAACAATATTCCAATTATTGTAAAATCTTCCGATATTCCGAGAAAAAAAAAAATTTGCACGGCTTGCATTGTAAATTTCTTCGATTTTTTTTTTCATATTTATCGGATGTAACGCTGGCGACACTTAGAACATTAATCACAAATATACCTCTATTTAAGATAAATATCGAAAATTTCATTGCCTTTTGTTTCAACTTTTTAGTTTTTATAGAGGTAACAAAAAAGAGGTCAGCGTGCCCGGCGTAGTTCAGAGCGTTGTTCCTTAGATGATTTATATTTATTTAAAAAAATGTAATTCCCGATGGCGAGCGAGACGTGGATGCGCAGCGTGCCGAGCGTCGATTTCTCGGACGAAGATGTACCGAAAATCATTGGTTATCGTTATGCGACCCACGCCGACATACTGCGAATTTGCGAAATGATGCGAAGCGAAACTTACGATTTGTTCGGTGACGTTGAAGTCGGAAGAGTTTTGTAAGTTGAAACGTTCAATTTCCTTTTGCAATCGTGTAATAATTTTTTTTATTAATTGGTCGTTTTCTTTTTGTTTTTCTATCGATCTTTACAGCGAAAAGGCTTGCGTATCGCTGGTGCAAATCAACGAGGAGCAGGAAGTCATATCGAACGTCTGTCTGTGCAATTTTCCGAACGTCCCGTCGGTACCGGCGCACGATTGGCTCTCTTGGATTACGATGCATTATGGGTTAGAAGCTTCGACTGGACGAGCCCTCGGCGGCGTGGAATTTATTTCACTGAATAATTCATTCGACGATCGAAACAGACTGCCCGGTATAATGGAGAGAAACACGTTGTTTATTCATCTACTGGTCTGGGACGAGCGATACAACGAGACGTTCTTCAAAGCGCTCCTCGGCGGAATTTTCACGATGACTTCGTACTGCCTTCACGTTATAATGGTGATACCACCGGGTTTGGAAACCGATGTAGGCACGTTCGAGAGAGATATGACGAGAATCATTCCGCGGAGCGAAAAAAACGGGGATAGAGCGCAAAATCTCTGTCTCAGTCTGCGACATCGACACAGACCGAAGTTGAAGATACGTCGAGTAGTGTAAGCATCCTCAATCAGCAAATCTTTATCTCTGTAAATCTTTAGAGTCCTTGCAATATCCTCGATTTCTTCGTTGGCCCTTGAATTTTTTAATTCCCTTAAGATAGTCCGAGCGCTACAGCCCGAAAAGAATCTCGAAAACGTCCTAGAACGGTGCTTAATTTTTTTGCGCCCTGTTACTGGAGGCCACGATAACGTTTAACAGTCGAAAAACAAATTTTTCACGCCCAAGACAGAGAGGAAGACAACGACGATTTGATAGCGATAATAGACACCGAATCGAAACGCTTGCGGGAGGAATACGGCGATTTCTACATAAGCGAACTTGTGCGACACATCGAGGAGGGAACGCGACAATTGATCGTCGCGGAGAGCGAGGGTCTCGCCACGGGTGTTATGTCTCTCAACGCCATAGTCGACGTTGATCTGTTGAACGACAATTTCGAGCTTGGCCCTTACAAAGCTCTTCGGAAAAGGAACGCCGACGATCCGACGACTTCCGAATCGCCTTCCACGATTTTCGTCGTCAATAAAACCGCGAGCGAAGTTTTGTCAAGGGATCGCGACGAGAAACTCTTCGATCGAGCTTCGCGTCCGGAAACTTCGCCTGATGTAACAATTAATTTTCCCACGGCTCCAGAGAAACAATCCGGTGTCTCGGTGAACTTCGAGTCTCGACTGCGCCAAAGTATCTTCTCCGAAGCTATCACTCAACTACCGAGTATGAGAAATTCTGAACGAAATTTGAGTATTTTTTTCGTTTTTTCAAATTTGTTTATTTGTTTTTTCTCCATTTTGCTTCACTTTGCCTCATTTCGCAGCGACAACTTTGAGAACTTCGGTGTACAACGAGGAAGAGGAGGATCGCGGGCACGCTGTCGATGAGAATGCAGTGCAAAATCCGCGGTCGCCGTCTCCTCGGAGAGACTCGAACGCATTCGCTCTGGAGCTATTCAGCATGGATAAAAAATTCGACGACAGACACGGCCTGGATTATCTCGAGACTGCTTTCGAGTGTTTTCCGAATCTCGATTATTGCGTTATGCTTCTGCCGTCGACGCGGCCATTTTTTCCGTTCCTGGAAAATTTCGTCGTAAGTCATCGCGTTTCTTCTCGCATTGATTCTCGATGAGATTCACGAGTCTCGCCGGCACAGAGCGGGGTCGAGAATTGACGATTACGATTGTTTGCAGCGAGTACCGTTGCGTTTCGACAAAGATTTTCCGATGGTTCTGTACGTCGCGCATCGCGCAACGATTTTCGGTTTCCTAAAGTCGCGACAAGCCATCGCGTACGATCGGGAAAAGATCGAAACATTCTTGGAGGACATACCAACGAGACATATCGTTTTAGAGGATTTCGACGAAGCGATGGACTCGAAGAATAGCGAGAAAGAGTGTTACGTGTTCATGTGCGACAACAAACTTATAGGAATAGCTTTTCTCAGGTAAACGCCTCATACGGATAAAAGTCGTCAATATAATGAGGAAAAAAATTATATCACATATAATATTGAATTAAATTGATCATAAATATTAATTTAGGGGTCGATAATTCATATATTGGTAATTTTTTTATTTACGAAATGATTCAATTTAATAATTATTAAATAAGTTTAATATTCAACGTTGTTGGGATATTGACGACTTTTACCACGTATTCTGTGTCTCTAATAATACGAACAAGCCAAGGAGGGTTCGACGATTGCCGGAATTACGAAAGTAGACTCTCTACTATGTAGCCCGGAAGTCCGTATCGACGAATTGCGAATAATTTATAACGTTGAGGAATACGCATCGATGGAAAACACAACGAGGGACGCGCACGCCCGTTTGCTGCACTTTATTCTCGTGCCGATATTTTCCGTCTACCATAGATTCTTCTTTCGCGAATTGATGCGCCTGAGCGGCGCGACTGTGCTCTATTATCGTCTGTACGACAACGAGACCACGACTCTAGTGAGATAATAATCAGTAATTCCTAATTATTTTTATTAATGGCGCAGTTTTATTAATTTAACGAAAAAAGGGTAATTCACAGATTTGTTTTTTTTAAAGAAAGTGCGATAAAAATCATCCTCTTTTGCCAGATTAATAGAACTGTCCCCTTGAAAATTCGATCTAGGTAAAAAAAAAAATTTTACTGATAGAATCGAACGAGACCTCTGATAACGTGCCTCGACGCGATGATTCCGGTGAAATCTCGAACTCGGATTCACCTCCCATGGACGTTATCGAGCGAGACAGAAGATCGTTTGGGCAGCGAGAAATTTTCGTTGTTCATTACGACACCGAGATTCTCGATGATGCCGAAACGGGTTGTTAATGCGAAGGTCGTGGTCGTCGGAGCGTCGGATTGTGGGGTCGCGTTCGCGGAGTGTCTCGCTCTCGAGGGGTGAGAGTTTGTCTTGGAGTTGATTAAAAGAAAAAATAATGCGATAACATTTCCGTCACAGTTCTAGCATGAATATGGTGCACTTTACGAATCTCACGCTCGTTTCGCCGCACGGTCTACCGTTCGAGCAAAAGGGGACGATGAAACACTCGACGATGATTCCGTTCGGGGGCCGTTATTGCCACGCTTACAGGCAGGTTGTACCGAGCAGAGTATGGATTAACGTCGTTCACGGAACGGTCTCCAATATCAACAGGTCTTCGCCCCATTTAAAATAAAAACCTGCAATTGTGCAATTTTTTTCTACGAAGATTAAAAATTGACAGAAAGAACAAGTATGTTTCGGTGTGGGGAGTCGGAAATTTGAGCTACGATTATCTTGTCTTGACTTGTGGATTGCAATATCGATGCCCGCAGTTCGATCGGAACGGCAAAGAGACTGAAGACAAAGGGTAGATAATAATTTAGAAAATTTTAAATATTTTTTAAATAAAAATAAATAATAATATAATAACAGTTATTATTTCTAAATATTTTAAGAGTCGATAACGACAATTTGTTTTTATAGCGACATTTAAATTCGATTTAGACATCCGCGGTTCGGTCGGGAAATTAATCCCTCAAATTGTTTCTGCATCAACGATGACTTGGATGCGGCAAATTGTCTGTGGAGATTGAACGAACTGACGAATGAATTTACCGTCGAAAGTAAAATTAACCGGCAATGATCAATAAATCATTTTTTTTTCTCAATTCCACATTTTTTTCTCTGCAAATTTTTCTACAGAATCCATCGTAATTCACGGCCACAGTGTTGACTGTTATTGCACATTGAACACTCTACTATCGAGCGGCATCGAAGGATCGTGGATAACGCTGATCCAGCCGAGGATGGCAAAATGCGAAAAACGTTGTAATATTTTTTACGAGGACGAGGAGGTCGACGATGCAATCGCGAACGCGATTCAAGCGAGCGGCGTGAAAGTTAACGCCGAATGGGATTTGAAAGATTGGACACTCGAGGACGACGATGGTAATGGAAGTCGTAACGAACGTTTCAGTGTCATCAGGAGTCTTCGAATTGAATCTAAGAACAAAAGAAAAATAGTCGCTTGCGACGCGCTTATACATTTTGGAGAGAAGTCAATACCGATGAGAACGTTCATGGGTAATAAATAACATAATGAAAAACTTTCAAAAAAATGCATTAATTGGTAAATCGGTTTATCAATCAATAATAATAATGATTTCATTATTAATAATAATACAACAACATAACTGTATAATTCAGTCATTTATTATCAATTATTATTATTATTATACCATAATATTATTGATGGATTGAATACTGATTGACTGAATAATTCATCAATGAATCAATTTCCAAAAATCATTAGGAATAAAAAATAAATTAAATAAATCATTGTTAGCGAAAAAAAAATTGTGTTTATTTCCAGCGATCTCGCGCGCAGGTTTAGTCTTCGATGCTCGTTTGGTCATAGATCCGGACTACAGAACGAACGATCCATATGTTTTTGCTGCCGGTGCTTTCACGAAGTATTCGAGGAAGTATCACGCCGAAAATTGGCAACACAAGTACTACAATAACATCGAAGTTGGCGAGCGGGTATAATCCTTTAAAAAATCTCTGATTGATAATTGATAATAAGATGAAATTACCGTACGAAGCCGATAATCGGCGCATTTTTGGGATCAAAGCTTGCGAGGAGTTTGAAGCAAACGATCGGTTCGTCTCTGCACAACGAGGGTGAAAATTCTCGTCCGGAAGCAACGAAGAGCGAGACTCGAAAACACGCGAGCCTTCCGATGTTTCGTGCGCCCAAACTCGTCTACGGTCTACTTCCGGGCAATCTTCACTATCTTCACGCGCGAAAACCCGGAAAAAATGTTCCTCGCTCCATCGCCATCGCGCGCGGCACATACGTAATGAGATTAATAATCGTTCTCGCAATGCGTCATTTACGGGAGCTTGTTACAGACTTTTTTTTGCTTTTTTCTTTAGGGCGACGTTCTCATCACCGGAAGTGCTTCCTCCGATTTAGGCTATTTTCGCATACGTCTCAATCAGTACAGTAGAATCGAAACGATAACTTGTCTAAGCAAAACGGTAAGAAAACGCTGCGATTTATTTACGGGATTTCATTAACGAGGGAAGTTTGCGTTTACAACGAAGGCAAAATTAAAATCATTCTCCTCGCTATTCTGACTACTAATTTTTGTATTTTTGAAAAATTGTTACATTTTATTGCCGATTGGTGCCGGTTTCGGATAAAATAGACTACAGCTCCAAAAAATCGCGGGCAGTTTAACGTATGCATTTTTTTCGAGAGAAGTGCAATTTTCATGTGCAGTAATCATTAGGGAGAAAAAAATTATTTTCCGTTTTTTAGATGACTCAGTCCCCTTAATTCGATTAAACCTAATATCCATTTCCTCTTCTGCAAGGCATTCCGAGTTCAAGACATCGTAACGCTGTACGGAAAGCACGATTCTATGCTGAACAATTTGAAGCTGCGCTTTCAGGTATTTCGTACGAGTGAATAACGAAATTCCGACAAAAATCTAAAACAATCGTAACGACCATTAGAATTCGTTGGTGCCCGATCTGTACGCGTACTTCGCCGAGCCTTGGGCCGCGGCTCTCTTTCACGATAAATTCGACTGCCTGAGAGTGGAGAATAGAGCCGCTCTTCTTTCGAGAACGGTCTGAATTTTTTCCTACCTTCAATTCTAACGTTTCGATCCCGTAGTGAAAAATATTTCTCCGAATACGTCTGAAAAATCTCTAAAAGTCTCGAAAAACTAATTCGAAGAGTTCTTCGAGTTTCTGAAAGTTTTCGCACCTTCGACGGAAGTCAAAGATTTTTCTGAATCTAAATATCCCGAATTATTCTGAAAATCTCCGCTTAGAAAGAGAAAATCAGAAAAATCTTTTAAAAACTCTGAAAATCCCGGGTACAATTTTTTAGACAAAAAAGTCAGAGGAATATTTCCACTGCGCTCGCTTCAATTATATTTACAATCTTAGTAAATACAAGTATGAATAATAATAATAAATGTATATTTATACATTTATATTTTTATTTTTTTCAATTAATATTTGGTAGGGCTCGGATGATCGCTCTTTGATCGACGAAACAACCGCGGCTTTAATAAATTCGGATTGGAAAGCGGTGAGCGAGAGTAATTCGAATTGATCGCAAAGAGCCAAAAATTGAAAAATCGACTTATGTGCCCTCAGTTGAGTGAGAACGATCGTCGATACTTGGAGTCGAGATACGCGGGTTCGCCCTATCAAGAAGCTATTTTGAGCACGCTGATAAATTTCCTTCAAGCGGAGGAGGAGCTTCTTCCGATGTACTGCAATCCGCGCAAACTGCGACGCCGGTTGATGGAGGAAGTCGATTGAAAAGTTCCCTTTCTGAATAGCAAAGTTTGCTCGCCGCGATCGTTCGCCAATCGGAGCGGTAAGTCTTGCTCGCGGTACGGACGGGGGTGGATTTGATGAATCTAATAGCAGTTTCGACTGTGCATAGAGCGTATCGGTAATAGCACCGTGGATCGTTGTGCAGAGAAACCGCGAGGGGATTGACTAGACACGAGAAGTGGGAGGGCGGGTTTAAAAAATGAATGAGCGTACGGCGAAGGCGAATCGTCGCAACAACAATCGGCCGGCGTTGGTCTCGTCGCGTCGACGACTCGCGTATCGAAATAATCCCGACAAAGCAAAGGGAAGTATCCTAAGCGTGCGGAAAGCTAGCTCGGTTAGATCCGGCATGTTCGGCCGCGCGTATCGTCGCGTCATCGGTAAAAGGCTCGTATCATCGTTCGCTCACACGCGGCCGCGCTGCGACGCGAACTCGTCATCGGGCCGACTCGAACGAATCACAATTAATTATTCACGTTGCACGCTCTTGCTCCATCGGCGATTAAATGTCGTCATGTAAATAATTACACGTGAAGGAATTCATTAAAGAACTTTCGACGCGGCTGGAAACGCGAAAGCGCGATTATCGCGCGACCGACGGGGAATTTAGATGAAAAAGTTTTTTCGGGCTTTCATAGAAGCGGATAACCGGAAGCCGCGTAATGGGCGCAGGTCCCGTACGCGTGACGATGCCGCGACCGCGAGAAGCTATCGCCAACTTTGCTGAAAGTTGCCGAAGAAGAATTTCTCGTGACGAATTAAATCCCGGGCTCGCCGGGGGGGGTGGTCGCGCGGGCGACTTTGATGCGGAGAAACGAAAGCTCGGCTCGTCGGACGTTCGTGCTGAGGACGCGAGAACGCGATACTTTGCACCGTCGCACCCGTAATAAGCTTTCCAACGAACACATGATGCAGCTATGCAACATTCGTGTTGCGGAAAAATTTAACGCTGATACACAACATTCGCGCCGATGCGATGTTTAGTTTTATTAACTGAAACGCCGGATTGCGATGCGAATTTTTTTTTTGGGGAATTTTGATCAATTCTTGATAAGCTAAAAAAAATTGCGCATTTGGAAGGTCCTGAACAAAGATGTTATAAATAGATTAAAAAATAATAATAATAATAACAAATTAAGAAATAGTAATAATGTTTGTTTAATGAACAAACTAATTGTTTAACACATTACCCGGGAACATAACTTTACTTTCCAATTAAAATGATTAGCCAATTTTTCCGAATACGTATAATTTTTTTCAGAATTTTGTTTAACTAATAAAAATTGCGGCTTGTGCGATTTTCCGATGAGATATCGCCGAATCTCGGGTGATCGTTGAATTTATCAGTTGAAGCGATCACAAAAGTCATGCAAAATTGCTCGCGCTCTTGGATAGTACTTGGATGGGTGACCGCTTTGCCGCGCGCTGTGTACCGCATGAATTGTCGAGCGAGAGGGCAGCTTCTCTGAGACTTTGTTGTCTACGCTCAATTGAATACTTTCGTGTACACACCAGGATCATAAGAACACGATCGACTAAATCGTCGCGAGTTTTCCACAGTTTCCCCGTCTGCAAATGCGGTAAAGTGTAGTCAAGATAGTCGTAGACGCACCATGGAAGTTGGGTAGCTTAGCCGAGTACGGGTAGGCAGTGCCATCGAAGGAAAGGGTTGCGCGACGGCTTCGTAAAAACCCCCAAGGCCGCACGATAGTAGAAAAGCATTATTAGATCCCTCTCACGAATTTCCGTTTCCCGGCTCGTTTGTAACGCGACGCGTTCCCCGAAGTTTCACCGAACGGCTCTAAAATCGGCATTGAAAGTTCGCCAGCGTAAAAGATCCTTGTGAGTTATTAGCACGAAGAAGTGGACGAAGATGAGTCGAAAATTGGATACGATACACAAAGGACATTTGTACGAGTTAAAGGGAATGCCGGGCGGTATAAGCCGAGTAATATAATCGTGGGAGGTGGTGGGGTAATATGCATATAGAGGGTCGCGTAGGTGCGTGATTCCGCGGGTTTCCAGGACAGCGATTAGAGTGATTACCGTTAGGCAGCCGTTAGGTCGTGATGGAGGATCGCGCGGCTCGCGCTGTCCTGCGGCGAGGATGCCCGCGGCTCAACCCCGTCCACGGCCCGAGGGGCGCTCGGGGGGGGCAGGAGGTTAAAAGGGGTTCGTTCGCTACCGTTCGCGGGACTCCACCGACCGTGTTCACGTGACGCGATGTCACGTTACCTCGTCGCGACAGGTGTCGGTTCGCACAACCCCTTGTACCCTGCAGCCAAGAATCTACCCCTCGAGCTCGCGGCTTCCTCCTCACTCCGGACTTTACCCATCGCTTTAAACTTGCCGCTCTCTCTGTCGACGCGAGTCAAACGCTACATTGTTATTCATCATTGACATTCGTTTTTTCTTTCCTTCCTCTCACCCACTCGTTATAACAATAACGTACACGCGTACCGAGAAACGATTTTAGAAAAAAAAAAATGCGTTCGCGTTATCGAGTATCGAAGTTCGGACCTGCGAAAGTTCCGATATACCCGCTTATCATTCGGATGGAATTCGAAAGGGACGGGACAAAATGGAAATAGGATTTTCTCCCTTCTTGGCCCATTGTATAATTACGCCACATCGATGTATATTAAATATTACCGTATCGAGTGAGGACACGACGTAGAAACGTTTGGGCAGGCATAACGCTTTACCCAGTCCGAATAAGTGTAGTTTATGCCAGCTGCAGAGACTCCCAGAAGGTAATTACTGCGGCATTAGAACGCGTACTGGGCCCATGCGTCTCGTAATAGCTCGCAGGTGCGTGTGCCCGCGTGGGCGGAAGGCAGGAAGGCTCTCTCTTTCCTCCACACCGATTCTGTCGTTGATCCCGTTTGATCCTTGCGATCGCGATCGCCCTCGGGTACGCGTATTATGCCTGTGTCCTGCCTTCGGCCATAACCGTATCTTGGCTTTGCCATCCGCGCATGGGCTCTTTAATATTCAGTGATGCACGGCTTATCTACGATATTCGATGTCGCGAGGTAAAAATAAAAGGTAAAACAATAAAAAATACAACAACACATAATACACGCTCGACCGGCACAAATCTTATGAATATTGTAACGCATGCTGCGTCACGATCGATGCGTCGAGACCGGTCGCGCAGATTACGAAGACTCGCAGTCCCCGGTCACTGCAGATTGCCTTCATAGCTGGTGTTGCAAATTTATCCAAGTTTTATCCAATTACCAAATTAAGATCAGCGATCTCTATTTGCGGTTAAGCCTATTTTATTATTATTATTCTTTATAGTTTTGTAAAATTATTTATCCAAATAATCGTTTGAATCAATAAAAAACAATAGAAAAATATAATAATAATAAGAATAATAAGCATTTGTTTTTTATTTGATTTGATTTTTTTGTATTATTCTTCAATCCTTTGTAACCACAAATAGAGATCGATATCGTGGATTCGATAAAATGTTGAAGTGACGATATTGGGTGGTGAAATTGGTGGGACGGTCAGTTCTCGATGACCTCGCCACTCGAGGGGGAGTTACGTTTTTGCTTATCGCGGGGCGCGCGTTCGCGGCTTATCGTCGGGCCATGGGCGGTTTATAAGCGAGTCGCGTCTCGTTGGACGCGGGGCTATCTGCTATCAGAAAACTGTGTACCGATACTTGGCGTTATAGGTCAGATGCGCGCATGCCCCCGCAACGAGGGCGGACGCTCTATTCTCCACTCGGCCAATCCCACATGATGCCGAGCGAATAATTATTATAGCGAAGCGGTATAACATATCGCGGGTAGGTTTACGCTCGCGATATGAGGAAAAAGCATGACAGTGGTCACAGCCGCGGCGGCGCGTTATCGTCGCTCATACCGCATACGTGCCTTACGATAATCCCTACGAGTTCTGTACTGCTACTTCGCCTTTTCACTCGACGAGACGCGAATTTTTGGCGATAGAAAAAAAAATCGCCTCTCAAATAATTCACGACTTTGCTTTAAAAAAAAAATGCATCTTTGCATGTTTCGACGCAAATGTATCGCGTGAATTTCAAGCTATTTGAATAGCGTCGATAGTGTAAAGTAGTTATTAATAACACCAACGCTTAAATCGGAAAGAAGTGATTCAAGTCAAACCGTTTGGTTATTTCCTTATCGAGCCGATTACACGCGAGTTTTGAACTACGAGCCTTGCTCGCTGTGCCGGATGCGCCTCGAATGCCGCGGACCGATCTCTTTCGATGCCGATACGATTCGAAGATCGTCCGTCCGCGCGAAAACACAGTGACACCGACGATAAGAGTGCGCCGAGTAGATAAATCGCTGTTTCTTTGGATCGGAATACTTCGAAAAATGTCTGTCTTGCGAGATAGATAATTTTCATCGAAGACGATAAGTGAATGTCGCGATGCATGCAACCCATCAAAATCCTCATCAGGAAAGATCGGCTGCGGCATCGATCTGCAGCCCAAGCGCCGAGTACGCGATGGTTCCATCGTCATCGACATTTTCCGCGCTTCATCTTTTGAGGAATTACCGACTTTTCGGATCGAGCGCCGCTCCCGCGGTCGCTGCAGCGGCGGCGGCCGCCGCTGCCGCTGCCGCAGCTGCAGGTAATTTTTTTTTCATTGTTTTTTTACTTTCGAGGATTTCTTTTTTTAATTAGAAAAAATAATTTTTTTTTACAAATTGTGGAACGTGTTTGCAGATTTTGTCACGAATCCCCGGTACGAGCTGCTGTATCCACCGCATCAGTCGGCGACGATTCCTTGTTCGTATCGAGATTACGGCGTTGTTTCTGAGCATTACAAGCAAGATTCTACTCCCGTTTCGTCCTCGTCGACGCGACTCTTACACGCCGACGATTCCACGTCCTCGGCTTCTCCGCCTCCCGCACAACACGTCGCCGGTTCCTCCGCAACTGCGTCTCTCAATGCGGCACTAACGCTCTCAGCGAAATTGTTGCGACAACCAGCGTCGGCCGCTGCTACCCCCGGATCGAATTCCATCCTATCGTCCATTCAACAACCCCCCTTGATCAACGCGCCTCAACAATTCCCGGACTCGCCAAGCTTCGTCGGTTTGTCTTTCGGCTTTTTTTTATCATCTCGAGAATTGCCCGATGTTTTTTATTTTTGGAGCACGGCGATGTCGCAGCTCTTTTCGGAGCATATCTTGATTTTTTAAGCGGCTATGAGAATCCTAAAAATGTTAAATCTTTAAGAACTTTTTATTTTTTAATGTTTTTTTGGAGTCCGTTTTTTTTTTTTTGGAGCACGACAATGTCAGCTCTTTTTTGGAGCATTTCTTGTATCTTTAAAGCGCCCACTACAATAACAAATTGATTCAATCGTTCGAAATATAGATTTTTTTTTTCAATTTTTTTTGGAGTCCGTTTTTTTTTTTGGAGCACGACAATGTCAGCTCTTTTTGGAGCATTTCTTGTATTTTTTAAAGCGCCTACTACAATAACAAATTGATTCAATCATGCGTAATATAGATTTTTTTTCGGAGTATTTTTTTTGTTTTTTCGGAGTTTTTTTTTGTGTGTTTTTTCGGAGTTTTTTTTTGTTTTTTCGGAGCATTTTTCTGCTCTCAGGCATTTCTGGGGCGAATGTTTTTTTTGGAGCACAAGCCGCGGTAGCGCAGTAGGCAGCGCGTAAGTCTCATAATCTTAAGGTCGTGAGTTCGATCCTCACCCGCGGCATTATTTTTGGTATGTTTCCCCAGAATATGGATCGATCAATTATTTACATTATGAAAGAATGGAATTTGTATTCTCCGAAACTGTCAAATTCGTGCGTGTGTTCCACAGAGTCTGCAACCAATCGTCCGAGACGATTCTACGTCGCTGACGCTCCGGCGTTTTCGAACTGTCGATCAAGAAGACCCCGCAGCGAGAAACGACGTATCCCCGACGAGCAAAAGGACGACAAATATTACGAGAGAAGAAAACGAAATAATCAAGCGGCCAAGAAGTCGCGAGACGCACGAAAAATTCGTGAGGATCATGTGAGTTTTTTCAAACTCCGAAATCAATTTTTTTTACTCCGAAATTCAGTTCTCGATCCCAAACAAATTCTTTTTCACCCCGAGATCGATTTTTTTTAACTCCAAAATCTGTTTATTAATTCGTAATAATATTTTTTACGCCGTAATCAATGTTTTTACTCCGAAAACAATTTTTGTTTACTTTAAAATCAATTTTTTAAATCCGAAATCGATGTTTTACTCGAAAATCATCAGTGAATGATGAAAAAAACTGAGTTTCGATGAATGTAGCAAAATTCCAAGATAATCGAACGTTATGTTGCAGATCGCTTTGAGAGCGACAATGCTCGAGCACGAGAATGCTATTCTGAGAACGCAGATATTAACACTTCGCGAGGAAGCTCAGTCCCTTCGTCGGATGCTGATTGAGCAGCAGATGCCTAAAATACCGGCGCGATACGTGATGGATTGTTCGCGACCCGCCGCATCCTCGACACCGCAACCTTCCTCAATTCCGATCGAAACGACCTCGTCGCCTGTCCCGGACTCGTCGTCGGGCGGATCGCTTCGTTTCTCGCATCCGTCGTCGAAAGTGTCGACCACGTTGTTTCTCTGAAATCTTCATTTTCCACCTCGTGCTTGTCGTGACGTCTCGGGATTGCGCAAAATTTTCGCGAGCTTTGCAACGTGCACGCATAATAAAACGCGCGATTGTACCATTTTTTTGTCTCTATGTAAATAAAAGAAGAGAATTTCATATTTTGTATAAACGCGCGTTGTTCGTAAAATACGTCGATTGTTGATCGAAGGTAACCACAGAAACTATCCAACACGCTAAAGACATACATTTTATTTATCACATATAATGAAAATGGCAGTCCGTACATATTTACAATGAAAAGTGGTTGAAGCTTGTGTTGTCGTTACTTTTTTCTCTCTCGCTCGCTCTCTTTTTCTCTCTCTCTTTAACTTTGCACAAAAGTTCTTGCGATCTTACAAAACTAATGTACACCCATTCGTATGAACTACGACGGTTTGTCGCCCGGAGAATGTTCGTTTCGATCAGCACCGTATCGACTTCCGTGACAAGATTCGCCTCTGTTAACTAACAAATAAGATACAAGGAACATGGCCTGATATAACGTGGAGGAGAATTTTGGGGTCGATGCTGTCGAACAGTCGCAGACTGCGCGATTCGCGCGTCGAGATCCGCGCGCCGTTTACATCATTCTCGGTTCCGTCAACGAAAAGAATCTACCATCTCCACTATGCATCACGTATCTCTAAGAGTTTCTATACACACTGATTTTTTCTTTAATATTTATAACACGATACTAAACTATTCGTTTCGTTGCGAAGCGTCAGTCGCGAAGATTAAGTGCGACGGGGCGGCGAGAAGACGTTAATTTCTTTTCCTTCATCGTTCTCCCGGAAACAACGGCAATCGCTCCTACCGCGAGTGTCCGGATCTACACCCGTTCGAATATCTCTGCTTATTCTCTTCGAATTCAAAACGTGCGCCTTTTTGTGGAGAAAACCCGAGTCGTCGAAGTAAAAGGGTCCTAGAGAAATATTCAATCTAATCCGAGTATCTGTTACAAAATAGATGTGGATTTTTTGCCTTCTGGAGCCGCGAGTTATAAACTTGATATTCAAATCGTTAATCCTAACTTACGAACTACCGACGAGACAACGTTTGATGGATGAAAAAGAAATATGACGACAATAAAACGAAGGAAAGAACCCAAATTGAGTCGGCTAGGATTGCACAAATCGATCGAACGTTAACACATTGTTCCCACCGTTTTCTTATCGTTGTAAAAAGAAAACCGAACGAAACGAATGGAGCTTGTCGAGGAGAGGTCGATACTTCTTGCTCGTTAATGGGGATGAAATTTGTCTAGGAAAAATTGTGTTTTTCTTCCTATAACAGAGATTGTTGAAATGAGCGTTGCTAGTTAATGTCGAAATGAAACATTATTGTATTTCATGTCCCATACAAATACACTCTGAGGAGTAAACATGAGAACATTGTCCTTATCATATACAAGATCACACACTTTATTTTTAATCATACTTGAAAGCATTCTCGAGTTATAACGAAGGTCTATCGTCTCGCTTTTTGTTTTTTTTCCATTTTTTCTTCTCTTCGCCTCGTTATTTCCGGTTATTCTCGTGTCGGATAAAAATCACTTACATACCAGCCGGACTATAATTAGTAACAGCTATGTGTCTATAAACTCGTGAAAATAACTTTCTCGCAATTGATAATAATCATCGTTGGATTACATTCGTCGAGACACACATACGCAAGAGATATGCAAGGAAACATGGAGCAGTCTCAGTATACCCAATAACGTTTTTTTGTTTTTCTCTCTTCCTATTATTAGTGAGGACTAGCTTATGCTGTAAGGACTTGCATATGTATATTGTCTTGACAGGGTCCATATTATAACGCGCATTACAAATGTAGATATTTTTACGTTGTCTATATCGTGTAATCGTCGATCGATGGAATTGCGCTCGTATAGATACATATATGTGTATATATGTTTGTCTTTTATTCGAGCTTTCATTTTGTTTCAAATTTGCCTACATCACATCATCGTTTATTCAACATCAATCAGATCTGCGTGGTTCCGTGAGATTCTAATGAACTATCGCGTTACATAATAAAGCATATCGCCTTCCGCGCCTCGTCCCTCATCGAATCCTGGCCCTAAATTGAACAATCGTCGATCCACATCGAAGTCACGGGCGTTTTGGCTCGCACGAAACGAAAGAAAAAAAAACTTTCCAATGACGAGGGAATAACGAAAGACTCTGTTGTTCTGTTTTTTTTTATCATGCAAAATCGGAGGACTCTTTCAATGCGACTATTGACGCTTAAATGCTAAACTTAAGTAATATGTACACCGGGGTCTGTCCCTTCGTAAGGCAAAAATCTAAATTTATCGATTAACCCTATTATTGCATATTTTTACGTTTTTCTCTTTTTTTTTCCATTCTTCTTTTATTCTCATTAAAAATGTATGTACGCTTTATCCAACGCGCAACACTGCGCACTGAAATGTTTCACGAGGAACATTGATTCACGCTGAGCTGCTAAATCTCAGGGCTAATCTCGCGCCTCTCTTGGCTATCGACGCTTCGAACATTATTCTTCTTCGTTCTTGCAAATACTCCAACAGCGCGAATTTCCGCGTGAGTATTTTCGTTGTTGAATGTAAAAGCACGTCGAATTGCGAAGATCCGCGGACAATAAACGGGCGAAATTGTGACTATTTGATTTTCCACAAACGCAAACATAGACGCGCCGGTATTATTTTCATCGACAAACGGTGCAACGAAGCCCCCTCTTCGGTGCTCGCGATACATAGCGAATTTGTTTGCCCGCCGAATCGATCGGATATTCTTTTTTTGTCTCTTCGTCGCTTTGTCAATGTGTCGCGTCGCATCGAATATAAATCATGAAGGAATCTGCCACGCGCGTCGAAAATAGTTTACGGCGTGCGTTCAATCATTGAAAAAAATACTGTAATAACAAGGAGCGGCTGTTTGACGCTCGTATCGTCGCTTCGGATAATAGGTTTAATCAATAGACATAACTCATTTGCCTTTTGTAGCTCGAATAGCGTTGCAAATGTCGATCCACGGATGACCGTAGGAACTGCAGATTTCACAGACGTTCGTCGAGCTCGATGATGGTTGACTAGTTAGGTGGCCAGGTGTACTGGGCGAGGACGAACCTTCCCTCTTGAATTTGCACGACGTAGACGAGAGATGGAGAAAGTCAACCGAGGAAGGTAACGAGGCCGGACCCCGGATTTTGTGAGATGCTGGTAGCGTTGCGGAGTTATACGATGAGCTTAGCGAAGGCATTATCGATGGTGAGCGGTCGAGCGATGGTGATTTCGGGGCCAATATCGACCGGCCGGTGGGAGATGATAGGCGCAAACACCGCAGAAGGTTGAGTCAATCATTGAGCAAACCCTGAGAAACGTTGATTAGCTGTTCTTTAAGCACGCGGAAGGACGGTCGTACTTCCGGTCCGTGGGCCCAGCATTTTTTCATCACCTGCGTGGAAAAAAGATCGTGAAATTATCGAGAAAGTCGGAAAGATAAAAAAAAAATCGGTCAATCGCGGCGATGTTACGAACCTCGTAAACTTCCTTGAAACAAGCCTTGGGTCTCTCTAGTATAATTCCACGCTGTACTCGCTCGACGACCTCGGTGTTCTTTAGACGACCATAGGGCATCTTCCCGCAAGTAAAAACCTCCCACATGAGCACACCGTAAGCCCACACATCGGATTTCGAGCTGAATCGCGTGTAATTCAGTACTTCGGGCGGTGCCCACTTGATAGGAAATTTGGTGCCGCCGCTGCTCGTATATTGATCGTCCAGGACGTACCTACGAAGGGCAAATATTATTAGAGCGTATATCCGCATGCTATCCCGGCCGAAATAGGATGTGTGTAAGCGCATTAATTAAAACGCTTGTTGCGGCTCATTTGATTTACCTGGCCAGACCGAAATCCGCTACTTTAACTACATTCTCGGAGCCAACCAGACAGTTGCGAGCCGCGAGATCTCTGTGGATGTAGTTGTGTCTCTCCAGATATGCCATACCCTTGCAGACCTGCGACAACGGACGATCGATGAATAATTCGTTCAACCTCCGGGGATTCCCGATGAGATTCGAGTGACAAATTTGTTTTACCTGTATGCACATGTCCAAAAGAAGGCCCACGTTGGCGCCGAGGGAAGCTTCGTGACGACGCAGATAGTTCAGTAAAGAACCGTGTCGCATGTATTCGGTGACTATGTATATCGGTCTGTCTTTACTGCAAACTCCATACAGTTGGACTAGGTTTTGGTGCTGCAGCTTTCTAATCAAACAGTTGAGAAACACAGTATTTTTCGGTATCTTCGAGAAAATTCGGAAATCGTTCAATCATTCGACGACATTGAAATCGTCGGCTCGCGTGACAATTCGAAACTTTACTCACGTCATAACTTTAGCTTCTTCGATGAAATCGTCCTCGGACATTGTTC
Organism: Ischnus inquisitorius; assembly: GCA_963924025.1. Taxonomy (NCBI): domain Eukaryota; kingdom Metazoa; phylum Arthropoda; class Insecta; order Hymenoptera; family Ichneumonidae; genus Ischnus; species Ischnus inquisitorius. Next base: position 13,534,736 of record OZ001254.1, on the reverse strand, counting down.
CTTCCTTCATCATTTTCACGGCTACGTCGATGGAGCCTCTCCATTTCCCTCGTCGCACGACACCGAATTGTCCGGAACCGAGTTCTTCCAACAGATGAAGCTCTGCCGGGTCTATCTCCCATTTATCTGCGAATTTTCAGTCATACCCGTTTATTGAGAAGCCGGAATAGGAACGAATTTTATTTCACCGTTGTGACATCGTAATGTGCACTTCTTTTTCTTGGACGGAGCTCAAAAGCGGTTATTACTAACCGTGACTGAGACCCGCGGTGGGTGGTACGGGACGATCGCAGGGACTCGTCTTGAGTCTACTCGCGAGACCTCCGCTATTGTGCCTGTGATAATTCACGAGATCCGGTATGGAGCCACAGCAATGCTTTTCCGACAGATAAAATTCCCCTCGTGTGTTCTGCTTGATGTGGTAGTGCTTCACGTGAGGATGCGGTCTGATGAGTAGAAGAAATGGTTTTAATAAAACACAATAACCAATTCAACAGATACTGTTGAAAGACAAGAAGTTTTTTTGCATAAACATGTACACTAAATTTAATGTACACTGGTCATGAAAATTAAATGTATTTCTGTACAGTAAGAACAAAGCAAACCTTTGAATTTAAGCTACTTTTATAGTAGATTTGAAGTTTTTGATAGAACAGTAAATTGAATTAAGGTAGTTCGAGCGGTTTGCGGAAATGCGAGATTCACAGAGACTTTTGAGCGTTTCCGATTGGAATTATGTGACAAAAATCTAGCGTATGGAAGATGTTCGAGAGATCAATTTTTCGTAGTAACAATTCTGAAAAGTTATTAACAAATTGATTTAAATCACCTTGTTTATCAAATTACCCGGCACACGAAATTTTTTTCTGGTGAAAATAATTTGTACATTTTTCTGAATATGTATGAATTTTTTCCTGACTTTGAACATTTTCCATATGCTCGATTCTTTCATATTTTCATCCCATTGGGAAGCGTTCGAAATTTAATCCGAATGCTCTCGGAATCTTGCATTTTCTCAGACTATTCCGCTCGGATTACTTTAAATGTATAATCTTATGTATGGAAAACTATAGGATAAAATTTTCGGCACGAAACGCCGAGACGAATTGATAGTTTTGTGGCGACCGCGGCTTACGGAGATACTTACACTTTAGTGTAGAGCGATAGAGTGTAGAGACCTTTGGTCGACGAATTGCGAACCACGAAACAGCCCTCCTTGTCTTCCTGTTTGAGGAGCGACTCGGCTCGTTGTCGAGACATGTCGCCCACGTACCATCTGCAAAAATAAGATAAAAAAGCGCGTCAATCCGGTGAGCTCTCGTTCTTGGTCGGATAATAAAAAAAGATCGGAAAGGTTACGGGGTCGAAAAGGAGAATGCACAAATCTCTCGCGAGTGCTTGTGACGTCGCGAACGTATTTGACGCGACGGTGTCTCGACGCAAAGTCTTTAAAAAAAGATTTTTTTTTCTATTTCTTTCCTATATCTCAGTAACGAAACGTCGGATCGAATTTTGGATGCCAGTTTCATAATACAATTTCGGGCCAATCTTTCGGAAGGGCCGACTTACGAATGAATTCGTTCAGTCGTTTTTGAGAAATCGGTGTCTAAACTTATGTATTGTATTCTTTTTAGAAAAAATGAACAGTACTTCTTGCTCTTAAAAATCAGTTTTCACAAAAAATGTGTAAACAATCAATAACTTTTTTTATAGAGCTAAATTTCTTTCGCATCTCCGACATAATGCAACGGCACGAAACCATTTCGCATCGCGATAGGCGGCGGCGAAAATCGAACGAATTTCGTTGATGTCGCGGCTCACGGTTGAAGTTTGACGATTTCTCGTCGACGTTCGGGGTGGCCAATGATTAATGCAGCCGAACGATTTTGGGATGAAACGAGGAGTAACGGGGCGCGCCGCTCGGTGGTCGAATTGCCATCCGAACGGGGAGGGATTGGACCACCGTCGAGCCTGGGAAATTCGAAACCTCGCACGGTCGCTCGATAAACGGTGGCTACTAATAAAGGCAACGGGCCGTCCGTTTTGCTCGCGCGGGCGATCGCACGCGTGAATCATTCCTCGGATATTCAAGCCTGGCCGAAGGACCGACGTCGCGTATCAAACGACGATCTGGTGAACGATATATGAGAAACGAATTCACCAGGAGGAGGGGATATTGGCACGTACATTTGCGAAAAATCGATGTCTCACGAATCTTTCCTTTTAAAAAACAGAAAAAAAGAACAAATATTATTTTTGTTTTATAACTTTCAAAATTTTCCGATAATAAGCAAATGTGAAAAAATTGTTTTACCATTACCAATGTCTCGCTTGAATGTTCCAAATTCGCTGTTGAGTTTCTCACAGGGGTGAAATCAATTAATCGAGCCGATTTTCGTTCTACGTTTGCATAAAATTCAATTTAGGCGACCGTGCCAGTAACGGCCGGCTATTGGAATAAATGTGAGTAAGAAAAGAGGGTGATTCTTATGGAAGAGGTTTCGCGTCAAGCCACAATGATGAAACTGCGAGTTCTCTTCTCGCGAAGTTGGAAAAGATTTTCGCTTCGGTCGACTGGAAAATCCAAGCACCGCGTCGATATCGGCCGATTCGTGCGAGAAGATGAGATATATATATATGGGATAGAGTGAAGGATGGACTATGGGAAGATCCATCGGGCGAGCCGAACGAATGGGAGACGAGAGAGCAACGGAAGATTATACTTACTCGTACTTCTGAAGACCCAGAAGCTCCTTTTCCTTCACGTAATTGCTTGGGATATATCCAATCGATCTGAAAGCAGACGGGTATATTTCTACATGTAAGAGTCTTTCAATTATCGAGAGTGCAAGATCGAAGATAGTCGATTCATGCATGAGGTCCGCGAAACTCTATACATACAATTGAATGATCCCCATAAATATAGGGGAGACAAAATCAAATTGTATAAACAGCGGTCTATTATAGCTGAAGTGCTAATACAATTGTCCAGTAAACGGTCAAAAAATCGATGAACACTTTTCGAGACATCTTTCGAGATAGTCAAGGCCGTTTACGGAAGTTAAAAATGAAATTATCAAATTGTACCATGTACTTTTATCTTCGAAACATTAATACGAAAAATATAATCGTCTTAGTGTGTATTACAGAACTCTTTTTCCGACAGTATATAAATAAATTAAAAAATTCAAATTTGCCACTACAATTTTTTTCAAAGTATCTCACTATAAATTATATATTTTTTCTAACTCTCGCTATATTATTCTATTTCGCGCTTTGGATAAGATGTGAATCCGACCGCAGGATTTTCGGAATCACTGAAGACCATGTTTCTCGGGTATCTTCGATTAGAGACGAATTTTCGTTACGGTATAAATGTACGCTAACGAAGCGGTTAGGAGCGGCGGGTGGGCGATAGATTGACGAAGATATCGGTGGCGGATGAGGGTCGCCGGTCAGTTCCGCCGATATACGTCGGCGGCATATCGATGGTATTCGATATGAGCTCGGTCGGCGGTTCATTACCGAAGATCAAACGTCGAAGTGGTTTATCGGAGGCACGCAGAGGCTATAAGCTTACCGATATCGAAATATAGTATATCGCACGTGTTATGTGCCGCCCACACATATATACATGTATATATATATTATATAACAACAACAACAGCAACTCACCCGTGCTCGTCTTTGACCTTCCACCAGTGCTCTTGCGAGTCGTCCAGCACCTCGTACTCGGCGCCCTGAAACCGCATACCGCATTTGATGTCACATAGCAGGTGTACACGTGTAACGTAGCGAAAGCTCCGCAACCCTCCATCGCTCAACGCCACTTTCTCTCTTAGTCGCCGACACATCGGGATCGAGCAACTTCAGCGAGGCGTCGAAAATCCGCCCTCGCCCACGCTTAAATATCCGCAGTTGCTCCGGCGTTGCTCCGAGACACTTACACGTGAATTCCGCGTGCAACAAGTACAACGTACCCCGCCCCTCCGAGCCCTTGCTCGTGGCCTACTTTAACCGTGCGGTATACAATGTTTTGCCACGCGAAACTAACGCACGATACAAACACGCGGCTACACATTCGCGCGAGGACCGAACGCGCTTTGCACGTTCGATCGACCCACATTATTCTGGGACACGTAAAGACGTTACACGAGCCTTGAACTCGCGCGATTTCGTTGGGAAATTCCAACGTCGCACAAAGCCCCGGGTCCGAATGCTTTTCGGCCTCTCTTTTCGGTGCCGCAGCAACCAAGTGTAGGCTTCGAGAGATTCGTGGTCGTTGATCGAATGAGCTTTGTGGATTTTCCGGGGGGTTTTTTTTTTTCGTTTTTTTTATTCAAATGAAATTTTATTATTGGGAATCGAAATTCAGTTTACCTTCTCGAGGGACAAGTCGCCACCTTCGATCGCCCTGAATGGATACAGAGCGACGACGACCTTAGTTCTCAGCATCATTTTCTCCTGCAACATGAAAGACAAATTCGATCTAGGACGACGGTGAAAAGTTGTATGGGGTTGACGCTATAGGCCAGGTAATACCGCTGTAGTAACCAACGAGGTGGCCGCTCTACCAGCTACGTGGCTTCGTACAATCCCTGTTGCATTCAGCATTCGCGCGAGCTCTTTCATTTCAATCCGCGCTCGCGTTCTCTTATTCATTTTTCGGTCTGTTAGACGCACAGACGAATTGGCTTTGAGAGAACCCGGGCCCGTCCCTCGGAGCGAGCTTGGCAATCAACTGTTGCAACAGTTGCCACGTTAGTGCTTTTTCTGTAGAATTTTTAAAGCCTTCCGCGGCCTCGAGACTCGGCTCGCAACTATTCGGCTCGGCTTCGAAGATCTTCGACTAATTTCGACTCCGTCGGGATACTTTTTCATGCTTTTCTTTCCCATACTCGTTGTCACTCGAATAAATGATTTACTTGTCGGTTTTGGTTCGCGATATTCAATCATAGACGACGGGAAAGACATTCGAAATATTCGGATCTCGAAGAATCGGATAAAAATCCGGAGAAAAATAATCTTAACATCCTTAGAACGTTAAATATATTCGATCGATAACCCGGACACTTTTTGGGTACAAACGCGCAGTGATTCATCGATTCCGTATTCAAAAATTCTACATTTTTATTCATTTAAAAAATGTAAATTCGAACCCACTGTAAAAAAAATGTGTACGTATTCGGATAAATTGGTAATTTTCTATGAGAAAAAAATTTGTCTGCCGAACGATTTTTTGAACATTCAAAAAAAGAAAATTGTTAATAACTTTTTGACATAATTTTTATCCCAAATTGACCTTCTTAGGCCCTTCTCTATGGTTCATATTGTTCAGATTTTCATTCCATTGCAAAATATTTGTAGTTTATTCGAAATTTCACTTTTGATCATCCCAAGAAAATTCTTAATTTTAATGCATTACCTTCGCTTTGGAAGAAGGTGTCCCTGGTGCACCCCCCGGCATGATCGGTGTCGATGGGGTACCTAAAACAAACAAAGAAACAAGAAATTAATTTTTTTTTTTTCATATTTTTTTTTGCAACATCGCATCATCTCCATTGAGCTTACTAGCGATTAGAGCCCTTTCGATATTCCAGCCCAGTTATAATAATAATTATTGTTATTATGCAATTATTATTTACATACGAGTGCGTTACAAGCGGTGATTGTTATTTTACGCTTATAACGGATGATAATCTATACGACCACGTTTTTGAGGAAAATGGGCAATGTTGTCGTTACGCGCGTACCTGCATACGTTCGTTGTTATCAAACTCATTGTTCGCATCAGTGACCAAGAATCACAACGTGGAAGTAAAATGCGGCGCGTTAATGAAGCCATTTGCCAGAATCTCCAAAATAATTTGTAATTTACAAAAAACGCGAAGAATCGAGTATCGGATTTTGTTAGTATTATCAATTCGGGAAGCCTCTTTCGGTTCTTTTATCTCCGAACTCTACGACATTTCCAATTTTTTAATTTTTATTGAGAAAAAAAAGCACATAAAAGCACTGGATTTTTTTTTCTTCCCGGACTCTTTGGTAGAATATCTTGTTTGCACTATTGTACAGCTAATTAAATAGTCTTCCTATAGAAGAGATTTTTCAGATGTTCGTTTTTTTTTGTATCATTGTCGACATCGGCCTCCGCCTTCGCGATATTGCAAAGAAGAGAGGCTGGACCTCTTTATCGTGCTTGAATGCATGAATGGCGAGGCGACCAGCCGAAGTTGGATCGGCTACAATATACAAACAGCATCCTCGATAATCGCAATCGGGAAGCACCGGAGGGCTGGAGCAAAGAGGGTTGAAGAATGGTCGAGGATAGAGCGAGACGAGGAACTGAAAGGGTACGAAACGAGAGGCGAGGTAACGAGATCATTACTCCAGTGCCTCGGGGCATCCGCGAGTGTTTGGAGCATCGCGCCGTACCGGCAGTGGCTGTGTGTCACGTTGCGGCGAAAGCTTCGCTGCTCCGTGCGAGCTATCCACTTTTTTTTCCCGTCGACGTATATTCTATATATCTGTATGAATAATACGCTACAATTGTGCATAATATCTGATCTTTAAGTACTTGGCGTACTTTTTTTTTTTGCTTTGTAATCGTGAAAAATTCTTTTTTGAGATTTTCATGTCAACGTGTTGGGAATGTTCTATAACATCGAAATCGAGTTAAACCCCAGGTTGTTTGGTATTGAATTCGATCAAAGTCGATAGAGAGATCCGAAAATTGAGAGCATTTGAATTTTTTTAGTTTTTCAAAAAAAAGTTTGAGAGCGCTGCCGTTTGCGCAGATTTCGAGCAATCAAGGTCAAACTTCGCGTACAAGTTCAGTGACCTCTAACGGTGTTTGGATTTAAATTTGTCCCAAATCGATAAAGTGGTTCAAAAGTTACGAATGTCTTTGGTTATGAAATTTTTGCCAAAATCGTTTTTTACTGTCGCCTGCGCGTTTCTCTCGACTTTCGCAAACTTATGCGAAATTAACACCATGCGCAAGGACCACGCAATTTTCTTTCCGATTTTTTTTTTGTCTTTTACGAAATTACATTACGACGAAATTCGTCAATCGAGTGCGTATCCAAAGCGAGGATTCGCAGTGTGAAAGTCGCGATGCTGCGAACGAATTATACAATTTTTTTGGTAAGTTCCAGCGCCGACGTGAATTTTTCCGGGCGACAGGCCGAGAAGCCTCGGAAACTTGGCCAAAGTAACGGCGTCGCGTCAGTCTTCGTTAGTGCGCGGGGTTGGAGGAGCGTAATTTGCGATGGCGCTTCTCACGGAGCATTCCGCCACGAGGATTACACCGCCGCGTCGTTGATTTAACGGCGCGCCGCCGCTTTCTCTATTTCATTCTTCAAGCAGCCCTTTTTTCTTCCTCTCTGCCGCAAAGGTGCGACTTTCGGTCTGATTAGAAGTTTAATCGAATTTCCTCCGGAGGCTCCGGAGGGGCTCTCTATGATGGATGGAGAATTAAGCCCGCGTTCGGTACGACGCCAAAAATAATTCTCCCTCTCATGGAACTCGCGAAGTTGATTATCATTTAAAAAATTACATTTCGAAAAAAAAAAAAAAATTTATATCCCAAATTAAAGCTTCATTAAATGGACATTCAGTTCTTCTTCAGGTAGAAAAATTCAAATCGTCCCTGAAAAATAAATCTTTGAGAGAAATTTGTAAAAAAAAAATATATATATCTATAGGGCGCCTCGAAGTCGCGGGTTATGCGTTGTCAAGCTTGGCATCGTGTGCCTCCGTGGACGACTATTTGGTGCGCTGCTAGACACGCCCCAGGTCCTTGAACCAGAAGGGTGAGCCGAAAAACTCAACTCTCCCTATGATTCATCGCGCCAGTAAACATTCCACGAAATTAACCAAATTAATTTTTAGCCCACCGTTGCACCTCGACGTCTGTGTATCGTGATTAGTTGACCCGAAAGAATGTTAAAAAAAAAATGATATTTACAATACGAACCGATCGGTCTGTTATTCAATTACCGAGAGTAACGACCTATGATGAATTCTCTCAAAATATATCCGTAAAATAGCCAGGTAAAAATTTCACGAATTTCTCACGGCGAAACTTCGACAGCAACGAATTGCCATTTCCGTTAACATTGTTCTCCGTTGAATTATAAATTAACAAATACGAGATGAACGATACGTATGTGGATTTCAACGAGTAATTGCAAATTTCAAATGATTGCCAGAAGTCTATGTAAAGGTGGAGTTAAAAGAAGTGCAAAGTAGCGAAGGCACTTCGAAGCGTTGGTCACTGAACTTACCTCGCCCCTGCGTGACACTGAACTCTCGAACCCGGAAGACTATTCAAGGCTGTGCCGGCGCGAGGGACAAAGGTCGCGTCGGCCCTGTGGCCGCCCGCTGCAGCGTCTTCCCTTCCTCTCGATCGATGCATTCATTATGACCGATTATCAACGATCGCACGAAGTGACTTCGAACCCGTGTATCGTTCTACCGAATGGAAAAACCGGCGACGATCACGATTTTCTCGAGGATCGAAGAAGAAACGATATCTTTTACTTGCGTGACTCGTTTCGGCTCACAGACGCGCGCACGCACATGTAGGCACATAACAGAACTTGTGAACGATGAACGAAGCTTTTAAGCCCGTGTGGGCGTCGAGTGCAGAACGCGAACTGTTTCCAGGTGCACGAGGCAACGCCGGCGTCGCCGGTGAAGGCGGTGGCGGTAGTTCGGTTGTGTGCGAAGGGGCGCGCGCGTCCCACGCTATCAGCCTCACCGAGCGAAAGGACGATACGTCGGCTAGTCTCCACCCTGTCTAGACAAAATCAATGCGACCTCAACCTCCCGCGAGCCCCTCCAGCTTCCCTTAGACCGCTAAACGCCTCGCCGATGCTGCAGTGCCAGTTGCAAAAGCCACCGGCACCGAGGGAAGCACGACGATGCAACCCTCGAGTCTTCCGCGCTCCACGCACGAGAGAGAATGCCAGTTAAGAGTATGCGTGCGATTTTACAGAACGGCAAGAACGCCGAGGCTCCCCCCTCGCCCACCGTGCCGGCTCTGACGATTCTCGGCTCCGCAACCCCTCCGGGAGCGCCCTTCGACTGTGTCGTCTCGTCCCTTAGCGGCCGGCTCACGCGCACGCAATGCGAAACGCTTCTCCCCCACCCCGCACGAGAAAACTAGTCATCGAGCCCATCCCTTTCGAACTGTGCCCACACTCCGTGGAGCTGTTCTCTCCGCAGTTTAATGCAACTCACCCGCTGCTTGGTAATTCAATATGAATTTTGAAAAAATTTAAACGATTCAAAAACTCCCGGTCGAAGGAGATTTATGAAAAAAATCTTTTTATCATGAAATAAGGGAAATAGGTATTGATTGTTATCAGTTTATTATTATTCATAGCATCGAATCCCTCTTCAAAAAATCCGTGGCTAAAATATATCGCATTTTCGATATATGTATTGTTGTCATTTTATTCGTTCTCTGATTGGCTGTCGGAAAGATCTGAAGCTGAAACCGGTTGGTCAGCAAATTCAGCGTACGTGGGTTTTGACAGATATTACTAGACAGTAATAGTTTGGTTACTATAGCTGACAGTGGAATCAGTCGTCGGATCGTGACGAACGAACCCGCGCGAAGTCTTTCGTCGGTGAAGGGGAGTGCGGGATAGACGAATATCCTCGTCGGACCAACGTCGTTTAAAGTGATGTGAAACATTACGAAGTGCGAAAGAGATAGAACACGCGCGGAGCGCGCGGTTGCGGCTAGTTTATTTATATTATTGATTGCACCGAATATGAGCCTTTCGCTTAATAAGACGGTTACGAGAGAACGGCCCAAAATTTCGTTAGAATCCATAGAAGAGAGAAAGAAGGAGAAAAATAATTAGTTGCTAGAACCAACTTCGGCGCTAGACAACTGATATTAGTTGGAAGAACCAATAAATTCTTTAGGCGAACAAATAAATTGGTTGACCCAACAAATAGGTCAGTCGTACCAATTAGTATTAATTTTCAGCGCCGAAGTTGGTTCTGGCAATTTTTTTTTTCCGTGTATTGCTCTCAGAATCTTGCTTTATCGATTAAACCTGAAAATAGTCAATTGCGAAATCATTCACGAACAAGCGAGTAATAAACGAAAAAGAATGAAAAATTCGTGTTATTCGTGTCTATAAAAGTAACAAAATAATTACATCGCTTATTTTCTGAAGTTCAATTAATAGAATATGTTCTAATTTCACTGTAGTTCAAATTTGATGGCGATACCATATAATGGCTCGCGAGTTGTAGTGAAACTGCCGGAAAATATAATTAGGAGGAAGTGGCCTTCGAAACTTCGGTACGTCCGCGCTTACGCCCGTCCTGGGCTGCGCCGCTCTGCATTCTTCACTCTACCGTCCTCAATTTCGCGACTTCCATTCTACGCTTGCCGGTAAAATATTTTCCAACAAATAAAGAAGGGCGAAAAACTTTTTTCACATCTTTTTTCAGTGTTTCATACCTTTCTGTTCGCCTCGCAAAAATGTTGAATAAAATAGTTAAAAAATTGCGATGTGAAATTATATCAAACAAATGCAGTAGCAAAAGTATTTTTAATATTAAGTATTCTGAAAAATTCATATTCGCAGATAAGTTATTTTAAGGCTCGACGAAATGACGTTACTCTAAGAACCGGTCTAAAATTTTTGAGAGTTTGTCGTCGAGCATAAAGTTATACAAATCGAAATGCCATGCACCGCCGGTGGTCGCGAGCGTCATTAACTATAACGATATCAAAGCCCGTCGATCGGAATCTCCGTCTCGAATATATACCGACAGATTACGGGGTAATTGCTCGTTACGTTTGAGAAACTCGGGCAACTCTCGGTTCGCCAATCTATTATCCATATCTGTATTTCCTCCATCGTATCAAGACCCACGCGCCATTAGACCTTGATCGATTAGGCGGAAACCCTTCGACGGCAAAGCGAGAGAGCCCGTACCAGCGGCGTCCGATCCTAGGTCAAGAAACCCATATCGATGGAACGCGACATCCGGGATTCGAAGTTTCATCGCTATATAGCACATATAACCCGCCCCCCCCCCCCCCCCCCCCCCCCTTCCCCTCCCCCATCATGACCATACATTGCCGAACTACTCGGAGCGTTTGTCGCAACCTTTGCGCCTTCGAGAGGCGCGAGCGTATTCAAAACTAATTCTATTATCCGACCGGAATTCGCTATGAGTAACGGCATCGACGATTTTTCTTACGACAAAGAAGCGGGAACGATTTATACGCGATTTATACGGCTACGTGCGACATCGAGCATCCCTGAAGTATTCCCGAAGATCACGTACATCTCAGAGCTTTAAATCAGCAGCCATGGCACTCGCGTATAGACCATCGTTTCTTTTCGGTGCTCTTTTCATCTTGTGCTTTTTCTCTTCCTTTTTTTTATCGTTCTTCGTTTCTCTTCGACTCGACGGGATTCGTAGATGCGCGGAGCAACGAGAGCAAGAGGAGCCGCGAAGTAAAATGAGATTCGAAAAAGAATTTACGAGAGCGGACACCGGTTTACGCCGTAGTCCCATCTCGCATAGTGCTTCGGGCTATACGCTTCGTTGAAATTTCATTATGCATTATCCATGCAAGCTCTCTTTCTTTCCTTTTCTTTTTAACTCTCGACTCTCTGTCTCTCTCGCTTTATCCGCCTAGGTCTGGTCGTCGATCGTGCTTTTTCTACTCGACGATTTCCATTACAGCCTATCGAAGCCCTTGAGAACCGATAAAAATTCCGTGGAGGCTTCCTTTATGTGCTTTCGAACGTACAACCCTTCCAACGCAGCTCCGCTAAGGCACTATAACATTTACCGGAGCGGCGCTCGACCTCGTCGTGAGCTTCGCTTCGATCTTTGGCTCCTTTTTTCATCGCGTCTCGCATACCGAGAATTTTAGTTTAATCTTAAATTTTTCTGTGTCGACGGAAGGTGGACGATAGTTCGAATTCCACGAGTCGTTTTGTCGCGGGAAGCGACGAGCGAATAGTATGAATACATCCGCTAAAAACGACGGAGTATCGGCGATACGAGGAGCGAAAGAGAGCCGAGAAAAGAATGGACGAAGCATCCGTAAAAAGCCACGTTATCGGCTCTCCGTCTCGTTCCTTTTATCATCCTCTCCGCCGCCGAGAGTACTCAATTTTTCTAGCCAAATTCAGTTTACCTCCGCATACGTCCCCCGCGCGCGAGGAAAACTTTGTTCGCTCGCGATAAAATCCATATCCGCGGATATCTATATCTGGATGTATCCTTGCGCGAGGAGAAAAAAGTAAAGCGCAACAACGGAAGAGTTTTCAGTCGCCCCCCGTTTTTTGCGGAAGTATCGAACGGCGAGGCGGCAAAAGTTTCGGCTTTTTTGCATGCATGCTGCCGCTGCTTTTGCACTCTTAGTTTCTCACAGAAGTTTTCTTGCTTGCAGCTCGTCGTTGTGTACATAGTAGGGGAGAGCGGGGCAAAATGGCATACCGGGGCAAAATGGTACGAAATGGTCAAGTAAAGTCCCCCGTATGATACAATTAGGGCAAAATGGGACAAGAGAAAGTCCCATCGAAATAGATTTTTTCGCTGTCCCATTTTGACCTAATACCATTTTACCCTGATCCCATTGTGCGGGAATACCATTTTGCGCCGATATGCCGTTTTGCCCCGCTCTCCCCTAATACGGGGAAAAGAGTTTTGGAATAGCTACTTGGCGAGGACTATATGCGAGCGCGTTATGTGCATCGCTGAAGAAAATGTCGATGCGGGGGAAAAACAAAAGCTCCTGGAAACGCGCGTCCACTGGATTTTTCTGTCGTGCCGATAATCGAAATAATTCGCTTAACGAAATTTTATATCAAGGATCTTGTTCATTTGTGTGCGGTTAATTTCATACCTTTATAATTTCATTGTTTTAATTTTAATTTCATATAATAAAGATGTATTAAAATAATTGATTATTATAAATTAATTGTAACACAGAATTGTTTAGCAAGTAAATCAATAATCAACCTTTTCTCATGGAAAGTTGATCCGTTTAATTTTCCGAACACACGGATGAATATTTTTAAGAGCTTTTTCCAATCTTCGAGAATCCCTTTTTTGGAAGATCTTCGATCGATATTTTACCTTTCGTCGATGAATAACGAAAATCAAAAGAATTCTGAAAGAATTTGTATTTGTCGAAAAGTAAATCGACGGAACAATTTCTACGTAGAGGAAAGTTCTTTTTTCAGATTTTTGTTCCATCGGGCATTATTCGAAATTCGCGCGGAATCTTATTTTTCGCTTGAACTTCGGCGATGCACCCGATAATTGCCTTCTTTTTGTTATCCGAGTTGTGAACCGGGTATCGCGTCGCATAGAAAAGATTCGAGGTGCGATGGAACTTCCAGGATCGACGGAGGACATGATAAGATTATCGAATTTCATGAGTTTCGATTTAATTTGTAATAGGGAAGAGTCGAGAGGAGAATCGGGAATGTTCGTTAAAGTAGAGGTAGAAGATTTCTGTCGGGTCCCGATCGCTGGTGCAAGGCGCGCTCCATCTATAATAGGGGCGCGATTAACGGATAGATAAAGAGAACGGTAGAGTTCGAGTTTCCCGTAGGAATTCGTATATTCGAGCTTTCGTCGTCTCGTCGTTGCCCGGAGAGTCCCAACTCTCCCTGCGGCGACCCGTGGAAACTCAATTATCAAAGTCTCCAAGTATATCGCACAGTTGGTGCGGTATAACTCGATGAGGAGCGACCCTCGTACGGTCAGGAGTGCCCGCTCGGAGTACCGCGACAGTGATGCATAATGTGCTTAAGAAATTGTCGCGTTACGCGCTGAGTTATACGCGAGTCGATGCAGCAAAGCACAAACTAGCTTCTAAGATTTCGTCGAAGATTTCGCGTAACTCTATCGGATAAGTTTGCGCTTGCGAATTAAAATGCGTGATTGATATAAACGTACGAATTCGGTCGAAGGTTCGAAGGGCGCTTAACGACATTGACGGAATATTTTTTTTTACAGCAATTCGTTTTTTTCGGAGAATCGAGCGAGAGCGTTTTCTCTGTAATACTTAATTTTGCGCTCGAGGCTGCGAACTCGACCTTTCGCTCTGTTTAACTTCTCATTTCCCTCTTGCAACCGGACAAAAGCGAATCTCTTTTCCATTCTCTTCCCGATCTCGCAGTCTTCGTTCCGTAGATACGCGGTAATTTACCTTCTACCGTTCGTTCTGTTACAGTTTCATGCTCCGTGTGTCTGGTGGAATATCCCTTTCTGTCGGCTTTCATACCGCACCGAGAACGCCTGCCTATAAAGCGATGCTCTTACTATTTGCCGGTTGGACGTATTTACCCCGCAGGCGAGAGAGGGCTCCGTTCGGCTGCATATTCACCGGTTACCGAAGCAATTAAACTAAACTCGATTCGAGTCCAGCGGGTTTCGCTGCACTTTAAGACGAGGATAGAGCAAGGCTGTACGATCGTTCAAGGTGATTCGGTAGACAATCGATCAACGGCGCTTCGAGTAACGCCGAAATATCGCGCAGTACTCGTATCTACGCGGTAATTCTCGAAAGCAATCGATAGAAATTATTTTCCCGCATCGATGGGCGGAGAAAAATAATTAGTGGCCAGGAAACTAGAAAATTGATATTAGTTGGAAGAGCCAATAAATTTGTTACGTGAACAAATGAATTGATTGACCCAACAAATAGATTAGTCGTACCAACTAATATTCATTTCCAGCGCCGAAGTTGGTTTCGGCAACGAATTTTTTTCTCCGTGTGGGCACAGATTAAAAAAATAGCGAAAATTCAGTTTAACGATATTAGAAAATTTAATACATGAACTGTATATAAAATTTAATATACATTAGAAATGCAAATTAATATAGTGAATATTTAAAAAAATGATAAAAAAATGTAGTCGAAACTTTTCATTCAATAATTCATTTTTATTTTACCCTGCGAAAGTAGGCTTATTTATCATCGCCATTGTACATTAAATTTCGTGTACTCGTTTACGCATAAGAACTTTCAATTTTTTTTCCTCTCTCGGTATTAAGATAAATAAAATCGTGTAGTATATTTGTGCGTCAGAGAGAAGCCACCGTATAGTATACAATTAGCGATAAAATTACAGTCCTCATGATATTCCGTGCCCGGCGAAAACTTCGTAACAGAGAAATTTATACATGGCACTAAAACGCAGACGCAATATCTCGGAGCGTCGGGGAGAGCCATAACTCTGTTCTCTTATTCTCCGTGTAAGTGGCAATTTTAATACAGACGACGAGAAACGCTCGGAATTTACCGACCTGCAATTACGAAAACTTCGCAGACACAACGAGATTAACCGTGCTATTCGAGAAATTTCGTAGCCTCTTTGTTGATACTCCTCACACTTGAAAACGTTAGGAAATCTCAGTGATTTTAATAATAGGAATAATGATTCGTTATCAAGTAAATTTTCAATTTGCACCGAATGACGATTCAACACCAACGATCGGTGTTGAACTTGCGCTGCTAAGTTTTCTTCCCTTCTCGTAAGTTCATAAAAAAACCCACAAATGTCTATTTTATTCCGAGATACAGAACGATATTTTTGTATGAAATGAAAACATTCAACATTTAGCCGGCTATCTGTGCCAAATAAAAATTCCGCCGCGCCGACGTCATCGGTGTTATTAACATTTTTTTTCCGATAATTTATTCTCGATCGACCGGAAATAGCAATACGAGGCAGAGAAAAGCTCTGCCGTGGCAATGTTGTACGGCGTTACAGTGGCGGCGGATTATTTCTTTCTCTCCCATTGCCCCACATAGGCTACAGAGGTATCGGCGCGATAATAAGAGCGGCGAGCGAGCCGGAGAGATAGAGAAACAAAAAAAGAAGTTTCGCATAAAAGGCAAAGGATATACCGTTGAAGCTACAAACTACTGCGAGTGGCAGGTTTGTTATGCAGGAATAGAGAGAGATGTGGAATATGAGAAATAAGGGTAAGAGTAATGGGGGTGCGATGGGCAAGCCTGCCTGCTGCTTCTGCTGTATTGTCCCGCTTTGGGCAAACACAAAAAAAGCGACTAATTACCATCCCGCGGGAGGAGTCGGGTTTGTGCCTATGCCGGGCTTACGGGGATAGGCATCGGCGAGGATGCCCTGCATTATACGTGCCCGGAGGCCCGTATTGTGCTCGCGCACTCGGCCATAAAACGTCGTGTCGTCGCTGCGAGAGTGAGAGAGTCCGCGCGGGCTATGCCCTTGTGCGACACATCGGTCGCGTCGAGTAAAGACATCGCGCAAGCACAGCTCGAGTAATTACTGGGGCGAAGCGCGTATGAAGATGTTACGCACGAGTAATTACGGACGCTCAAGTATCGCGGGGCATATATGTATTTTATATATATATACGAGGGTTTTGCAAAACTCGCAGACCGGGCTCGCTCGCGTTTTTTCCGTCCATATTATAAAAATTCCTCCCCGCCGACGTAAAGTCAGCGAAAGAGTCATGCAACATTCTTCTTTCACTTTTTGAATCTTTAATTTAAGCTTCTCCATATAATTTTCTCTCGATCCATCGGGCCCGCCTCCGTCGGATCTGCCGTATCGTAATCTCAGTTGTAATTAGTTAGCTTCCGAAGATGAGTAGAAAATGAGGCTCGTCCACCATCGAGATAATTACACCGAATGGGAGAACATTGCTTCGATAGGCAAAGACAGAAAGAACGTAGCGGCGATTTGCCACAGTGATGCGTTGTTGTAGCCAAACGCTAAGTAGCCACGAGACTACGTTAGCTTTTTTTCTTTTTTTCTTTCGATAATCGCGTGGAGGTCGCGCGTGTTGCGCGTGGAACACCTGTATTACAGTGCCAGCTTTGTTCTAACGAGCCTGGGAGTTATGTACGGGAATGGCAATCATTGGAGAAACCAATCAAGGCCACCGACGACCGCGGGCATTAGGCGATCATTAGCCACGTAACCAGGATCAGTGCCGATATTGCTCGGCAGGTGGATCGATCCTTCTCCAAGTCTCGTTTGACTTCAAAGGACACCAATGCGCCCGCGGAATTCTAGACGCTTGCGGGACCGACGGATATAATGTCGCCTGATCGCCACCAACACGGCGTATAAGCTTATAATAACATAAATAAATAACAAGTATTGTACCAAATTTGAAAGGAACATACGTTTTTGTGTATGAAAATTTGGTACTTAGACCGACAAGAGTACACAAAAGTGAAAAAATTCCAATGGCCTTTTTGGATCTTGTGGTACATTCGAAAATGTTGAATTCCAGTCAGTCGATGTGATTGTAGTGAAGCGGATACAATCGAGTTGCGACTGGGGATTGTGAGGTCAACAACTAACCATCATACAATTAGCGACGAGGATCTTCGGGCGCTCAGTTTGTGCGCGCGGTCAAACACGCAAATAGCATCGACGCGTCATCAAAGTACAATGGAATTGTAGAGACTTTTAGAAGCTGAAGGGCTTCTCAAGGGCCTCTCGAGTCGTCTCCGCCGTATTCTCGGCTTTCACCAATCAGAAGATTTGAAAGCAGCTCATAAAGGAACACAACATTTTTTTTCTTTTGCTTTCTCAAGAAACTTTGTCAAGGTGAAGATTTTTTTGTTTTATATAAACGTGTTTAGAAAGTACCAAACGTCGAAAAATTTAGAAAAGATGTCTGTCCGTATGCGTATAAAACCTCATAATTTGAGGAGGGTTTGAGATATCGAGCCGAAATTTACCCCACATGTTGAGGAGACAAGTTCCCTTATTTGGTCCAATTTTTAGCAAAATCTGTGCAGACGTTCAGATTTTGGACGATTTTCAATGTTCTTTTTAAATTTTGCGAAAAGTTTGAAAATTTCGCTGGAAGAGAACGTCGGGTTAAGAAATCCGAGAAAATATAAGATTGAACGCCACGTATAAATGCAGAGGGCGTAGTCGTAGAGTAAAGCACGAGGAAAAGAGAAGCATCCACGTATTTTCATGGTCTTGTGTGTGTTCGTGGACGGCGGTTGGAAAACCGCGTTGCCCATCGTCGACGCCGCCGGGGGATGAAGCAGCCTCGGCAAGGTGCCCGGAAAAGAAATTGCACTGTCACGCGTTCTCCACAATAACACAGTTGCCTGCTCCATCTCTGCCGCTTGCTCTATCGCGCTTTCTTGAATGAGGTCCAACTTTGAAAATTACTATTACGATACGTAGGTGCGCCGTGCGGGAGTGATCTCTCCACAAGAGACACGCGATTCTTTCGCTAAACGTAAGAATCGCATCAAATTGTTGATTACCACTCGGCCAACGCGAGCGAGAACATTAAATTAACGAATAAATTTTCCCCCGATATATTCGCGGTAAAGCTTGCCCCGACTCGTTTCCATTAACGAAAACCGACGCGAGCGAAGCTCTCTCACACGGGCTCGCGTAATTTGATTTCACGGCAAAATCCGCACGTAAAATTTGCCGGTAAAATTCATTATTGCTTCGTGTAATGGCGGCCACGGGTCGGTTAGCTGGCCGTTGTCCGTCGAACGCAGTGCATAGCGACGATAAAACCATTATAACACACGCACTCCACCGCGCGATGGGTCACTCTGGACGAAATGAAGAGAGCAGATCCGAGAGGCTCTTTATGTTGCTCGGTGGTGCGGGCCGCGCCGGCACCGCAGAAGCACACGGGTACCAGGGCGTTATACGAATAAATATGTATGAAGCCTTCGCTCCATGACCAAGATCGCCGGTACAGCACGGAACTGACGAGAGGGCGTACCAGCCTCTCGCTCGCCGCTGCCCCTTCTGAATTCCGTAATTACTTCCTGCGGACACCGTCAAAGGACCACCTCGTTGAAAGCCGCGCGCGTTCAGCAACAGCGGCAGGTCCACTTGTACGCTCGGTAGAGGCTCGCTTTGCACCTCCACGTACTCGAGAGGCGCGTGCTCATGGCCAACGAGCATTTCCGATTTCCAAAAAAATCATCCGTACAAAAAAACACTACTTGCGGCAACGCCAAAGATTACCTGAAGCAAAATGAACTCCCCGGGCAAATTTTTTCTACCTAACTATATTTTTCTTTCGAGTGGAATATACAGCAAAATATCGAATGAATCGAATTCTGGCTTTCTCGAGAAGCTTTGTTTCGTGGAAATTTAATTTACTTGTTATTTTTCACGTCAATGATTCTTAAGTTATTTTTGCTTTTTCACTGTATATATAATAGTTATTTAATTTATTCATTACTACTGATAGTAGTCTATTTGTAACTATTGACCAAAGACAAAGACAAGTCTATTCGTAAAGAATTTTCTAAAATTCATATTAGCGCAAAAACTTGAAGCCTGCATAGATTTTGCTAAAAATTGGACCAAAGAAGTGAACTTGAACTCTCATGATGTGGTATAAATTTTAGTACCTCAAATCGTTTTCAAGTTATGAGGCCTAACGATGCGCACATGCCCACATTCATCCAGACATTTTTGCTCAATGTAATTTTTCGACGTTTTGGAAAATTGTGAAGCCGTTTCCACGAAAAAATCGAAAAAAAATGTTCACCGATCCGAAGCTTCTCGCGAAAGCCGAAATACATATCATGGCCCAATTTCTATTCTACACGGGTCGTATCAGAATGTACCCAGGTATATGAAAACTGTAGGAATACACGAAATGAGAACGTGATCCGGGGTAACATTCGTGTAAAAACTTCTGATACCACTCGCGACGTTGTGTATAACTTGTCATAACGTGGAATTGAGAATGGTTTTCGATGTTCGTAGGAGTAATACCCTGTAATATACATATATATATATATATCTCTATGCCGTACCAGTGGAGTAGAACATATTTGCACATTGGGATTCGGTCGTCGTCGTAGTCGTGCTCGTAGTCGTTCATTTCACAGACGCGGGGGGGTGCATGTATTATGGATGCGGTAGTGGGGGCAGATCCGCCGCCAAGAGACGTTGGACCGAGGCGTAGTTTGCATATGAATCGGAGAGTGAGAGGGTGGTTCTGAGTCAGTGGTACAGGTCCAGGGCGGGAAGGACTCTCCCGCGTGACAGGGTCGCAAAATTAATTACAGGAGAAACAGATAGAGATGCGGGCGAATGGAACAGCAGACACCCTACGATCAGTTGCAAATCCTCTCTGCTTAGTGGCCATGACTATTGCGTTTCTAGCCACCCCCAATCCATTTCTGTCACGCGTACGCGAACATATCGACGCGGAATTCTTCCATTCGCGTATTCGATATCAGAATTTCGCCTGTGTTGCTTTCCATTTTAAAGGAGATTATCGGAAAAAGTTTTTTTTTTAATTAAATCCGAGGAAATGAAGATGGTTGACACTGTTTCGACGTTAAGCATGTAAGCATCGATGGCGCGCGTAGATTGCAGAATTTATGCGTGATTAGAAGTTGAGCAAGTTCGGGAAGCGGGAGCGAGAAACTGTGTTAAGCGATCTATGCACGGGGTAATCCCGTTGCAACACCTAGGCATTTGATACAGGAACGGATAGATGCAACATTGTTTCGTCCGGCTTTGTTGCACATCGCCTCAGATTGCTCATTGAAAATCAGCCAGTTTACACGCGTTCGTAATTCTGTATTGTGAGTCCTTAGTCCCGATACACAGCTCATACTAACGCTAAAGCTAACATAGAGCCATAAAAATATCGTGGTAGATAGAAAAGTTCAGAAAGAAAGAAATAGATAGAAATTGGTATTTTTGCCGAGTCGCTCACTAACTGCGCTAATATCCGTTCGTCTAGCAGCCATGACGTTATGTTGTTAGAGTGTAACAGCTCGGTTTTGATGTACAAATTAGAATTCGTACGAATGATCGACGGATCGACGAATGAAGATGAAATTCTATATAAAATCGGTGCATTCAATTTACGATGAGAAAAGCAATTATTTTTTTATGTATTCTTCTCTATTTCTATTCTGGCTTTAGCATCATCCGTGACTTATATCCCTGATAGATCCTCAGTCAGGATGTAACGATCATCTATCGGTAAACTAATTTCACCGTAGCGCAAGATATCCGAGTTAGTTGCATCGATCGTCGCCTACTCTCCCTTTAGAACGGAAATTCCTCCATCCGATGTACACACAGTCGTGTTTTTTCTTCCGCTTCCCCATCGAATCTCGACTCTTCACGTACGAGAAGCTGCGGGACCGAAGACAAACAGAGAAGAGATGAAGCTCGAGTGTGTTTATACGAGCGGAGACGGAGGTGAAGGAGAAAATTCACCTCTGACCTCGGTATTTGACTCGAGCTAAGAGAGATTGAACTAGCCCGTTCTCTTTCGTCTCGATACACAAGCCATTCCCCGAGACTGGACGAGCGAGAAGCTGGTGTAAAACCAGCTTCATCGAGCGAACGAGGCTGAAGCCTTCAGGACGAGGAGACGGAAGGAGCGTTCGTACGCTTATTACTTGCCTGACGAAACATCGCAATCCCTTATCTAGAGGATCGTCTTGGCCCTGTTCGGTAGTTCTTGCTCTCGCGCCATCTCCGTCCTCGTTCGACTATGCCCCGTGGCGCTTTCCGAACGATCTCAGACATCGCGGAGAATAGGCTATTATTCTATTTCGGAAGGCCCGCCGGGAACGCGATTATTCGCGAGCGCAACGCTGCACCACTGACGTTTCTATAAAGCTTCCACCCTCTTCTGTTCTCTGCCCGTGTCGGTGGTGGCCTATCCGCGGAGCTTCCATCTCGACACTTTCCCACGAGCGAGATCCCTGGTGAGCGTTTCGCCCGGAAGAACGGATACCGCGAAGAGGAGAAACAGAAACCTGCATAGCGCACGATTGCAACTTCTCCTCGGTGTGTACCGATAACAAACATAATTCACCGACACGCTACCATGGATGAGCGCTCATCAGGATTCTCTCGCCTGACATTAATTAATACACAATACATACATACATACAGATATACGGATTGGGCATGCTGCAGTTGAATATTTCGTGAATGTTGCATCGTTCGAAAGTGCAACGCTGATGACTCGGCGCTACTTACGCCCGGCGAATTGCACGGAACTGCGAACGCATCCTCTGCGTATCCCAGGAGAAATAAGACGACGTCGCGACGTATGGGATACTCGCGGTAACTCGCTCGGTGTATTGTAACGGAAAAGACAAATTACTATCGGTACTCTCGGCAGGCAACGAATGCGCGCGCCTCGGAATTGTACGAGGCTCGTGTGTGCGTTGGACGTTTGTGAACGCTTTCCGCGCTCTCATTGTGTATCAGCGGGTACACGATTTTATACTCGCCCACTCAGCAATTTCTCAAAGCTGCGGCGAGGAAAGCGGGTGCGTCGAGTAGTTTGCCGTCGCAACTTGGCCGTTGCTTTGCGGAACTCGCCCGCGCGACGAGCGCTGGATCATTTGTCAAGTGTATCGCCGGAGAAAAGGAAGGAGAGAGACGGAAACGGAGCGGTCGAGTTGCAACAACTCCCCTATGACGGGACGCACATTTTCTGCTGATCTAACGTTGCGTATCCAACCGGCGATGAGTGTTGTAGCGCTAAAGCTCGGGGAAATAAAGCCGCTCCGAGAGAACTTTGCCATCTGGAAAAGTCGACCGGTTCGCCGGAGGAAAAGCTACGGTTACACGCGAAACCACCCGGGACATTTTTTTTTTGATGAACGATTACTCTTGACTTCCGGTACCGGACCGAGACCAGACCTCAGATATAATAACGTTGCATCGGAACTCGCTGACTCAGAAAATAACGTTAAATCATCGAAAAAAATGTTTTCTCCCCTACTTTCTGAACGCATGTTTACTCGACCCGATTTATGCGAGACAACAATATCAGAGGAATGGATGATAGGCAGGAAAATGATCAATACGATGAGAGCTCGTGGAATCGAGGCAACACATGCCGACTCGTCAATCTCGCGCTGAACGAACGGCGAGCACGGATGAGATAAACTTCTCAGGCAGATTTCGCGCTCGATGTGCGCCAAAAGCGCAAAAGCTCTTTCGCATAAATCACATCCCATCGACGAGCGTGTGAGGTATAATATAACGGCTTCGTTGCGTGAACCGTACGGGAGACTCCCGATCGCGAACATTACCGTAATATACACTTTCGCGGATCTCCACCTTTATCGGAAATTGAGAGGCTCGCGTCGGATCGTGTAAGGAAGATTGACGGTATAACGAAATAGTGTTTATAGATTGGATCATCTTCGGCAGTGTAACATGATCCGACGGAGTGAAATGCACGTGCGTTCGGCGCCGTGTGTCGGATCAGCGAAATATTATCGTTTCGATACGCTACATTAGCCCGATATCAGCCCTTTTGCTCACATCCGGTGATCGTTGATGCTCCGATAAAGTACGGCGATTTTCGCACCACGCTGGCACCGCGGCACGTGCAATTCTCCATTTTGGAAATCGGACTGGCAGAGGAAAAAATCGTTTTAGTCGATTTCTTACGTTCCTCTAGTGAGGACGCCCACAAAATGCGAAATAATTTTTTTTTCTCCTCAACATTACTGCACACAAAAATTGCATTCCACATTTTAAAAATTCATATGTTAAACTGTGACCCTGAATTTTTTTGGGGTCTTATAGTCCATTGTATTCGAAACCGGCGCGGTTGAACTTTTTTCACCTTTCACACTTTTCCTTTTGAACGGGTAGAAATGCGGAAAAAAACACGGTGAAAAACAAAATAATAATAACAATTATTATTATCGAGTGCTACCGTGTGAAAAAGAAGAAATTGAGAGGCAAATGCGAAGGTCTTCGGAGAATTTCCTCGAAGTGAATTCGACTGTGCCCGACACACGTCGAATATCTCTCTTACTTCCGTTTTTCTCGCGTCCCGCGGGAGACGCAAGACCCAGCTGCGCTATAGCGCACGGTCGGCGTGAGCATTGAAATTTATCGTTTCTCTTCCATTCGCGGCTTCCGGAGGAACGAGCATACGCGCGAGAGAGCGGAGAGAAGCTTTTCAGAACCGTGAACCACTCGCAACGAAAGTCGTAACAGTTTCTCTCCGGTTGCTCCGAGATTTGCGCTCCAAAGGCAATAAGTGCGAGGTACGCTAATACCGCGAACGACACAAAATAAAATGGATAAAAACGTTCCCCTGACTGGTCGAGTATGAATAGTTCCGCTGTCGATATTCCGGACGAGCAGTTTCGTTGCTTCGCTCTTTTTTTATTTATTTTAATACATTCGTGCGGTCGAGCCACACGACGGAGAAATATACGAAATGAAATAAGAGAATATTAGTGGACAGTCCAAGGGAATGCTGAAATGAATTAACCCATTCGTTAAACGAGATGTAATTATTTTTAATCTGTCGCTCGGCGAGAGTAAGTTGCCAGCGCCGACGGGGGAATACGGTGGAAAACGTAACGGTGCGATACGTCAACTGCCGCACAGTACCGAGGCAGCAGGTACCACACAGTCCCTCGACCTGAATTATGCATATTAAGGGAGAGAGAGCGGGAGAGAGTTAGAGAGAGACGTGATTTTCAAACGAACGTTTTTCACCGGCTTTCCGTACATACTGCAAAATATAATTCAACGAAAGAGCTTTTAAGCACTCGGGCCGTAAAATTATTTATCAAATGTTCGCACGCTCGGCGAGTCGAAGATAAAAGCGTTCTCCATACACGTGCCCACTTACTCCGTGACCCGTTTATTAATTTCATCGATAATTCATCGCGATATTTCGTAAATACACTCGTTAGTTAATATCCGCGAGGTTCATTAACAATTTCGTTCGATATTAATTTGCGCCGTCAATGCGAAACGGAAACGAGAAAAAAGACAAAAATGAAACGAAAATATGCTGCGACTCGCGCAAACGCTCCGCGCCCTTGCTCTTCAATCAGTCGCGAATGGCGGGGCAAATTTCGTAACGCAAACTAAATTCGCAAAACCGTTCGGCCTCCGTCGAGCGTTAATTAATGGATGCCGAGATTGGGGCGCGTTTCCGCGAAATCTATAGAGAAGAGCCGAATCAAACGAGAGGTACACGCGCTCACTGCAGTGTGTCAATTCGGAGTGGTTCGGAAGCGAGGTAGTGACCGTGAGCGTGTTCAATCGAGACGTTCATAAATGCGGAGGGGTGACGACTGCCAGGGATGGATGGAGTGGCTCGGGTATTGAGCTCCGGAGCATCAGACGAACGCCCACACACCCCGCGGCGTTCACGGTGTGCTCAAACGGAATTTCAAAGCTATATTCGGTAATATCGACCTCCAGTCTGTCTCGGCCTATCCATTCGTTTGCACATATGAACATCACAGAGAGAGCAAAAAAAAACACGTAGCTACATCCGCAGCAATATATCAATTGACGGAATGATAGATCCGGATTAGAGGCGCGGATTAGCGCAGGGTCAAAAATCATTAGTGCGCCAAGCGAGATTGCACTAATTAGGCGCGCTATCGTTATGGTTAAGCCAGTGCTATTAATGCATGAATATTATCGACGAACGAAAGTGAATTAATTTACTCGGTTACAGAACAATATCGCGAGGGAACTTGCAATGAATTACAATTTGAATGAATACTGGGTCATGATCTGGGTAAATGTGGTGGCCGGTCCGGAGCTTCGTATAATCGAGTGGGTAACCGAAGAAACGCTTTTGTTAATCAAAGAGATTCCTCGAATGCTGAGCCGGTGGAGGTGGCACTCGTATAAATTGTTTATTACAATTAGCGATTGCCCCAATCGAAGGCAGTATCGTCAGATAAGCTCGGAGAGCGCGCGGGACAGAAGGGTCGCAATGGATTGGGACAAAATCGCGAGAGCGATCTGAGATGCAGGAATTTCAAGCCGGAGCCGAGAAGCCGAGGCTTCCGCGCGCTTCTTTTTTCTTCTTCGTCTTTTTCTTCTTCCTCGTTCCACCTCGATTCTCACCCTTCTGCTCCTCCGCGCACGGCACGGACGTCGTCTTTCGTATAAATAATTCAACGGGAGCGCCGAGTAGAGATATCTCGCTTTTTCTTTCCTGCCTATCGCTCGAGCTTTCTCAATAGGCGGACCGGAATACGATAGTCCCGGATTCTCGCGCCACTGGGACGGCCCGTTCGGGATCTATACAAATTTATGGGGCAACCCACCGCTAGACTATCCGCGCGCGTCCGACTCGCCGCTGCCGTGCAACGAGAGATGCAGAGACAGCGAATCCATTTCGTTACTCTTGCTTATTGATATTTCATTTACGTGTATACCGCGGGAGACATTGAATCTTTGAGTGGATCTGAGTATTTCCCTTTATCTACTCCATTCCGATAATCGACAATATCGCCCGGGAGCTAATAGGTTTCCCTTATTTAAAACTCGCACTTAAAAAGCTTCCGATTATTCGCGCTTTTCTAATTTTCGTAATGAATTCGAAAAGTAGATTTTACAATTTTTACTTTTTCATAAAGTTTGTCATCTCAAAGATTTGGAGCGAAAATTTGAAGTGAACATTTTAGGAAATAACAAAGTTATAGTCCAGGGAGTAACCACGGAATCTACTGAATCGATTAGCTGTCCGACTCTTGCAATCTATTAATTATTTATGGCGTGCACGGTTTTTATTTTCATTCTGTTTTTTTAATTAGCAACAATTAAAGGATTCTGATAATTCGTAAAATGTATTCATAAGAATTTGAAAAAATGTATATAAATATGTATTTTTTACTAAAAAAAATCCGAGGTTTCGGTCCTGAAATAAAATTCCCGAAATAACCTTTTTTCCTCGTTTCTAGGCGTATGTTCTCCCTTAAACGAGCGTATCGAAGAAAATAAATGTTGGCTCGCATCAGGGGCGCTCCGACGGAATCCTCGGTTCTCATTATAACGAAGCTACTCAATTTTCTTCGGCTATTTTATCCTCGGCGATTGAATATAAAACTGGAAATTTTCCGGGGATTAGGAGCTCGATCCGAGGGGGAAAAGCTCGAAGGAGAGCCGCAGCGAAAGGGGTGGCACGAGCGAGCAGTGAGCGACAGCGTTCACTTTTCTCTCGCTCATTCCGGCTGTATACCAATCGCGCCTCCCGCCGTTCCTTCTCGCTCATTGCTCATTCGTCGGAGCCGTTGGCTCGCGCTTCGGAGAATTGGAAAGTAGCGGTGTGCCAATGGACCACTCTTTCCGATGGATTTCGTAATACGGCCGGGCGAGGCTTTGGCGAACAGCCAGAAAGATCGATCGCCCGGAGAGCGTCGTTCACGTTTTTCCGAACGGCGAGGAGGGGAAAGGAGAAGAAAAAAAGGAGTTCCCCCGAGAGAGCACACTCGCACTTCGGGTACTTCAACGCGAGAAAACTCTCTTTCCACTCCCATTATCTCGACTACCATCCGCACGCTCGCCAATGCTGTGCTGTAGCCAAAGCGTCGCTAAGTATATGCCGCGTCAGTCTTTCGGTATCGACGTCGAGAGCCGCCGATGTCGAGGAGACAAACGAGCCCCGCGGAGTCTCTTGTGTCGCGCTGCTCGATCCCCCTATGCCGAGTTCGATCTTCACTCGTCTACACCCTCGCGGTATGACCGTCGTACTTTTTTCTTCCCTGTTTTTTTTTTTTTTTTTTTCTACAGGGGGGCTAAGAGAAGCAGCCGTTTCATTTCCACGCTACGGCGATCGATCATTATGATCCACATGGTTTCATATATATATATATATTTTTTTTCCTCAACAACGGAATTCTTTAGTTATTCCGCCCCTCGGGAATTCACCCTTAAGGCTATTTCCCCTTTCGAAACGTGGGGACAAGAATCTTCATTCGATTATTTTTTCGCTGTTACGAAACTGCGAGAGCAGTTCCAGATCTGATAATTAGTATTGAATTCAGCGAGAATCGGTCGAACCGTTCAAAATTTATGGGATTTGAAATTTTTTCGAAAACGCGATAAAAAGTTAATGAGGAAGCGATGTGCAGTTTTTCTTTGCGCCATTTTTTACCTTTACGTTCAACATTTGTATCGCATTTATCGTGTTTCTTTGCGCTCAACGATTTTTTTTCAACTCATTTTCATTTACCTGGCGTACCGTTTTATTGATTTTACTTCGAAGTCTTCGGGAAATCGAAACTACTGGAAAGTTTCGATAAAAAAAAGATCAGTTACTCACATACTGCGTCGTTTTCATCCGTACGATTCGATAAGAAACTCACCTGCAACAAGCAAGAACGATATTCGTTTTATTAATACATCAATGACGCAACAAGCCTTCGCTCGACATAATGTCGCAAACATGTGTATTGTAGCGCAACGGAGCGAGGGCGATAATATCGCACGGAGAAAAATAATTAGTTGTCAGAACCAAGTGCGGCGCTAGAAAACTGATATTGGTTGGAAGTACCGATAAATTGCTTAGGCGAAGAAATAAGTTGGTTGGAACAAAAGTTGAAGGAGCCAATAAATTTCTTAGGCGAACAAGTAAATGGGTTGACACAGCAAAAGTTGGAAGAACCAATCAATTTCGCAGGCGAACGAATGAATTGTTTGACCCAACAATTATATTAGTTGTGCCAACTTATATAAATTTCCAACGCCGAAATGCGTCTGGCACCTAATTTTTTTTTTTCGTGCTGAGTTCGGCATTCGCGATTTTATCAGTTCCGCAAACCAACGCGGTGTACAAACGAGAGATCTTTTGTAACGCGCCATGGGCAAGGTCCACAACTTGAATAGCTCGGTTAAATGGTCAACCGACTGTAATAACCATCGTCGTTGTCGTCATTGCGCTCGATACGCCGCACCGTGATATAATTTGGATCCGCACGATCCAGCGAACTCGCACAAACAGAGACGCGAGCGAAACGAGCTTGCGTAGATCCACGTTTCCGATCTATGGACGCGCGTTACATTTGTTTATTACCATAAATATAAACGAGAATATGGCGCGTGTGTGCGGACGAGCGAGCGGACGCCGCGGCAGAAGAGCAAACACATAAACGTCGAATCGAATTGTGCTAAACCAATCGCGTCGAATAATTCCGCGATTTCCTCTGTCCGGCTCCATTACGCGTTTACAATAGCTCGTCTGTACACTCGGCGCAATTGTGCTGAAAAACGTTGAAATTATTGGCCTCCAAGTTGACATTAGCCTCGAAGCGCTCCGCTCGCACACACTCGGAAAGAACCAGCGATAAAGTTTACTCGCCCCAGAACTTGGCAGCGCAGATTTTCGCCACTTTAATAACGTTATTTCTTAATCTGCGCGCGCTCCGACTCGCGAGCCGGTTCCGGCGAGGGAGAAAAAAAAGCGGAACTTGGAAAAAATAAAAAATGGAAATGAAAAACGAATAAACGTCGAGAAATAGAAAATTCCGCTTAATTCGCAATCCCTGTCTTGAAGCAATGCGCAGGCAAAGAAAAACTATTCTAAAGTGAAAATCAAAAAGACGAAATCGAAAATTCTTTGCATAATTATATTTTAATAGCTTATCGATTTTATTTTTCATAATTACCGGAAATAATCCTTGATATTTTAAGAAGTTGACACCTCGAAAAAGTAATTCGATCGAAAACGGATTATTTTATGAGCCTGCGTGTCACTTTACAGCATTATATAGGATTATCCGGCACACGCGTTACGAAGAATTCCGGTGTACGCGTTTTCGAAGAATTTCAATGAAGTGAATTCCCGCAACACCTGTTAGCCTGCCTCCGGTTATTAAAGAACGTGCGTCCCAGAAAGAAAAAAACGCCCGAGGTCGAGAAGACAAGCAATATTTTTTCCACGAAGAAACGAAAAAAAATGTACAAAAGTGGATACACCGTAGGAAAAATGATAGTGGGCGAGATAGGATGAGGCAGTACGTAATAAAACAACGCCTGGGCGGGTTGGCGGTGTGGATACGTGCTTGGAACAAATAGTCGTGTGGCTCTTGCCCTGGTGCAACAGGACCCACACATCCATACGAGTACACATTCTAAATCACACACGACACGGAGACACGTGCTGCGAGACGCGTGAAGTAACGTAACACCAACGCGGCTTGGATAGGAAAAGAGTTTGCACTCTCTTTCCAAGGTACGTACATGGCGCACAACCGGACGTGGTAGAAATATACGTACAGGTGTTCTACCGGCGTAAATTATCCTTGTACAATAGGGGAGAGCGGGGTAAAACGGCCCCGTTAATATATTATCAATAACAAGAATGCAATCATTAATAATAAATGATATATAATAAATAAATAATAAAATATTAATAAAATTGGAGCAGAATTGGACAACGGAAAGTCCCATCGAAGTCGAATTTTTTGCTGTCCCATTTTGCCCCAAGACCATCCTGCCCCGCTCGCTCCTACGTATATGCATGCGATATATACATGTATATTAATGGAGAATATTGTATAACGACGGGGAGTAAGAGGGAAGGTGTCGGAGTGCCGTTGGACCTCGATAGTGCAGCGGAGCCGAACTTTCCCAAGGGGTACGGCGAGGCGTAACGCAAGCAGCTCCCAAGTACCGAGAGCCATTAGGGTTTACCGGTATCAATGCCGCGGCCTCGGCTCCGGCTCGTGTTCGAGCCACGGAGTATCAAGTATGCAAGGGATGTATCGTTACGCATGCACGATATAACATATTCCCGAAGCCTGCACTGGCAACCGCGGCTAAGCGGCAACCGGTAACGGGATGAGCTCTCGCGATACCGAAGGAGATGTCGGAGCCGCGACGTTCGCCCCCGAGGTGAAAGACGAAGTAAACCGAGTGGAGCTACACGTTATATTATTCCGCGGTGTACACCACGGACAAGTAACATTTATGATCCTCGGAGATACAGTTTGTATCCCGGGGGAAGCGTAAGCTCTTCGCGAGAGCGTATCATCGATCCTGAAGAGCTCTCGCTGTATTTACGGGCAGGTCGCACCCGCGAGCAGGAAATTGAAGAAAAACATTCGATTCTCACCCACACACTTGGCCTTTTGTGTATTCTCGAAATGGTGAAAATGAGTTTCGTCCGATAAGCCGCGCCGAGGGAATAAACACGAGGGTCAAGAGCGAAAGGGACGAAGCGAGGATCGAAATAATAATCGGTTGCAACTTTCGCTCTATCATCGCATGCCGATCGATAGCACTTTGAATATTAGGAAGCGCTTTGCGCAAACTGGCAGCGCATAATATTCCAGAGACCTTTTTTGCATTAGATATTAGAATTAGATCGGGCATGGATTGCGAGCTATTTGAATTCGGTCATCAATAGTCGCGACACGCCCGAATCGAGATTACATCCGATCCGGATTTATGTATGGAATATCGAACAAGGACCAAAGCCAGTATCGGATTTGCAATCAGCGCGGAACGTGTACTATAGTTATAGTAGAAACGCGGCGACGAAACATATTTTTTTTACTCATTTTGCGCGAGGTGACGATTTTCGATATTTTGAAACACCGATTTCGTCTGGGCTTGATGCATCGAAATATCGAAATAACGGGAGTAATCTCTGTCGCGTTCTACGCGGAAAAAAAATACACGTCCGGCACTTTGCGGAGATTATTAATTTATTTTTTCGCTTGTGACGATCGAGTACTCCGCAATTTTTTTGCGTTAATATTCTAGGAGCACAAAAAGCTGAAGCTATGGAAAAGCTTTTTTTGGAGAATACAAATTCGCAAACGCTGTTGACCCAAAGTCGGACAAACATTGGGGCTTACTGAAAATAATTTATAACCTCGACCGAAAGTTTAGTCACTAACTCGAAAAGCGAAAAAAAAGCGTTTTCGTAAAAACTCTCGGGGGTTAAAAATTAAGTTATCAATATTCGCGTGGCAATGATTTTTTAACGAACGATTTGCGAGCGATAACGCGCGATGAGCGAACACCCAACCGAAGATAGCGCACGACGAGCGGGTTTTATCCCTGGCTCGTAAACGCGAGAGTGCGACGATGGCCTCGGCTCACCGAGGCCTTGTAATAAATATCGGTTGGCATAATAAAGAGACCTGGTGTATCGTTGACACGAGAACCATCGACGACGCCCTCGATAGAGCCTATCGTTGTACGCCGGATCGACATGCGCTACGAGACGAATTTTCGAATGTTCTCGGTGTGGCATAGAAAATAAAAAAAGTACGCTCCACGAAATTTTTTTTGAACTTCCGACTGTAGATCAGTGTACAGAAACGGAAGCGGTGGACGCGCGGTCGGTGCGGAGCTTCGGCGATCGCTCAAGTCAAGCACGATCGCTCGCGGTCAGTACTTGGATGGGTGACCGCGCCGCGCACTGCTCGCGGCGGGCCAATTTTTCTTAGATCTCGATGTAAAATCCACTTAAGTAAGTGAATTTTGATTATACAAGGGGAATCAGAAGAACAGGACCGTTTTGACCGGCACGGGTTTTCCGAAGTTTCGCCGTGTCAACGTTTAAGGCTGGGTGAAAATTGGGAAGGGCCAGAAAAATCCGTCAAACTATATGATTGAATTCTTAAAAACCTAAAGAAATCGATTACTCATATAGAAAAAAGGATTTTACAAAGTTTGAATGTATCGAAAATCGTCCGCCAATATATTTTTTCGACTACTTTCTTCTAACCAGTAGAGACTTTAAATTTTTGAAAAAAACATAATTTTTATGCTTCGCAAGACGCGAGCGGTGGAAAGAATACAATACCAGTCACGTATACGTTTCAACATTCAATCAACGCTGTGGAATTTTTACGATCAGAATCGATGATTAATGGCTACTCTTATTGGCTCCCGCGGAGGCAAGTTAGACGACTGGTGCACCGCCGGTCGTTAATAAATATTGTTAACCATTGTAAAAATTGATTTATCTCAGCGTCG
Source organism: Ischnus inquisitorius (assembly GCA_963924025.1). Classification (NCBI taxonomy): domain Eukaryota; kingdom Metazoa; phylum Arthropoda; class Insecta; order Hymenoptera; family Ichneumonidae; genus Ischnus; species Ischnus inquisitorius. The sequence goes on along the minus strand of OZ001254.1, from coordinate 13,501,968 downwards.
AGCGGATGGTTTTCGAAATCGATATACCGTCTCGCGTTGCGGGCCCCGACACGCCGGCAGATCTGCAATTACTCAACGTCTATTATCGTCGATACATTGAATCGCTGTCTCAACGATCGCAACGATAATGTACGAGGCGCTCCACAAGGTTTGCGGTTTTCGAGGACTCGGCACTGTATCATTTACGACCAGAATCCATCATTCCTTCGAAATTTTCTACCGACGTCCCGCGAACGATCGCGCCAGTGAACGACTTTGAGGCTTTTATGTTTCCTTCTTCGTCGACGCTCGTGCGACTTTTCCGCGATGAAAACGAACGGTAAATTGAGCGCGATGTCGGCGCGAAGTTGTTCGAGAAAGTCGCGAAGGAAGAGAGGCCGAGCGGCGAGTGGCGCACCTGAACGCGATCGACCTTGCCTCGAGATACCGTTGCCGAGTTATAACGTTGCGTGCCTCCGTTCGTCGTCCCATCGTCATCGCTCTCGCGGAGGTGAGAAAAAAAAAAAAAATGTATAAAAATGCCTCGAGGCAAAATCGAACTGTCCCGTTGGGCGTGGTGTTCGGCCTCGAAGCGTGGCGAATTCTCCGCGGATTCTACCGTCTCGCGACTTTTCTGGCACACTCTCGCGAAACGTAGAAAACCCACTCGGCTCGCATTGCCTCCGGGACTGTATGATGATGAGGATAGGTGCGCGAGCACGATTATAGGAAAAAAAGACTCGAGCCTTAAGAAGGGAGAGAGAAAGAGACAGAGATCATTTCCTCGTTTTCCTTAGACGGCGAAACCCCGGCGAGCGGGCGTGAGCCGCGGCCAACGATTATGTTATTATCATTCGAGGCCATGAGATACGCTGCCGTGTCTCGTGCCGCCCGGCAACGTTATTAGAAAATCAGTGAGGGAGAGAAAGAAAAAAAAAAAAAGAACGAGTTGAACACGAGAATATTCGATGATGATGATGATGATAATAATGACGATAGCTCGGCGATGAAATAATTATCAAGTGAAACGACGCGAAAAGAAATAATCATCGGTGCAAAAAGAAAAATTGCAGTGAACTGAGGAGGATTGCCTGTTTGTGAGTCTGTCGATACTATTCTTTTTTTTTTTTTCGCGCTCACAATGCTTCGCGACAACGTTTTGTTCGTAACAAATATGCAATCAAGAATCGACGAATAATGGCTGTAACGCGTAACTCACACTTAGCGCTCGTCGAGCGCGCGCGCGGTTAATTCTTTTCTACTATTTCTCGTTGCAATTGTTCAGGCGAGACAGCCGCGATTTGTATCTCGATGCGAGGGACAGATAGACTCGTCACGTGTCATCATCGTGAAAAATAGCGGGAGGTTTGGTATTAAACGTTTCGTATCCTGGAGGCTGTTTCGTTGTCGTACGAATAAAAGCTAGCGCTTTTTTTGGATCAATTGGCACTCAAAAAAAAGGAGAACTGAGAAAGTAACGATGCAATCTCTTTGCTCAGTTGAAGTTAATTAAATTCTTACCGATAAAAAAAAAGCGTGTAATCGCGACGGTATTGTAACGAGCACCGATCGACTTACATTTCAAAGAATCTTCTCGCTTCTTCCGCCTGCTTAACTTGGCAAGAACAATCTCTCACGAGATTAAGACAGGAATTAATGAAAATTCCCTCGAGGAATATCCCATCTTGTTTATGACCGTGGGCAATCTCGTTTGGTATGAAAGCCCAAAGGTCTGCCGAGCAAGCACACAGAGCTTATGTTCTGCTTTGCATCCTGCGGCTATATCCGCTTCTTTGTGTATCGGAGCTTTTCCCCTCCCCCGGGAAAGCCTTGCCGGCTATAAGTCTTACGACGACACAAAGTTCCACACACGTACACACACTTTTGCATAATCCTGTGGGAGGTGAGCTCGAACCCCACTCTCTCGGCATAGACTTTTCCCTCATTATTCGGCCGTTGGTTGGGCTCGATGATGAATAAATTCGCGGCAAAGTATTAGCCGCCGACAATGAAGAAGCGGTCGAAGACAGCGACGAGGAGTGAAAAGCAAAGTGGAGAAGTTTAATCTCATGGCAATCTCAAGCGTGATTGAGTCATCATCGCGACCGAGAAGGTCGAGCCAACGAACGTACCCACTTAGCCCGCGGTTTTTTTTCTTCTCTCCTTACTCTTCGAGCGATTCGTGACAGTGTGCGCGTGAGCGATTGACAAATGAGCCAACGAACTATCGTCAAAGCGTGTCGTTTCTATCGGTTCGACGAACTCTCGACGCCCTAAGACTTTGTACACGGAGGAAAAAAATAGGAATAATCACCGGACTAGTAGCGCGATCGAGTGACGAAAGCCAAATCTTTCGTCACTCCAGATCTTCTTTCCGTCACGCCAGATTCTCTCAGACGGCATCCGGACGAACTGGTGACGATCAAAGTATGGGAAAAGTCCCAGATTCTTCTTTCGACACTCGATTACTGCTTCTATTTTTTTTATATACTCGTAGGGAACTGTTGTTCGCGTATTGTTAAATAGGGCAAGCAGTGGTGGTCGTTGCCTTCGCCACGAATTTTTCTGTTTCCTTTTTTTGATGAATTTTGGGCACAAAATTTTGTTTGATTTTGTTACGCGCGATCAATTTGCGAAAACGCACGGTAGATTGAGCGATAAATAACTCGATCGAGCGACGCGAAAAATTGTCTTTTATCCGATAGAAAAAAAAAAAAATGCATTGAATAAAAAGTAAATAAATACTGGATCGAAAGTCAATTAGCGCCGAACAACTTCGGTTACCGGCGCGTTCACCTCGGAACAAAAGGAACCGGTGTGCCAACGACTGCGAGCGTGGCAATTAAATTCGTGACACAGACATAACCGGATGAAAGTCTAGAACTGGCTACGGAGATATTACGAGCCCGAGAGCGCGTGCTAATACGCCGCTGTGAATTTTCCACCGCAGGGCGAATGCAATACTCTAATACAGTTGCGGGCGAGCGTTAACGCGCATTGCGTAATCCTATGAGCTCTCGCGAGAAGGCACACCTTGCGCCGCGTACGGAGAGCGAGAGAGAGAGACAGAGACACACACAGAGAGAGACAGAGAGATAGACGAGGGACCGGTGGGTTTAATACTCGCGCGTGCCCGGATAATGATTTACGAGTAACAGACGCACCTGAGCGAGGAAGAATAAAACCGCCTTGTACAGAGAAGAATCCGCGAATGAGGCGGCGTACGGCGAAGTCTCGCACACGTGGCATTTTCTTTCGCTCGAAACTCACGCCGCGATCTCTACGCCGCCGAGACGAGTGTTCCACTTGTCAGTAGAGCGCGAAGCACGGTTCTAGTGCGCTTCTCGAATTCGGGTTACCGTGCGGATATTATGTTGTTCCGATTTTTTATCTCTCCCTCTCCTTTTTTCATCCATCCGTCGATGAACCCATCACGCGTATGAACTAAACTCGCGCGAATCGGGAACTGTATTTTTTTTTTTCCGTTATTTATTTTCACGGACATGGAGACGCTATCGCGAGAGCGAACAATTGAAAAGCAATCTGTGCGGAACTCCGCAGCGTGTCGACTGTACAACAGCGGTGGGATCAAAGTTTTCCACGAAACACGCCGGGGCCAAGCCTCGTTTGGATTATCGTTCGACGAACGAGAGAAAAAGAAAAAAAAAGGTTCGTTACGAATGAACGATATTGCGGTTGATTCGCTCTGCATTCTCCCGTTGCCTTTACAACGCTGAGCAAACAGATTCTGCGTCGAAATACGTCGACAACATTTTTTTCAAAGCGGTCATTCGCGCGTCGATCGGGGACTCTTCTGAAATTTCTTGAATTTTCAAATGGAAAAAAATTCAACGAAGAAATGCATTGAATTGAATTTGAACACCTTTATAATGAAATTAACGTAATCTATATAATTCGAAGTATTTATAGAATTTTTTTTTTTTTTAATTTCCAAACCCGGTAAATTTTCAGCGGATTATTTTTTTTACGGGTTTGCCGTAGGTCTCGGTGAAAACGGAAGGGCAGGTAAAATATCAGGTGCTTTTTGCGCTATTCACAGTGGAGTCTCGGGCAAACGTTGTACCGAATCCATCAGCTTTATTGCTTCGAATGCGTGAGAGTAAGGTGTGAAACACTCATGAAATACGTGTTCCCGCGACAACGTTGCGGGATCCACCTGCTACCCTGGCCGTTTATGTGTCAGAACGACCATCGCAGACATTGGTAAACCACTGTACTTTATGTTCCAGCAAATGTAACGCCGCGCATCTGCGGCCCCGCGACTAGCATCGACGACTGACTAAGCGCCACGAAGTCGCATAACGAATGCTATTTATTGTAAAAAAAATGTTGCTAATTTTTTTTAATGATTTTTTTCAATTTTTTTCTGTAACGTTCGAATATCCGGATGAAAATTCGAACGCTTTTTCGTTATTATTCAATTATTTATTTATTTATAAAATTATTCGTACTCGTCCCACATACTTTTTTTATAAATTACGCGAGAGAAAACTGAGAAGAAAAAATCGACGGGAGATCGATGGTAAAACTGCGTTATCATTGTTCCCTCGTAACAATGGCAAGACAGCGGAAATGAGTAATTGGAGAGAATTTATTCTAAACTGCAAAGTGTATGCTATCAGTTGATAAACGTACCGGAAGCGTTGGAATGACTGTGACCGGCGCTGGTGGCCGAGTGAACCGCGTTCGTGGCCGCGGTCGCCACCTGTTTCAGTGCACTTATTACCATCATCTTGAGGCGTTTATTCACTTTTCAATTTGCGATTTATAATCCTCTTTTTCGATACACTTCGACAATCCTCGTTTCTTTCGCGCGCAAGTTCCTTTTTTCCGCTTTTCGTTAACGCGTGCACAACGATCGGACCGGGACCGAAGTTCGAATCGGTTGTTTATCGAAATTTTAGTGATTCGCTCGCGAGGCTGTGGCGAACGGAGCCATACGGTAATCCACTTTGTGCCGTGACTCAGAGCGAGAGTCGTTCAGCACCGTTATGTTTGTAGCATGGGCGTCGAGTGAACTGGACGCTTCCAGCTGCGGAAGCGAGGGCACGGCGACACCGCGATGCGAGCGATTTGTATATCTGTATTGTATAGTAGCGGCTCCTGCTGGTGGTGCCCACGACGACGGCGAGCCACTCGATACCGCACACCGCTCGTGACCGTCGTCTAGGAGCGACTAGCACGAGAAAGGCCTACGGGGGCTTCGGCGCGCCATCCGTATCGAGTTTCACCTTCGAAGAGCTCTGCCTACCGAGGTGAGGCTCGCTTCACCTATAATGGCTCGCCGGGTACCCTCTAACCGCGCAAGGTACCCAACCGTGCCACAGGTATTCCACGCCGAGAAATTTACACGACTGGAATTTTCTGATGCTACGTTACCGTCGCGGACGTAACCGCTGTGAAAACACGTTGACGCAAGAGTGCAAACGAGATAAAAACATGTTTTATTATGTTTTTTTTTTCTTCACTTATATTCTTTTTCCCCCGGACACTCGAGGAATTTTTTTCGCTCCAACGGCGTACAAACGAAAAATCTCAAGACAGAGATTCCTGGACGAAGAAAAATTTCAAGTGTATCGCGAGGATTGTGTTTAATTTCGGAATTATATCGGTTCGTGATTTTAGTGGAATATATCGAAGTTCTTGAACCGGATACTGAGAGCAAAAAATAGGTCGACAGTCGATGTTCCGAATGAAACCTTTTTTTTTATCGTGTTACACTTTAATTTCTTTTTCGTTGAACACCGATGAATTGTATTCTGCGTTCTTCGTCTCGTTTGAGTTACGATTTTGGGTATTAAGAAAAGAAAGTGTTTTATTTGATTTTAATTTGCTCGCGAGAATTTCGATGAATCGCCGTGAACTCACGGAGAATCGAACGTTGCCTTTTTTCCCCGAGGCACTCGAAAACAAACGCACCGAAGTTCAGAGTTTATAATAACAATCCGGCGGTTGGCTCGCGTCGCGACGTCCTTTTGACATTCGCGCAGTCGGGTTGTCGCTTGTTTGTTGACGAGACCGAGGCGAGCAGAGGGCACAGCCGACGCGAACGCGCTGTCGCGACACACCGTCTTCGTCGAGGCGCGAGCGAACAAACGAAAGGACGAAAGGCCGTACGTACGAACGAGCGAGCGACTGGCTCGCGCGAGACTACCGTAGTCTCGATTTCGCCAAAGAGCTCGCAGCCATCCGGCGAGAGTTTCACCTTCGAAACTCTTTCGCCTCTCTACCATTTCAGTGCTTGCCACTGCCTGCCGCCCGTGTCGCGGGCTCGTTGTACAATTCGTTTTGCCGCGTTGCCCGGGGTAGCCACCCACTCGCTTTGAAGAAATCGCCTTGCGAACCGACGCCGAGCGCGCTCGCTCGACGATTGCGAAATTCGCTGGAAAGATCACAGAGACTCTAGGAGCGTACTCGGAATGAAGAATTTACTCCTCCCATTTAGCTTGCGAAATATGCGGTCTACGCTTGTTTGTACACATTGCGAGCGTCTTTCGGGCGTATTAAGCGAAATTCTACGCATTGTTCGACGCGAATCGAGAATTTATAATAGCCGATCGTCGATCGTGCGAACGAGTACATTAACGCATGATCGCGTCTACTTTCCACCTGACATTCTCGTGATATATATATACGTATATAATATATTAGAGAGTAGCAGAGCTCGCGCGCTCGCGTTTTATCCGACTGTATTAAAAACGCCTCGAAGTTTTGGCTTCGACAATCAGCCAAATGATGTTGGTCGCAAAAATTATTTTATACAATTTTGGTGCTTTTTTGTGTGCCAATTGGGGGAGGGAGATATTTCTTGCAAAAATAAATTTCGTACCGTTTCGTCAAACATCAACCAATCACGGCAAGAACAAACTGGCAATGTTCGTTAGGATATGAAATCTCGCAATTCGATAATATTTCGAGATAAAACGTTGCACGCCGACTTTTTGAAGAGAGGGCGATCACAGTATGCATAGCATAGAAAGCGTGCCTTCCTTCGTGAATTTCTTTCGATCGGAATTTCTCGACTCGGGCGGCGCGCTTGCTACGCCAATGTCGTGAAACGTTTCGTACGATCGTCGACGGCACCGCGACATTGCATACTTTCGATCTTATTGTAACGAAACAATTTTTTTTGTTTCTTTCGGTTATTAAATTTTTAATGAAAATTTACGGCGAACATGCGAGCTAACATGTCTTTACAGTACATTCGCGTAAATATATATTTATTTATTACTCATCTTTGTTCATTAATTTCGAATATATAATAATGATACATTTTTTTTACTACTGCTGATAGTTTATTACTAAACAATTTTTGTTATTCAAAATAGCGTCAAAACTGAACGACTGCGCGGATTTAGCCAAGCACCATGGGAATAATTTTGCATGTAAATTAGTTCCAATTCTAAAAGCCACGGTCCAAGAACGCGCGCAAAATCGTCGATTGGCCCCGAAACGACGGTAATTGTGCATCGACAAAACGTTCAACTCGTTGGGTTACAAGTGCTTGAGAAACAATAACAGAACCGGTCGATCGCGACTATTAAGGAATTAACTCGTCAATTAATCCGCGGCGAAGTTAATAAACGAGCTCATGGCTGCCGCGTGCGCGATGATGTCGCGCCGCGAAGAATGAAAAATAATGGGACGAGGCGAGCGATCAATGACAACACGGTAAGACGTGCATTCTTCTTCGTTAAATCCATATATACATGCGGAATCGTACTGACAATGCATTCGAGCGCAGGAATTGCATTCTGAAGAGTCGCCTCTACGGATGTAATCAACGTGTTTTTTTTTTCGTTTTTCAATCGGTCGTAAAAGTCCTTTCCGGGAAGTTTAAGAGAATAAGGAAAGTCGAACGACGATAGTTGAGCGAGAGCGCGGAAGGATATAAATTCAAAGTTGTGCGATTCGTTTTCGCGCGAGATTCGTTGATTGTTAAATCATTTTCGGAAGAGGAGTCAACGACGACGCGGGAGAGCCAGAGAGAGAGAGAGAGAGAGCGAGAGAGGAAGAGAGACCCATGGCGAAAATTAGTAGTGTAGATCGTTGCTGGTGTGGTTCCCACGATAAATTGGATATTATTGATCGGTACGAGCGTCGAGTAGACCTCATCCAGTGCGAAGCTTTCGCCCGAGGCGGATATATCAACGGGACGATAGTGCGCGCGATAGCTCTACACGACTCGAGACGACGACGAGAAGCCGTACGGTACAGTATAATCGTGGCCTCGGATTAAGGTCAAATATATATGTATGTATACATAAAGCTGCATTAATTCGAGGAGCCCGCGTGAATTCTAACATCGAGGCCTTCGCGCTGTCGAGCAATGCGTCTTGCATTTTATGGGCGCGAATGGATTTATCCGATTCCGAACGATATCGGACGCTTTGACGATAAACCAATTAAAATTTATACACTTAATTACCGTATTTCATTACCGTCTTTGAAACACGAGCCGCGATTGTATATAACGACATTGAATAGCGTCGATTTATATATTTGTATAGACGTATTTTTTTTATTACCAAGAAAAAGATGATTTTAACGTGAAACAACTTTCTCAACACGGGCTTTACCGTGAGCTCCGGAGTTTGACGAGTTCCGATCGTCGGTGTCTCGTCGACAAGTGCATCGGCGAGTCCGGAGGTTACGCCATCGCTACCGGTTGTCGTACCGAGTTTGTAATACGCGAGCATAATATGTATGAAATTTCTGCATGCGAGAGCTCGACATGCGAGGTATCGAGTTATGCGAGTGGCCCTGACTCGACAGGTGAACGAGCTCGCAACGCTGCGCGAGCTAAACCGTGAGTCCGGTGGCGGGCAGGCGAACGGCTCGCACAGAATCGCTGAGCCTCGCAACGCGCTCTGGCCACGGACCAACGGCTCCGAAGGTGAGAGATGCATATGTACACGAGGCAAGTGTAACGCATGTCCTATGCTGACCGAGGCTAATGGAGAAGCGAGAGATCTGCGGACCACGACGCGCATCATAAGGGACACCTCTATATGTATACGCAACGGGAATAACACGGGAGAGCTCGGTACGGCCGCGGAGCATTCGACTGGAAAGTTCAATTTCAAATGCATCCGTACGTTCCGGCTATGGATACTGGCCCGATACGGATCTCAATTTCTCTCCAAGCCCGTCCGCCCACTGTGACCCTCGTGTCGGTGCTCGCGAGTGTGCGATTACATTATTTCGATTCCGACCTCGGAAACAAAACGTTGCGGGGTCACGACAATTTTCGGTCGGCCGGCTTTTGCCGAGTGCCAAAACTTTGGGGTGTCTATTGGTGATTTTTTTTGTCATAACTTCAGTAAAGCTCAAAATGCGTTACGGCCTTTCTGAGGGAAAAGTGGAAAAATGTGGACTATCCTTAAAATACGGTCTTTTCGGAGGAGCTTGAATACATGCAGGAAGTTCATAATTAGTTAAAACTAGCTTCTGAGTAAGAAGTGAAAATTTTTTAAGAATTCTCAAAATGCGTTATGACCCTTTTGGAAAAAAGTCAAAGAAATGCAATGTCCTCAATGTCATCACGACCAACATTCTCAGACAATATTAGCTTCAACTTCAGAACCACGCGGCAACTGGTAAGAAACGAACACAACGCTTTCTATTGTAATAAAAAAATGTCGTATCGTGGACTTTCCATAAAAATGGTAATAGTCGCTTCGATCGAATCGACTGAGAAATTTGGGCAGAACGAAATTGCTTCGGAGAAAGAAACAGAAAAAAACCACCATCGTAACAAGATATTCACGGTAAGTCTGCGGTATCCTTGATTATATACTCGTTTTTTCTCGAAACTCCACTTCGCAGGTTTCATAAGCAGAATTCAGTGAGAACCCGAGATGCAGATATTTGATGTCTGGCTCGAAATAAAAGCTTGCGAGGGGGTTCCAAGAAGCAGTCGTGGAGAGCGGTGATCTTGCTTTTTCCATTTCGCGGTATCTCCGGACGTAGCCTCGGATAGTCGTCTGGCCTTCGTCGTGTCCGCAACGCAATATCCGCAACTCGCTTCCACGGAGAGCCGCGGATTGAAGGAAAAGACTTGCTGCTGGGGTGGCTGAATCGATTCCCGTCGTCGAATCGCTGGCTGCTGCCGTTGCTGCTGCCGCTGCAGCTCTTTCGAGAGCACAGAGCACTTTCTATAGCCACTCGGGAACTCAATGATCTTCTCGAGTTTTATGCGAACAAAACGACGACGTCTTCGCCGACCGCTACCGTCAAGATCCTTACACGCTATTTATACAAAGTATACTTTTTTTTCCATATCCACACAAAGCTTATTGATATTGAAAAAAAAATTTAATGCGAAAAAATGAAAAGAAGTTGGCTTGATTACGCATGCATTCACCGATCTTTGCAGTTCCAATGGCAATCCGTTGCAATGAAGATTTTATTTTGTCTTTACTTATTTATTTTTAATCTTTGTTTCCTCCCCGACAAAGCCAGAATTGCTTAAGCAACTTTCTAATATAGGAGCTTTGTAAACGTTAAAAAATTTTAAAAATGTATAGTATATTTTATAAAATTGCATTGAAAATTAAATTCATTCCGCATTTAAAATGTCCCTCTTCCCGTAGTAGATCCGAAATTAAATTTTACATCGGTGTCGTCGACATCTGCAGCAAAATTACACACTCTTGTACCCTCGCTGTAAACATTGGTTAAAAAAAAAATGAATAAACAAAAAAAAAAAAAAAAAGAATTCTTTTGTTATGATGACGCGTATAAAGCCCGTCCCCGATACTGTATGATGCACATGGGGATTGAGTGGACTTCGGTGCGCGGCCCGCGGAGGGTTGCTTGTTCCCGTCCCGCGTAATTAAAATTCTCGTGTTTCCCACCCGCGCGCGCTCGGGGGTTCAACGTTTTGGAGCTCTGCCAATTTCGTAAACGAAGTTACAAGCTAGGCGAGCGAGTACAGTTTCCAACCGAACCATTTCCGGCTCTATCTCACACCGTGGCCGTGCTTTCGAACGATGGAATTTCGGTCATTAAATAAGCTATGTTGTCCGGGGCCGGTGAACCCGCATCTCGTGCTTTATACGAGACCAAAAGTATATTTGCATTGGCTCCGTCGCTTTCCTGCGCTATATTGAAAGGCACACACGCTCGACGAATTTAATTCACAAAGATATCACGCACTCGAGCGAGCCTCGAGCGCCGACTGCCTTCTGTGACGATATTCAAAACTGCGACATTGTCTTGGGAAAAAGAAAGAGAAGAGGAAGAAAAAAGAAATCACGAAACCAGAAGAATGGAGCAAAGCGGTCTCCGGTCCTTCAAAGCTGTTAAAAAAGAACTGGAACACAGAAGTGTGTTATCTTCCTGTTGAACGGAAATAAAAAGAGAAGAAAAAAAAAACGTATAATAGGAAATGATGAGACGCTAATACATGAAAAGCCTCGGAACGTCTTGGAGGGTAGGAGCGTGGGTTGGTAAGTATAATACTTGTCGCTCCTGCTGGAGGTTTCGTCGCTAATCTCAGCGGATTTAATTGGACGTTGATGAAGTGTTGTAGATATATACGAAGGCTTCGTTTTCATCCTCGTCCTCTTCGTCTTCGCCGCCTCTCACCGTTTCTCGTCGCAAAGTGCTGATGCTTTTGCGCTACAGTTTCCTCGAGACAGGCACTTGGTCGGTGTGTGTGTGTGTGTGAGAATATCTGTGTGTATGCCATCGAGGCTTCCACGTCATCCGAGCCCGTGGAGGATGGCGCGCAGCGCGACTCTCGCCCACATGTTAGTCGAGCCGCAAATATTACGGTGATGCACGGAGAGATGCGCCCCGGCAATTTCGGTGGCGCTCGTGTCACACGTAATTCGCGCAGGGGCGCGAAAGAAGATTCTGTTGGGCCGCGCGGATCGACGATTTTTGAGATCTTTTTCAACCGAATAGTTTCGTCGAATATTTCAATCGCGATTAAAGATGAAGATACTTCTCCAAATTTATCACGTCTTGAGGAGAGCGGGGCAGAACGGCATACTGGGGCAGAATGGACCACGAGAAATTCCCATCGACGTTGTTTTTCTGCTGTCCCATTTTGCCGCAATACCATTCTGCCCCGCTCTGCCCTATCATTAATCATACGAGGTGACTGGAGCAATTTTTTTTCTCCACGCCACTCCAAGTAGATGAAATTGAATGAAGCTCAAGAGGTCCTATTGAAAATGTTATCATTTCATTCGAAGGTAACGAAAGACAGCGACACTTCTGTCTCTTCTATGTGCGATTTTTAAAAACTAATTTTCTCTCGGTGAGATCTTTTATATTTCAATTAACGCACAAGTTGCGGTCGAGCGTGAGTTTCGAGGACGAGAGGGAGAGAGAGAAAGGTGGAAAGCGGAGAGGGTTATGGTGGCGCGAAGAGCTGATTGAAACGGAAGAGGAAACGTGCCTGGGCGCGGTTCATAAAGAAACGAGGTGTCTCTCCTCTCCCGCGCGCTACTCGCGCCGGCAGGCAAGCCCAGGCTGCATTACACTTGCTAATGGCTCGAAAGTGGAATGTCGAGCCGAGGTAGCCAAGAACCCCGGCAGCATCCGACTCTGTGTACACTGTGCTATTGCTCGGCTATACAAGCTCGATGTATACTTACACTATTAACCGTTCCTACGGTAGGACACAAGCACGTGGTACAAGTGTATACACACAATCATTAACCCCAATTACGCGAGGGGTACGGCCAAGTCAGCGCGCAGGTCCACTCAGCAAAGATAATGAGGTATTTGTGCACGCGTATCTCTTCCTATAGATGTATAGACGCAAAGCACAACTGCGGATACATAGTCTTCGCGGATGCGGGTCTTGGGGTTGATTTTATAGAGCAGTGCCAACTAAATCGTTCGTAGAGCGGGGCAAAACGGCATACCGGGACAGAATGGTACGAAATGCGAAAATACTGTCCCCTGTATGATGGAATTGGGGCAAAATGGGAGAAGAGGAATTCTTATCGTTAGATAAAGTCATCATTTCCCGAATGGATGAAAAAATTGCCTCGATCAATTGTCCGCGCTATGCGCGGGTTGCCAGGATTGTTTTTGCTAAAATCCAATTCGTCGTTATCCGCTATGAAAGATCGGGAAAAGAAAGGGACATCTCCGGGATGAACTTATTTCTTTTTCCTGATCGTTCTTGTCTCGTATGTACGTTCGTATGTGTATCTATATATATCTTACAAGGAGGCGAAATGGCATTAACGGAGAAGGGTTCGACGAAAGCTAAAGTGGAAGCCAGTGGACACGTCGCCCCGTCGAAAATTGTTGTCGTCCGTCGTGAAAAGAAAAGGGCCGAGGAGAGCGCGGAGAAGATTGCGAGACAACGAGAGAGAAATTGTAACGTCGCCGGTAGCGTCGAGAAAAATGGCGGGTAATAAAACTGCTAATCCAGCTATAAACTCATCTGGAACGGAGCCAAGGGCCGTCGTTCCGGCGTGTGCGAGGTTCCAATCTTTTTCCCCGAATGGGACATTTAGCGGTCGGCTCCGGACCGGACGAGGACCCAACAATGCGACGCGTCGTTCGCAACGACGAATTGATAACGCAATCGCGAAACTACCGCGATACTAATAACTCTCGCACACGCGAGCGGTACAATCGTTATCGCTTGACCGTCCGACCGGCAGTTAATTTTTCATAACGCGCGATACGGTTTCACGATTGCGCAGGTGAAACGCCGAAGAAAACGCGCTTTTCGAAGGCGCCGCGCGGTTTATCGTGCGTTAAAAACAAAATAACGAAAGGCCCCGAATGCACGTCGATGGCTCCGCACACGGGCGGGCCGTTATCGCGAGTGAAAGAATTGGATTGATGAAGTTGCCGGGAACGAGCGTGAAACTGATGCCTTCATAAAAGCACTCGTCACCCGGACGAAGCCAGAGATCCGGGGGGAGCTTTAATTTTCATGAATAATTTCGCGTCGTCATTCGACGCGTCCCGTCGACCGGGGAAATTCGCGGTGGATCGCGACTAAATCGCGCGAGAAGCATGGAAATAACGCGAAACGCCATGAATCGTATATCGCGAAGAGCCAGCCGGTGTGAAGAGTTATATCGCGACGGGGCTCTCTCGGTCGATGGGGCATCGGCTACGCGTTTTCGCAGCGGCTCGCATACGTTTCTCGCCGTCGAAACGATTAATCTCTTTGGGCGTTTAGAGCCGACACACCGCGCGGCGGGGGCAGAGCCGAAGCTCAAGCTCGAAAGTTCGCTGTACAACCGGTGGCTGTGAAATGCCGCGACGCACGAAGAGGGAGTCGATCCACCAGCACAGCTGGTGGACTCGCGATCGCGTGTGGGCACTCGTGGAAATTTAGAGCCTCCTATTTAAGCGTCTCGATCGCAACATGCCAGTGCCATTAACGCCGGTAATTCCGGGCATGCGGGCCCTTTCGCAATCCTCCTCTCGATCGCACTCTCTCGCGCTATTGACCTTAATTCCACGCTACCAGTGTACATACGCATTGTACATATACAGAGCGTGTTTGCGCGAGCCATACGGCGGGCTCATCGAGCGTCGAACGCTTGACCAATCGTTAAACAACGTCTCCGCTACGCCGGATGGATTAGGTCCTTTAATTCTTTTTCTCGGAGACGTCGCTCTCGACTCTTTCGCGTCGGTACTGTTTTGTAACATCATCAAAGCCCTAGGAAATTTGAAGCCTATGTGAAAAATTCGAGTGCCCATTTCTCCGGTCAATCTATTCGCCTTGAGTTATTAACAGATTTAAAAAAATTATTAACAGAAGTGGAATCCAGGGAAACAGCATTTTCGTATCTCGTACGGTCATTGTAGATTGCGAAGTATTGTAGCAAAATTGATGATACCGCTAGGACAGTGTATAACGGATATATGATAAAAAGTCCCGAAAAGCTTTGATCTCGAAATTCGAGGGTGCGAAAGGGAGATAGAGTGAAAATGAATGAAATTCAAAACCGACGAGGACTCCGTTGGTGGGAGTGCAATAGTCGAGGGCCGCGAAAGCTCGGAGGTTCTGTTGGCTTACACCGCGCGCGGCTCATCTACCGTTGGACGTTATCTCCTCGGGCGTTCTGTTTTCAGTCTGTGAAGCGCGAAACGGATAACGCTCCGGGCTCCTTCGCTCGCGTCCGTATATGTACAGTCTAAAATTCTCTACGTGTCCATGCACTTGTGTATACATCCCCTATACAGTTGAACGCAGACATAAAGCTTCGTCTACACGAATGGGAGCCAGTAGCACCCTGGCCGACTCATTATCTCGGTGCCGAGAGCGAGCCACTCGAGCAGCAGGGTAGTAACCGTGCCGGAAGCATAACAAAGACTTTGTACACTTCCGCCCTCGCGCTTTAGGCCCGCCGGCTACCTCATGGCCTCGCTGACCGGGTCTCGCGGCATCGAAACACAAGCCCGACTACTGCGCCTCCTTCGCCTCTGACTCGGTCCGACCAACATTCTTTCCCTTCGTATATGCCGCTCACGATTTTCAACGGCAAACCTAATACCCACCGCCCACGGGCTGCTGACCGTATTGCAGACTCTTCTCGTCTCTCCACGCTTTTACCGAGGCTCCAAACGGCCAATACTCGGTATTGACGCCAAGGAGGCCGGAGAGATTTGAGAGATTTCAAAAAAATGAAATACGATTAATGCTTCGAAAATATTTCACCGTCAAGGTTGGGACGAAATTCGCAAACCTAAGAACGAGAGAGCAGACTTTTTGGTCATTTTATCACAAAATCTCAAGATTATAGTTATGGTCAAGAAGTTTGATTTGGAGGTTTTTTTTCTTTTTTTTTTGCTCGCCATTTCGTAAATTTTTCTTGAATGAATTATTTTCGAAATGCAAACGTTCAAGAAAGGTACTGGAAATTACAGTAATTGTAATGGTAGCTAACGAAATTTCGGTCGTTCTCTCGAATCGTGATTTCTCTGAAACTCTCTCGTCAAACCCCTTCTTGCTTCGCTCAACTCACCTTTCCCTGTTTAATCGGGATGCAATATTCAGTGTCTATAACATATTTTGTCTGAGCCGAGAGCCGTCTAGATTCGACGAATGCTCGATCGAAATTGCAGCATGTGCCCATCGGTGCATTTCATTACGAGGGTCTTTGCTTGGCGCCGTTCGAATCGCGATAGCGCTAACCGCTGGAAATTGGCGTGAAACGAGGCGTGTCACCGCGTTATTATTCCCCATGCGCTCGAGTTATCACAGTTATTAACCGCGCGGCCGTTCGCGCGCCCTTGATTTCTCGGAAGAAAATATTATTTTCAATTGGCATCGGTCGCGAGAGGTTGCGCGTTCGGTAATTCGGACGATTATCCACAGCGAGGGAAGCCAGTGTACACGCTTGTGCATGATGAGGGTCGCGGCCGAGTGCGCGACGGACTACCTGGAGCGGAACAAGCGCCGCTCCGCCACCCGGGAAAGAGGGCGAGGCCGTTCCCCGATGCGCGGCGAGCTCTCGGGCGACGGTGGACGAGAGGGTCCTTTAACATTCGCCGACGTAGCCGCCTCCGGCGGCCGGAGCTTGCGAGGGGAACCGCTCGACGTGAAACGCGAAGCGCGAAAAAGGCCTCGCCGGTTGCAAGCGATTCAAGTCAGTAGGCACGGATCACGAAGCCGAGAAGTAACGGGCCACTACCTGAAGGTATACCGGGCCGTGTAGTTCGCCTCCACAGAGGCGGACTTGCACACGTTGCTTTAAGTCTTGGCAGCGTGCAACGAGCTGACCTCGATTCCGGCCGCTGTTCTTCTCGCAGTCTTTAACGCTGGCGGTGCCTTTCCTCGGCTCGCTCTCGATTCTCTCTCGGTATTCCTCCTACCTACGCGCGGCAAGAGGAAGGTTGATGCATCGTTCCTCCGACATAAACTCCAAGCACGTCGGGCTCATGCCACGATGTTGTTCTAGCGTACGAAATGTTCGAGGCAAAGGCACAGTCGCGATGCCTCAGCATCTTCGCGGCTCTTCTGGATTATTATCATAGCCGTTGCCTCGTAACCGGAGTCAGCGAGATTTCGACAAAGGTTACGAGCTTCGACGTGCTTTTCTCGTATGAGGATAGTGTCGTGGGCTTCGCTTGTGTTTCATTAAGTTGCTATCGTTTGAGTCGGGATGAATGAAGTTAAATAGGAGGTCCGACAACGCGGGAAAAAAAGTGATTTAATCTTCGCTGCGAACTTGTTCTATATAGCAGCTGGCCGAGTTAGCACGATTTTTTCGAGCAAACAACAAATTGTAGTCTATTTGTCTCTTTGATTATTGCCATTAATTTGCCGTAACATTCTTTTTCGTAATGTGCAATCTTATGAGACACGGGAAAATAATCCAAAACGAGATAAGGAGAAACAGTTATACAAGAATCGACGATAAGCCCTTCTCTTCGTTGGAACATCGCGATTGTACTTTGCATTTTTCTTATTTCGCTCTTTTAATACACTGAAAAAGATAGCTACTTTCCGTATGCGTTCTACGAGGAAGAGGCTAAGGTCTCCGGGGAATCGAGCTTATAAGAAGCGGAACGTTGGCTAAGAGTCCCGTGGGATTCCGCCGCTGACGGAGAGTAGTGAACGATGAAGCCAATAGTAGTAGGGCAGCATGGAGGACTATGCTCTGCCACTTTGCTCTCTCTCGTAGCTCTCGGAGAAAATCTCGAAATTGAGAGAGGAAGAGGCACGCCGAAACATCGGTGAAAAGATATTTTTCTCGTTGAGTTTTACGGCACGCGATTCTCGCTTCGTCTTATTCGAGATATAAAACAAGAGAGAAACGAGACTAATGGCGAGAGCGAGAAAATTTTACTCTCGACGTTCTTACGAAAATTAAACTCGCCGTAATAAAGCGAGCAAAAGGGTCGAAAGTAAAAAAAAAAAAGGGGGAGGGGGGGGGGGGGGGGGGGGAGAAGAAAAAGAAGGTGATGATGGAACAAAAGCGAGATAATATTGTATAACTCGAGGTTCCTCCGACGAGCGTGCGGCAATCGTAGTCTACAATGGGTCGATTAAAAAAGTGTTCGTTCTTCATCTTGGCCCCTTTCTTGCCCTCGTTCCTTCACTTATCTTCTTCGCGCAGCACCGGCTTGGGCGTTCCTTTGTTCGCCGGGCGAAATACTCGACCGAGCACCTGACGATTTTCCGGCGTAAAATTTATATTCCAAAAAGCTTTCGATCGGCAACCTCCGATTCCGTTCGCCGCCCGCTCAAACTACTCGACGCTTCTCCGCAGCATTTCATTTGTCGTCGGGCGAACAATCGCAATCACGGGACATGGAAGAACCAGCTCGGAGGTGCCCTCCCCGAGGCAACGAATTACCTTCGTCTGGCTATCAAATGCCGTTTCCACTGGTTAAACTCCGGCGGCTTTCAGCGTTACTCAATCGATTCGTCCTAACGACAGGATATTAGTTGTCTCGACGGTGCGCTTTGCGGCAACAACGATCAATCGAGCACAACTAATACCCGTATTTTTTTTTTTTTTTATATACATATATCTTTTTTTCGGTACCCAACACCAAACCATGAGTAATTGCGTTTTGTGATAAAAGAGTCGCTGTTACAGAAGTAATTCCGAGCGTTTCACGGCGAAGAAACTCATCCTCGACGTCGTGACTCCATCGCTATCTTGTTGCGTAATCCTTGAACGTACCAGAGCAATCCATTTCGGACTCGGCCCGTTGGCGTAACACAATCGAGTATCAAGAAGACGGGGGAGAGATTGCACACCATCCTCCGCTCGTGTAACAACATCGTGTAGAAGCGAATGAGATTGAAGAGAAAAATAAAAGAATCGGCTAACTGAGGCGTTACGATAGACGTACGAGAGCACGGCGGAGACGGAGGTCTGGAAAATCCGCTTTTATATTGGAACGTTCGACGAGCAACCGTTTCTGTACGGTGCACAAGAATCTCTATACTCCGGGCCTCCTTTAGAAATCGTGTCCTTCTACAATTCGACAACGAACGTTTTCGTCGGTAAAACTCGTTCCTTTTTTTTTTCTGTCGGTGTCGATACCCGCCAAAAGAGCATAGTCGAGCGTATAAAGATCTTTTTTTTACGAATACTCTGGAATGCTCTCGATCGAGGTACAAGAGGCGAAAAGTTCTACATCTCGTATTATACATTTTTAAAAATAATGTCGAAAAAATGATATACGAATTATGAAACGCGCGGAGAAAGGCTCGATATCGTGTATATAACTCAGTGTATTATTCATTTCCCTGGGGATAAGCTCGGCGAAATGTAAAGTAGTTTCGCGGGCTTATACACAATCCGAGCTCGAAGCGACGAGGAGTTTTTAATAAAATTTCATTTCCGAACAAATAAGTAATCGGCAGAACTTTCGCTCCCTCGAGTCTCCCGTTCGATTGTACAAGCATTCATGAGTTGGAAGCTTCGTTATAGCTATGCGCGTATACTGATCTCTGTGACCCGGTTATACATATGTATTTATATATCTACATTTTTTTTTTTTAATGAGTATGTGAGCTATCGATTCATTTCTCTGTAATCCGGCCAACTCCTGTGAAAGAATTTTCTATCGTGAGCTCTCTATCGGTCCATACATTTACAAGTCTTCATCTGTGCCAGTGAAACCGTTCCGTACAATTACGTTTCACTCATACACGGGACGAAATTTTCCTCGATGCGGGTTCGTTCTCGAACCGTTGCGAGTAATTGAATTACCGAGCTGCGGGCTTAATACTCATCCGACCATAATAATTTTATGCCCGAGCCTGTAACGCTTATTATTAAAGATCTAATGCGAATAGCTATTGTAATTGAACCAAAGAGAAAAGCACGATTCACGACGAGGCTCGTTGTTTATCAATTTTGTGCGAAATAATCGTTAGACGCTGTTTGACTCGTTAGCATTTCAAGAGGAAAGTAGCTGTCGTAGCGACGTGAAAAAAAAAAAGTCACGATGCAAGTGCAAGAGATGCATCGGCTCGTTCGTGCCAAAGCGAGACGGAACGGAGGTGATTCTCGGCTTTACGAGCGAGGACCTTTGTGTGCCAATTAACCATCGACGACGACGCCGACGACGGGGAGAGAGATGAGTTTGCGAGGCATATTAATGCGACAGAGCGCACTCGGTGCGCTGTATGTATACCCTCGACATTGCCGGGCGTCTGATGAGTTTGCGTAATAAAACCCCCCTTCCCGGCCTCTCGGTAATTTCTAGACTCTTGTTCTTACCACTGCACGTGGCACTTTCACTACGCCGATGTATTGAAACAAAATAAAATAGCGCGGTGTTAATTATTCATCGCAGTCGCCGCCGTGTATGAGAATCGAGACTGTAACCCTGAGCGGTTGTCTGGAAAGCTCGAAGGGCCCTGGGGGTCTGTGAGACCCCATGGAGATTATTTCAATAATAGTTGCGGCGATGGAGAAGCATTTTCATATACAGATGAAAATAAACGCGAGCTTTAGCGCGCGAGCCTGCAAAATCCTAGTATTTCGAAGAATTTTTTTGAAGCCTCAACCAGTACGAGCGGGTAAAACGAGGATAATATCATAGCAGCGTCAGCGGCCGGCCATCAGTCGAATCCATTCAATTCCACACGGATGGTGTTGTATATAGGAGGATCCCGCATCGATCTCTCGCGGACCGATAACCCGGGGAGGAAAAAAAAGGTTACCTCGTTATGCTCCGTTCGCGAACGAGAATGATTTTTTTTCCCCCTTTGTTTTTTCCTCGTCGACGTCGAGAGATCGTCGCGTCGTTGGGAATTCCGACTATCGAGGACTTTTCACGATTTCTCGCGAATTAACTAAATTCTCCGACGACTCATTCGCCACTGTATGGACTCCGTGCTAACTTTGATCATTCAACTCTGACGAAGCTGACCCGCTTCGATAGTGGGTCAACATTGTTCGCTGGCTGCAGACACGTATATACGTGTATGTTGAATATCCCCAGCGTTATCAGCGATTTTTCGGGCGCACTTTTAGACAACAGGCGGAGCTCGGATTTTTGTACTTCAGCGCGAACAATGGCAAGGAATATCGCATTTAACAGTCGGAGCAACATTATTCAATTTTTTTTTGTGCGGGCGCGTAGTAATGCGATTTAGGCACGAGGCTCGGCGCGATCACGGAACAAAACCATTCCGCGATCGATCCTATCATCGGCTTTTGGTTAAGCTAACGCGATACCCACCTCGACTGCTAGCCATTCCATGAGAGCTTTAGTCGACAGACTGTGTAATGGCTCTGTGGTTGTGCCAGTGATGGTACATGCAATAAATTCCAACGCGTTTTAGGCCCAAAGGGGTCGGAGATAGAGAGAGAGCACGAGAGGAGAAGTGATAAAGCATCAAAACACGATAGTGCACTTTTACGCTCGGTTTTCGTGCGGTTACGGGTCAGGTCCATGGGGAGATACCACAGAACCATGCCGAAGCACCGGTAGGCAACGGCTGCAAACGCCACAGCGGAAAACGCACGTCTGCCACCTCGCGGCAACCCATCCGATATTGCATCAGCTTACTGTCATGCTTCAAAAATGTTTTTCCATTTATATCATTCGAGAACACCCCTCGGGAGTACGTGCGGGGCAATATAGAAAGTATAAAAGACGGAACGGCATAAACCTTATATATCATTCAATGCCAGAAACACATTGCATTCACGTGACGCGCATTATCGACATGGATGTTGCTTGTTTCTTGGATCGTGGGCGAATTTCATTAATTAGAAATCGAAAGATAAATAAATGTCTAGTGAATAAACTTGAAAAAAAAATTGGAACAGAAGTAGAAAAATAAGGTAAATGCTGGAAAGAATTCCAGGTTGTGTCTGCAATCGGCAAATTTTCTTTTTTTTTGCAATCTCAGTCAGAAACTTTTTTGGCGATTATTGTATCCTGTGCGGTTTTCGTCAATTGGAAATCGAAAGATAAATAAGCTCATAGTGAAAAAGAATTGGACGAAAAGTAGGAAAATGACGAAAATGCTCGTATGAATTCCAGGTAGTGTTTGCAATCGGCAAATATTTGTCCTTCATTGGCAATTTCAGTCAGAAACTTCATTTGTCGATTATTGTATCCTATCTGAAATCCATTAATTGGAAATCGAAAGATAAATAGACTTACAGAAAAAAAAAATGGGAAAAAAAATTGGACGCAAAGTAGAAAAATCAGGTAAATATCGTCCGCGATCGACGAATATTTTTTCTTCATTGGCAATTTCAGTCAGAAACGTTATTTGTCGATCCGATACTCGTGTATGAGTTTCTTTTATTTTTCCATTAAATTCCAAAGCCGTTTTGTTTTCTCATTATTCTCCATCCCTTTTGATACCGTTGTTTGCTTTCATTCCCATCCAGAATTTTCCGCTAATCCACGAACAGGATTACGAAAGAAAAAATGTCGACAACGCTCGATCCGTCCGATAAATCGTACACGCTGATAATTAAAAGCGACTTTCTTTTTAAGGCCGCGACGCGGAGCGCTCGCTCCATTGCCAAATTGGCGATCGGGCCGGGGATTCGAGCCGCGTAGAGACAGGTAAATCGAGATCCGATAAGGAAGTCGCGGTTATCGTCCTCGTCCGCGTTGCTCGCTGCGTAACGCGCCTCTCAGCTCGGCATAAGCGTGCACGCGCCGCGTGCGTGCATCGCGCGCGCGCACGGGAATTGAATGTTTAATGCACAGTGCGAGCTACGTGGAAGCGCAGCTGAGCGGCATACCTTTGAAGGAGCAAGATTTCCGAGATAACAATGACAACGTGCATTACAAACACCGTATCGTCCCGCTGGGTCGCGTACTATTATATCAAAACCACTATATCGGCGAATTAAGATTTGGTGCCGTCGCGTAACGTCGCGAGCGTCACGTCGAGGGTTTCACCGAGATTTCCCAGCAGCATCGTCCTCCGTTCGCCATCACGTTCTAATACGGCGAGTGTAACCCCGGCGATTCTCGGGCAAAGGTCTATTCCGCGGGGCCTCGCTATTACGTTAGATTTACGCCTGGTGCTCCGGCGCGGATTACAGAATTACGATCACCGCCGAACGCGCGCCTGCCCTCGCGTCGATCGACTCTTCCTCCGTTGCCCGTGTGTTTTCACTCGCGAATAAAACTCCCACATCGCCTCGGCGAAGCGATACTCGTGTTCCTCGGTAATCGGATATCCTTTAGTCGGTACACATGACTCCACTCGCCCATACGTCTCTCGCAAGCCATTCCTCGTTTTTTTCTCGATTCCCATGCACTCTAAAACTCGGCGCGGCCATTAAAGCCTTCGATATCGATGACTCGCGGATTGTGTTTCATCTGAACGCGGAGGAGAACTCGAAATTTCTATGTTCGGAGCGATATTCGCCGCGCAGTGACAACGGTAAAATCTATCTCGGGTTTCCCTGAGCTGCGGAAAGTATACTCGAAACGGAAGTATTAACGGAAACAAGGCTTTCATCAACCTATCGTGATTTTTCCGATATCGGAGGTTTTTCCACGATTTTTCGAGACGTATAAAACAATAGGACAGTCGAGGAACTAAAAAATTGTACCTAAATTGAAAAACGCTAAAATTGATGAGATTTCGAAAAAACTTGGATTTTCATATTTTTCTGAAATTCTACATCCTTTATCTGCGCTGTATTCTCGGAATGTGAGTAGAACAAGTTGGATAAGAGATTATCAAGGCTGAATCTGGTAGTGAATACGATACGCGGTGGGAGCGGGAGTCGGTCGAGCATCGGTAGTGAAACCCGCCGGGTCCGGTAACGAGAGACTTTAATGTACGAAGAAGGCAAGAGAGCCATTCGGAGTTGCCATTAGCGACGAGAACGGATCGAGTTATGGGCCGTGGTACGAGCGCGACTGTTCGCCGTTGTACCTCTGGCAATTTTCAATCTGACTCGAAACAACCGAGCGCCGAGCGCCAATATAACTGCGACGGCTGATTCAATATTCGATAATTATTTATTACCGTTCCGTTCCAACGTGAGAGAGCCCGATCTTGATTACAAACGGCGCGTAACGTCGGGCATTTCGAGCTGTTGCCAACAAAAGTAGATACAAACTGCGGGATAAATTATCGTCGTTAAACAAATTCATTACACGAACCTTGCGAATTCGCGTTTATCGGACGATAATTGTGTCGATCCCGTTGGGAAAATTAAATGAGCTCGAACGCTCGTGCCGCTCGCGCGTAGTTCGTACGGTTATAATACGCGTTACCAGCGCACCTCTCGTATCTTCGGGTGGGGTAATTTTTTTATTAGATTAAACGCTTTTTTATTAGATTAAACGCTCGATCAATCGAAGTTCGTTCGTTAACGATAATCGCGCTGTTACGATCGAATTTGTCGTCGTTTATGATCGCAACGTTAATTCAAAAGCAAGACAGAGCGTTGGATAGCCGAAGCAAAGAGACGTTCGAACGATAGTACGGGAAGGAGATTACCTGCGAGGCTCGTGGCGAAATTCCAGAAGGACCACCGGCATCCGAAGAGCTTCATCTCGCGGTCCTCCGGCCGGCGTTCCTTCATCCCAAGGGACCACTTAACCGTGGACGCTAAGAGGGAGCTCATTCGTCCGGATTCCGGGCATCGGTCTCACGACGTTACGAACCCGATTTGCCCGCGCCGTCGTGGAGCACACATCGGGACGGTCAAACGAAGACGGTATTGAGAATATCCTCGTGTAATCCAAGCGTTATCGACGGTAACACGAGTATCACCCACCATTCACCACAGCGAACCGGTCGGACTCGGTTAAGTGCGCACATTCACATAGAAATCGAACATCTTGAAACTCACGTCGGCGCGTTTGTCGGTCATACGGGAGCTGGAGCGCGCATGAGAGACGCTGAGTCCTCGAGATCGTCGTCACGTTGTGCGAGCCTCCCTTTGCCGTCGCAGCCACTTGGAAAGGTGACGAGCGAGACTGTTACGCGGACCTTCGCTGCCTGGAACCTTCCTCGCTCGGACACTTTGACCGGGGGGGCGCAAAGCGGTTAACATTGAAATTGCATCACGATTACTCGGGCCCTACATGAAATATTCATGTTATCATTCGCCTCCATTCGCCTGTATATCTATACGTGCGACACACCCTAGCACGGCGACGAGAGATCGGGAAGGTTCCGCTCGTTTGTTCCGCACTTCAGCCAATATGCGACCAACGGTGCGATCCGATGACCGGATCAAATACTATAGCTCTACTCGGACCTTTCCCTATCCGTTCTCCCTATATAGATCCTATGACTCGGCTACTGTACACAGCGCTCTTTCGAACCCCTGGACACGTTGATCATTAGCTTGTGCTATTCTCCGTACAGCGATTAATGTGGAGGAACAAATTTTCTCATCCGAAAATCAAATCATACGTGGAAATTATTCATTCGATTGAAAGGACTCATTTTTTTACCCAACGTACATTGAGACGCGACACAAATTCTTTTGGTAATACATTTTTGAAACCAATAATTAATAATAATCATAATAAAGTTTTATTATTACTGATAATAATTACTCTTTTTTGTACGAACACTTGTCCAGAAGGGCTGAAAGATCGCTATGGAATTTTTTTACCTCATTCCAAAACCTCCTAAATTCAATCGACGTTAGAATCAAATTCAATATATCGCATGTGTGCGAACACAGAAATTCATAATGCCGGGAATTCCTCAAATATTTTAACTGATTATTTTTTTTTTCACTGTGTCAATGTGTTTGCGTTCTTTATTTAGTTGTAGTATTTTCCTGCAAGGTCTTATCAGATTGCGCGACAGAGTTTTCTGGACCGTGAAGCGTTCTCTTTTCTTTGACTTTTATGCGTCGCGTTTTTTTTTTTTGTTGTCTCTTGTCGCCACATGTATCGGAGGGTGAACGGGGAGAGTGCATGCATGTTCGTACGTATGAATATAACGAGAGCCATAGAACTGGTGCTCGCCGGCACTCTCGGACACGCTGTGCGGCGCAGCGAGTGGTCGAGCGGCAATGCGTGGAATGTCGAAGTCAAGCGTTATGTGGTGCAACCTTGGCGCGGAACTCTCGTCGCGGCGACCGGCGAGTCGCGGAGTTCCGCGACACCGGCGAGCACCGGTTCGCCTCCTGTTCGTCTGCCCGTGTAACGGGCGATCGCGATTGTTTTTTTTCCTCTCCTCCGCGAAGAACCGGCATGCCTCTCGAATCGGTTGCCGGCGAGAGCCGCTCGACTCGCCGTCGAGATCCGCAAGGATAATTCCTCTCGCGACTTCCCGGTAAGAAGACACGCGCGGAATTGTCCGCAGGTCGAGACGCGAATAAGAAAGTAAGAGCGTTTTCGTAACGAACAAACCGGTGAGCGAAATTCTTCGGTAAGAAACCTGTTGGCTATCGCGAACCGAAGAGAGGGGATCGCGTCGGTAGCGGTACAAACTCTAACGCCTGGAAGGGAACGCAGTTTCGCGGGTCTCGGCCACTCGCGGCACGTAGGTCAAGAGTACGAATAATTGTCGTCCAAGTTCAACTCCTCTTCCCTCTTCCCAATTGCCAAAAATCCGACACTGACGATCTCTACAATATTTCCTTCTCTCGTATCTGACTTGCAAAGATTTTCGAAAACGCTCGTTGTTTCCGCAGTTCTTTTTATCGCAGCCCGGACGGATGTTGGAACGTTTCGAGCGCGAAGCGAGCAAGTGCGCTTGCAGTATGAATTCGCGATGCTAGAGCCAGAGCTCGAAGTAGTAACGGACGGCATTGTAGGGCAAGGCAGTCCGCGCTCTCTGGCACGTATTTCTTGCCAAATAAAGCGAGCTTCGAAAAGTTTAATTCCGTTACCATGGCGGACGGGCGGTCGTGCGGATGTATATCCGTCGTTCGGTCGCTGGTGCACATAAAACGCCACAAGGCCTGTACACAGACGGGCAAGTATATCGGAGTTTATACAGCAGAACTATAACGCTGGTAAGCGCGCGCAGACAAACACAGAGAGAAACGAAACGGATTTTGCTTGGGGTCCGGAACCGTTGGATACTACTCTGCGCCATCTCTCAACGCCTCGGAGCCGCGTAACTCTCGCCGCCGGTTTACCCTACACAACGAGCCATCGCTACACCTGTGTATACATCTTACACTACGCCGTACTTTATCCGCGTAGCTGCACAGCGGAACACACGAATGCCGAAGTGAATCTACAACGGCGGGAGGTACGAGAGCGTGTAAAACAACCTGGTGCCGTACACGCGTAACTCTCTACTTCTCCGATCGAGTCTCCCGATACTCGTAGCGGATTCGAAAAATCTCGTACTCGGAATTATTCGCCCGATCGTGAGGCGCTTACGTTCACTTGGGTACGATTAATTCGAGACACGTACTTCCGGTTTATCTCGATACGTGGCGAACGAGAGACGGGACCGCGCGCGCGATGCCCGAATCGTTCGCGACGCTTTGGCCCGAAATTTTTCAACGAAACACCTTCGCCAGCGTCGATCGCGTTATTCAAATTTTCGTTGAGTCTCGAGGAGACTTTTTGTCGAATTTATTTGTCGACGATAACGACGATAAAGGCGCCGCGGTTCGGTGAGCGCGTCTGTCGAACGACGAACACAGCAGGTGTGTCGCGATACGCGGAGTTTCACTGACTGAGGCCTACTCCGACTCGCTCTGCGATACACGCTTGAGTTTGCTTTCTCGGATGTATACGTGGATAATACGTGCATGAAGCGGCTCGACTGCCACAGCAGAACCGAGCCCCGGAGTCTCCGCGACGCTGAACCGCGGTGCTTCGGTGTCTCTCTTTGCCTCTGCCGATGTTTTTGCGTGCGCCCTCCCTTCCCTCGCTTATCCCATCCTTGCCCAGCGCCTCTTCGTCCTCCTCCTCGGAGACGAGACTTTTTGTTGCTCCTCTTTCGCGACTCGCTTTTCGCGCTGATCCTCCTGGTCCTCCTTTTGTCGAGCGACTCGGGAGATGCAACCGGTGAACGGGCTTTCGCTGCGGCCGCAACGCTCGGTAGCAATATTACTCGCCGTGGCGGCATTGAATATGTCTCTCAATGGAGATCAACCTTCTCTCGTGGGGATAGCTCGTTCGGCCTCAATGGACGCGAAATAAATAGAACACCGATTGGCTCTTTGAGGAAAAGATTCCTCGCGGTATTTTCGAAGGACTGTGCTAATTTGCAGCTTGGAGTGTCTCAAGTTGAATTCTGTTTAGATATACGAGTTTTATTCGTCATTGAAGATTTCTTTACTTGCTGCGACTTCGGAACGCTCATTTCGTCAGGGTTTTCTTTATTTTGTGGAGAAAAAAATAATAGAAAATTTGATAAGTCGGTTAGGGATTCTCAAATTATTGTTATTAAAATTTGCGAAAAGAAAGGGGACTTCGTGACATCTGCAGCTGGAACTGGTCTCGGGTACGACGAGCATACGAATGTTATTTCGTTGCTTCCGAATTCGGTTTAATGATAATTCGTAATGGCAATGATTTCGCTGAAAAGCGCAAAGCCCGAGTTTCGAGTTTTGAAGCTCCGAGACAAGAGTTGAACGAGTTTGCCGACCATTCCACGAGTTACATCGCCAGTGATTAACGGAGATTAACAATGGCTTATCCGGAATTGTTTCAGTCCGTTTCTCGTTGTCCCTTCGCGTCGGCGAATTTCGCTCGGTTCTCCGTCCTGGAGCAGCAAAGTTCTCAAACGGCATTTCTGCCCTCATAAGGAGGACTCGAGTTCGGGAATCGAGTTGAAGGAAAACCCTTCCCCGCTCACCGATGAAGAAACTCGGAGATCCGACGCGAGAGGGAACGGAGTGACTCAGCCTCGTTATTCGAGCTTCTCGAAAGATTCCGCCGCGAAGCAGCTCCTCGTGGCCGTATTGCCTTTGCCCGAGCGCAGATCCGGGCGAGGAGTAACAGAGTAGCGAAGACGGAGGAGAATCGGGCGCAGCTGCGGCGGTTGTAAAACAATAGCGAGTTCGGGGAATGTTGGTGAGAGACGCGAGCTCCCCGTCGTTCCCCGCTCGGCTGTACTTAACCGGCCCGGAGTTGCTGACGCCGGAGCCGCGCTCAAGGAAATCTGTGCTCGAGTACCCCGCCGGGTACACCCGCGCGCTGTAGCGTCCTCGTCAGGAATATTACAAAGGATATGAAAATGGGCAAAGAAGACCGCGGACAACAGTGGCGCGATAATGAATATTCGTTATTCACGAGCGAACGAGCCCGAGGGAACCAATTTAATGTTTACTCACCGTCGGGATTTGCAACCAATGAAAATAAGAAAAAAGCACATAAATACCGCGCAATAATCTCGACGCTCGATTAATTCATTATTATCATCAGTTTTAATCCCGACAACCGTTCCCTCGCTGTCGGAAACAATATTCGTTTGATTTCATCGAAATTCGCTCAATAATTCGTACAATTTATTCGTCGCTCGGCCTCGCGGGAGCTCGGCAAAACGATAAATACATTTTTATTCCGAGCATTTTATTGACAATTATTGTTGTAGACGCAGGGAAATGATTTTATCGTTTCAATGAGGAACGTATCGATTTTTTGTTGCATCGATTATTGTAATTTTGTTTTTTTTCGTTGATTTGTCACACGCCGAGAGGGAAAACCCACGGATTCGTCGACATTCGCGGAAAGAGGAAGTTTATTGTAACACGCGCCATTTCGTAGCGAAATATCAAGGCAAGTCAAGGCAAATTGAGACAAGACGCGAATCATCGATACGCGCGATTCCTCTCGATGGGACAGAAGCGTTCAATTACGCGGCTACTCCGCGGAATACGTGACGCAACGTTAATTCGTAGTTTCGAGTGTATCATTCCGTCGAACGGGGCGCAGCAACGGCGCCGGAAAAACGATTCCTCTTCCGCGATACTATAATGACGCGCACAACAGACATACGAGCATAAAAGCGCGAGGTGCGGGTAAAAGATACACATGAGTGAGCGAAACGACAATCGTGAAAATAACGAGTCTTTGGAAAAAGAAAAAAAAAAAAAAAATGGAAAAACCCGAGTGCTGCGAATGAAAAATTTAATTTCTGCCGCGCCGCGGGTATCGCTCATTGCCGAAGTGAAACTCGTTGTTCGAATGTCGGAACAGCGCGGAAGCGCTTTTCGAACGTTGACGCTACTGTAACGCGCTGCAAACTGACTGCAGCGAGTACTGCCGCGAAACAAAAGATAACCGTTGCCGCGTCGAAGCGTCGACCGAGCGCGAAAATAATTTTTTAACAGTGAAAAAAAAAGGATGTTACAAAACGTGAAAAAGGCGAACGAAGGGACCAACGTAGAAATACAAACGAAATGCATAAACTCGTCGTTCGAGTGGCAAATTATTCGCATCAGCTACGGGTAGACGACGATGAATAAAAAGCTCCCGTTCCGAGGGGACGTTGCTGGCAATGTCAACGAGAACTTAAAACAAAAAAAAAGGAGGAGAGAAATTCCTAGCGAAGCTGGGAGCAACACGAGCGAGAATAATATTTCGTTTCGTTTGCGGAACGAAAAAAGAGGAGGAGAGAAGAAATACGCTCGGAATCGCGCCTCGTTACGAGGAAACCCCTCCGGGGTTTAACCAACCGTGGAAAATAAATAAGGGGTAAAGTTATTAAATGGCTGATGGGAAGGCTGTCGAGCGGTTTGAAAGGAGCACCGTATTGCTGGTTGATCGAATCGATTCTTGAGAGAGAATCTGATAAAAGAAAGGACAAAAAAGAGAAGTCGCGAATAGACTCCGTTGAATGGACGCCGTTCCCGATACGTTATTTCTTTATTTGCGCTTCTTCCGATGCAAAAGAGGACCGTCGACGAAACAGCCAACGTGGAAAACCGAGATGTGAAGTTTCACTGGCCTCTGTTTGGCGATCGCCGGAGAGGACGGAATTGAAAAAAAAAACGTAGCGAGCACGTCTGCGTTTACTTGCGAAAATTTTATGTGAAAACATCTTCGGTCGTACCGCTCGTTTATTCATTGCGCTGCATCGCAATGGCCATAGTTTGTCTGCAAGCTTTTTCTTAGCAATGCGCTGCATACACTTCAATTAGTTAAAGTTCCAGTCGAAAGGCCGTGGAACTTTTGACCATTTTGCATTTTCTTCACTTTTTTTCTCAAAGCGCTGTAGCGATTTTCGAGGGCACTTCCGTTGCACATTGGCGATGCACGCCGCACCGGATCGACCTGTGGTATACTTTGCGTTTGGAGAATCTCGCATATGCGATGAAGCGTGTGATTTGCGGTAAAAAGAAAACTTCTTTTTTCCCCATCGCAAGAAAATCATCGAATAGTGCAATAAATTCAATAGGACAAATGGCGAGTTATCTGGCGGAGAGGAAGAGGTACGATGGAGACTTCACGGCATGTTTCTCCTATCGAAAAACACGTGTGCTCGTCATTATCGGTTTAACGATCTTTCGAGTTATTACGAGAGTTCGATACATATATCTATATGAGCGATTCTGTGACCGATCCACTGTACTGGCGAGACTCGCGTCTATACGAGGGAATATCGTGCGATATCATGACAAAAAAGAGAACTGGTTGAAAAGAACGCGGGCAGGTTTAGTGGGTGGCGAACGGCTAAGGCACGAGGGTTAATGCGATCTTAATGGTCTCCAACAGAGTGTGGCCCTCTATACATCATGCTATAAGGTCAGCGTAGCGAAGCATTATTATGCTCATATATAGTGATACACGAGCCGCGACATGGAGAAAATAGGGTTCGAAGGACTCTGGCACTGGCTGCTGTAGCAGTCTGCAAGACACGTGCAAGTGATTTACTTCGACGTCAGCTCATATCGGCAAAGCCCAGCCAAAGAGGAAAAATCTCAAAAAAAAAAACCCGCAGCTGGTGACCAGCTCGATGTGTTCTCTCGCGTATAAAATACGAACGGCGAGCGAATTATACGCGTCGCATGAATAAATCCGTATTAAGTATGAAGCATCTTGGCCCTTGGATATCCCTCCCGTAGGTCACGGATAAATCTCGCGGAGCGATAAATGTTGTGCAAAATCCACCTCGCCGCCCGGTACCAAAGTACCGAAAAGCCTTGGAATTCTGCCGTTGATGGCTTATATTTTTCAACCTCGTTCCATCGAGCGAGAGAGAAGCCGAGTGGCTTATTAAATCCTCGAGTACGTTGCCTGGCCGGGCTACTCGCTGCCTTTTGCCTCGCCATCGTCGCTGCACGTGTACTTTCTCGGTCGGGGAATTCTCTCCGCTCGGTCCGAGGAAAGCGCGGCACTTCGTACACGAACGATAACCAACGTTCGCGTATCCCAACGGATCTAATATCGTTATCGGAGACACCGGAGAGAGAGAGAGAGAGAGAGAGAGACGGGGGAGACAGAGTGAACGAGCGTACGACCCAACGATCGTAACTCGATGTCTGACCAAAGTGGGCACGTTCCACTTGCCCGAGCTCCTCGGCTATCGTGGAACAAGTAGATTTCTCTGTGATGTTACCAAATAAAAAGAAGAAAAAAAAGAGGATGGAAAGAAAATGTATCTCTGGCGCATCTCGGATACACTTTCCGAGAAACTTGGCTCTTCGAGCGCGGTATCGCCGGCTTCGAAGATTAATAATTTTTCATATTCGAGACATCGTGAAATATCGGCGACCCGTTCCAACGACGAGATCATCCCGGTAATGTCGGACGAAGGGAAATTAGTTCAAATGACGAGGGATCTCGTCGCGCTTCTGCGGGCATACCGAGCTCTTTTGGTTATCGAGTCGGCGAGTCCGCGCTTATCAATTTATCAAATTTTCTCGGAGTGCACGGCGGCTTTTGGTATCTTCGTACGTGTACGTGGAGTTTCGGCGTCGCGAGTTTACATCGCAGTCGGAGCTGATAAGTATAGCCGGGCTATGAAGTAGCGCGGGATGTATCATCGAGAGAATCTTGGCTGTCGCAGAGCCGAGATCCTTCATCCAGCGCACTATCATCATATCTGTCCCTCCTCGGCTTTCCGTTCACGTACACGAGACGGTAGCTCGCGAACGCGTTCTCAAAGACGAGCGATGCGATCGCGCGACGGCATTGGATGCATCGCGGTATGAGGTCGACGAGAGAAACGAGGAGGAAGCAACCAAGATGAGATCTTCGCGTGCTTCCGGGTTGCCGCTCGAGCACCGCCCGTTTTTACCACCAACGCGCACACACAAACAATAAAGCTCGTATTCGCAGTCAATAGCGCGCACGTTTTCGAGAGCCTCGCGCGAAACGTTTTCGTAGAGCGACGAGCGCAACCGCATTTTATCGAGTAGTTAACTGTCGTGCTGGTCATTGTTTGCCCATCACTGACCTTGCCGAATCGTTTTACTTCGCTATGAATACGGCTTCGTCTTCATCATGTGGAACCATTTTTGAAGATCTTTAAACCTCGGTCATCAATATTTTACCTCGAATGCAAGTTTTCCCGTTTTTTGGGCTTGAATTAAAAATTGAACTTCAAAGAAGTTCTCCAAACCAGATTCGCGCATCGCTTTCTCGTTTTGTTTTTTACGACATTCGCGAAAATGGAGAAATCTGGGAAGCGGTCGAAATTTCTAGAATTTGATTGGGTAGACGACTAAAGCTCGGCAATTTCTCTGAATGTCACGAAAGAAATTAGTCGAAGTATCGTTTTTTTTTGTCGTTTCAACTGAAGCATTTTCGGTTTTGTTGTATTTTCGAATATATTCTCCATCGAGGCGGCCCTTTTGAGCCGCGACTCGAGAGTATTGGCGACAATTGCAGTTTTTCCAACGCCTCTTACGCTCTTCGAACGCCCGAAATAAAAGCGTACATCGCGGAAGCCAGCGTCGAGCACTTTTCTCGAAACATTTTTATTCCCAC
Organism: Ischnus inquisitorius; assembly: GCA_963924025.1. Lineage (NCBI taxonomy): Eukaryota > Metazoa > Arthropoda > Insecta > Hymenoptera > Ichneumonidae > Ischnus > Ischnus inquisitorius. The sequence goes on along the minus strand of OZ001254.1, from coordinate 13,468,197 downwards.
GCCGTCGCGGCGTCTCGTCTTCCAACTCGGCAAAATAGCGTCACGGAGCTTTCAGTTATTTCACGGAAAAATCTCTCGATACACGAAACGCAGCTAGCGGCGAGAGCCGCTCGGAGGGTTTGGGCGAATCGACATATCCCCGGCGCTCTTTCGCGACGCTTCCAAATGTTTCGAAAGCTTTTGCGCGCACACACCCACACACTGGCGAATCGCGCTTCTGGTTATACGCCGTTGGCATCGAAAAACTTGCGGTTCTCGAATATACGAACACGCGCCCGATGAGACTACTCGGTTCGAGTTTTACCGGGTTATGTATCCCGAACACCAACAGTAACTTCCGCTTCTTCGGGTACGTGCGACGATTGAATAGTCGACTCGGCGCTTCGCGACTTCTTCCGTCGCTCCGTATTCGCCTTGGGCCTTGCGATTTTTTTTCCCCCTTTTCCTTCTTCGAACCGACACACGCCACGAACAAGCGGCCCTCTTCCGTAGTATGAAAAACCGCTATAGCCATCGAATTCGAACGTTCAACTGAATATAATGGCTTTATACACGGGCAATTTCGAACTTCGGGGAGAAAGGTTTTAATCGGCTCCGGTCGCTCCTGTGTGCTCAATGTTCGGCTTGTGTGTTAATTGTTTTGTAATTGATTCTCTACATAGATTCCTGCGCCATTAGAGTCGCCGTTGCGCTTTGCGCGGCTCCATTGTCCGCGGGTCGTTTGTTCATTGATTACGGCCTAGCTTCGAATTAACGACGTCTATACCTATAGATCTAAATCACCCGAACGTCATTCGGATGACTGTGGATCGCGCGAACCGAACGATGTTTTTCGAATGAACAACTGTTTTCGTACAATTAGTTTCCGCGCGGTTCCGGCGATTCGAAAAGTTTTATGGTGAACCTCGCGCTACGGCGCAACGATCTGTTCTACAACGAGATAACAATTGATCCCGATAAAGCTGCTAACTACGCTGGCACATCGCTTACTCGCTTTCTTTCCAGCTCTCTTCGTACTTTCGCCACTTTTGGCTCCCTCGCGAAACTTCGTTTTGTCGTTGAGATCTTGAACGAATTTACGCCAAATCCGATCTCAAACCTCGTCCGTTCATAGTTTATTCGCAAACAAATTTTTTTTCGAAACTTGCTATAAAATTCGAACCGATGGACCTGTGTTTGATCGAAGTTTCGGCACGATATCCCAAAAAATTTACGAAGCAAAGCGGGTCGAAAGACTTTCAAAAAAATCACAGAAAATTTCAACAACTGCAAAGATTTTTCTCAGATTCAATAACGATAATTGTTCCATGAAAATCCAACTTTGTACGAAATTTCAGCCAGAAATCTCAAAAAACGTTTCAGCTAGAACGCGCCGAGACATTTTCAAAAAAAGTCATATCGGCCTGAAAATGTTAGACTTCGCTGAAAATTGGAAGGATGATCGATTCGAAAAAAAATGTTCGCAAGAACGAATCTCGAGGAAGGAAAAATTGGCGAAACGAGACAATCGCAGGATACTCGACGTTCCCGCGCTCCTGTCGTTCGTGTTCTAAAAAGCCCCCTCGAAATGTATACGATGTCGAGGGAGCGTGCGTTTGTATCGCGTCGTTGAACAAAACGATGATTTTATCCGCGCTCGGAGCCGAAACAAGCTGACGGTAAGAACAAAGCCCAGCGACGAGAGAGCGAGCGTCGTACACGAAGAGAAAGTGGTGTAAACCTTTCGCGGCGAATCGTCCGCCATTGAATTGTATAGAGGAGCTTTTCTCAGTTTGCACGTATCCGCATTCGCCAAAGGATTCGGCAATCTACAAGGGATGCGAGTTACAAGTGAGGGCGCGCACGATATTCTACAGATCCGTAAACTCCGGCGTTTCGAGCAAATGACGTGATCCTCGACGAAGATTACCGTATATTCCGCGTTCTACCGCCGGCACTCGGAAGCTTCGGGAAGCTCGCGAGTCCCATCCTCGAGGCTCGAGCCGCCCACTCTAACTATCGAGTCGGGTATAACGTATCCGGCATGGGAAAGCTCAGCTTTGGACTAAATCCGTTGTGCACCGGCTTGCAACTCTCTGTGTATGCTGCATCGGACAACGTTACGGCCAGAGTCGGTTAACCCGATTTGAGTATCCGGCTTCGTTGCGCGCATCGCCCATCGAGCCTCGAGTAAACCATCTCTTACCGTGAATTTCCAAAACTCCATCATCAAAACCCGTTCCTTGGCCATTGATCCTACCCGATAGTGTTGACTTATCGCATTTTGGCCAGCTCGGATCCGATTGTCGCCGTTACTTTCGATTAAATGAAACAAACTATGATCGAGTGAAAAAATCAAGGTCAACTGGATCATTCGATAAATTTGAATGAATCTCTAAAAAATATCGACATGCAATTATGAAAAAATTCGAAGAATCGATGATGAAAGTGATTGCAAACGGGAAATCTATGCCAGTGGCCCAGGCTTAAGGTTACAGCAAGAACATCGAAGATTATTCAAACATTTGATATTTACGGTATCGTTGAGCTACAGTCGTATTCGGCTTCGAGTACGCACGCTTTGTCCGCGTTGCACTGCAGACAAAAGCGATAAGTGGGAAACGTGTGCGAGCGAAGCTTACGAAGATTTAACTGCGTGACGCTTTGATATATGGACTTAACGGGTTAACTGATTACAGACTTCGCATGAGGATTAGCGTGCGCGATTAATTCGTCGGTTGCCGCGAGATTGGCTATTATTAGTTTAGCCCGAAATCGCTTACTACACCTTGAATTATGTGCCTCGGCTTTGTCGATGAATAATTAACGAATCGATTATGGGATTTGCGCGATATCAGACGCACGCTGGGGCTCCGTTTGTGGAAGAGCGAAAAAGAAAATCGGGGACGAAGTTTGCTGTGTGTCTCCGAGTTCTATAAAGCTCCGCTAATCGCCGCTCGCCAGGCCACATTGTAATAAAGTAGAGCTTGGACGCATAAAAATGTTCGAGGATGAGAAAAGTTGAAGGATGTACGCGAGGCAAGGAAGTTTGAAGGCGTCGAAGAACGAGCAACGTTATCATGTAAACCCCTCCCCGACGACTCTTTCAGGAACAAATTCGGAAAGTCTGAGCCAACGACAGAGTCGAGAACGAGCTTTCGGGCAGTGTCTCGTCCGAGATAGACCGAAGTGCGCCCGCTGCAGGAGGCACATCGTCGTCCCGCTCGCGAAGGATCGACTACGAGCCCGAGAGGACTCGAAGCTTTTATCTCCGTCCACTCTTCTCTGTCGTTCGCCGCGACGGTCTTCTTGACGGCTTTCGCTTACAGACCGCAAAGACGCAAGCTTCGAACGACCGCGGGTGAGCGAAGGTTAGAGCGAGGGAAAAAAAGCTCTACGCCGGGGTTAAATCTTCCATCTTTGAAAGATTTACCGAGCAACCGCGCATAATACATTAGCTAAGTTTCATAAACGTTGCTGTTATGAATATCGCTTACAGCGGTTGAACAACACAAAAGGAGCGAAGGAGAAATAGCGAAAAAAAAAAGAAAAAGATGGTAAAAGTCCATTCTTTTACCTTATCGGGCTTCAAAGTTTTCGAGCCCGTGCTCAGCGGTGGAGCGATACTTTCACGTTGAAAATTCGTAGATTACGGGTGTATACGTACCTGCAAAGAGAAGAGAAAAGTTGTGTCAATTGAATATCGATGCACGAAGGTAAAAGTAGATTTTTTGTCTTTTGTTTTCTCCGAACTTCCTCGTTTCGTTTTAGTAATTTTTGTTTTTTCGCAGTTTCAGCGCGGCTTTTTCGGTACTTTTTTAATCCTCCGAACGGCAGAGCCGCGGCAAGAGGCCAGTGGCTAGCGTGAAGCACAGTCGTAAAAGTAGTTCAACCCGAAACGAGTCAGACGTGGGAGTATTATAGCCGCGTAATTGGCAGTCGAAGTATTCTCGTACAGCGGTGTGGGAGCCCACAGGCCAGCCTTTAATGGGCTCTTAAGAACTTTCAACTCGGGAAAATTTCACCTTCGTACGTACCGTGTTCTCATTCAAAGCCCTCCCCGCCCGACCCTCCGGCTGTACGTCCCGAATCGTTCTATGTTTACGAAGACCCGTAAATTGCTAAATTGAATGAAAATCTCAACCCCCGCGAGCGAACTATTACGCCGATGACGGTATACAGAGGAATTTTCGAGTAACCGGAGTGGAATATACATTTTATCCGTCGTATAAACTTCGCCCTTCCCGAGGCCCTCGGGCTTACCGTCCGAGGCCGCGCGAAACACACCATTTCAGGGAAAAACAATTTCGGTAACCAACCGAGGGGATGCGATAAAAAAGAGAGGAAGCTTCGGAGAGCGTCGTTTCGTTCTTTCTTATATAAAGCAGTAAAAAGGTAGCTGCAAGCCCGCGTGCCATATCTTTCTGGTCGCGAACGGCGGCTCAGCCATACTCGAGGACGATGCAACGAGAAAATCGAAGCTCGCCCCGGCCATTGTCATTCGTCGCCGAGGAGCCGAGAAAGGTATATAAAACTGCCCGAGCCCGAGCTGCGGACCATTATCAACTCGTAATGGAGTGTACATTTGAGACGAGTGAGCTTCCCGCTCTCCGAGCGCAAGAGTTGGATATTTCACGGACGTCTTTCCTCGAAATACCGCCAGAGGTGAGAGATTCGACCACGGTGAAACCTGCTTTCTTCGGGTGAGGCTTCATTCGACCATCTTCCCTCGAGTCTCGAACTTTCTTGCGTCGAACCCGAGAATTTTTCACCCTCTCGCACGAATTCCGAACGACAACCAGGCGCGAAGCAGCCTCGTCTCGGATACATTTGAAATTCGAGAAACACCCGACCCTGGGTCGCCACTCAATTTGCGGCCCGCAGTTGGATAACACTTCCAAAAGAAATCCCATTGTATCGGCGAGAATGAAAATCGAGAACAATCTTTGAGTGCCGGAAGCCAAAAGATCCGGTCGACCCGAATGGCCGAACCGGCAACGGAAATTGTTTCGGTCGGGCATATTCATCTGCTCGAGCGTCGGTGAATTCCGTCGACCCGGCCAGTGTCTGCCGAGTCGCGGCAAGGCCAGCCGACGAATAGAAACGGAACCGCGCGACTTGAACCCATAATGTGCAATGTGTATACGTGGGACTGTGTGCGCATAAACGTCGCATCAGCGCTGAAAGGGACGCATTTGCCGAGAGCTTGAATAGCAGATACGGAGAAAGCGTCGAAGAGAGGAGGAAAAGCCAAGCACAGAGATAAAGGGCAGGTGGGAGGGGAACGAACGAGGAAGTGAAACGGCAAAGAGAGATATAGCTACGCGTATATAAAGAGACGAAGAGAAACAGGTAGGAAAGGGCAACGAGAGTGGAGTATCAAGTTTTAACGAGGTCCCGGGACAGACACAAAGCGACACAAGCCGAGGCTCTCCCTCTCTCGCTCTCTCTCCCTCTATGCTCGAAAGACCAGTGGCACGTTACGTTGAACGTAACATCGCTCGCTGCTTCTGGGCGCTCCTTAACACCTGAATTGCAGCTGCAACAGAAGCGGCAGTGGCATGACTGCACACACAACGTGGATACAGCCAGCTACTATACTCTGTATTGAAGCTCTTCAGGCTGCTGCTTGTAGTTCTAGTGAACGAAATAAATGCGCTCATATTCCACCGTACGGCTACTGCTCGGTGGTAGCAATTAGTGAAAGGGTGAGCACCACCGTTACTCAGCTCGAGATGCCAACGACTGTGAATATCCGAACATCATTCGAGCCAATCACTGGAACCGCTTTTGCTTTATTCCGCGAAGCCGTATCGTTCATAATTCGGCATACATGGCTGGGATAATGTTTCGAAAATATTTTTCCGTCGGTTCTGGTACCACATTTCGCAGAATTCAAAACGGAAGAGAGGAAAATCTGGAGCCGTGCATGTGCGGATTCGTGTAAGCACCCAAATTACGTAGAAACTGAGGTACATCATATATCATTAATTTAACCACGCGGGAGATGCGAAATCATTTTTTCTTGGAATTTACAGCAACGAATGATTTTTCACATTTTTTTCCACCAAATTATTGTACCACATGGAATTATCCTACATCTTCAATCGCTAGGCATGCGCTTCGGGAATAAATAAAAGTGATATCTTAACGTTCCTTTAGAATGTTCAATCCCTACGACGAGTAAGTTTTTTATGCAACAAATAGTTATTCCTCACAAGCCTGTAATTACACGCGAACAAATAACTGGCTCGGTAGTGAACGTTAAAGGGTTGATTCATGAATAAATTTCACGTAACGAGAACAATGTTTTTCTTTTTTTTCCTCCTTCGTTTTCTCTGAATCAACCCGTATGTACGAGTTATATACGAACCAACGCCGTCCGAGGACCGTACGTGCTCGCGAACTCGGCACTATCGTTTATTCGCAAACCACGACTACATCCGCGACCAACGCGACTGTGGTAGTGCACACGCTGCGTATGCAGTAAATCGGACGGGGTGGAAAAGAAAAATAGCACCTTCAGTCAGAGAGGGAGAGAGAGAGGGAGATAGAAAAAGAGAGAGAGGCGAACCTCGACTCTTGCCGTTCCAATTAAAGTAATAACCGAGGGCGCCAAAGTTTTTTCTCCCGTTTCATTCCTTTTTCCCTTCTTTTTTTCTTCTCTCTTCACCCTCACTTCTCTGCTTCTGCTCTTTTCACTGCCTCGTTGTGTGTGTGTGTGAGTGTTTTTTTGTTTTTCTTACAGAGTTAATAAGTTAATGTATTGAAGCGAAAGGCCGTTGATGGTCGTTACATGGAAATTCTCTCTTTGAAGCTTCGCGAGCTGCGAGGATTTTAGAGTTACGTCGAAATTCGTGCATGAAACGGAATTAGATGGAAAAGTTTGTCGCGCGTACTTCGTCGTTGTCACTTACAGGGGAACGGGATGTTCGGGCTCGTGGCTGCCGCGAAAGTGGAGTATTAGCAGTCAAGTGAATTTGTGGCTGGTCGTAACTCCTTGTAACGCTTGTTTCCTCTCTCCGAAGCGGGTAGAGCGAACGGGTCGCGTACGGTTACGGTAACAGCCAAGGATTCCGCACTTTGACGTTCACGTATACGGATCTTAGGGAGTCGCGCTCGTGTGTGCGCACAGCCCTTCGCAAGATCGCGAATTCGTGAGCGCGAGAGAGAACGGAAGCTCGTACGGCGTCGTCGCGAAGCGGGGAAAACCTTCATTAAAATGTTTCCACGGCGTGTTCATGAGCTCGGGCGGGAATGCGGCGATTCATTTCTGTCTGGTTGGCCCTCGCGACCAACGTGCTCGCCGCGAATGTATGCAGCGACGAGGCTTTTGCAGGTAGATGGAGAGTCTTAAATAAGAGGCCATCGCGATCCTCGAGCGAGACACGTGCTCTCGACCTCGTTTCCTTGCAAATTTCTCGTTACTAATTTTATCGATTCGGCCGCCAGCGAGACCCCTATTGCACGAAACGTCGACCGGGCTTACACGTATCTTCGAGAACCCAATTGCGGCGGTATTGTTCATAAATTATTTGGCTCTCGTAATTAACATTCTCGGATAATTGCGTTTTTGATGGGTCGATGGTTGGCCAACTATTCGGATTATTTTATCCGATCTTCCAACAACATTGTTTTATTTTGTAAAATATAGTTCATTATTCTACAACGGAGGAAAGTGCGACTTTTCACTGTAAAAATTGATGCCCGAGCGAAAAGCCAGGGCAGAAAATCACCCGAGGCGCACAATGCACTTTCGCCCGAGTAGCATACTCCATTTTTTTCTCGACTTTGCTAAAATTGACCTTTGTGCCTGAAACGGCCTACCGACGGTTCAGCTTCTTTGCCTACTACTTTCCCTATCGCTAATTAAGAATCGTTAACTTTCCACCCGCGTTGCAGCCATGAAATATGCCACAAGGGAGGGAAAGCGCGATTCTCCCGAGGGTGAAGTTTCCGGCCCGAGCGAGGTGAGGGCTGAAATCCGCTCCCTCCCGTGTAGCATACGATACTTTTTTTCCACTGGGTTAGAATCACCACTTTTCTCATTGGGCAGGATTTTATCCTATTTTACCCCTCTCCGGAAAAATTCAAATTTGTCCATTCAATGGGCGATCCATCCTGCATACTTTCTCAGGAAAACAAAGAACGCATTGGTTGGAGAGGTCGAAAATCGAGTCGAGTGGTTCATTCGAACACGAGCCGCTGTGGGGATCCGGTAGCGAGTAGGAAACTTGAGGAGCGCCGCATCGAATCGGCGAAGGAATCAACACATGACCGACATCAACACAAACTTGCGGCGTGGAGGATATCAACGTGTAGAAGCGTCACCGCCGACCACCCTTGAACAGTGTTGGGATGGGCATGACTGACGCTGATGCTGTTCGTACTTGCTTCTACGAAGATCAAAGGGAAGGCGTCTCTCAGACGGCACCTGCGGACACCGTCTGCTCTCGTCTGGCGATGCGACTAATGACAAACTTCGAGGACGACAGAATTTGGAGAAGGAGAACTTAGTTTGTGGGCACGCCAGGTGAGTACATTAGTATGTTGCGCCAAAGCTGGGGACCGGCGTCTTATCGCGTAATTGATAACCTTCAAGGACCGGAACATTGCCGCTACTCAGTGGACCAATTAATTCGGAGCGTGCACATTCTCGGGCTATATCGTCGCCGCGGAATTCTCGTAACACCTCGGTGGAAGGTAAATTCTATCGCATGACAATTGTGTCGTTAGCCATGCCCACGGATTGTACTCGCGGGAATTTAACGAATTAATGGTACTTCCGCTGTAATTTACGATTAAAGAGGAAAGCAGGTTTTGAAGACAAAACAGATCTGATATAGCGCTCCTGTGAGGCGGTATTCCCGGTCCATCCCCATCGGGAAAATCGCGAACCAATTGGGTCACATCCGTTCGAGGCTGACAAGAAATCTTCCCGAAGTCATCCCGCCCGGAGTTTTCTTTCTTTGCTCTCTACAGCGGGCGGACGTCCCACGACTGCCTTTGTTAAAACCTTTTACGGTGACGAGCTCCCGGATGAGATGCAACTGCGGGATAAGCGAAGTGTACAAACGGTGAAGCGACAGTTGAAGCGAAGAAGGAACGAAATCTTTTATCTCGCATCTTTTTTTTGCCGGCATTCGTTTAAAATTCGGCATTCCGTACTTGGAGGTGAAGCGGCCAGGCTTTTTTTTTCATCATACGTAGACATGCTTCATCTCTTTGCAGTCTTGTGAGAGAAAACTAAAAAAAACTTCAACCCTCCGGGGTTGATGAGGAATTCATCAACCAGCAGAAACTTTGGGGACTGGCGCCGACTCAAAGCATCGCAAAGAAACAACGAAGGATAACAACGGTTCTCTTTTGAAAAGGCGGTTGCGAGATATTATTGGTACCATCTAAATATATTCAAGTCTCGAAGCCGTACTGTTCGCCCTGTGATTGGTGGAGACTGCGGATTAATCCTGAGATTGGGCTAGTTGGTTGGACTGGTGTGAAGGCCAGGTTGATCTTTTCGTTTGTCAAGTCTGACAATACAAAAGGTAACAGGTTGAGGAGGCGTAAAAATTCGTATTAGGTGAATTTTCTTTGTCCTTGTTCTTTTCAGATTTAAACGAAAAAATACATGAAAATACGTAGCCGGAATATTCACGTTTAATTCTTTAATTTGGACAAAAAATTGCGATGAAATGTCTTTGGGGGCCTGGATATTTTTTTTACAATTTTTCATCATCCCCCAACGGGTTGAAAAACCGATTTTGTAAGTCAGCAAAAAAATCTTCCATAGAATATTTCTTCCAGCGGAACACTATTGAAATTGAAAATCCCGAATATCGACAGCTTTCGCAAATCGTTCCGGGAAGGAAAAAAATCATATTTGGTGGTTTCCGGCGTTTTTCTTAATAGTTGACATTGCATTCGTGTTCATCGCGGAAAAACATACAAAAACGCGCGGTACGGAGTGCGCGCAGTTGCCCTAGTCCTTGGTGTATACGATTTTCTCTCTGGGATCTGATGTATGACCAATATTGTTCTTCCGTAACCATAACAAGAGCGGAGACTAATCGATGCATGGGTTGCTTGGAGCAATGTCGGGAGAAGTTTCAGGGAGGTCAACATCAGCGACGAGCGATACATGCGAGTGGTCTCGGGATCCGAGCTCGTCTTGCAATGGTGTGCGGTATATACAGGCAATATGTACATACGAGTAGGTGGTACACCCGTATCCGCGCATGAACCGAACCTACGGAGAAGGATGGAAGATTCCTCCCGAAGGACGAGATTGGATTTCGCGAAAGATTACACCGACGAATGCCGGAGGAACCCGAGGCTTGGCTTGGGAACGTCGGAAACCGTCGGTATACAACACATGGGTAAACCAGAAGCAAAAATTCGCCCCTCTCGGTTTTTCAACGTCCGACGAACCACAGTGCCCCAAAGTCCCCGTTTCTTGTCTACTCCTCGTCATATCCAACAAAAATTTCAACACGAACGTCCCACGGAGACACATCGCGTGAGAAATCGCCAGGGAAAGCAATCTCGACAAAAAAGTACCACAAAAAGAGATCTAATGGCACCTACAGAAGAACATTTTTATACCGTTGCTGCTTTTCTTGTAACATTATAGAGGATGTATCGCTATGCTAAAAATGGGATTTCGAGCGAATTTTGAATATTTCCTGAATGGAATAAAATCTCCAAAAATTTTATCATACAGAAGGCGATGAGAATATCAATTTTGCATAATCATAATGCCAAGAAGTTATTGAAAAATTGATAGAAAATATCTAGAACGATCATCCGGAAAGCGAACCCGGAAAATTCAACAAATCATATTCCACTAAAAGAAAGTTAGTTTACGGAATGATTGATTGAACAATTTTTTTCGCACTCATTTGACAATAACTTTCGATATTGTTACAATATTCAATAAATGTTCCGAGCACTTTCTGCAAGGTTGATCGTTTAAAGATTTGTATACACCCGAAATGTCTTCGAGATTCTCTTCGTGGCTGGAAAAGTAGCGATGCATTCATCTTATATTCTTTCCTAACCCGTTATATTCGTATATCAAGCTTTCCCTCGGTCCAACATTCAAAGAGATACCGCAAAGCTGCGAGAGCCAGAAGTTTCGTTTAGCGAAATTGGACCTCTAGGAAGAAACACGCTTCATTAGATGAAATTTATATCAAGGATTACCTCATCTACGCTTCGTATATTCGCGGTTCAACACTCACTCTCGGTTTCTTCGGACGTTCTTCCCGTTTATTTATTCCTCCTCCCCCTTCGACTTCTCTCACTCCGCTTCTACTTATATACCGTACTTGGTAGAGAGAACTTATTAGCATAATCCATCCTATCTGGTCGACTAAGACTCCGAAGCGCGGAACTTGCGATAGCGAGACGCGGACTGCAGTACGAAAGAGAGATAGCAGTCTCATCTCATGATTTTATATATTTACATATATATACATCTCTATATATATATATCTGGTCTCTTTTCCTCGTCTCGTGTCTACTCGTCCGCGAATAATAAAGTCCCGTGGAGCTTGCGAGGGGAGTGTTCGTGCACTTGAATATTCGAACGTGCGGTGTCGATGGAACTTTTGAAATCTCTCGGGCACAATGAGAGTTGCCGTACGCTCGGATTCCCTGTGCTTTCTTTCAGCGTTATACGAGAGACGGAAAGCGAAAAGAGGGTTGGGCGGGGGATGAAAGTATTGCGCGCGGGTTACAGCTCGCGGAACGGCAGGGAAGTTATACGCGAAGTTACAACGCGCGCACGTTTCTAGCCGATGCTTTTACTCTTCTCGCAGTTTTCACGTCCTTTCTTTTATCGTTATTTTTCCCCCGAACAATTTTATTCGCCTCCGATAAAATCTATTTCTCGCAGTCCATTTTTTCCACGAGTACGAATGAAAATATTGCGATAATGATAGAACGAAGTTAGCGGAATTCGCGTTGATCCGGCGAGGGCGAATCGACTGAATTGGGAAACGTCGCAACAAAGATTTTGAAGCGAAATGGACTAATTCTAAAATGTATGAAATTTCGTGAAAGTTCGATCTTGACGATTCACGATCATTGTGTGAAGGTTGAAAAAAAAAAAATTTTAAGTAGCTTTTAAGTACTATGCATCCCTCATTTAATGATCGGATTCCACGAGCCGCGTGTCTTCGGGGTAGTTTACGAGCCAGGAGGAAAGACGGCGAGTCAAACGCATCGCGAAGGAGTTGGCGAAAGATTCTCGGGAGGGGGCCGGAATGAACTTTCACGACTGTTCCAGGTTTGATTAATGCTTAATCGGGATAACAATTAACGTGGAAGTAACTCCGAGACGATAGCAGGCGAGAGGAAGATCCGGAGAACCGCCGGGCTCGAGGAACACGGGCGCACTTTCGGTACAAGAAGTGCAATCACGCCAACGTCTCGACCCCGGAACTTTGGGTAAGCGGCTTTGTCTTATTTCCACCCACTTCTTGCGAGTATATATATCGCGTAGATACACATTGAAAACGTATAAACGATACCGGCGTGTGCACAATGCACCAGCCCGAGGTAGACACTTCGTAACTCAACGGCGAGCGCGGCATTGTGAGTTTGCTGCCGCAAAACACACCGACCTCAAAAACTTGCAAGGCGAGCCACGCGGCGACACGAGAAGAAAAACGCAAATACGAGACAGTATTCTATAACGCGGGAGTGATTACGCAGCAAAAACGTTGTTGTCGCGGTGGAAAATGTGGATAACAATTTCGAGATTTCAAAGTTGTTCTCGGTTTGAAGTTCGACAATGAGTCCTGCAGAGTCGTAACTGCGATTCGGACGGAAAATCGCGGTTCTCGTCAACGACCTTGAAAAAAGAACGACGCCTTTGACTCGTTATAATCGAAAACGGCAGAAGTTGGGAGAAACTTTGTATGCCTTTTGTCATGTTTAAGCGTTCTTCGTCGATCGGCGCATATCTCGATAAACATCTCGACATTCTCCAATTTTTATCCGTTTCGTTGGAATTCGGAGGATTTTTGGTGACAAAGAATAGATACGAATATACGGTATGCGCGTGAAACACCAAAGGCAGAACCTCGACGTTTTTTTTTTTGCGGATAAACAATCCGTCATCTACGCTTTGTATTCGCGCTGCGCGGCTCCCGAGCCGATAAGGTTCTTTTTTTCCTTTTGCCTTTTTTTCCCCACTGGCTTTTCGAATAATCCCGGATGGAAAACGATATTCCTCCGCGCCGTTTCCTACCAGAGCCAGAAAAATTGGATTTTTTTTTATTCGTTTCCTTTCTCTTCGAGACTACCGGCGACGATGTGTCGAAAACAAAAGTTGCGAACGCAGTGAAAACTCTGTAGTTGCGATCGTAAAACCGACCGGCAATAGAACGGGAGGCCGCGTTTCGCGTGTGCTGCGAAAGTCTTGAAACGGAAAATGGTTTGTGCTCCCTTAAAAGTCCACCTTTGGGAACGCTACACTGGATACAGTCGAAAAGTACGCGGAAAAAAGCAAACCGCGAAGTTTGCTCCTTAATCCACCATTTGTTTTATTGGGCTACTTTGGAGCAGCCATTCCGGAAACGACTGCAGATATGACTTTTTTTTGCACTTTGCAACAAATGCATACGCAGAATCCGAATGCGCCATTGTGGCCATTTAATTGGCTCCTACACGGTGAAAAAAAAAATGATAGTTTTTGTGCATGAATCATTTTTTTCTGTCAAATACAAGTCAATTATTTGATGTAACGTGCATTCACAGCAAAATCAATCACATTATCAAAAGTTAAGTAGCGATTACAATTTTTAATATACTGGACATTAATTCCCATTAATTAAGTTGATGCATTAAAACTTCCAATATCGGTATATCGAAGTTTCAGCAATTTACTTTCAACGTGTACAATTATTATGGCATTTCATTAAAAAATCATAGAGGCAACCGGTTCAGTTACTAAAATTAACCAGGTGGCCAAGATATTATTAAACATACGCCCTGAACTCGCGATTAAAGAAAACTGCAGGTTTATTCAAAGTTCATATTGATTTTTCCGTGTATATACGTACGCGTGCACTCGAGGTCTTCTCAAAGCTCTACGTTAACTGCAAGTAAATCATATTAACGTCTCTTGCAGCCCGAGGATCAGCGAGCGACCGAGCAAAGTCGAATGGAGAACATTCGTCGGTTCGCTAGTTTGCCGCGATAGAAGTACAACCGTATAAACGCCGGATTTACTGTTGAACTAGTCATTCGGGTCTCTCAAACGCCAACCTCCCCGAGCCAATGTTATTTATTCGAACAAAAAAAGAAGAAAAAAGCAAAGCATCGAAATTCTCGATAGGCGGACGTGAAATTGAAATGTGTAAATATCCAACATCAAATATTGAAAAAATCTATCGATGAACGTTCGGCGATCGAGGGAAGTTTTAAAAATGCAATAGGCATCTGGCCGAACAGTGACATTATTATTCACCATTCGGATCTACAATGGAAAGCCAAGTGTTCCTGGTTTTTTTTCGAAAATATCGTCGTTCGAGTCTCGAATTCGTTGACTTTTATTTATCGGAAATAAACATCTCGAGCTAGTCGGCAATGTGTGCTCGAGAACTCGGATCGTGCGAATCCGGATATTCAAAAATCGATTGATAGACATTGCAGGATCGAAAGAAGCTTCGAACCACCAGCACCAGCTGGCCAAGCACTTATATTATTATTCACTTTCCGATTCAATGGTGCACGGCCAGCCGGTGCTCGTTCCGAAGAATCTCATCGCTCGCCTTCTCTTTGCCTTCTTCCGAATATATGTGTGTGCAATTTGCGTGAGCACGCGAGTTGAATGCTAGTATATGGCTTGTATTCATGTCAAACTAGCTTCGATAAATCCGGCGAATCTGGAGTTCGGCTTTCGCCCCGTTCTCGCTGAGAGCCACCGCGAGGAAGTTAGGAATTTATTTCCTACCTCCTGTGTTCACCGAAGTCCATTCAGACATCTCGATTTCCTGTGAAAGGAGGGGCAAAAATCCGGCAAGTTCGAATCGCTCGAATAAATCGCGCTTAATACCGATTGCATTCTCATTGCGAGCTCGTCCTTCGTCGAACGGAAAATCATAATTCCTTAGTTAGGGAACACGAACTAATGATATTATGCAGCGCGCACGATTCTCCCCTCGACGTTCGAATGGGAACTCGTACATGATGCAACAACAGCGGATTCATAGGAAGCCGGAAATGCGCGAGCTTGTGTAAGTACGACGCGCCGGCAAGTAGAAACAGTCGGTTCTCGTTCAGACAAGCGTGCGATATCAAACTCTCGCTCGGGACTTTGCTTCAGTCCTCGTCAACCATTTGCCACGCGTACCTGCGATTTGTCTCGACGTTCTCCTGCGCCGAGCAACGTCCTTGCTGCCGAGCTCTCTCTCTGGCTAGCGAACATCTAGCGCTCGTTCGCATCCCCATAGCCTCGGGCTAGACAGCGCGACGTTTCAAATACATTCTAACAAACTTGCTAATTGCATTCAGGAACGCCGCCGAAATTGAGTGACGCCCACCGGAGAGTGAGCGCAACGCTTACCGAGAGATAGAGATGGGAGCCACGGTGAGCTCAATTGAATGAGCTCGACGTGCGTGAACGATGCGATTTAAACATTCAAATGCGTGCTTCACTTGTAGTCACATGCGCGCGAAACATTCGTCGTTATTCGCACCGTCTTACTTTCTCGTCGGGTCTTTAACGAATTTGCGAATCTTTCGTTCCAGAATAGAGAGCAGTTCGTTTCAGTAGAGCAGAAGAACATGTTCGACTGTACTGATGCGATTTCTCGATTTTTTGCCGCGGTATCGCGAAAGGCAATGCGGCGAATGCATCCTGAAAATTAGGGCGCGTATGGACTGCTCGGTTGGAAAAGACTGAGAAGAGTTTCTAAAAATCCGTCGGGTTTACGATGGTAGCAAATTTAAAAAAATGTATATAATAGAGTAGGTCGCATTAACGACGGAAATGAAGAGACGCCATGGCACAGCAGTTGGCATTGGCATTGGCATACTGCGAGGTCTGCGAGTGTCTGGCATACGGAGAAACTTACGCTGGCCGAAATCGCCCGAACGAAATCTATCGAATATGACGTCGTTAAGCCGATATGGGTCGTTGGAATTGCTGGTAGATCGGCCAATAACGTCTGCCACGTTAATGGACGGGTTAATGATCTCAACCCAATGCGGAACACTCGAGGCTCTCGCTCTCTGATTTCATATACGTACACGTATGTATACATGGATATGTATAAGCCCGCTGGATCTCCCTGCAAGATTTCGTACCCGACCCTCCCACGCTCGGTCGAAATCGCCGACGATAGGCAACGACGGATCCATTGCCGAGCAGATACGTTCTCCGTCCGTGTCCTTCTCCGGTCCGCATAAGCTGAGCCACGCGTGACCCGACAAGGCGACCGCGATAAGAAAAGGGACAAACCAATTCGACCAGATTAGGTACTTTAGAACCCGCGACACGATTTCGCGATCTAACGCGAGCGAACGAATTGAAAACACGATGTTTCACCCGGAAAAGCAAACGTCTTTGATGCGACGAGGATAAAAGCTTGCAGAAACGATTTTATTGGTTGATCCTCGGTATCACGTTATGATAAATATTTTTCCTTACGGCGCAAAAATAAAAACGGTTGAATGCTTTTACTTTTTTCTTAACAATGCTAATACATCGCATGAAAACGGCCCGTTGCCGAAAGAGTGAGCATCCGTTGGAAAGCAGAGATCCGGATTCACAATCGACGTAGCAATATCGGGATATTCATAGAAGGCCTCAACCTCGAAGCATCGAACCTGCATCAAGAGGATCATGATATGCGTTGGCGTGACCGCCAGAACTCAACGAGAGCTCAACAACACAGCGGCCATGGAGAAGGAAAAAAGTGCCTGCCAGCGCTTATTCGACTCTCGATATTTCGGTTATGAAAAAAACGAGAGCCACGCACCGTTCCATACACATCGGTCCATTGTCGAAATGGCGAAAGAGGGGGCGGCTTGACGTAGCGCTGTCGGTAAGAGAGGCGTTGAAAAAAAAATTAGGCCAGAAACTTAAAAGAAAACTCGGTACTTTTATTTTTCCAGCGAATATCGACAGATTTCCGAAACACTTCTCGATCACGTGTACTGTAATTTTTATACCCTTGGCATTTTTTGAATAGTGGTTACTTCCCTTCCCGCGTTGTTTCGCAAAGCCTTCGAGGACCGAAGTGCGCCGGTGAAGATTTCCGTAGTACGTCGGGTGTTTGCGTATCCGAGAAAATCGCGCGACACGGCAGCAAAGCATAAACCAGAAGCGACGCATGCATTTATGTATGCAATATTCCTCTCAGTCGGCGGTGGGTTTTGCTCCTCGAGAGTCATCTCCCGGAGGCCCCACCGCGGGAGTAGGCAAACGATGGAGAAAGAGCGTAAAGCTTCGTTGTTGGTAACCGCGAGTAAGAGAAGCCACTCTAATTCCTTCGAGTAATAATTCATAACCCTCGTCCCCGCATCCACTATCTATGCCGCGCTCGGTGGAGACTTTCTCGCCCCGCCGCGAAGAGCCTGTTCCGTGCGAAATGTACGCGATTCAACATCGCCCCCTCGAGCCTCGTATTACCATGCTACAGGGAGTGGTTAATACGCCGATTCAATTTCGAAACACGGCACTCAATTGAGGGTGGAGCGCGTACTTTAGTTGTACCTCGAGAGGAGGCTGATACCTTAAAATTCACCGAAACATCTTTGTCCCCGAACGTTAAACTTGCCACAAGGTATTACGAGCGATGGAAGCGAACGAGAGACGAAGACGGCGAAAGTGGGCCTGTGTCATCCTACATTCTGAATTAATTAGCGCCTATCGAGGGACCTGTACGTCAGCGTTCATCTCGAACAGCCACGGGAATACGCGGCCGCTGTTGTGATACTGCAAGGTACAGAGCGAGAGCTGGCCAGCCGTTTCAGCCCAATGGATCTCGAAGGCTGCTAACGTCGATGCACCGGGCGTTCCCGGGATAGTATATGTCCGGGGGATTCTCCTGTGGCACGAACGACGACACGACGATTAGTCACTGGTCGCCTACCAACATCAGCGCCAGATTCACGTCGCGGAAAGAGAGGTGTGCGCCCCTTCCTTCCATTGATTTTCACGTCAGTATCACGCCGTCGAGGCAGAGAACTCTCCGCGCTCATGGACACTCGTGGCGCGACCAACCAAATGCGATTATCGAAGAAACGGAGGGCTCTATATTTAATCTCGGCCTCGTTGGGTCTCGTATCAAAAGAAACGTGATGCCGTCGAGCCAAATGAAGGAACGTATTGTCAGCAGTGTCGATTGGAAATCATGGGATAGAAAAAAATCAATTCAAGTTCAAACAACGCCGGATCCGTCGTGATGGCTCGCGGGTTCGGTCCTTTGAAAGAGGTCTCTCGCGGCAAACACTCGAGGAAATTTCGGTCACGAACATCGTGGGTCGAGAGCGAAGGTTCCGAACGCTAGTCGGTCAGCGTTAACGACGAGAGTTGTACGAGGGTGTACCGAAGGACCCGGAGAGCGGTAATTCACGTGTCCTACAGCGTTCGATACGGGGTATACGCTGGATATGGTCGTTAACGACGTTTGGCGTTGCGACGTACGCCACAGCAGAGACCGGGTCAGCCTGTGTTGTATCCTGTCGATGGCTATATACACTGTGTATATCACCACAGGATATTTTATGGTACACTGATTTATCGGCAACGGTAGCGGCGAGAGGGTAGTTCGGCCAACTGGAAGTATTAGAGGTATAAATTTGTCGAACAGGCGACTCGCTGATCGGAGCTCTCGGAGAACGAGAGCTCTCGACGTTCCACGGTAAATGCTGCGCGTATGAACAACCGGTATTCAATAAATGGCTCACATTTCCGGATACATGCAAGCGGGAAATAATATACAGAATCCTCGTGTCTTAAATCCTCGGCCATTCTGGCTTCGTTTGTTTTGTCGTTACGCGGAAAATCGGAACTTCACGACGGACTTTGGGCTCGATAAATATTGTGGTTGTTCGTTTGTTTAATTGGCTTTCTGGTGGTTTTTCATTCAAATTCTATTTAAACAATCGAAAAATGTATTTTTCTGTCGAACGTTGTGTCATCTGTGCGGGGAAAAAGTCACATAAGAATCGCTCCCGCACGTACCTCGACGATGCATGACATTTTAACGAAAAACCTGCAGTACACATGAAGCGATCAATCACAGTTGTCGGGTTGAACACGCTTTTTGTTTTTTAATTCAGTCTCGCTGTCGCTATCTCTCCCTCTCTATTTTTCTCTACCGTGGACAGGCGTTGCGGCGGTTTATCGCGAGCGACTCTCGAGCGAAACATCAAAATGTGCATGACGATTAAACAAATAAAACGAAAAAAAAATTGCGAACGAGGGAAAAAAATGAATCGATTTTCACGTTGCGATTGAAGCGATGTCGATCGATCAATCATTATGGCACGGATGGCGCGAAGCGTATATTTTTCCGAAAGACCAGACGAGTTATTACCGTGAAACGGAAATTGGCAGCTTCATTTTATTAACTAAATTCGTCGTTTCGCAAATTTCCAAGTTCAGCACTTCTCATCTATGTTCTCATTGTTATTATGTATTATTTTGCATATATAGGACGCACATGGAGACGACTTTTGGTTTATTATCATTTTTTAAATCATATTACCTAAAAAAAAAGACAAATTCGTCTTCATCTGAGGAATCGTCTTCTTTAGCCCGCACCGCGTATCAATGAGTTTGATCTATGTTCCATTTTGCCCTCTCTACCTATATGCATAAACACATGTTAATACGAATCGGTGATTCGACGTTTGCGTTTTTCGCGTAGAATATTTATCAGATACGAAAGTAGGATCCATTCTCAAGAGTCATGTCCTTCCCGGCTATTCTAGATTGTCGCGGTTGGAAAACTGGGCTTTCCCAGATCCGAAGAGAGGGAAAAAGCGCGGATGGGCGTAGGAGATGATACGTGATAGGCAAAGACTTTCGTTTCTGGTTTTGGTGCTTTTGTTGCCGTTGGAAACAGGGCAATATCCATCGCATGGTAATATTGGCTCTCTCCGGTCTCTCGTCGCGAGAACTTTGTCGGAGATCAAGCACCGTCACTGTAGCCGCCCGATGCTGCGGTTCGCTGACTCGAATGCCTCACCAAGCTTTCACGTTGCTTCGCGCCGACGTTATATAACGTCGTGGATATTCGTACATCCTATGTTTCGCGTTCCAGTCGGAGGAAATCGTCGGGAAACTGTCGTGTCCGGTTGTTTCGCGTACGACCAATTCCGCAGACCTCAGAATCCGACAAAGCCACGACTTCAAAACTCGGGCTTAATCCCCTTCTCCTCCCGTTCGCTAATTTGTTGTGTACGAAGCAGAAGATTCTCCGAGCATTTCATAATTCTACCGCGCAGCAACAATGTTTCACGAGCGAGAGAGATTTAACGAGTTGTTCCAAGATCTCGGCGGACCGCGCCATATTTTCCGTCCATTCTAGTTCCTCGCTGAACAAACGCGAGACCATAAACGTCTCTCATTCGTTCAGACTTTCTCGAATACACCATCACCAGCGGGGATGAGATAAGCGGTTAAACAACCTCGGGGAGTACACTAACGCGGTCAATTACCGGCTTAACTTTCGGCCGGGAAGCTCCGATGCTTCTCGCGCAAGCCCCGAGCGAAAACCGAGCGGACGGAATAAGGTGGGCGAATAACATTCAATTCCAGCGAGTTACGAAGAAAAACATCGCAATTTTTCAAACGAAAGTTAACGCAAAACAAGCCCACGATCGTTAATCCCTTCATTAGTCGCTTTGAGTCTCGCGATCTAACGTCACGAATTCATCGTTCACGAATATCTTTCTCCCGTGTCGGTTTCGTCTGCGACAACTATTTTCATAATTTTGTGTCGTTTCACAACTTTTTCAACTGTCTCATTATTCAACGAACAGCTCGGAATGGCTCACGAGGAACAAAAATCTGCGCTGGAGCCCGAAAGTTGCAAACTCATGGAAATTTCCGTCCGCGCGGTAAAAGTTGCAGTGAGTACATGCTTTTTGTGAAGGCGACATACGGAGGTCCTGGAACGTTTGAACTGCAACGCGAGTGCGGTTCAACGCGTGGAAAATTGTGTGAACGAGCCGCGGTAGTGACGGACGAAAGTACGAATTATAACTACGCGGAGACGGGGCAGGGCGAGCATGCGCTAAGCTCACTAAGCCTCTTCGCGAGGCCGAGGGCCGCGGACTTCCGGTCGTTAGGAGCGTCGCCGGAAGGATCTCGAGAACTGCGTAAACAGGATGTTTGTCTTGTCCCGCGTACGGGTGATGAGGAACCGTTGCCGTCCGGTTTAACACCAGCGCCTCGTTCCACTGCGCTATTTCGGTGCTTCCAGCAGCGATGAAGTCGCGCGGAGCTTGGACGATGCGTTTCGTCCAGATACTCGCATGACTTCAAGGCTACAGGTAAACCGTGCATACACGATGAGAACAAATAGGGCGAGTAAGGACGTCAGCTACCCAAGCGCAAACACGGAATCGATCGACGGCTCACCGGGCGCGGGATTGCAACTCGCACACCGCGTTATTGCGCTCCGATAAATATTTAACGAGGCGCAGAGAACGAGACCGGGTCTCGGAGATTCCGAAAGATACGTCGAGTTAATTACGGCGCGACGACTGTGCACGCTCAATAAACATATCATTCATTCCGTTTGTCGTCCAATTATTGCGGGCGTGTTTCCCGCGCGTTGACTCTGCTATGCCTTTTTCTATTCTATTTTGTGCTTTTTTTTCATCCGCATTTTCACGTTTTCTCGCGCGTTCATTGATCAACAGAAACGAGAGCTCGAACGGTCTTTCTGCATGATTTAGTCGCTTTTAAAAGCCACCGCTCTGATAATCGCGTTGTTTTTATTGCGCTCGATGGAAGAAAGATAAAGAAACAAGAAGAAACTCGGTACTCACCGATTGTCGAGCGGGCCTGCGGCTGGACGATGGGGTTGTTGTTTGTCTCGCCTGTTGCCGGCTGAGGCCTCTCCGTCACGGGATTCGTCGTTGCCCCCACGGAATTTCCCGTTGCCGTTGTCGATGATGTCGTGTTTGCGGTGTTCGATGCTTTCTTCGCCGTTGACCAGGAACTACAGGTGTCGCAACCCTCGGCCGATCGGGTCGACAAACGACAGCAGGACCAACGTTTGCCGCTCCACAGACCGGCGTGGTAACGCCCGCTTAGACCAGGATTTTCGCTGCAAACTGATAAAACCAAATTCCTCATTCAACACGATTTTCATAGATTCAAATAACAATTGGTTGTGCAATTTCAATGATTTTTCCCAATCATCTGAATCTTACGCTCAGAATCATCGAAAAACAAAAGTTTCCGGATGATTCGTTAAACAATTGTTTCCTGAACTCAATTATTAATAACTTTTCGGCACTGTAATTATGCGAAATCGATGTTCGCAGCTTCACTAGCTTGATTTTTCTCAGATTGGTGTCCGATCGGAAGGTCTTCGAAATTCTCGCCGAATCTCACTCTTGGCTGGGAACGCAGCGGTACGTCCTCCTTAAGGTGTCTATTTTCTCTGCAATTATACTTTGCATAATGAACTCCTCACCCGGCGGCAATTTTCCAATGCAATTCGAGCATCATCGCGTGAAAGCTCTTATCCTCAAAGTCTCGCACTGCGAGCTTTAATGTTATTCGTTCGAACGGGGAGGGGAAAAAACGAGCTTGCTCGCTGCAGCGTGTCGGTTAACTTTATTCCTCTCGCTACACTTGTAGCGCAGCTGCAACGATCGCATCGTCGGGTAAACTATATGACGGATACGACATTGTGCCAGCACAACTGAACTACAAGTTGCCGAGCGCGAGAGACGCGAAACGAGAATGTAGGCACACCGGGCGTGTTGCAGGTTGAATAGTCCTCGAGCCACAGGGGAATACATCCCGTGTGTCCCGGAGAGAAAGAGCTTTACTCCATATTTCATACGCTCGAAACCCGACGCCAAGTGCATCCTCACAAAAAGTATTTCAACGCTCTCGGAGTTTGCGGGCCTCGAACCGGTGACGGGTTCGCGAGAATGTTCCACTCTCTCTCTCTGTACTCTGGAACGACTTACTCCTACACCACACGTGGCAATTCGCAGCAATTTTATATCGTTCCTCACACTTTCGTGAAAATTCGTAACCGGAACGAAATAGACGCGACGATACTTTATGCATTATTTATTACAAAAAGAAAAAAATAGGTGCGTTATGGCGGATAAGCCTGAAAGTCGTCGAATGCGGAAGAGCTTCCGGCGAGAGGTAAATTTGTTATGCGAGAGATGCGACTCGAGACTCTTTAACGTTCGGTCGGCTTTAAAGCATCTATAGCGCCGCTCGGTAAAGAGCATATGGGAGAGGAAGTCGAGAATAAGAAGACTCGAGGTTGCGCGGGAATCATGAGGAGCAGATCTTGATGCGGCACATCTTTCGTTCTCTTTCATCGGACTCGATTGCACCGATATCGCGACCGCTGACAATCTCGAGGCTTCTCCGTCGGTCTACCGACATTCATATCATCGTTTCCGGTCCAATATTTCCTTCGCATTCGTCGAGACTGCGTCCAACTGCGGATATTACGCAGGACTGGAAGTATCCGCGAAAACCTTGCTCGCAATTAACCAAACGCGAGAATTTTTCGTCGATCGAGATCGATGACACAACAATCTTTCGCGTAAAATGAAAAAAAGTTTAATTCACCATTGAAAAAAGGGATTGATGAAAAAAGTGAAATCACAAAAATTATTCGCATATTATGCTGGTACGATTTTTTTGTCATTGAATAAATCTTCTGACTACCAGAAGCGAATAATTAACTGTTATTTAACTTTTTTTATCAATACAATTCCTCAATTAAACTATGTTTTCAGTCAATAATTATTCAATTTATGAAACACCTTTTTCATTGGTTTACAGAATTTTTTTTAGCTCTTCCTTCATTGCTATGATTCAATGCTATGTTCAACCATTATTTTTATATCGCGAATAAAAATACGGGCAGCCGCACGCGCTTAATGGCTTTCTGTTCGGCTCATCGATACGACACCGGAACCTGTAAATCGGTTTGTTGAAATATGGTTGTTTAATCCCGCGTTCGCGCCGTGGCTCGGCGATCGAATTTGCGGTCGCGAGCATGGCTCATTATTCATGAAATCAAAGTGCAACATTTTCGGTCAAGCAATATTTTTCGCAATTTTGACAACCGCAAGCCGGTTTAAAAAGTTGCGAAAGTAGGTCGTAGCTGTGAAACGCGTAACTCACGTTTTTGCCGTGGCGGTCAGTCGGGAGTCGGAAAAAAAAACGGAACGCGAGCCACGATAGTGTGCAACGCGTAAGCCGAGTGCGAGTGAAGTATGAAGCTTCAAAGGAAGAATAGATAAAAAAATATGAAATTCTTCTGTTTCGCGCGATCGTCATGAATTCCGATTCGGCTATCCGAAGCTCTCGGCTCCGAGAGCGCACAGCCAAATCCTTTTTTTTAACTCCACTCAATTTAATCGCCCGCTTATTTCGATTCTTTACCATGACAATGAATTCGCTAAACTGAACTCCTCCTGTGTCCGTTCACCGCAAGTGCCCCTACACTGACCAAGAGTGGACAGAGAGGGAAATACAGAAACGCGAATGCGTCCAATCCCGGCAAGTTCGGAAAAGAGGCCTTGCGCTGTATTGTACTCTCGTCATCGTGCCGTTTGGCAGAGCCCAACGGCGGTATCATCGAGCGAGCATATTTTTTTTCCACCGTAAGGACGCTCCGGCTCTAACGAAGAGAAGAATTTATAAATGTACCACGAGAACGAGAAGGAGAACGAGGCCTCTTAGGACTCCGTGAAAGACCATTCAGCGCTACTGGCCAAAGCTCGCTTCTACGGTTGACTCAAATAGAGACGGTAGGAAGAGACTTTCCGCGGCACTACCACGGGAAACAAAAGCAGCGGCAACGTGATAGTCTCGAAAAAAGAAAAAAAAAAAAAACCAAGTGCGCGCCACGTATAGCGAGTGAAAACTCAGAGGCTTTGCCCTTGGACCGAACTCGGATACGCTAAAGTTTTCCTGCTGCCTGCTGTTTTTTTTTTACTTCACAGCCACTCAAATACGCACGGTCCCTTGGGACACCGTGTCACTGCTGCCTCTGCTGCTTCGCGCTCGGAAATGAAGAACCCGAGACCTCTCTTTACTGCCTCCAATTAACATTATCATTTCACCGAGAGCCCTCTCGCGAAATTGTAGACGAGATACGCGGACCCAAGTAGCCACGATGAAAACTCACGTCGATACGCTCGAGGACGCAAAGAAACATGAGAATTGAAAAAAAAAAAAAAAAATCAGACACGAAAATTCGAGGCTCGAGGATGTGGAATCTTCTTCGTCAAATAAAGTCCGTTTGAATTATGACCCGTATTTGCGTTTTGTTTGAGTTTCGCCCGAGATATATGACTGGAATTAAGCGCCTATACAGCGAAGATAATTTATCTGAAGCCTATTTTTTTTTACTGAGGCAATTGCGGATAATAATATGAGGCCAGCTGCGATATCGGAGTCGAGAAAAGTAATTAGCGTCAATCGCGAATCTCCGATTGCGTTACTCTTCGCTGGAGTCGTGAAGAAAAATTGAAAAAAAACAATCGGATCGATCTTCATTTCCTCGTCTGGGGAACCGCGATTCCGTTCTTTCATTGTTTTTCGAGCGGCGCTTTCGCTCCGAGTTCAGTTACTTGAGCGTTTAAGCACTCGGACGGGAGTTATAAGTAAGAGAGCATGCGAAAATCAACTAGAGCGTCTTCTAATTATCCCCTTAATTTTTAGCCGGCACAGTGGAGAGCCGCGCCCGTTCGCCTCGTTCCTCTCGTACACCACCAGCGGCACCGACACCGGTACTTCCCGCGCAGCTGTAATGTTTTCAACCTAATCCGGCGGTCTAATTAACTTTATAATTACTTTCCGTAATTCCGGGTATTCCCGGAAGGAGGGGGCGTTCGCGGAGCTTCTGTAGTCCGGCATCGCCGTCGAGGGACCGGCGAGAACCGCATTTTTTTTTCCTCTCTTCTTTGCTCACTGCCGCAAACGGCTCCGAGGCCCGTATTGTTTTGTGTCGCGAACTGTTTCTATACCGCGTTTTTTTTTTTTTTTTTTAATTCCTGGGTAGTATATATTTAACTCCAGTGGCTGGGAACATAACGAAACCGGCTCTCGCCTCGGCTTTTCTCTACCTTACTTTCAGCCATTCTTGCTCTTCTTTCGTCCTTTAGTTTCTTTTCCTTCGTTTTAGCGGCCTTTTTTTATAACATTTTTTACGACTTCGCGTTCACGAGCAGAGCCACCGGAAACGGCGAGAAAAGCTGTGTCGAGTCGTCGAGGAGAAAAATCTTGGCGTATCCCTCGGAATTTCCTTCCTGAAACGACCTCGTGCCGTCTTATGCGCAACGGGTCAAAACTGATTTTTTATTTTTTTAACGAAGCTATAAATAGACGAAGTGGGTGGAAAAAAATACGACGACTCGAAAGCACTGTGGTACGCAACAAGCGGAAGAAGAAAGAATCCAAATTGTTCCCCGACGTGAAAAAAATATCGTTCGACCGTCCGGTTCGCTCGGACGCGAATGATTTGATAACCCCGCACGACTTATTACGTTCCGCGTTTCACCGCAGGAATATCAACTTCTCGGTGGTTGAATAACTCGCAGCGAGTTTCCGCGGGGGGATAGTTCGGCGAATTCCGACGAGGAATTTCGATCGACGGAGAAATTCTCATCGATTAGAAACCGGAAGGGAATCCGGGGAAAGAAGAATCGTCTGTTCAATTGTGAGAAACGGTTTGGAAAGTTCATCGCACGACAGACGCGAGTGCTCGACGATGAAGGAAGCTGTAAGGGATGAAGGAGCTGGTATGTAACGAACAGAGGAGAAAGAGAGCGCGGAAGCGAGGGGATAACGTTTCGTCGAAAGAGAGTGGAACGAGGCAATCGTCTTGTCGGTGGTAAACTCCCGCTCGCTATCTCTCACTCTCCCTCATAGCGCGCTTCCTCCTCACCGTTGCTCTTCGCTCTCGACAAAGTTTTCACCCTTAATGGGCGCATCAAGGCCTTAATGTACAACTTACGAGCTGGGAAATACGGGCGGAACTCCGGCAACCCTCCTTCGCGTCCTCGGAACACAGAGTAACTTTACACTCGGCGATAATTAACATAATTCCCCGGAGGGCGAGAGGAGGAAGCATGTGAAACAGAGGTGGAATCGGCTCGCCGAGAAAGCGTTAACAACGCGAAGTTTCCACAAACGAGCGATTGAAGAATCGAAAGTGAAAGATCCTTGACGACGCTCTTTTGTCCCGTCGGGTGGGTAGTTCCGCCCGAATTTACGACCATTTAAACGCAAAGACATTCCGTTTAATGCGGACAGTCGCATTCGTCGCACCGCGAACTATCCTCGAAACTCGTTACGCGCCTCATGAATATTTTACGGCACGAGAGGGCGACGAGGCGAGCATGGAACCGAGCCGACCGTGCAGGGCGAATCGCTTATCTAACGGAGATCCACCAACGAATGGACGAGTCCGATCGTCCAATGTAATCCTTGATTCTCCATCGCAATTTGATTTGAACTTTTTTTTCTCAAGCTATCAAAACTTTCTGTCTATCAAACGATCTTGTAAGCTTCCGTAGAGAACAAAAGGGAAAAAGGCAATTTTAACGGTTCTTCGGGACTCGGAACGATTTTAGTGGAGCGACTCGCGAGGCAACATCGAAAAATCAGCAGCGATAAAACGGGACAACGCCTCGGGAGATTTATTCTTCTCCCTTTTTCGTGCGGCGAAAAAAAGATGTGGGGTTTCCACGCAGAGAAAAAAAAAGCTCGCGCGCGTTAGCCGGTTGCGGGTTGTTCGCATCGCGTTGGATCTTTTCCACGGTGGGCGAGGTACGGGTAAAATAAAAATAGTAAATAAAAGAAGAAGCGGCGAGAGAGAAAGGGAAGGAGTGGTTCTCGCCGCTGTGGAAACGGTAACCCTATTTCCCGTCGAGTTCATTTTATTAGCAGAGAAAGGGCGTGTCGAGTGTCTGGTCTCGACACGACTTTATCCAGCTCGGGTTCCCTTTTTCAACGATGCACAGAAAGAAAACGCGCCGGAGGTCTCACAGCTCTCTTTCACTGCGGGCACGGGGAAGAGGCTGGGCGCTTCAACTTCGGACATTCATATCGCGCGCGGCGCATATATTCCCACCGGAGAACGCCCCGTTCTGGCTCGTGCAAAAATATACGAGCGTAAATCGCGAGATTCCGGAAAGGAGAGGAAGGAAGAGAGAGAGAGGGGATGAATCCATGGTATAGCAGTTAAGGGAACCGGAAACGAGCAAGGTTGAGTGCGCCCCGAGATAGGGGGAGAGAAGAGAAGATTAAAAAAAAAAGAAGAAAAAAATTCTACGCCGTACGACGGAAGGCGCTTCAACTTCAGAATTTAATGAGCAACGTGTTATAAGCTCGACCTCATGTAGACGAGCCAGCGAACGGAAGGAGAGGAGGCTTTGAGAAACTTTCGCATTTAAAAATCGAGCTATCTCTCGCACAGCCGTACCCACCGGATTCGAGTTACGGAGCTTCATAAAAGACTTACAAAATGACGAAGGGAGGAGGAGATAAAAAAGCAAGAAGAACCACGAAGTAAAAGGTATCGAGAGAAGCGAAACGCTCTGCTTTAATGTCGT
Source organism: Ischnus inquisitorius (assembly GCA_963924025.1). Taxonomy (NCBI): domain Eukaryota; kingdom Metazoa; phylum Arthropoda; class Insecta; order Hymenoptera; family Ichneumonidae; genus Ischnus; species Ischnus inquisitorius. The sequence continues at coordinate 13,439,415 of OZ001254.1, read as the reverse complement.
GAAAAATTGGGCCACTGGCAGCTGCGGATTGAGTGGCGCGGTGCGAAGAGTAAAAGAAGCAAATGTCGATGCTCTTCTTCGCCTATTCTCTGCGCGTCGTTGGATTATTGCTCACTGGATTTATCGAGAACGTCGGGGAAAGCGAGATGGAGAAATGAAAAAAAGGGAAATGGGTTAGCGCTCGGTTATTTTTAGGTTTTTTTTTTCTTTTTTTTTAATTGGAAAGTTCGAAACGACGGACAGTTTTAACGAGAATTCTCCGCTTGCTACCGATGGCTCTGCTTCGCGATGGGATCGTCGAGTCGAAGAGAAACGGCGGAAAGCGAGGAGTCGGGCAATACCGAGCAAAAATCTAATTCGTTCGCCTCGTGTCTTGTCAGGGCCACATCGGGCATCGGTAAGGCATGACGAATCGCGCGTGATATCGCAAAGAGTCGCCCTATCAGGCCAGCCTGATGTGGCCTAACATTAGGACCACATCGGGGACTAATAAGGCATGGAAGTGCTCTTAACAGAAAGGGTTCTCGACATTTTCGGGGAGAAAGTGAAGCAAAATGAAGACAGAAAATTCCGCAGCGTTTTGTCGACACATCCAACATTCTTCCATTACTTTCGTATCAAAAAATCTATTCGTCACATTCCGTTGAAGTATTGGAATTCAAAAAAAATTCTGGAACGCAATACAATATCGCGTCGCATAAAACTCGAATAATATATGCAAATAGATTGTATATCCGAACAATTACTTGAGCAATTTCATACTTTTAATCATCGCAAAATGCCGGAGGCAAACATCCCGCCTTTGAGCCGGAGTTGTTCGTTCGCGATTTTTTTTTTCTCACTGAAAAAAATACCGGATAGCGCGGAGTGAAGCGTGTGGGTTGAGTGCGCGCGTGAGATAAAGCGGGAATGGTAGAGAAAAAGAGTGACTCGGGATAGAAAAAAAAAGAAGAAAAATAGAAGAAGACAGGAGAGACAAAAAATCGACAAAGCGAAGATTTTCCTGCTCGCAGCCTTCCGTTAAACAAGAGAAGCGTGTATACCCGTCGAGACTCCCACTCGACAAATGGATGAAGGACGACTGTTTTTTTTTTGCTTTTTTTTTCGAATGCACCTGACTACACGTTTTGTTCGTCGCGCACATGCATTTGTCGCTCTCGAGAGTACATGCTCGAGCGTAGACGCGAGCGAGCACTGGAGAATGAACTTTTTCTATTTTTTTTTATAGAATCGTTTCTAAATCGGAAGAGCTATAAAAAAAAAATGAAGAAAAAAAAGCGTGTAAGTCGCAAGTTACGTGCCGTCGACTCGACGAGCGAGTCTTCAGCGCGATTTCGCGAGATACGGCGACCGAGATAACGGGAGAACGAGAAAGATATCCAGATCCGATGATTGGAAAGCGGATGAAAGAGAAGGAGCGGTCGTATAAGTCGTTCGCGAGCATAGGGAGCTTCGAACAATGGCACGGGATTCGGTAGAGTCGTCACTTTGAACGATCACCGAGACGAAACTCGCGGTAGAGCCCTGCGGGACAGATCCCTCCCGCGCTCTCTCCCGTGGCTCCGAGATCGTGGCTCTTCGCACGCGGAAACTTCGAATCCCTCTGCCCATTCGTTCACCGCCGAGGATATCCGATCTCGGCTCTTCGCTGGACACTCCTGGAGACCCCTCTCGAAGATCGATGGCTCTTTCGGCTCATCCTTTCTTTATCTCGAGCTCCTTCACTTCGTGATACAAAAATACTCTTGGACTCGCGGATCCGAGCCGACTTGGGGCGAAGTTACGCTCGCGCGTCGACTCGGAAAAAGACTCGGGAGCGAGAAAGTAACGTGAAGTCGAACTATGCGGAAAGATACGTATGTGACGAGAGAAGCATGAAAAATATGAACTACATTAAAAAATAATGCCATTCGGATTTTCACGTCGCTTTCTCATTTCGTTTTTAACGTCGATTACAAAGTTTACACTGAAGAAAGTTTCTTAACGAATTTTGACTTCTTTATGGAAGAGGCTTCGCAAACGACGTTAAGAACAAAATGTGGGAGCGATATGAAAATCTAATTTGCATAAATATGTAGACAAAAAATATAAACAATTTCAGCGCGCTTCATCGAAAAGTGAGCAAGCGACGGCAACGCAAAGACGATTTTGGCTAAAATATCGAAAAGTTCTCGATAGCTTTATCGATTTAGGCAAAATTAAAAACCAAACACCGTTGTCTCGACTTCTGTGCGAAACTTTGGCTTGATTGCGGAAAATGCGCTCGAACGGCGGAGGCCCAAGTTATTTTTTCATAAATATGAATGATGAAAATTTTCATAAGTCAAATCTCTATTTCGAACGAATTCAAATCCAAACATTGGTAGTTAATTGACCCGCCTGCGATTTTCCAGCTTTTTTGGCGCACACACGCAAACTGAGTATTTTTTTCTGAACCCTATTCTTTGATGTTCTCGAAAATTCTGAACACGCCGACATGAAAATCTCGAATTTTTTTTAACCCCGCGAAAACAAAGCTTTCTCTGCGAGGAAGCGGAATAGCGCAAAGGCTGAAATTATGATACATGTCGCAACGAAAGACGGTGTCGGGAATAGGAGTATAAAATATGAATCTCTCGGCATTTCCAAACGAGCCACAAGCTTGCGGATCATGCCGGATCCGACTATCGAGCTCGGATTACGTCGCACAGATTCGATTTCGGCGATCCGCGGATTTGACGAAGGATATCGGTATCGGTTCCCTTTGAAGAGCATCCGACGAGTCCCATCGAGATGCGTAAACAATGCCACTTTTTTTCCCTTTGCGAGCATTCCACGAGAAGCCTTTGTCGAAAGCGTCTCACGGATCGTCGATGATACAGAGACAGTGATAGTGACTCGAAATACAATCCTCTTCAAAGGCCAGGCCGTATCGAACGAATGCAAACAATGTAATATAAAAAAAAAATTCTCACTTGTAAAAAACGCCTGCAAAATAATAATAATAATAATGTACGAAGTTGTCGAATCGGCAAATACAACATATCTCTCGGTGGATTAACGTCGCAGTGCGACCAATTCTATTCCAGGAAGAGACGGAGAGAGGGACGAGCATTTTCAAGCAACAAATATGTATTAATGAAATTCGGTTTGTCGTTGTCCTTCGCGCTACGTGCAATTTGCGCAGAAGCGACAAAAGTGTCCGGCTGCCACGCCGTGTACGATGCAAACTTTGTATGAATCCATGAAAGTCTAAAATGTAACATTTAGCTTCAATTATTTAAAAAAGTTAATAAGTTATGTAGCTAATATTCGCTGTCCATATATGATCAGCGTTGTTATAGTTGGACGTTCATTCACTGATGCGTCAGCACTACATCTATTTTTCTATTTATATCTATTTTTTAATTACTTTTAACCTCCCACAATATTTTTTACGCAACTGGGGACGTGAACTACGAATTAAACAAAGTCTTAAAGCTTGTCTTTCTTTTTTTCAATTTCAAGACGTGAGTACAAGATCCTCAATCGTTCATTCACTGGTCAATCTATCCTGCATATTGGCACGGAAACGCGTCGAGGGAGGAACGAACGAGTCCGGAAGACGTTGCGAGTTTCGTGCGCAAAAGAAATTTGTAGCCTGGATTCACGTGTAATTCCCCGCAGCGGAGGGTCCGTCGCTCTTGCCATTCGGGAATTCGACCGGTGGGCTATCTCTTCGCGCATTGTCGAACGAAACTCCATTATTCGGATCGGTGGAGACGGGAAGATGGAAGGACTCGACGGATAGATTGAATGGGGGCTATGAAAAATCCCTGTGGTTCGTACCCCGGCTTTTTCTCTCGTACGCCGATATTTCGTACGCTCGCATGCTGCTTTATTCCGCGAGGGGGATAAGCGTGAATGACGGTGTACAAGAGTAAAGCGCACCAAAGTAACCGAGAATAAGGAGCCTGGAGGCTTTCGCGGTGCGACACCATTGTGTACGAGGATATTTATCGCCCCGGAGTCACGACAGTGATGTAGCTACCGAAATAAATAAATTAGGAGGATTGAGAAATCGCGCTACGGGACACGAGCGAAGTCAGGGACTCGAGCGCAATGCCACGATTTTTCTATTTCCCCGACGATAAGCGGAGACACATCGCGTTTAGAGAAGAGTGGGGCTAAATGGACCGCTGCGGTAATACGGCAAGTTTAATCGAGACACACAACGCTTTTCCACCACCTTTCAGCAAAAAAAAAATAGTCTCGTTACACCTCTTTGCAGTATTGAGACGGAGAAAGAAATCGGTGCGAAATGACCCATCGGTTGCATAAATCTACATCTGCATTCCCATTTTTCGTATTGGTCCATTTTAGTCCATTTATTTCAGGCAGAAGTTTCGCGATGTTTAGGGTTTACTTTGCCCTAGAAAATCGAGTTGCGGAGCCCATTTTGCCCCACCGTTTCCTACAACGTTGCCCGGGCATCCGATTAACCTGGCGGGACCGAAAAAGGAGTGCTTTCGCGCTGAAAAATAATACTCTCAGCAAAGAGAATGGACATTGTATGTATCTTCGCGCGAAAATGGTTGAACGTGACGCCGTGACGTGCCATCCAAATGGGCAAGTTTCTCGGTTTATTCTTCAGCGTCGTTCCCTCTCTCGTTGCACCGTCGGGGCCGAAGCCAGCAGAGAGCAAACTGCACGGAGATCGAGCGAGCGAGAGGAGAACAACGAGCAGAGAATGAACTAAAGGGATTCGGTACACACGGAACGGACGCTCGCCTCTTGTAACTCAACGTACCCTCGCGCGTCCTACCATCAATCGTGCAAAACGGAAACTGAGATCTATCGCAGATGCTGTAACCCATAAACGAGACGAAGAGGCTGCCTTGACACAGCCAAAGCGTGCCGCCACGGTTCGCCACCCACTGAACGCTGTGTGTAGGCGGGTCTATTTGCTTGTTTCTCGAACTGAACCACCGGAACCAGCGCCGTCTCTCAAAGTGTCACATCAATTTGCGATATGTCCGCGCACGTGTCGCGATCTCACACGTACAGTCACGATACGTGACTACTGTGCATTGCGAGAGGGTGTAACTGATGTTCGGAAACTTTGCTTCTCGTATCCCAAAAACGAACCATCATCAACCTCTCGTGTCGCGTAGTAATTTGGTTTTGCCTCTTCTTTTCGATTCGACTTCAATTTTTTTCTAGCAAACCATTTGGCCAAAGAATCGAGGCATTAGAAAGATTAATCGCGAATCGCGAGTCGCTTTGCCGCTGTGGTAACGTCAGCAGCGAGACAAAATGCGAGCCGATTTGGCAGCGCACGAGCGAGACAGAAGCAAAGGGCAAAATGCCGTTCTAATAGTTCCGGCTTCGATCCGTTACTCTGGCAGTGGGCCGGTATCGTACAGAAACCAATGTATGCCGGATGAAATCGGAAGCGTCGGAGAATCTCCGTGTAGCCGTAGCAGAGACCTTTACCCGGTGCCAAATCGAGCAATCTACATCGTATAACACTCGCTAATGTCCCCTTTTTATCTCTGTTTCGTTATAAATCTCGACGCTGTTTCACACTCTACTTTGTCTTTTTATTTTCTTTCGTGTTATTTATTCAACGAGTTTATACACTTTCTTTCGATCTCTCGATTTACCATTGTTCTATTGGCAATTGTGAGGTAGCAGGTCCGGTAGATTCCGGCCAAACGTGGATTCAATTAGAATTCCCAACACTTCTCAATGGGATAAAAATCGGAAAAAAATCAGACATGTGAAAGAAGCTTCGCTCGCACCGTAAACAAAATTGTTTTGATCATAAAAATTGTTCCGACGCAGACAGGTTAAACGGCCCAAACAAAAATTCATCTGCAAATATCGCACTGTGACGAATTGATAAACGCCCTTTCCGCGCCGCGCCGATAACTATTGTAAAGCTGCACCGCCGAAACGAAATTCTGGCTCAACATATAGATTTCGTCGCGGTTTGCTATAAATACAATATGCCTCCTTTGTCGACGCGACAGTTTTGACCGTGCGCACAACGCTATTTCGTGTTAACAAAAGAGGGTGAAAAAAAAAAAAAAAAACCTGCAAAACGAAAGAATAAACAGTCTGGAAAATCACGAAAAGGAAAATACGCTCGACCGAGCTAAAAACTTTGGGGGCCATTTTCGCGGTTCAGTGATACTCCAACAATGTGCCTCGTAGCAATACCCATACCCTCGAGACGAGACCCTCGCTTCAATCTCGCACAACAGCGTACTATGCACCGCCGAGGTCTCCCCCCTCCGTCCCCCGCAACTTGGTGGACTAATTTGACGAAAGAACTTCGTGAAAACTTTTCATTCCGAATTTTGCAGCTCTCTCGGATTACTCTATATTTATCCTGTAAAGCGTTGCTGTTCCGAAGAATCTTCTTTTTTTCTCCTTTTCTTTTATGTCTTTTCTGCTTTGTCAATTAGTCGATACTCGAGACATGTTCCGTTAATCCGCGCCTTCTACAGTCGTCGAAGTTTTCCTCAACAGTCCACGACGCTCGGGTGGAGAACAAAAATGAAGGGAGTGCGATCGGCAAATTGGAGTGGCAATTCGGAGAATAGAAAGAACGAAAAAGCAGAGAAAAATCGACGTTGCGAGCCGGACTATCCACGGTATATCCGCGGCTTTACCGCAATCAATTATTTCAATGATACCCGCTCTTTTCCTGCGTTACAGTCGGCCACGCGAGAGCCTCGACTGCCGGTCTCCATATGCATTTTTGGTAGGATTTCACAACTGTGGCATTACGAAATAAAATATCGACGTTCGACGGGCGGCGGCCGAAATGAAAAAAAGGAAGCATCGACGCAACGGCGAATTAAAGAATGAAAAAACTGAGAGAAACAGTGGTCGAACAAAAAAAAAAGGAAAGCAAGAAAAAAAATGGAACGAACTCTTGAGAATTAGATTCTCGACATTTGCGGTGCTCGAACGACTGATAATGGCGAAAAGCCCGTTCTCCGGTATCGCCGACTAAATATATAGAGTAGATTTTTTTGTCTCTTCCAGTTTTCATCTATCCGCCGCTCGTACCCTTGAAAACTCGTTAAAACTTTTCTCTCGTTCATCATAAATCGTGTATATCCGCGGATATTTCGCCCGTTGAAAAGTTTCGCCCCGGAAACGAAATAACCGATCGGTGCCCGCGAGAAACTTATTTCATGTCAAAACTAGTTTATATGTCCCAACAGCTACGGTCTTTATCGTGAGGTATACCTGCCGCGTGTATTCGATTATTTCTCTGTATTATAAGATCTCGCCGCTGCCGCCGTGTTCGAGAATTGAGCCTCGAGCACCGGAAGGCACAGATGCACTGGAGAACTTACAGTGTTTCTGAGTGCCACTAGAGTGGACTTGAAATATTTTCGGTCGAAGCAGTAAGGGCCAACGAGATGGAAAATATTCTGAGTTCCTCGAAGGGGACTTAGAAAATTCCTGGAAAATATTCCTGGGAATTCTGATAACCCTCGAATCCTGGAAAATATGCTAAGTATCTTCAAGAGAAACTTAGGATATTTTCCTTCTAAGGGGACTTGGAAAATTTTCAGCCAAGGGGGTGTTCAAGGCGGAAGAGGCAAAAGATTCAAAGTCCCTATAAGGTGAACTGTTCGAATATGCTAATATTCGCCTCTCGCTTCGCGCGCGCTTCTCTTTATACTATCATTGTTTGTGGGAATTTGTTTGGCATAATATGAAGAATTCTTGGTATTCGTGGGTTGCCGAGTCGACCCTTCATTTGTGTTAACTATCAAGGAAAAAGGAACTGTAATTATTGCCCGAACAGCACCTCTGAGACAGTGATAAGAAGAGCATCCTACGGTCGAAAGGAAAATACCCTGGCATTGGGTCCGAGTACACTGGCGCCCAATTTAAGAAGGATTAACGAAACTTTCCGCTGAGAGGAAAGTGAACAAAACACGCGGGCATTCTTATATTTGGTCGGTGGCGACTACGGAGCAATTTTCGACGCATTCAAATAACGCTCCACAATACATATATACTATATACACGACACTCCCAACCGAGACTACACGAGTTTATTAATAATAATGAGCACGAATTCGTCCGTGAACGATAGAAAGCTTTTCATTGTTTTATTTCGCGACACAACGGCCATTGATGCATTTCACGCTCGAGGGCTCGATTGCTGTTGAATTTTATTAATAAAAGCGAGTCTCCAAGCAATGATCGACGCCACCACCGTTTGTATTAATTAATACTCGCGGCGAATATAACAACGACGAAAATAGAAACGAATCGCGACGATCGATCATTCGGCGAGAGCTCGTCGACGATTCCCATCGAGTTTAACATTCGACGTTGCGAAAATTTATCGCAACGCTGACGTTGCGATAAATTTCCGTTCAACGTCTTTGCCTTCCACCGAGGACGAAGCACGAAAAAAAGGTAAGTTCCGTCCATCCTCCGGAGAGTGTGAAATTACATCTCCTCTGCAAGTTATTTCTCGATCGAGACGACCACTCGGCTCGCTCTTCCGGTGTAAACTGCACTTGGTATCGATGTCCTTTTTCCATTTACCATCACCGTCTCCAAGGTTACGGCGAGCTTTAAACTAAAAGCCCATTTCCCAACGTTGACTCGACCGTCAGCCGCTGTGACAAACTGGAAAAGCGTCTCGATAACTCTCCAGAGTGGAGTTTCAGTTACTCGCGATCGTGGACTTTTCACGGACGAAAAGAGCGATCGACGAATCAATGTCTCTCGGCGTATAGCGGTGAATTGAACGGTAGTACAACTTCCGAAAAAGAAAAAAGCTCCAAAAAAAATTGAATGCAACGTAAAGAAGAACTGCTAGAAAAATCTATCAATTCACGATACTGTCTGACAAATTTGAAAATATTTGTTCCTAGCATCAATTATTTTCCGGGTTAATCGCAGTGTTTCAGAAACTACGTCGTAAGCTCGGGCCGATACTAAAGTGACGAATGACGGAGATCGGGATAAAGCGTACAGTGTGATCCTCTGTTAATCGCGAACATTTTGACACGTCTCAAATCCGTGTTTCGAGTGGATCAGAGAATGGCGCGGCGGGGTCAAGCCCAATAGAGTGAGGCCCAAGTAGCGACCGTCCATTGGCCGATCGGACAATATTATCGCACGACGGTGTCCGAGTGATAGCGGTCACGTTTACACGTCCGCCCGACTAATCCAAGCCCTGTGCCCGACCGAGGCTCAATGTATACAACGAGCCATACACAGTACATCTATGTCGTCGAGATACAAGATTGTCATAGCTACAACGGCGAGCGGGAAGACGGAGGGATGCTCTTAACCGCGTAAGCCACTATCCACGAACAATTCGTAACAGGACACCTATCCGCTCCAACACCGAAGTCCGATAGTTCACACAAAAGTCTCGTAACTCTCCTACAAAGTGTCTTTATCTTCCGGCATCGCGAACTTTTCCACCCGCTCAATCTTCGCGCCCCGACGAATTTAATTCGTTTCCTCGATTATAAAGTCGTTCAATCTTTGTCGCTTCTGTCCCGCGTTTTAATCGCCTCTCGCCGGTGTTAAATAAACAGTTATATAGGCCTTCCGCGGGGGAACAAGAATGAAAGAATGAAAATGAAAAAATCGATACGGCGCGGAGAAGTCGTGATCTAAATGAAAATCGCTTTGGAAATACGTTTCTTTTTTCAATGGATAAACAAAGATGACGGCGCAAACGGCCAGAAACAATTGAGAGTCCGATCTCGCTCGCTCCCGGCCGGCCGGGAGTGCACCCGGGGTCGTTTCCACGGCCAACGGAAGCACCGCGGGGGCTTGCTTTTTCAGCGACTAAACAAAGTCAGCTTCGACGTGACCCGTCGATAATCGAGTTCCCACGTTTTTTCACCGGGAGCTTCGCCCGGCGCAGTATATACAAAACTCTCGTCGGAACGGCAACGTAGCGTCCAGTGCCCTCTCTTCGTGCCCGCACAGATCCGCCACATGCTCGTACACATTGACGCTCGATACACAAGGGAAAACGCTGCGAATGCGATGACGAGGTTTGACGGTTCCTGCACTGTTTCCGTTATGTAGAAAGAGTCGCGTTATCGATAGTGACATTCTGCATTTCCTAACAGGTTTTCCGTTTTTTTTTCTTTTTTTATCAGAGTCTCATTCTCTGCAACCTCCGCATTCGTTCTCGCACTCTGGCCGTACAAAGCAATTTTGCTGATCAACTTGGACGGATTAAACTTATTACACCAGATAGAGAAGCGTGCGAATTCGATCTTCGAAGTGTTCTCAATTGTAGCTGTAAAATGTAAAAAAAAGTAAAGAAACATCTCGAATAAGAGTGGTTCCTTTACCGTAAAGGAAATTCGGTACAAATTAAATGCACCGATACTGAGAGTTTCAATGCACAAACTGGCGCATCAAATTTAATGGACATTTATCACGGAATATTAACGTAGAGCATATTAAAACTGTAAACAATTGTGTAGTTTCAACAGTTAACTCTCATTAAACGGCAAAGATGCTTTAAATTCGATAAATTGCTTTGATTACATTGCACAAAAGTGACCATCTTTCATTATAATTCTGTATTAAATGCACTCGTTCATGGATAAAAACTACCAATTTTTTAGAACAATGTTCAATTCTTCAGCTACGAAGTTAAATGCCTGCCGATCAGAATGTATTTTTACCCACAACAATAAATATTATTTTTTCGCGCGCTTTTATTATTGTACATAAAAAATATATTCTCATCGGTGAGAATGCGGTAAGAATGGTTGATAATTCGGGCAACTGCGCCGAAAAAAAGAAAAAAGAAGGATTATCGACGAAAAGCGTCGCGACGTCGCGGAGTAAAATTATTATCGATGATGTTATATCGCTCTCGAAGTGGGTCAGCACTTGTCGAAAGTGTTATCACATTGCCACGAGAGAATAATTTATCGAGAGTGACGAAATTGAGTCATCTTGATGGTCATTGGGTTCGGGATTCGTTGCGATATGGAGTTGGAAACTTACCGGCGCGAAGGGCGCGAATCCACTCGGCCCGATCTTGCTCCCGGGCTGCCAAGAGGTACAGAGTGTACTCTTGGCCGGCCTCACGGTATCCCACTTGAAAGGGGATGCCTGGGGGAACCCCACCCCCTCCCCCGTTCCCGGCCTCGCTCCCCGCCACGTCGCTTCCGCCTCCGCTACCGCTTCCGCCACCGAGTGTCGCAGTCTCCACCACGTGAACACTCTCGATCGCGATGCGGCCCCGTTCCTTGCGGCGCTGAAACAACGAGAAACAAAACAAATATTAATTAAACCTATTCCTATCGTGCCAGTCGAATCGCCGAAAAAATATCGATGGATTGCCGTCGCTCGCTGGCCCAAGTCATTTTGATGGTTCTAACGATTTCCATTAATTTAGAGAACTGAATCACCTTAAAAAACAGAAAATATACCGGCACATGGTGCAAGAATTTTTGTCTCACCGCGAAAGCGGTTATTTCGCCGAATCATTGCATCGCCCATAAACCAGCTGATATTACGTACAGCGGCGAGCTCGAAACCAATTATTGTAGCCAAGGAAGGAGTTTCGAGACTCCGGAACAAGCCCTGGAGAGAGAGAGTTTCCAATCCCTTTGCGTAACGTTTGTGCCGCGATCCTATAACCGAGAAACTTTTATGACTGCGCGCCGACTCGGGGTCGATGCACCCCGAAGCCCGGTCGAAAGTTCGCGTTTCAATTAATCACGAAATCCAGTTCTACCGCAATAATCTCCCTTGAATGTCAATCACGGTGACGTTAATGATCCGTGGAATGAGAGCCCAAAGATTTTGGAATAAAAATGAAATTCATAAAAATCAAAGAACTTTGCATCTCCTAGTTATGATTCGCGGATAAGAAAATCTAAGAATCGAAGACTTCGGTAGGAAATTCGTCAATGGCGCAAAAACACGATCGAGCCTCGTTGGAATGTAGGAAACGAGCGCGGAGCCACGGAAGAATAGTCGAAAAGTACCGCCAACCGACCGAAAGCATAACCGCAATCCGGCTAAGAGTAGCAAAGGAGTCGAAGAAGCCGCGGTTGGGCGAGAATAAAAAAAAAAGAGAACTTTGGGGAAAAAAAGGAAGAATATCGAGAAAGAAGTTCGCAAAGTCGGGTAGCCAGTCGATGATGCCTCGGAGGGATACGTGCGCAGGTATCCAAGGGTTGCATGGTAATACGAAAAGCGAGCTGCGGACTTGCTTGTCTACGTAGCAACGGAATTGCATGATGAAAAAGAGAGTGCGGAAGACAGCCCGACTCTTTTCAGCGCTACGCCTTGGCGGTCTCAAAGCGTCAAACTGCCTGTGCGAGAAACGCTTTTGCCACCTCGGTGGCGTTACCTTGGGAAACGAGAAAAGAAAGGAAAATGTTACGTGAGAGGAAAATGAAGCGAGGACGACCGAGGTGGAAGGAAAATAAATAAATGGAAAAGATGATAAAACGCGCCGAGAACGAATGGACAGCGTTGCATCGATAGGTCAGTCGGTGCTCGTGTCGCCGAGCGGCGAAAGAAATGGGAGGAAAAGCGAGAAAAAAACTGTAGAAGCAAAGAAAAAAAAAAATGTCCGCGTTTGCGTCGGGGATGCGTCGTCAGTTTTGAACGTTCAACGCCGAATTAATACCCATCGTTCGACCGGGGGACGGAGAAGCGATACGGCGTGCACGCTCTCGGGTTCCGTCCGCCATCGCTGCACCGCAACGACCAACAGTTGCGGCATCGCAGCCGCTCAACGTTCGCTCGCACACCGACCATAACTCCTTCCAAGTGGTGCAATTCCGTACGTACCTCCCAACGGCAGCATCGCTCTCGTTGGTCCATTTCCAACGTTTACGCGCGTTCTAGCCGCGAGGCAATGAAAAAGAAGAGTCGGGAGGAGAAAAAGTATTTTACGGTATAAGGGTTGAAAGAGAGCACCGACGAATGAAAAAGCGAAAAAACATTCTCGTACGAGCGATGCACCGGATGACATCGAAGATGCCGAGTTCGAAGCGTAGAGCACAGAAACGTTTTGCGCGAAACAGGGGAACTGAGAAATGAAATTTATTTGCGAGCATTTTTCGATTCTCTCGAAGTTTTATATGTCTCTAGAATTTCTCGTGAAAATTTGAAGTGAACATAAAAAAAATAAGTTTGGAGTCGAGAAAGTGCCCGCGTTTGGGGCGCCGCGCGACGGCGTCATGACTTATTCATAGAAACATTTTCAAACGCAGTTTTCTCGGAAACAACGTTTTTTAAACTGGCACCCAGAATATCCCCAAAGCCACTGTATCACTAGAATTTAAATTAATATCTTGATGGATTTTTTTTTCGCATGATTCTCGACGAAATGACACTCAGTACCGTTTTTGTTGGATTTTTATCCACAACACTGTTGATTTGCAAAAAAAAAAACCGGTAAGATTACTCGGAAATGTACATTTTTAGCCATAAAAAATCGCAATTCAAAAATTTCAATATTTACCGGAAAAAAAAATTATGCACATGACCGTTCTCTTTTCATTCTCTCACAACAATGGCCCCTCGGTTTTCGAACGAATCGCTGCGAGAAACGTATTCACCGCGAAAAAATTGAAACCCAGATTTGCACTCGAGAAAATGAACCTAGATTTGTCGATCGTTATTCAGAGATATGGCGTTTTTCGCAACATTTATCATCAGTACAACGGTAGAACAGAAAAATAGTCGGAGCTATTTTCTCTAAAGTAATCGAACACAGCGAGAGTCACGTGTATCGGTTGAAGCGTGGCTCAGCGACAACGGCACAGAGATAAATATCGATGCTGCAGGTGGGGTATAAACGGTAGTAGCGTAAATCAGGATATTGGATAAGCGCCGTGCGCTCGGATAGCGAAGCCGCGCGCGCGCGCGTTGGAGAGAGAGAGGCATCGTTGATGCCGGAGATGGCGAGAGTGCGAGAAGGATCGCGAGGTAGGCAGAACAGGCAGTAGAACCGATAAGGAGTAGTCTGTTGGCCGGATCTAGCGGAGAGAGGATATTCGATTCGATTCCGGTGAGTCCGGAGAGACTATACCGCGGCTGTACAAGCGAGCCCCCCCGGCTCTGCCCCCGCAAAGGTATTCTCTGATATTGGTGTCCGTGCCCCGTCCCGCGCAGCGAAACGATAGGCGCAACCACTGTCGGTCGTTCCTCCCCCGGGCCCTCCGCTTTCACGGGAACACCGTCCCGTTCCGGTAATTCGAGTTTCCCCAAAAACGGAGCGAAGCTTTAACGGGGGTTTAACGGCGTGGCCGTTCGTCGAAGCGAATCGAGCCGAGTCGCTTCCGTCGACCTGGCATTGCCCGCATTATCATAGATAGCGAAACCTCGCCGCTTGGACCTCGTGTGCATCGAAGCTTCTCTCGCTTTAAAGTACACCGTATAGCTCTGTTCGGCTTCATCCCGCGCTTAACTCCGTCCCTGCAATAACGCCCCCCCCCCCCCCCCCCCCCCCCCTGGTTCCCGTCACAACCGCGAGCTATCCGATGGAAACTCGATTTGACTCCGCGGATATCCTGAAAAGGAAATATTCGATCGTACCGCTTCTCGCGCAGAACGCGGAGGGATGGGAACGAAATGTAACCGCGACGATAGAGCGCTCAATGGCGAGCGGGGCTCGCCCCCGAACTGCGGAACAATGAACAACGGCGAACTACGTGTATCTCGACAATTATAATATCGCGATCACACAAGTGCCGCGGGGGTTACCACGACGAAGCGCGCCAGCGAAAGCATTCCAAATTTCACGCGGGCGAATGGCGAAAGCATTCGCAGCGAACGTTCTAAAACTTATATATCGATGTATTTCGGTATTCCGCGCTGCAATACTTTACCGATGTTCGACTGATACAAAAGCGCGCGTACATTACAGGATTTACGAAAATTACTTAATTTAATTTAAAAAACTAAATTCCCGCGAGATATCTCAACGAATGTGGTATTTCGAGCGCCACCAGACATTTTTCGAAAAAATTGTAGATTCTTTTATAATTCAGTTAGACCAGAGAAAAATTATGCAAATTAAATTTACTCATTAATTCTCCACTTGGTTTTTAATGTCGTTAACGTCGCTTCGTCTATGAGGAAGCGAAAGATGAGAACATATACGCGCAAATGTAATTTGCAGACTTTTTTTCAACTTTAATGAAAAAAATGGCGTACGTGTGTTAACTTTACGAGATACATGAAACGCTGAAATCGAGAATTGTAAAGGTTTAACGATGCGGACTGCAGATCCGGTTGAAGAGGAGAAGAAGCAGAGACGAAGCCGCGAGTGAAGACGATGATGTTCAGTGATGAATGCTTGTCCGTGAAAAAAGAACGATAAGCGGCTTATCGCGAGGAGAAAAAGAAAAAAAATGGATCAAGAAGCTTCTCGAGCAGATATTTTGAATCTTCCTTTGTCTCAGCCTTACAAACCGGATGATTCGCACTTGTAACGAAGATATAGCGCGAAAAGTTAAGGGGATACGAAGAGCTAACGAGTGAGACTCGACCACAGGGATTCCTCTCCCGCTCTCGACTGCTCTGCCCGTTTCGGCTTGAAGCCTCGAGGCTTCTCTACCTGGTAATTATAAGGTGAAGCAAGCAAACCACCCTTCCCCTCCCCCCAATCCCCTTCCTTCGCCGTTACCACGACGAGAGACCAGAGTGCTATCAAACCGCAGTTTAAACCAACCGCGGAATTACTAACGTATCCGTGGCTCTACGAGGAATAATTAATTCTTCCCATTCATCGGATCCTCGAATCGTCCGAAACTTCGTTCGGAGCTTTCGACCGATTATAGTTTTCTCCGTCACCCGTGACTTTGATCTTGCTCCTTGCTATCCCGATTTTCCGGCAGTCTCGGCGCATTTTCGGAAGCTACGGCCGAGCGACGATCAATAATTTACAACACGATCCGCGCTATCAAAGTCTTCACTCCAATTAAAAGTGTGAAGCACCGATAAATATAATTAGTTGCCAGAACCAAGTTTGGCGGCAGAAAGCTGATATTAGTTGGAAAAAGCAATAAATTTCTTGGGCGAACAACTAAATTGGTTGACCCAACAAGTAGATTATTTGTAGCAACTAATATCAATTTTCCGTCCCGAAGTTTGTTCTGGCAACTCATTTATTTTCTCCGTCTGGAATTACATAGTAACACGATTAACGATTAAAACGATCCAACCGAACTCCAATTCGAAAGGATTTATGATTCAAGGGCAGCCTCGATACCTCTTTAAAAAGGCTCGACGAAACATCGCAAAAGTTTGTACGAAATTTACGTAATAATAAATATATGGCAGACAGAACGAAGCTTCGAATCTATCATCATTTCAATTTTTTTCGGCCAAACGATCGTGAGATCGAATTTCTGAACTTCTTTCATTGTTCCGCAACGAGAAATAAAAATCGATCTATGGACATCATAATTTTGTCTTTGACAAATCTACCGAGTCTTCGTCGCGCACGCGAAATTCTATCCATTCCCTGTTTCCCAATTTTGTTCTGATCTTTATCTTACAGATTAATCACGGCGGGCTAATCTCTGCTAATAGTCGCCGTGAATAATCAGCGATAATGAAATATTACTAATCAGCATCATCCCCGAAGATCGAAAGCTTACCTCCACGTTGTCTGATGATTCGTGGATAAGAGAGGAAATATCGGGATTCGAAATCCCGGATTAGTTTGCGATCTCGCTGGAGAATCGAAAAAGTTTGTGTACAAACGGTGCCCGATATTTCCACGTGGTCGAGACTCGCGCGCGATTCGATCCGCCGAGAGTCGCGAATCGACTTTAATCGACAAGACTAATTTTTGTCGTGGATCACGTCGAGCTTATTTTTTTCTCGACGCGAGTCCGCGCTTTCGACGCGATTTCTCCGGACTGTCGGGAAGCTTACGCGAAGCGAAAGCGATCGGCAACGCGAGCCTCGAAGCGAGAATTCTCTGTGAAACCACCGAAAGCGCACGGACTTCCGTGGATCTCGTCAGCGCGAATCTCCTCGACCCAGAGGCGATCTCGCGTAACAAGCTCGTTTGTCCTAGTGCTCTGTATATTCGTCTCCTTCTCTCCCTTCCGCGTTGCTGCGGACCTCTCTCGATCTCAAAGCGAAACACACACGCGACAAACGCCGAGTGGAATTATCGCCGCGACGTTATCTTCGGCCGTCTCTCTCCCCGTTGGAATTCCCTCCGGCCGCGATGAGCCACGACGCGGAAGTACGACAAGGATCACGGTGGAAGGCGTTCTTCAACCGGCTCGACGACTAATCGCGAACCTCGCGCGACCTTCGGGCACGTACAGACGCAACAATTCCTCGCGCGACGATTGTTGCTCACTTCTCGAACGGAATAATGTGGATAACAATTGAATTAATCTTCGAGAATGAATCGAACGAATTTCACTGCTCGATGAAGAAGAATCAAAGTAGAATCGATCTGCAAGCTCGGATCACTGATAATCGGATGAAAAAAAAATTAATTTTTACTTTTTTTCAAATTTTTTATTTACTCGAGTTTCTTTTTTATAAAGAATTTTTTCCGCTCGAAGAAATTGATATTAAAGTTTTCCAATTTTCAGCGACTTGCGTCCTGACGAGGGGGGGAAAGGGAACCGATGAAACTTTCGCGAATTGGGACGAATTTGGAATACTCGGTGAGCGATTCGACGGCGGCTACCGACTGAGAGAGGAACGTCGAGAATTTACTCGTTGAAGGTGCCAGAGGTGGAGGAAGGAGGATTATGAGGAGGGTAGGTGAACGACGACGGTGGTGGTGGTAAGCGTTGGAGGAGGAGCGCGCGCGACCAGGAAGAATGGAGGGTGGAAACGTCGAGCGCCTGCGCTACGGATATTACACATGGTCCGCGACAACATTACCTACATTTCTATCCTCTATATTTATTTCCTTCTCTTTCTGTTCCTTCCGCAATTTTTTTTTTACTTTTCCTATCGGAGCGCGCGATCGGTCCGCCGAAAAACTTTCTGGCACCGGGTCGATGGGGAAAATGAAAAACACGACTATCGGATAATCGAGTGCTCGCATATGAATATTTTAATAACGTCGAGCGCATAAACCTTCCCGAGTTATAACGCCGAAACAATTTTTTGTTTCATCCCCCAAATGCATCGCGGGTTCCAAAAATATTGCGCGGCGCTTGTTTCATTACCAGCATTTTTTCTCTCGGCGAAAGGATCGACCTATGATTTTTCTTTCCTTTCCTTTTTTTTAATTACGAAAATTGCACATGTGCAATTAAACCGCGCGGAATTATCGGATACGCTCGCGGTACCATATGATTTCGGAAAATTCGATACTACCCGCGGCTTGGAAATATAATATTACCGGGTAATGTTGTATCTCGTTTACCCATCTCGACGAATGTCCAACGTGTTATTAATACAAATTCGCGCTGTGCGCGCCGGTACAAGACTCGGGCTTTCTCATTGAACCGGATAATCGCGTTACACGAGAGATTAAGTATGTGATTCTGCGTGTGTTTCGCGGCAGCGTTTAATAATTCCTCGCAATTCACCGGCTCGGTGGCGAGAAATTAACGGAAATAACGCGGTATCACGACGCGGGAGAGCGCAAAGAAAAAGACATAAAAACGGGGAGGTCGAAGCTTCTCGCGACGCTCGAAGCGTTAACCACCGCGCGGCAAAGAGTAATGAGGCCTGGAATCGTATTTCACGTTTCCACGCTCTCCTTCTCGCGGCTCGCGAGAAACTCCTATTTGTTTCTTTAATCTCGCGATCGAAAAGCAACTTTTTTTTCTTTCTTTTTCCGAATTAACAAATATCGAACTTTCGATGATGTTCGATAATAAATCGCGGGTCGCGAGTCCGATCGGTGGAGACGAATCGACGCGTATGTGAATCATTCGGGCGCACCTCGAGCGTATGACAAGGTTCGAGAAAAGATAGCTCTCACGCTGAGCTCGAATCCAAAGATATCTTCGATTGGGGCTTGGATTGGGGCGCGTGATCGAGAGCTCGGCGGAAAAGCCGCAGGCCTGGGCGTTATCGGTGTCGCCCAAGCTCCCGGGGACAATGGATGGAAAAAAAACCGAATAAGACACGCGTGCTTACCTCTCCATCGCCGTCGTAATATATGAGATGACGACGCGTGAGTATGAACCATCGTTGCTTGTAGTTTATGGGAGTGAAGCGTTTTTTATTCTGCGAACGCTTGACCATGAATCCTTGCCTCACCACGTCCCCCCCTTTGGATTCCACCTTCCCATCCTTCCCCGCCATTCTCGGAGAGACCCACCCTGTAATTTGGTTAATGAACAATTAATAAATTGCGAAAATAAAAAATAAAAATTAATTTTTTTTTTTACTACATTTGATATCAGAGTTGGAATTCTTTTTTTTCGTTTCCAACTGTGTTCAAACTTGCAGATATTTGGCTTACAACACTTAAACAATAAACTAGACCCATTCATTGCATTTAATGGAATAATTAATTAAATTCGAGCAATAAAAAAAAAGCAACTGAAACTAGAGAGATGCGCACAGCAATCGGAAAGAAATTAAATGCAGCTTCTTCAATATGTATTTCAACACTATTGTAGAAGAGGAAGAGGAGAGAGAAACTGCCATCGAGCTCTGCGGACAGCTGTAGCGAGAGCTTGTTATCAGTTATGTGCGAAGAATGCTCGGTGCGCAAGATAAGTTTAATCTGCATTCCAAGCGAAAAATAGCGGTGAAAAAAGAAAAAATGATAGTAACAAAGTTTTACTAAAATGTTAAGGTTTAGTAACTGAAAGTAGTCGCATCGACGAATGAAATGATTAATTCTCAATTCAGTTCTTGAGATGCACCAAATTTGTTCTCTACACTAAATTTACTCGTCAACTGTATTTTTTTCAAATTGTTCGTGCACGATTTTAGGTTTTTTTTTGCGAAACAGTATGCATTTTTTTTTTTTTTATAAATTACGAATTATTTTTGATAATTATCAATGAAAAATCGAAAATAACGAGACATTCGTGAATATTCATCGACTACCAAGCACTCGTGAAGTGTAATATCGATACTCGAAAACAAAGAAACAACGTGACAATGTATGCGATACACAATGCACAACGGCCATAACAAAGAATCAAAACACTGAGAAGTTTGTGTCGTGAATTTACTCACAATTAGTATAAATTTCCATAGATGACAATAAACCGGCATATTTGTCGTGTTATTCGATAATAGTACATACGACAGATCGAGGCCGCAATGGTTCATAAATGTTAATAGTATTATCGTTAGGAGCGAGCAGCCGTGCGAGAGAGTCGAATAATAGTTTTTGGTTATCCTGACGTTTATCATTTCCTCCGCACATGAGCACGCCTTTGTGAGAACACCGGGGACGAGCAGTAATCCCGATTCACCGTACATGCGGCTTACCATGCACTCCAAGATTCTTTTACACTTGCACGATATCTATTATTGTCGAGTAGATTAACGCAAGCGTATCGCAAAACTCAAACGGAATAACTAAAACGAAAATTTCACGTGGACGATCCCCGGACGAATAACACACACGCACACGCGCGCGCGCACGGTGTGGAACGCACAATCTGTCAAACGAAGCGTCGGAAATTCATGGAATAACAGGAAATGCCCCACTGCACTGATCGTCGAGCTTCGTGTTTTTGCCACATGCCATACTTATCGACCGCACTCACGACGATCATTCGTCGACGAAAAAAAGACCCTCGAATAATTACAATTTTTCATTCGACCGTCGCTCGTCGATCGATCGTTACGATCGATCGACAATCACGATTCGGGGGTTTCTCCACCAACGCCGAATAAACTTGTTTTGTCTCGCACACACGCACAAAATGGCGAACCGCGCAACCCGAACGTACGGTGTTGTTTTGCTTTAATTGTGTGAATGTTGACCTTCGTTTTTCGGATACGGCGAACAACGGTGAAGAAGTTTCGGCTTTAAGGTGCATCGTCATTCCGTGCGTTTCTCCTGTTCGCGCGAATAAACGAATCTCCGAGTTTCTCGGCGACTCCTCACGAACAAAGAATCGTCGTCACTCTAACCTGTCTTTATTGCATTTTACCAAAAAAAAAAAAAGCTACTTTTTTTTGTGAAAATCATCACTGAAAATAATTTTTGAGAAAGAAATCATTGGAGGATTCGAACAAAAAAATTAAAAATATGTCAGCACCCGAAGCCATACAAGTGAGTTCGCTGCCGCTTCCGCCGCTGCAGTACATAAATTTGTACACCGATGAGAACGTCCGAAGGGGAAGAGCCCTTCGGCCTCCGCCGCCCATTCACGACACTTACTCGATGTTCGGAAATGTTTTCAACGCCGACGACACGATTATAAGACCGCTGGAGGCGCAGGGAATCAAGAGATTGTATCCGCAACACTTCGATCGTCGCAGAGAATTGAAGAAGCTCAATCACTCGTTGCTCGTGAATTTTCTGGATCTCATAGACTTGCTGGTTCAATGTCCGGACAGTCCGAGACGAGCTGAAAAGGTACAATTGTTTTTTTTTTTTTTTTTTTTTTTTTTCATTTATCATAAATGACGTTCGCTTTTCAGGTCGAAGATCTCAGCTTGCTTTTCATTCACATACATCATCTGCTCAACGAATTTCGACCCCATCAAGCCAGAGAAACGCTGCGAGTGATGATGGAGCTTCAGCGTCGTCAGCGCATAGAAACGGCGCTGAGATTTCAAAAGCACCTCGACAAGGTTCAAGAAATCTTGCAGCACGCTCTGCAAATGCTTCCCGACACGTCGGAAATGGACTGCAAATTATCGATAAACACGGAGTCCATAGAATCGATCGACAATCTCGATTCTGAACAGCAGAACTCCGATCCGTGCAGTCAGAGCGACAGAATAATGTGCAAAATCATAGACGAAATGACGATGACGAATGGCTTGTTCTAATTCGCGTCATTCCGCGCCCGCTGAGAAAAAAATAAACGATCGCTGATCGAATTTACCCGAGTTCGTCGTTCCACGAATAGCGGAATGCGACTTCGATACGAGTTTCATTTCGTTCCGAGAAAATTCGACCGAAGATTCACCTTCTGAGTCCGTTCCTCGTCGAAACTCGGTCCGCCATTCGATCTCGTTGATTTCGTCTTAGTCGCAAACTTCGATTCCGTATCGATCGAAAGTTTCGCAAAACTTTGGCGACTGAGCTGCCCGGAAACGATCCATAATTTTGCATCAAATTATCAATCAACATACCTCGGCGTATGACGAAAGCAATGCAAAATAGTCGCGCAAAAAGATAGATCTTAAGTCCGCATTTTTTTATATCGATATCAGGCTTGTTAGAATTAAGTTTGTCGCAATAAACATGTATATAGAAGCGTGAATATACATTTTTTTTTACAAGTACATCTCGTACTCGGTCGATTTTCTTATTTATCGGATATTCGGTCGGTAAACAATTGACAAAAGACGAGTGAAATATATTGGCAAATAGTTTTTATTGATTTGAAGATTGAAACGTACTCTGGGAACTACGAATAGCGTGGAAGTGGCGAAAAAAAAAGTGGTTGGGAGATCGAGGAAAATTCGGGTAAAGACGATAAAATTGCATTATAGACTCACCTTACGAACACAGCTACCAACAATATGCAAATATAAAACACAAACTACCGCTTCACCTGAAAAGAAGAAAACAAACGTTTCCGCTACACTGCCGATCTCTCCTCCTGGATCCGCTATCACGGCGCGCTATCGGTATTGGATCTGAAACATCGAAAATTTGATTATACCGTCCAGCACCGCAATCCCGCACAGACCCCGCTCACCCACTGTTATCAAAAGACACCTGAAAAACAAATTATCAAACGTATCACGCATGTCGATAATCAAAGAAACATTCAATTTTCCAACTCGAGAATTTAACGAAAAGGATCAGACTCGTTAAACAGACAATCTAGAGCCCGCTACCGAACCACGAACCGAAACAATCACCAGAGCCTCGAGATCTACGAGAGATTCACAGAATCAACGACACGGGATAGACGCAAAACGGAATTGAGAAAATTAGGAAAAAAAAATTATGAAGAGACACTCGGAATCTAAAGTAAGAGCATGTTTATTCGATTGTTTTTTTTTTTTTTCAAAATCACGACCGTGATGAGGGAAAACTGTTTTCGCGTTTGTTTCTTTGATTAGAATGCAAACGATTTTCACGCAAGAATATTCCAATCGTGGCTGGATCGCCGCAATGCACGTCCTGTCAACATAAAAATCTTTTGAAACGTTGTAACGAGAACCAGGATAGTGGAAACTACTCTTAGAGGGACAGCTGTGATACTAGAAGGGAGTTGGGAACAGTGACATTTTGTTGTTTTTTACATTTGACATTGTTTTTTTTTCCGACAGAAGTCTCGAAGCGAAGATTTTGTTTTTTGCGGCGTTGAAGTCATTCTCTTTGTCGACCATCGCGTGTGAATATATTGCTGGCGTCCGGTTTTCTTTCTTTTTTTCATCTCAAGGTGGCATCTTCTTGGAGTATTGAAAATTCACGGATATTTCCGGAGCTTCGATCTTCGATCCATCTTCTTTTTCTTCCGATTGCAATAAGATTCGTACGCGATCGAGCGTACGCGTATTACACAAGGACGAATCTTCTTTCCCACGAAGATCCGCAGAGCTTTTTTTTGTCAATTCTTCACTTCATTCTCGTCGATTTTATCATCTCGTGATATTTTCGTCGTCTCGATTATATTTTCCTCCGTTCGATCTCCGTTCGCGAAACGAAAAACTAAAATTCATTCTTTTAAACGGAAAGAAAAGGAAAATCACAACTATTCAGTCCGTCGTAGAAAAAAATCATTCACGCGTTTCGTTAATTCATTTCATTAGATGCAAGATTAATCATCGTTCGAGAATCTCTAAACACAACACACGCGCACGAATGGTGTTCTCGATTGTTTTTCTTTTATCGTCGAACTTTTAAATAAGTTCCTTTAGAGCCGTTTTTTTTTCACGGGAATCCAAGATCCGAAATTTTTGTTTTTTTTTTTCTCCCGCGTCTCGTTATACGCCGCTAAAAGTGTAATAAACTCTTGAAAAATCCACACTTGTTATCTCCATTCATCTCCGTCGCTCGGCATTGAAGTATGTATGTATACAATTTACACGTCTCGTACGAAAAGCTTATTGCCCGCTTCTTTAACACGCAAACGGCTTCGATGCGTGAGTATAGTTAATACGAACTTTTTCGCCATGTACCGCGCCCACGCTGTCTGAAACCACCGCCGCGACCGCCGGCTCTGTTACCTCGGAAACGTCCGCGGTTTCCTGCAATCATTAGAGAAAAAAAAAATTAGGATCATTCCATCCAGAAAAGACCAGTCCCTCGCGAGAGTCGGCATTGCATCAAAATCTCGATAAACTTACCGTAATTTGACGATATGTTCGAACTATATTTTCCACTGGGAGGCGTGTAAATCTCCCTCTTTCCGCCCTTACTATCGTCCTTGTTACGCTTGTTCGGAGAACTATCGTTACCGAAAGTTATCGGTGTGTGACGTTTTTGTCCTGCTGAGACTTTCTCGCTCTGAAAAATATAAACATCGTATGATATTGTTTTTGAGATTTTTTTCTCCTAAATCTCTATCGATCTTCTGGGTGTTCCTGAAAGAAAAAATGTTTTAAAAATGTTGATAGAAAAGATCTTCACCTTTTTGTCGATTGTCGGAGTTTTCCACGAGAGGTGTATGATGCTCTTGAAACTCGGCGGCGAATGAAAGAGATCCTTGATGAGAGTATTAATGTTGTTCGTAGTCTTGAGCGCAACGACTTTAAGTTGATTCTCTTCGGTCTTCAACTCCTCCTCGGTCTTTCCGCTAATCGCCTCGCGAAGCTTCTTAATATAGCCTTGAATGCCACGCGCGAAATACTGTAGTCTGAGACGAAACTCCTTGAGCTGCTCGGGATCCTTGATCAAGAATTCTGGCGTCTGTTTGCACAGCTTGTGAAACGCATACATCAAACATTCGACGTGACTGAATTGAAGCTTGGGAACCTCGGTGATGTCCGTGTCCGGCGGCAATGGCATGTATGTCTGCAAATGATTGCAAAAATTATTCACTGTACCGTCCGATAAGAGGAAAAAAAATTTCAATTAATTTATCGTTTATCGCACAGCTTTTCAGCTCAAGATCTTAACTTTAGTTTGCAAGAAAGAATCATGAAAAATCCAAAATCAGCTTCGATCGAGCCATTAAGGGCACCGGTCTAGAGCGCTGAAAATACATATTTACAAATGCAACTCACGATCAGAGTATTGTAGAGCTGCTGAACTTTTTCTTCGGGTTTTTCGATCGTACCGCAGAATACAGCGAGCTCGGCGAGCAGTTTCAATAGTTCCAATTGTGCGTCTCTGCCGTCCGGGGCGCTGATCAACGAAATGTGCGGCAACACTTGCACGCATATGTAAGAAACGAACTTTTGCGAGTCCGTTTGGGCCTGCAAGACAAAGGAATGAATACACCGAGCTTCGGGAGCGTACGAATAAAATGGAGGGGCAACTCACGCTGAAAAATGGTAGCGCGTGTTTGATACACTGCACGAGCCGGTTCCACTGCTCGACGTTAGTGTGCTTGAACGGAACTCCCAGTTCCGCCTGTTCGATCGTTATATCGACGAGCTCCTGCTGTCCGGCCACTGTGGATCCGAGCCTCGTCCAAGCCAATACCTCCATTATGTTGTGAAACTCGTCCGCCGTCACGTCTTGCAATACTTTCTTACACTCGGTTATCAGCAGATCTTCGGGCTCCTTGGTTATTACGTCATGACCAATGGCTTTCAATTTTGTTGCTAAAAATTTTATGCAACGCTCCCGCGTGCCGTCGTCGCCGTTCAATATTTGACAGAAGAATCCGCTTATGGCTCCTGCACGAAAAAAATTATTCATCAATAATAATTTAAAAAAAAAGGAAAAATGTTCAAAATCGAAAGTCAATTTAAAAAAAATTTATTCATCATTTTCGAACTTTCTTAAACAAAAAAATACTTTCTCTGTTAACAATTAATGTGTATAAAAAAAAAATAACGATTGTTTTTCCCTTGAATATGATTTTTCTGATTTGAATTCGGTTCCCATTTTTAAACTGTCTTTTAAACAAAGAAAATATTGTCTCCGTTTAAATTGGATAAACCACTTTTAAAAAAATTCGAATATCTTTTTATGATTCTGACCTTTTGGATCGCTCTTCATCAGCGACATGATGCTGTTGTGAACGACTGATAATTCGGTTGGGTCCTGAGCTTGCAGCAACTGAGCGAGAATATCGGCGATCCTTGGCGTATGTTCCTTGCTGTCTTTGCACAATGACGGCAAATCTTTGATGGCTTGTTTTCGTATCTTCGATTAAAAAAAAGTTATCGGTTAAGAAATTGACGAATTTGGGAGTCGACGAGCGAAATATTTGACGAATACTCACGGCCATGTCCTCATCTTCGCAAAGGTCGAGATGCGCGTCGATAGCCTGATCGGCCAGCTTCGGAAAGTGTTTGAAGAATCTCGCGATGAACTGGGATGCCAAACGCTTTTCCTTGGGCGAGCCTTTGACGGCTGTCAATATTTCCAAGTACTCTTTTTCGTGCTGAAAAGAACAAGCGAATAATCAAATATACAGCAATCATCGATCAATCGCATCTAGGAAGAGCATTAAAGTCCGACGTTCGCGCGAGCATTTTACTCCAAATTTGGGCATGAACCATGATTTTTGGCTCGTTAACTTCGGCGAGAGCCGGGAAGCGTTCGTTGCGAAGAAAACCGTTCATTGAAACAATTTCGCTCGAGGCGCATTGCAAATCACTCAATTCTATTGATATCCGTGAGCGACAAAAAACGAAAAAAAAATGCACGAAACAGTTCTCAATCTCAACGTGGTGGGCGCGATTATAACCAAACGTATGCCTCACCTCCGAAAGTTTGTCTTTGGCGTCGGCTAGGATTCCAAAATTTTTGTACAACTTCTCGATGCTGTCCGTACTCATGATGAATTTATCCGCTGTCCGCGTACGATATCAACGATATGTTTCAGTAACGAGCGCCGTATTCTCTCGTTGAATAACTAAAGTAACGAACACCGGTCGCTTACACTGCCAAGCACAATGCCACGAAAGTTACAAAGATGGTTGCCGTTTCGTCGGCTCTACCTGAAACACCAGCCAAACGACAGCAGTGTGGCCACCCTCGTTTGTTTTTTTTTTTTTTTTTTCTACTAAGCGGATACGTATTTATCCGAGTCGAAGAAACGATCATTCCGTTTCACCGAGAATGATTCTCCAATTCATTAACGAAAATCGACGAATTGTGAAAAAAAATCGAGCGATTTAAAAAAAAACAAAAATGCAATTTAGCCTTGATCTCGTCGCGTACATCGAAATGAAGCTGAATAAGGCGAAAGATTGGGGAATTCCTACATTTTCGACTAGCGTGCGAAGCCCGCCTAATCGCACTTATCGCGTCTCTCGATCTCTCGCCGGCGCATGCGCCTCGCGACTCACGCTGGATGCCCGAATCGTAAACGGTTTTCAATTCCGAGTGCTTCAGTTTAAGTGTGCTCTTGAGACTACATAGAAGTATATCCTTGAATTCGTCTAACTAAATTTCTCGATTAATAGTAGAGACTCAAACATTCCTCACATATTCAGCTCATGTTTTCCTTTTTTTTTTCGTATGCAACAATGTATTAAAGTGTCGCGTTGAAGAATTGCCCTTGAAAAAAAAACAGTCTTTGGCACACGATATTTAGCGTTTGAATCGACATGTGTATAGTTGTGTATAAGAAACATCATTTTATATACATTTACGATAGTCGATTATTGCCGAAAAGACGTATCGTCGCGTAGTTCATTGTCTCGAGTCGCTCAATCGGGTACGAACGCGTTTGGGAACTTTAGGGGTCATTCGATTTTCATCGTCCTAGAGCAGCGCGCTGCGCTCGCTCTATCCTCTTTGTGTCCTCATCTCACCGAGCAATCTCGAGATTCTGCAACGCGAGCACTACCTGTTTACATTAACCGACTACGCTATCAACAGTGACGAAAGGGCTCTCGAGGCGTTGCGGCCTACGAGAAAGATCGCCGGCACGTGCGTCGCGCCGGCTAAACGCCGACGACACATCTTCCATTGTTCTTCGACGGTATCATCGCGCCTTCGACATGTGAGTTCAACTCGAACGAATCCTCGAGCTCTTTAGTTTTTCTTCAATCGACATTATTCTCTCGTATTTGACTCTCCTTTGTCGTGAGATAAATGTTTTTGACTTTTTTTTTCTCGTTATCCTCGACGCATGCTAGCACGATTGTTTCGCCGGCGCGTCGTTCCACGCGGAACGCTTTGTTTTCGATCGAAAGATCGAGTCTTGCGACAAAACACCTCGGCTGAAATAAATATTTTGCACGTTTGCAATGTCGTTGTCTCGTAGCGATTCATTGCTTTTCGAATGGCTTCTGATTACTTTCGTATGCAATTGTTTTTTTTTGTGTTCGACCATTATGACTTGACCTCTGCGTTCGACACGCTCGTGCGTTGTTTTGCACCGCATGAAAATATTGGCTTACGAAAAAAAAAAAAAAATCCCGAAATAATACGAGATTTTATTTCCGTGCGCGGCAACGCCGTCGTTGCCCACAATTCATAGTGCTTCCACGGACGATCGGTTTTCAGACGATTTTGATATGATTTGTTTCAACAATTATTATTGATCTTTTTTTCGTCTCGATCCTGAGCACTCGCGCACACGAACCCAATCTTTTCAGGACAATCTTTCCTTGTATTTTTTTTTTACGTTTAGTTGTTAAACAGATGAGAAAACGATTTTTGGTTTTATTTTTGTTTAATCACACAATTTACCTGACTGATTGCATGTGTTTTTTTTTGTTGCCAGCCGATTAATTTTGTTTTCTCATAGTTGTAATATTTTTCAAGATAGCATGTATTGAAGCGTTTGGAATTTGGAAAGCAAGATGAAAACGACTCCTCGGCAAGAAAGGAAAAAAAAGAGAAGAGGGAGGCCCTCAAGAAGTGCGCTAGAGAAATCGAGGATCGTTAAAAATAGCGATAACACGGAAACCATCGTTATCGGCTCGAGTCCGGAGAGTTGCGGCGACAAGCGAGTGATACCGTCTTTGGTATCACGCGAAAAAACATCGAAATGCGTGGACGCAACGCCGAACAGCATAGACACGGCTATAGAGAACGTTGTAGCTTACAGCAGGCTTCGAGAGGAGCACAGGCACATGTTCTCAATGAAGGAGCTTCGAGTAACGCTGGAACGCGCCGAAGACATACCCGGTCTGTTGAATGCGAGAAACAAAAGCGCTCTGTCGAAGCCGCAGCACAAACGAAAGAGAAACGCAGCGACGCTCAAAGCGGGAAGCACGAGAAGAAAAAGAGCTATCGCTAAACCAGAGGTAAAGCTTTCGATCGAAGCGATATCCATATCGTCGTCGTCCATCCCCTCAGACTGGAGTTTGTACCGAACAACGCCCAAAAAATCGAGAGAAAGTTCGAGGAACAAAAGGAGAGAATCGCGCGAGGCAAAAGAGGCCGAGGAACGACGTTGCGAGACAAAGATTGTCGGTGCCGAAAAAAAGGAGACCGCGAGAGCGTTGAGTTTCGGCGAGCGATCCGCGACAGCGCCGAAAATCAAAGAAGAGCCGGTTTCCGATCGTACGGCGAGCAGCGGGAGTCTCAGCACCCGCGAATCCGCGAAGCGCAAGCGTCCCGACGACGAATTCAAAATTCATCCTTTTTTCGCTGAGCTCAACGAATCGTCCAAGAATCAACGATCGAGAAAGTCGCCGAAACGCGCGCGCAAGGACAACACCGAGATGAAAGACAAGATTTGCAAACAGTTGGAGAATCAAACGTTCATCAACGAAAAGCTTGGCCTCACCAAGCTGCCGGTCGTTCATCGCGCGGACGATGCGAAAGCGTCGAGGAACGACGCAGCACAATTTCCCAAATTACCAGGTACCGTGGAAAATTCGTGGGGTCCGAAGAGAATTGAATCCGCCAAAAATCTCATCGGAATCGCAACTGAAAAAGAGAGCCTCGATTCAGGGCGAGAAAACGGCGCGTCCGGCAAATTAACAGATACCGTGAAAAATTCCCCGAGTCCGAAGAGGATTCAATCCGCCAAAAATCTCATTGGAATCGCAGCCGAAAAAGAGAGCCTCGAGTCAGGGCGAGAAAACGGCGCGTCCGGCAAATTAACAGATACCGTGAAAAATTCCCCGAGTCCGAAGAGGATTCAATCCGCCAAAAATCTCATTGGAATCGCAACCGAAAAAGAGAGCCTCGAGTCAGGGCGAGAAAACAGCGCGTCCGATAAAGAGAATACCGCAACGCTCGAGATCGTTGCAGAGAAAGCAGCGGTAAACGAAGTCGAGGATCGTTGCGACGATCTTTCTTCAATCGTGAACGGCGACGGAAGGATCAAAGAATTCAAAGACTTGCCGGACCTTTTGTACAGCGATGTTGGCATGAAGATAATGAACGATTTCACGACTAACTCGAACGAAGTCCGGCTGTTCTCGGCTCCCGATATCGCCAGTGATCACGCCCTCGACAAGGAGCCTTGCACTTTGGATTCCATCTCGCAGGCAATCGATCAGGGTAAGCAAAAGAGATTTCTTCGCGCTAACAATTTTTCGCTGTAACGGCGCGGACGTATCAATAAAATGAAACTTTTTACCCGTTTTTACAGATGTAGCGGGAGGCAATCGACTGTCGCCGTTACCGTCCGACTTGCTCCCGTTTTCTTCGATATTCGATAACGAGGAAAATCGCGTTGAGGATACCAACACGACCAAGCGTCCGGTCGCAAACGGATCGTCGAAGAACAACGAGAGTTTCCACGAACTGACGATCGACGAACTCGAGAAAAATCTCGACAAACCTACCGAAAACTTGGAAAACGACGCAATGCCAAAGCATCTTCCCTCGATAATGAACGACGAGATTCTACCGCAAGGTAGAACAATCGATTTGCAAATGATACGCGACAATCGGCGACGTAAAAAAATAAATCAAGCGATCCCCGCGCCCGTCTCGTGCGTGGGTAATAAACTTAGCACGGATATACGGGAAACAAGCGCGACGCACGATAAAAGAATAGCCGTTTCCGAAATGGAGTTGGAGGCTCTATTGTTGAACGAACATTCCGCGAATAACAATAGTTCGGCAAGCATCGAGGACGGCTATGTTTGCGAGGACGTTTTAAACAACAATCAAAGAACGACGATTACCAATAAGAACGAAATGAATTCGGAAAAGCAAGAGAACGGCGTAACGATGTACACCGCGCCGGCGGAGACGGAGGATGGAACGTTGAACGACCATCTCTACGATATGGAGCGCTTTCTTCAAGCGGTCGATTCGAATGTATTGGAGAACGGCAGCGCGAATGTCGAGACTCAATCGGAGATCGTAAATGTGAACGAACGCGATATCGTTCAAGAGTTGAACGTATTCACGAATGGGAATTTTACGAATTTGGGAGGGGCGGATTGTTCGAAAAACGCGGAGAACGGCGAGGCCGAATCAATCGGTGCGTTGACGTTGGGCAATTTGAACATGTTCAATGATTGCCTCGCGAACGACAAGATATCGATGATTCGTCGCGAGACTATCGATACGGAAGTTTCCTCACTGCGAACCGAGGCATCGGCCACCGAGTCGGCGAAAATGCGTAAACGCAAGTGGTTAATAAACGGCGAAGCACCGCAATCGGCACAGACGCCGCGCGGTCGGATAAGATTGAATAGAAGAAAATTGTCCAACGGCAGCGATGATTCGAGGGATAAATCGAACGATCGCGTGCTCGAGACTGAAGAATCGCTCGCGAAATTATCGTCGAACGACGATAAAAAAAATGATATAGGAAATCCCGTTATCGCCGAGACTGTATCGGTAATAAATGAGATATCGCAACGACTCATATCACCGATAATGCGGATGAAGGAATGTAACGGCGGTGCCGGAAGCATCGATTCCGGAGTTGTGGGCGCGAGTCTCTGCAATCTCGTGACGAGCACACCGACGAAAAATAACGTTGCACTGGCTATCGACGAAGACGAAAATGATTCCTTGGACTCCTCGAGCTCGGATTCGAGTTCGAGCTCATCGTCATCTTCTTCGGATGAGGAATCGAGCGACGAGTCCGAGGACCAACGCGTAACGAGCGAAATTCGTATTAACGGGGAAAACGATGAAGAAATGGCAAAAAAAGGCAAAGAATCTCGCAAATTGGATTTCGGAAACGAGGTCGAAGCACAGACGGCTCGGATATCCGCGGAAGATGAGATCGTACCGTCTTTCGGCGCGGACGCGGAGAAACTCGACATTGAAATCGAAACTGCTGGCAGTTTCATCGAAAACGGCAACTGTCCGGTAGACCCCGAAGACGATGAATCCGATTGTATCTCGTTGGATACGGAATCTCTCTGTATGAGCCGGTGAGTAACCGCTCAAATATCGACGTTTTCGATGCTTTTAACACGATTATTATCTTACAAATGTTTATTTACCTCATTCTTTATTATTGCCCTTATTCTTCTCTTTGTTTAAATTTGAAATACGAAAAATTCTCCCTTGAGAATTCTATGACATTAATTTTTCTACGTATGATTCGGTTCAGATGTGCGAGCCCCGAACGAGAGCCACCGAGGCGACCGGCGCCCGTTCTTTCACCGAAGAAGCCCCCGAAGCCCGGCAATGTTAAATCCCGATTGGGTCCACGGGTCGCCGTTCAAACTCAGCCGGACGCGTCGACCGTGACTACGCCGAATTCGAATGTTAACGTGCAGAATTCTCGAATCGCGACGAAGAATATTATCAAGATAACAACCGTGGATGAGAATGTACGCAACATTCAGCATGCGTCGAATAAGATCGTTAATGTCGAGGCTTCGGCTAACAACTGCGTTAACGTCAATCTTGAACCGTGCCGAACCGCCGCCGTGCAAGTACAAGCACCATTAGCCGCATCGAACGCGCTCCAAGGTCAACCAATAGTTGCGCCGCCAGTCGTGCTAGTTCCGGTATTGAAATCCGAGAAGGAAGTAGAAGCGCTTTTCCGAGGCCACTGCTTCGCGTGGTTGAAAACCGGTACCTGCCGGAACCCCGATCAATGTTGGTTTTATCACTGGGCAAGTATTCTTTATTAAAGGAGCGGGTAAAATTCTAACGTGTTACAAACCCGACAAATTTTGGTCATACAGAAGATGCTAACAACATTAGCTTGTCACTATAATAACGTAAAAAAATTATCAACAAGCGCGATGAAAAAAATAGTCCGATTATTCTAAAATTCGGTTCATCTAAAATGGTCAATTATTTAAAAAAAATGGACTAAAAGAAAAGATAAACCCTGCCGGATCATTCGCGGTGCGAGCGTTGGCGCATAACATTTATATCATTCGTTTGTATTACAGCTGCAGGATCCAATCCAGTATCATCTCAGTAATGTAGCGAATCATCAAGGGATCGTTCAGTACGCGGTACGTTTCCAATACCGTCACTTCGTTGGACTGATACAAAAATGTCTGATGGCGGAAATGCCGCCGCATCAATTATTCGGGTTCGGCTTTTATCTCGCTGCGACTCGATTTCTCGACAGGTATCTTTTTTTAAATATTATCGCGGCGCTCGGAGAGATCGGATTAACGCACGCTGAAATAGTCAAAAAGTTCGGTGATGAGATGCTCACCCACGACGTGACGTCGTCCATGGTCATTATGGATGAGCTCTGTAAGATACTCAAGCCTGGAACTCGCTGGGAGACTCTGAAAGAAATGATCATGCAGTTTCCGGTGACAATTATACCGCTGACGGTCGTGACCGAGGTGGTGAACGAATGCGTTATGATACATTCCGATAAATCTCATCTCGACGATGTTTGGGAAAATTTGGTATCCAAGTTGTCGGGAGAAACGGTGGGGGCGCACGGTGACCTATTGGCGAAGTTTTACGATCTGCGAAAAGCCACTTTGGTCGATGAATCGACTAATCCAACAGTGGTTACGATGAGGGAAAGGGGTTTAAGCTGCGGCATCGCCTCGCCCGATTCACCGAGAGAACCCGAGAGAGAACAAGACTTTCCGTTCGCGGCAGAGTTGGACAACCATGCGTCGGTTTCTCCGCCGACGTCGTTCGTTCAATCGCAAAATCTCGAGAATAATGCGAACGCGTTGACGAGCTCCGTCAACGAGAAACAAGCAGCTTCCACGTCGGGGACGAGCTCTTATAGTTTGCAACCCATCGGTAAGCTCGTTTTCGTCGTTAAATCGTTCTAAAATTTTCGATTCTGTTTGTTCTCAATCTCCAGCAACTCATAACTTCGAAGCTTTCCCTCATAATTTATTCAACTTTCCGTATTCTTCGTAGGCCAACTACCACCACGGACTTCGGTGCGCAGTGATTCAATCTGGAAGTTTCATTCGGATCTGCGGGTAGTCAGAGAAGCATTGGAACATCGTGACTACGACATGGTCATTGAGCAGTTGCAGCTAAATCAACGGAATCCGAATCGGCTGCCGTACATGGCCGGCTATTACAGCATTCTCTGCAAGGAGATAACGTCGTCGACGCATCATATGAATGAAATTATTCGTCGCGCAGGTACTGACATTCTACATTACTATTCCGAACCGAAGACTTAGAAAGTGCGAACGCGTTTTTTTTTCTTACTTGCGATTGAACAAACAAACTTTAGACACTTTGCTTCGTAAGCGTTTTTAGATTCTTCAATATCGTTTGCGGACGAAACACGCGTTAATTTAATTTTCATTTAGTGCTTTCACAACAAACGATCATTATAAGATCGAAAAAAAAAAAATTGCTCGCGTTTGAATTCACAAGAAACGTGTTGCTTAACAGTCTTATAGTCTTATACATAGTGAAATCGAGATCGATTAATAAAACGTGTTTAGAGCAATAAACGAAAGTAAACCCATATAATGGCCAAGAATTTTCAACACAGAACCCGGACTTTGATATAGTTTTTGTATATAATGTGATTTATATACCATATTCGTCGAGAATCCTAGAGAAATGGGAATTAAGGAACATTGTTACTCGGAATTTTCGCCGCCCGGTTTCGATGAGCGCAAAAGTCCATTTTTAGCGAACACACGAAATGTACGAGAGAGTCCCGAGGCCAAAATCGACTTGCGTAAAGTATTTAACTCGAGATTTATCCACGATGCAGCGAAGCCAATGTTTTAGAAACAATGGGTCGTTCACGAAAAAAATAACAAAAAATAGTTGAAAAGCTAAAAGAGCCGAAGTACGGCAAACCCGCGGATAATACTCGTATAGGTTTTACGGTGATAAAGAAATAAAAATATATTTTGATTTTTTCTAGTTTTTATTCGAGAACAAACTGACCCGATATTTTTTTTCTTCATTATTACTCAGAATCTTTACCGCATTACGTTTCGATTCATTTGATGCTTTAGTTTTTAAATGCAACGTATGAATTTGTCATCAGAGCGTTATAGTTTTTATTTGAAAAGCCTGAAAGACGTTGTAAACCGTGCTAGAGAGTGTGAAAGAGGGTTTATAATTTTGTAAGAATATTGTATTATCGCAATAAAAACAAGTATTATACGATAAAAAGAAAAACGGAATTAAAAAAACAAATACCAAATCCAATCCGTCTACTTATTTCCTTTCAGTCCACTCCGGAGCGTCTGACGAACTGCATCGATACATTTATGATCTGGGAGTACACGTTTTAACGGCCCTAGCCGACACCGGCGCTTGGATACTCGCTTACGGATTGCTTAAAACATTCAAAGTATACGGACAATATAACACTTGCGCATATTCCTTGCTATCGGCGGAGATATGCATCGCGAATCATCGGCCTTTAAAGGCGCTCGCAATACTCAAACGTAAGTTAGCTAAGATTTGTACTAAATTCCTTACTTTTTTTATTTGCAAATTTACCCACGAATTATTTCTACCGCAATAACGCATTTCATTGTTAGACTCGAGTACGTACATTGAGGACTGTGCATTGTTATAAGTGAAAATCACAGAGAATTTTAAATACTTCCCAACCGGACGGCAACCTTCGAATTTTTGGATAAAATTAATTATCCTATTAATTGATTAATTGAAGATGGTGAACTAAATATTTTTGGAAGTACCGATTACATATTTTTCATAAAATTTGAAGAATAATCGAAAATGATGTTTTCAAAGTTCAAATATTACTTAAAATAATATCGATTACGATTTGTTGAAAAGGAAAAAACTCTCGACCAATTTTTTCCTAATTCTCTGAAATTGTTATGGAAAAAAAAAAGAAGTTCTTGGGACCTTTAATGCGGTTGAAATTTTGTAGATTTCTATGCCATTGGGAAATTTTCGAAATTATGCACCTCACGTTTTCCTTGGAATTGCATCGATGCCTAGAATACCCCTTTTGAAACGTCTAATTTCATCAACGATAGCTCGATGTTGTGCACGTGTCGATCACATTGCAGAGAGTGGATTGGTGTTTTCGAATCAGAGGCGATGGAACCAAATGTGGTGTCCGGACGACGAGCCGCTGAGGGTGTCGGTCATGGAACTATTGCTGATTTCTCTCTGCGACGGTCACGCGGAGTATGCATTGTCGCTTCTGGATTTCATACTGAAAGAGCAATGCAGCAATTACAAGCCAATAAGTGAGATACTCGATATTCCTCTCAATTGCAATGACAGAGAATAATTGGACGAAATCTCGATTATTCCAGACATTAGTCGTCACGTAGATAGGATAGCTCGCACTCTGCTCTCGGAGAATCGAACGCACGCGGTTGTAGATCTCGGCAGACTCATTATGGAGAACAACTTGTTCGTCGAGGCGACGATCTTTCGAGCTGTGATCAACAGCGTGTTTCACAGCGATCAGTTTCTGGCCAAACAATTGCATCGATACGCCACTTTGCTCGGCGCTTATACAATGCCGAAGGTGAAAAATCTCATTATAAGTCAGCTTCACGATTGGGCGCGACGAAAAATATTGATAACGATGATTTTATCCTTCTCCAGATAAGCGGTATAACGCACATGATAATCAACATCGATTGGACCGAGGAAGAGATCTATCTCATGGTTTCTTCGATGATCTACGAACTCTACGTCAACATTGGACACGCAATCGATAGGCTCCGACCCCGCCAGCTCGCGGTTTACTTGATACTTGAGGTACGTTTACAAAACTTGTTTCTTATTTTTTATATTCGCTTTATTCTGTTTTAACGCCCATGCTTTCCAGGCTATGCCGACGGAAAGACAACTCTCGAAAGACACTTCGGAGCCACCGCTGAACAACGCGGAAATAAACAGGCGCAGAGACCTCGTGAAAAAAGTTTGCGATCGTTTCGATCCGAAAATCAAGGTAATACAAAAGGCACAAGGAAAGTTTTGTAAAATTAAAAGTGAAAGTCTCGTAAATTACTTGAAAGCAGGACATTTCAAGTAATGATAATCGGGAGTTAAACGTCTTTCCGGTAACGTCAGTATTTTTGGAAACTTACTGATGCCATTTTTTTAATCTCTATTAATTGAACGTGTAACGATCGAACTTAAGTATTCGAGCTATGAACGAGATTTTTTTGTTTGCGTTTTTTAATCTGGAACCTCAGCACTGCGCGTCGCGCAGTGACCATGAAAGCTTCATCGATTCAACTTAAGGGGACGATAAAATCGTCGTCTCTCGTCGCCCGTCTATGGTGTATTTTAATCGATCATTTTTTTTTTCTTTCTTTCGAGATGATCGAAATTTGATGAATAATTTTATGCCGAAGCTTTCTTGCATCACAAACATAGGTAAATAATTTTTTTGACAAATATTCATCGCTTTTTTTTCTCTACTCGCCTATCGGCGATTGTTTACTGGCAAACCACGTTTGTACATTCATTGGTACAGGCATCGTTCGACAACCATTGTTACACATCAACAATATCGATTTACAAATATCACTCAATCGATCTAAATAATATATCGTTCTAATAACGTCACATGATTCGCTTCGGCGATCGTAATATCGACCATTAGAGAAACAACAATGTCTTATAGTAAAAATTACCGTTTTTTTTTCTTCTCTCCCCCCTCCCCGCCCCACTTTCTTTGTATCATTTATTAGTCTGTAAGATAGAATTTTTCAAAAAAATAAATACAAACATATTTATATAATCTTTATACTCTCGTGCGTTTATGTTCGATTCGTCTTTGTGTTTTGTATTCTTTCTTTTGTTTCGTGAACGAGATATTGTTATACGTTTGAAATGATTTGTAAAATGCTTTAAATCACAGCAAATAACACGTGAATGAACAAGAAAAAGAAAAATTATCACACATATCGACGTTTAACTGGTAATATTATGTTTAAAAGCACATTATGGTTTTTTTTACGTATCCATGTCGGATCAACGGGGGTAATTGCGATCGACATTTTTTCCCCCACAAGACTATCTATTTTTTAAATCCTTTTTTTTTGTACAACGAAAACATCGCTATCGCAATTGCTTTGTGACTCTCGGCTCCGTTGATCCTACACGTGAAAATTCCCTGTAGCTTTGTGTGTTTTTTTTTATCTTCTAAACTCTAATCGAATTCCGGGATATCGTCGAACGAGTAGCCGGGAACTTTTCTGTACGCCATCAGTGCGACTCTGACGTGATAAGCGCCGGGAATGAACATTAAAGCACCAAGGATTATCACTGGCCACATGCGATCCGCGTACTGAAACATACAAAATGTATATATCCAAATTTCTTCGAAGTTTCGAAATGAATTTTTTATGAAATTTTGAAATTAATTTTTTATGAAATTTTGCAATTCATTTTTTGATATTTCGAAATTAATTTATAATGAAATTATGGAATGAATTTTTTATGAAATTAATTTTTGATGAAATTTTGGAATTGATTTTTGATGAAATTTTGAGATTAATTTTTGATGAAATTTTGAGATTAATTTTTGATGAAATTTTTTATTTGACCTTTTATGAAATTTTCTAACATTAAATTTCTCGGGTGTGGGGTGAAAAATGTGGGAATCGAATTTTTTGCTCCGTTTACCTTAGTATCTATGTGTCCGCTGACTATGAGGCTCCCTATGATAAGCATGACGGTACCTCCGACAAAGAGAAGTGCCGCCAATGCTATCGCTTTCCATGGTATTTTCACAGGTGGACCGACAAACTGCAACAAAGCGTATCAATGAAGAGCAGCTCTTTCGTCCGATAGGACAGAATCGAGTCTGACCGAGCGTTCACTCGGAAACATCAACAAATCGATAATGAACGACATATTTTTAACCGCGAGTTAATAAAATTGTTAACGACAATTTAACGTAATCGTTGTCTTTGTTTTACCTGCGAATCCACGAAACCATGATCGGTTTCGGTGAGTTGAGTGTAATCCACGTTGTCGAATTGTTTTTCTCTGTTGACACCTTTTCTTCTTGACATACTTCGGGCTTGTGTGTATTATCTGCGATACAAAACGACGCGCATTGTCGTGCAAGTTCTTTTTTTAGCCCCGACAACCGGCGTGACACTTCGATGTTTGTTTTTTCGATTCCTATCGCCTTTTCTTTGCCGAGTGCGCGACGTGCGAACAAATCACGCGAGAATCTTTCTTCTCTGTGACATTCGAAGAACTCCAAAAGCGTGCGCTTCTTTCACTAGTCTCGCCGACGGAACATCGGAGACTGACAATCGGACTTGCACGGCTCGTTACTGATCAGCCATTACGGTTCCGTTCCGATGTTCCCCGACTCGCACCGAGAGATGCGATCAGCTGGTTCCCGTCCCGCGTTCCCAATCCGAACGCGTATCGCGCACATTGTTATCAGTGGATGCGAATCGATGTTCTCTATCTCGAGTCTGACCCGGTGAATTTTTTCTCTTCCACGAAAGACTGTGCGTTCGGTGACGTTACGATGAATTTGGCGAATTTCCATTAGCGAAACAACATTGTTGCGTAACAGTGCAATTAAGCCTTATCGGCTTCCCGCGAACAGATAAATCGTGAAATGTTCCCGATCGTTTGTCTCGTCGAAAACAATAACTCCTTTACATGAACACGAGAACGCTGTGCGCAAAAATGGTTGAGGTAGCTGCCAATCTGAACTTCATTCGCGAAAAGATCGCCACGGCTGCCGCGAGAAGACCTCAGGTACGGGAATTGGTTTTATTTTTTACCAACAAATCGGTGTTTCCAAAGATGTTTGATTTTTCCTCTGTTCTCAGGAACTGCAATACTTTCAACCGCGTCTTGTCGCCGTCAGCAAGACGAAACCGGCGGAATTGTTGATCGCCGCTTACGAGGCGGGACAGCGAAATTTCGGTGAAAATTACGCGAACGAATTGATCGAAAAGGCGAACAATCCGGACATTGTCGAGAAGTGCAAGCACATAAAATGGCACTTCATCGGCCATTTGCAGAAGAACAAGATAAACAAAGTGGTGCGAATACCAAACTTGTATCTCATCGAAACAATTGACAGCGAGAAGATGGCAACTGCGGTCGACACCGCTTGGTCCAAACTGGAACATGCCAAAAGCGGCAAACTGAACGTCATGATACAAGTCAATACGAGCAAGGAAGAAGGTATATATATATTTTTTCAACATTTTATTTTGAACACGCCAATGTATTAATTTTTTTGATTCATTTAACTTAATTTATTGTGTTTGAGATACGAATGCTTTTTTTCTATTCTAGTAAAAAATGGCTGCGAGACGGAAGAGGCACCAGCATTGGTCAAGCACGTCATAGAGAAATGCGCAAATTTAAAATTCATGGGACTAATGACGATAGGCGCTTACGGCTATGACATTTCCAAAGGACCGAATCCGGATTTCATTGCCCTCAAAAAGTGCAGAGACGACGTATGCGAAGCTTTGAAGTTGGATCCCAAAAATGTTGAGATTTCCATGGGAATGTCGAGCGACTACGAACACGCTGTAAATATCGACGAAACGCTACTTAAAAAAAAAAAATTATATTCTAACATTTCAATAAACGTATACCTTCGTTTTTTTGTTTCTCGTTAGATCGAAATGGGCAGCACAAGCGTTCGCGTGGGCACCTCCATTTTCGGCGAGAGGGAGAAGAAAAAATAGAAGAGAGATTATTTAAAAGAAAACATCGATTATTGTACAAAGCTCTGTTATTGATCTGTAATTATGTGAATATATCGCGGGGGAACGAATTCATTGTACGATCGGTGAAGCAGTTGCGACGCGTACGCGTCCGCGACAACACAATTTATCCTTGGCAACTTATCTATCTTCTGCGGATCATAGAGGCGTCGGTGGATTTACGATCGCGTGTTTCAACGCTAAGTGGGCAGGCGAGATACGCGCATTGCGCGCCGCTCTGGTATCGTGCCAAGAGTTTAATGGAGAGGCGCGTACGCGAGCGGCGAGCGGCGCGACTCAATGTAGCGAGGTTCGTTGCAACGTTGAATCGAAACAACGCGAACGCAAAAAAAAACAAGAGTCCGGTGTTTTGAAATAATTTTATTATATGAACGATAGTGTAAGGTATGCGGAAACCTCCTTTGACCGTAGGCCCGCTCATTTTTCTTACGAAAAAAAAAAAAAAAGGTTCGAAGTGAGGAAATTATTATCTCAAGTACACGCTAGATCGCTAAATAGATACAGCATAATATGCATATATATATTATATATATGTATAGACGAATAAACTTCCCCGTTGGAG
Source organism: Ischnus inquisitorius (assembly GCA_963924025.1). Taxonomy (NCBI): domain Eukaryota; kingdom Metazoa; phylum Arthropoda; class Insecta; order Hymenoptera; family Ichneumonidae; genus Ischnus; species Ischnus inquisitorius. Next base: position 13,397,663 of record OZ001254.1, on the reverse strand, counting down.
TTTAGGGTGATCTTGTTCTTTTTCTTTTTCTTTTTCATTGTTCATTTTGGATTGCGATTGAATTTTTAACAAGGGACGTTAATGTTTGATTCGTCGTGGATCGAACGCCGGGATACAACCGTTCGCGTGATGTCTTGTGTAAGTCCATGAGGCACAAGCGGGCCTGCCGTGAAACGAGACACTGCTTGTTAATGATAGAATATTTTATTTATGTTTTTAGAGCGATTCGGTGCCAGCCGTTTATTCGTCCTCGTCGTCGCCCTTTCCGGTCAACATGGCGATAAGGCTGGGGGTGTCGATGAATCCCTTGTCGTCAATGTACATATTGTCGAAGGCTTCGTTCACCTCCTTCGGGGTGAATTTCTCGCCCCAGGTGGTGAGAGCGTGCCTCAGTCTGGAATTGGAAATTCAATAATGTAATAACGCACGAGAGACAAAAACCGGAAACTTCTCCACTGAGGTAATAGATTCGTTCTTTAAAGGTAAATAGGCCACTTTTTTTTATGGTGCTTCAGTAGAATCAGAATAATCAGCAGAGTAGCTTCTCAGTCTTAGATCGTACGAACGACGCATCACGTGCACCGAATCGCCGGTAACGAAAGGCACTAAGGAAGTTCCTTGCGAAATGCAATTCTCCGACTGTCGTTTTCATACCTATTGCCGTCAATTTTGCCGTCGACGTCGAAGGTGGAGAAGGCATTGATGACCACGTCGTCCTCATCCGATCCTGCTGTAACCATGCCAACGGGGCATAGTGAGTAACTTGGAAACGGTAAGGTGCACACAGAAGTATAGGAAAAACATATAGAGGTGGGCCACAGAGCGGGATGCGAAACACGTTCGCACACACGCACAACAGAACAACGTTCAATTTACAGTCTCGGTAAACGAGCAACGAATAATGGAACTTTGACGATGCAAGGGGAGGAACACGTTTCGGTACATTACCATAATGATTTCTTTTACACGATACATCAAACAGAGGTAACTCAACAATTTGGAGCGCGAAGAGACGCGCTCGAGGAACCTGTTTTTACAAAAAAGACAAGAAAAATGTTGAATGAGAGATCACATAGGAAGAATTATTAAAAATCAACGATTCTGCATTCAAACGACGAGGGGGGCAATAAAACCAATTTGGATTTTCATACAAAGGAGGTTTGACATTGAAAACAAATCGACATATATTATTTACCTCCAATGCCATTTTGTATATGAAATTTTCGTAATATTTTTCGCGTAACGGAATGATAATAGACTTTTTTCTTTTTTTCAAGATGAACCGCGCTATCGGCATTGGCACCATGGACTCTATCGCTTTCTACACATCCGCGTGCACCCTACCGTTTCGAGTAGGGCACAAGCTGGATATGTCTCGTACGAACCTCCGGACATGCGAGCGGCGAAGAGAGTGAGCAACTGAGTGAAGTTGATGGGTCCGGGAACTTCGGCGACCATGTCGTCCAACTCCTTGTCCGTCGCTAGACGACCAACGGAGTCGAAGGTCTGACGAAGATCCTCCTTGCCGATGACACCGTCCTTGTCGTGGTCCATCAGCTGGAAAGCCTGCAAATTCATTCGTCACAGGGTCATGTCTCGACCGACATAGTTGATGCAGCCGTTCAACAACGAATTCGCGCGGTGCCTACCTCTTTGAATTCGGCTACTTGTTTCTGAGAGAACATAGAGAATACGCTGGAACCGGAGCGCTTAGCCTTGCGGCTACCGCGGGAGCTGGCCCTGTCGGATCCAGATTTGGGGGTGGCGACCGGGCTCTTTGGCTTTTCCGGCTCTGGCGCTGGCTCGGGCTCGGGAGCCGCGGCGGGTGCCGCCGCCTCTTCCTTCTTCTTGGGCTTCTTCTTCTTCTCCTTGTCCGCCTGGAAAAATTTATGTTTTCTTTATTTTATCGATCAACAAGTCCCATTCGCCTTTCTTCCCGGCAATGAATCTTCCGAGTTTCGAGCTCGCCATTTTCGAGCCTTCGAATCTGAACGTTCGCCCGCGAGTGGAGAAGAAAAACGAAATCCGATCGATCGAAGAATAATCTCACCATTGCGACTACCCCCGGGAGAAACGCGAGTGCGCGACAATCGAGAGAATGTTTCTATTAGCCGAGAGCAAACGGACGAAGTTATCGAGGCGTTCGGTGATGAGTGCCCGAAGCAAGTTGTCGATTCTCGCGCGCCAGGAAATTGCCGAGGCGTCTTCCGCAGCGGCCTAATAATAGAATAGGGTCTGCACCCGTTGACCGCGAGTGCGCGTTATCCGCCCGTGCGGCCGGGACGTATATAGACCGGCCCGCACAGCGTCTCGCTGCCGCCCCGCGGCCTCTCGAGTTACCGATATTACGTAATTCATCCCACGATGTATTTTTATATTACGAGAATCCCCGGAGCCCCCGACGAGCGCGCCGACGAAGGGAAGCCGGAAGCCTCCGCCTCCGTTGTTATCGTCGCGATAGCGCCGAACGGTTTCGACCCTTTGGAATATTTTTTTTTTTTTTTTTTTTTTTTTTTTACTACCGATCTTCGTTCGCGAGGAGTTTGCGAATCGAACGATATTCGGCCTCGCCGTTGCGAATTAATGAGAAATCGGACGTCGACGAAACAGATTCTATTTCTTTTTTCCATCAATGCGAACTTACGACGCTCATCGCGATTTAGCACTGTTCCACACGATTTTCACAATTTCCACTCGACGCAACTTTAATTACACTCGTTTCAGCGTTGAATCGAGTATCGTTGACGCTCGTCGAAAAACACTTGACATCTCGTCCTCATACGAACACAATTCTCTCTATTATTTGTTTTTTCATCAATCTCGCATTTCCGGTTGATCGCCGGGGTAACTTTTGTCGATTTATTCTCTAAGCACATAATTTCTTTTTTTTTTTAGAGATTCAATAGTACGCGATAGACCGACGAAGAAGGCGAGAAGAGGGAAAAAAAAATCGTTCGGCCGACTGGCGTTGTATTCCGTAGTGTCGCGCACAGGCTTACTTACCATGTCTACGGTTGGTTTCTAAGTGGATGGTACGAGATGGTTACGGGGAACCAACTGTCCAAGCAATAGAGGTGAACTTGTCTAAGTAACTTTCGGTGGTTCTTCCCCCACCGCGTGGAACGCCGCCGAGCAGGGGCTGCACAGTGCTTTGGGTAGAGCGGGGACGCGCCCATCTGACCATATTTAGTGCGAGCCACCTCAAAATAGCGCCCTTACGATGTACGGGTTTCGTCTAAAACGGCTTGAGGCGGAGGGGGATATTATGGCCCCGGTGTTTACTGGTCGTCGTCGCCGCCGCCGATGCCTGTCCAACCCGCGGCCGTCCGCACGCTCGCGAAGAAGAGGATCCCTCCAAACCGTTTTAATCCAACAAGGAGGAATATATAAGTCAAGGGTGCCCCCGCAAGGGAGTCGCCGCTCGAATCGGGAAGGAGGTGGCGGTTACGCGGACGAGAGATATCCACGATTCCCTCGGCCGGCTCGATTCTCGACGCCTCCGATTACGTGTCATCGACGCTGACGACGCGGACGCCTCCGGCGAAGCCGATATCCACCTCCGGGACCGGCGCGGACCGAGACGACGAATAGCGAGCGAACGGCACACGCTGTATCGAGTGGCACTGCCTTCCCGGTTAACGCGCCGCGGCTTCGAGCTATATTTCCCCATTGTCGATTCGTCGCGCGAACGAAATTAACGCATCGCAATATCATCGACAAACTCTCTATCGTCTTTCATTATTTCTCCGGTAAAATCGCGATTTTCATCGAAAAAGTGTTTAAAAAAACAACGTTACTCGGATAGGGACGTTTTTACGATTACGAAAGCCGAGGCACACGTGTTGTTCCTAAAAATACATATTCCGGTGTTCCGCGAGCAAATGAATGTACATAATCATCGTACAATTCGGAACAAACGACGGATCCTTCGTCAGTTGTTTTCTATCTTGCGAGTCGATATTAGCTATGTTATTTAGCTTTCGACAATATTCTCGAACACTTGACGCAAGTGCTGAAGGAGTCGCTCGCGTGGCTGGTAGTTCTGACCGAGGACTTCCTGTTTCTCTCGTGCCTTCGCTTGATCGGCATCGTGGCTCGTCCCTCATTTGGCAACGTTCCCGACACCATCGTCTTCTTCGCGGATGATGCGCTTCTCGTCGCGCGAGGCGCGACCTCCGCAGCTCTGATTAAAAATAAAATATCCATTACTAGAACGTCGCGCTGGAGCCGCGCTCGCAACCAATTCCGCTCGGGCCTAAGCCTCTCCGTGCGTTTCCTTCGGGCTTTACTGTCTCACTTGTCGTCTCGCCGCGGAAGCATCTTCGAATCCGACTTCGAGCATTCACGCCGATCGTACACATGGGTCGAGTCGTCCGAGCCCGATCTGAAAGTCACGTAAACGCCGGTGAAGCGTAACGGTGTCGATAAAGGAGACCGGGGCTAGTCGAAACACGGGGAAAATCCGAAACTTCGTTGTAAAAAAAAAATGTTCGCAGTCGGTATGGTGACCCGAGGATTTTTTTTTTTTTTACGGAAAAGGAATATTTTTAATGTTTGTTTTTCCTGCAGTTCTATTTGGAGCGATTCTGAAATCGTCGCTTTCATAATAAGCGACCCGACCCTATTTTTAATTTCAGAGAATACTCGTTGGGTGAAATTTTCGTTTTTTGTACTGCGTATTTTTCAAGCTGTTGCGTGTTTCGTCTCGCACCGTTCTATCGTACATTGGCAAGTCCATCGGTAGATTACAGTAAAAAAAATGATGCCATGAATGAAAATTGTTTTTGGTACACACTTCTCGTCGCTGACGACGGATAGCGGTGTGACGCTGCGCGACACGTCGAGCGCGTCGCTGAAGATTTCGGGAGTACCGGACCGAAAGCCCGAAGAGCCAGAGGAGTACTCGGACCTCGTCGGTTTCTCCAACGGGCCAGCCCGATAGAGCGGAGGCATGTTGCGTTGATTGATCACGTTGTTCCACCACGTCTCGTCGGGACTCAACGTTACTTCCCTTCGGAACAATCACAGAAATTTTGCTTCGCTCGCTTTTGGACGTAAATCAAGTGTTTATTCGCCGCTTCAGCGAGCGACACGCGCAATCGTGCGCGGTTGCCGAATCGAAATCGAGAATAAACTTCAAGCTAATGAACGTTATCCACGTTAACAGTAGGTACGACGTATAGACAATCAAGTAAAGGTCTCTGTGATCCTCGCGCGCTACTCGCTCGCCAGCGTCTGCGCGAGAGCTAGTCTCGTTCCTTGTCGGGTACGGACTGCGCAAAAAAAAATATAGTCTCCATATGATTTTTTCCTGTCCCGTTCGATCTCGCGAATCGTCGTTTCCCAACTCACCCGACTTCCTCGCCGTCTCCCGCATCCATCGACCTACGAATTTTCATCGTTTTACCGTTTGTCAGAAATCCTATGAAATATAACCTTGCGAACTCACGTCTCGTTGTCCCGGGACACGCGCTGGCTGTATGCGAGATTCGCCAGAAAGTCCGGCTCGATAACGCGCTTCTTCTGAACGTACCGAAAACCCCTGTTTTTTTCACAGTATTGTAAAAGAAATAGACTGGAAAGAGTGTAAAAGTCTCGTGAGCGTTCCTGACTCACGTGCACTTGCTGCATTTACACTTCGACGATCGGGACTTGAATTTTTTGTTGCAATCCTCCAGTTTGCGTCTCTTGCGATTGTTCAATCGCTTCGTCACGATTTCTCTGTGGCAACGTCTGTAAGTTATACGAAAATTTGATCACTCGTCGCGACGATTCTCGGGTAACGGTTCATTATTTTCATCGAGAGATATAGATGAATAATTATGTATCATTACACGGCTCTTCCCATGAAACTGCCGATGTACTGCACGCTCTTTCGCGTAAATTTTGGAAGGAATTCGAGGGACAGATAAACCTTGAGAGATTCAACGATGCTTCTCAGTCGCTCGAGCTTCGAGACCATCTTTCGTCGATTTTAATACGAGACTATCAATTTTATTTTCTTCTGTCGCGAAGGTTACAATACGGAATACAAATTACTGGTGCATGGGCAACGAACGTCAATTCGACACATGCCAACTGTTTTTCGAGTGTTTCAATTTATTTACAGACCATCCAATATAGCGACAGTCGCGCCGCATAGTTGAGATAGTTATTTCGCTTCGCGCTCGTTTCGCATAACTTCGAGAAAAATAAGAGAGAATTGCAAACACTCGATAGTATAAAAATCTGAAAGCATGCATATTGAAGGTACTGAGTTGATTCATTTTGCATAATAATAATTGTAAAGTATTATTAACTAATTGATAAAAAAAAATCAACAAAGTCGTGCTGACTCGACTCTTTTTTTTTATGAAAATCGTTCGGCCATTTTTCTGAATTCCTTCAGATTTTTAAATTTGGTTTAAATTTATGTTTGCCATGGAAAAAATGTGTGGAAAAAGAAAAAAAAATTCTATCGGTTTTCAACCCGAATTCAGAAGGCCCAAACAGCATCAATCAAGAAAAACGATCCTTTTGTTTTTATTTATTGGGGCATCGAGAATCAAAAGAGTACGACGTAGAAGCGGTCCCATCGCGTCTCCCGTCGGGAGTTTCGTTGCCGAGTCCTCACGGTCCCAGCGTCGCTCCCACCACAGCTCGCAACGTGCCCCACCGAGAAATGAGAAAGTTGAAGCCTGTTTATCCACCTAGATCGTCGGCGGTGAGAGAGCCTCGGACTTACAGTACAGTATGGACTCTGACGTGAGTTCCTTCAATACTTATTCTCGCGACCGATTTTCAAATTTAATCGAGCCAGGCCGACGAGAGGGCTCATGCGAAAGGAATGCAGTGTTTGTTATTTCTCCTACTTTCCGGTGAGTCAAGAAACGTTTCGCCACCTCCGGGGGCAATCCTCGTTCATCACAGGCGCTGCTCTACATCGACTCTTTTTTTTTTCTACATAAAAACAACCCATCGTTCATGACAAAAAAAATGTTTCGAATTCTTTCGATCAGTTTCGTCGGGAAGTGCTCTGAGGCTCGCGGCCTACATATCGTCCGGCGGTCTGCACGGTGAATTCAGATTCGAGCAGCGAACGGAAGATTCCGTGAAAATTCGTTTTGGCCTTCAGACAACGTTGCAGTATCCCGATCAGCAATGGCTATGGACAGTCACGCGATTTCCGGTGGACTACACCGTCGTCGAGAATCGCTGCGACGATCGACTGCTCGGAGAAACGTAAATTCATTGTTTCAGATTCTACGGAGTCCGTATTTTTGACGGTCCGTTCAGATTCCGCTAACGCGCCGTCGATAATAATCTTGTCCCGCAGGATAATCGATCTCACGGAGCTCGTCGGTCCGCTGGTGATGCCGGGAAACGAAACGAGCGTGTTCGAAGTTCCCGGCCTCAGTCTCACCGGCGATAAGGGCTTATGGGGCAAAGGATTGCTACTCATCGACACGTATTCTTCTCGAAGAATTTGCGCCTCCATAACGGTAATCAACGAAATATTCACGCTCTCATGGCAGCACTAGCGGAAGTGTTCGGGGATACGTGAGAGTCAAAGGGAACATCGAACGCTTCTCTTTGCTTTTAAAAAAGCAATTTTCAACTTCAAGAGCACGAAAAATGCTAAAAGAATTTATGCGTATTAAGAATAATTAACGAATAATTTTCATTAGAAAAAAAAGTTGGGATACCAATTTGTTGACAATTTTTTTTCTCACCAATTTGTTAATAATTTTAAGGAATTATTATTACACAAAATCGAACATTCGCCATCCATATGCTCTGAATCTTACACTTTCTCGCACCGAACCGCTCGGACTATCTTTATTGTACGCATTGTGGCATTGTCGCAGGTGCACGAAAAAAATTCGGAAAAAAACGCAGCGGCTCGTTTCTTCGGCCCAATTGCGGGTACGGTGTGGTTTCGTTGGTTGGGCGGTCACGCCGGCGACTCGATGACGGACTCGATAATTTACGCGAACCTCTATCACGTATCGAAACAGAGATTGCACAGCGTCGATTACACCGAACACAATTGGAAGATATACATTACGGATTTATTCGACACGGGAAAAGGTAATGACCGTAATCGCAGAGTTGGAGCTTTCAGTTCCAAAGTGTCTTCAATGAAACTCGGATAAATTTCAGACAAGGACAATTGCAATATTCTGCAAACGGTGTTCGATCCCGACAACGCAGGAACGGACAAGTCGATAGGCGACCTGGATTCGCGCCTCGGCAAGATCAAAGTATCGGTGGATCCGCAGAAAAGCTTCAGAACTTCTTACAGAGACTCGCGAAGCTCGCTCGTGCCTGCCGATCTTCTCGGATCTCATCGTTCTCTTTATCTCGTCATATTTCATCCGACTCACACCGATTCGTTCCTCGCTTGTGCGCCGATCAAGCACAGGCGAACTTCGCTGGCGAAGTACTTTTGAGAATTTCTTCACCCGCCAGAATTTCATTCTCCGATTTTCCACAATCACGACTTTCTTTCCCTTCAGAACGATGATAAACGCTCGCGGCGTCAAGGGCGAGGTAAGACTCTCGCAAGAAACTCCGTTCGATCCAACCTGGGTCAACGTGTCTTTGAGCGCGGTCAACGATCTGGAGAGTCGTCTTCGTTACGCAACGAAAATCGCCGCTTACAGGATTCACGAGTTGCCGAGAGATCCGCTGGATTTCATTCAACAGAATGACGGCAAAGAAACGTGTCTCACGACAGGCAACGTCTACAATCCTTCCAACGTCGATCTCAAGACTGTTCCACCTGCCGGTGAGCGCGCTCTTCCGTTTCCAGCGATAAATCCGATATTTGATTGAACGTATCGTCGATTTTTTTTTAACAGGATTGGGCACGCAGGATCAATACGCGATAGGGGATCTCTCGGGGAAGCTGCAAGGCCGAAAAGAGGGCTCGTCGCACAATGACATTCTCGCCGGAAGTGCGAAGTTGAGCGGTGTCTATTGGGATCTTTATTTACCACTAACGGGAGTCAACAGCGTCGTCCATCGTTCCCTCGTTCTCCACAAGTAACGAAAGCATCCGGCCATCTCGAAGCTAGAAAAAAAATGTTCGATATAAGAAACTTATTTTCATCATTCGCTCTTTTTCTTCAATTGCAAGGTACAACGAGACCGACAACAAAGGCATAATTCCCTGGATTTGCGGCACACTGGCAAATCAACTGCCGCAGAATGCCGGTCAGATGCCGATGATAATGGCTCAAGCCATCATGAGATATCCCATCGTCGGAAGAATCCTCTTCCGCCAGCCGGTCAACGAGCCGCAGATGGATACGACTATAATAATCGAGAATCTCGTTCACGGCGATGGAAGCTCGCTGAATAATTCTGCCGAGCACAGGTCAATGTTCTCGACAATCGATCATTCGAGTTTTTCTATATTTATCCTTGTTATTATCAAATTAAAAAAAAAATCGATTGTTCCTCGATTAGATGGATGATTCACGATCGTCCACCGGGAAAGGATTTCTACAATTGGACTGCCCGCTGTCTCAGCGCTGGAGCCCCTTATAATCCTTACAAGGTTTTCCTTCTTTTCGTTATTTAAAAAATATATATCGCGCGAAATTTTAGCGAGATGAATTATGAAATCTCGGTCTAGGTTTTGAAGCGAAAATTACTAGAAATAACAATCTTGACGAACGCGCCCGGATTTACGTACTTATTTTTAAAAAATTTTGTACTTCAGGTCGAATGGGATTCTGCTCATCCCGAGAGTTGCTCGAGAGACGACATAAGTTTATGCCGATTGGGCGATCTAACGAGGCACGGAACGCTATCGATTGCCGGACGCAAGGCCGAAGGTCCGAGACTAACGCGAAAACTATTCACGGACACATCGTTGCCGCTTTCGGGACCTCACAGCGTTCTTGGCAAAAGTCTTGTTCTCTACGATGATCATGGTCCGGTAGCCAGGGGTGAAAGACTCGCGTGTTCAATGTAATTTCCTCGAATTGCAATATACTTCGAAATTGGCACTTGAACGGCCGTGTTCAATAAATGTCTTCCTTTCAGAATCGGCCGAGTTTACAGAATGAAAGCCGTGGCGAAGGACTGGTTCAGCAACGGGGAAAAGAACGATATGAGAGGAAAGTTCGAATTCATACAACAGAGCGAATACGACGTAACGGACGTCGAAACGACGCTGGAAGGACTGGACGGAATAGCCAGCACTTATCATGTGCACATGGTAAAAAAAATCTTAATTCGCATGAAAATGACGCGAAGAGACTCGGTCAATACCCAAGACTGATCAAATCCAAATTATTGGATTGTTCATTTATAAAGTCATTCCGATAAGATTTTCGATGAAGTTTTCCATTAAAAAACGATGGCTGCACGCTTTCCGTTTGCAGACCCCGATCGAGATGGATCTCGAGTTTCCTTGCGAATCGACGACGCTCTACGATCGTTACAATCCTCGCAACGTGAGCGTCGACAAGTCGCCGAAAGCCGGCGAGGGAACGGCCGATCAGTACGGGATAGGTGATTTGAGCGGCAAATACGGAACTCTCGATAATCGCAAACGATACGCGAAAACTTTCAACGACACTGATCTTCCGCTCTTCGGGCCCCGAAGCATTATCGGACGGAGTATCGTCGTTCACAAGAAGAACAAGAAATTAAGGTAAATGTAGATTCCATTAACATCCCGTTGTTGCGACGTAAAAGAATCTTCATTCAGATGGTCCTGTTCGACGATCGAGCGCGGCTACGCACCCTCCGAGGCTCGCGAGCTTCGAGCAATCGCCTCTTTTCATCATCCCAACGGTTTCGCCTACGGTTACATCAGAATGGTAAAGCGAAAGTACAATAATAAATCGACACCGCGGCATCAGAAATTATTTCCATTCATAAACGGCGATTATTTTCAAGACGCAACTCATCTACAAGGACAACAGCCAGAGCGAAACTGTAATCGAAGTGAATCTTCGCCACCCTGGGAATCACGATAGAAACGTCGTACGTACCCAATCCCACTGCCTACAGCAGCTGGCGTCGATTCAAGAATTTTCTCTAAAGCCGATAGGATAGTAAGCGTAGCGTATTAACGACTATTTCAGACGAGAAACCACAACTGGGCTATCTACGTGAATCCCGTTGGCGTTGACGCGACTGTTAAGGTGAAAGACACCCGATGCGTTGCCGGCGGATATCTCTGGAATCCTTATTACACCCAACTCGCCGCTCCTTTGAACGTAACGAAAGAAAAGCAATCGTTATTATTATCTAAGACTGCGCCGCGCGAAGCTTTACACGATCCAACGGCGTAAAGCACAGAATCGTTTCCTATTTTCTTTTTTTTTTTCCCAGGAAGACCTTTATAGACAGGAATGCGGTCCCGATTTGCCGCTGCGTTGTTACGTAGGCGATATTTCTGCGCGTTTAGGACCTATAGACATCGGGCTCAAGCGAAGGCTCGTCGTCGATTCGAATTTCCCGTTGGAAGGGACCGTCAGCGCAATGGGAAAATCTATCGTTATATTGGATCAAAATTTCGGCTCGCAACGATTCGCTTGCGCGAACATCGAGCCCGATCACGATATCGTTAAATACGCCAACATAAGGAAACCGCCGAGATTCGTAACGTGAGTAACGCGAGCGATTGATTCGAGGCAACTATGACTGCAACGTTGCGCTTATTTTCAAGGGCACAATTTCTCGAGGACGTTAGACAAGTGATGGGCATTCCTGAATGGATGTTGTCCATCGACAACAGAAAGACCAAGATTCTTCACGACGGCGCGTGCATACAATTTTTGTTGCATTTCCGGGGTAAATGAAAATTTCGATTCTTTTCAGTCTTCGCCCGGAACTCTCGACTGATTTGCCGAATCTTTGCAGGTGCGATTGCGAATCAACTGGAGAAGGATTTCAGCAAACTCATCTCCTCGGGACGGTTGAATTCGCCGAGTCTCAGCATTCCCGGATACGTTTACGCCAAACGTAAATCGAAACTGGGCTACAAGCAGTGCGGCTCGCGCGATCCGAAAGACAAAAGTATAAACACTATTTTTGTGATTGGGAGAGAAAAAAAATCTCCGCCCCTGTAGAAATTGAGACAAGCGAGTACGAATGAGAAGGAACTCAACGATGTGTCTAAATCTATTTTTAGGTACTAAACGAAGTTTTTGGAGCTCGACAGCCGGAACGCATTCCACGGCGAACGCAGTATTTTTATCGACGTTAATGCTCTCCGCGTTGGTTTAAATGGAAAACAAAAAGAAAACGGCGGCCGATAAACAATGATTCACGCACGAAACGCACTGCCATCAGAATTTCATAATTCCGACGAATAAATCGTTGAATCGACTAAACGTATCGCGATGTAATCAATATATTCATATTTTTTATTCAAATAACAATGTTATAAGAGTCTTCATGTTCGTTACGTGTTAGATGTGTAAATATATATGTGATGATTACGACTTTTTTCATGCTCCTTTTGTTCTCTGTGAATAATCGTCGCAATGATTGTTTGAAGAGCTTTCGCGGCTCATTCGGCTTTTGAGATCTAGCATTATAAATTTTCAACTAAACCCGAACGTATCTCTCGCGAGTCCTGTACAATCTCCAATCTTCTGAACCACATTTCTTTTTTAAAGTATCTTATCTACACTTTTACAAATGGTCCTAGCCGATAATAATTACGAGCATAATTGCTGATGAATTTTCTACTTCTTGCGAGTTATCGGCTATTACCAAAAGAGTAACCTCGTTGAAATCTTGATCAAATGAAAAAAAAAAAAACAAAAAACTTCTTTTTTATACGCGGATGTAACGATCTCGAATATGCGAACGATTCTTACGAATTAAATTTTTCTCGATATAAGCTTTTCATTGGTATTGGAGAATCGCGAGGGGGGAAAAAAGGCAGCCAAGGTGTGCGTGGATTCGCGATGGAGCGACAAGCAAACGCGAACGAGCTTATAAACCGAGACGACATACGTGTCCGCCTCCTAATTGGAAGCCGTAGCAGTTGCGCTTGGTGCCGGTGTCGTCGAAGCTCCCGATGTTGAACCGGCCGTCGAATTGGCTGAGCTCGCGGTCTCCTCGGTGACTATGCGTCGATTTTTTTTTATTCTCTTCCACTCGCCGTTCGTGTAATTCATCTGGAAGTGCGTCTCGACGAGCATTGCTACCGTCGTTCCGTCCGGTTGAACGACATCCTGTATGTTCTCCGACAGCATTACGGTGACTATGTTACCCAGCTTGGGACACGGATTATCTAAAATCAAGAAATCAATGAACTCTCCGACTTCCGTACATCAGACGAAAAGACGTACGACAGAAACCCACCTCTTGAACCGGCCATAAATCCAAGGATAAGCGCCTTTTCGGGCCTCGTAACTTTGTTAGCTGTCCTGAACATTTCTTGTGCTTCAAGCATTTGTTCTCGCTGCAAAAGAACCAGAAAAGTATTCAGTAAATGCGAACATTGGCATAAACAATGTAGAGATTCTGAAAACGAGAACATGTAGAATTTCGCGATATTCCAAATGTTTTAACGGATGAAATAGACATTTCTCGGGTTAATTTTTGGTTCAAGCGTCAGCATCGTTCGGGATTAGAGGAATAGATGGTATTTTATATCTTTTGACTGGGAAAAATGCCGAATTTATATTTACGTCACCTGTACCTGAGGGATTTAAAAGTATTTTAGAAAATTGAAATGGTAGAAATAAATTCTTGGGGCCGATAAATGAACCCGGGACATTTCAGGACTTTTCCAGAACAAGAAAAATCAACGAATCCAAGACTTTTGGACGACACATTCAATGAAACAAATTGACTCGAGATACTCACGGTAAGGGACAGGCCCTTGCGGGTGCTTGCGGCCGCATTAGCAGGCTGCGGCGTCGTTTGTATGCGTATTTGCGTGACTGTCTGGGCCGGCCGTACAGTTTGCACGCCAACGGGGATGGTTTCGACCGGCGTACTCGCCGCGGTTGTGGCCAACGGTGTTGTACTCGGCGTCGTCGGTGTTGTCGGCGTCGCAGCTAAGAAAATTACCGACATTCAGTAGATAGCCACGAAAAACGAGGAAATCTCGCGAGATTGAAGTCTGGCTCGAAAACTCACGAGTCTGCGATGTGCTAACGGGCGGAACGGTAGTAGCCGTACTCGCGGGTACGTAGGTGGCCGGCGTCGTTCCCGTGGTGACCGGCGTCGTAGGAGGATTTATTGGAGCCAAGCCCTGGGCGTATTCGGGTGTCGTCGGGGCTTCCACGGACGGCGGAGTCGCGGTAGCCGCGGCGGCCGCCGCAGCTTGGGCTTCCGCGACTTTCTTCTGCTGTTCCTCGAGCTCCATCATGCGCTTTCTCTTCTTGGCTTGGGCGTAACCGAGCGGCTGTTCGTTTATGTCCAGAAGCTTTATGCCACCGTCTTTGCGTATCCTACTGCTTATCGGCGTTCTGTTAGCCATGGAAGAGGGCGTGAGAGCCGGCGATCGGAAGCCGCTCGTTGGCACTCTGCTCGGAATCCCCTTTAGAGGTGCTGAATTGAAAAAAAAAAATCATTTTTGATTAATTATTCAATGGAAAAAAAAAATTCGAAATAATTAAATTTTTTGTAAATTGCGTTGTTTAATGGAAACATATTCAAATGAATATATTAACCGACAAATTGACTTAGGCGATGAGAAGAAAAATGTGAAATCCAATAGAAAAATTTGCAATATTTCGTCTGTAGAAAAACGAAAAAATACTCACTGGTATCGGTCATTTTTCTTGGCATTCCTCTACTTCTGACTGGCACTGTAGGGGCTGTGCTCTTTTTCAAATTATTGGCAGCGTCGACGCTTTTCTGTAGCAATTCCGCTCTTAGAGCGGCGCTTTTGGGTTTCCTTTTCAGCGTAAAGTGTTTGGTAGGCGCGGGCTGTTGGCCAACTACAGAGGTAAGTGCCGTTTTATTCAGGTAATGACACTCTAATGGAAGCATAGCAGGGTCATTCTGCTTCTTCAGAAGTTTTCTCAGGTCATTTACAAGTTCACCGAAGATAGGCCTGTGCTCGTCGAGATCGGAGATGTCTGTGTTCAACGAGCCCGTCGACGGAAACGTTTTCATCGCTTCGGATAACATCGAAACCCACAATTCGCTGTCCAACGACGCAACCTCGATGATCTCTTCCAATTCCGCGCGCCACTGAAATTAAACGTGTTTACGCGAGCGTTCGAAAAACATTGATTCAACTCGCGAAGCGGGAACGAACGAGGTTAAGCGTTATTGCGAAATTTCTCGAGCAGTCGAACAATTTCGAACTCGTCACTATCTTCGTGCGAAAATTCGAACGAATAACTACAATGGTTTGCGAGGAGAATCAACAAATGGAACACAATAATGCAACTATAGACATCGAGAATTCGTGTAGAAAACATCGGGCCTGGCGAGTCGCGCACAAGTAGGTGGCGTTGTCACGTATTTAGACGAATTACTGTTATTCGGAGGTTAATTAGCAAGAAATCAGTCGTTGACTCGCGAACGATAATTATCTCGTCGCAACGTGCGCCAATGAAAACAACCGCACCGACGAAGGGAATGCAAGAAGATCCGAGAAAGAGCCTTAAAATAATGTTTTTTCGAGTACACTCGCTTACCTCTTCGACATTCCGTCTGGGTATGTGAAAGAACGAAAGTAACAATTTGAGCTTGACTTGAGTCTGCAGATCGGGAAAACAATCCTTGATATTCCGCAATACCTCGGCGTTGAGTTGCGAACAAATTGAACTTCCCGTCCAGCTATCGTTCGACGTTCCTAACTTGTTATGAAGCCACAACGACGTATCACTGTCCCTCACATTCGCCATATTGGAGTCGTGTGATTCTCGCAACCGCCGTAACTCACCGATACGCGCCACATTTTCGTCCCGCCATAAAGTTTCACGGCCAATCGGCGCGCAGGACTGAAATTGAGTTCGCCGAGTGTCAAATTGCGCGCGAGGGTACGAAGAAAGCTTCGACGTCGTTGGTCCGACGATGGGAAAACCGATCGACGCGACCTCCGACGATACTTTCGGGCATCGAAAGACGATGTTGAGCGAGGCCGCGAGATTGACGTGCACACGCACACGCGCGACTCGGCACACTAGCGCAACAGTCGCGGCGTGATTCCATTGTTCTATTGACAGTTCTTCTGCTACAAAGGCGCTAACCTAACACCGAGATTACCTTGCATTTATCCTACGCTCAATTATTGCGACAATAAATAACCCGAAGGAATGGATGACAAACCTTCGACAACGATACCGTCCAATGAACAAGTTATCGACGATCTGACCAGAGATCTCGAGAGTTCGTGTCACACAGCGGATAACGATGAAACGTCAAGAACACGCGCAAACAATGACCCGAGAAGCGAGGCGTCCAGCGATCCTTGGCACGACATCGGCAAGGATCCGGACTGTCAGGACGACGAAGAGTCCAACGTCGCTCCCAAAGAGGAACCTTCGTTGGACTTCGTCGACGAGGAAGCTCTGAAGGATCGAGATTTTGCTCTGTCCGAGGATGATAAAAAGGTTCCTATCTCAATTTCGTTCAATGGATCGTCCATGCATTTGAGGATTTTTCTCGCGATGCAAAAGCGCAGGAAATTCATTTGATTTTCTTTAATTTCAGAAACTACGAGCGGACGCGGAAACATTGAAAAATAAAGGCAACGATTTGTTCAGAGCTGCGGAATACAGCAATGCGATGTTAACTTACACAGAGGGATTGAATGCGTGTCCACTGGAATTCGAAAACGACAGAGCCATTTTGTACTCGAACAGGGCGGCGGCTAAAATGAAATACATTGTAATTATTTTTTGCCGGTATCTTTGAAGAATTGAGCAATTTTTTTATTCTGCGTAATTAAAAAATGTTCTTATTCGGCGCAGGAGGACAAAGGTACGGCAATAGCCGATTGCACCAAGGCCATAGAATTAAATCCAAAGTATCTGAGAGCGTACCTGAGGAGAGCGCAACTGTACGAAGAGACGAGTAAGCTGGACGACGCGCTGGCGGACTTTAAAAAGATTCTAGAGCTAGATCCATCCCATTCCGAAGCTAATCACGCTGTTAGAGTGAGTGCAACATCAAAATTCTTTCATTTGCTACACTCACGGTGTTCGATGTACTCGAAGACTCCAAATTTCCAAAAACAGTTATTAAAAAATATAAAAAAACAAAACAAAATAAATTCAAGGACACTACTCCATTTTTTTCTACTTATCTTTTTTCAGTTATGAAAATTTGTACGTTTGTCCTTGTATTTATCTGCACACCTCAATTTTTTTGTGTATTCCGAAATTTTGTATTTTCCATATTACTGATTTCGGAATTTCGCGAATATCTTTTTTTCCAATCAACTGCGACCGGTCTTGAAAACGTTCTTCAATTCATCGAAAAATTTCAATCGAACGCCCCATATATATCGATCCGTGAGGACAATATCTTAATGAATGTTTGTTGATTTCTCCCTAAACAGAGGCTGCCGCCGTTGATAGAAGCGGCCAACGAGAAGTTGAAGACCGAGATGTTGGGCAAGCTCAAAGAGCTGGGAAACTTGGTGCTGAAACCATTCGGCCTGTCGACGAATAACTTCGAGCTTCAACAGGATCCGAATAGCGGTGGATATTCCGTTAAATTCAATCAGAATTCTAGCTAATTAAGGACATTAATCGTATAAGACCAAAAAAAAAAGAAAAGCAAGAAAAAACGAAAAAACAAACAAACAACCAGAGAAACCGATAACGGCAACGTTATATTTATAAAATAAATAACTGTACCATAAAGTCATTGCCGATTTATTTCGTATACAGATAAACGAAGCGTGAACGGCGTAATTGCCTTATCGTTATAGAAACGCGTACATTTCTAATCGCAGTTAACTCGATATCGAACAAGATATGGACAGAAGTTGGCCGTATGCGAGAACTTCACACACGTTCCCCAAACGCGAGAGCGTTGAATAATCCGTGTCGCTTGATTCGTCGTCGGACACGCGATCGTTTTTTTTCGCGTGGACGATGAAAGCCCCGTCTCGCCGGTGGATTGCTAGCGAGTGTGCCAGGATCCATTAAGAGCGCGCTACGACAAACCGCTCTTATCTCAAATGAGATCAATCGCGGTTTTCCGTACGCGCGGCTTACGCTTGACGTCTACGTTTCTTTATTTCTCTCTTTTTTTCTTCAGCCTTTTCCACGAACTCCAAACGCCGATCGGTATATCGATTTCGGGTTCGGAAGGGCCGGTGGCGGGCGAGACTGGGTGTTAAGGGACTGGCGCCACGAATCCTTCCCCTTATCACGTACGAAACATCGTCGGGGCTTGACCGGTCAAAAAAAAAAAGGGAAAAACAAAAAGATGACTCATTCGGCTATATCAATCGCGACGACATCGAGCGAAGCGACTCGTACGTGACTTATCCGTGAATTAATTCGTCAGGCGTTGAAAAAGAAAAAAACGATAATTCATCGGGAACGAAGTAGCTGCGTAGTGACGTGGCGCACGGGGATTCGATTGAGCTGGGTGCTGTTTGCAAAATCATTCAAGCGAAAGGTATAGTAGCGATAGTAGTGTAACACGACGAGCGGGCAGACAGCGGTACGCCAAGCGAGGTCGGTGGGTCGGGATATGCGCGTGGGAGGATGGGTCGGACACACAACGGGTTTGCGCCCGTTTCTCCTCCTCGGAGTTTCTCTTGGGTGCGCAAGCGTGACGTCGAGGGCGAAAAGCTCCATTATCCGCGAAATATCGTAGACGTTAAAGTACCGGCCTCAACCCCTCCCCCCTCCCCGCTTTTCGTTTCTCGTGTTTCGAGTTCTCGGCACGAACTCGGCCGCAGCCGTTCGTCGACACTGCTGCCCGCGAGAACGCAGTTTCGCCGAGAAATCCCGAGGTGTTCGTTAACTGACGAACCCTCGAAGCGCCGATAAAACCCCTCCGGTAATCGTCTCTTTATTTCAATTATTGTTATCATTATTTCTCCGTTCCGCGGTTAGATCGCGCCGGTGTATGTGCACGTAAGCGCGTATGTTGCGCGAATACGCGAATTAACGCGTATCGACGATAGCGAGGCGGGGAGGGGGTTTCCGTACAGAGAAGGGTTTCGCGGAAGCTCGGGTAGTGTGCGAGCTCTGCACGCGACAGTTGTGCCGATTGCGCGAAGAGGCGAGTGCGAGCGTGAGAGAAATGTGAGCCGGATCGGTGTGTTAGCCAAACAAAGGGGACCCGGTGAGAGTTTGTTTTGCGAGAGGAAGAATTCGCCGCGGACACTCGTCGGGAGGATCGTCCAACGAGCGCGAGAGGAGCGAGGCATCAACCGCGAGGAAATGACGTCGATGGTTTCGAGCGCGAGGGTGAGTGTCCGAGCCCGATTATCAAATTCCCTGCGTTCGCCCCCCTCGTCCCTTCGTCGAAGGACAAAAAAGTCGAATGAACGAAAGGGGAGAAAAATGATTTTTTCGACGAAACAACGTCGATGAGAAAAGCCAGAGATGCGAACGTTCGGGGGTGGCATTATGCAAATCAATAATTTCACCGTGTTAGCGACACGCTTGACGCTTCCTAAAAATATACCTCGCTACCCCAGTGACCCCCGCGTGCGAGCGAGAGCGTATCTTCTCGCCGAGGCCTCGAGCACCGCGGGGTGTGTGCCTCCGAAGGAGCCACAGCGTCTTTCGTGAAGCTCCGCGCGACACTACAATCCCCTTCCCGGATGGCGTGCTGAATTTTTGAAAAATCGTAACCAGCCACCATCGCATGCACGCACGATAGAGTCGCGTATAATTGAATGACGGCAAGCGTTACGTGTCCGGTTGCGAAGATATTAAGCCTCCACAGTTGCGCTCCGAGATCTGGTCTTGTAACGATCGCGGGTACCGAGTAACTTTTTTTTTTTTTTTTTTTTTTTTTTTTTTTTTCTGTCGCTCTTCCTTTCTTCTCTCCTTTTCGGCCCTTCGCGAAAGCCCCGTTCGTCAGCAAACTCGTGATCTCAATCCGTGATCTTCTCTCGTCTATCGCGCGCGCTTCCCTTATTCCACTTGGACCGGATAAAAAATAAATTCTCACCGGTGCGACGGGGGACGGAGTAGGACATATATCTTTGTTCTTATCTCCATTATCGCGAGCCAATAAACCCCCAGCACCCGGCATAACTGCGAGCGACGAGAGCCATCCCGATAGATATGCAAATTAATCGAGCTCTTCGTTCGAGAGCCGCTCCAAGTCGGCTCCGTATCCGAGGAACAGATATAACTCGATAACCCTCCCTTTCCCTCCTCGCCCTTCTGCCGTCTGTCCGATTGAATCCGTTCCACCACAATCCAACGACGATTTCTACGTACACGTAGCCACGCTTCGTCGCGCTCGTACACAAATGTCCGGACTCATTGTTCGCGGCAATACAATATATTTCACCGTCTGCGGGCGGAAGTGCTTGTTTCCTCGCTTATCGACGTCGATTATTATTACACAACGACTCTCGTATCCTGCAACGATTGTCGCCACCGACTGATTGTTTCGGAATGAAATTTCCAATATCGTCTCCATTCGATGTTCGTTTTGTATATTAAAAAAAAAAAAAAAAAAAAAATAAAGATAAAATTAACGGAAAGCATAATTGTCGAGACTCGAAGCCTCGCGGCGAAATTCGACCCCCTTGGATTCTTTTCCTCTCCATATCGCTCTCGAGTCAGCCTACTTTCCGACCCCTAGCGTGATCCCCTTCCGGCTCAGTGGCCGGAGTGTCTCGGCCCTGATTCTTGAATAAACAGAGGGGGTGAAGCTTTTTCTTCTCTTTTTCCTTCTATTTTTTTCCTTTTTTTCTTTACTCGAGACTCTTTGCCTCGTTTTATCTCGCGGGCTCTCGCCATGGGTTGTGAATGAATATCGGGTACGTTCTCAACGAGGAAAGCCCTTTCGCGGCTGCTGCGTCGTTGATTAATAATCGTATGAAAGGGAATTGAATTTGGTTATTTACGCCGCCGGCGAGTTTTCCCTTCGGTCGAAATTGCTCTCTCGCTACGGAATAATCGGTGCAACTAATTGCGTTCGTTTGCGGAAGGTAACAAAGTCGCGGAATGCAACGGGGAGAATGCGAAGAGGCCCGCGAGGGAAAACGTTGCGGAGGAAAGACTCGCGGCGAGCCGAGGTGGAGAGCGAGATAACGCAGGCAGCGAGAGGGAGAAACGAGCACGAGCCGGAGAACGTCAAAGGGACGGGATACGGGGGATAGGGGCCGGTAGAGTTGATTGGAGTAGTAGAATCGATCCAAGAAGCACGCTTTGGCCCGCTCTCAAAAGCCTTTGGGGAGATGCCGCTCGCTCACTCCCCCGCGCCCCTTTCCGAACCGGCAGGAATATCGATACATTTTACTGTGAGCGATTGTTTCAAAATCGTTAATTATAATGACGAATGATCGCGAGGAAAGTTACGGAGCGTTCGTACTTTTACAATCGCTCATTGCGAAACGCGCTCGAAGCTTTGATTTACGACGGTTCGACAAACTCGTTATGCGGGCGGATGCAATAATGTTTTTCTTTTTCTTACATTTCATTCGCTATCATTCAAGCCGCGTTGAGTCTTCATTTTTTTCGTGTCACCGAGGAACGTTGAAGTTTTTCGCATTGTTCCCCCGATTTTTTTTTTTTTTTTTTTTTTTTTTTTCAGTGCCAATCGACCGACACAACTATCACGCGACACATGATCGATTTCCCTGTCGTACGTGACATTTTAATGGCCGCGAACGCGACAAAAGTGACTTTGCACGCGCGAATTATTCATTCGATGCAACTCTGTGCGAGTGCACGACGACACATCGACGCCTCGGGACTTTTCGCGGATTTGAAAAAAAAAATATATATATAGTTTGTTTGCATGCTTCGTGCGAAAATGGATTTTGCGGGGATTTCATCGGGATGAAAATCTAACGGATACTTCGTTGGGGCCGAGAAAAATCGAGAAGCTCGCTCGCTTTCTCGACTCCGCGTCGATTACGCGACGGAGCTCGTAAATGCCGCTTCTCGGTCCCTCGCCGGTGTAACATTATCCGGGTACTTTGCCCGACTCTTGGGTAACACACTCCGTTCGCCCGTGTTTATCGCGCGTATTGTCGTCCGCGGGTATTAAACGAGACACTCGACGCTGAGAGAGCGAGAGCGGCGTTTCTCGACGCCCAAGTGTATTGCCCACTTTACGCACCGTTGTCGCTCAGAAGCAGCTCAGCGCTGCTCCGAGAGCGGCGGCACATTCACCGTAATCTTGTTTCAGCCGCAAACAATGAGGGCCAGACCCCGACGTCTCACCCGCCGCGAGAAATGGCCCCTTCACCTTGCTCTCTTCCTGCTCTACGTCCTGATACAATTGGTCGCATCGACGACAACGAGAACACCGACGGCCGCGCCGTCGTCGAGCACGGAGGCAGCGACCGAGAGGATAACGGAGAGGACGACGCTCGCGATGCCGGAAACAAAGAGCGAAAGTGCTGGCAAACCGAGCAAGGAGGAAATTGAGAAAAATAATGTGAGAGCCTCGAACAAAGAAGCGACGACGAAGGAACCGTCGACGACGAGGATACCCAAAGCCGACGAGCAGAGGAAGGAAACGACGCAAGCACCGAAGGAAAAATCGGAAGATAAGACGAAGACCAACAAGAGCCTGAAGAAGGAAGAGCCGCTGTTGAAAAATACTCCCAGCACGTCGACTGTTAGTTCCGATTTTTTTTTTTTCGCCAGGAAAAAAATTCGAAAGAAGCAGCATCGGATAAGAACGAATTTTCACATTCGCAGGCAGCGCCGACGATGGGCACGACGACGCCGGCGTTCGAAGTGCGTCCGACTTGGCGACCGAGACGAAATTGTTCGCCACCGGCGATCGAGCAATTTCCACAGCCTCTCATGGGCCCCGGGGCGAGAAAACACGGGGGTCTGATCATTCACATACTCGTCGCCGTTTACACGTTTCTCGGTCTCGCGATAGTCTGCGACGACTACTTCGTCTCGAGTCTCGATAGAATTTGCGAAGGTAAGAAGAACCTTTGCAGCCTTGATTTTTTTTCAAGGTCGTTATGTCGCTACGCGCTCATTTCGCGTGTGTTCGAGAAAAACGAGAGCAAATTGCAAATACTTCTTGATGGTATAAACGTCTGAAAAAATTCATTCATATTAAAGGTACCAAAAACATTAATTTTGCATAACAACAATTCCAAAATGTTATTAACGAATTAAGCAATAAATTAATTTTTTAATAAATTTCCCAAAAATCGAACTTGTGCGCTGTTGAAAAAAAAATTCTACGGTGAATTTCAATTCGCTAACCAGTGAATTAAATTCTATGAACAATTACGATGGAAAATAAATGTGGAATGTGTGAAAAATTGGAGTCGATACTTTGCTTCAAATATTCTACTTCAATTTGACTAAAAAAGTATCTTAAATTCAACAACGTTTGTGCATGAAAACTTCCAATTATTATTTTTTTCCAACAGTGTAACGGTTGAGAAAATGAATTTTTGTGAAATACAGAGCTCAGACTACCGCCGGACGTTGCCGGAGCGACCTTTATGGCCGCGGGTTCGTCGGCGCCGGAATTGGCGACTGTAATTATCGGAGTGTTCTTCGCGAAGGACGATATCGGGGTATGTTTTGACGGGAATTGATCCCCGTGTCTCGATACTCAAAGCGAAGGCCGCTCGTCGAAGCCGCAAGATTATCGCCGAGAAGACTAGACGCTTGATATTCGATGCTCGTTTGTGGCAGGTCAGCGGCGTCATCGGCAGCGCGGTGTTCAACATAATGTTCGTAATTGCGGTGTGCGGACTGTGCACGTCGACAGTCTCGAAGCTCAATTGGTGGCCTCTGTGTCGGGACTCGTTCTTTTATTTCATATCGATCCTCGTTATGCTCGGCACCATCTACGACGACAGCATCTCGTGGTGCGTAATTATTAAAAAAAAAAAAAAAACAATGTGCAATTCAACATTCTCGGAAAGTAATTATCGGCAATGGATGGATAATACGATTGAAGATTATCGATTGAATTGTCACGATAATTACTCGTGTTTCAATGGTACTTTTGTCAATAATCAACACTGCGGAACATGGATTATTCGAGGCAAGCAATCGCAATTGTTATTTTACTTTGAAAAATGCAGGACCACAGAAATATCAATCTTCGGTTGAGAAATTTTCAGAGGGTGTTTCTTCACGCTCCTTTGTTTTTGCGGATAATACATTGTTGAAGAACGCTTCCTTCGCATTGTTCGTAATAGTTTTGTATGATATCAAACGATTCTCATTTTTCATTATTGTGTCTGATGAACGTGAAATTCTCATGAGTTCACTCGTTCTATCTTCGAACGAATTGATAAACATAATTACGGTTATTTCGACCTCGGTTAATCAAGATTCCGTGTTGTGTTATATCGCGCCGAGAAATATGATTTTTCGATGATTTCGTGTACGAAACAGGGGCGAGGCACTTCTGATGCTGCTGACTTACGTCGTTTATTGCGTCGCTCTGTCGTTCAATACTCGTCTCGAGCGTTGGGCAAAGTCCTACAACATCCCCTTCCTTCCGAAGGACGACGAACCCGCCGAGGAGAGTGCTCTCGTGAGTTATCGCTCTCTGCAAGAGGACCGGCTCTCGTACACCGGGCCAAATTCGCCGGTGACGGAGCAGGTGAAGAGCCAAGAAGGTTCGTCGCGCTTGTTCCTCGAATCCGTTAACCGCGAGCTCGTATCATTAAAATGGATGAGTAATCGATTTTCCATCTCTCTTTTTCTTCTCTCCTCTTTCTATTGCGTAGGCGGTGGATTACCCGAAGCGGGCGAGCAGCAACCACCCCAGCCCAAACAGCCACAGTACTACAAAGCGAAGGAACCCGATCCAAACGAAGTTTCGCCTCTGGTCATGCCAACCGACGCGAGCAAGTGGGGTCTCTTCTCTTGGGGCCTCGTCTATCCGATTCACTATACGTGCAGAGCAACGATGCCCGATTGTCGACAGGAGAAATGGCGAAGCTGGTATCCGTTTACATTCTGCATTTCCATGATATGGATTAGCTTCTACAGCTACATTATGGTGTGGATGATCACGATAATAGGTAAGAGTCCACTCCGAAATGAATTCGCAACTTAGCGCGAATACTTCGTCATTTCGAATCGAGAACGAACGTGATATCGTTGGCTATCCGCCGATGATCGAGACTCATTTGAGCATTTTTTTTCCTACCGATTTGCGGTTTTTGTATGTTATAACGAGAAACTTTGGAAAGTAACTCGTATACTCGTATTGAAATTCGATAAGGTCACAATCGCTTAAAAATCTGCAAAACCCACGCATATGAAAGCTGTTCGAAAGGTTGACTTTACGTCATTATAATTCTATACAGTTATTAACAAATTGATGAAAAAAAAATGTATTAATAATTTTTATTAGAAAAAGAAAATAAGGTTGCTGGTTAGTTTTTTTTTCAGTTTGTAATAACTATTCCAATTCCAAGATGAGTTTTTGGAATTATTATTACGCAAAATCAATCTTTCGAACACTTCCGAAACGCTTTTTTTCAGATTTTCATAAGAAAAGCTCGAAATCTCTCTGAATCTTACACTTCCTCGGACGTTATCGCTCAGACTACCTCGAAAGAAAGTCAACGTTCGTTGATAAATATTCGAATGTTTTTCCAGGCAGTACGCTCGGAATCCCGGACACGGTGATGGGTCTGACATTCGTCGCGGCCGGCGTCAGCGTCCCCGACGCACTGTCGTCGCTTGCCGTTATCAAGGAGGGACTCGGGGACATGGCTGTGAGTAACGCGGTCGGTAGCAACGTCTTCGACATTCTCGTGTGCCTCGGTCTTCCCTGGTTCATCCAAACTGCCTTGATTAAACCGGGTTCGCACGTCAACGTAACGAGCAGGGGTAATTTATCCTTTCCATTTTCAAATATTGATTTTACATTGTAAACCTTCAATTCGACGAATGCTTGATTGTTTCGTTCTCGCAATTATTCAAGGTCTCGTTTACTCAACGGTCTCGCTGCTCTCCACGGTGGTCTTCCTCGTTGTCGCGACTCACCTCAACGGCTGGAAGCTCGATCGAAGATACGGCATGGTGCTGATGGCTTGGTACCTAATCTTCATAGCTTTCGCGTCGCTTTACGAGCTGAACGTCTTCGGCCAGATGAATCCGGCTACGTGCCCGAGCGAATTTTAATTTATAATTCCAAAACCAAAAAAGTTAATCGTCGACTTCGGGCCTGGACGCGGAGAGCCTCGCGTTCGCGCGCCAATCGCCGGCATCGTCTTCGCGCCCCGATACGTATAGGCAAGAGCTTGAAAGAAAAAAACAGAAAAATTACATAGATAAACGCGCCGGAAAGAGAGTGAGAAACATAACGAGATGCAGCTTTAATGAACGGTTCACAGGTGCTTTGGAATTGAAGAGGAGAGCTGGGCTTAGGAGGAGCAAAGATTAATCGTACTGTAGCGGAAAAAAAAGTAAGAAAAGAGAAAAAAAAGAAACTTCCAGTCGGTATATTCCGTTTCTAGCGGAAAATTAAATAGACAGACCGTCTAACCTGATATAAAAGTCAACTCGCTGAGAAACGAAAGCTCACACGAGAGACAATATTATTGTCAGTATTCCGTTAAATTGTTATGCCATACAAAGTCTATCGACGACGAACGTTTATTACTATTATTAATGATTAATTATTATTAATTGTCATTATTCTTAAATTAGCCCTGTTGGAGTAACGCAACGTGACGGATCGGTCGTAAAGTCGTTAACGACAGCTTAAATGCCCGCGCGCATGTTTGTAATTATACGTCGCTAAAAGTATGATAGTAACTTATTAATCGATTAGATGTGACGAGAAAAAAAAATATATATATATACATATATATCGTCGACCTAGAAAAAAAAGCGACTACAAATGATATACAATGCGCGCTGATGAATGTACACACGTAAAGAGGATCGCGAGTAAAAGTTAGAGAACATAGACATCGAAAGGCCTCCGAATTTGGCGCGTACGTCCGTATCCGAGATGTGTGAATCTAATTGAAAAAAAAAAAAAAAATCATTAATCCGACGTACGCGCCGAATCGGTCGCGAAATGAAAAAATAAAAAAAGGAAACAAGGAAAACAGAAAAGTAAACTCAAAGTATATAATAAATATAGCTTTTGTTAGTCGAACTCCGAACTACATAGGCCTAACGCGTCGAACAGTCGGGTGCGCCGTTTATATATTTATAAAATTATTTAACGAAAGAAAAAAAAAGGAAAAAACAGAAGTCGTTAGTTGTTTCGAAAGTCAATGAGAAACGGAGGATGCTTTCGGGGAGGTTCGGCGAGCGCGGAGGAAATTATTTTTGTTCCCAGAATTATAGAATTAACGAATAATATATAAATGATATCTGTGTTAAGGGCCGTTCCTGCCGTGAACGCGCTCGCGGCATATTCTTCCCTCGAACGATTCTTTCCAAACTGCATCCGCGCATCGCCGACTCCAATTTGTCCTCTCGATACCTTGGTATATAATATTGTAAACTCAACGATTGGACGCATATTCGTACTCATAGTATGATGTAAAAAAAAAAAAACACGAAAAATAACAAAAAGAAAAGAAATACCGAAACGACGAAAGAATAATCGCGGGAGAAGCCGCGCGCAAAGATTTCGCGAGATCAAAGAGATTCCTCGTTAGCGTGAGTGGTTAGCAAACGTTCAGCCGTCGGCGCGGGGCTTACCGAGCGAATCGGCAGGCGGATAGAGAAGATTGACGAGTCTAAAATGGGACGAAAAATCGCGACGAAGCCTGCGGTGAGCGCGATCGAAATATTGGACGGAGGAAAGAAAAAAGCAGAAAAAAAGGGAAGGGAACGGAAAGAAAGAAAGACAATAATTGACGCAGCCTTATCCGATGAAAGTATCTACAACAACCCTGACTCTGCGCGTTCCTTGATACTTCCGCTTCCGGGATCCTTTGATCTTTCGACCGCGAGCTCCGGCGAGATCGTTGACAGATCGAGGATCGTCCTCGCGCCCTCGAGAGCCCTCGCTAAAGCTCGCGACCACGATGAACAGAACTTTGCGATCGCTTTTCATTTTTTTCTCAAAATTTTTTTTTCCCCCTTCGTAGAATTAAGTTCACGCGACGATCTTCCGTAATGCTCTTAACTAATTAATTTCAAGAGGAAACACGTGCGTTGTATTGTTGTGTCGTATTATTCGTGGCGGCGATGAACTCGAGAGTGATCGGGGGAGCAGCGAAAGACGGACGGGACAGCGATCGCAAGGATCGCGCAGTAGCTCTAGCGTATTTATATTATTATCTAGCACCTACCGTGTAAAAAAAAGAAAAGATTAACGAAGAAAAAAAGGGACGACAAGCTTAGCTCGGTTCGAACGAACGCTTCGGGCGTTCAAAAGTTATTACATGAAACACTATGTTAATTCGATAGCGATATAGGCAGATTTATTGTTATTAAATTATTGATATATTAATGAAGAAGAAGAGAAAAAAGTGAAAATAACGCGGAAGCGCGGTAACGATTGTGTGCACATTGCATGAGAACCGTGCCGAATTAAACAGCTTCCCGGCACTCTACGAAACGCCACAAACGAAGACGAGCCAGACAGATAGTAACATTATACTTTTGCGGACCAGTATCGAAGTGTTAACGTTTCAACGAGCTGTGTAAGAAAAAAAAGAAAAAAAAAACAATACCGAGACTATACCAGTTGGAAAAACGAATAAGCGTCTAAAAATCCAAGCGAGTACGGATGAGTTTTGTCAAAAAAAACAATAACAATAACACAATCCGAAAGAAATAGCTCAGGCACTCAACGAAAATGATCTACCCTCCATGATAAATCGTTTTCTATAAGCAGAGATTACATTTCTTCTGCAACCAATTTGAACATTTTCTTCGTACGGTAATAAAAATAAGAGGAGGCTTCGTTCAGAAATTGGTACGAGAGAGATCGGTGTAGGTGTTACATATTAGATTTTTATTAATGATAAGAGAGCTCCGTCGTCGTCGGCGATAGAAGTTAAACGTTGATCAATTCGAAAGGTGTCCTTATGTCGTGAAATCAGAGTCAATACACGTTAATTCATTTTTAGCGCGAGTTCGTCTCCCGACCTACCGATTTCTGAAGCTGGCCGATTAATTAGAATTATATTAACGGTGCGAGGCCGCACGTGTCAATGTCGCGAAAGAGCCTAAGGCGGAAACGAAGAGTGGAACGCACGACGAAGTTCGGGCCGCGCGACGAATCGATTGATTTAGTATTTACAAAAATGCTCGATTCACAGAGAGTGCAAAGTGCGTGTCTGAAGAAATAGAAGAAATAGAAAAGATCTCCGAAGAAATAGGCGAAGAAAGAACCGTAGATTCGATAAGTCTTATCGCGCCTTGACTTCGTCGAACGATCGGACACTCCACGGGTACCAACGATTTATTAAAACGAAAAAACACAAAAAGAAAAAAAAAACAATTAACTACGTCTTTCCCACATTTCCAACTATCTAAACGATCCTAAAGCGTCAATATATCTAGTTATAGCTTCAATAGCGTTATGTACATAATTGTTGTACCAACGTCGTAAATACACGTATTATGAAATATAGATATATTGACTTATGTATACATAAAAAAACAAAAATAGCCATATTACGAAAGAAAGAAAAAGAATACTGTGTGCATAACGTGAATAGCAAAGCATACTTAAAAGACATGTAGTAACCTTCATACGCACCACTCACGACGAAAAAAAAAACATAAACAAGAGCAAAAAAACTATATAAATATCGCAGAGAAACGATTTAATACAATTATTTGATTGAAAACTAGCGAGGGTTCGGAAAATCCATAGGTCCTATGTACTCCGATGTATTTGGAACGATTAACAATAAAGCTATTGCTAAATATTGCAGTTCACGCTGATTCGACGAATGCAACAATGCAATGAATAAATGCCCGAGAGAAAAATCAATTTATTCGATTTCGGAGTCGGGGTAAATATTTTTGCGTTAAGGAGCAACGGTGCTGTTTTATCGAGGGATAAACGAACGTGCACATTCCAACGTGGTTCGACGTGCCCCGAGAGCCGGAATATCTCTCTCTCCTACGCTTGTCTCTCGGCGAAACGAGCCGACAGCGAAGCCTCACCGCGCCAGCTGTGTTAGATAATCCTCCGTCTCAATGCCAATCACACATATACACACCTATTTCTGAAATGTCAGAATTTTAAAGAGACCGCGACAGCTGGTGCGAATAAAACATATCCCATGAACGAGTCCTCGCGATTCGATACGAGAAGTTTGTTATTGTTGAAAAAATCCATAAAATCGCAGTGCGCGACGTCGTCGAAATTATGAGAGGAATTCTGATATTCGATCATCTGAACGATGTTTTGTTTACAAAATGCAACAAGAAATTTGCGAATCACATTCAGTCGCTGGCGAGAATGCAGGGACTCCTGTGCGAGGGCAAGGTGAGCAACTCGATGGAGAAAAGAAACTTATGATTAATATTGCGGTTCGCATTTGTCGTGCGAATAATCAACGATGTTTACTTCCAGGACGACAGCAACAGAGACGCCGACGAGCTGAGTCCCAACTTAATAATGCAACTGTTCTCGCCTATCGTTACTTCCCAACACGTGATGGCATCGCAATTCGGCAATTCTTACACGTCGATGAAATGCCAAGACGGCACGAATATGGCTTTCGACGAATTTATGGGATACACGTTCGTCTACGTCGCTACCGAGGACGTCGAACTGATGAGACGAACTTTGGGAGTCTGTGTGTCCATTGTGAGACACATTTGCGGTCCGGATGTCGCTATGTTAGTCCGCAGAAACCTCAAGGATGGCCTTTCTTTGTATTCCCATTTGGAAGTGAGATTTTGAGAAATATTCGAAGACTTTCCAATAGGCTGAAAATCGGAAAAAAAATCAATCATACTGAAGGTACTAAAAATATTCATTTTGCACAATAATAATTACGAGAGTTGTTGACGAGTTGTTGAACAAAAATTTGCTCAATGAACGATTCGGTGACCTTGATTTCTCCAAAAGTCGATGCGTGAAAGAAAACGATGAGATTCCCGATGATTCGTTGAACAATTTTTTTTAAACCAATTGACAACTTCTTAGCATTATTATTATTATGCCAAATACATTTTTTGTAGGGCCTTCTATGTATTTGATTTTTTTTTCATTTGTTACTCTCTTGGAATTACTTCAAATTCGCTAGAAATCTCACTTTTAGCTGGGGCTGTATCGACACATTTTCTTAATATTAATTAATGATAAACAAGTCGAAATGCGCCTCAAGATAGTTCCACGTTTTAAACTAGAGACTGCTCTGTTACTAGAAAATGTTCAAGTCCTCAATGGGACTGAGTCTAAAACCTATGACAAGTAGAAAAAGTTTGATCGTGCCGACTTCGGATGAAATGCACACTAAAACTTAAAAAAAAATTCAGAACAATAGTTGAACATATGCATTTTTTGAATGTGAAATGCAATTTTTATGTGCAAAAGATGTAAAACTTGAAAATGCGTAAAATGCTCGTAACCGAATGTGACTTCGCCTAACCACGAATTCAATTGCAGGCTCAAAACGAGCAGACAAAAAATTCATTTGGTCTCGTCGTTGCTCGACGCGTGGGTGCAGCTCCGCGGTTGCGAGCAGAGCTTGTTGACCGAAGCGGTGGAGCAGCTCTCCGTTAACGCGGATCTCGCGTCCGCAACGCTCAAGATACTGCACGATGCCTCTGACAAGCTGAAGACCCAATCGGAATTCGCCAACGTTCACGTTCTCATTCTGGTGGAGCACAAATTTTTGTCCCTCTATTCGAACAAGAATGCGCAGGACCTCAGCGCTGCAGATATATTGCTGATGGTATTGCTGTGCAAGGTAGCGAACAGCAAAGGAAGAGCGGGAAACCAATTGTATGGGGACGACAGCGACGAGGGAGATATACTTTTACCGCGACACACTCAGGCGAACCGAGACGAGGAAGTTGCGCCCCTCGACATTAATACCAAACTGGCCAATCCCACTTCGGAAGACATAACGCATTTATTCGGTGAGAAACGATTGATACGATTAGCACTAACGTGGTAAATAAAGGGACAATAATGCTTATGGCGAATGAATCGTACGGCAGGCGATTCGCGGGATTCCTCAGTGAGCGAGGGTCTGTATTCATTCACCGACGACGGTCTCTACAGTCAATTGGTATTGCTGGGCTCCGAGCGCGGTTGCACAGCGAACGCCGTTCACATTTCCGAACTAGCCGAGGGCATCAATCTCGTGACCATCGTCGAAGTAACGAATTTGGGAACATCGTCGGGACTCTACGATAGTTTTTATCATCTGAACATCGTCAACGGACTCCAGCTGCAGCGCGACATAGACGAATTGAGGCCGGCCTTCGAGAGCTTGGACGGATCGATCAAGAAAGCCGTCGACGGTATAAAGAAGAACCGCGCGAACGTGAGCAACGACGTCGACATGTGCCAGCGAAGGCTTCAAGTCAAATGGGACTTCGTGAGGCGAAAATACATCGAGTTACTGAAATCCCGCGATCCCGAATTCATTCTGCAAATCGAATCGAACACGTCGGGCTTCACGGAAACGATGAGGGAGCTCTTTCGTCTGACTTGCTTGGACAAGAATTTCCTGAAGAACGGCGTCGACGTCGTGGTCACGGTCAGTCGTTTGGTTCGACAAAAATTGAACGACTTCAGCGACTTTCTCAAGGTCAAGGCACTGAAGAATTTCAGCCTCGGATCATATCCTTTCGATGATTTTTATCTGTTTTCGACCTACGAACGGGGGCTGCGGTTTGTTTTCTTCCTTTCGTTGTACTTTTTTGCAGGCAAATTGTATTCGTACCGAGTCGTCAATGCTTTGTCTATGCTTCCTTAACTTTGTGAATTCGCAATGTATACGAGAACTTCCCTAACGATCAACAAATATCTCGAGGAGTTTCCGGGCCTCGTGCATTTTATATACATTGATCGTACGACCCACAGACTCACGGCTCCGACTTTGGACTTTACCAATCCCGAAACTCTGGCGCTGACAACGAAAAAGGTACTTAGCAGAATTGTGGAAAATTGGCTCGAGGGAATTAGCTTCCCAGAGAATTAGCCTCGAAAATATTGCATAATTTTGTCGGCCAAGTTTCCGAGAGTCTCATTTTCCGGGAGCCAGTTTTTCGCTGGCCATTTTTTGTGATACCGCTTGACATTGAAAATGAGTGTTCGACGTTTCTAACGAAAATCTTCGAATGACGAACAGATATGGTCGATGGTCGAGCACAGCCGAAGTCATTTGCAAGAGGGACACTTCTCGGTTATGTGGAAAGACACGACGTTCAATTACGCTTATTTTCTCTGGTTCGAGGATAGCTCGGTAAGTTCTGCCGATTTTCGTCGATCGCAACGATGGTTCAACGCGTTTCTCGCTTTGCAGGGATCGTCACTCAAATGCAAAACTTATCTCAGTCATCAGATGAAGAATTTTCCCGTTCCGGGAATACTGTGCGGCGACTACTACAGGTTCGTATGAGAAAATGAAAAAAAAAAAAACCTGAAACAAAAATTATTCAACGTTTAAATCGTCGCTCAAAGGAAGAATAGCAATTATGTTGATTTGAAAAAAAAAATCAAAAACTATAGGGGATGATTGATTAATTATTTTCTGGCTCTTCGTTCAGGAGCTTTAGATTTCGAGAGCAATAAAATAACCGCTGTGAATCAGTGTAACGACAACCAAGATTGTCTCCACCTGTCTCACGTGATATTTCATCCTTACAGAAAATTGGCGCAAACGTGTTTCCCGAAAATTTCTCCAAGCAAGATACGCATCTACGAGTTGTACTGCGTCCATTTGGGTCTTGCAACGTCCTCGTGCGTCTTGGAACATTCCAGAAGGCTCGCCGCAACGATATGGGAGGTAACGGGAATACCGAACAATCCCGCGGATATACTTTGAATGTTCAATAATACTTAAAAGAATCTTCGATCAATTCCATTGCTATCGTATTAAGACAGTATTTATCTAGTATGTAAACAGAACTCAGAGAAAATCCCTTCGATGAGCCGGAAAAAAAGAAATAAAAAGGCTCGCGAAAAAGACGAATGTCGAGCGGCGATCGACTTGGATGGATTATCGTACTTTTGTTGTAAATTGATATTGTGCATACTCGCGTACTTATTGCCCGTTCTTTCCATTAAATTTGTAAGAAAAATTGATTAAATAAATGTTAAAAAACCACGTAGGATCAATGTCATATATATTTCAGTGTAAGAAATATTTACAACGAATCTTTTTACACAACTGAAGCACCTTTACGAAAAAAATTCGTTATGCAACAAGGCGGTTTTCTTTGGATTAAGTAATCTTTAAAATGTTTTCTTTTTTTTGTTCGTTTTGTGACTTTTTTTTTATACAAAAGCAAAAAATAGTTTAATTTACGGAATGAAGGCCCGCTTCGGTCGGGCGCGAGCATCAACCATCGGAACTGAACATTTCGTCGCTGTCCGAAGTTTTCTTCGCCGCTTGACTGTACGAGATTGGCGAGGACGGAGATCTTTGTGCTGTATCGCCGATAAACGAACGACCCTCGAAGCTGCGTTCGCGTCTCGCGTTCGAGTTTATCACATTGGGCGGCCTCGCCGATGTTTTAGTCTGCAAATTCACACGGTATTTAGAGTAAGCCGATTGTTATCGCGCCTTGATCGAGTGCGAACGAGCCTACCTTTGCCATTGTCGTTTTTCTGTTGGCGCATAAATCTTCCGTCACGTTCGAAGTTCTCAACGGGCAGTCCTGCTTTATCTCCATCTTAATACTTTGGTCTGCGTCCGTGCGCGGCGACGACACGTGATGGTTGAATTCTTTGATCTGTTGATTGTCTTGTACAAGCTTTTCGCGACTCATGACGTTAACAAGTAGTTTTATGCGCATGTCTCGTACTTGATTCTCCAACGCGTGGACCTCGCGATCGGACTCGCAAACTTTCGGTATCAGAGTCGCTAAGTGATGCTCCGCCGCTTTCTGTATCGTCGTGACCAGTTCGCTTCCGGATTTGTGACGACGATCCAATCTGCGTAAAAATACTCGCGCGTTCGTTAAAAGCCCTGTTTAGTAAAACGAAAAGAAAAAAACGAAGAAAAAGAGATTCTCACTTCAACGATTTGACGAACTTCGTAAAAACATCGGGCTCGTGCGACTGCGCTTTAACGGGCGCCGGCATATAATCGGAACCGTCATTTTCCGCCGCGTTATCACCGAGATTCTTTATCCTCAATGGAACCGGCCGATAGACACTGTGAAGAAAAAAATTATTATTAATTCCGTAGCAACTTTAACGATTCTCGCTCAATAATGTACATATATTTTTTTCAAAAGACGCCGTTTATGGTTAAACAAATAAACGAATTTATTTTTTATTTTAAATAGTAAAAAATATTTCTTGGAAAATTGTGAGAAAATAAAGAAAAAAGATGTGTAGATTCTTGTTTTGCATCCGATGAAATTAATCGTCATTTGTGACTCACCCATCGTCATAGCGCAGGAGTACGTGTCTGAACTTGTGCGTTCCTTTTTTCTCCGTCATGGACGAGCTTAGAATACAAGCGAGAAAAGTGTCCCTCGGCGAGTTGCCGTTACACTCGTTGAAGTACGACGCCAATTCTTTGTGCAAAATTTTGTCTCTGAACGTCAGAACGGGACGATTGTTGCGTCTGAATCGGAACCAGCCGACGATTTCTTTGCTGCGTTCGCGGACGAAGGATTTTATCGCCTCACCGCATACTTTGCCAGTGTGGTTGTAAAAATTGCCAGCCGTCGGGCACGTCAAAACACCGGTTATCTCTGAAATTTACAACAGGCTCGTACGTTCGGTTCTCATTGACGTTCGAAGCTTTGGCTTCGTTCGGCTTACCTATGCGTCGTCTGACGGATTCGACGTGTCTCTCGGAATCGGTGACATTTTTCGTAACGAACATCACGACGTTGCCCAACAAAAAACCCATCTGGACGACAAACAATGTTTTCGTTGTAGTTCGACGCAACGCAAAAAATACGCGCAACGATCGACGATAGGTTAGGTTTGTCAAGATCAAACGCAATCGTCGATCGTTTCTCGCGTCCTGAGTTCGAAACTTTGACAACGCGTCAATTCGTCGTCGACGAAGCTCTGTCTTACCTCGTCACCGTCGCAGCACGCATTCTCGTAGAACAACAGGGACAACGCGGGACCCGAAATTGTGACGAGTAAACCGCTGTCCGCCATGTTGATAGTTTATTGAATAGAAACGCCAGAGACTCTTCGACGGCGTGCGAATCACCGCAGTTCCCGGTCTGTCCTTTCGTCTGTTATCGAA
Source organism: Ischnus inquisitorius (assembly GCA_963924025.1). Classification (NCBI taxonomy): domain Eukaryota; kingdom Metazoa; phylum Arthropoda; class Insecta; order Hymenoptera; family Ichneumonidae; genus Ischnus; species Ischnus inquisitorius. The sequence continues at coordinate 13,361,245 of OZ001254.1, read as the reverse complement.
CGGAATTGCCTGTACCACCGGTGCATACGAGACTCGAGGCTCTGAATCGAAATTGAACAAAGAATTTTCTTCATTATCTCGCGTCCGCGATTGTCGACGAGCGACCGAACACTGTCGCGGCAATCGATAATCGTCGCTGCGATCGTTTCGTTCTATGATTCGTAATTCCAGGGAAAGAAAAACGCGAGAGACGCGATGAGAACGAAAAGTCATGTGAAACCCGTTCGTCGATGGGGTGGGCTTTTTTTTCGTGTAGAATGGCAAAATATATAATTTGTCAGAAGTGGGATTCGAACCCACGCCCACAGAAGTGGACTGCGACCTGAACGCAGCGCCTTAGACCGCTCGGCCATCCTGACGAGTTGAGGGTAGTTTTTCGCACGAGCATTGATGGAATGAATAAATGAAAGAACGTAGATCACGAGGATAACATTGCGAAGGAAATTATAGGCGAATGTCTTCTTGTACGTGCGCTCGACGGTGATTCAATGCGAAGGTTGATTGTACGGCGCGCGATACCGCGGATTGTGCAGAATGATATGGTATTTCGCCTAATCGTTGGGACGAACGTTCACGCTGATGTAATGTTTCGGGAAGTCGATACGATATTTTCAAAGGGGAATCCGAAACGGCTCGGCGATCGATTCGTCACATCCGCGATACGCGAAGCAACGAAATTGAGTGAGACGAGATTAGTAGCATGTGATAAATCTCGTGCGCTAAACTGCAAGCGCGCGAAGCCTCGCGCGCCAAAAATATCCGGCACACACTAGACTCGCGTATTTAGAGACGAAGAAGATTATAGACAGAGTTGGCGGACGTATGATGTAAGCAAGGCGCCTTTAGTCGACGGGCGAGAAGTCCGAACGGTCGTGTCACCGACTTGCGAAGATCAGGATCGACGTTTCCATCCGTGATCGATTGTCGCGAAAAGAAAAACAAACGAAACAAACGAGTGTGATAGAATGGCCGAAGAAACTTGGGACTACCTCGGAGAGAAATGGGAGCACATAGCTGATCCCGTAAGTTGCGCTGTCGTGTCTCTAACCGTTTGATGAACTTTTCCTCTCGATAACCCTTGGAAATTATCGGATTTCGAACCCGATTAATATTCGCTCGAAATCATCGTGTAGTGCGGGAACGACGGCAATGCGATAAACACGTAAATTCAATAAAGTCGGCGGTGCGTTAAATCGCGAAACTCTGAAAATTACAATCCTCAATTGATCTGCGTGGTACGCACGTTCGTGGAAGTCTCGCGAAACGAATGAATGGAAGGGAAGTGAATAATGGCGATGTAGTAGTGAGATTTCATTCAAGAGTCAGCGATGAACGTAATCGTAGTAGCTCGCGCGGAAGCAGTTCGTCGGGTAAGCGTGGGACGATGATTCTTGAATATTGTCCTTCGTTTTCTCGGAACGGCTATAAGATCCAGGGATGCATTCATCTGTTCTGCATTGTCGAGTGCATTCGTCCGAACGATCGGTGTGATCGAAGCGAATAGAAAGATGACTTGAAAACCCTTCGAGAAGTCGAAGGAGGATATGAAAGAAAAAAATCGAAAAACAACTAACAGATTCACGTAACGCGCGCAGGGTCACCGCACACGAGTGAGAGCCTGCGATGCGATTTTGGCAACGCCGTTCGCGTGTAACACCGCGACGAGTAGCTATCACAGCCAATTCTCAATGATTGCATTAACATCGTGGCGATCTATCAAGGATTCTGGCGGGCGCTTTGTCGATCAAAGGTGAAACCGAATCGGAACTGTTTATCATTGACTCTCGACAATTTCTCTGGAATATCGATTTTATGCGACAAATCGGGCGCAGGTTGTTTTTTCGAATTCCGAATAATCGGTATCGATAACGATTTCTATCAGAAGAAATGAACGAATTTCGCAAACACTTTGCGAACAGGGATAATTTATGAAAAAATACTTTTTATAAAAATAACTCCTATCTTTCAGATCTTACAAAGTGCGCTGCACTTGTTTATCGTTGAATAAATAACAATAATCAAAGAACGAGATATCCGGTATCGATTAATCGTGCGGCATTGTTATCGAGACGCTTGCAAATATTGCCCGTCTAAACGATTCGAAGACGACCATTGGCTGTGGTGCGATTCTTTGTTTCCCGAAGAGTCACACGAGTGTGGGATCATATTCCCGGCGGTTTATTGTCGATCGCGACACACTGCGCGCGGTCTGTGTCGCGGCGAAGGATTCATATCAGCGGTTTAGTGTATCGGCGTCGATAGTTTTTCTACCGGTGTAAATGCAATAAAGGACGACAAAACCGAAAAATTCGACGTATCGGTGACCGGTCGTAAATAACGGCTTGCTATTGGCAGATAGGCGAGTTTTAAAGGTCGGCTGTATTTCTTCGAGTCTCGAATTGCCGCGGTCAAAGGATTAATACGCCAGAAGCCGAACGTTACCGAAACAAGATGGAATTTTGCGCCACGGCAATTTGTATGATGAGGGTTCCGTACATGCGCCGTTATATCGTGATCCGAATGTTTGTACGAGTAAATAAAACAATGAAATGAAATTCGACTCGATATAGTGAAAACAAAAGAAAAAAAAAAAATCCTTCTCTCCGAGCTCGTCGACGCAGTGCAATAACAATAAAGTAATAAAACCGACGAAGTTTCTCTCTCGTATCTTTACAGCCGTGTAATCCCCGAAAGAGATCGAAGCTTCGTCGGAGCGTTAAGAATCTTTCGCGTAAATGGATCAAATGGCATTTCAACGCTTCCGGGATCGACGCGAAAGCTCCCTCGGACATATTTTGTAATACATTCCTATCTGCGTCGTGCGTAGTTTCAACAAGCCGAGACACTTGTCTCGAATTTCGCACTTGTATCGATCGTGTGCAACGTCGTATCGGTGGAATCGTTTGAAATTCGGTACCCGAGCGGTCGGCCTCGAGCGGTGCATTCGACCTGAGCGGAATGCTCAGGCGCACTGGTGTCCCTGAACTGCTACAACGGACTGCGATCGCCAAAGCGGCACAGCAGCACCACTGTCACGGCACTCCCTATAAAGAAGATGCGTGCGAGGCGGGATGCTGAATTTCTAGTTAAGACTCCGGAAGGGTCGTATCGTCGTCGCGCCTATCGGGAAATGTGAATCCGATCGATATATAGAAAATAATAATAATAATAGCAATAATAATAATAAAATATCAAGAATTAAAAAAAAGTCTGATCGACATAATCCGTCGATCGCATAATAATCGCGTTATCATGAAAACGAAGAATATCTCTCTGCTGGAGAAGATTTGCAAGTGCTACAGGAAGAAGGATAAATCGCAATCGGGCAATACTGACGACGAGGAAGATTCCCTCGAAGCTCCATTCGCCGTGACTCCACAGGTAGTGCTGACATGAAAAACTACAATCGACGTATACATAAGTCTCATAATAATGTACATAAAGAGGATATTCTCGCAGCGCGAGATTCAAGGGTAAACTTTGTGTGAGGCTCGAGTTCTTTGGGTCGATAATGGCTGTGACACATTGGTTGGAAATACGCGATAATTCATTTATTATTACGACACGCGTCGCCGCTGTACGCGATTGCTTCCGGTATTCGTGGACGACGCGGCTGGTTAGCAGTAATCGATAAGCGAGAAGTTTCAGAGAATCCGTCGAGCGGTCGTCCGTTGTTCCTATGTTTATATACATCGAGACATGCGTAACGAACGAAACATAGTAGAATCGTGAGAGAGAGAGAGAGAGAGAGACAGAGATTGTATTCAGCAGCGTAGTTCATTGCACGATAAAGCTGAAGATCAGGGTCATCGGGGATGTGGCAGCGATGGAACATGGCCATTCGCCCGGTGAAAATTTGGTAATTCGCAAAAACGGTTTAGCATTATTTCTCTACCTACTCAATGATTTTTTTCGTCGCCGAGTCAAGGCAACGCAATAATATAGTTTTCTTTTCACGGTTAACGAGAGAAACGCGCGTTACTATAATAGAAACGTAATGAATATTGAGTCATTGAGGGGTCGAGGTTAGATGTCAGCGATCCGATTGTCGATAAAGTGAAGGGAGGGGAAAACTCTTTCCGCGTTAAACACGGCTATTTATTTCGGTCGTCAGGCCCGCGGGATACTCGTGGCAACTCGAGGCGTGCGCGATTCAACAAAAAAGTTATTTTACGTCGATTTGCCTTTCTTTTCAGCCAATGACAATATTCGTGCGAAGACCGTGCTGCGAGAGACGAGATAAATTTGAGATCTGCACACCTCCCGTATCAACCAAGGCAACTAGTAATCTTTATCCTCTTATTACTTCTATCTCGAGCTCCGTCCCTTCGTCTGTATTACTAATGAACTGCGGCGGTTTCTCGTCGCGAGAGCGGATTATTTTTTTTGTGAAAAAAAAAAGAAAATGGTACACGGCAGATAATTTGACGCAAAAAGACTCGAGTTCTTCTGCTTGCGTTGTAGTAAAAAACAAAAAAATCCTTGCCGCGATATAAGCGTGCGTAGCTTGCAAGAGGCTACGTAACGAATCACGCGGGGACTAGCGTTGCCGAGTCCACAGGCTTGGTATTGACCTAGCGAGTCGCGCGTGCGCCCGTCCTGTAAGGTGAAGGCAGAGTAAAAGGGAAAGCGAGATCCAAGAACTCGACGTCATTCTCCTCTGCCGCTGGGATCACTAAGCTTTGCCTCTCCGCTGGTCCTCGCCGCGCTCTCCCTGAATATCGAAGTTTCTCGCCCGTTCACCTCGCCTCGAAACCGGCCAAGTGCCGATCAATGAACGAGACTCGTGCGAGACTTCGATACAAGATCGAAATAAAAATATACGATTGCGAATTTCGATAACGAAAAGCGAACGATTTCTCAATCACAGGACAGACGAAACGCCGCAAGCTTTTGCGGATAATCGATGATGAACTATCGAAGTGAAACTTCTATCGCTCAAATGCGGAAAGAATTCCGCCGGAGGGAGTTGGCGAGAGGATATGTAGGAATCTAATGGGAGTTAAGTAATGTTGACAAACAAGCGTAGGGAAGGGAACGAGAAACGATCGAAAGGTGACCGAAAGTCGCGTGTAATCCACGTTGGCGCGGGATAGCGAGAGGCAACCAAACGATTGGCCGAATTCTTCTCGGCGCAGTTGACTCGTTAACCGGATTGGCCAAACGGACGAATACTCGTTTTATCGTACGATCCCCCGCTTCGAGTCTACGAAGCGAGCGGCCGGGTATGTGCACGCAAACGGGATAGAATTGACAGTCGCGATTCTGCTCGGTTCGGATCGACACGTAATTCGACTCGAGAAACAAAATTATAATCGGCAACGATTATACTTTTCGGGCAGTGGCGTAACAGTGATATTTTCGTGTACTATTGAAATACCCGGAAAACTGTACACACCGAGCGCGTTAGCGCAGTGAAAACCTTCATAAAGAAAAAATACGAGACGAGTCCGAGCCAAGTGAGAAGCGATGAAAACTCCGACAGCCGAACAACTCGTGAGTGTCGGCCGTAAATCGACGGATCAACGATCGATCGATTTTTGTTTGTTTGTTTTCTTTCTTACTTTTTTCGCGCACGAGCGCCGAGTCGCGCGAATTCACGCGCTCGGCGTGACCACGTGCGCGAGGTGTTTCCCGTGCGAGTAAACGTTCAGGCGAACTCGCGACGCCTCGTTTCTATAATTAGAAGGAACAGCACCCCGTAGCGGATAAATTCGTTCGAAGCTCAACGAACTTCGGACGAGTTTTGTAGTATTTTTCCGACGCGATGAATTTCATTGCGGCATCGCTTGGCGAATTGTTCGAGCGTTTTGCCAAGTCGTCGGGTCGTTTTATAATGATTTAGAATATTATATTTTTTGTCGCGTTCAACAGGGGTTTTTGTTTGTGTTTGGTAAAGCTTTGAAATTTCTATTCCGAGTCGTCAAATTCTGAGTAATGACGTATTAGACGGAAGGTTAATCAGGCGGGTTACGACTGATAACGTTAGACGTTCGCGCGCAACGATTTCTTTTTTTGCTTCAAAACCACGTGCGAGATGAATCATCCAAAATCCAATCTCTCTCTGTATACCTCGCTGATATATTTCACACGATATGCAAATGGGCCAGCTGTTCCGCTCTTTAAATCCAGCGAATCTCAGGCGCTTCTTAATCCGGATTAGAATCGGACAAACTTTACAAATATTCCGCGACAGCACAAAACGATTGCGAGATACGCATTACCGATTTATAAAAAAGATATGCGTCTCGCTATTCGCGATTCGCGCCTCTCCCGCGCGTCGCTGACACCGCGAGGCATAATTATTCTTCGGCCTTGAACCGTTCTCAAACGCAAAGGCGAAAACGCCGTGAATGCGCGTCGTTGAGCTTCGAGCCGCGCGCATGCACGCCCGCGGCGTAAGCCAAAGAGACTAACAACTTCGTAGATCGGCCTAGAAGAGTCACGTGCTCGCTCACGATGCCTGCCGATGCCGCGGTCAATTTCGCGATTGCGAAACAATTTTTTTTTACGCCACTGAAACTGTAACGTCGAACGATGACGTGTGCTTACGCGCTCGTTATTACGCACTTTGATCGTGCGTGACGATAACTCTTCTTGGACTTTGAGAGAAAGCGCTCCGTTCCATCGCGATAAAACGGACGATTTATTCACGGAATTATGTTGAGTGTTGTTTTTCTTTTTTTTAAATCAATTATCCAGTCCCGTACGAAGTGATAGTGCACTGTATATAAAGTTTCCTTTAAAAAAATTCTTTATTCAGAAATTATAAGACAATTTGGACAAAAACGTGCTCTCATAATAATCATACCTCGTTTTAGTGATTTTGCCATATTACATATATTTATTTATTGTTTTGTGATGTTCGTATCCTATTTTTGTATTTGTTTTCAATTTTGTATTGGAAAAAAAAATTGAAGAAGACAACATTGCACTTATAAAGATTTTTGAATTTACGCGTGAGGATGAACTATTTTAATCCGTGTGGCTCTAAATGTGGGAACGGCATCGCAAAGAAAGGAAACCGACGGTTCCCTATGAAACTCCTTGCAAAGAGTTCCAATTCTTTGCACATTTAGCATTCTTTCAGAGAACGAACGAAGCCAATCCCAGTTTCTCGGCTCAACATAATCTTCTGTGTGCGTTCTTATTCAGAAAAAAAAGACCTCGTGTTAATCCCAGAGCTAGCGCTCTCGCTTGTTTTTCTATTCAAATTCTATTTTTATCGAGTTCAAAATCTCGAGCTATCACGCTGTTATGCGTCGTGCCAAAAATAAACTTTTTTTGCTTCCGCGAGAAGAATTATTGACCCGCTCTGATTAGCGAATTGTCTTAAAAACAGAAAAAACACTTCGTGCTATTTGTATTTGTTTGTTTTACTGTGTATCGTTACAGTCGCAGCTGAAAATGAGACTCCGAGCGAATTTCGAACGCGTTTTAATGCGATAAAAATCAACCATGCAAAACGGTGCTGATTAACTAATTCGTTTTCGGTGAAAACAAAGTTGGCTTACCGGTTGATTTGGTGGACAAGTGTCGTTGAATTCGTTAGCAACTTTCAGAAATCATTATTATGCAAAATATGGGTCTGAGTACGTTCTGCGAGATTGATTTTTTTTAGAGTTCTATCCCATCGGGAAATCTTCGTAATTTTCTCCGGGTCTCTGGCTGGTATTGGAACAATACCGTCGTTCCAAAGAAAACGTGAATATAAAACCAGAATTTAGCGTACAGACTCGCGGCCGAAGGTACGCTTACTTTCACGTCGAGGTATTTCGTTTTTGACCTTGTAACAAAGTTCTCTAACTTCGGGGTCTCAGAAGATAGCTCGATGATTCAATTTTTCTTTCTAAAACGTGCAGCATCCCTTCTGTAAATTTTCTTCTCATCGAATAAAAAATGTTGGCTAAGCGATGTAGTCAGTCGAGAAAAAACCGAAAAATATAAAATGACGCACTGAACTTGGTGCACGCACGAAAACTTCGTTGTGCCGTCACCAGTCGACGTTTTTGTATTTTTTTTTTCAACAATCGCGAGTTATACAATTGTCAAGCTCGCGCGGAAAGGACGATTAAACCGTTAGACCAACGCGATAGGCGCATTTGATACGTAACTCGCCTAACTCGCGTAACCCGATACATTTAGCGGAATTAAGCGTCTCCTAGGGCGCAACATCTAGCCATTGCACATCTGACTTCTGAATCAACGGAAATCCCGCGAAATAACTTGCCGTTTCTTTGTTCATTTAGTCGCAATTAGAGAAGCAACCTTCGTTTCCTCGGACCGCGCCAACTTCGTACGACTTTTCTTATTGCGCATCGTGCGTAAAAATTCCCGATAATAATGTCTCGCGGTCCTCCTACGTGAAAACGATAGCTATTTGGGTCAAGAAAAAGCTCATCTTTGCGACAACTACGCCGCACTACGAGCCAACCGAGAGTCAATGACCCGATGCGCTCGCGTTACATAAGTGGATGACTTTCGAGAAACGTGCAAAATTCTCGCGAAGAAAAAGACTCTTTCAATACTAAACGTTTCCGTGGCCCATGAACGAGGCGCATTGTAATATCGTGACGTAACGCAGCGTGCTCTCAGCTTCTTTCGCGTAATCGAGCTAGTTCGTTTGCCGAATGTTTCTGTACAATCTATCGGCCTTTTCGTTTTTTCGCTTTGGCTACTCGTCCGGCAACCGCTCGAATAAATGCTCTTTATTCGTCCAAAAAGTCACATATTTTTACCGTTTCGTGCGTTCCAATAAAAAATAAGCTTATTTTCATTCATTCCACCCATTACCGGTCAAATATTGAATTTGATTTAATCCGTACATTGAATGTCAAAGCGTTTTCAATTATTTTGGCTACAAAAATTAAAATTGAAGCTCCCATCAGAAATGAGAGGTTGAGTTCTGTCCGGACGAATAGAACAGATTTATTCGTCCGGACACTTTCAATAACGCAAAGTTAAAAATATATCGAGCCAAATTAAACTATCAGTCGATTTTCACATGTTCGTTATCGCGTATCTCGGTCGTACATATTAAAGAACCAGCTACCTGACCGTTTGCGAGAAATGTCTTGGGTCATTTAGTCATCTAGCGGCGGTCGCCACATCGATAAGGCCATTTGCATTCTATGTATCCGGGCGAATGATATGCCGGATGGTTGCCGAACGGCCAGAAACTCCGTCTGTTTTGTAGATAAACCTTGGACTTTCGTGTTATTCACGCTTCGATCAATCAAACGATGACGACGATGACGAAGACGAAAGCGACGACGTCTGTAGATCCGCCGATTGGCGAGATATAGATAAATATATATCAATGACTCAAGTAATAATAATGACAAGCCCGATACAGTTATCGGCGTGAAAGTCAGTGCGATTCGATATGAAAGCAATTGATTGAGGCCTCCGTACTGTGATGCAGAATTCGCCAAGCGTTGCGTCAGATGTGCGGGGCTTGACGCAGCGCGGGAATGTCGCTTGTGCGAAACTTCACCGAGCACGCATTTCCGCGTTTGCGCTCGTGTATGCATAATTGAATGGCAAGACGGCCTGAAACTTGAGCCGATCCTTCTCGTTGTCCAAGATTTAGCGTTCCATCATCAGCTTCATCACGGTGTATCTTGCGCAATTGTCTTAATAACGGGCTTGGACCGTAGACTGGCGATGACTGGAAATCACGCGCGCGGATAGGACGGTATTACGTGTCATGGTAATAAATTACGAAATTCGGGAGGCGTAAGAAAAAGGTCTAACGGTCGCTCGCGCGTTAGCCAATTGGATGTTATCGGTGGGTGATGAATTCGACTTGCTCCGTACTTTGATTTTCATGTTGGGAGATTAATGCTTCATCCTTGGTGGTCCCTTCGACTTAGGGACGTTTCCTTCGGCAGAGCAAGTGGCGAGCCATCCGGCTTGTGGAAACGAACGGCAAATGTCAAGGTGAACTTTCGATCTGGATGAGAAACGGACGTTTCTTTTTTTTTCTTCGCGGCAATTGTTATCGCCAGATGGGCACGTTCGATCGAAAGCGGGGATACTCGAACTGTTTGTATTATCGCAATTCGGAAAGACAGATTTCGAAGGAATCGTTGCCGCGAGACTATGAGCTTTGCCCCAATAATTATTTGTCTGATACGCAGTTGCGAAGCTTCGAGTCTTAATTATTTAGTAAATATAACGGAGCAAGCGATCTCTCGAGGTCAAAGGGGTCGTCGTCTGGCGCTTCTTCAACTCGACGTCTTTGAAGAACGCGGAATAGCGATATTGAGGCTTCTCCGACAAGCGTCGATTGCGGATGTTTTGGTCGTAATTATTTTTTCACATTCATTGATAGAGGCTCGAATGCGAGTTACGTTGTTCCGAAGACGATAAGAATCCTTTGCGGTAGGTTGTCGTTTTAATCGCCGATAATACGCCTCGAGCACTTGCTCATTACTGTTATCTTCATTTATGCTATTGATATACGGACCACACCCATCGCGACTCGTCGCTGACAAATTTCGTCCCCTTCGAATCGTTATATTCACTTATACATTTGGGACTCGGAAGAATCGACTCGAACGATAAACCTAACAGAAATGATGACTCGAGTAAAAAAAAAATTTTAAATCGTAGTTCCAGAATTCGTATACAATTAACATATTATCATATCAATTAAGTCGTTCTAGATTTGTAGAAATATTTGCGTAAAATCAATCTTTCGGGCATCTTCCATACGCTTAATTTTTTTTCGATTTTTATCCTATTGGGAAACGCTCAATATTCTCTCTGAATTCTCTCCGAATCCCCAGTTTCTGACTGTACCGCTCGGACTACCGTAATACATTGCGTAGAGCAACTATTGCGTCGCGATTTCGCAATATTCTCTCGAATCCTCCGTCTAGCGGAGCTCCGTACACGCGAGTCGGTGGGAAAGGTCGATCGGTTTTCGGTGAATGGTCATGTGGCCCGTACGAATAAGCGAAGGATCGTCACGTACGCGTTCGTAGCCGCGCGACGCGCGCGCTCGAGCCACGTGAATTCGTGCACGTCCTCGGTACGCCGAGAGGTATTATTTCTGGAAGCAGTTCGTTTGCGCGGAGCGCAATGTAGGCGACGACGTATTTTCGCGAGATCGCCCAGATGGGTGTGCCAAATTAACCGAGTCGCTCGAAGATCATCGAAAGCTAACGCCAACGGGGCCACAAATATTGATCAGAAAGTGAATCCCCGCGATGTTGCGCGATGGATTATGTAGAAGTAAAGAAAAAAAAAAAAATAATTGTAGATAAAAACATTGGATAGAGATCAGCGTCGAGCAAACATCCTGTTTCTCCCTTAAAATGTCTCGAGTATGGGATTACGAATTGCGATATCGCGACAATCATTCGTCGCTTTCTCTTATCGTTCCCGTCGTCGATATTCGAGATTTTACTTGTGCATTATATTCCACATTGATGCACCGCGACGACATGGCAGTCCGATGTATCTTAGAATCAAATGGCCATCTGAATGATAAAATTAATTATTGATACGAATTTCATTATTCAGTTATTAATAATTCGATGGAATAAAAAGAATCGTATTCCTTTGTTTTATTATCATTTAACCGGAATGACGATTTTTCTTTCTTTTTTTATTGTTGGACGTGAAAGAATTTTTTGCATCGATGATTTAATTTTTTGAGCAATGAAAGATTCAACGAAATTCTATTCACAACTTTAAGATTTTTCAAGAAAAATATATTTTGTCGATACATAGAAATTTTTTGAGAAGAAAAGAAATCCTTCCGATCAATCGCGTTGTCGACGAATGTCGAGACTCTAATTTAGAAGTCTGTGGCGCTCGTTACTAGCGCCGTATCCATATATATATATATATATATATAGGACACGAAGTGTACATTAGTTATAAGTGAACCAATCAAAGCACAATCAATACGTTCAACTGGAGTCATTCAACTGTGATGTTCTCGTTTCGTTCGGATACGCGAAGCGCCGATTATTCGCGAATCTCTTCACGCGAAGAAATCGTCCGTAGTGACGACCAAGCTCGCCGGAGTGAAAGAAAAATGATGTAGTACTTTAAACTCCGACCCGAGATTGTGAGACCGGAGACGAGAGATAAGACCGGAGAAAAAATAATTGGCTACTCATAACACAGCTTGCTCGCTTACGGCGAGAAAACCCGGCGCGACGTCAGCCTGGAAGGATCGACCGTGCGAGCCCCTCCAAACTACCAATCGCCAGACGCTTCGGCTCCTATTCCTTTTGCGAACGGTCACGCATCCTTGCGTCAGCCTTCGAAATTCGCCGGGCGCGTTGCGAGATATTTCGCGACCTTGCATCGACTTTCATCCAGATGATAAGAAGCGCTTTTCAATAATTAAGGAAATGCGTTTGAAGATTTTGAAAAAACCTTTCTTTATCGCGAATTTTGCAGAATATATTTTTTTTCATGGAGAATATTTCTTGCGCCATAAACGCCCGCTGTGTAGGCATCTCCCTTTGGCCAGGCGAGATCTGACGTAACGCGGGCCGAGTCTCTCGTGGTACGAGGGGTTCCCGCGAAAAATCATGGATGAAGAGGGTAGTTCGGTCGAATCCCGTGACCTTATTCGCCCTTGAAACCGAGACGAGCCTCCAACGGCGTCGTCGTTCGCGTCGGCGCAATCGTTCCTTTTCGCTGTTGGTGGGAACGGCGTTGCAGGGGAAATACGAGATTCCCCAGCGAACGTGTGCGCTCGCGTACGTGCAAACGCGCTCTATTCACGAACGGTAACGCTCGATGCTATAGAGTTCCGTACGCCGTTCCATGTGTTCGTTATCTCTCCTCCAGCGGCGAGAGTAAAAAACGCGTTTTTTTTTTCCCCTTCCCGAGCGTAGCGGCCGAAGCGCGGTGGTGGCCGCGCGCGACGAGAAGCCCTCTTGCACCGCAGCATCGCCAGTCGCGATATAAAACTCGGCGGGCTCGCGGCTCACGCACCCAGAGACCCGGGAACTCACATTAGCGCAACAACGAACCTCGAGGATAACAACCGGTGTGAACGTTCCAGTGCGCCGTATGTGTGGAGAAGCACCGCCTATCTATCATCTACCTACCTCCCTTTGTCGACTCGCCTATCTAACAGCCGGGCAACCTGCGTACTCGTTTCGAGAAATACACAAAACCGTACGGGAACAGAGTCGATTCGTCGCGGTCGGGCATCGATCGTAAAGAGCCGAGCCGAAGTCAAGAGTGAAATAAGCGCGTATCGAAATATATTGTTTTTAATAAATTTTCGATCGTCAACGCGTAATTATCGAACAATATCTTTGATCAATCGAGAAACGAAGGGACAACCAAAAACTACCCATCTACAGTAAAGCGCCGGCTACAATCGCATTTTCGAGATATATCGAATCGCGTTTACCGCTACGATCGATTCTCTAGAGTTCGAGTCGTTCGAATCAGTCGCGAGAACGGTGTACGGTACGAGTGAAGTTGAAGAATTTTTATTTCTCAAGGAAATATCGACGCACGTGCAATCGCGACTTCTCGACCGTGAGCGATTATCGGCGTCGATAAGTGATTTATTCGCGTAGAATTGTCGGGCGCACGTAAGGCGCGCAATAATATAACGAGAAAAAAGGTGTCAAACGAGAAGTGCCGACGAAAATGAAGACTAATCCAATTCGAACGGAGGATCTAGTGAAGCCAGAGGTGAGAAAAATCCCATTGGTTACGAACGTGCTATCGCGGTGAAGAATTCTCGCAGAGAAGTGCGAGAAATTAATGTGCACAATGTGAAGCTCTCGCTGCGGGAGATAATTCGGAGGGTTTCCGAGAGAATCTTCGCGCGACTCTTTTTCCTCTTCGGCGATTTCTTCGCGATATGTATACATTTTTTTCTTTCGATACGTCGTTATACTTCTCGAGCAGTAAAAGGAGGTGAAGGACCCTCTGGAGTCGGAAACGCGAAGAGAGGACGAGGGAAGTACGCGCGCGCGAACGTTCGCCAGAAGGAAGCGTTTAATAATCGAGAGCATTTTCTACACGAGGTTGAGACGGTGGTGATCGATCGGGCAGTAGTCGCACGAGGGCATCGGTTCTCGGAGACGTCACATTGAGAATAAATAATCCGTATAAACGCTAAAAAGATACGCGTTCATCTCTCCGTAACGATGAAAATGAAAAACGCGAGGAATTTACCTTTAGAACACCTCAAACATTTTTGTGCGTCTTTAACGTCTTTACCATCGTCGCGAAACAATATTTAAAAAAATTCAATTGCAGTGACTTGAAAAGACTAGCATCTAAAGGTGATGCTAAAGTGCAAATATCGTATGGAAGAATCGTTGAAAAATCGCGCATTTTCGAAGAGAACCTAAAACGACGAATCCTTTCAGGGTCAAGATTTTTTCGACACAGCTCTCGACAGACCCACATGCGGTGTCCCAGAGTCAATTAAGCCTTGTAAAAAATGTATGAGCATTACAAACGATCGAGCTTGCAAAGCACCCGATACGACATATTCTCTTTCCGAGACGATATAAACGCGCGCGTGAGGTGAGTGGGGTCTGCACAGAGAAGTTCATTAACGAACTAGATGCTAAATATTAATGACGCTAGGTTCTCAGTTTTTTCTTGTTCCATTTCGCCAATCGAATAATTTCTTTAGCAGCAAAGCTTTTATTGCGGATAATTAAATATTTGAAACAATACATAATAATAAAGTGTTAATATTATACGCATTTCGTATATATTTAATATTAATAATAGCTTTGCATAAAGTTCCAATCAATGAGGCTGAAACTCGACAAACTCTGTTAACTATTTGAAGTACGATACTTTCCGTCATACTTCGAAGAGTTGAACGACCGAAAGAAAATTCTGTAATACCGGTAACTCGGATTCTGCTGAAAAGTTTCCACGTTTATGAGATAACGCTGGGCAATCGCGATATAGGGCGCAGAGGACTAACAAGGACGCGTAACACTATAAAACTACGTTCGTACCAGGAGCGAACGATTCCCGTCAATAGTTTCGTTGCGTAAAAACTATAGTTCGGATTTGGCGACGACGACCGCGAAAGTAGATTGTCTCGCGAAAGACCCGGAGCCGTACAATGACGTTGCGTTTCGTTGATGAATTCTAAAAATATACATTTTTTAATTATCGTTCCGCATCATTTATTCGCGCTAAACCGTTTTTACCACGTTTCTGACGTAGCCCGCGACGTCGACGTATTATCGACCCGTTCACAGTCGAGGAAATATCTGTGACTTATAATCGACGTGCGAATTTTTCTAACCGAACTATCGCGTAAGAGAAAAATTTATATTTGTAAAGCAGTAAAAGTCTTTCCAGCCTTTCGCGGAATATTGTTTGTAACTCTCAAGGTCAACGCGATAGTGATAACGTTAGTCGGAAAAGCCGCAGCAACAGCACGTTCGAATCTGAGCGGGAATTACCCGAGACTTCAACTTAAATGCCCTCAACCGTGAATCATCGAGAATTTTTTTTTTAACATAAAAAAAAAAATTTCATCAGAACTTTAGTTGGACGAGCAGTCGTCGGTTTGCCCGAGAATCAGCCTTACAGCGGCGAAACGTCTACGAGCCTAAACGCGAGGCTCGCGCCCGAGGTTTTCTTATTTATATTTTTTGTTTCTCTCGTCCCAATCCTCACGTG
Source organism: Ischnus inquisitorius (assembly GCA_963924025.1). Taxonomy (NCBI): domain Eukaryota; kingdom Metazoa; phylum Arthropoda; class Insecta; order Hymenoptera; family Ichneumonidae; genus Ischnus; species Ischnus inquisitorius. The sequence continues at coordinate 13,345,591 of OZ001254.1, read as the reverse complement.
TCCCTCGGCACAGCGAAGCGACCAACGCACCGAAGATTAACGACAAATGGGTCTTCGCTGGAAGAATGAGTTGAGAGACGAGAGGCAGCCGGTCTTTTTTTCGTACGCTCGTGCAAAGATAGGCCGCGTGCTCTCGCGTCCCGCGAAGCCGGCAAAGCCACGGCATAGAAAGAGAGAGAGCGGTAGCCCTCGACACTCGCTTCCATTCATGCGCCGGCATTGGTCCGTGTGCCGGGTGTGTCGGGTGACGTCAGGCTGGATCGATGCCACGCTCGCAGAAGGACTACCGAGGGAAACGGATGTCGCGAATGGCGATAAGCCCACGAATCTCGGGCGGGAAATTGAATGCGAAAATTCACCTACAGATCTCATTTTCCTCACAGTTTTTTTTACACGTTTCCCTCGTTCAGGGGAAAATCCGTAGGTTTAGTGATGATCATTAAAATTCTATGTCGCTCGTTAGCACTGATTTAACCGTCCGACGATCGTCGACTTACGCGATGGCAATTTTTCTCGCCTAAGTCAAGAGAGCATCGGAGCATTATTATAAATTACATCGTAACGGCAATTGAACAGTAGCGACTACATAATGGAATAGGTTATTGTTTGTAGTTCGCAATAAAAAAAGATCGTCGCTTGTTAACAAATTGTCGAGCCGATGACCTCCGCACGCCGGATAGATCGTGCCACAGAAACTTCACGAGTGAATAGTGCAATTCCGCGGGTTATTATTTAACCGGTTAATCGACGATGCTGAGGTCTGCAGTTTAGAGACTATCGACCCAGCTTGTCTCGACGTTCTCGCCGAGTAACGCGCGTTCTACGACCCAAATAGCGAGCGGCATCGGGCGCACGTATAATTTGCGTATAGTGGAACGTCGGCGCTTCGAAGCGCGAGGCTTCGAATCTCGATCCAGGCACTTCTCTTGACCCCGAATTATTCGCATTGGCACGTGCAGCTCGTTCACCCTCGAGTCCTTCCTACCACAAATTAATAACCAATCTCGATTTCGCGAGGTATGAAATACGCGAAATATCGAATTTCGCTTCTTAACTAAAAATTCTTATTATTCGTCGCGACATCGTAAAGACTATAGAAATAGTCGATCGAAAAAAAAAAAAACATTCGAAGAATCCGAGTGAAAGAATAGCGTTAGCATGAAAAAAAATAATCGCAGCTCGTATCGTCGAGATGAATCATCGATTCATAGAAAACCGCGCGGGGCCTTTCGGTCCGAAGACTCGAAGCGAGAATGCGCGACCAAAGGCCGTTCGGCGTTCAGCGTTTACATCCATTTCGCGAATGATTCAGACGAAGAAAAACGACGCCACGTCGGTGACTTTAGTGTTTAGTATTTGTGACTCTTGGAAAAGAGAATAAAAAATGTAGCTCTCAGAATCGCGTGATATATAGACATAATAGAACGGTAAATTATTCACTAGGAGCGATAAGAAACACCTCTATCGCGCGAGTGTCGCGGAGCGGACGATGTTTTTGTTCTAGATAAGCCGAACGCGTAGCAAAGCGAAGGTGACCTTGCCAATTCAATTTCCGCGGAGACGAGATCCGTCGAAAATATCGGATCAATCGCGCCGGTTGAGCGTAACAAAGACGGATTCGAATGAGCGAGAAGAAACGCGTTGTTATCGAATGTCTCGCAAGAGTTTTCGCCCGTCGTGCGTAACGAGAGGGCCCCTTTTTATTCGAACAGCCCGCGACACTATTGTATCTTCGTATTTGCATTTTTCATTACGCGAAAAGCGTGGCGCGCCGCGAGAAGCCGAGTTGTTTGTCGCGAATGGGTGTTTGCCGTACGCGAGAAAATTTCGCTTCGTAATTCACGGAGACTACCGTGAATTCTGCACGGACTGTCGTAAATTCAACTATATCCTTTTTGATTGATCGAGAGACGATAGAAAGAAAAAAAATGCTCATAATTCAGTCGGCATTAACTCACGAACGAGGGAGTCCGAGAGAGCTTCGTTTATTTGCCGATGATTTAATTGCGATAGTAGGTAATAGTTTCGCAATACGTGAAATGTGGTATTACGAACACGCGCGACTAGCGAACAACTATCTTCTCGCTATTCAGGAAACGAAACGAGATTGGATCTCCAGTTTTTATTGTACTTTTCCTAGTCAATGATAATAATTTTCTTTATTTTTTTTATCGTGAATTACAATACATTTTGGAAGCGCATTTTTTGCGACTGATCTCCCTATTCGCGCGTGAGCTCTCCTCGGCGCAACGTCGTTTCTTCGTACACGAGACGAGGCTCGAACGTATGCTAGTTTCGCGCTTGTCCGACGTTATGCAACGGCCTCTCGACGCAGTAGATTTTTGCATATAGTTTCGTTCGCGATGTATCATAGATACGGAGTGAAAACGTCGCGAGAGGCTGAGCGTTCGTTGAGTTCGCAGCGAGAAAGGTCGTCGCTGTGCCGCGATCGAAGGTCGCTTTTATGCTTTTTTTTCTCTCACTTCCGTTGCGCCAATATTTGGCCGAGTTCGGCCTCCGACCTTTGGATTCGAAACCCTCGAACGTTTTATCGATCCTTCAAACCTCTCTCTTGTCTCCCGCAGATCAAAGATGCCTGCAAGGATCTCGTTCTCTCGAACGATCAGCTCAGGATGCTCATGGAGAGGCTGAACAACGAGATAAATCGCGGACTGTCGAGGAACACTCACGAGGAGGCAATCGTCAAATGTTTCACGACCTACGTGCAGGACCTTCCCAATGGAACGGGTAAGTTGCGTTCAAAAAGAAACCAACAACCAGAAAATCCTACGAACAATGCGTGAATTTGTCTCCAAAATTATTTTCAGAAAAGGGAAACTTTCTCGCGCTCGATCTCGGCGGCACGAATTTCCGCGTTCTGCTGATCACCCTCGACGGACAAAATTTCGACATGAAGAGCAAAATCTACGCGATACCACAGAGCCTAATGTTGGGCACGGGTGATCAACTCTTCGATCACATAGCCCAGTGTCTCGCTCTGTTCGTCAAGGATTTGAACATGGAAAACGAAATTTTGCCACTCGGCTTTACCTTCAGCTTTCCCCTGACTCAGACCGGATTGACGAAGGGCCAGCTCGTCAGATGGACGAAGGGCTTCGACTGCAGCGGCGTCGTTAACGAGGACGTCGTTGCGCTTTTGGAAAAGGCTATTGCAAAAAGAAACGTGAGTTTCGCGGTCATTCTCGGATCTTGACGTGATTTTCAATTACTGATAATAGTAATAATAAATAATGATAATAATAATGATGACTATTTACGGGCAGTATCCCTTTATTTGCCTAGTTGCACCTACAAGTTCGATCAACCACACTCAGTGCCGATGCTGGTACTTGGTGGTATAATAATGATAATAATAATAATATAATTAAATAACATCAGTCATTTGTATCATACATTATTGTCACTAATTATCAATTATTATTATTATCGATAATTAATTACACAATAATAATTTCGCGGAAAAGTGGTATATTATTTTTTTTCTTTTCTTCAAGGACGTCAAAATCGACGTTTGCGCAATCTTGAACGATACAACCGGTACTCTGATGTCCTGTGCCTGGAAGAATCGAGGCTGCAGGATCGGCCTCATAGTCGGTAAGTTTTTGGTGACACTGATCGATAAGCGATATCCTTCTAAAAGGGACACTAAGTCTGACTATCGTCGCTATAGGAACCGGAAGCAACGCCTGTTACGTAGAGAAAACAGAGCTCGCAGAGTGCGCGATACCCGGCAATTACGTGGAAACGAAGCCGAGCATGTTGATAAACACGGAATGGGGTGCATTCGGCGAAGCTGGCACTCTCGATTTCGTAGTGACCGAGTACGACAGAGCGATCGACGATAATTCAATCAATCCGAAGAAGCAAATATTCGAGAAAATGATATCGGGAATGTACATGGGAGAACTGGCGAGGCTCGTGCTCGAGAAACTCGTCGATGCCGGTCTTCTGTTCAATGGCAAGTGCCCCATCGATCTCAAGAAGCCCGGCAAATTCTTCACGAAATACGTGTCAGAGATTGAGAAGTAAGTGACGCTGGGCCACGAAAAAAGATAGGCGAAGCAATTGATTCTTTTTTTATCTACGATGTGTTAATGGGAGATTAATGATTGAATTTCAGCGATCCCAAGGGCAAATACACGAATTGCCGAGAAGTACTGTCGGAACTCGGTATCCACAACGCCGCAGATCAAGACTGCGAGAACGTGAGGTACGTTTGCTCGGTCGTGTCGAGGAGAGCGGCGCATTTGGCGAGCGCGGGTATCGCCACGCTTCTGAACAAAATCGGCGAGAACAACGTGACGGTCGGCATCGACGGTTCGGTGTACAGATTTCATCCGCACTTTCACGATCTCATGACCGAAAAAATTGCGGAGTTGCAGAATTACAAGGTAAGTCGCGCGCGCTGATGTTTGTCGGACAGGAAGTCGGCGTATCGCTTCGTGGCGCAATCGTTGCGCTTTATTCGTTGAATGTATTTTTAATATTTTTCTTTCTCCCCCGGCGTGTCGCAGTTCGACCTGATGCTTTCGGAGGACGGAAGCGGACGCGGAGCGGCGCTGGTAGCCGCTGTAGCCGCGCAAAAACGGTGAAGACTAATCGCGCCGTGCACAAAAAAAGAAGAAAATTCAAATCGATTTATATAGATTAAATTATACAAAGTTACGAAACGATATAAAAAAATTGATACACTTCTGTAAATAGAGCACAAGAGAAACGTAGCCTAGGTCGTTGGCTGACGCGGGCTTGCAGGCCCTCGTCGGCCTCTCCCATCCGCTCGAAGCTCGTTGGACGGTATGTTCGATTCCTTAACGCGACCTCGTCGGTCTCGTTCGTTCGAGAGAAGGCCTTTTGTGAGAGAGTATTAAATAGACCGCGCGAGAGTGGACTCTCGCGTTTGATGCGCCGCCCGAGACAGAGCGATCGATACGAGAATATACATATGAGAAACGAATAAAAAAAATAGAAAAACTCCGATCACGGCACAAGCGCATTAATGTTTTCTCCGACGTGATCCTCGCCAGAGAGAAACAATTGAATTAAAACGAATATATTATTTATAGTATACATGCAAAAAAAGAAACACAGAAATGCGTAACGGATGATAATAAGGAAACCTTCGAAATAGTGACAAACGCGCGTATTTACTTCCAGAATAAACGAGACGAATGTAACGAGACCTTAGATTCGAGATCCATCCATCGTGCGGGGCAGGAAAGAGACGAATACGAAGTGGAATTAGAAATGTGCGCTTAACGATACAAAGAAAAAAAAAAACGCGACTTTTACTTAATTCCTTTTGTAAGTTTTGCATCACCGCGCCGTTTCCAACGACGATTAATCGTTGTTATTGTTATTATAAAAATTGTATTGTAGTGAATTGTTTCGTTTTAAACAGTGAAATTCCGGTTGCGAGTTTACAAGAATGACGAGCGTGAAGTAAACGATTAAAAAAAATGGAAAAATAAGCAATGCGCAATTGTCTGGCGAGTGATCGATCGCGAGAGCTGGCGAGATAGCGCACGACAAAACAAACATTGATGCAATACCGGCTCGTAGTCTGCGTAGGCAAAAGGAAGAGTTTATAAATTATTTGTATTGATATATTCGATTTCGATCGTCGTGTAAGTAGAGAGTCAATTTTTTTTTTTTTCTTTATGTTCTGTTCAATGTCGTCCGCGGAGATAGTGAATTAGATGCTAGAAAATAATTTTTTTTTTTCCTCGGTGCGAATAGGAGACTGTAGTCGCGGTTGTATTTATAGGATTTTAGTCTCGGCATGAAATCGAACGGCGAGGAAGAGAGAAAACCCGATCCGATCGGGCCCGAGTAGAGAATTTCGATGTTGGTCTCGCCGCGAGAGCTGCCTCGCGAGGCACAGTCGTCGTCGAGAGATTGTACCGGTACGATGTTGGCCAATCGGTTGTCGAAAATTCTCGCGACCCGCGTGTGCGTGTGAATGCGTGAGAAACTATCTGTGGAATGAATGATCCGAGAATCGCCTCGGGGTGTTCGCGGGCCGCGCAGCTTTGTCAAAAAAAAAAAAGAAACGAAAAAAAAAATCCCCGACACTGTTGCAGAGCGCATCTGCGCGTCTGGAAACAACGATACGGTTAAACGAATTAAGATTTCGCGCGAACTCTTCGTAAAGGCAATGAAAACAAAAAAGAGAAAACAAAAAAAAATTTCCCCTCTTCGCGTGCCGCGCCATCGTGTGTAAAAGTTTCGCTTTCACTGCGTGTCGAGACAGTTGGGAGGAGTGAAAGAATTAAAGAACGAGAAAAAAAAAAATCTTACGAAAAAAAGAAAAAGAATAAACTTATTCCTTCAATTGCCCCGAAACGCCCCAGAACAATGTGTATCTATATATAGTATATACTGTTATCGTAGATGTGATAAGACGTCACGAGTGATAAATGGAATACACACCGCCGGCTTCGAGATATGCGATACATTATTATTATTTTTTCTTGTTATTATTATCATTGATTGTTATCATTATTGCGCGACGAGCGTCATACCTGCAATCGTGCCCACTCGACGACCGCCAAGCACCTTCCGATTTCCTATGACGATTTACTTTTTCCCCACCGAACATGCTGCGACGATTTCGAGTAACTAAACGGGTGAGTACAACTGAATTATCTATCCATCCGCGACAGCCTTTATCTGCAATGCATACACGGACTTTCCATTCGCTTCGTTTCGCAACGAGGAAACGTTTTTACCGCCAAAAGCCGAACAATCGAATTGCCCGTCGGAACTTCGCGAGTTTCTCACGCGTCGGGCGAATGCGAAACGAACAATCGTGACGTACGAATCCGTTGTTCGGGCACTATGCAAGGTTAAATGCATTCGTAATTTCTCATCGAAACATCAATCTCGATTTGTCGCAACGAGCAATCGCATCATTGACATTACAAATCCTTTCGATCCTATAGAAATTCAAGACTTCGAAAAAAAAAAAATTTAGACGTTTTTTTGTGTTTCGTATCGAAAACACCTGATTCGTCTAAAAAAAAGGATAAATTCTGCATTTCTTCAATAAATCGTCCGAGCATCCGAATAAACAATCTACATTCACGCGATGCGATACTGCAATTAAATATTTTCGCGTATTACCGGGAAAAGAGGAAAGAACACGTCAGTAGGCTAGCGTGGCACAGTTACGAAACGCTCTATTGATTAATTCGTCCACGTGAGTGCGATCGTATATAGCACGCCTATGCATATACGGCGATGTACATTGTGTGTTCGGAACTTCGCGACTACCGTCCCGAGATGGCGCTCGCGCGTGCGCCGCAGCGCACAAGTGTCGCTCTTTCACTCGCGCATGTAGCACGCAAAAAACGTGCACACACGCAGTCGATAGTGCGCTGTCAAAGTTGGTCAATGTGACACACAAGGATGCCTTACGCTCTGACGTCCCGTAACACAATAATCGTCTCGCGGACGAGATAGCCGAGAGTAACCGGTGGACATCGATGGAGACGAGAAAAACACGTATTGCTTCGATATCGTTGAAGTCCGTTGTGTTCGTCGGGCCGAAGGTTACGTAAAATCGACTCAACGCACCGTGAAGATGATTAGTGGCTTTCAGGTAGCCTTGAAAAATACTATCGACGTGGTAAGTAATTAAAAAAAAAAAAAACCGAAAGAAACAAAAAAAAAAAATGAGCGAAATTTATCAAGCTTCGCGAGATGATCGACCCGAACGTTTTCCATTGTCGATCGAATCGCGCAACGCTCGTCGCAATTCTCAATCTATCGAACGTTTTTCAGTGTGGATCTTCGCAAAAAAAAACACCCAGCTAGCATCCGAGTTGCACCCGTTCATACGCATTGTTTACATCGCTTTTCCTGTTCATAGTGTTTTTTTTTTTTTTTTTTTTCTGTATACTTTGTACATTATTCGTCGAGTTTCGTTTCGAATCTCATCATATATTATTTTCTCATGTATATACACCGTTTCGGCAGTCCGAATAAATCATGTGAATATTTCGTTTATGTGATCGTCTGACTTTTTTTTTTAACCGTGCTACCTCCGGCCCCTTATCCTTTCCCATTGTTGAGGCAACTATCGCACCTAACGATAGGTTTTCACGCTCGGCTGTAAACGCTTGTGTTTGTCGCATACTTCCTGCAGCCAAGGTCTTGTATTCCAGATAGCACCGCCGGCTACGCCGTTACAGGATTTCACTTATCACTGGAAGCAGCTAATGAACTTTTATGCGAGTCACGAAACCGACTGCAAAGTGCCCATCGAAAACACGGGCATTCCTCGACACTTGGATCGTCTTTTGGACATTCTGTTGGAGGAGGAAAAGAATGTTGACGATACCGGCGTTTGCCTGGAGTACCTGCTTCAGCACGGTCTTCTCGACTGGCTCACGACGCTTGCGATCGTCGAGACGCCGCCGGGCATGAGGCTTGTTTGTCTCTCGTTCTTGAAGAAGTTTCTCGCGCGATCGAAACATCCTCTCTTGCATCACGCCGCGGTGCACGCGCCGATTCAGCGCTTGATATCTCAATGCAATGGAAATTACGCGTCGCCGATCGAAGCCGAGGAAATTCAATTCTTGCTGACCCTATGCTTTTTGGTATGCAAGTACCCGCAGTTGACGAGCATCGTCAACGACTCGAGCAACGTCCGGCTCGAGCCTCAAACGTCGCGCGGCGACAGCGAGAGAACCGACGTTCAATCGGTGACTTACGTGCCGACGAGAAAGCGCATCAATTCGAATCCGCTCTTCGAGCCGTTGAACACCCAAGCCGTGACTCTGATAAATCCGAATTTGTTCACGCACGATCGTCAACGCCGACGATCCGCGTGCTCGGAAAAATCGTCCGAGAGACTCAACGGCGCGCGAACGAACGCGGGAAAGAACGAGGAAAAAACGACCAATCGTCGACGAGACGCGCTCAGAAGATCCGACGAATCGACCTCGTCGAAAGACACGGAGAGCTTGTCGCACTGCTCGAGTCCGTCGTCCCAAAAGCTCACGAGGGACACTCGAAGTTGCGTGGAAAATGCGTCCGACTCTCGCGAGTACGAGAATTGCGACAAAGAATCCGACGAGGTGCATTCCACGACGTGCGATATCGACGACAAACTGCAGGATCTCGAAGATCTGCGAATCGACGCCGAGTACCGGACGCAAGATTGCATTTGCGAGGCTTTCGAAAAATCGCAGGTTCTCTCGACGGAATCTCCGACGAACGGAAGCTCGGATAGCCTTCTCTTGGATGCCTTAATAAGCTATCTCAACAGTGCTGTAAGCGAATCCCATTTTAGTGAACGCACGAATGACCTTGACCTTGAATTATGACTTTTTTTTCTCTATGTTTCAGGACAATACGGTGAGAGTCAGAGCCTGCGAGGGAGTGATGGTTTTAGCCGCTCTCGAAGATCAATCCTTCGCCATCACGATGGCCCGAAGCGACTTGCCGTCCGTCGTAATCGGAAGATTGGAAAATCTATTCAAATCCATTCCCGCGCACGTCGATCCCAACGAGATCGACGACATCGACGTAACGTGGGGACTCGATTCGCCGATGTGGAGCAACGAGAAAAAATTCCCCGGCTGTCGACAAGTCGCCGCGTACTTTATGTGGCTGGACTATTGCGATCAGTTGATTAAAGAGGCGCATCCGGAGGTTGGACACGTTTTGTCGAAGCGCTTGAGAAAATCGTTCCTCGAGAAGGTCATAACTCCCTCGCTGGCCGATCATCACGTTGTCCTGATAACGGCTCTGGTTACGGAGAGCCTCAAGAAATTGTCTTCTCCGCTTCTTTGCGCCGGTAAAATATTTACAAATAGACAAAAAAAAAGTCTACCGCAAAATCTTGATTAACCTTCGCTAGATCAAACGTACCCAAATTTTGTCACTTTTTTCCAAGTACGTAAAATTGAAAAATCGGATAATTTTCTTTAGTTTAATTTTTTAAATTGAATTCTTTTATCGTATAAGATAAAAAAATATGATCGTTCTCGGATCACCGTAGTTGTAATTCATCGGTGGTCACCGCAATCTTATTTGGTAGAATAATCGAGATTTCACCGTAGTCGGATAAGAATTAATGATCGAATATTTCAGAGATCAGTAACTGGCTAATTGGTGGTCGAAACGATTCGGAAATTCGAAGCGTCACCGGGACTTCGGTGCTGCACATACTTATAGAGAATTGTTACGCCGACAGTGACGACTTGACCCTCGAGACATTGAAATTGTTCGAAGAAATACTGGACAAGAGAAACGAGCATGTGCTGCATTGTTTGGTTCTAACGTATCTTACGTCACGCGGTTATTACGATAACAGCGCGGCCGATAGTGCGATAGGTTCGTGGAGCGACGAGGAGGACGAGAGAGAAAGGGAGAAGAAAGGCGCGCTCGATTTTTCGCAAGATCAGAGCCACAGCAGAACATTGGCGCCGAGTAACATTCATAGGATTATCAATTGGTGAGAGAGTGACCTTGAATTGATCGAGAAACAAAGGCGGATGAGTATTCTATGGGAATGTTTAATATTACAGCTTTCTGTCGCTGATGCCGCGTCAACTGCAGACGGACTCGGGAATCAACAATTACGAGAGATACATGGCCGACTGGGAGAAACAGTACGACAAAGTGAGATCAGACTGCGCTCTGTTGGCCTGGCCTTTGGAAGCCGTTACCGTCGACGATTCGGCGAGTTACGACTCCAGACCCGAGGCCGATCACTGCCCGGCACGATTCTACATGGGACCATTTCTCTCGATGCTCTTCGACAAAGTGGCGAACATTCCGAATCAAAGATACGAGATAAATCTACAATTGACCGTCGTTATCTCGAGGCTGGCGCTACTTCCGCATCCGTATCTGCACGAGTTCCTTCTGAATCCTCTCTTGCCGCTGGCTCCCGGCTTGAAGAGTCTCTTCACGTGCTTGCAAAGAGTCGTCAAGCAGTTGTCGAGCGAGGTAACGAAAGATCCGAATCACAAACAGATACTGAAGGACACGAGGAAGAAATTACTGGAGGATTGCTCACAAGAGACGTGAGTATAATCGAATTAATTTATCAATTGTACATACGCGTGATCGTTCAAACAACAATTGTCTTTTTTGTTCAGCACGAAGGAGAATATTCTCTACGAGAGCGTTGTGATCGTGGAGGAGTTTTGCAAAGAGCTCGCGGCGATAGCTTACGTGAAATACAATCATTCCATGTGATCTCCACGCTTCACGAAAGGAATGCGATCTTAGACCACGGGACTTAACGTGAAACAGATGCTAATCACGATCGTCGTTCGAGAACGTAGATATAACGCTTAGACGGACAAGTATTTTTTGCGACGAAGTTTGTATGATACATAAACTAATCCTGCAGCAACGACGGAATGATCAATATCATTTGCATCAAAAGAAAAACAAAAGAATCACAATGTCATTTGCATAACGTACCTCCTTTTGAATAAAACCTAGTATAGTTTAACGACGCTCGAGTATGATTTGCGAAACGTACCCGAGCGATTTTTATCCGTATTAATAATATGAGGATCGGTATGCGGGCCTACATCGGGAAACGGAGCGAGCAGTCGTAGCACTGGACGGCTTCGAAGCGGTCGAACGGCTCCGAACTTTGAACGATCGCGATGGAAGGAGAAGCAAGTAGAAATGAAAAAAAAATTCTCGTCGATCAAGTGCAGCGCGAGCTTCTCGGCGAAACGTTGAAAAAATCTCATATAGTCAAGATAAACAGTGAAAATTTGTCGACGAACGGAGAAATATGTTTCCCGTCTAACCTACTCGCCTGGAGAGGCTTGATCGGGGATAAAATCGATGATGATTGTACCAATATTTTGGAGCATTATTTGCGGAGGAAAAATCACGACAAGGGCAAGCTGTCCGAGAAAGATATCGAAAAAAAGGTACAAGTCAAATATGTTTTCACCTCTGCGTCATAACCTACAAACTTGCTAGTCGACAGTCTGATTATTGACGAATTGCTTCGCAAAATACGAAACGAAAGCAAATGTTCATTTTTTTTATATTTAAAATTTTTTTATTTTCGAATGATCTAATATTTAGATTCAAAAACTTTAATTATCGCGTTTTTTAATAATAATGCTGATTGTTTTCCAGGCTACAGAGTCGCTGGTCGATGCGAGCGAAACATGGCCCATAAAGATACAAAAATGCTCGTTACAAAAAGACAGAATCTGCATTTTTCTGAACAGAAAAAGCGTCGTTGCTCGCGCTATAAGAGAAGCATTGAGACACAACGCAGACTATGGAAGACGATGTTACAGTGACGAAAATATCGAAATTAAAATAAATGAGGATAAAGATTCGGATCTGACAACGGCGAGACTACGACTCGTCAAGGAAGTGACCGAACGACTGCTTCTACTTCGTGGATACAAGATTGCTGATAAAAATGCGGATCGACGATATTTGTGGACTTCGAAATCGGAAGGGCCCTTGGAAGAACGTTATCAGCGTTGCGTGTGCGGAGTAGTAAAAAATCAAGATTCCAATACAAAAGAAACTTCTTTCACATGGGCAACTTATGTTGAAAAGAAAATTGAGGAACTCGCCAGCTTGGTCGAGGCAAAATCTTCCGAGTCGCGCGAGAGACGCGATCTGCGCAATATCGCGGAAGCCATTGTGAAGTTCGAACTTCTCTCCGTCAAGCCGAGCCGACCAGTTTCAATTCAAACCAGTTCGAGTCCTGATAGGTCGATATCGAGTACGAAAGGTAATCGATTAGAAAAATTTTTCTTCCCGGAAACTAGCAGCGTTTTTTCATTTGCTTTTGTTTTTCAGGTGGCTCGTTCGTCTTATACAACACCGCTAGAATACTCGCTATTTTAGAGAGGTTTAAGGAAGAAGAGAGGCTCGGCAATTATCCGAATCTATTTGACATCAACGACGTTGATTTTGGTCTTCTAAATCAAGAGGTGAGAGTTTCCGGAATTTACAAAGAAAAAATATTTCGCGCTTTCCTTCGTCTGAAGCATATTATTTTGCCGCAGGAAGAATGGGAGCTCGTTTATAATTGTGTGCTCGGATATCCCGAACTGATCGAAAACTGTGTGCGCTGCGAAGCAGATTTGGAAGTTTCTCCGCAAATTATCTGTCTGTTTTTGTCTCAACTGTGCAAAAAGTTCAGCGTTTACTATCGACGAATACGCATATTAACGGTAATTTCTAGCACCTCGATTTTCCTGTCGGAACTCGTGAATCGATGTTTTTCTTTTGTTCTTTTTTCAGGAAGGACGCGACCATTTGATACCGACGATGATGGCGCGATTATATTTACTTCGAGCCTTGCAAGTTGTCGTCAATAATTCACTCGCGATATTGAATATCGTGCCCGTCGGCGAAATGTGACTTTCGTATTGTATAGTTTCGAGTTAATAAACTTCGCCTCAAAGTTTTCACGCAAATTTACTCGACGTTCATGCGAACGGCTAAAAAAAACAACAACGTACTCACCGCATCGACAACCAACCGCTTGTATCTCGCTGAATCGCGTAACTTCTCGTCGATTGATATCCCGAATTGTGAGCTGCGAATAACCAGGTCTTTCGTCCAATATTTATTCACTGATAATTCGAATCAACTGCGAAATTTGCGCGTTTGCGCCGCAAACTTTGCTACCGATCCGCACCATCGGACGCGTCGCGCGATACTGTTATGGCAGTCAACACACCCGCATAGGCTGTAACGGTTTTATTCCAGCTACTTCTTTGTCCGTGATTGGACAAATAACGTTCGCCATTTGTTTGAAAAAAAAAAGAAGATGGTGTCTAAATTTCGCGTATTGATGTCTTTAAACACTTTCGTTGCCTCACATAAAGATCGAATTACAGAATGCTAATTTGCCGGGTCAGAAAGCGCGATAAAACGTGCGCCCGACGACAGGTGTTTACCGACGCATTTTCCTTCATATTTGACAAATGTCGAAACAGGGCCGGCGGTAAGCCGTCACGCGAATTTCGATTCTAACGATCAACAAATTATAATAATTCGTTCGTTACCTAAGCTTACTTGCGTAAAAATCGATACTGATAAGTGATAAGTTACGCATTTATATAATATGACAGTTACAGCTGTGCCGGCAATAACATTAGCAGCCGGTAGAAATATCATGCGCGATAGTAGAGCACACGAACGCAATGCATCGTCGAATTGGATAAAGCGCTCGACGTTTCTGGACGCGATAATAAACGACAGATGGAGAAGTTGCTAACGAAAAGGAAATGTTGAGTCTCGGGGGTTTTGAAAGCGAGCAGCAGCAGGACGCGCATCGAGGGAGAGCGCCGAAGCGACGTGAGCTCGTAGCGAGGGAGAAAGAGAAGTCCGATCGGGAGAGACGGCGGTGAAGCCAGCTGTTTGTTTTGTTTTCGGGCATGCGATTCACGTGACACCGGCGGTTGCTGGTGGCGGCGCGCGCGGTAGCTCTGACTCGATCCATCCGATTGGCCCGGCTAGTGCACTCGCGCACAGTCTGTCCAATCGCGTATCGCGTAACATAAGACGCCTGGTGTTTCTGCGGTGCAGAAACGTTTGACATCGATAAATGCGTGAGAGTGCTCGCGAAGTGCGGAGGTGCAAGGCTGTCCGCTCGTTCGTCGGCTCGTCGTCGTCGTCGTCGGCTCGTCGGCTCGTCGGCTCGTCGGTCGGTCGGTTGAATTACACGTTCTTATTCCACGGTGCCTCGTGCGTAAATAGTGCTCGTGCCAAAAAAAAAATATATATACATATATATATATGTACATATATATATATATATAAATAACGGAGTGCCTCTCTCTTCTTTCAAACGTTTCTTTTTTCTTTTTTTTTATTACTATTATTATCTTCTATCACTGCTTTACAGCACTCCAGTAGTACACTCACGTACTAATCCGACCTCCATAAAATAATCTGATGTTCGCGGCACACAACAAAGCGCTTCTTTCGTGTTCAAAAAAGCGAAATAAAAACACCGAACGAACGAGTTCATGTACATAACCGAAGCAAATAATGGGTTGGTCGATTGATTAATTAGTCGCAAATCTCGAATTTCTATAGCGGTGAAAAAACAAAACAACATTAATCTGCATACACGCCGTCGAAATATAAACCGCATCTTCCTATCTCGGTAAACGCCACTCGTATATGACACACTCCGCTCGTTCGCTCGCGATTCTCCTAGGTAGCAACAACGCACGTACGGACGCGCGCACTTCGGCCACACGCTCGGCCACACAGTACATACAGTACGTTTCGAATGTATACGCGCGGGAGCGCGATACCTCTTCGGTGAATCAGTCGTGTACGTCGAGACCCGCGCGTAACAACAAAACCTCCGTACAGTCTACAACACATCGGTCATTTCGGCCGCGCGCGGATGTATTATATTTCTCGATTCTCCAGTGTAACGAAAAACACAAGTAATACTAAAATCTCGCACAGCGTAAATCCTTGACTCGTGGAATTGCGAATTCTCTCGCGTGTGAGCAAACGTGAAAGCCAAGTTTGACCGACGGGATTTCGGCGTTACGTCGTTGCGTGGGCGTGCACTCGAATCTTTTATTTACAAAATCAAATCAAGTCAGCGAAAGAACGCCGGAACAAAGTTTTTGATTAACGAAGATTCCACACATCGCTAATCAAACACGCGGCTCCGTTTCGACCGATAGGAAGGAAAAACAAATTCATTTCGCAAACAATTACCGCAATTCGAGATTCGTGTTATCCGCGACGCGGACTCGTTTCCAAGTAGAAACGGACGGAGCAAACGTCATCCTCGTGACTTCGTGACTGTGCACCGAGCTGTGTGTGTATGCGTGTCTATGCACACAAGCTCGGAGTGGTTGCTTCGACGAAGGAATCATTGACCCCGAAGCGAGCTCTCGGGCTACCGAACAACAATGGCAGGATTATAGTAGGAGAGCGTCGGACGAGGATATACATTCTAGTTGTAGTCGTAGTAGTAGCAGGCCGCGGCGCATCGCGAGGCAAATGGCTCGTGCCGTTTGTGTGACGTAAACGAAGACGAGGAATAAACACGCGGCGAGAAGCGGTCGGTTCCGAGAGTTTGACGTTTCGTATCGATAGGCCCGACCGGGTGGGGTGCACGCGCTCGCGTACGCACGGCAACCCAATTCCGAGCGCAACACGCGCGAAATATCCGGGAAAGCAAAACAAGCGAACGTAAACAGCGCGCCGAAAAGAATCACTCCGCGCGACTTTGTCCCCCGATGCATCGGGCGACGGCGAAATATCGGGCGTAACTTTCGCGCTACCTCGAGCGAAGAGGAAAAACGGCGGGAGAGTCGAGAAAAATAAAAATCAACGGAGTGTCGGTAGGGCGGAATAGAAGTATCGGTTCTTATTTTTCTTTTTTCGTTCTTTGTGTCACGTCGTCTCGCCCTCGTAAAATTGTGCTCGACACGACTGACGCGTGTGCCCCAGATGCTCGTTCGTTCGGTGTTTAACAGCGTAACGCGCGCAGAAACGTTCGTTCGTGCTTCACGAAGCTTCGGCGGGGAGTATAGCATTTGTTTATCTCGCAAACCCACAGAATACAACTGCAACGCGTCACGTGACTCGTGATCAGTGAGGTGAAACACGAAGTAAAAAGGATTCTGAGGTCCAAACGAGTGAGGCAAATGAAACCGAGCAACGTCGGGTAAGAAAAATCGGCGGACAACGCGGAAAAGCGTTGGAGGAAAAAGAAAGGAGGAAAGACTGAGTAACGAACAAGTGACGAGGAGGGGCGTACGCGAGGGAATAAACGACGAAGCGCGGTGTGGAACAAAGAAGGTTCGGTCGGGAGTCGAACGAAAGAGAAGATTTTATAACGAATAGAGAGCGGAAAGGCCGCGTGCGGCTCTCCTCGAGGTTGGTCACAAAGTAGAGGGAGAGATAGAAGCCACCGACGGAAAGGCGAGGAGTCAGCGAGACGGACCTTGGTGACCGTGCAATCGTCGAGCTACGCTGTCTGTCTTGCCCGCGCCAAAGCTCTAGAGTCAGGCGCGGACAGTGGAGAGTCCGAGCGCAGGCAAAGCCAGTACGAGCGAGCTAACCCAAACTAGCCAAGCTGACTGTACGCGAGGCGAGTAGAGCGCGCGCCGCGTTAACGGTTCGTTGCCTCGTTACGAGAGCGCCACGTAAACCCGCGACGTCGCGCGTACATCGGTGCCGAGCTGCGGCGAGTTTACAAATTCATCGGGAAAGAAGAAAGAGTAGGCGGTAGAGTGGAAGAGGCTCGCTGCGCGCGGTCTCCTTCTACTCGTGTGAAAAGTGCGTGCTACCGTTGTCGAGCTAGCCCGGTAGTGGGAAACTCGCTGGGGGTAAAATCGTTTTTATTTGTGGCTTAAAAGAGTTTGCCGAATATATATATATACACACATATATATATATACATACATATAATTAAACGAGGAAATATCGCCGAATCGTGGAAATATGAGCATTGCTGCCCTACTGCAGGCTGCCGAGTACATTGAACGAAGGGAACGAGGTAAGTCGTTTCGTTGCTCTTAATACTTTTTTTTTATCGACTTGCGAGCCTTTTTCATGATGCCCCATGCAAGTACTGAATAACCAATGTACACCGAGACCCCGAGTGCGTATTCCACTCGGAGACTCGCGAGCAACTATATACTATATATATATATAATACGCGTTAACACGACTCCGGTCGCTACCGTTCACAGTCCACCTTGTGTCCTCCACTCGCGCTCTCCACCAAACTGCCGTTCCTCTCTACCGAGACGTTCGTGTCTTATCCAGTACACGGCTCGCGATTGTTGTTTTTCGTTTCGTTCGCTCCCGTCCGATGACGCGTGATCGCCTTTCGTTCAGCGTCGAAACGAACGACGGACTCTTGGATCGGTTTCTCGCCCCGGTTATCTCATCTCTCACGTTGCCAGATGCAAGTTAGAAGCAACGGCAGCGCTACGCCACGGCAGAGCGCTCTCGCTTGCGTAAACAGTGCGACGTGCGATATGAGAAGCATGGAAGCGGCGTTGCCTCGGCTCTCTCGCTCGGCTTGCATTCTCCGTATAGCTCGCTCTTGCCCGCTCTACCTTCGCTTCTCTCCGCCGGACCCATAACGACCGTCACTCCTCGTTTCTCCTATTCGTAGCTGTCATCCGTCCGACCGTACTCCGCGCGCACTACCGAATTTATTTCCTACTGCTCCAGTAATGTCGTGCGCGATACCTCATATCTTTTTCGTCCCCTTTTAAACACGCGAAATAACTTTCGACGTCGAGGATCTCGCGTTTAGAATGGACAAAAAATAAATTTGACGCATAGGAAAAAGCAGACTTACTTCGATCAACTTTGTGATTTATGAGACTTGTATGCAGTTTTATTCTTTTTTGCGTAGCATGATCCATAAAATCGGGTGGTAGAACCGATTTTTATAAAATCTTGATAACGATATGTTGAATTGAAAAAAAAAATATGATAAATTTTTTATGTTGTCGATTACGGACTAGCGAGGGGAGGAAATACATCACGCAGCATTTAAACGACTCGTTCGAACGGAACAAGTGAGGCTTGTTTCGTACATTCGTCGGATTTTCGTCTCGATAGGAATAATTAATTGACGATCGCAAATTATATCAATAATTATTAATTTTATAGTTTTCTTGATTTGCGTTTTTTTATTTAGCGAGTGCATTCAACGCGGAGCTTTGACGGTTCATTCGAATCGTTTCTGACGAACGATTCGTCCGCGCGTCTTTGTTTCGTCTTTTAATTTTTCGTTTCGAGATCCAAGCGAATAAATGAACGCGACTGTTGCCTCGGCGAGTGCGTACTGTGCGAGGCTCGCAGCGAGGGCTCGGTACGGTGTTTGCGTTGCTGCACACAACGCTGCACCGATGTAGCTGGACACTCGTCTCCGCTTCGAACGAACGATGATCTCATTTTATCACTCCACTTACCGCAACGCGAGTCTCTCTCGTGTAACTCGGTACAGTGTATATAGCGAGGTTATGCCTTCGTGCAGAGTACACGCCAGTATAGCGAGCATATGCGTCCGATTACGCGTGTAGTGTAATATGGTATATTAAGCTGCAGTCCTGCTAGCTGCACGCGGCGGCACAGCAACAGCGGCTACAGGCGCGTGACTAGCGAGATAGGGACATCGACATCTCGTGTCCGGCGTTCTGTTTTTTTTCCCCCTTTGTTCCTCTCACCGCGTCGCTATCGCCCATTTCACTCGCGGAGCTATCGCGTGTTATTGTTTTTCACGTTTGGGCTTCTTCGATATGCGAATCTCGCGAGTATTTACTTCTCGAGAAGGAATTTTCGACGGCGTGCTCGATAAGGATAGGGAGGAAAAAAATAATGCGCACATTGCTGCTTGTTTCTTTTTTTTTATTGTCTCACACGCACTCTCGGCGTATTGTCTGACCGCAAAGCGTCCTCCTCCTAGTCAAACTACGAAGACGATGACGTTGGTCACGTAACGCTCCGCTCGAGCGTCTTTGATTCCACCTTGTATTCTCTCGCTAGTTCTTATATCTTTTCTTTTTTTTTTTTCTCTCTCCCGTAACCCTCGCTCTTTACGGCCGCGCGAGAGAACCAAGTCGGCACGGAGAGGCCCCGAGACTCGGCTCGCCGTAACATCTGGAAATGCTCTTCGACGCTTCGCGCACACACTGGAGACGTAAAACGTTTCAAGTTGTAATCCTTTTATTATTTATTTTTTCATCCTGTCTCGCTCTCGCGCGGGCTCCGACGGATTTCTCTTGAAGTCACCGATTCGAAGCTCCGCGCAGTCCCGACGACGAGAGACGAGCGTTGTTTGCGTTGATTCGTAACACGAGACTCGTGCCAACTGATCGATTGCATTTAAAAAAATGAAAAAAAAAGTGAGACTCCTTAAAATTGAACATTTTCCTTTGATTTTTCATTGTTTTCTTCCCCTTACAACTTGGAAACTTGTCAGAAATAAAAAAAATCTCGCAACTGCAAAATTGTGTTAAATAAATTTCATAAACAATAAAAGCGTGAGATAACAAATAATTATTCGCACATCACGGTCGAATGATTTCCACGCTTAATGAAGAATGAATCTCTCGTCTATGATATGCGAATAATTATTCATTGTATAGCGCTTTTCCGTTAATAATATTTGTTCATCACAATTTTACAGCTGTGAGTTTTTTTTATTGTTCCAACATTATTTCTCTTCCTCCAAAATGTCTAAAAACTGTATGAGGCGTATTCAACGGTAAACGGTTAAGAGCTCCTGGTCTTTTTCAAATCAGATAAAACATTTCATTATTAAAATCGTTTATTCTCTCGCAAATGTTTGACCCCGCTTATTTGTTTCAGAAGCTGAACATGGCTACGCTTCGACAATGCCGATACCCGACGATCTGCGGGCGGTCACCAAAAGGCCAAAGACGAAAAAATCTCAGGGCAGCAGGTTGGTAAAATAACGAAGCCTCACCATTACAATTATTTCATGTTGCTTTTCGTTAGACCCTTCGTCATTCCCGCCGAGCATGAATCTTTCTCGAACGATCATAATGACAACGTCCCTTGACCCTTCCACAAACGAAACAGCGTTGCTCCCCCTCGCGCCCATGCATGTATAAGTATATCTGTATATATATCTGTATATATACATGCTTTCTCGTTTCTCTCGAGCGTCTCACTGCCGCGGTCCCGCATTGACGAGCCGGAGACCCTCCTACCCAGCATTGAATATTCCTCCTCGTCCTTCGCTTATACTTTCGTCTCGTCGTTCTCTCGAGTCATGCAAGCCTCACGTGCGCACCATATCTCTCTCTCTCTCCCGAGTAACTCGAAATACACCGTCGCGCGTTCGCGACTACAACAAACATCGAAACACCGTTCAGTCAACGCAATTATTTGTGCCACAATTTTTCTTCCATATTGACAAACAACATCGAGCATTTTTTTTCTCGAACTACGCGCGGTCGCGCATGATCTATTTTTATTTGCGTTCACGTAATCCTCCCCTCTACATTTCGCTCGCGATTGTCGTTCTGGACTTTCCTCTCCGCGCTCGGCTACTTCGGTGACTGTCCGCTGACCTTGAATTATATGTTTTTTTTTTTCGAAACCACCGATCGAGTTTCGAGCGACGATTCACCGATATTTCGCGCACAACGAAGAATTCTTGGGAAAATACGAGACAGAAATAAACTATCAAATTCATTATTCGTTTTTGTCGCATCGAAAGCGCGCTCGAAAGTTACCGTAAAGCTTCGGCTGACGCGTTTCCCTCGTGAGTTTCGGACCAGAGAATTGTGACACGTTTGCAGTCACGTGCTTTCCACGGAATAACGTATAGCCTCGTATTTATACACCGCCCCCAGTCTGTACAGACCCTGCATATGTGTGTGTGTACACCCATAGTAGAAATCGTTGTACCGCCGTGGACAATGCGGTATGGCGGTCCGTTACTTTCGCAACCGCATCGACGAACGAGTCTCTCTTTCTTGCCCGTGTAAAAGGTGTATATCGCGAGTCTCGGCTTTCGAAAAAAAAAACTTATATATATATCGCATAGATTTAAATGGCGAAGTTATACAGTGCGTAACAGCCGTCGATTCGGTGTTTTGATGCTTTAACATCGGGAAAGCGAGCTTCGTCATTTTGTTATCACGTCATCGATTTGGATGAAATTTAAACCCAAACACCGTTAGAGGTCACCTAACTTGTTTGCGAAGTTTGCGAAGTTTGCGCTTGATTGCCTAAAATTTGCGAGTACAGCGGCGCTCGTAAACGGTTTTGTTGATGACTTTGTAGAATAAAAATGCTCGTAACTTTCGGATCTCTCTATCGACTCTGGCCGAATTCGATACGAAACAACCTTGGGCTCAATTCGACTTGTGTACCAAGTTTCAGCGGGGATCCAGCTAACGTTAAGATCCTTTTTGGTACACACTGAGTATTTTTTGCAAATGGGATTTTTCGATGTTTTGGAAGATTCTGAACACGTTGACATGAAAGCCTCGAAACAAAATTTTTTCAAACCAACAAAGCTTCCTCCCCGAGGATACAGAAACCGAAATTGCGAGCGGCTAGTCGGATATGACGATTTTTCTTCACCGTCTCTTCTCTCTCGTTCCAAAGCTAGGAGCTCGCGTTTAGGAGCCGCGGCAACGTTAAAGAGGCCCAAAATTCTACGGTTCTCGATAAATCGTGAGATGCATCTGTGCAGTACCTTTTACGATGGTTACCGTGTTTTTCGCTCGCCTATTGCCGTGTAGCTTCTCGTCTTTATCGACGCAACTACCGCTGTAGTTACACGAGAGGGTTTCGATTATTACGCGCAAAGCCGAGAGCACGGAGTGATGCCCTTTTATCCCTTCGTCCCGTTCTTCGTCGCTCGCGCGTCGTTTCTCCTCGTGCCTTTGCATGTGCCCTACTCTTTGTACAACACACATACCTCGCCTCGGCCTCTCAACGAGAGGTATTTTTTATTGTATGCTCCTCTTTTCACTCTACCGACGAGAAGCGCGCTTGGAACTAAAACAATTACCGATTGTTCTTTTCTTTCTTCTGTTGCAGGACTACTCATAACGAGCTGGAGAAAAATAGGTGAGTCCCAACTTTTCATTTTTCACTTCGAGGCCTTCAAAGCTTTGCACGAAAACGGTCATTCGAAAGGCATATGACGGGTCACGCGTGCTCTACGTGAGCGCTGCCCAACCGACACGATTGCATCGCTCGACTTGTTCTCGGCTCCTGTTTTTTTTTCTGTCACGAGTTAACCGTGCAGTTGTCTCAGACTCGTCTCGATGTCGCGTGCGATCGATGCGAGTGGAAAAAAAATTGAGCTGCGAACACGTACGCGAGGTTGCTGAATAACGAAACGACGGAACGAAAAAAAAATGAGTCAAACGAGACTCGTAACTTAGCTGGCATATTTCTTTATCGGCGCAGAAAGGTCTGATAAATCGAGGCGCGCGCTCCCCGTCGATTCGTCTCCTCGATTGAAACGCGCATGTGTTTTTATTTTTCTATCGTATCGCCGATTTCTTCGTCGTTGGATGTACTCACAGAATTTAAACCGAACACCCGTTGGGTGGTTGAACACGCTGAGGCTAGAGACAGTACGTAGAGGCGGTAGCGGGTCGTTACATAACGCGGATGCAACCTCGATGCAACGAGCACGCCGACGGGCAGGCTGCACACGATTCTCGGCGTACCTATTCGACGTAGCGTTTGCAACGCGTAGCACGGATCGCTCCTATAGTAGCCGCGTCTATTTCTGGGTGGCCAAAGTACTTGCTTCTCCCTGGCTCGGTTGCGCGCAAACACACACACACGAGCGGGCTTCTCTTTATACCGAAGGAGCGGCCACGCCGCAGTAAAAGAGCGGCACAAGCAGAAGCGGCGAGAGCGCAGCGAGCCCGAAGCGTTTCTCGCGGCTCTTTCCCACATTCCCAAGAGTCCGCGGCGCCCGAAGCTCGGCGAAATAATCAGCCGCGTAAAACCAGAAGGGCAACGGAAGAGGAGTGCACCATTTCTCTTCCGATTGTTCTTTTTGCCTTTACTTTGTTCACATTTCGGCCAATTCGTTCTTTCTCGTGTGGGCCGCGAAAATGCGTAGCTCTTTCTCTGCGAACCCAATCTCTCTTTTTGGCTAATGTTTCGGAGAAGACCCGGAATATTTCGTATCCCGAAAAACCGCCGTTTTATCGCAACGCGCTCTCTGTCTCTCGCGGCGCGGTTTCGCGTATAACGCGAGATGGAAGTGAGCGAGGAAAAAGAATAAAAATTGACAATGGACGAGGAAACTCGCTCCGGTGCGGCACGATAGCGTTGCACCAACGGCTGCGGCGTTATCTCCTTTATTGCCCGCGATAATTCCGACAACCGCGCTCTTGCCCGCGCGCCGGCCGGGGGGTTCAAGTCCAAGGTCGCGCGATAATCGATTATCGAAGATCCAAGGATATTCGCGGAGCTATGAAAAAGTGATTTAATTCTATTCTCGTAATCGCTTGGTATTTATCCCTTTTCTTTTTACCGTATTTCAACAAAACGATTCGGTTTGATTTAAAAAATTAAAACTTTCAAATTTTCCAATTGAAATTCGCAATAATCACGCAGGAGGCTAATTTTTTTCAATCAAAAAAGGCATTAATGTCACTGCGTGCTACGTGTTTCGTCGGGATTCGCGAGAGAACAATTCTGGAAGGTACTTATTAAGCTATTCTCGGTTTGCCGGTGAGCGAAGCAGGGAAAAAGGGTTCTCTCGATTGTGTCGCGCTCCGTTGAGCCATCAACTTCGACCCTCCCAACTTCCACTTGTCGGCGACATGAAATATTCACTCGGCGTCGCTTCGCGGATTTTGCACTCTGGATACGGAAGTTCCACTTTCGTGCAACTTCCCGATCGTTTTTCATTCGCAAAACAGTTTCTCCGACTGCGCTCTTCGACGCCCTCGATGCGTTCGGTACGGTCGAGCCGAAACGTTGCATTGCCGCATCTCTGTTGGGACGACGTCGTTGCCCTCGCGGAAACGACTTCCTCGATTACTTATCGTGTCCATCTCACAAATTGGAGTTACTTCTCGAACGCTAATTAGCCGTGACGAGTCCGGTTCTCTGGTGGGGGATCGTTCGATCGAACTGCGAATTTCTACCATCGACAGAACGATGCATCGCGCGCGATGCTTACAAACATTGCGCGACGATTAATACGAGAAAATGCCTCGCGAACGAAATACGCAGAGCCGGACGTATTCGCGGCCATGGCGAAGAGTCGTCGGCAAGCGGGACGGGGAAACGACAGCAGCTCGATCCCGAGATAACGCGCGCGCCACGAATGGCGATAATAGCTGGAATTTTAATTAATTGCCCGTATAACAACTCGGACCGACGTCGTTATATTACGCACCTCAACGGTAACCCGTCGCTATGTGTGTGTGTGTGTTGCGCGACGGAGCGTCGAGAATGGCGAACGAATTTGCATTCGTTTCCGTCCTGTTTTCGAGTTGGCCGATGGGAAAAAAAAAACTATTTTTTAACGTAACCTTCCGTAACTAATGTTCCGACGATTAACCTTTTTTTCTTTTTTTTTTTTAATTTTCCATTCGATAGACGAGGCGAGAAGGAGTTTTTTCAATGATTTATTAAATTTTTTACCAAAAAGTTGATGGCGATCGGAGCAGTGCGGGAGAGGCGAGCCTCTCGACAGAGGCGCGGACCGGAGTGCAGCCTCGCACGCGCTTTTATGCGACGATCCGTAATAGCGTGATTGGGTTGCAAGGTCACGCGGAGCCTCTCTCGCCGCCTCGCCTCGTCTCGATCGCTCCGCGCCGCGGAGCACGGCTCTCCTATCGAGCGCACATACGCCCGTTGTACGTGTACGCGCCGGTACACGTTGACATTTTTAAGCTACCACGCATACATCGAAAGCGTTCGGGAACGCTCGACGCCGAGCTCCAGCGAAGCTCGGCTTCGAAACCGCGTCGAATATACACATTGCGTATATAACTCGGCATTCACACACTCCGTCCCCCACTCCCTTTTGCCGTGTATGCGCGATTTCATTTCCGGCGAGTTTCGAGATTCGAGCTCTCGATATCTGTTTCGCATTGTCGAGTGAAGCAAAAAAAATACCCGCCCGTTCTCCCGGCGCGAGCGAAACGTTCGACAAAACTTTAACTCCATTATTATTTCATTTCGACGAGACGCGAGGCGAGTTGATGCATTTTTACAAAAATATTTACATTCTCCGAGCGAACGGATTTCTCTTTCCGCTTCGCTCACTTCGCGGCCTCTCCTCGACGAGAGTACGTACTTCATTTTTTTCTTGTCGCCGAATCGTGGACGCGTCTTCGGAAATTTTGGAGGCGAAGCGACAGAAAAAAATGCGGGTTTTCTCGATTTTTCCAGGGAAAATCGCTTCGCCAATATTGTACAGTATTCTCCGAGGGTAGAAAGCGAAGGTTTGGGGCAAGAAGCGGTAGATAGAGAGAAGCGCATTCGCACCGTGGCATCTCGCATTGCGCGACGCCGAGAAAGGGGTTATCGGAATCCGAGCGTGGAATCGATTACGCCGTGAGATCACTCGGAAGTGAGACGAGAAGGAAAGCGATCGAGGAACGCAGAAGTATGGGAAGGAGGAGAGAACAACCCTCGGCGTCTAGTTCGAGCTATCGAGCGAAACGGAACGTCGGAAGAACGGGAACGGATGCAGCGAGCAACGGGTACCGCGACTGCCTATTACCGAGGGCTTTCGAAAGAAGCCCTCGTGTCCGAGGCGAGCGAGCAAGCCGCGGAGACACGAATCGATAATCGGAGGCAGGCACGCCCCCCTGCATCACGAGCTTCGGTTATCTCTCATTTTTCTGCTTTCTGTATTCTTTATGTTTTTTTCTCTTTTTTTTCCTCTCTTAAACCGGTACGTGCCTAAGTCGGTTGCGCTCGTAGCTCGTAGCGCGTACGACGTTTGATGGATGGCGAAGCAATAGTTTAAATCGCGCTCGATATCGAAAAGCTATTTTAAAAGTTTAAAAATTCTTGCTGAAAGAAGAACAAAGTTTAGAGCGGTACATGTACCGAGTACACTCACTCGGGCTTATATATACGTATACAAATATATATATATATATATATGTATTTATTTATGGTAGAAGGAGAGTTAACTTCGCCTCGAGTCACGATCGCCGATTGACCTTATGATCCTCTCGTATGCATGCGACAAACTCTGCTCGGTTTGCAGTCGCGAGCGAACCGAGCGGACTCGAGCTGCTTGGAGGTCAACGGCGACGAAGTCGTTGCTCCCCCTTTCCGTACGTATGTATATCGACGACGACGAACGAACACAAGAAGATACACGCGAAGGAGCATTACAATTCGTACAATCGCTGCCACGATATATTATATTTTCGGTGTCGTGTCTCTGCGTGCTCCGTTTGTGTGCGCAAAGAGCGCGGCGACCCACTTTTTCCGTACGTCTTCGAATCGCTCAATTATTTATCCGCTATGTTCCATGCGAGAAGCTCACGTCACCGGCGTGTCATTAATCGATATCGCTGTGCAAACATGCAGCGTATGAAAAAAAAAAAATACGTGCTCGAAGCTCCGAAAAAAAAGCCTGGTTTGATGATATATCAATGTTGCGAAAACATAAATTTTTCTTTGTCAATCTGATAGAGTTATGAGCTCTCTCCGAAATATTTTCGAGACACCGGTGCCGAAAAGATATTTTTTTTACACGCTCGCCGCGATTTTACGTATCGAATATTATTCCGTCGGCAATCTTGGATGGAAAAAAATTTTTTTTTACGCGAAGCGATTAATCCAAATCTTATACGATTAATGGAAGCAGTTCCACTTTTTTAATTCAGCTTTTTTGTCCCTTTTTTTTTATTATTAATATTTGAATTCGAGTATTTGAATGGAAGTTAAACAAAGTTATCTCTGCAAATTTTTTTGTGGGTAAATAAAAGTAAATCGGACACGTCTTTCCATGAATGTAATTTTTTTGGCACGTTGAACACGAATCCGACGTCAATCTTTTTTCAGTGGCAAGCGCGAATTCGGTAATCGACAGAATAAAAATTCGTTTGAGCCTCGCCGGAACTGAACCCTCCCCCGAGTACTCGAATATTTCTCTTCCGCGTAATTGGCGACGGTGATGTCAAAGGGAAAATTAAAGAATCCGAGTGACGAATTCGAGAAAAAAATACTGGGGCTTCAGAAAGATGACCAGGAAAAAAAGAAGAAATACCGTAGCCGAGAAAGAGATCCGCGAGTTCGCGTGAACGAAAATTGAGCCGCGGGCCAGAGCCGCAGGGAGCGCCCGGACGATTCCCCGGCCCATTTGAAATGCATTGAATTTTTAAGCGTCCGCCTTTGTGAGTCGCGGCCGAACGTCCTCGGTCCTCCGTGCTGCGCCGCCGCTGTTGCTCCCGCCTTCATGGTTGTGGTGGTTGATGCTTCTACCGATAAGCCCCTCGGTCACTCCCCGAGGATGACCCGAGAGCTTCAAGCTCGAGACAACGCTTTTCTACCTGGTCAGATGAAAATTAAAACGTCCCGTCCAGTCTCGAACGAGGCACGCGCAGTGAAGCTTCATACTTGCGCCTCAACCGTTCCCACTTGAAAAGCTTCGAGGAGAAAAAAGAAAACCTCGGCACATTGTCATCACCGCGTTGCCATCGAAACTTTACCTTCTCCCGCGGTTAATATTTTAATACTTCAACTTTTCGTCCCATTCGCCGTTTACCCCGGCCCTGCGCGCTCAGCTCTCGTTTTCGGAGACTATCGCAACGTACAGGAGCGACGTACAGAGACGAGCGGGCGTCGTAGCCGAGGGATGCTTGCACCGTGTGCGATGCCCGAATCGTCCTTGACCTTGGCGAGCTCAGCTGCACCAACCTCCGCGCTCCGTTGCCTCGTGTATTTCTCCAAGGATGCTGTGCTGCACTGCAACTCGCTCTCCCTCGCTTCGCTCTCAACTTCCCGGCGCTTGCGTTCGCTCCGTTCCTGTTCGCGGCTCTCTTACCCGTTGGCAACCCTCTCGTTTCTGCATTCTCCTTCGCCCGTTCTCTCCACCTCTCGGTCCCTTCCACACACACCCTTCGTGTTATCGCTTGTGTTTTCACAGAAACTCTCGTAAATTTCCCATCGCCCTCGTCGTGTCTCGTGAAAGTGCGCATACGATTTTTTTTTCTTGCACTAATTGAAATACTTTCGACTGAAGGAGGAAGGAATTTAACAAAGTTGTTATTGGCGAAAAGAATAATTAATTGTTGCTCCATACTTTTTTAATAAACATGTTTTTTTTATCATTCGCGTATGGGATTTTGGGAAAGATTTTGGGAACGTAATGCATAACTCGCGTCTCTTTGACCCAGCGGGAAGTCGGGAGTTTGAGAGGGAAGAGAGAGGGATGCGCTCCCGGGGATTCGCGAGTCGGATCCTTCGTGCCGGTGCGAGACCGGATTCGATTCGTGACCTCTCGAAGAATCAAATTGCCGGTTGCGAGTGGCTTTTCCTCGCGGTGCCTCGTGCTGTCTTCGAGATTGAGCGACCGGTCGAGCCTCGAGGATCTCTGTGTTTCGCGACCTCGAAATTTTATTCACGAGATACGAAATATCGCCGCTGGAATATCGTACCGCGGAAAAGAAATATTTAGGTTGCAGTAACGACGAGGTAGACTGCAAGTTGTAGTTACGTGCGTTTCGCGTAACTCGTGCGCTCGTATGGATATTAACGTGTAAGTACGGGGGTTTCGTTGGCCACAACGAGCGGTGAGTCCGCAACGCACGGCCAGATCAATACTCGCACCTACAACCGGGCATCCACGTGCCGTTCGCGCTTTCACTACGTGGCTACTACCATGACCCGGACTTCCATCGTGCTCGAGTATCAAAGTCGGATACGCGTTGGCGTGTGATAACGTCTGTTTGAACATCCCCGCCCTCCCCCTACGAAGAAAACCACCGCCACGGGCGTCGAAGTTTCGACGTCGCTCGTAGATTACTCGGGCATCGCATACGACGACTTTTTCGAGCATAAGCCTTTGGAACGAGTCCAGCCAATTGAGTGGCTCCTCGCTCTCAACTGCGGGCTGATTTTGGCCGAGATCTGCAACCTGTAGATTATTTATCACGAGAGCTGGATGGATATCCAAGCATCCGCGAAACGAGCTGAAATATATCGCTGTTTTTCTCGTGTCTTTTTTCTCGAATTTTGAAAGAAAAAACCATGATACAGCGCGGGAACAGTCAAGAATAAGCTGAAGATCGATTGATGCCTTTGATCTTGCGAGAAAATAATTATTTCTACTTTGAACATTGTGCAACGATGACGATAAGAATGGATCGAATGGATCGGTGCGGCGTGTACGCGAGCCTCATCGCACCGTGGATGTGCGCATGTTTCGCTCGAATATGTGCGTGATACGTACGTCTTACCCTGGCTATCGTGCCGCACGGTGTTTCGTATAGCGCCGCGGCGCCGCGATTCCGTCAAGCTGACGAGAACGCGCGGGCGCGCGGTCGCGGCGGTGAGGTAAGGCTATCGAGTCGACGGGCAAGAGGGAAACACGAGACTACTCCAGCGCACGAAGACTTCGCGGAGATTTATATCCGCGTTTCTATTCGCGATCTCCGCCTTCTCCGTGTCTGCGTATCTCTATTTACTATCCGCCCTCTCGCGACGAATGCAACTGTGGCCTCTGTATACACACATAAATCCGCCGTATCGCCTATCGTTGCCCTCGCAAGATTCGAAGCCTCGTTTTCTTTTTTGCTCCCCGCATGCGTGTTTCTATAGACGCGCTTCGCGCAGCGTTATCTCTCAATTTTCGCTCGAATGCTCGCGATCTTTGTAAATTGTTTCTTTGGCTCGTCGATGAAGCATCGTCGATTTTATTGGCTTGCAGGAATCTCGATGATAATGAAAAGTTTCGAGTTTGTATGGGCGAATCGGGGCCGAGTACGGGGATAGGAGAAGTATGTTAGTGCGCGAATAACGAGAACTTGCTCGGCGTATCCTTGCGGGCAGTACGTACGAGAGTAGCCGAGCCTGAAACGACGAGGCGACTCGAGGTACACACAGCGAGGCTGCAGCAGCGGCATTAGGGACGATGGACCCTTCGAGAGGGAGTCTCCTCTCGCTTCCCATGCGCGTGTTCTCGGTTATGCTCCCCTCCCCCCTCGCCCTCCCTCGTTCCGTGCATTGCCAGTTCAAAGCTCGTTCACCTTGAGCTCTCGAGGACAGTGGAGCTCATTCACCGAGTTCGCGACTCCCGTTTCGCCAAACTACGCTTCTCTTGTTCGGCTCGGAAGGACTTTCACGGACAAATTTCGAGCTTCTATCGGTAGAGTGAGTTGTTGAAGAACGAGGCATCGAGCCTCGGTTCGACTTACTATCGCAATACCGATTATCGATTCGGGGCAAACTCAAAACGAACACTAAACCGCTATCGCGTCGGGTGTACGGAAAAATCGGTATTTCCGTCCGTACTGCAAAATCCGATTTCTTGCGAATCGAAGCTCGGATACGAAAGTTCTTTTCGAGACTTCTCGCAAAAAAATCCGCGGCTCTTATTACCCGAGGTTATGGTGATGTAATCTACGGTCTCGCGACGCCGAAGGTTGAACAACAAAAATAATGTATTTGTTTCGAAGAGTTTAATGAGCAGGTTGCGGAAACCTTGTTGAAAACTCGCTACCGCCGGAGTCCAAACAACCGCATGTTTCTGTGTCACCGGAGTAAGCGATATCGTTAATTCCCACAATGGAAAAAAAATAGATAACAGAAAAAAGAACAGGAGTAAAACCGAGTAGCGGAGAGTAACAGTAAGATAGAGCGAGCGGGCGAGCGAGAGGAAACGCGCGAGAAATCAGAGATGAAGAAAAATGGTAATTAAAACGAGAGCGTTGCAGAGGAGGCGACGCGGACCTCGCTTCGGGTATCGTCTTCCAGCCGGTCTGTAAACGATACTCTCCGCTTCTCTCGTCCACTCTTTATTTCATCGTTCCTTCTTTATATCTTCGTTGCCCTCGCCGTGCTCCTTCGTCTGTCCTCCTTCGTCGTCCGAGCTCGGCGCTCGGTTCGTGCGGTCGCATTGCAACTCGGTACACTCCTCTCGGCTCCACCGGTGGTAAACACGTGCCTATTTTTGTCCACGCTTCGAGGCATCGAGAGATTTCTCCTTACTCTTTCGCGCGCGCTCTCTCCCTCTTTCTCTCTCTCGTCGTATAGAAATATCTCTTCGCCGTCGTTGCCCCTCGGCGATATTTCTTTTTTTTTTCACTTTAATTCGGACTCCTCGCGGGCGCGCGCGACTCTCGCTCTCTTCTCACCTCGAATGTTATTTCTGTCCCTCGCATCCGCAATGAATAAACGAATACAAACCGGAATTCCAATATCGAAGATTTACGTACGCAACAACAACGGCGCTTTCTCACTCTCGTTCTCTCGGTTTCTCTCCCGAAGCCACTCGTCTCGCGAACGAGCGTCGCGAAGATTTCGTCTCTACGCCTTTTTTTTTCTCTTCTTCCTCGCAACACGCACGAAACTCGCATCTTCCCCAACACAGAGGCCCAAACTCTTCCGCTCTATCTTTGTAGCGCCAGGTAGCCCCGCGGGTATTTAAAATTAAATTCTATGCCAAGTGGCACAAATGGCAGTCTGCCCGAGAAGCATCGACGGCAAAATCTTGCCGCGATGCGCCGCTCGCGGCTCTCTCGAGCCCGATGGGCAACTATCGCCAGCGAAACGGTTGCTACGTTCTCTAAATCGTCGACGACAAAGTAACGAAAATTTGTAGCCGAGTCTTTCGTAATGTCTTGGCGATTGAGATTGCGTCGTTAAAATAATAATAATAATAATCGTATGAGCGCGCGAGCTTCTGAACGTCCTCGAAGATCCGCGAATAAACGAGTTCACCAATCGGTGAATGGGCAAAGCGAATGATTTTCTTATACCGATAATCCTCTCCCGAGAAAAAAAAACAATCCATCTTATTTATTTGACAAGTCTCACAAAAGCTCGATCAGTCACGCTGTGTGTTTTCGCCCGATGTGACGGTTATTCATATACATTTGTTTATGAGAGAAGGTTACGGAACATGTCGACTCTCGTGGATTCCCGTCTCGTTCGTCGATTGTCGTTGGCATGGTCGTCGCGTGGGTGGACGAGTCAACTGAGCGTGAGGGTTGGAGGGAACGACCGGGGGGGGGGGGGGGGGGGGGAGGTTCTTTCGTTTCGAAGGGGCGGGCGGGGGTTGGGGGAGATCCCCCATCAGCGGCAGCCGTCGTCGCCGGGAGGGCACTCGCGACTCACCACGTCGACGACGACTCTCTGTCGCGCAATTAGCGCGAATCTTTAGAACCGGTTACATAATGGTACACCACACGGCGTACGTGTGGGCCGTAGGCATGGCGAGACACGATTCTCTTGCTCGCTCGCGGCACCGGCACCGTGCGAGAGCTGGAATTACGCACTCTCCTTGCTTCCATCGCACGAGATCGTGACTAGCCGCGGTAGCTGGCGACAACATCGTTCCGATAGTACACGAGCGCCGGTGTAACGCACTGGCTGCGCTCATCTCTGTGGCGTTTTCATCCACATCGCAATAACCGCGGACATAACGACCAACGGGAGCCATATCGCGGATGGGTTATTTACAATCGAGTCGGGGCGTTTTTCATGCGTTTAAAAAAAATACATGGTCGTTGGGCAGGTCGCGGTGGATAGAGATTGAAAGAGACGCAACGAATCCATCGGATCAGACGGAAAATAATGGGAGCGTTGCGTACAAACCTGTTGGAATCGTCGAACAATGGAAGTAGAGAATCGAGAGCGAGTGTGCATTTCCACGCTGACTGGATTCCCTTAATTTTCGAAGAGACGGAGCGAGAGAGAGCGATAAGGGGGGGGGGGGGGGGGAGGCAGGAGATTGGTGAGGGATGAGGACGCATGGATATAGAGGGTTGGTGACGTGGGTGCGTTATCGATGGGAGTGTGTAGACGGTGATTGGAGTGAGTCCGGGAGGGATTGGTGGAGGATGCTCGTTGCTCGAGCTAGATATCTCCTTCTATATCTATATCGCGAGGAGGGGCTCGCGAATGATAGAGCGAGGGAGGAGAAGGAGAGGAGGGATAGCGGATTGGCAGAGCAGCGTGCAGCAGCAGCAGCATCGAGGGGTCGGCTGAAATAGGAGGATAACAACGCCACGTTAATTATGCGTTAACAGCCTCCAATTAGAGACCGCATCGAGCCATACTCGGGCTCTCACTCGCACAGCCAAATATCTCTCTCTCTCTCTCATCGCGCTGCAGTCTCTCATTCTGTCATTCACCGTCTATATTCTCATTCACCATCGTTGGAAAATATACTCTTGTTACGCTCGGTACGAATACGGGTTCCGTTAATTTGTAATATTATACTCGAATGTTCAGCCAGTTTCGTGTATTAGACTTTTATTCGTAATTTATACATTATATGTACGCTACGAATAAAAGCTCACCGCTTTCAATTAACTCGCGAAAAGCTCGCATGTCGAAGCCCCGCTTTCAATGGACGAGAAATATATCATGATAATCTTTGTGTTGCAAAATGCTATGCAGATTTATGCTTTGTGTTCCGAAGTTAATAATGACGATAACGAATCTCCGCCGTTTTCCGCGCGACGACGCCGAGCGAAGGAGAATTATCGAAGCGAAAAAGAAGCGAAGGCATTTGTCGAAGAATCTCGAGTTCCCTGATGAGCCGTATAGACGAACGCGCGCCCGTTCGTGGACCGGAGTTCTCTCGCGAATGCCCGAACGTCCGGGAGACACAAGTAAAGTTTTCACTGATAACTCCGCCGGTGCTACGCTTCCTTGCAGTATTTACCGTTGAAAACTGGGTCATAGGGCAAGGAGGGAGGTCGCGATGATGGATTCTCGTTGAAAAGCCGCGCGCAGACTGACGCAAGCTCGGTAGTTATATCTTCGTCGAGAACTTACTGATATATTTTCACTTCCATCTCTTCGAACGCGCCTAAATTCGACGAGATACGAAAAAATAATTACTGAAAAATACATGCTGTAATCATTACGCTGATTCAATTTCGGGATTGTCAACACGACAAAGTATCAACTGATTCGACAAACAAAGGATGAGTAAAGTACAATTATTTACAAACATGTAGCAAAGATGACAAACCATTTTCTACCGTGGATGTTGCGAGAACGAGAGAATCTTATGAACCTAAACGAGGAAAAAAAGATGCTATTCGTCATTTCAATCGATCGATCAGAGCGCTCATCGACGCAATCGAATTATGAATCTCAACGACCTTACGGTTTTTCAATTCGTCGCTTCCATTCTCGTCGATCGATGTTCGAAGGGCGTGAGGTACGAAGGAAGCAGAACGAGCGGTTGAGCGAAGAGCGAGAGAGCCCAGGGCAGTGCCGAAGGGCAATCAATTTTAATTGCCGACAAATCTTCGAGGTCTCACCGAGCTCTCCCTCGCTGCTTCGCATCGTTATACATATAGGGAACACAGTAGTCTTGTAGCTTAGCCGTTAAGTTTCTGGCGCGGCGAGTCTCGTACTCTCGGGTTCACGAGGGGGTAGGAGGGTGGGGAGTAGGGGATGTTGATAAATGGAGGACGGCAGAGAAAGCCCGTGCCCGCCGGGGGATGGTGCCGCTGGCCGCGCGCTATCCGAGTTATACCGAGCAGAGGATATAGAAACGCCGCGGATACTCCGAGGAAGCGAGCACACACAGCCAGTTATGAGGATTGATGGATAGATGTTGAGGGAGGAGTGCACCTTCTCCTCTCCCTCTATCGTTGTACCGTTTGCGAGGTTCGTACGCGCGCTATGAGAGAATCGAAAAGCAAGGTCTCGAGCTAGTGCTGCTCCGAATGGGAGTGAGTCTAGGATACAGAAAACATCGGCGGGAAAGAGGGCGAGGGATTAATATCCTATTCGAATCTGCACCGTTGCCTCCGTTGGCTCTTTTGGCCGAGACGATTTTTCAAGGGAACGCTTTGGCCCCTCCGCTTCCCCCCGTCTCCTCCCTCTCGCCTACCCCCTTGACGATCCTTTTGCTCATTCGTAAACTTCTTGTACCTTGACTTGTTCTTCATTCGCTGCTTTCCCGACGGATATCCCGCGTTTGCCCTATCTCATCCCGCACCCCTATACTTCGGGTAGCGCTTCTCGGCGGATTTTTATAGAGGATTATCTCCAATGCCCATTCCTGCGATGGCTCAACTGCACTCCAACTCCGGCGCTTCGGCGTCGAGTTTCGCGAACGGGGATGGAGAGATCGCGACGAGCAAGAAGTCGAATCTCCGTACACAAGAAACGTGGATACAGCTCGTTCTCTCTCCATCGTTTCTCGAAATACTGCATTCGCTAGGTTCTTGCTTTACATCAATCGGAGTGAGAGAAAGATCAGCTTTGAAACGATTTTTTCACGGACAGATCGTGGTAACGCGAGTGAAATTCGTACGAGGGCCTGGCACGGTTTACTGAATGGAAAATTGACGACGAGCGTTACAAACGGGAGAGAGCCGACTGGCAATTTCGCTGATTAGTTTCTATCTTTCATTCTTTCCGTATGACAAGACCGCGAGTGTGCATCGAGGAAGGAACTCGCCTGGCTATTGCTCTCCGGCGTGTCTGGCTCTGGGGGGGCTTCTGCTCGTGGTCGATAATTGAAGATCGAACGTTTCCAATCATCGGAGTACGCGAACTGTGCGACATTCCTCGAATTTTCTTTTCTCTTCCCTATCCCGTCTCGTACCTTCTTCTCCCGTATATATCGCATCCTCGTCTTATTCGCGCAGCGAGTTGCCACTCTCCTTTTTTTTTCTTTCCCCTCTCAACGTTTTCCTCGTCCTTTTCTCTCGCCATCCCGCTCGAGTGTGTTTCACGTTCTCACGAGAATCGACTAGCGCGTAACAAATTGCAGAGGGGCGGCCCCCCCCCCCCCCCCCCCCCCCCCCCTCCCCCCCGCGTATACCCATCGACGCGAGAAGGATTTAGAAGCGAACGGACGACGACGACGTCGGCGACGACTTCGCGTGCACCAAGGTGCTCCGGTGCCTATATCTTTTTCGCACACTTGCCCCATACCGAGCCACGACGACAACGACGACGTGGTTCCCATCTCCGTCGATTGAGGCGGAAAGGAAAAAGAGACAAAAAAACGCCTGGAGAAGGAGGAAAACGATAGGCAGAGACAGAGAGATCGGATGAGAAGGGCTCGCGTGGGACACCTCTCCAATCGCCAAGACGACGTCCGGTAATCCCGGGTAATCTATGGCTCGTCCTTTACTTTTATTTTACCTCTTCGCACCGGCGACCATACCGGCCAGCGGAGAACGAAAGACCCCGTGAACTCCGGACACTTCCTACTGGCATGTACGAAAACCGCGTGGCCCCGAAGATAGGTGGATCGGGGCTGAGCAATAATTACTTGCCATGTCGCGAGACTTTTTTCTCTTATTCTTTGTTCTCGTTGATTACAGAATTTATTGTAAATACAGGACTGAACCGAAAAAGAATGAGCAAGAGATGTCACGATTTTTGATAATGAAGCAATTTATTTTTACTGATAATTCAATATCTTGAAAAATCGCAAGCAATGAAATGTGTTCGTGCTATTCGCATTTGGGAATTCAAAAAGAGGTGATAGAGGAAGAAGCAATTGTCGGAAGCCTCCTTAATGGATGCGTATTTATTTTCGCAATGTAAATAATGATTAAAATGATGCGATTGGATTGATGTTTCGCTCGGTGCATTAAACAAAGAGGAAGTTCTGGATTCGTCACGCAATCGGCGAATGCGCTTTGGCGCTGGTATTGGGCATATAAACGCGGCGCAACGCCTTCGCGAAATGTAGCTAACCGTGCGAATAAAGCAAGGACACATTACGGCCAGAGCAATGATATACTACAATGTTGCTGGATATACGCGCGCGTATATATAATTATATAGTATTTGGGCAGCGTCCGCCGGAAGTCGTGCGTCACTTCAACACCCGAGTTTTATTACACGCACACACACACACACACAAATGTGAAGCAAGCGGCTTCGGCAACGACCGCAGTCGCGATCGTTGTTTCGTTCTCGTTCGCTCACTTTATTTCCTTATCGTTGCGTATAATCGGTAGGCCGCGCAATTTCATCGGATTGTTAAAACACGAAAGCTCGAGCGAACAAGCGTGCGGCTACATAATTGCAGTGAAATTCGACTTTGTCGCTATTCAACACAAGCGCGCACGCACACGATTCGCTTCTTTTTTCTTTTCTACCTCCCCTCTCGCCCCTTTCGACTTGTCGTCGTTTCCGACCCCGCATAGCGGTCATTTATTCACGGTTTTTTTCCGACGGATCTCTCGCATGTAGAACTCTCCGTGCACGGTGTAAAGCCGCGGCAGGTATGCGCGTGGCCGAACGAAAGAGTTTTAACGCGATTATCGCGTCGTCGCTAATTCCTCAGCTGTGCGCTTATCACCTCGGCCGGCCCGGTGTGCGGGTCGAATCGCGAGAGATTGAGAGAAAATGAGCGTAGAGACAGGGAGACAGAAGGAGGGCTGGCGGCGGTGGTGAGGAAGACCACTAGCCCTGTCTCGGGGGTTGCAGGAGCGAGGCGCGCGCGACGTGAACACCGTCCGCCAGCTCGGAGTAATCGATACGACGAGAACGTTTCGCGTGCGCTCGATACTCGCGATAGCGCGGTGTACAGTTCATGTACACCGGGGTCTGGAATCTCACTTGCCGGGCTCGCTGCGAACTCGCGCTCGTGTCAAATAA
This sequence comes from Ischnus inquisitorius, assembly GCA_963924025.1. Lineage (NCBI taxonomy): Eukaryota > Metazoa > Arthropoda > Insecta > Hymenoptera > Ichneumonidae > Ischnus > Ischnus inquisitorius. The sequence goes on along the minus strand of OZ001254.1, from coordinate 13,307,308 downwards.
CCTTGCTCGGACAATTATGACCATTGGCCATTCGCAATATCCCGAGAAACGCGTTCATTCCGCGAATAAAAGAGACGATAGTAATTTCGATCTTTCACCGTAAGCAGCGAGAATCATGGTTACAGTGTCGAAGAAAAAGCTTCCCGCGGCATTTCTCTTCGTGCGGCTTTTCGAGGGATCCGTGAACTCTCTCCTCGCCTTTTGTATACTCCCATCGGCTTCATTACATCCTCGTACAGAATTTTTCGTACGCGTTGCGCTCCAACTACGGATTCGGGATTCCTGGATCTGTGCCAAGCATGTTTATAGTATCTTCGGTAGTACTTGTCTATTTATTCGACTTTTCGTGTGTACACTCGCGCGAGGAGATAACAAGATAGAGGACGACGAAGAATGAAGGGAGATGTAGGAAAAAAAATAAAGAAAGGAAAACAAAGCGGCAAAGAACAGCTCGCTAAAAGAAGTTGGCTGGTGCTCGAAAGAGGAGAGAAGGGATGTAGACGATGCGGACGAAGAGGAAGAGAATTCGCGCTAGCTACGCTCGCGAGGATTTCAGAGACGCGCGTTGGGGGCTCCTTCTTCGAGAGTTTTGCTTTTCTCGGTTTGCTCCCGCGCGAGCACAGAGATTCGTCGTAAAAGCCCCGGAGGCTCTAATCCTCGGCTCGTCGTGATCTCCGGATGTTCGCTGATAAAAAGGCATTTTCCTTTCACGCACTTCTTCTTTTTTCTGCCTTTTCCTCGACGTTCTCTCTGGATTTTTCCTCCCCTTCGCCATCTAGTTTTCCGCTTTGCCAGACTCAGCGCGAAGAGGGACGAGAAAGAGAGAGCGAGGGGGAGGACGTCGGCTTGCACGTGGAGAACGCAGCAATATCAACGATAGGGGGGGCGAGTAAACCGTCGTATTATGCTGTATAAAATATTATACGTTCACGGCGGAGTCGCCTCATATTTTTTACCCTCGTTTATTCCACTTTGATATTCTCGTAAAAGCATCGCTCGCGTCATACACGCAAAATTGCGATCATCGTGAGCTTAGCGAGAAAAAAAATTACATACGCAGAAAATAAAATGAAGATACGCGTTTCTGCCTTTCGAAACTGTGACTCGTTATCGACCCACTGAATGTCTCTCCGATGGAGAATGAATGAGCGTTCGTCTTCGTCCGATATTGGATAGAAAAAAAGAAGAAAAATTTTGAAATAAAAACGAAAAATGGTGGTAAGAGCTTTCATTTATTCTCTCTCGTTTCTCGTTTTGTTTTCTCATTCTTCCTCCTTTTTTTTGTACCACCGATGTCGGTCTAGCGCATCTCTTGCACCCGATAGGGTGAAAAAGGAGCGCGCGAGAGAGAAAGAGTCGGAGGAGAAAGGCGATTTCCGTCGGTCGATCGGTCCTCGTCGCTGCTTCTGCTGCTGGGAGCGATTACGTTCTTGCTGGCTTCGCAGACTCCGTCGGGCCAATCGTTATTGAGGCGCTGCGAGGGAGAGGAAGGGCGAAGCGAATCCCCAAAGTGCACCTCGGTTCTAAATCCATGAAGGAAAGGGACGGGAGAGGGTAGGAAATGTACGAAGGAATGGGGAAGCGGGGGAGTGAAAAGCAACGGTGTGGGAGGGAGGCACGAGTACAAGAAAAGGAGGGTGCTGGCTTGTCGAGGGTCGAGTTCTCAACCGGTACGCGTTCATCGTCGTGTGTAGTATATGACCGTGGTATATAGACGAGCAGGAGGGAGAACCAGAAGAGTTGATGTTTCAGTCGTCCGCTCGCCAACGGGTCGCAGCATGGCAGCAGCTCGGTTGCCTATAGAATTAGAAGGGGTTACGGGATACCGAGAAAGATCTCGGCGAACGAACGTAATACGGGTACGTTGTGCTCTCGCTTGGCCCACACCTCGCGCGATAGATCGAATCTGAGAAGGCCAAAGAGACGAGCGGGACTCACGAAAATTTCGTATTCCACTGGCCAAACGCGATTCGAGCCGCACAGACGTTGGCCGTTTTGGACGAATTCGCTATAGTCAGCGTGTCTCTTCGAGGTCGATGTTCTTCGCATGGTCCCTGACTAAAGAGTGGACAATGACCGTTGGGTGGCCAACGTTGTCACTTATCTCGGCGTAGATGTCGTTCAAGATTTGCTTGCTACTTTCGCCACCCCGGCGAGTGGATAAGATCTTGCCGGCGCTCGTATGGGGAACGAGAAGCTGCCGAAAGTCGGGGCTTATGGAAACCCATTCGAGGCACGAGGGAACGGAAGAAGCTGTGGAAAGAGATGAGAGGATTCGGACGAATGACAGAGGTTTATATCAGGAAGCCAAATGGAGCCGAACCGTTCGCGTTGGATGATGGCTAACGAGTACAATGGGTCAGGTATTGCGGTCTTTTGCTGACCCGATCGAATCCCAACGATCTTCTCTTCGTATGTCCGCCGCCACTCTACCCGCTCGGCTGTTCTTTGACTCCGGTGCACATATCTCTCGGAATCGACACATTCGCGTGGGGGCTCGGAAATTCTAGCTCTGCAACGGACCTCAAATTGGTCTATGTCCTTTGCGGGGATTGGTAGGTTCTTCCGCCGTCGTTCGCTTCGGTTATCTGTGTACCGCAGGATTAAACATTGGAAGTAGATTGCGGCATGCGATTCAGGCTCTGCGAGAGAAGCGGAAATCTTACCGATCAATCGTATGGCTCAATCTTCTCGGCGATGTCGTACCTCACCGCTTAGGGCTGAGCTCTTGTACTTTTTCCGCGACCAGCTTCGCGAGTCACGTCGCACTATTGTTGCCGCGAACGGAACAGAAAAAAAAATTCTGTATATATTCTTCATACCGTCACGGTGAAATATCCTGTTGTCATTTTTACGAGGCGTCTTCGTCTTCCTTTCGTTTTGTTTGCTTTCCACTTCTTCTTTTTCTTCCTCGTTCTCGCGACGTTGCTTTCTTGTACACCGGCTCTCGAGGATCGAAGGACCATAGCGCGAGAGCAACACGATAACCTCGAGACTCGTCGTTCGATAGGTCGTGCCGGCTGGTACCCGCGGAACGGTATCGATAAGCCTTCTCCTCTGCTGGTACCGCGCGCCAGTTTGTTCTCTCGTGCTGGCACTCTTTTACCTTTGCTATCTCACTGCTATCCGTCCGCGGAGCCTCTGCCTCTTCGCTCTTTATATTTTCCACTCAATCCTCGTCTTCGTACTTTATTCGCGCGACTACCAAAGATCGCTCGGTCTGAACGAGCATATGTCGCAATCGGGAACAGTGCTGAGACTTTTTGAGAGAATGTTTTGCCTACGATTTTGCGCGATTTGACGAAAAATTTGAAAATGAGAAAACAGGATGAACGAACCATTATCACAATTTTAAATAATTCTTTCCGTTTCTATGCGTCCATCTTGCCGCGCTCTAAGAATAATTTGTTATGTTGAACTGAAAGATCGGTCGATCGTTGAAAGAGCGAAAAACACGCGAATAAAAAAAAACGGCACGTGGAAGAGTAAACGAAAGATTGAGCGAAACGATAGGGACAGTCGAGGATATAACCGGAGCTCGGAGTCAGAGTCAAGCGTGTACTCTCTCGGACTCCGTGAAGAAAAGCGTGATACAGCCGCAAGCGAGCCGAGCCGACTGGCCGGACTGCAAACACGTGCATTGGCAATGCGCCATTTTATTTTCTTATTCCCGACGTGGCGAAGTATATAAGCTGTCGTCGCTGCGTACGTTTTCTGTTTTTCCGCCTGTTTCCACTCGCGCCGGATGGGTTATCCGTGAACGCCGAGCCAACGGCTGTAAACGTTGTACTCTCTGGACGTGGTTATGCTCGTTCTGTTCTTCAATCTCCATCACGTTCATTCACTCGTTTTCACTCGGTCACTTTCTCGAAACATCGCGTTATCGTTCGCTCCTCTTCTCGGGTCTTTCCTATGGTAACCGAAGGAAAAGACCTTTCGGATCTTCCCGTTCGAACTTGACTTTCCTAATGTTATTGCAATGATTTTTTTTTTTGCACCTTTCAGTCTCTTTTCTCATAGTTTGCTTCCCCTTAATCGACTTCCATTCTCGGTGCTTCGATGGCTCGAACTCCTTTCTTCTTTCTCCTTCGGCAAACAGAGTCGGAAAAGAGTTTCTCGAAGTTCGAGTATTAACGAACGAGAAAAAGTTGTGTCTCTTTCGCGTTGTCTTTTTCCTTCGGTCAGCCTTTCTCGCGCCCATCGACGGCAAACCGTCGTGAGACTCCGTTTCCTCGGAAGTCTCGAGCCGTCTGCGGTAGCCGCGGAACGTCGTGACTTCTCGCATAGCGTTTCGGAGTCTGGAAGGATTCCAGGCAATTCCGGTAGCGCGAGTGGCTCGCTTCCCCCGTAATTGCGCATACAAATTTATGTCGAATGAACGATGTTTTTCGTAGCCCTTTGCAGGGTCTTTTCTTTCGTCTTTTTTTTGGTCACCTCTCGCTCGGTGGACTCGGAGAGGTTTGAGATTTCTTGACGAATCACAGACGAGAGAAAAAGGGAAGGGTCCGCATTTGTTGCAGAAATCACTGAAGCGAATCGGTTCGAAGCTTAATGCGAAAAAATGATCTTGCAAGGGTTTTTAGGACTTCGACGAGACTTCGAGGAATCGAATGCTAATCGAGTATCGGATTCCTGGCTGAGATTAGATTTCTCGGGGTCCCCCTTGAAGTGTCTAGCAGCTCCTTTGCCGTGTCGTAACGAAATAGCACATCGTTCGCCGGGCTACAGAGCGTCGAGTTCTTCTACGTGACTCTCACTTTTTTTTTTTTTCATTCTCTTCGCCGCTGATAACACGAGACCCACGTCGAACCGTTTCAAGACTTCACGCTTCGACCAAAAATAACCCTCCGGGCGACACTTATCCACAGGTGCAACAATTTTTTCACTTGTTTCCCGTCGTTTGGAAAAACTACCAGAAACTACGTGTTGTTCTTTCGCTTTTCATTCCTCGTAGAGCAAGCGGAAATTCGTATTGAAATTCATAAAAATATTTCGTTTTCCATCGTGTAAAAAAAATTGTTTGCTCGTTCTGCCATTTGCGAATATTTAAAGGACTTCGAACTTTTTTTTTGTTTTTTTACTGGGTTAAAATTTTTTATGAATGGATTTGAGTTGATTTTCGGTCGAGATTCGATTAAACTTGGTCACCTTCAGTGTCTCGAGTGTCGAATAAACGAGCGCAGATTATACGACAACAATGGACCTCGAGATAAGCGTGCACTTTCGAGCTTACGATAAACATCGCTACAGCTCTTCGCGGTGGGCCTGGAGAACGAGGATTCGAGATATTTCGAACGTCGAAAGAATCAACAGTCATACAAAATCAAGGGGTTTTTCTTTTGCGTATTATTAAACGCCACGATTCGCCTTTATTTTCGGATGACAAGAAATTATTGTACAGTAAGAATGTCGTACGTATTTCGGGGCGAGAAAAACAGAGTTAAAGTAGTGGATACAGAACGAAAAAAAGTGAACTTCGGTGCCAAGAAAATAAATAGAAACTTTGCGTTGGTTCGCGAGTGCCCCTCGAAACTCTCGAGAATCATCCTTTTTTTTCATTTCTTTTTTTTTTGGAACCACGCGAAAAAAAACGTTGAAGTTGAGAGTCTTTCGCCCGTCGCGTTGTTTATCTCGGGTGAATTCTCGACAGGGGGGATATAAATACGATTCCAATAAATATATTTTCGGGACACATATGCTCTATCCGCGGCAGTCGAGCGATATTTATGGTCGCATCCGCGAGATCTTATCGTCGTACATCGACGCGATTGATAAGCACGATAAGATAATTCGATGCTTTCAATTCACTTAACCATTTCTCTTCGGTGAAAGCGTTTCATCGACGCTCGCCCGGCTAATACCAATCGAACTTATCAACTGACGCATTTTGTTTCTTTGTGTTTCAGGTGAGTCGAGTAATCGTGTTCGATCGATCCGCTTCTGAAAATGGTGATTGCGAGATGTTGTCGAAGTGTTATCAAAAAGTATCGAAGCCCCGAAGTCGGCCTATTCGTCCTGCGATTGGTCGCGGTCGGTCCGGTCGCAAGTTTGACGAAAGGTAAAAAATTAAGGGCGAGCGAGACTCGGATGCGCCGCGGGCGCTCAAAAGTTCAAGAGTCTCGCGAATGAAGTTAACTCCTCCTGCAAAGTTGGTTAGACGACAATTGTCAGTGAATTAGCGTTGGGCGCGGAAAAGTGCATAAAGACACGCGGTACGAAATTTGCTCGCAGTCCTAAAGGAGTGAGAATCAAGCAATCATAGGCTCAATTGAGTATTTGACGATTGAACAATGTTTTAAGCGAGTAGCAAAACGCATCTTGCAATAAGATCTCGCGAAGGGAAGAAGCTCGAGAAATTACGAACGCGCTCGGTCGTGGGATATTCGAGAGAAAGAGTTACAAGGCGTTCGCGGGTAGACCCTTTTTCCCGTAGCGAAAAGTACATCCACGGTCGAGGTCTCGCAGGCGCGAGCTAGCTCCACCGCGGGTGCGTTCCGCCGGCGAGATCTCCGCGCTTGTTCGAGGTTGTCGAGTATAGAGTTGCGGTGTAATGCTCTGACAGGGAGTATAATTACCGATTTCTTCGCGATACCTCTCGAGGGCTCGAGTCACGAATCGAGATAAAACAAAACGAGGAGAGAGAAAAAGAAACAGAAAGCAAAAACTCAAGGTTACTTCAGCGCGCGGAGATCGAGGTGAAGTATCCGACTTTTACTTCTGCGCTGCGGAGAACCCGAGTCAAAAGTCTCCGCGGGAAATGTCGAGGGCTCGAACGCTTCGAGATTTCGCGAATCGATCCACGTATCCATCCAGCAATAAATATTGGTACTCGGAGCGCTGCGTTTCGACAAACTCCTTCGAACCTTTCATCAATTTTCGTCCCTTCCCCTCCGGCGTTCTCGCAAACAATGAAAATTCCCGAGTGCCGGTGTTATGCTCACGATTGACTTTCGACCTTTAAAAAAAGAAAAAGAAAAAAAAAAAAAAGTTGAACCCCGCTTCGATATTACACAATGCGCGCGCTCGTTCCCGTTTATACGTTCCCGGTTACCTCGAGCGTACGGCAGTATAACGGGCTTTCTCCGATCGTCGTTGAGTTCCCGTCGAATACTTCTCTCCGTAGCCCGAGATTTCGAACGATTGCCAGAGGAAGCTTTGCTAGATTTTTTACTCCGCGACTCCCGGAGGACGAGCTGTTTTCGCGAGCCGAGTTTTTCGTTCCCGCGGGTTTTTAAATTCATGGATCACTGTGTTGAAAAAAATATTCCTTAAAATTCCATGTATCGATGTTTCAATGCATGGATGGATGTTTCAATGCATAGAAAATTTGATGCACGGCAGTGAATTTATTTTTCATCACCGTCTTACATCAAATTTATCGTACCTGTTTGCGCATAAAAACTTGGGATTTTTCAAGTAATTTATGCCTTTGCTGCTCGCAGCCTGAGAGAGGTTCATTCGGAAATCCGTGGAACTTTTCATTCCCCATACGCAAGTTCCCCGCTGACTCGCGTTGAAATAGTAAAATATGCTAGGTGCTTTGACGCGCGGATCTTCTTTTATTTCCATCTCTTCTTTCCTCTGGATATGAAGACGAAAAAAAGGAATAACATTGCGCGCGCAAAGAAGCCTCGGTGAGCTGTTGTCCGCTCGCGTGAGAACTCCTGCGAGACCATCCCTCGTCGACGGTTTTCACTTATCTCTCCGGCCTTTCCCCGCACACGGACAGCGCAGCGTCGTGCGGTTACATTTCTATTTTTCTTCTCTCGACGACGATTGCCTTAACGAAACGACGAGAGACCGGACGGGTTAGCTTATGTTTCGTTATATGCGCGACCGGGGGATTTCGTACCCTTCTTACATTCGTTCCTCCTTCGCGGGGTCCGAACCATCCCTCCGCGCGATCCCTTTCTTCCAATTTCAGAGCGTTCCTCGCCACGCCGAAATCCTCGGGGGATTCGGCGTCGGCACTCTTCCGGCACGGTGATATTGGAATTTTCAAAATCCCTCGCCTACGCAAAAGCCGAGGACGACACGGCGGATCGATGTGTGACGGAAATCTTTATTCCGCACGTGCCTCTCTCGCGACTCGCTCGCTTCTCTCTCCAGGCTTTCGGTTCTTCATCTGCTTATGTTGGCTTTCCCTTAATTGAGTGCTTTTGCCTTCTCTTTGCGATATTCAGTCGCGCGCACGAGTTCCTCGATAAATAAACAGGGAGAAAAAAGACGAAAAAAATGAGGCATGATTGAGGGAAGTTCTTTGAAAAATACACTCTGCACTTTCGTCTTTCTTCTTGTGGATGCTTTTTTCGTGAAACTTCGAGATAAGTGAAAAAAAGCGAGTGCGGGCGATTGCAGCTTTTGAGATTCCGAGCTCAAATTCGAATGATAAATAGACCGAGACAATAATGAAAAAGCGGAAGACACGGTGGCCCCGTTCAGCCGTATTGGACCGCAGTTCTTCCATCCTTTCTCGTTCGCTGTTACGTGGTTCTGAGTTTTTTTGTACCTCGGATGTGTACTTCTTTTGGCGCTGTACGACCGAAAGATGTACACAATACGCGCAATACACTCGAAGAAACATTCATGCAAGCGGCGAGTCAACGTGAAGTTTTTTTCTTTTCTCGTCGTGGGGCTGTGCCGCAAGCTCGCTGCGTTTTCCAAAAACAATTTGGCAGTCCATGCTCGCGACCGGATAGCTCGTAAGCTCGGAAAGGCGATATTCTCTCGCTCGGATGATTCCTCTCGCTTGCCCACCCGTCGTCTGGTATTCATGCAGTTAGCGCAGCAGAAAGACCTTCGACTTCTACTTCTATTCTGGTACAAAAAAAAGAAAAAAGCAGCAACGGCATACCGTTGAACCTTTTTGGCAAAACGATTCGCGCGAGAATGCGAAAAAGGAAATCTGGTAATGCGCCGAGAATTATCCGGCGTGCGCAACGTCGGCCAAGGAGGTGCGGAGCATCAGCTCGACGTCGTCGTTCATTCCCCTCGCCTGGTGGTCCTCACTCGCCAGAATTCTCGCGCGCATTCACAAGAAAATCTTGGCGCGATCGCGTTGAGATTTCGAAATTGTCACTGTTATACGCGCAAAGCTCAAGATCGTTCGGCTCCATCCGCGATTCTTCATCCAATAACGGAGGCACCGTCGACTCTTTGTACTAGGGATGTGCGCGGATGCGTACCGAACTTGTTGTGAAATTTTTCGCGACCGTAATGTTGGTTATATTTTTCTTTTATGCCCCCCGCGCACACTTAACCGTGTACTTTTCTTCGTTGTTTCTTGCTCTCCCATGCCGCTCCGGCTTACCCGTTCATTCGCGACTCGTTCACATCCTTTCTTTCTTGCTCTTCTTTTTCTTTTTTTCTCTTTTTTTGTTTATTTTTTCGTGAAAAATAGACGGCAGCGTCCCAAACGGCCGCAGGGTATTACGACGAGACGACCAAGAGACTCCAACTGTGTTTCACTTCCAACGGAGCAACGGCAGCTCGTTCCCTCGATCCTCCGCGGCTCGTCGTCGTTTTCCCCTCTCGCTCTTAACCACCCGGTTATATATATACTCTCACCGTCGCTGCTACCTAAACGTACACGGTATTCTCTGCGTTATCTGCTCTCTCTCTCTCACCCTCTCTCTGTGTTTCTCTCTCGACGCCGTGACAATCAGGAAAAGAGCCCGTGGGCTCTCTGACCTTATCCTTTTCGCCATTTCTTTTATTCCGCCCGCCGTCGTCGACGGTCGTGGCGAGCGTTGTATGTACAACGCTCGGGCTCGGCTCTCGTCTACAGTTTCATCCTGAGCCTGATGTGCGTCGCTTTTCCCTCATCACTGCTCCCTTAATCTTTTGTCCTCGCGTCGGCTCGAAAGAAAGCGAGAAAATATTGGAAAGAAAGCGTTTCTCTTTTTTCGTTCCCCTCGACTTTAGTTACACTCCATAGATATATTATTCTCTGATAAAAAAAAATATAGCCACATATTTCGATGTTATATCGGAAACATTCGAGTTTTTTCCGACAATGAAAAATCACTCGTTTCTGGTCCGATGAGCGAATCGAAATGGGGCGATGAGTTCGATGATTGTAATGAGAAATTTATGATAAGCGGGATTAGGGAATACCGGCGCGAGGCGAACCGGTAAGTAGAAACATACCGTAAGAATCAGGCGATTCAGGCAATTGGTATGGCAGTCCCAGAAATCGGTCTGTCTACTTCGATAATTCCTTAGTGTATGGTATTTAAGGTAGTAAATGCCGGTAAAGCCCGGTCAAACGTGAGATTGAAAGAGAATTTCGATCGGTTCTCAATGGGATAAAAATCGAAAAAAATCAAGTATATCGAAGAGCTGAAAAGATTGATTTTTCCCACTAATAACATCAATATAGCACCAATAATTTCATGAAAAAAATGATTTTTGTAAAAGATACCCGGCAATAATTTTTGTCGAACAAAGATAATTTTTTCTTTTTTTCGCCTCGAAAAGCGCGATTGCCTAAGCGACTGTGCACAGAGAAACAATCTCGAATGTGTGCGATCGAGTGCGTCTTGCACGGGGTATCGCAAAATTTACATTCGTTTTTCGTCGCGCTAGCGCAACCCCTTTTTACACCTCGTGACAAGAGCCCTGGTCTCTCGTAGATGCGTACATCCCTCTTTCCGACACTGTACACAATATTCCCCAACACCTACGTGTCTTTTCCCATTGACACAAGGCTCCGAGGCGTTGCTAATACCTTCTCGCGTGGGGCTTCTATCATGTATCGAATGGGCTTTTACGGATTCCCTAAATTATCTTCAGTCCGAGGCGAAAGAGCAAAAGTATACCTCCGCGCGCTTAGCCATCGTCGAGCTTAGTTAGATAACTTTTCGAACGTGACGAATAAAAAATCGGTAACACACAGAAGAGACGTTGCTTTTCTCTATTTCGGTGATTGCGTCTTCTGGATTTGGCATGAGCTGAGCAAAATCTCATTCCAGATCCGACGTCGAATCTCGAAAGCTCGGAGATCGATCTCGAATCCTTCTGAAGTATCATTAAATACCATGCAACTGCATTTATCGCGACGGATATGTGACCACATGGGTCGAAATATCACGCGCTCGTGGCCTCGGTGTGAATATAGATCCTCGAACAAACATATACGCAAATATAATACGCTGTTACATACAAATGGGCCGCTTGTAGCAGAAAGTCGATGGAAGCCCGACCGCGTTCAATTCCACGAATCCGTAGTCACATTATAGGAGTAACGAGCGGCTGGGACTTGAAGAGACAAGAGGCATGCGTACACTGGCAACTGGTACGTCTATATTTGTCGGTGTATGTATATCAATCGTACATGTACATATTAATACAATATATACGAATAGACGGCATTGACGAGCCACGCGTTTCTGCACAAACACACCTGAAACTTTGTCTGCAGCCGTGTGCGGCCGGTTCCCTCTTGCTTGTATGTAGTGAAGATAATACGTGGCTGCCTACCTCGCTCGACGTTCTCGTGTCCCCGTGTATCTACTGTACGTAGCTATCCAGTTTCCGCTATCGGGCAATTATTCCATTCGATATTCGCGCTGCAAGAGCCGACGTACACCCGCTAATAGGGCTACGGCTCTAAGCTTCCGTGCTGCAGATACATAGGTTTATGTACTGCACTAAACAATAGCATTCGCTCCGTATACCTATATGCGCGTGGAAATGCATAGAGTAGCCTTGTCGATTCTCCCGGCTTTCCATGTAGACGCCTCTCTTCCCCGTCGTCTGCCTTTAACTCGCCCGCTAAATCCTCGCTGGAACATCATTATCATATAGGGTTGTCGCTGTTACATTCGATTGTTATTTATCTTATCATACTCCTTCATCGCCTAACCGAGAGATGAATCAATGCTTTAGGAATAACGATCCGGGGGACCGGGGTCTGTTGGAACACTTGACGTAGTGCGAGGCAAAACGGCATATCGGGGCGGAATGGTATGAAATGGTAAAATAGCGACTATGCGATAGAATTGAGGCAAAATGGGACAAGGGAAAGTCCTATCGAAGTCAATTTCTCTGCTGCTCCATTTTGCCCCTATTCCACTGAGCCCCCGAATGCCGTTCTGCTCAGCTCTTCTAGCATTCTCATTCTGGACATTGACTTGGTCGACGGATACTTCGATTTTTTTTTGGTATGTTTCAATTGGCCCTCGCTGTTCCCATGCGTTAGATTCGTCGTTTTCGTGAGCCACCCCCTCTCGTTACTTTGGCGAGGGTTGCCGACGTATCTCGCGCGCATCGCATAGAAATATGAATTATCGTCTCGCATCGCTCGGGATTCTTCATAACTCGGAGATAACGTATCGCGTGCAACGGCGGAGGGGATGAGAGTGCGGGATCTCGCAAACGCATGCTCGATCCTTGCGGGGGGTTGGTGACGACCCTGCTAAATAAAGATAAGAATCCGTGGTCGGCGGGACGGCGAACGTTGAGCATACACGCCCCATTCTCTCCCTCGCTCTTTAGCGCTTCCGATTCTCTCGCGTGAGAGAGAGACGAGCGGCGACCCCTCGCCCATATCCATGCGGTGCAGACTGCGGGAGCACCTTTATTAAAATTCGCTGATCAATGAATTCGGGGATTGTTCCGCCGGGGTAAAGAGTGGAGGGTCCAGAGAAGGTTTGTCGTCACCTCAGCGACTTCGACCCAAACCCCACGGAGTCTCTTCACCCGATGAAATCGCCTTTTTCCTATAAAGCTCCGACTGCAAAGCAGAAGAATAATGAAGTGACGGCGAAGGAAAATGTAAAGGTATAACGGGAAAGGTTGATCGAGTAGAGACTATTACAGAAGCTTCGTACGAAATGCGTTCGGTTAAGAAGGTCGGGCGAACCAAAAAAAGAGAATATCATTGTTTTTTTCCGAAACTACTCTCGGCTCTGGCGTCGGATTGCGATATCTTCCAATCATCCGGTAGTCACGAGACACGTGTAAATTCAACGGGCGTGAAAAATAAAATAACGAAAAGGAAAGTTTAGGGGAGTGTAAAGAGAAAATTGCTGAAAGTCTGCGGGAAGTCGGTTGGTGTGTGCGCGAGTGGGAGGGGGGCGTGAGGGCGCATGTGTCGAAGAGAAGAGCCGTGAAACCAGGAAGGAAGGGTACGTGAAATGAAGAGGTAACTTAGTTTCGTCGTCGTATCTCCCGTACGCCGCGGCGTTGAGCTGAATTCTCTTCCTCTACCCTCGAGTTTTATTGGCCGCCCGTCTCGCTAATACAATTATAAAGAAACAAGAGGGCATTTCTGTACGCGCCGGCAAGAGTTCCGGGCGCGCACGGTATTTTACAACATTGCCACCGCTTCTCTCGTCTGCCATACGGTACACGCACTTTGGTCTGTACAACGCTCCCCGCACACGCCAGTGTCGTAGACGCGATGCTGGCCGAGGCTCCGCTGCATCGACCCCCTCAACGCTATTTCTACCGCCTCGTTCCTCCGCTACCCTTCATTAAATTACAGCGGCGAGTAATACGAGAGTAGACCGATGTACCGCCCCCCTCCTAACTCTCACCCCTTGACTTCACGAGCGAGATTATAAATTCCGTGAAAGCCAGTCAACCGAGAACGCGCAACATCAATTTCCCATTACCGGAGAAAAAGCTCAACACGCCCCGTACGCTTGACGATCACGCTAAATAATGGCTCGGCGAATAGCCCCGATTTGCATCACGAGCGATTCACTTGGCTCTCTTACTTTCTCGCCGACGTTATTTCGACTCTTAACATCGTCGATCGTATCGGCGCGTCTTCTTGGCTGGCAATCGTCACGACGTTCGTGTTTTCTCGTATGTTCCTGACTCGACTAACCTTTATTTAGGCGATTACACGTCGAAAAAAAGAGCGATATTGATTAAAAACGGCAGTCCGAGAACGTAGGAAAGAATGCCCACACACATTTCGCCAAGATTTTCAGTCACCGTTCTCGCTCGGCTCGTTCATCGGTCCCTCCACCACGGTCACCCGTCTCGCAGGACCTGCCTGTGCAAACACACGAAGGGAGAGCGAGATAGCCGTTGGAGCTTTAGCTGTTCGCTACAGACAATGGAAATATTCCCCGGTGTATTTTCAAGCGCGACGTCGAGCGAGAGCAGGGACCGTCGCATTCGCTGTGCATGTCGGTCTCTCGGCCACATTTGAATTAATCGCGTGTTCGTCTCGCTCACGTATCCACCTCGCCCGGTTCAGATCCGGAGCGGGAGGGTTTTTCAACGAGGGTCGGGGTGGCTTTTCCACGAATCACGAAATCCATAGAATGGCCAGTCCCGAATCTCGTGATCCTCGCGGAAATAACTGCAGGTCGACCACAGCCGGTGGCGTCCGTTGCTACGACCGAAACTCGAATCCGTTCTTATTGAAACTAAGCCATGGCGAGTTGATACAGCGCAGTCGGATGCTGCTTATCCGTCCAGTGAACCAGGGCCGCCTCGTTTCTTTCTCACTGCTTACTCGCGTACGCGTATCGAAACCGCAGGCTTTTATCGTTTCTTGTTAAGGTGTAGCAACGCGCAACTGCGCGCTGTGCAACATTGCACTGCGCAAAACGTCGATGTAGCATGCATATTCAGCATACACGAAGGTTACACCAAGAACTCGTTCAACGAAGCGTACCGAAATAGCGATAACGTTACCGTTTGTCCGCACGACCGACCTTACCGCACCCAACGTTGGCGCAAATCTGTATACATTTATATGTACTATATATATAGTTTTTTCTTGAGGTCGTCATTACAATCGCATCAGCATTTCTACTTTAACCCGCGCTCGTGAAATAGCAGAAATAACTGTGCAAGTGTGATGATCGAATCTCGTTCTTTCTCTCGTTCGGCGAGCTTTCCCCACTGCATTAAATCTCCTTTTCCATGCCTGTATATTTCGTCCTCTCGGAATATGCTTCTGATGCTCCTTGATCCACCAAACCCGCGGGAATCCTGGCATTGCAAGGGGTTTCATCTCCTCGCCGTGGAAATATCCCCTCCCCCTTCTCCTCCGCGATGCGAGGAACTACCGAGAGCGAATCTCTCGGTGATGCATCACCGCGAATGAATGATGAATTATTCATACAATCAGTTTCAGCGAGCTTCTCCACCGGAACTACAACTACGACGAAAGCTGGTGTTTCGATTCTTCGTCGTCGTTCCGTTCACTTTCTCTTCGTCTATCCCTTGCCCTCCGCACCAAAATCCTCCGACTGCGCTCAACTTGCCGCATAGTTCCGCTGACGATTTAAGATTGCCCCTTCACCCGATTTCGAGGTAATGCCTCGTTCGAGTCGTCTCGTTTAAGCGTCATTGCGTGGCTACTCATTGCCGAAAAATCGGACTTTACTAATGAATCTTCTTTTCTTTCAAGTTTTCTTTAACTGTCAAATTTTCATGATTTTTATTACGGCTTCGAGAAAACGAGGGAAGATGCGAGAAGAAGAAAAGCATGATTCGGCAGAAATGGGAGCAGCTTTGAGGCGCGAGATACGAAGTAAAATATATGATATAATGCAATATAACAGTAACCTTACTCACTGTTCCGAGTGGCGTCGCGACAAAGCTCTTGGCTTAAAGATCGCCGCGAAGTACATCGCGAACGAAACAATGAAAGAAAGAACGAAAAAAACTAGCCCGGAGGATAAAAAGTTCAGACGAGAAAGAGAGAGAGAGAGAGAGAGCGAGGGGGATGAAAAAGTCATGACCGGAACGAAAACCTAACTCAATTCTGAGTTTCTAGGACAAATGTGACGCACACTGGAAAATTGCTTCGTTCCTTTTTTTTCTCCTCTTCTCTGCTATCGTCGACCTCTGCCCGTTTTATATCTCTTCTCTGGTCGCGCTCTCTCGCGATTTTTCCACCGGGAACGAGTGTCCCCGTTGCACCTCGCTGAGGATAGGAGGACGAGTAGCGGATGTAACTTTGGACCCAGCGGGAGTGGCAAAAATGAGAGAAGGCCCTTTTGGGTTTCGTTCATTGTGAAGCGCAACCCAAGAGAGAAACGTTAGAGCCACAGCGGAGACGACGAGGCTATAACGCGGCGAGGGAAGAAAAAAAAGAGAATGAGTGCCGCGCTCGAAATCGCCGTGAAAAAGCAACTGCGACGCATAAAAGCCAGACGCGGGATGGACGCGAACGAAGCGAGGGAGGAGGGTTCTCGGTTTGGTTATATCAGCAACGTTTTTCGCGTTCCTCACGGCTGCCTCGTTGCATAGGTGCCGGATGGAAACCGTACGGCCGCTGCGTTCGGTGCTTTTCATGCTGCACACTATAATGGCACACGCGAAGGACTCGGAGGCTCCTTCAAAAACTTCCGTGTCGCCTACCTTCACCAGTACCACGAAGGGCGAGTGTCTCCGTACACGAGGAAGAAGAAAAGCCAAAAAAAAAACGCGAGAAAAAGAAAAGCAAGGGCGAACGATGCCTCCAATAGACGATAGAGGCCCCGTTGCAGTGGCGAAAGAAAAAGGATCAAAAAGTGATAATAATGATAAAAAGGAAAGAAGCGAAAACGGTGTATACTCTAGGAAGCGGGACGATGATTTAGACGAAGGGCGAAGCGAAGCAAGCAAAAAAAGGGAGTCTTAGCTACCTTTTCCCTTTTTTTGTTGCGTATATGTTTCCAGCTTGGCGTGCAAAACTTCCGACGCCCTCTGGTTCGCCCTTCGCGCAAACGCGAGCCTTTCTTCCCTTCTCACTGGTGAAATATACTTCGCCATCATAGCCGGCGCACGCTGAAGTATGGGCATCTGTATGGTTGAGCACCGAGCGACTTAAGAGCTCACGCGACCTGGAACTAATGTTCTCTTTCAACGTCGACGAGAGAACTCTTTTGCCGTGCAAGCTCACGTTTACGCGGGGTTAAAAACGTTTATTCAGAACAAATTTAGTCTCGGATGTGTGTATAAACAACCGCGGCTGCACAGATACGTTTATTCACTCCGTGGGTACTCTCCGATGACGTGCTTGATCAATGCTTTTTTTCCCTTTTCGTTTCTCTCGCCCCATCTTTCTGGGCAGATAGAAGCATGAATACTTCTCTCGTACTATGCACATATTGTGCGCAAAACAATTTATCTCACCGCTTCGAAGAAACTCGGTTGGTCGCTTCGATTAATTGCGAAAGTCGCGATGCCTCCTCGTTGCAGCCGCCGATAATGAAATATCTCCGTTGAAAATAAAGGATTGAAAGGGGGGGGGGGGGGGGGGGGGGGGGGGACGCGCCCACCAGTCTCTCGTTATCGTTGTCCCGTGGCCAGGGCGTCGTAGTTGCGCGAGTCGAGATTTCAGCGAACGAGTGAGTGAGAGAGCTTCCTTTTCCCTCGTCAAACCATTACCGAGTATTTTAACGAGACAGATCGGGAGCTCTCTCGCGAGAGAAACGATGCATTAAATTGCACGAGGATCGCGAAGAAAACAAATGTCGTATCTGAATTCTTTGGCTTCGGCTTCGAAATCTCGTCGGGCGAGGGTGTCGAGTCGAGGAGTCGAGAGTGTCGAGAATTCTGCTCAGTCGATAAATCTAAATGGTGCAGGGGACAACCAATGGAGGGGTTGGAGGTAGTTGGATCCGTGGAAGCAATGGAGGAGATGGAGGAGGATATACGCGTGGCAAGTACGGATCTCATTCTCGTTTCGTAATGGGAAACCCACGAGGGAATAGACCTAGGTTGAAAGGATGGAAGAGGCTCGAAATTCGAAAGGCTCTGGCGAGGGTGCGGGCGGGGTAGTTACCGATATAGCTCGGAACCACCAGGGATTTAACGGTTAACCGTTTAGCGGGCATTCCGTGTGCGATATACACTCGAAGCGACAGTTTCCGGCCCTCGCTCAGGCTGCCGCGTAGCGCACAGTTCTCGTTTCTCTTCCTTCTACCCGCGCGTCTTTTCGGCAAGGTTGAATACCGTCCGCGAGTCCGGAGTGCTCGTAGACCGGTGGGTTTTCTGCCTCGAGATCTCGGGGAACGACCGCAAACTGCCGGATTACCGTTCTGCAGGAAGAAAAGTTGGGCTTTGGCCGTGCAGAGTTCCCTAAATCACTCGATGCTATCCCGCTAGAACCGGAGCTTAAAGGCAACTCGTTGCCCTCGTCCTGAGATCCGCAGCGGCTGGAAATCTTCATCGCTCCTCCGACGCGGCGAAGAACGAAAGAATGTATAATAATTATTTGCGCACAATCGTCGCGGTATTCGTGGCAGATTGTGACACACGTATACTTCAATGCCTTATTGTTTGTTGTCGTGAAAAAAGAAACGCAAATCCTATTCTCGTCCCGCTGTAAATAGGGTGGAAAATCTTATTGCCAGAGTCCTAAAAAGGGATGAGCCGTTGCGAATAACGCATGACAATGGAACAGGCAAGAATCTCGGAACGGTAGTGAAACGTATAATTCCCGACTTTCGTTTCAATGAGCGGACGGTAAACGAGAAAAAAACAATGAAAAACATGGAAGCAAAAAAAAAGAATGTAGGCTTATTTAACCCTAACATCAATTGCGCTGGAATGACGACGGGATCGGTTCGAACAATTCTAAACTATTTCGGGTTTAGAACTCAAACCACTACTTATCTTCCTATCCACTTGAACTACCTAACACGCGTGGAAAGGTGTGATAATCTTAAGTATTATATTGCTAGTTTGGCAGATGAATTTTCAATGTCTTGTAAAACTTATTCCAATGTATTGCGATGAATTGGGACGAACAGCTCAGTGTTTACTATGAGTTTCACGTGCAACGTTCGTACGGGTTAGCCATACGATTTTAGGCGTCACGCGCATAGACGATGCATTTTCGCATACGTTGTCGAAACTAATATGCAACCTTGTGTGGATCACGCGAGTATTAAAGCCCGGGCATGAACGTGTGCTTTCGAGTCATAACAACGCCCGTCTTATGTTCATATTTCCTCGGATTAGAGCATCACCAGCGGCAGCGGGAGCAAGAGCAGTAGCGGTATACGACGCAAATTAAAGTCGAGTGGTGTTTCATGAATAATTGAAGGCCCTTGGAGTATTCAAGGTGTACGCGTGCTCCCATTCGTGCGGGCAAGCGGCCCTCGCCCGGCGTTATAAACTCAATGAGCGAACCTTTTTGAACGAAACGGGGAACTTCGGGTAGCGACGAGAGTCGGAGCGGGAGAAAGAGAGCGAAGAGGAAAATCGGGGAGACTGGCCAGATTCCCGGTCTTGTTCGTCGTACTCGAGTCTCGCGTTTTCAACTTTTTCACTCGACGCATATACTATGCAGAAGAGAGATTCTTCATACACAGCGCGGAGCAACGTTATGCAGAACTGCCGGTGTATAGTACGCTCGATCTTTCGTCCCTTTTTGTACCCTTATTTTGCACCCTCTTTCTTCACTTCTCATGAATATTTATCTCATCATCCCTTTTTTCGTTATCTTCGCTGCAACGGCGTGAAAACGCACAAAAAAAAAGAATCAAGCATCGTGCCGCAATGTTTTTCTCTTGTCTCATTTTTTTTAACGTTTGATTGCCGTTTCGTAGCGCGTTTTTCTTGCGCGCGAGAAAACCGAATCAGAAGAAAAATTTTCTCCCCATCGAAGATCGGCGACTCGGAGCGACCGTAGTAACCGGACGGAAACGATGGAAGTGATTTTCGGCGCTGCGAAGCCGCGGCGTTGCTGCCGCTGCTACCGGAGGCTTGTGTGTGCGCGTCGCGGATGTTGGATATCCCTTCGAAGGGTGGAAGAGCGCGCTCGGGGAGAGGAACGTCGACGCCGCCGGGTTTGCCACATAACGAAATTCACAAATGCGAGGAAATTGCCTCGCGTCGCGCGAGAGGCGACGAATCGAAAGTATTTCGAGAGATCTATGACCGGAATTCTCGCTCGAGTCTATCGATTTTTCTTGCGCCCTTCGTTCGGGTCCTCGTGTAGAAATCGCGACGATTCGCGGTCTCGTCGGCGAGGACGAGCTTCGCGCTCGATAGATCGAGGTTCGCGTAACGCGAATATCCGGCAACATCCGCCACCGCCTACCCGTTATTATCGTGCGATTTTTCCTTTCGCGCGCATGAAACGATAGAAATCTCCGGTAGATTTAATCGCCCACGCGTTTTATATTAATATAGAGCGTAGTGGCAATAAAGTTCAAGGCTAGTTTATACGTTTATATATAAACGCTTTCTGTAGCGGGTCATAAATGTAGCCGAGAGGAAGGAGCAGGTACGTCGGAACGTGTAGCTGAGAAAAAGTGGATTAAATCGTCGGTTATCTCGTCCTGCGCAGAGTCTATATATAGTAAAACCTTACCACCGGGTCTCACCGATGGCAAAATAGCCCGGTGCACCACGACCAGCAGCATCCACAGCGAGCATCGTCCTCTCGCTTTCTCTCTAAGCCCTTCGAATTATAACCCCGGCTTTAGTCCGCACAGGTTTCGACCGTCCAACCTCGCTAGTCACGCTCCGAACGTTTATTACCACTACCCAACCTCGATGTTGAACTGCGCCCAAGCTCTATCGTTCGCTCACTGCCCTGCTCTCTCTCTCTCTCTGTGCGAGCGTTGCGCTCGCCTTCTCGATGTTTCTCCCTCGATTACCGAGCGTCTCGATCTTCCACCGCGAAACTTCCATATCGTCGCACTGGTCACGTACCATATAAGGAGGGAAATAGAAAAAAAAATACCTTTACTCGGGACAAAGTGGATTATCCCCGTTCGGGACAATTTCAACAACTTGCTCGGTGTTTTTCGCAGCGCTGTTCTGTTCTCGATTCGACCGATGATTCGAAAAAAATTCGCACCTCAAAGATTCATTTTTCGAATGAATATTGAACCACAAAAATGTCCGTAGTATATATTCTATTAAATTCAGAATGCTTTGCATTTTTTCAATTACTTTGGCTTGCGAGGAGAAGATTTGTACTGACGGTCTATATTTTGAAGTAAATTATTTTTTGAGTCAACTCGACGATGCCTCCCCGACAAAATTCCAACTGCCTATCGACGTAGGCACTAAAAGACGTGTCTAATAAAAATTTCATCGCCGAATGCGCGTGCGTTGCGGCGAAGAGGAGAAGAAGGCTCTCGTCAAATCTCTACCAATCAGGGCACGAATAAAACGACAACAATATAAATCTCAAAGGTTCGACACTAATCGAGAGGCATCGTGACCGACCAACTTTTTAGAAGAAGCTATGTTGAGCTAGGTCGAGGCCAGTACATAACACCCGATCGTCGGGGGCGCGCATTCTTCACATTTCACCGCGCACCACGCGCGCATCTCGCGAGTGGCGCACACTTCCTCGCCTCGTGAAAAATAAAAACTCTTCGTACCATGCACACCGGCGGTGAGGTGGGGGAATGGGGCGGCCGGTGGAGTGGGTCGGTCGAATATTTCAAAGTCAGCGGTGGCGCGTTCGCTTGAAACCTGGACAAAATCATTTATCAGCGTCGAGGCCTTTCCCTCCCCGGCGTGACACTCGCCCCGTTCGTGTCAACGGGTCTTCTCTCTGCGCGTTCACATCCCGAGCGAGCAAACAGCGCGGACCGCATATTCACAGATATACGCACACAGTTTTTTGACCCTTTAACTCACGGTAAACAAAACGCTTTCACGAGGCTTCGCGCGCATGCTTTCGCGGCTGTGACAAAAGTCAAATACGCCGGATTCAACGAGCGGCGAAACGTTGTAACGTGCAAACAGCGGTGTGAAAGCGCGACGGGCAAGAGGGAATCCACAGCGAGCTACAAGCTCTGCGTCCGTATGAACATCGTAGTACCTCGAGCGAGGTTATTACCATACGTCGTCTCGTTTCTGGCTTCAAAG
Organism: Ischnus inquisitorius; assembly: GCA_963924025.1. Lineage (NCBI taxonomy): Eukaryota > Metazoa > Arthropoda > Insecta > Hymenoptera > Ichneumonidae > Ischnus > Ischnus inquisitorius. Next base: position 13,285,510 of record OZ001254.1, on the reverse strand, counting down.
AGAGCAAACAGGATAGGTCCGAAGGACGAGAGCTTTTCTCATTCGAATTCCGCGACAATAGAACGAAACACGGGCAGGTGCGTTCCCTCGTACAATCGTTAAGCCAATGATCGTCTTGCAATCGCGAACGTTCTAAATTCGTAGCTCACGCGACAACAACATCGCGAATCTTGATCGGCTTTGCGACACGTTCGAGCTTTATCTCATTGAGAGCAAGGGAGAAGAAGAGAAATATATATATTTTCGCTGATACGTGGACAATGCAATTTTTAATCTCCTCGCTCGAGAATGCAAGGAAAGGGGGAGCGGGGAATATTTTCGACGGTGCGCGCGGCCGTCTCGTTGAGCAGAAGTGAAGAACACCGGCGTCCTTCGATTTTTATCTCGATGGCCTCGAGCGACCGTAATCTCGCTCGGGTCGACGTTTTCTCTCCTCTCCTCGCCGTCCGACACGATATCGCAGCGCTTTGGGGCCCTCGACTCGAACGGCGCGGAGATGGGGCGGGCGGGCTCTCTCGTGGCTCTCGCTTGTTGTGTTGATCCGTCGTCCTCTCGTCTCTTCGCGCACACGGGTTATGCCAACGGGTAAGAAAAGCGAAGGGACGACGGGCGCGATCCGGGCGCTCACAGAGGCGAAACAACGGAGCCAACGCCGGAGACGGAGTGCCGAAGATGTTGAAGAAAGTGGAGACAAAGCGAGAGGGACGGGAAGAAGGCCGATAAAGAGAGCGGATAGGAACGATATTCTCTTGGCGAAAGTGCACGAAGGAGAAGAGGAATATCGAGGAAGAACGAGGAGAGGAAGAAGCCGAAGTGTATAAGCGCGCGAGGCGCGCGGGAGCAGGGCATCGCGCTTGTGTTTGCGCTCGCCTATAGTTTGTTGAACTCTGGGATCTCTCTTCGCGGCACGGCATATTCCGTGAGCTTGGCCGGGTTACGCGCGCGCGAGAGAGAGAGAGAGAGAGCGAGAGAGACCATAGTTTTGCCACGATAAAATCGTGTGTTTATCACGGCGTTGTTCATGACTTATTCAATGCACGACGCCCGCGGGGCATAAAGGCGCGAAGCTCGCGAGCTCTATGTACGCGCTCGCGCTCGTTTCACCGCCTGCCGCTGGTTCCTTATTCTTATTCCTCGGCAAAGCAGCTCCTCGCAAAGGAGAAGAGTACCGGCACCTCCCGCGAGGCACGTTTCGAAACTTATAGCTTACTTCGCTGCTGAATTGTTCCTGCCGATCGGCGGCGGAAACGAAAGGGGGATACGCGGCGAAGCCCTTTCGAAATATCTAATATACGCAAACGTTGACGCTAACGCGCAGCTCCGCGCTCGAAGGCCGAAGGTTATTGGAAAGTTAAGTTGAGAGCTTTCGGCAAAGTCCTCGTTATATCCGAGAATCCGGAATTTTCCGCGTATCCACGTAGTTTCGCGTCGAACTTCCAATACTCCCTGTGTACTTGCTCGCTTGTACACCCAACGGCGCACGGGAGCCACCACGTTCGTCAGCTCGCTGCTCCTTCCTCGGTTGCGTGAGTTTCATCCGACGTTCGTGGCGAAAGGGACAAAGAGAAATAACGCTCGGGTCGGGTGGGAGCGCGCGAGCGAGAGGGACAGAAATGAGAAACGAGGGGGCCCCGCAATAAACTAATCGTAAAAGCGAGCTAAGTGATTGCAGCGAACACGTCAACGCTAAGCAACTACACTACTCCCATTCGAGGTTGGTGCCGAGTGGAGCGAACGAGAGACGAGGTGGAAGCTAAGAGAGCGCCCGAGTTTGTGCCACGGCACGATGGAAGAACGAACAGCCTCGAAGGTGATGGAGTGGGAACCGTCGAGTATAGATTCGCTGCTCTCTCAAACCCGCCAACGTCGTAAATCCGCGAAAGGTGTTGCTCCGTCGATGCCGGAACGCGTCTACGCTTGCTCTCGCTCTCTCTCTCTCTCTCTCTCTCTCACCTCGCACAAACTCGGTTTTCTACTCGGTATATATGCGCTATCCGTACCTCGGGGTTTGCACACGGTTCCGTACACACGAGGGTTAATCCCGGAGTCGGAGACGCGGTTTAATATCCGACTTCCAGAGGAGAAACGTCGCGCGCTTGATTTTCTACTCAAGTCATCGGTTTCTTGTCTGCGCTCTCGTGGCTTCGAAAAATCGTCGAAACTTATCCGTATTCTCGTGGCTTGCTTCGCTCGCGAATCGAGCGAAGTGAAAAATTCGATCGTTCGAATATTCCGTAACTGCGACTATTCTTCCCGACGGAATATCTTTTATTCTCGACGGAGGACCATTCACGTTCGAAAAATGTCGACTCTTCATTTTGTTTTTAACGTCGCTTGCGAAGCTCCTACACGAGGAAGTTACCGAAACGATCCTCCGAAAAGTCCAATTCCAATTTTTTGATAAACTCGACAAATTCGATAGACGTATCCAGTCTATAAAATGATGTTGTTCTTCTCATGGATTGAGAATTATACTGTAACATTTTGTTTATTCACTTTTTTCCGCGCTACTTACCGCGTTGCATACACACGTAGCGCTAACTCTCGTTCGAACGTTTATTTCGACCTTTTTTTTTTCATTGCCTACGACAGATGCGTCATCGTTTATTTTTGCGCTTCGATTATATTTGCTTCAAACGTTTATTTTATCATCAATAGAGCATCGAAGCTGCAGCCAAGTTTAAAGCTGGCTTTTGCACCGGTGCTGCGTCAATATGCATATCGTTGGCGCGGGGGGGAGGGCAAGGGCAACGATTCGCAGCTTATTTTCATAACGGCTCGCGGCGAGATCGCCCATTACTACCGCTACGCTACCGGCCTATAACTATATTCGCTCGTGACGCCGCCAGTTTTATCCGCGCGGTCGCGCGCGCGCGCGCGTGTGTGTTGTACACACAGCGCGAGCTGAATGCACGTAAGCCGTAGCGAACGAGTCATCGCGCGTATGGAACGCCATTTATTTATAACTTTATCAAAGTCAACAGCAGCAGCAGCAGCGGCGTTCGACAAGAGAGCTCGCAATATCTCTGCGCTGAGAAATTCTCGATAATCAACGATCGTTCTATGCGGATCGATTGTGTCTTCGTCGCAACTGTTGTGACTTTCGCGCGAATAACAAATAATCATTCAAATACGCAAAGGCCTTCTCGTTCCAATAACGAAACATTATCGCACTCCACAGCCACAAATAATCTTGCGAACGTAAAAAAAATATACATAATCTATATTTTTTTTAGTTTCCATGACCGCGACTCGGGAAAGGTCGTGAATATTTTTTTTCTTTATATAACAAAGTTTTGTCGCTGATCTTCGCTGGACAAAATAATTCAAGGTCAATGCGAATTGCGTTAAAAGAAATGAGGAAAAAAAACTTCTTCGAGCGAGGTGGCACTGAACGATTTTCTTTCACGAATATTAAAAAGAATTCTCACAGGACTTTTCACTACATTTTCGTATAGATATTTTTTATATTTTTTCTTTTATCGCCATAGATTCTTTGCCCTTCTTTTTTCGTTCGCTCGATTTCATTGTTATTATTATTTTTTTCGTCTCTGGTTACTCGTCTTCTCCCACGAAGCCGCGAAATTCTTTCTCGCGGCTCACGATGGCTCAGCCAGAAGCAGAGCAATTCGTCAACTCGCTGTTCACCGACGTAGCCAAAGAGGCGAGAGAGAGAGAGAGCGATATATAGGTTGGGATAGCATGCATCGCTTCTGGGAGGGTAACTCGCGGTGGTCTGGTATACCCGAGACTGTCGGAGGCACATATAGCGAGTAGAGCTCGGCGTAAGCCCGGTGGCATTAGGAATGCATGTATGCGCTGATCCTCAGCCCAAGATACCCAGGCAATACGTCAAGCCCGAGTGAGAAAAATGCCTCAGCCATCCTCGTTCATCCTGTTCTGTATTTCAATCTCGCGCGCTCGTTCTCGCTCTCTCGGGCCGTTGCTGTGCGCCGCTCTCAACGTTGGAACATATGAGCCGGGGCATAACCGTGTCACGAGAGAAGCCTGCTCGACGCCGAGAGTGAGCGAGCGACGAACAAAACGCTTTGCAAGTGCAGCTGAAGAGGAAAAAAAAATAACAGAAAATAATAATAAAAAAGAATTCACTATCGCGACGTAGGTTATCGCCGTGCCTCTTCCGATCGCTCGGGGCCCAAGAAAAATACGTTATGCTCGCGCGTTTGTAATAGCATGTATATCCCGCGGTGAAAGAAATACGAACGTAGAATCGTTTGGATTCGCGATTAAATCGTCGCCGGTTTAGCCCCCGCCTGGGAGAAGTAATTGGTTGTTTCGTTCGTTGCGAGATAAGCGAAGTATACGAGATAAGAGAACGCGAAGGAACCTCGAGAGCGCTTCGCGGATTATCGGCGCATGTATTTCTCGTTTCGCCAAATATGTTCCAATGGAAGCGAGACGAAGGAGAGAAAAAAGAAAAATTGGCAGCTGGCGCACGGAGGTTGAATAAAAAGCGAAAAGTCGGACGGAAGTGGAAGAAAACGTGGAAGGCTCTCCGCTGGTGTGCGGTCTATAAATTATGGTATCCAACACATCGGGTCGGCGTTACCGCAAGAGAGGCGGGCGGAGACAGACCGCGGTCCTCGGATTCTCTCGGGTTTTCTCGCGGGGGGAAAAAGGTCAGGGGCCGATAGACGAAAAACCGTGTTCGCGCGCGATCCTCGGTGCTCGTGTGACCGCGCCGCTGCAACGCCAGTGGAAACGCTCACGGGGAATTCGATCGTGTCTGGTTCGTCAACGTTTTCTTTACGTTTTTTGCGCCCCGCGATCCTCTCTATCGCTCGTCTCCGCATATTCTCGCGAAAGTTTTTTCGCCCCTCTCGTTTCTGGCGTTCGGCAAGCCGGTGGTGCGAACAGCTGGCCTCCCACTCGCCTCCCCGCAACTTCGAAATCCGATCACGAATCGTCGCGAGAGCAAATGTCGACGCAGCGCGAGATGACGAATACCGCGATAAGACAAGGAAAAAAATCGTCACGCTCTTACACCGAAGACTATGTATAATTCTTGATTCGAAATATATTATCAAAGAAAAAAAAAAAAAAAAGGAACTTTTCGTCGAGAGCGTCAATCGCGTGTACAAGTGACGAGGGCACGAACGACGCTGCATAATAACCCCCTTCCCGACCCCGAAGCTTTCTTCGATGCTTATGTACAACAGTGCAGAATTGAGTGCGAGTAGGGAGGGGGGGGACAGGTAACACTCCACTCGGTAGAGTACTACGTGCCGTTCCTCGAGAATTCCTCGTTGCCTTTTTATACTCCGAGAGATGCGTCGCGCGCGTTCGGCAGCTCCTCCGGCGGCCCGCGACAACCCTCTCGGCAGAATTCTCGTCGTTCCATCCCTCCCCCGCCGTGTCCTGTCACACCTCCCTCGTCGCCGACAGCTCTTTCCTTGTCGCATTCGTCGACGAGCTCCTCACGTTCGCCGAGGAGGAAAAGCGCCGCGGGTACATAAATTTCGGTCTCCGATAAATTTCGCGCTACAAATTGGGCTTTCGAGTGAAGAGGCTCTTGTTCGAGTGCGGGTTCCCGGGGCGCGTTTCTCATTCTCTGTTTATTTGTCGCTCTTTCGATCCTTTCATTTCGGATTATTCCTCTTCTTTTTTCTATATATATCTTTCATCTCTCGCCTTTCCCACCTTGCTGTCCGGGAGTCTTTGGAGCATTGCGTTTTTCTTCAATTCTTCATCGTCGAGACAGTGACGAAGAATTGTCCATCCGACGAGACTGCGAGGTCCAACCTCGGGACGATGAAGCTTCGCGCACCCCCGCCTTTTGTATGATCTTCGTCTTTCGCTCGGTGGTTTCTTCGTTTGTTCCTTTTCCCGTCGTTCTTTTTCACTCTCGTCGACGCTCCGAATCCAATTAAAGTTGTCGTACCTTCATCCCCCTTGTCTCGCCTCGTCCCGGTTGAGTGTGTGTGTGTGGGGAGGAGTTTCAGAGAACACCCGCGGCCTGTTCGCCTTCAGCACCTCTGCTCTCGCGGTGAAATTCTCCTCGCGGTCGACACTCGTCCTGTCGGCCTCGCGATGTCGTGCCGCGTTCGTCTCGATTTCGTCGGAGATTCGCCGCGACGCGGAGACGCTAACACGTATTTCCGGCTTGCACACTCAACGCGCAGTCCTATTTCCTATCCTGTCGCTCGGTGAACTCTCGCAGCTCGACGTCGCATTATCCTCACCGCGGGGGAAATTCGTCCGGTTATTTTTTTAATTTTCACGCTGAAAAAAAAATCTCCTGATTCAATAACACGACCGTTGCGAGCTTCCAAAGTCGTATTTTTTCATTTTAAATTCATTCTATCGACGATTCCGCCGGAAATATTTAAACGATAACCGAAAACTGCGGGTCCTTGCAAATCGTTGGAAAAACTCAAGTATAGATAATCCACGTTCGGTGAAATAACCACCGGAATAAACGCAATCTGGAAGGATTGCCCGTTCAATTTGCGAATTAAAATAAATAAGTGCGATAGGCGCGCGCTTCTACCGGCGTTTGGCCCGGCGCCAAACACGTTGGCAGGATCGACCATACAGATCTCGATGTTGGAGTTGGCGCGAGAAATCTCCGTCCCGTTTCCTTTGGCCTCTTTCGATCCGATATTCTCGAGCGAACAGGCGTTAACCGCTCGCGTTTCGAACGCTTGTTCATTTCCGTCAGCTTTGTCGTGTTTCCGGTGCGTTCGCGATGCGTCCTTTTCGTCCCTTTCGTCGAGCGAAATTTTCATAGCTGGGATTTGTAGCGAGCCGGGAACGCGAATGGCCGAACGGACTTACGACGAAGAGATTTTGGAGATTTTTAAGTGATGGCTTCAAAAAGTTCGGTAAATTTTTATCAAGGGTGCGTTAAAAAGCACGGCAAAGACATAATCGACAATTTTGTTCGCAATTTGTTGCGCGACATTAATGTGGATAAAAATCTTTCAGCTCATATATTTTTATGACTATTATTCCGTTAAAAGCGAAAAAAATAAAAAACGAATACAACTGTTTCGCCGGAAGCTCGAGCAGTACGAGACGAGGTCTTTTCTTTATTTTGACATGATATTATTATTTTATTTTATGCGCGCCGGAGATTCCTCGCTGGCGGCTTTCGCCTTTGAACTTTCAACCCCAGCGATGATACATTATTATTTTATATTTTCATTTCGCGAACGAGTATCGCGCGTTTATTCTTTCCTCTCCTGGGAGCGCCGTTTAATACTCCGTGGGAGTCTAAACGATTTGTTAGACAAGTATTATTTTATTTTCCAACGTTAACTATCACGGTTTTGCCATAATGACCACGGCCGTAATCTTCCTTTAATCGAAAAGCATAAAATGACTTTACTGTATTCTATAACGTCCTCTCGAGCAATTGCTGCGGTACACCGAGTGTACGTTTAATCGGAAAATGGCCAGGGCGTCGTGGTTTTCTTCGCCTACGGTGGAGGGACGAGAAACGCCGAGTGGCGCTGCAGCGAAAAGAGTTCTTCGTTGCGTTGTTGCTACTATCTGTAAAAAAAAAAAAAAAAAAAAAAAATGGCATCTTCTCTAGTGGCAACGAAACTTCTCTGTCGCTGTTTCTGCGCTGTAGCTTCGGCTCTAGTTCTTCACGACGCTCTGCTAGACGCGGAGGCGTCGAGCGTGAAGCGCTCGCGCGATTTCCTAATTGCTTCTACGAATCGTTTCACTTTACGAGGAGGGACGAGAGGGCCCCCCCCGTCTCGTGGTTGAGTTGTCAGCTCGGGTTCTGGTAGACGGCTTGGGCCTTGCGTTGAGTTCCACCTCGCGGACTCGTAGGTGTTGCGAAACTCCGCAAAGTAGTTACGCCGGTGGTATCCCGCGGCGACGATGACGACGCCGACGACGACGACGACGACGACGACGAGACGCGCTCACGGTGACTCAAGTCGTCTCGGCGTCGATAGCCGAACCGAGTGCAGGCGAAACACAACGCACCAGTGCTTTGGCCTGGCAATAATCGTAAAGATGCCGCTCCGACACTCGATAGCTTAGTATTACGATTCGCTTGTAAACATCCCGCGGGTACACAGTCCTCCGTGGTTGTAGATCTGGATGAGAGCGCGTTTTACGGTGGTCGACCGCACTTGCTCCACCGAAGGCACGACTGTGCAAAGAGCTACGGAGAGAGATAGACGAGGGTAGAGCACCTTTCGCATTACACAAGCAATATTGCAGATACCAACTATCGGACGTTTGCCAAGTGGCCGCATGCAAACCCGTAGGCGAGCTACTAATTCTATGATAACCACTTATCGCCCGTCCTTATAGGTCCGCACGTCGAGCATCGCCGAATGGCTCTCCCGATCTTAGCTGTATTTTACGTATGAATAATAAACCCGCATATAGTCGGTAATGAAATTCTTTTACGACACACCAGAAGGATAGTTGATTCCGAGCCGTGAACCCGCGCCAGTGGAAAAAGTCGTTCTCGATCGGACCGTCTTTTCTCGCGTTATGCTCTCACATTCGCCTATAAAGAGCTGCGACTCTCGCGCAAACAACTTCGACAATAACGTATTTCCGTTATCGAGATATAATGCATTATATTGCAGCTACGATCGGGAGGTTTATCGTTCCGTTACTCAGCTGGACGGAAGTACCACAGTTTGCGGTTGCAAAGAATTAAGACTCGTCGCGTATCCCGCTCTGCCCTACGTTTAGGATATCGGTCATTGGGCGTCGATCCATTTGCACTGGGTCTTGTCCGAAACGATCGCGAGTACTCCAGTTTATTATATCCAGCGGTCCGAAGAAGTATAATCAGCCGTCTGGGCGTGTATGAGAATCGAAGCGAGGATTTTGCCAGCGTCACGCACACTTTTATTCCTTCGATGTGTAGTCACTTCCGCACGAGCGATCCGCACTACTCGCCACTCCAATTCCACCGAAAAAACATACGCTTCGTTATCATTGCTCGACCTCTTCTCTTAGATTTCCTTTTCTCCCAGTAATCCCTTGTCCTTCCGGTAAAGGTCGCCTACGACCTTTTACCATGCGCGGCCCCAATCTAATTCGCTTCTCCTTGTTCTCAAAGGTTCTCAAAGGTTAATACTCAAAATATTTTCTCTTCCCTGTTGCTACATTGTAGAGAAGGCTTTGTTTTTATTGAGATTTGATTCGACTTCTACGATTTTCAACTATTCGGCGACTACTTTTTCTTTTTTTCTGATAATATTTAACATTAAGTGGGACCAGAACAACGTTGGAAATTATATTTCCACGTGGATTTCTCATTCAATTTTCAACATCATTTACAAAGCTGCACGAGAAAGTCTGAATCGGTTAAGTAATTATCTCATGTGAGAACTTTGTCACTAACGTCAATACCAAAATGCGGAAGCAATCTGCAATGTCTATCGTTCTACGCGCTTTTTTCGATGTCTTGCGTTCTCCGCACTTTCGCCGAGGGATCGTCTCGACGGGCATTCGCGGTTGCTGATCGTGAATCGCGTCCTGAAGTCTCCCAGCATCGCTCTGTCCGTCTGTCGCGGTATAGTGGCCACTTCGTTATGACATTATGGATTCTCACGAGCGGCCAAGATGCGCGTCGTACAGGTCTGTAGACAGAACAAGAGTTCGCCAGAAAGCAAGGGTCAACGGGAGAAGCCGGAGAGGGGAGGGTTCGAGGTATCCCACGGGAAGAGCTATTTTCCTTCCGGAAGTCCGAATCGTGGGCTGATTTAAGGAGGCACTTTGCGAAACGATCGTCCCCTCTCGTCCAGCTCGAAGCGGCGCTCGCTCGTACACTCTCCTACCAATATCGTAACGCCGTAGCATCATGCCTCGGATATATACGAGAAAGGACGCGCGTATACCCATCGGTTATTTGGGCTTTATTACTCCGAGCGTTATATCGTTATGGCCCATTCATTATTGGCAGTTTCGTGAGTCTATCATCGTTTGTCGAACGCGGTTAAAACCGGCAGACGACGCGGGCACCGCTGCGGCCCGATCGTCCATCCTTCCGCTTTCCTCCGCGGTTATGGCAAAACGAAGAATCTTCGGTAATGGTATCGGGACGGAGAGAGGAAACTATCCTTTCGCCCATCGTCCAGAATTGTTATATGCCCGCCACGGTAAACCACGGGGTGCCGTAGAGTTACAGCTTTCGATGATGCACCGCGAGAAGCGCGACGAGTCAACGAGCAACTATGGATCTCGCGATAAATTAGCGACGCTCGGGCGCGAGAGGGTCAAACCGAGCAGTTTTGTCGCGTCTCGCTTAGCTTTTCTTCGCACGTATCTTCGTCCTTTGCCCACAGCCGTCTCACTCGGTTCGCCCGATCTCTCTCAAGTTGATATATTTTTTCATTATAAAGTATATAAAGCTCCCCCCTCGGGCGCGAATGTGGGGGAGGGTAAAGCGAGAGAAAGTTTTTCTTAACTCTCAAGCTTCGCCCCCGCGAGACGATGGAATGCGCAGAGCGAGAGGGGACGAAAGGAGAACGACCGTTTCGCCAAGATGCCTCGGTGGACTCTTCGTGTTCCGGACAACAACTGTATAGTTGGCTCTGACAAGGACGAAATGCCCTGGGGGGTGGCAACTCGGGTTCCTTTCTATCCTGTTTCTCTATCCTCTCTCCACCGCCCCGGCGCACCACCTTCCATGTTGTAGCGTTGCTACAATTTACTCGGAGCTTACTTCGGAGTTACAAACGAGCCGGTTGTTCGCTCGGGATATACCGCTCCTACTTACGCTGCATACCGTATATTTCAACCTATTTATATACTCATATTTGCTCGAGGCTTTTTACTCTCTCTCTCTCTTCGCTCTCGCGAAACACAATGCATCCCGCGCTCCAAGAAGTTCTTCCGTAAGTAGTCACGGAAGTGGCTAGGCATACACGACCCCGGCGATCGAATGGCTGAAAACGAAGCCTCGGGATTGTCCCAAAAACGATCCCAACCCCTCCCTCACCCTACTCTTCTCTAAAGAGCAAGCAAGAACGGCGAGAACACCGATGAAGTAGAACGAGGGCAAACAGAGCCGTGAACTTTACAGACCCATTTGTCCCTGTTCAATGAAAATATTTGTTGCCGCTATACACGACCCGAAACTTTTCTCGTTTTATACCATTCCTTATTCATTCACTTACTCACCCACACTTTCGACTATGCCTTCCTTCTAGTCGCTCTTTTTGCATATCGCTCTCTCGTTCTTTTTCTTATTTTCGCTTCTGGGTATGAGAAAATCTGCATTTGATATGATTTTTGCGCAAAACAAATGCAAGAGAAAAAAATAATTATTCGCACGTTATCGTCGGACGATCCATTCGTCATTGAGTTTGGGAATCTACGGGCGACCTTTTTTATCAAAATAATTTTTTGTATTTCGAATTTGATCAAAATCTATGCAGTCGTTCGGTTCATTTGCGTTGTGAAACTTAGCTCAAACATAGATTTTCATTGACAAAGTCTTGGGATTGGGAATGCCTCCAATTTAATGGCACTTAAAGTATTTTTAACGAAATTTCATTTATTAATAAACTACTATCAGAAGTCAAACCAAAGCTACTTGAAGAGGCTGAAAATGATAAACTTACTTCCCAACAGACCCGATTAGACTGTCATAAAAGAAAAAGAAGAAGCACAACTCCAACTGCGCCGGCATCATTTTTTCGTAGCGACGAAAAAATTGCTCATCGAATATTAGCGCTAAGAGACGCGAATCACGCGCGGAGCGGTCAATTTGGGCCATTCAATAATAAAGCGAAAAATCTCCGAGACGAGTAGACGCGGTGCGAGTCCAATTTATTCGAGTTCGTGAAAATTCCATAACCCCAACGATGCCGAGAATCCACAACGCTCGGATCAGCTCTTCCGCTCGAATGCCCGCGACAGCGATACATCGAGGAGTTTCTTGAGGGCGCGCGGCCCGCAAGACGGGAATCATCTCCTTATTTCTTTCTGTACGAATGAGTCCTTGCATCATTCACTGTTCCATCGTCTAGCGTGGGCGCTGCGCCGCCGAACCGTAGATGGAAAACGTAATACTCCCCTCTCTCCCTTTTCCCCCCTATATACTCTTCATAGCGCGTAAAGCGCCATACATCTATCTCGAGAGAGTGCGATGCTATAGTTTTATATTCTCGAGACTTTCTCATGTGTGTTTGATAGCCACTGCGGGACTCATGGACAGGGATCCCCTTTCCGCGCCACACGTACGTCTAGACGAAATTGAATTTAAATATGAATGCGCGCAGAAAACCGACGGAGAAAGAACAGTGCAAGAAGCGAGCGTGTAACAGGGTACTTGTACACAGATGGGAGACAGTCGAAGGGGGGTATTAGGTACAGTGCGCTCCCACGTTACGTTACGGTATAACATCTTCCTGCTTTCTCTGCCGAACGAGTGGAACATTTGACGAGAACGCAAGCGGCGGCTGCGTCACGCAGGTTTGGCATCCGCAACCACTTGGCGCTTTCGCGCGTTCCAGAAATGTTCAAAGCAATCCAAACGGCCCCTGCCTACTCCGCCCCAACGGCACGAGAACTCTTTTCACAATTCGCAAGGCCGGCTTTGCGCTTTCTTTTCTTTCTTCTTCTTCTTTTGCCATCCTTTCTCTTTCTCGTCCTCTTCTCATACTTCTTCGTTTGAGTGATAACAAACACGAAACTGCTCGAACGAAAATTGAATTCGCAAAATACGTGGGTACATCGATTCCTCTCACTTATTCCGTAGCGTAACTCGCAATTTCGAATTCAATTGGTTACATCGATTTCCGTGCTGCACTTTGCGAAGCCCGCGGTGCACACTTCACCTGCTTCGTGCAATCTTATCATTCTCCCTCTCCTCTCAACTTCCACTTCGCTCTTTCTCTCTCTCTTTCTCGCTCTCTCCATTATCCGATCGATCCGACTGAATACCTGCTATATTCGAGTGCCACACGATGAAGTTTCTCTCCACTCCGTCATTGAGCAATTTCCGTAGTGACTCTCGAGTGTCTGTGTGCGTTCGCATTCGATCGCGCACAATGTAGAGCCCGCGGTAAACGGAGTTGAATTTGCGTGCGACGTATATGCATTGCCAATGTAACCAATCGATCGATCGTTTTGATAAGAGCCTTCGGTCTTCGAGGATAATAAAATGAATTATAGAGCGCTCGTATCGAGATGTCTCGAGAGTTGGCAGAGAGAGAGAGAGAGACAAACGGAGATCCGAATTTTTCATTCCTTCCCAGAGGGTCGATCGTCACGAGATGCGTGCCGGAAATTCGTTCTCCGACGCCGGATTTTCCTCCCCCCATCTGTGAAAAACTGTGGAGAACATTTCCGGCAGGAGAACAAACGTCGATCTTTGGTCCCAAAGAATAGCTCCCTCGTTCTCACGTTTCGCAATATTTCCACGCGAGTTTTCCTTTCGTTTTAATCGCCGCTGAAGAACTTCGAAGTTCACTGCTTGCGAAAAGCGACCTAAACGTTCGGAGATGACGACGGCCGTGGGCAGCCAATGCGAGGAAAAGAACTCGAGGAAAACACTGACAATATTTTTTATAATTTGCATGATGACGCATAGGGGATGGTTTCGCGGGGAGACAGTGCGGAGGGATGGATTCGGGGCGAGGATTCCTGCAGCATGGCCGACCCCGGACGATTGATGCCCGACCCGATCAAAACCGACGCACGATCGCGATAGTCGATAATTGATCGCCGCCGTCGACGAGCTGAGCTTCGATCCGCTTCGTCTATATGCCACTATGGTTCTAGTCAACCGCGGTCGCAGACCCGGTACCGTTGAATCCCTGAAAATGCACATCGATCTTGTCCAACTGCCTTGGGCCGGGTTCGCGGCGATCCGCGCACTTCGCCGTTGCGCGCTTTTACTCCTCGCACCTTCCGTCGATATCTTTTCTTCGTGGTTTTTTTCATGCTTTCTTTTTCTTCTTTCTAACCCATCGCTCACTTCCTCTCGATTGTATTCTCGCGATTGAATCTCCGGACTTTTAGTTCATGTATCATTCACCCGGTTTTTTTCTGTGCGGGGCTGGCGAGTATCTTCTGACGTTCGGTTTGCAAAGCGCGAAAAACCGCGATGGGTTGCTCGTTTCTCGTCTTGGCATCGTTTAACGGCTGCCGATGCCGCTCGTAATGCAATTGGGATGTTGGGCTCACCCCAATCGGTTCAACAGTTAACGTTTTTCGCCAAGCGCTTTTCTCTCCGGAGCGCCGATCGTCTTCGTGAAGTTGCGAGTGACCTTCCTTCGCGAATGAGCCGCGCAGTCGGACTCGTTCGTTGTGTTTGACGATATTACAGCGCAAAAAGCGCACTTCCCGAAAGAGGCCCGCGCGCCTCTTCGAGACAGCGCGAGTTCCGTTTTATCGAGCGTAAGAAAAACTTAAACGCTTCTTCGTGATCCGCCTTCTTAAAGAGGGCACGTTCGCCGCGGCATCGGATTTGTGTGTCCCACGGAGATCACAATCTTCCGTCCCTTTTCTCTTCGTTCTTTCTCTCCTCTCTCACCCCTTCTCGATAGTCCCGTAGATCCACATTTGGCCATATACCGAACTTTCTCCCGAAGCTTCCGATCTTCTTGTTTACCGCTTCATCCGGCCCGCTTTATCATCCACTTTACTGCTACCCTACTGTCGTATACTTTCCGAAAATCTCTCGTCGATCTCTCGTGAGAGACGAAAAACACTCGAGTTATCAACGAGTTTGACCGATTCCCGGTGTTCGAGAAAAAAAATCGTCCCAATATCCGCCAAACGTGATTCCCATCGTCATGTTCCGTAATTTATGCTACCGTTCACGATAATCGTCGATGATCCAACATAGTTTGTGCCAATAGCGATTCGTCATGTGTATTCTAGTATCAATGTATTATTTTATCCACGCGAGCGTTATATTGTAAGCGCAATAATTGAGGAGTCGATAAATCATGTCTGGCTTCCATACAGCCAGTAGTTCGGGTCGTAATTTATTATTAATGGAGAACTCGGCTGGCGACACGGACGGATACAACCACATAGACTTCGGGAATGGGGTGCCAGGGGGAGGGGATTCTCGCTCGTCTACGCATAGTTTCCTCGAGCCTGAGCAGAGCAACGTCGGCAGACGGAGTTCCCAGCGAGAGCTTCGTGATCGTCTTCGCGGAACAGTCTCTCTCTTTGTTTCGGGCGAGAACCGCGGATGCAAGCGAAGTAGAAGATCGTCTTCTTGTGCACCGCGCAACGCAGTGAAATTCTGTAATTCTCTTTTCTCTCGTCTCTTCGACTCCTCCTTCCTCCTCCTCTCCGTTTCGCTCAGCCTTCGACGATTAATGCGTTCACGAGGAAACTCCGTAACGGCACCTAATGCCGGGCGATGAATCAAAGCTGCCGCAAAATGTAGGGAACGATTCTGGATGGCTTCCCTTAAAGCTATTGGTACGCCTTCGCGTCGCTCCTGCATCTCTCTCACTCTTGAACGCACGATACCGTTTATAATAACCGCCAATATTTCGATCCTTAATTTCGCTTTCGCTCGTGATAACGAATTCATTCGCTCTCAAAAGAAAAAATATCGCATTCTTTGTAGGTATAAAATAAAACAATAAGTGTTCCATCGAATTTAATTCATAAAATATGATGTACTTCAACTCCATTGAATTTAATGACGGTTTTTCTAAATGCTCTCGACTGGTACAATTCCTAAAAAAACGTAGTTTTGAGGAAATGGCTCCACGTGCCGAATTTTGCACGTGCGATTTTCGATATTTCAATATTTTCAACATCCCTGGTCCCCTTAATCCGGTACTCTATCGTGCGGTTTCGATCTATTCTCATCAAAAATGATTTCCTAATGTTGATAATACGCGTGCGACTGTTTACTTGGAGTTGGTTACATAGGCGTTAGATGGTGTGTTTGCACAATGAGCTAATCAGCGCGAGCAGGACGAGAGGGCATTGAACCCAGTGGCTCTGCCGTGTCGAGAGAAAGCGCGCCCGACTCTTATGTGCACTTTGACCAACGCACTCTCCGTCGGTTGTTGTACCGTATCTGCTAGCTCCTCGCCGCTTGTTTCCGCAATCTTTCCCAAGTTTCGCGAGTCTCTCATTTTTACGCTTGCACAACTCACGTTGGGGCGCAATATCGCGAGGCTGCTTCCTGGGTGTGTTCATGCTTTAGGGCTTTGCCCGTAGAAAGACACACGACCGTTCATACGCGACGATATCCTATTCGCCCACAGGCATGAAAACATCTCTATGGCAACGCACACGCGGTCAACGTATCAGTCGTTGAGTATACTCGAATTAATGGCGACGCGTTCGCACGTTCGCCGGCATCGATAAATATCGGAACGGGCAAACGAGTGACCCGGGGAATGGTCAGCAACAACCTATACATTCGATATAATAGCGCCACAGAGAGTTCTTTCCATACGTCGGGTATTACATGCTCCCGATTGAGGGTCTCGCTAAATCGTAATTGAACACCCTCTCGCGCATGACGGCAATTAATCGGTGTAGAATTCGAACTGTCCAATCCCTCGTGCGTGCGACACTTTGCCAACGACCAATAAAAAAAGAGCAAAGCACGACAAATAAATTACAGCTCATAAGTCAGACCAGTTGCGGAGTCGATGGAGACCTCGTTTCACGGATACTTTCCGTAACGTTAGTTCGGGAAGGCAGGAGAATCAGAGAGATTACCAACTAATATAGCGAGACACACGGAGATTCTCAGTTGAGAGTAAAGAAGTGAGGGGGAGAAAAGATAAACACGCTTATAAGAAGAAATTCGAACGAGGGTTGTTACTTCTTCGGTGCAAATACCGCAGCACCCGACACCGAACACTGCGAATGAAAGGTGGCGATGTTGAGAGTGCAGAGAGACGATTCGGGGATGAAGGGAGGCCGCGACTGTTATCTGAGAGAGCTCTCCCGTGATACCGGTTCGGCCATTGTCGTGACGGAACTTTTCGCGTTTCCGGCATACGTGCCCGGGTGAATTTTCCCGAGTTTCCGGGGTGAACCTGCCTCGCTGAATCGCCGGATCGCTGATGCCGCTTTGGAACGAGACACAGCCCGGAGGCGAAGAGAGACCGCGAGCTCCGGCTGTGGCTCGCATAGCAGAACTCTTCTGACTCTGCGAGAGCGGAGGAGCGCGAGTGCCATAAACGAAGTTAGTCTTCTCTCTTTCACCCTCGACTCGTGGCTTCTCCTCGCATCTACCTACTACCCTATCTCAAACCCTCGCCCCTCCCTCCCACCGTTAGTTTTCCCATCCGACTGGTCTCTATAGCGTGCATCCATCCCTTTCTGCACCTCGAAACCTCCCGCGTTGTTTTGGATTACGTAGAGGAACCGACCAAGTCCTAATGAAGGCACGCGCTCTCACGGCTCTCCCAGTTCCCGTTCCTGCTGCTGTTACCGCCGCTGCTGCTGCTGCTGATGTTGCTGCTGCTGTTGCTAGTATGCCTTTGTCGTTGTCGTCGTCGTATCCCGCGGTGCACTGCACGCCGGGTCGACGACGGCACACGGGCAATGCCAGGGCTCACCGGGCGCTGCTATACCAGCTAGACATAGTTTAATTAAGCGAAACCGTCGGTATACGTTGGTTACGGTAGTTCAGTCTCGCTCTCTCCGTATGTATATATATATATACACGTACATATGTATGTACGTGTATAGAACATAGAATGCAGTAACCGAGTCCAGGCGTCTACGCGCACATCGACGCCTAAATCGCAAGTAAACCAGAATATATCTATAGACTACCGTCGGTACACGCGTCTGTTTTCGTCTGTCCCTCACTCACACGCTGCCAGCACATCCATTCATTCAAATACTAAACGCGAATAGCACACCACGCGAGGACGCTCTCGGGGATCCAACTCTGAAACTATCCTACTGCATTCATTGCTGGCTTACCCTGGCCAAACTCCATCCCTCGCCAGATTTTCTTTCCTCCTTCTGCTTCACCGTCGTCTCCATCATTCGTTCTGACTTTCCGTCTGTCCTCGCAATAATAAAGACGGAATTGTTGGTCGGACACACGTTGACCGAACTATTCGTCGTTCAACCACGACCATAGGACGCTGCTCTGTCTCCGTGTTTCAGGAATTCGAGTGACCAGCCACCTGCGGAGAATATTTCGGTGCAATGAACCCTTTTCCTTGTCTCTCCGACGCGACCCGCGTTGCTTCGTGTCCTTGATGTAAATCCTGACAGTTATTGGTTTTGCGCTATTTTTTTTTCAGTGCAAAGATCTCTCTCATTTCTTCGACCAATCTGGTTTTGAAAGGTTTCTGTTGTTCGTCGTATCTCGCAAGGGTTTGTTTTTTCTTGGTCTTCTCATTTCCTGCGACTCACCTCAATACTCGCCAGCAATTACCATCGAGTTCTATTACTACTCGAAACTCGAAGCAAATCTTCGATCTACCTCGAGTCTTTTGCCAATATATATATACGTATTTGCGACAAACACGATATTACGCTATCTCCGGTATACTCGACGCAATAAAGCACTGAGATTTATTGTTACGAAATATCAGGAGCTCAATCGTTATACGTCTCTTTTGAAGACGGAAAGGAGAGAAGAGAAAAAGAATAATGGAAAAATGCACGTGCCGTTTGCGTACGGGTAGGCTCTTGACCCTTGCTCTGTTACTAGGCAGGGCAGGAATATATCGCCCTTCTAGAACGGCACGCAGAATTTTCCCTGGAGCTTTCCTGCTAAACCCTTCGTGACTCGGACACGCACTTGCGTGCGAACAATCTTAGCCACCTTGGTGGAAACTAACTCGCACTAACGACAATAGAATTTCAACTGCACAAACTTCTTATACCTATTGTTGAACGCAAAAGCCACCCTTATTACTGCGAACTTCCATAGCTCGATCCCATCTTACATGCACTCGGCACGAAGTAACGCGCGTTTATTTCGGATTAATAATGCTCGGAAAAGAAAACGCGGGGAGTAGAAAAAACTTAACGATTTTGCGCTAATTATCTAAAAAAATAGGATTACGCGTTTCACTTTTGATTTTTTCTTTTGATGAAAATTCATAGCAGATGAAAGCTTGTCGACAAAATTCGTGAGATGACGACAAGTAGGCATGACTATACGCAAGTATTGTGTGCAGAGACGTTTTCTAGGACAACCTGTATAAGGTGCGCACCTACTGCGATAGTCGCCGCGCTCGCCACGACTACACAGAAGTTCGAACGACGAATGAGAGACATGCGTGGTCGCGGTACAGCGGCCGTCGCCACAGCCAAGCTTGGCAACACCGGGTGCATTGGCCGGCCATGAGTTAGATCGCTTTAACGGCCGCCTGTAAACAACCTCGTAACTTTGCTTGGCAAAACCCTCCATTCCTTCCCTCGTCTCCGCTGTCTCCGTTCTTCTGTGCCTTCTCTCATCAGCTCTCGCAGATGCATGCAACCGTCTAGCGAGTTCCCTCGCCATAAGTGATTTCGCGAAGAATCTTCGTTGCCTTCGTTCGGCGCATCTTCGTTATCTTCTTTCTCTTTTTTCATCTCTGTTCTCTCTACTCGCGGTGCATCGATGCCGTTAAGTTCGTCGGCGCAGAAACCGCCTGGCGCAAATCTAACGTGGCCCAGAACGCCACGCGCGCGTTTCTCATCTCGGTATCAGCAGAAGCGAAGCTTCGACGTCGCGTGCTGCGGGGCTAAGTGTAAAGCGAAGGCGTCGCGGCCGCGTGTACAGTGGGCGGAACACAGCGACACGGAAACATAGTATGTTGTGTACGGAATAGCCGAGTACCCGGCCGTGGGAAATTGGGTTAGTTAGAGCTGCTACAGAGAGACACCGCGGTCACGGGGGTAGAGCCAAGGAGTGAGAATGCAAGACCGTGGCGAGCTGTGCGGTGAAACGCAGAATTCGTCCGTAGAGCCCTTGGAAGTCTACGGATCAACGAGCACAGGGACTTTCAGCGCCAGCGTCGAATTCCGGAGTTGCACGAACTCGAGTAGTGTGTATACATCTGTTTCGCGTGCTTTTCTCCCATATACATGTCTCGTAGTCTTCTGCTCCGGATACATTTGGATAGCATTTCGACGATGAACACGACGAGAACTACAAGGGCCACGACGACGATGTCCGATGGGAGATCCACACACGCGGCAAGAATCGAGAAATTGAGTTTATATTTACACGCTCGTCACGTAGTATCGGGCCCGGCCCTGAGAGCCCTGAAGCATACACGCCCCGTCTCTCGCACGACCAGAAAGACCGAAGAGCATCCCGGCAACGTGCAATCGTCACGATTTACTCTCGTGCCTTATTCTCTACCTCCGGTCACAGAAACACGAACAGAAGGAAAAAAAGAGAAGCAAATTCCGTCGGGCTTTGATCTCATTTGTAAGAAAGCTGCATCCAACATTTCTCGCTTTTCCTTATCCATTTCACAGTGAAACGGATGCCATAAGCGTATTGAGTTCTTTATCCCGTATGAAATCCCCCTTTTTTCGCCTCGATCCTCCTCGTACACTCAGCACTTTCTTCGTTTTCCTTTACTCTGCCCGTGTCCTGGCGGATTCTCGTGAAATAAATACACGCTGTGTTACAACCTCCTAGGTGAGTTCAATCTTGGCTCGGTTTATAATGGGTTGGCCTTTGTTGCAATAGGTTCCACCGGCTGGTAAGGTGGCTTGGTTACATTGGAGGTTTCTTAGTCGAGTTTGCAACATTAGCCCGCAAGTTGAAAGCCGTCGACCAGAGCGGAGTTCTCTCACCGCACCCAGTTTCTCGCCGCAGAGGCCAGTTCTGCTCGCGTCGTGTATCCACCCACCAGCCCTCCGTGTATATTCGTTTTGTGTCCGTGCGCGGGGATGCGTGAATGGAAGTTTCGCTGCCTACCGGTCTCAATCACCGGTGGTACGGTCGGGAAGGGCTAAACTCGTGGAGCTACACGTGCCCCCAAGAGAGTTTAGCTCATGGACGGATGTATCGCCGCGTTAAGGAGTTTCAAGGAAATTGGGCATTGAAAAAATGGTGCAAATCAGATCAGCGTTTCGCTTCCGCATGTAGTCGCTAATATTGCTTACAAAGTTCCTTCACGATAAAGTTGCTCGACAATCTCCGGCTCGTAAAGAAAGAAGAAGCGCAATCGATGAAAATCATCCAAACGTCGACGGCATCGACTCCAACCGCATCCATCCAAGTTTCGGCGCGATCTTAACGACGAAACTTGTCGAGCAGTTGAATCTTCCGGCATTAGAATGCGTATCAGTTCCCCGTGAATCGCGAATACTGCGACTGCCTCGGCTTCCGCTTTTCCTGTGCTCATTCAGTGCGGAAACGTCGCCTAGTCGTCTGCTCGCGAGCCACGTAAATCTCCTGTCAAGTTATACCAAGATAGTGTGCATCTTACCGAGTTATCCCCATTATACATATCATACTTAGCTAACTCCCAATCCTATATTCCGCCTCTTCCTCCAGTTCGCATTCGCATGTCTCTCGGGGAATTCCCCTTCTAAACTCTCGCAACCCGGGACTAACTCCGAAATCCTCCCGACTCTCTGCCCGCACGTCGACGGGTGTGGGATCGCGAGACAACCGGTACTTTGCCATTCCACTTGTCATAGAATGTTCTATATGCCCGCATCTCTCTCGCCTTATACTCTCGGCGGCACACGTGTTAGGCCTTGCCCCGGAGAACCCGGGCAAGAGCGAACTATACAACTGTCGTTGGCGTACCCACTCGTCGCGCGTAATACTGCGATATTTCGCTCGACTACTCGGCGCAGCTTCCTCTCTATTTCCACTATCTCTATATTCACGAGCGAATCTTCTCACAATTTCTCTCGCACTCGTGTCAGCCGGTGCGCTACCCGCGAAATTTAGGGGGCAAATTGCTGACTAATTTTCAACTGTTCCCCCTCGCCCCCGCCGATTCCAGCCTCCTCGCCGTCTCCCTATGAATTCCGTCGTCCGACACTCCTGTCGTCTCGGTACATCTCTCTATCTTGAGAATATTCGCGAATCCCGACGAACGCGACGATTGAGAGAAACCCTCGGGGAAAATCCGGCCAAAAGTTAATATCGATAATGCGAGTGTAACTTGCGCGACGGCACGAGTCGCCCTCGTCGTCAGGCCGTGCATACGCGAAACGAACAAAGCTCTTGCTTTGCGGCTCTGCGAAGCGCATAATACCGTTTGATGACGTCATTAAGCTAGAGCCGGCTTATTGTTTCTCGTAAAAGGTTCGCGGTTGTGCGCTCCTCCGACGTCCTTCTCCGCACCGCGAGCGAGCCGAATCCGAGCTCGTCTAGTCGATGCGTTGCCCCTGCGGATCGTGTATATCTCTCGCGCACGTGCGCTCGCGGACGGTGGCGAACATAACTCGCACCCTCGCGATTCCCGGGGCTCTCTGCTCCTCCCACCTTCCCACTATGAATGTTCACAACTATTCTCCATGCGTATTCGACGAAACGCCTCTCGTACGTGTAAGCATCGTTTGTTGCATGCGACACACAGCACGGAAACGGGCAATAAACTGCGGAATAAACGCAAAATTAAATACCTCTAATGGCGCGTGTTCGAAGCTCGTGCTCCCTCGCCCGTTCTTGGTATTTCTCTCATTTGCGAATGGTCGTGAGATCTCTTTGCATACACGAAGATCGGACAAAACAGTCACTCGCGACTGATCTCTCCGAATTGTTGTGGGGCAAATAAAATCTTCCCAAGCACCTCGATTTCGACCATTCTATCGAAAGGAATTTAAATAATTCGAGTAAATAAAAACTTACAATATTAAAAATATACAATAAAATTAAAAAATATTACAATAAAATGTTCCCAACCACCTCGATTTCGACCATTCTATCGAAAGGAATTTAAATAATTCGAGTAAATAAAAACAAAGGTAGAAAAAACAAGTTTAACGAAATAGTTTCAACAATGAAGTGCGAAGTAGAAAATAATTATTCGCACGCAACCCGTGAAGATTGTTGATCTTTTAGTGCAAATATCCCACGATTGTAATATGCGAATAATTAATTTATTTCACTCTTCATTGTTGCCACAATTTCTCTATTGCGCGCTCGTTCAGTCGGGAGTGAATTATCAGGAGTTATCTGTATTTTGTGCGACTAACGACGCCGAAAAGTTCGCACGATGTGCGCGTCGTTCGTCCATGTTTTTCACGATAATAGGCCGGCGTCGAGAGAGCGAGAGAGGAAAAAGGAGAGCCATCGTTCCTTTGAACGAGGCGAATGGGGAGGGTGAAAGTGTCGCCACTTTTCGGCACATCCGGTCCTCTCTCGGTAGTGCTGACGTAGAGAGTCATCGAGAACCTTTTGTAGAACGAACGAAGCGAAGGACCACAACCGGCAGGAGCAGAAGTAGGAAGTAGCGCCGTAGCGCTCGTGTATCCCCGCGCGTATCTATAGATAGCGTGCGCGCGGATGGTGGAGAAGTGGCATCAGCCAGTGAGAGCATTCGTATATCGCCGAGGGGTGAATGGGCGGAAGAGAAACCCACTTCGTCCTCTCTCGCCACTTCGGCATTATTCGCAGCCACGGCGAACTCGTCCTCTTCACCGTTCCCCCTATTTCCGAGAAAGCAGGAAACCTCGAAAAATTCTCCCCCGTTCGTCCCCGACCCACCCCTGGCGAAGCAACAATAATAACATCAACCAACACTGAATCCTTCTTCCGTCGGATTTTTCAACCTCAACGTGCGCCTCTCTATCGACGGTGTATATCCCGGGAAAACTCGGCGCTATATATTCCCTTTCACCGTAACGCGAAATGAAAACACAACAAGATATTCAGTACCTCTTGTACAGTCCTCTTCTGGTAACCGAGCACTCTTACAGAATCTGTTGCGGCGTGTTGTTTATTTTCTCTTCTCTCTTTCTTCTTCATTTCTTGTACAATTTTTATCGTATATAATTTCTTCGAGTGCATAACAAACTATAGGAGCATTACCATGACGAAAGCTTCTCGTTTCCGTAGCATTACGCGCGCTCACGATTTCCGTGTTACATATCCGTCGTGATTTACATTCTTTGGTTGGGTTAGGAAGAGCCGAACGGATATACGGTCGACGGCGAAAGCGCATCGGGAGCTCGAGAGAGTCTTCTCCGTTACCGCCGAGCCGCGGCTCGTCCTATTTCCGGCATCGCGCTCAATCCCGTATCTCTTGTAGCGCGAGTTTTCGCGGCTTCGGAGCCAAAGATGCCTCTTCGCGCTCGCGGGGGACTCGCGCGAAGGACTATCGAGCAAACAGGAGAATGGGAATCGTCGATAAACGAACTCGACATCCGCCAGCACCCTTGGCAAGGGTTAGTGTGGCGGAATGAAGGAAGGAAACAGGCTGGGCGAGGCGGAGGAGGCAGAGAGAGAGGAGCGCGAGGGCACTGGAGAGAGATCGCGGAGAGGTGGGGACGCCGGAAGAACGATACGATCCCACGGGGTTATCGACGCGATCACGGGCCATTAGGCGCGTGAATACTCCCAGCTCGCTCAGCGGCCAGGGGAACGGGGGTCTCCCCTCGCATCCCCGCGGTCGTCGACTCTTGCCCGACGCCGCCGGCCTCCGATAAATACCCCTGAAATATGGGAGGCCTCTACCAGCTTTGCTGGTCCATGCTCTTTCTACCCGCTACCTCTCTGCTTCGCTGGTATAATTTGGAAATTATTCGCGCGAGTCTCGTAGCCTCATCCCACCCTTTTTCACCTCTGCTTCGTAACCGTGGTTAACGAATGTGCCATTTTCATGATAGTATTTACGGTTTTGACCGAAACGCCTAAAGATTTATCGAAAGTCGCCGGACCCCCCAACCCTACGATCGACGATTAACCATTCCCGCGAGAAATATCGCGCGCATTAAAGAGACGCATAATGAAGAAGAACATTTCTGAATGATTTAAAAAGCATTTCAGAATGAAAAAATTGGATGGAATAATCGAGAAATAAGTTGAAGCGATCGACGATGAAATCTCCGAGTGAATACTTATTTCAACATAGTCATGGTTTTGAATTTTAGTTTCCTTTCTATCATTCGTTGTGTGGTTTTTTCAGCTTTTTATACTAAACGGTGAACAAAAATTAGCTGCCAGAACCAACTTCGGCGAAATTAATATTATTTGGTACGACTAATCTATTCGCTGACTCAACCAGTTTATTTGTTCACCTAAGAAATTGATTGGTTCTTTCAATATCAGTCTTCTAGCGCCACAGTTGGTTCTGCTAACTAATGATTTTTCTCCGTGTATTGGGAAGTCTTTGAAACTTGTCCAAATCTTACATTTGGCTGAGATAGTGCACTCGTCGTGAATAGGTCCCAGTACGATGAAATTTATTTAGTAGCGCTAGCGCTGTGTCGCGTCGGCATCGACGGATCAGATCCACGACGCGAGATGATGATGGAAAAGCGAATGCGACCATAGTCTGGTATATGAGTCACCAGATACGGAGCGTGATAGTGGATGAAACTTGCACGGTCCGCATACTAGTTCGGAACTGCTTTGCAGAATGATACGAGTCGGTACGGATGAGTCTTCCGCGGGGCCGGGGCCGGTGTCCTGGCAAAGGCGTCCGAGTCCCAAACGTCTATCCCAGCTTTCTCCGCCAGGCTTGAAATTCCGCAAAGCCGTGAGACCAGACACAATTTCCAAAGGTTCTCGCACGGCGTTTTCGCACCGTTTCACTCCTCGCCTCTCCCTCCCGGAGCTGTCCTTTCCCTGCCTCGACTCTCCCTTTGGTATCTCTTATGGCGAAGCTCATCCGCATCCCTCGAACTCTCGAGTTTCCTTGGACTCTCGCGTTGTACGTTCTCGCGACAAGCAGAATCGCGCAACTTCAACCGGCGTCTCAAATACCCTCGGGAATTCGGAACGCTCGCTCTGATCTCGCGACTCGCCTACGGACTTCCGGTGCCGTTTCAATCCATTAGCGATGGCGCACGGTGACAATGGAACGGTATTCCAATCGTCGCTTCAAGAGCTCGCCAGAGGTTGAATTCACGCGTGCGACGATGGAATTGCGTGACTTCACAGCTGCCTTTGCCACGAGACCCGTTCTCGTCTCTCGTGCAAACACGCACGCGACCGCAAAACGCCTCGACGAGTGCAGCGCGCGATAAAACGACTCGTGTTAATTTCCATCTTGATTTTTTTTTCTTCTATAAAAGTCAGATTAGCTGATCGTACGCGACGGTACGCGCCGTAACAGCGTCGACGCAATGTTTTCTACTTCTGTTCGTCGTTCGGCTGCGTTTTTGCACGTCAATCGTACCACTAAAGTTCTAGACCGCTTTTGGCGAACATACGCGAGACCTCGTCTACCGCGTTGCATAGGTGAGATAGTTACAGCGCAGGAGGGGATCGAAAGCTCGCGGAATAATTTACGAGGTTCGGCGTTCGCCAGCAGGCGAGCAGACAGGGGATACTCATCCGGCCGATGGTGGTATGACGAACCGCTCGTTGAGTCGGAGGGATGAATATCGATATTCGAGGGTGGGAGCGGAACGCTTTATGCGCCCAAGATTCGAGAAACGGGGATGAGGCGCGACCAAAGTTTATCGTCCGTCAAGATATTAAGGGCCTCGAGCGATATGCCCGCTTTCGCTGGAAATCGATGCTCTATCATTTATTACCGGCGAGACTCCGGATGGGGCAAAGAAAAGGGAGCAACTCTATTTCCTTCCCCGGAGTCTCACTCGCGTGTGCACGGCTCCGGAACCATCGCTTTACAAACAACAATATCGTTGATAAACTCAAGATCTTTGAGCGCACAAGTGAATTTTTTTCATCATTCCTACACCGTACCCGAGCAATTTCGCTACTAACTTTACAATTTGCACAAAAGTTCTCGTGAGCTTGATGCAACGAGCTTGCAGCGACAAAACGAAGGTTCCGGCCCGAACGAGCGGTTGAAAAAAATGGGGCAAATTGAAATTTCGCACAGCTTTTTTATTCTGTTTTTAATGTCGTTTACCAAGCTCCTTGGTAAGAAAATTCTTTGACCACGTTCGTTTTGAATTGTTACAGGAGAGCTCACCTCAGGAACTGTCTCGAAAAGCTGAAAGTGCTGGTACCACTCGGCCCGGAAACTTCGAGGCACACGACGCTAGGCCTTCTGACCAAGGCCAAGCGTTTTATCAAGGTAAGCATTCGTCATTATCTCGATACAGGCGGAATCCACATGAACGATTTCTCTGTCCAATTGATCTATGCGAGATTATCGATGGCTCAGAAAGAAGAAATTTCTGATCCAAAATCGTCTTCTATTCTGAATATCTTCGTCGGAATTGATGGTTTCGATGCGCGAGGATGTCTTACTCGCTGGATTATTCACTGGGAGTGAAGATATTCGTTCTGTTTATCCCGGGTATTTTTTTCCCGTCCCGCGACTATAGTTGCGTATACGTTAACGCTTCGCTGCCGGGAACGTGAGCGCGAAAGAATTTTTTTTTCTCTACATCGCGAGAAACAGACGAAATGGAGATCGAAGAAGCAGCGAGTGGAGTAGCGAGGAAGAGGGCGAGCGGAGGAGAAACGAAGAGAAACAATGCTAGTTCTCTTCGCGGGCTTGCCCTTTTCTTCACTGTGTACTCGTCCTGGTAGCAGAATATATCGTACAAAGCGCGGCATATACAGTGAGAGAGAAAGGGAGGGAATGAGAGAAGTTGGATGGAGATAGGAAAAGGCCATGAAGCCGAAGCCCGGCCGCTTGAATATTTCATGTCGTTTCCGCGAACACGCGGGATTCTCGTCCTCTCTTCTGTATACTATATCTTTATATAGGTATACCGGTGGATAGTGAATGGCATATAGCGACAAACGCGCTTTGCCACGGTTCGTAGGAGGGCGAAGAAGACGTCATTGAGGCGCGGAGACCCCTCGGTCGACGAGGAGGGTTGGGGGTGCGCGAAGGCAAGGTGGGGTCGGGTGGGAGGATGAAGAGCCGCATGGTAGAAACCCGGCCGCGACGACGTTCAGCGGTTTGAGGACCGTTGAAAAACGGCTCGGGTAATTAGTGAGAATGATGGCGGAAAAGATGTCTGCCTTCTTTCGCGAATGCGAGTGTGAAAAGAATCGCGGTATATATAAAACTGCCGTTCGAGCCCGGTGCGCGCACCTCGACACGCCGACTACGGCGACGGACAGATACGACGGGCGGACAAATGAAAGATTACCATCCGCGCCCGCGCGCGAGAGTAAGAGACGGAGTAAAAGTCACCCCCGCTGCCCGCCGACCCGCTTCACGGAGGGATGCTCCGCTCTCAAGCTCATTCCTTTCGTTCTCGGGTACGCCACCGTACTCGCTCGGAAATAAGAGAAGCGAATACGAGTTGCCAACCTCTCGCGGTGGGTGCAGCTGCATCGCGCCCTCTTCGCGCCGCTCGCAACCCCTCCCGCGGTTCTCTTCTCCTACCAACGTCCGAACTCTCGTCGCGGTATGTACATTTTTATCATCTTCAATCTTTTACCCCGCCGGAGTTTCACTCCTGTACACACTCTTCTTCCTCGCGGACGCGGATGGGGCTTGTTTTATCCATTCACATCAGAAACCCTCCGGAGCACTCGAGCTGTTGTACTACACATTAAGAAGAGAATGTATCTCGCCATTTTATAAAAAGATTTCGCCGCCGTATACAAGAATCGAGGAATATATTGCATAGAAAATACGGTGGAAACAGAATGTACCCCTTTCGAATAACCTTTTGCCGCGAAATATTCTAGTCCCCCTTGGAGGGACTTGCAATATTCCTTTGGACCCAAAATATTTTGAATACCTCCTTTTTTCCGAGATATTTTGAGTTCTATGGCGAAATATTGTGGTGGGCTCAGGTGTGAAAGGTTCCAACAGGCGTAGAAAAAGAATGAAGCAGCCAGAAAATGTATGATCTCTATATCAGTGATGCGGAATGTTGATATTCGTTTCGGACTTTTAAAACGAGGACTTGAGAAATTGACGATTGGAGTGGGGGCCTTTTAGTAATGGACAAATTCACTCCGAGCATGCGTAGTGCTCAAGTTCTACCAACCGCAAGTATAGGGGAGAGCGGGGCCGAACGGTATACCGGGGCAAAATGGTATTGGAGCGCAACGGGGCATAGTGACATAGGGGCAAAATGGGGCAGCAAAGAAATCGACTTCTACTTTTCCTTGTCTCATTCCCTCCTAATTCTATCATACAGAGAACTCTGTTTTACCATTTCATACCATTCTGATCCGGTATGTCATTCTTCCCCGCTCTCCCTTGCATATGCTTTCTTCAAGAATACGATCCATCGATACATTGACCGAACACTCACTGGATGGCACTCAAATTTCACTCACTTCATTCGATGTTATTGCGAAACTCTATTCACTCCTATCGTACATTTATTCATTTCTACAATATAGAAGTCACCATCGCGCTTACACATATACATACGTATTTACCGTGATCTGCTGGCGTTGAAACGAGTATGCTATTCATATACTTACCACAGAACATTATAGTCATGAATGCATACGATAAACTTCCATACCATGCCGAACCATCGTACGTTTCGCGATGGATTCGTCGTTGCCTTACATCGGGCCTCTCTCCAGTCGGTCTCGACAATAGGCCACGCGCGAATTCTCGTGCTCTCTCCGCGTTCGCGGGTTCTCTCTCGCCGCTGTTGGGCTCACCATCGCCGCGGCTCAATCCAACGGTGGATTCGCATCGTTGCATCACCGGCTCGACTGTGGCGCGGAGTGGACTGCTTGCGGTCCTACACCCACGCTTCTTCTCTCCCTTCCTTCCCCCGACTGCTCTCGGGCCATTGTCTCTGTTGCTCTATGCGCTCCCGCACACACCCATTGTCCCGGACAGTCTGTAATTTACTAACTGTGCATCTATTGTACCGTCGCTATCCCCCTCGCGGCATCTCTGTTTCCTGCGACACTTTACTCTCTTCTTCGCCGCTACCGGCAGCCACGCATACCATCCCCATAACACGTAT
This sequence comes from Ischnus inquisitorius, assembly GCA_963924025.1. Classification (NCBI taxonomy): domain Eukaryota; kingdom Metazoa; phylum Arthropoda; class Insecta; order Hymenoptera; family Ichneumonidae; genus Ischnus; species Ischnus inquisitorius. The sequence goes on along the minus strand of OZ001254.1, from coordinate 13,255,588 downwards.
GCAAAACGTTTTGCCATGCAGTACATCCTCCGAGCGTATCATCGGTACATACCGCTTTGTCACTGTCTTGCCATTCGGATCTCGTCGCGTTTCGGACAATTACCCATCGCATAAGATTACACACGTCCGTGTACGCGAGCGAGGACCAAAGTTTCGACGATTCGCGTCTCTCGACCCGCCTTTTTCCCACGCTTTTCATCGTACTTCAATGTTTACACTGCATTCGAACGGTTGTGAAAAAACAACCGGTGCTCGAACTCCCGAAACACAGCCGAGTTTATCTCACTCTCCGGAGGCAAAATACGCGAAAAGTTTTTCGCGCAGGATGTTTCCAAGTTGAACACTCGTATTCTCTCCGCGCTCATCCCTCTCGCGCGGCGCTCCGGCTATGTGTGCTCGCGGTTTTCTGCTCCATGTCATATCCGACTGCATACTTTGCCTAGAAGTTGTACATACTTTTCGCATCCGCCCGTCCGTTGTAATACAGAGCCGGAGTGAACCGTGGCGTTGTTAAAGAATCGGAGAGGTTGGGCAAGGTCTCGGAGCGGTATGTGCGATATGTACACTACGTACATGGGTATATAAAGGGGATACCACACGCCGTTTGAAGGTCTTTTCCGTCCGTTCAATTGATGTCTCTCGATCTCGGGCGAATCGTAAAACTCCCGCGCGGTTTATAACGCTCGGTATAATTAAACGTTTCGACATTGCGCTTAGCGCGAGGAGAACACCTCGATCGATCGTTCCCTCGATCGTAATTCTCTCGTTGAGGGAGTTGACCGAGAAGCGTGCTGGAAGTTGTTCGCCAGCGTATCGTTGGCCGCACGGGCGATTGGGCGGGAAGGCTTTCGTTTGACCGATTTATATGGGTGACGCGCCCGGTTTATGACAGAGCTAGATCCTCGTCTTGGGACTGGGAGGATCGATCCTCGACTCAAGCTCTAAATTGCAGCGAAACCTCGACTTCAGCGTCCTATGTCGGTCCAACCGCCACAATAGCTCAAACAGAATCTGTACAACAATCCAGGGACTGCCTGCGTGGTGCCAAACGAAGCAACGCATCCTATCGGCTTTGCGCCGCTGCGAGATACAACATTTTGACATTATGCCGCAGTCTGATTTTCAATGAGCGCTGGATGATTCTCATTTTGTTTATCCGAAGTACTTGTTCTTACGATTCGTTATAGACTTTGGATGAAAATGAATACAGATTGCCAAAAGGAATAAAAGGAAACGAAAAAATCACTTCATACAGTTCGAAGAAATGTGAGATGTGCCACGATGATACACGAAGAAAAATAATCAGTTGCCAGAACCAACAGCGGCGCTAGAAAACCGATATTAGTTGGAAGAACCAATAAACTTCTTTGGCGAACAAATAAATTGGTTGGCCCGACAAATAGATTAGTTGTACTAATATTAATTTCCAGCGCCGAAGTTGGTTCTGGCCAACTCATTTTCTTCTCCGTGTATGGAGAACGAAAGATAATTAGTAATCGCGCCTCAACAGTTTAGTGATATATTAATTAAGGAGAGAAGACAGAAGATGAGAAGGGAAGAATGGGCGAACGCCGATCGTCCGTAAAGACCTGTAATATCTCACTCGCGTAATGAAGTTTCGATGACAATCATGAATTATGAACTTCGGTACAGCAGCTAGGACATATCAAAGTTATCCTCTACAAAATAGACAGAAGCTGATTACTTTCCGCACCAGGCGAAGTTCGATAATTCGCCCTTAAATATCGAGCATCTTTGATCTTGTTCCGCCATGCCGTTACTAAGGAAACGAAGGGTGAATACCCTTAATGAAAAGACAATATCGTACGCCAGACGGAAACTAATATAATAGGCATTTCTACGAGATTCTCGGTATTATTTTTCAATACTGTTATCAAAGAGCCGACGAACGGGGAAAGCAACGATTCCGCTATTTATATCGATATGAATTATAGACGAAAAAGAATAAAGAAAGCGAATAATATCAGAAGTAGTGCATCGAACAGAAGCGTGCGTTGCCGAGCAACCGAGGCTCTCCGATTGATTCGGATGACTGTCGAAGAGCTCGATCCTCCCCGTTGCTCTCGAGCGTTGAATCCGGTTTGTTGTCTTCGACAAACATTTTTATTTAATTTCTGACCGCCCGTCTGCGAGCCTCGGATGGAGCGGAGTCGGTGCTACTCTCGATTAAGCTTCCCTCGGTGCACCGAATGAAATAAGAAAGCGAATGAGAGCGGGATAGAGATCGGCGGAGAAGAACGAAACGAGGGAAAGTTTGACTTGGGCGCGAGCGAGAGGAAAACTGGCGGAAGAAGTTTACGAGGGAGTCTTGCCGCGCGAGCGCGCGTACAGTATATATCCTGACTCGGTCGCTTTAATACCCTTATCTCCGTTGTAAACTCATATCGAGCTGAGCGTTGGGAGTGCACGAGGAGGGTTGGGAGGGCGACGGGGGGGACGAAACCGGCGAGAACTTTTCAACGAGTCCAGGGAAATACACATCCGCGCTCACCCTCACAGAGACAAACCTACCACACTCGTATACATACCGAAACTCTTGCGTGTTACGCGGCATGTACGATATCTGTGTACAGTTGCAGGCTTACAGGAACTCGTAGGTATCAGGCAGAGCTACGTAAATTCGTGCAACGTAAGCAGCGGCATCATCCCCTCTGGGGAACCTCCTACCTCTGTCCTCGATTTATACTGCATAAACTGCTGTACATACGTATGTATATATAAATATCGTCCAAGTACGTACACGCGAAACCGTGACGATCCACGTGGAGTAAGAGAGCACGTGGAACTGTTCCCCGTTAACTCCGAAAGTGTAGCGACATCAGTGACCAGCAGCAATTCGGATACAGGGCTTTAATCGTTCCACAGTTACTTCTCGTTTGTTCCGCACCCCTGAACAATTGTAACACGATCCGGACTACGGACAAACGGAGATCGAGTGTATATTATATCTATAAATTCATTCGTACACCTTCGCGATCGTACCGCCAAGAGATTGTGACTAGCCTTGCACGAAATAGTTCGACGCCCCATCCGCGATCGCGCCATAATCCTAAGGAAACCAATTATCGCTCCGGATCTCGAAGCGGAATAATTATCGCCTTTGGCGATTGACAACCGCGGAAGTTGCGCGAGCCCCGATGCGTTTGGCGGACTCCGTTATTCGATTTCGACAGGGCGTGGACTTTCGCTTTATCTCACAGCGTCGATAAAGATTACCGGGAAGCTATTGGCTAATCTATCGAAATTCTATTTTTTAAGTACCACGCCGGACTCCGAACGCCGGTGTATAAATATTGCGATGAAAAGAGTCGTGAATACGAAAGGATAAAAGTTTCCCGAGTTCAGAGGCGAAGGGGCCCCGCCGCGAGGGAATGCAAAAAGCAACGAACATTTGCGTCGTTCCTATGTTGGATGTACGTACGTACTTTATAGAGTCGGAGGTAGTTTTCAACTGTGCCGGGAGGGAGGGTGTTTGTGTTGGTAACCCGAGCGAGCGCGCGTTAAGAGCCCGTTCGAGATTAATCTCCTTCCGATAAGTCGGCTGAGCATCATCCCCCGGCCGCCTTTGCCTCCCCCGCTTGTTCCTACTTTACTTGCAGCATCAACCACCGCTGGTAGCGGTGGAAGCAAGCAGCACCAGGTTCGAGGCGATTTATCTCGGGACGAGCGCCGCGTTGTTGATACGAACCCTGAGAGCCGCAGGTATAAAGAGAATCCACTAACCTCGCGAACCTTGTGCTTTCTTCTCCCCACCTCTTTTCGTTTTCATCCCTTGCCCCCGTTTGAATTTCTCTCTCTCTCCCTCTTCCTCGCCCTTCGAAATTCCTTTCTCACCTTCGTCACGTGTATTCGACTATCGCGAATCTTTCACGGCTCCTCCATTGCCTTCCATTTCGATACGGCTGTTGGTCTTAAAGGCTCGTCCGGTCTGTGTCTAGGTGAACGTATTAATAATCCGGCGATAAAGCAAAAGCGAACGAGCAGAGCACGGGTAAAGGGACGAGGGAATGGGATAAGCAAGATCGAAGGAGGCGACCACCAAGTTGAACGCTAGAGCTTCACCCTTCCCCTTTCCTCCCTCGTTTCTCGCGTCTAACCTCTCGCTTCACTGAGTTAGCAAGTAAGTTTGGCCGCTGTGGCGAAAGCCACAGAGCCAGAAGCTACTACCGGCGAAAGCACCAGCGGGAAGCAGCAGGCTAGGTCAATCGATTCTCTGACCTCTCTCCGGTGATGCCCTCGCCGCGAGTCCACAAACTACTCATCGACCTCTCTCGATATTCCTTCCGGTGGCTGCCTCCTCTCCTTCCCTTACCCTCATACATTCTCCGAGATACTCGAAGGATAAACGGACGAAATACTTGTATTTTGCTCTCTCTCCGTCTTTATTTACTTGCTTATTATCACCGCGCGGACTGCGAAAAAGCATTCGAGCATTCGAGTTGGCGAGGGCCGGAAGGAAAATCTGTTTTCTCTTGCTGCAGCTTCGGAATAATCTGCTCGTATTGTTCCCTTTGTTTCTCGATTCGACAGAAAAACTTTTTTTCACATTTCAACCCGAGTCGATCACCCTCCAGAAACTTTAATTGTTATCCTTGAACAACTGTTTTCCTTTCTTGCATCGAACTTGTGTTCCATGCCTACTTATTATTGTTTTTGGTTATAAGCATTAACAAGGCATAGCCTCCAGCGGTCCTGGAAATCCCGGAAGTGCCACCGAATTTGCCTAGATTTTTGACTGAACACTACGTAAGGGCAAATAATAACTCCAAATGGCATATTCATTATTCCATTCAAGTAGAAAGATGAGTAAGAACTATGTTCAAGGTTAACGAACAAAGTTTCTGCAGAGGCAGATCGAAAATCAAGATTTCGAACTGATTTAGAGAAAAAAAAAAATGCCGTCGATTCCGACTGAATTCACTCGTGAAAAGTTATCGCAGAAACGCGTATAACGACGTGTCGAAGAAGATTTTTCGGTACAAGCCCGAGCGATAATCTCAACTGAACCGCAGGCCCTGTGTTTGTTTGTTGTCGCCAGAGTTTGGAGGAACGGGAACGAAAGCACGCGGTTCACAAGGAACAGCTGTCGCGGGAGCACAGGTTCCTGAAGCGGCGGCTGGAACAGCTAACGACCCAGACGGGACTCCATGGATTGCACGGTTTGCACGGCTTGAGCTCGAGCGCACCGACTGGCTCTTCGTGTGGCACAGCGGCGGCTGCAGCCGCTGCCGCTGCTGCTCTGCTATCCAAAAGGCGAAGTGTCTCCGAGTGTTCGGTAGCAACGGCCTCATCGACGAGCTCCACAGCAAGCTCCAGAAACTCTGACAGGTCTGCTGGCAGCCCGTCCGTCTCAGAGTCCGGTGAGTACCAAAAAAAAAAAAAATCATCTTTATCCGCTCTGTTACGATTGTCTCACATATCTTCTCCAGCGCAACTTTTATCTTGTTTTCCCTTCTTCGTTTCGTTTGTACTCTCATTGTATCGCGCGCCGTCGGGACAGATAAAATAACGTATCGCGAGGATTATTATACTCGATATCGCGCCGTCGTGCCCGACCCTGCGGTTGTGCTATCGGCATCGTGCAGTTAACCCGAGCCGTATACACGATATATAGCGGTAGGAAAGTACGCGAACGTCGGGTTACGTCGACGTATCGCCGGGAGTAAAGAAGACGAAGAAACCGGCGCGCACAGCGGGAAAACTCGTGTGCGAGCTCGCGGAAGCCTGCGAAGCAAATAAAGAACCGAAGAGGGTAGTTGGGGGGGTCGGGGGAGAAAAAATTGATGATCGTCAGAAGTGACGAGCGTTATCTTCGGAACGGCTTCCGGAAATTCCGGCGGCGGTCGGCCGGCTGCTGCTGCTGCTGCTGGTACTTCTAGGCGCTGGTGGCCGGGATGCGCCGCCTTGTGAACTCTCGTAAGTCATCCGAGGAGGCTAGTACCGGTAGTTCAACCCCCGATGAAACGACGACGCAGACGATCCCGAACTAGACGACGACTGTTCGGCCCGATCCGGCAACGGGGAATTCAGCTGCCAAGACGAATTATTATTTCGACGGCGAGAGAGAATCGACGCCGTATTTTCCTCACCTCGAAGCCTCCCCCCCTAAGTTCATACTTATAGCTGCACGAAGCTTCGTCGTCCTTTCCTTCCAGACTTACTTGAGCCCCGGCCGTTTCTTTAGTCGTCCTCGGGGCATTGATTTTCGCTCGTTCGTGGGAAATGGCATCGCGCGAAAGCTATTGGATATTATATTATTGGAGGAAGACGCGCGACGCGAAGAGATTCTCCCGGGAGTAGTTTCGGCGCCTCAGACGATTCTTGATCGTTCTCGCGGGCGACGGGGTGGGAATGGTTCGAAGTGCTTTACGAAGACTCTGGAGAAATAACTCGGTATATATGGATATATGCAAGCGAATCGGACAAAAGAACGGAAGTACGACGATTGCGTATCTACGACAGCGGGTGGTCACTTTTTATCCTTCCCACTCGACATGGAACGCGAGATCATCGTACATCGATTACACAATAGAGCTTATATTCGATATTGCGTATGACCGCGATACTTTCTTTACCCCAGGCTCTCCACGCTTCGTTCATAGAATTTTTCGATTTTTCTACGAGAACTATTTAATCGGGCAAAGAGAAGAGGCGATGCCAGCCTTGATTCACTCGTTTAATTTAGCTTCGGGACGGATAAGAACTGAGCAACGGAACTAAATATCTAGCCGGCAGCAATTTCGAACTTTGGCTTCTGAAATGCGTCGGGTGAGCCCTTCGCACACGGTTAACCGCACCGATTCTCAATCTCTCGCTGTCTCCTCACCGGAAGATGATAAAGTCAAGCCGGTAGTGAAAAAGTTCGCAATGCCGCGATGCTTCGCCCCCGCGACGCAATATAAAATAATTTTCCAAGAAGCCCGAGCAAGTCTCGGCGGCGGTGGGTTTAGCTGCTGCTGAACAATATACCACCTAGACTAGCATTTTTCTTTTTTTCTTCATCCGCGCTACTTTTCATTCCCCGCGACCCCGAACGCCGGAGATACACCCACAGCTGTGCCGGACGGGGAAGTGCACGGTGAAGTAGCGAAACCGACGAAACTGCTCCCCGGGGTGATTCGTGATGCTTCTCGTATCCTGCGCGATGTAACTTATCACTCACTCGCTTAAACAGAGCTTACAACTCGGTCGCTGCGTTCCTTTCTTTCGTTGTTTCTTCTCCCGTTCTCCTGTATTTTATTCCTCGCGCTCGCGCGGCGAAACGATATCACATTTAAACTTATAATTTCAATATTACCACCGACCCGATAAACCAGTGAAAGATAAAGTCTCTCGGCCGCGAGGTTTTTTGCGAAACGAGAATTGAAAATTACGAAAAGAATATTGGACAACCCAAAAAAACGTCGAGGAACATAATTTTATCTCTGCCATATTCTTCGGTATGCATAAGCTTCGAGTTGCGAATATCGAGTTGCAAAATATTCCGAAAAATGAATAATTCAACGAAAAACTGATATTCACTTTTCCTTCTCCGGCGAAAAAATTCATGTAGCGTCGGATCTTTCGCGAAGCGGGACCATGTCAGGGTGCTGGAGTTATTTTTCCATCGCTACGGTCGTTTCCGATTCCATTGAAATTCGATCATCGAATCGTTCAATTACCGACGGTCCATTTTCATACTTTTCGAAACGATAGCTTGAAAAAGAAGAAGAGTGTGTTGCCATGTGGGATAATCGAGTTAGCCGCTGCGCGCCCGTCCCATTTTCGGCGAACGTCAGTTCGCCCTCACGCTCGATGTTGTCGGCGCTCGCTTCAACCGACGAAGCCAAAGAAGAACTTCGAAGCCTGGCAAAAATAGAAAAGCGCACACGTGTCACGGGCGGTTCGTTGATCACTCGCCCCCATCGTTGCTGCTCACACGGTCCCGTGCGTATCAGGGCTTCCGTTGTTTCTCGCTCCCGTACACGCTCTCGCGACGCGTGCAGTAAAAAAAATCGTAATAGCGACCGCGACGAATCTCGCCTCTGTTTGTTTAAAAAATTATAGGGAAGAACGGCGAATGGCATTGAAAGGCCTCGGAAATATGATGACGAAAAACCATAGCGGAATTGCCGTTTCACGATGGGTATAATGCCCTGATGCATTACAAGTAATAGTTTCTCTCGTGCTCGGGCCGGAGTCCCAAAGTTATAATCCTTAAGGGGGTGTCGAGGCGTCGCCGTTGATGAAGGCATTTCGAGGATAAGATGAGTAGGGGTACGAAAGGGCGACGTGTTACAAGCGGACGAGATCGCGTTCGGGTGGCTCGTTGGTGGGTAGCGTTGAGCTGTCGCTCACCGCTTATGAAATTATTCTAATACGATACGCCGCTCCGCGCCTGGAGACGACGACCACCCTCTGGAATCCCTTCTCTCAGTTACTCTCCCACACTTCAACAGCTTTGCCCAGCGTAGCCAAGGTAGTTTGTGCAGAACTGTTGCTGCCGCTCTCGGGGTTCGCTGTCTGTTTAATAAATTGCTTTCGAAACTCTGACGGGGGCCTCAAAGTTGGAAACCACCGGGAGAAGTGTAGAACGCGGAGGGTAGGGAAGAGGGATCGCGGAAGCTCTCTGCAAGGGGCAGACGCGGTGGAGGGAAGAGGCGAGTACGACGAGCTTTACCCAGTTGGCCCAAACGTCCGGCCGCAAGAGTCGCAACCTTCGCGTTCGAGCTGCGTATGGTCTTCCATTCGCTTCCTGGTTATCGCTCTTCCTGCCGGCCTATCCGCAGCAGTTTGTGGATGCGCCGCTTCGGAACGAGAGGAATGTTTTTAAAAACCATGGATCCTACATTACGGATCCATATGGGTTCTAAGTGGACGCATTCCGGTCGCTAAATAATACCAATCAGCCTGATTTTGTCAAATTCTGTTATGGAAATGATTCTCAATTCATCTAGTTATATCAGAAGAAATGATTAGAACTAAATCGCCAATCTTCCTGAAGGTGCAATTATACGCTCACTCTTTCCTGAGACAGTATCAACCTGTTTGCCATTTCTTCCACTGCTTCTATTTTTTCTTTCTTCCTCAATCTCATGTCGCACGAGAACTCCATCCGCTAACCTTATTCGCCGACTCTCCAGGTATCTTTATCTTGTCGTCCATCTTTCGGCTTCTGCGCGAACGCGAATAATCCCTCTACTCTCGTCGTATTCGTTTTCCCCGACGCCAAAAGTGACTCGCCAAACCCATTCGTCGTCCTGTCTCGTTTTCACCTCATCCTCCCTATCGGTGCTTTCCCAGCGCCAGCGAAACCTCGTCCATTGTTTGCGAGCGACGCCTTGCGCCGATTCCGCTGCTTACCGTTCCTCGGCTCTGCTGTCTCGGCTCGCAGAATCGCCAAACGCCATGCCCGAGCGTGCGAGTCCAAGTGCAAAAGAATCCTTCGTTTTCTCTTTGCTCTTTCTCTATCGTTCTCTTCCCGTCGTCGGAACGTTCCGCGCCCAGCTCCTTCGCCGTATCACACAATCTCTTTGCTCTCTCCCAACCTTTCGTCGGTTCCTTCTTTCTTTACTTTTTTCACTCAATTCCGGCAGGCACTTGGTTTTTTTTCAGTCGTTGCATGCTCCTTCGCGCGACGGTGGTCTTCCGGTAACGGAGGAATACAAAAAGGCTTTTGTCGACCGTAAAGGGAGTCTCGTGGCTTCCGGTGCGGCCCTGACGTATATGCTCGTTTTGAGATACACACAGGCATAGAACAGGTGTATAGACCGGTTTTGCGAATAGTTCGACTTTTTATCGTTACCAATAGACTATCGGCGAAAATGTTTGAACTTCCGTGCCTGAAATACTTTCGCTTCCTAGATGAGACCCAATTTTGTAGAGTGATCGTACCGGGCCAATTAAATCTCGACGAGTATCGCTAAACAGTGAGACTGCGTAATAAGCCAGGCTCTCGTTCATCGTCATTGTAAAGAGACAAACACACTCTTGCCGAGGAGAAGGTCGTCGCGAGGGGGAGAGACGAGGACGATCGGTTAATCAGTGCAATTATAGGATTAGGTAGATGTAGAGATCGCTCTGCGGCTGTGGCGGCATCGTCGGGACGGCGTAAAGCAGGAGGGGCAAATAACCGAGCGGGTGGTTTGACGAGAGGGCGGGTCGCACTAAAGCGGGCACGGTGAGGGTGCCCTATCGATTCGATCTCACTGGTGTACAGTGTGCAAGAGAACCATAACCGACAGAGTTCTCCTCTGCCTTCCTTCGCTCCGTCTCTCTCGTTCGGGTTCCCTTTGAAGCGTAATCGCTTCAATTTCACGTACCGGACCTCGCACGCGCGCACACCCTCGCTTCGAGTGGGTGAGGTCGAGTTATACGCCGCGTGGGTGTATTACAGATACGGTGTTACGCGGTAAGTGTATACGTTATACAACATTCGAGACGAAGCCCCTGCTATGCAGAATCAACGGTCCTTTAAGCTTTCGTCTCCACTTATTCACCTCTCACCTCTCCAACGAGAAAGGTGGTAGACGATCGCTGTGTGCGAATCAACGAGGGATGAGATAACGCAAAAACGTGTTGCAAACCGCTGGTTAGACTACACTCCGATCGCCAGAGAATTTTCCGTATCGATAGTTTCACGAGAGCAATATCGCGAACCGACAGCGCTGTCTGGATCTGTATCGAAAGTTGTTAGCAGGGATTCTTTCCCTTTATTCTTTCCCGATAAGCACATTGTTCCAATGAAATAATACGGGGAGTTATAAGAAATCTAAGAAGTAGATAACAATAAGAAATATCAAGGTTCGGCGATAGAAGACAAGTTTTGAACAGGAAACAACAAAAGTGTTCAGTAAATAAGAATCTCTCTTGCTCTCTTGCTATTTGAACACGTTTGAAATCGGCCGATTTAGGGCGCGCTTGGAAAAAAAACACTGTACGTGTCTCGTTTCAAGGGGGCAATCGGCGGCATCGTTAAACTTCAATGAAACTGCGTAACTACTATCGCATCAGCCTCGCCACACCGAAGCAGGATGTTAGTAGAGAGGGAATGGGGGTGAGATCCTCTGATTTCGGCGAGCGATGAGTGAGGCAATTTGATCGTTCGAAAACGATATTGACAAGATTTCGGAACGGGAAATTATGTCCGGTGCGTTTTTGCCTGTCGCACTTCCGATTGTCGGTGTGCACTCAACGTTGCGTAACTGCCGTGCGGTGTAACTGCGAGACTCGAATGAGACCCCAATCCTCTCGCTTCCTTCCGTCTCCGCTGCCGAAATTTTTTTTCAACTGATGAGTGTCCACTCCACTCCAGTGTCGAGGGAATGTGTAGCGAGTATCGCGTTTCAGTAGCATTCGTCATAAGCCCTGCCGGCTCGTTGGCGGTATAAAAAAAAAATATGATTCAAGCAATGTTTTTCATCCTGTCGAACGTTTCATTTGTCGTTTCTCTCTCCAGAACCCGGCATTTCTTGACTAGTATTTTTCACACACTCGACGACTTTTTTTTTCGTTCGCAATCGTGCTTCGCCCCACCGGCTATATGCGTTTCTATCTGGTTTACATGTGTATACAACGCGATTGAACGCGGTAGTCCGCTTCTCCGAAAGCGCGATCGTCGCGTCTCTCCGTTACCATCAGTTTCCATCGGAGTGATATTCACCGTCGGTGACTAGAGTGTATACCGGAGCCCGTGCGTCAGCGTTTCCAGTACTGTTGACCATCGTGCCACCCCCGGCATACATACCCTGTATAACCAATAGAAGCGTTACCGCACCCTCGGCACGTACGTACTGTACTATATTCCTCAGCGTGGTCGGTCTTTCGATCAATCTGCATGCGTGTATTTTGTCGGACAGCATTGAGTCGCGCACGTCGCATACCGTTACACGCGGCTCACGTATACCCAATACCGTTCCTCTTGGTCGTATCCTCCAGCGCGCCCTACCAGCATCCTGTATCCCACGAACGGTCTGCAACAACCGGAGTACTCCGGATTTTCCACTAGTATCTGCCACCGACACGTCCGTGTGGTCCGGCACACCTAACTCACCCTCTCGTTTCGAAATTCCGTTCGCCACGTGCGCGCTACTGCTTTCCACTACCGAGGCTGCGGGGTGATGGTGACGGAGAACCCTAACCCTCGGCTCTGCCGCGCTGCGCTACAATTCCGTGCCATTGGCTGCGTGCAAAGTGATTAAAAACAGGGAATGGTGACCACCCTGCCACCTCCGGTTTCCGTTCATTCCGCGTCGCCTCTTCCTTTCTCTCAGGCTGTACTGGCTCGATCTCTCTCCCTTTCGTTCGCCATTCGCGATCTCGCCTTCACCTCTATCTCCGCGCTTTAGCCTCCGCTCTCGTATTCGTCACAGACCCAGCACGCGCTGTCTCGCTACCGGGACGCTCCGGACAACCACCACAAATGCCCGTGGGATATTGTCCGCTGTGGAACGAAGAGACCAGAGAGACGGGTAGAGAAACAGACCGAGATAAAGGGAAATGAGATCGTGGAAAGGGACGGATAGCTGGAAAAATCCGTCGACGCTCGCCGCGGCTCCCGATCGAAACATTCTCCTCCATCTGTTCGCCAACATTTTTCCTACCGAAACATACAGATATACCGTGTCGATCGCGGGCTATCCCCTCGCGAAACACTCGACGCTCGTCGCATACGAAATCAATTCTTTTCGCCAAAGGGAAGGGCGACGAGTCGAGTACACGGAGCGTGAAGTATGCACACGAGACGGCGAGGAACGAAGAAGAAAGGGGATCGGTTCGAAATTCCAAGAGCAAGGATCTACAAGCGGGTTACAATGAGCAGACCGGCGAGATGTTCTGACCGGTGTCCGTTTCACGGGCTACCGATCTCGAAACGATCTCTGTGGCCGTCGACGACCGGTGGGATTTTCCTCCGTGGTGCTTTCACGAATCTCTGGAATACTCGCACGCCGTCGCTTTCTTTTTGCGTTCTCATACCCCGAACTCGTTCGCACCACTACAGTCTCCTGTCTCTTCCATCCTGCGCTCCTTCGTCTTTCGTACGTGTAAACGTGATCGCTTTGCTCTCGCTACGCTCGCTCCGAAACCCTGGCCGTTAGAACTTTTCCACGGGAAATACGTAACGCCGAAGGAAACGCCGAGCACGTATCCACGAGCTCTGCCTCTCTGTCCTATAACTCCATATATACGGCTCGCCTCCTTCAGTCCTGTCCGGACCACGTGTCGACCGTTCATTTTTCTTCTCCACAATGTCCATACAACTCGGAGATACCTTCCGACGTATATGCTGCCCAAACTTAACGCGGTTTTCCTCCCCAAGATCCATCATCTTTGAGAAGCTCTGCAATATCCTGATAACCAAACGCGACGGCGATGAAGACAGTCGCATCGGGAGAAAGAATTCGGTATCTTGGATATCAAACATTTTTCGTTACGAGCAAACATTCTCGCGTGTTCGACTCCTCTTCGGCTTTAGCGTCAATTTTTTCCGGACGCGACTGCCCTCGGGAATCGACGTCGTCGACTTCTTCGACCTGTTCTTTTCCCAAGCCCGAGCTTACGAATGTTTTCATCCACTCTGGGATAGAAGTTTATCCGGGGTGACGTCTTCACTCCGCGCTACCAAGCTGCAACAATATCCGGCTCTATCTCGCTGCGCTCTCTTCTATCGTCGAACAATTCGCCCAAGTGCAGAGCAGGAAGGCCAAAGATCGATTAGCCGCTCGCGTTTAATCATCGCCCAGGCGATACATCTTACTCTCCGCGATTTCGCGAGGAGGAAAGGTATTTCTTTTCTGTTCAACTTTTTTCCTTTCTATCTCATTCTCTATCGTCTCTTTTTCGCGCGCGGTCTGATCGGCGAAGATCAAGACAGATAAATCCATTTTACCGGCTTGCAGCGAGTTTTTTCGAAACTCAAGACCGCGCAATATCTTCTCGGGAGAAGAGGAATCAGCGATCCAGAATCGGAAAGCCGGAGGATTGATTCGTTCGAGTCTTGCCCAGCGCCGCTGTTTCGCAAACAACATTAGCCTCGTGCACTCGTCGAAATTTTCTTCGTCCGTCTTCACCGCTCGCACTTAATGTTCCACGATTTCTTTTCGTTGGCTTTCGCTCTCGCAGTCCTCATCGTTGCCTCGAACCGATCAACAGCGATCCGCGGGAGAGTCTCGATAAGAGATCCGCGCAGTTATCTCATTCTTCCTTCGGCTCGCGGTCATTAGCCGCATCCGCGACGGCAAAGCGGGCCAAAGTTGCGCGTATATGTGCCACACAGTGGTTACACAAACGTGGAGCTCGGTAGGGGTGAATGCATGTATACGAGAGAAGGGTGACCGCGTAAAACACCGGCCCCGCCGGACAACAATGTGACGGGACTTATGGTAAACGTTCGCCCGTACCATTATGCGAACGTCCCGGAATGCTCTCTCGCGCACCAAGAGATGGTCACGTGTGTTGCGCTCCTTCACCGATACGCGTATAGCAGTCGAGTGCAAACGAAACGGGAGCCCAACCGAGCCAGAAAGCAAGCTATGCTATAGCGACTTATAGCGCATATACGCGGTAATGTAAGCGCTGCGAATTCAACCGTTTCTCTTTCCTCCTCTCCATTTGGCCCATACACATATCTCTCGTGTGCATAAATATACGCGTAGTGGAGGGGCAGAGCGTAACGTACGTGCACAATTTACATATACACAGAGGCCGAACTGCGTTTCGCCGGTGATGCCGTATTGGTGCGGGAAAAGCGAAAGAGCCCCGAATGTATGCAATGGCACTATGTACCGCGGTGGAGGGCACATACGTAGGCAGTATACATCCCCCCCAGCCTTGGGAATAGGCGGAGAGGTTTTTGCCACGTAACGTAGGCGCTATATAGATAGGCAGTTGAACGCACCGCGCCGCCTCGTTTCCGAGGTAACGCCAGCGGGAAAAGCTGCAGAGAGGCAGAGCTTGGCTGCTGTCACGAGCTTTCCGCGAAATAGGCAAATTAAGTACCCGCCGTCGCACAAATTGATATGAAACTTGAACGAGGAAAATTAGTTACCTTCCGTGTCGAACCGATGCGAAATCTTCGGAGCTCAAGGTCGTATCGGCAATTGGCCGAATTCGACAAGCTGATTTGACTCGCTCGCCATCGATCTGCGGACAACGGTTTTAAATACGGCAATTCCACATCGACTTGCGGAAAGTACGAGCTGCGTTCCAAACTCGAGATCGACGAATATTTGAAAAATTTCTAAATTCACGAATCATCGAAGAAGGAGGTAATAGAAAAAATTGCATGAAAAAAAAGAGTTTAATTCCAATGAATTATCAACGTATTGTATTCGGACAATGTCTGATGACAATTAATTGTTGTGTCACGCTTTTTCGTTGATACCATTTTTTTTAGAAAGAATGAAAATTTAATAAATAAATATATTAGCGGAGTAACGAATACGTCTTCCCGGATACGCCGTCACTTCACGAGGGTCATGTGAGTAACCGGCGATCGTTTCATAATTCGAAGCTAACCTTCCACCTCCAATTTCTCGAGGATGTCTCCTGGAAGTTCTGGCAATATCGGAGATTTTTCGTCGTTATCCCCTTTATCCATTTGCGTCCGTCAGTTCCTCTCACTCACTTTTTTTCTTTTTGAACCTTTTCACCGATTCTCCTAGTGAAAAGGGAATTCGTACTTGACACATGTCTGCCCGTTCCAATCCGGGTAAACGAGTGCAAAGGCGTCGGCGATTATGGCGAAGCAGGGCGTCAACCGCGTCACCGTCGCTTTGTTCCTTCTTCGCATTTTCGACACACGTGCCCGAGCCCTTTTTGTCTCTCTGCGAAGATAGAGCAGCCGAAGCCGGGCCCTCTCCCCGTCAGGCTTCACTCTCTTTCTCATTCACCGGGACGCTTTCGATGGATTTACGAGAAGCGAAAGAAAAAAAAAAAAAATATATATATATATATATATACATATAAAATAAAAGAGAAAGTAAAAAAAGAACAGCTTCGTCGAACGTCGGCCAGGATTATATTGCCGAAATCTCAATTTGCGCCAGTCCGCCGGTTGCCCTCGTACTATTCTTTTGTTATACTACAACAGAAGCTGGAACCAGCGGGCCAAGCACGTGAAGGATCGAAAAGCGACTCGTTCCCGCAATTTGCTTCGAGTGTTTTTTTCGGCAGCGGCGGGGTCGGGAACGGCGTCGGTGCACGACTCGCTCGTCGACCTGTACCGAGCCGATTCTACGCAGCGTATATATCAAATATATACATACTAGCGGACCTGCGGGCTCGCGCGCTACGCGCGCTCGCGACTATGGGTTGAAATCGACTGAAATATCTCTCTATGTGATATAGATATCTCACCACCGCCGCCGTGTACAAAAATTGAGAAATTAGAACATTTCTGCTTGCCCCCCCCTCCCAACCGCCGGGAAAATATTCTAAGTCTTTAGAGGGGCCTTGGCCAGAGATATTCTAAGTCCCTAAAGCCTAAGCCCCTTTAGAATATTTTTTCGAATCTATATATTTATAGGTGATATAGATATCTCACCACCACCGCCGTGTACAAAAATTGAGATATTAGAACATTTCTGCTTATCCCTCCCCCCCCCCCCTCCCCCTCCCTCTGAGAAAATATTTTAAGTCTTTAATATATGATAAATAATATATAATAGGGACTTAGAATATTTCGGCCCGAGGCCCCCTTAGGGACTTAGAATATTTCGGCCCGAGGCCCCCTTAGGGACTTAGAATATTTCGGGCCGAGGCTCCCTTAGGGACTTAGAATATTTCATGCCGAAGCATCCTTAGGGACTTAGAATATTTTCGCTTGGGCCCCTCCAATGGAGAGGGGAGGGGAGGGAGGGGCGGATCGGTGGAGGGGCGGATAGGGGGAGGGGGAAGGGGTGGGGAGGGGAGGGGAGGGGAGGGGCCTCGATTCTTGTACACGGCGGCGGCGGCGGCGGCGGCGGCGGCGGCGGCGGCGGCGGCGGCGGCGGCGGCGGTGGCGGCGACAGCGGCGTAATCTTTTTATATATATAGAGAGATATATGCGTTCAATCCATTCGAATCGAGTGCGCAATCGATCAGTCACAAAGGTCGTACGAAATGAATAGAAACGACAATTCGTGAGAACCCTGTAACTTGCATGTGACACAAAATCTGAAAAAAAACACCTTGTCATTTATAATACTTTTCTTTCGACTCCAAAGCGACACGGGGACGTTTCGTTATCGGCGGGAAAAAACGTCGAATAGCGCTATCGAACAGCGAGCGAAACATTTTCATTCAAATGATTCATTCTAAGATAAGTAGGGAGGCTCTATGTATTTTCGAGAAAACGCTTGTTGCAGCCATTAATTGACGTCCTTCCGACTCTATCGGGTAATTTGGAGCCCAGAAAAATTATTTTGAGTTTTTTTTTTTCACGTATTTGTATTTTTTTTTCATACCAAGCTCGGAAAAAATTATTATGCATTTTTTTCGTTCATCTTTCCATGGAAGACCGTGACGAATCACACAATTCGATAATCGTCTCTGTCTCGTCTCTCATTTGACAACCAATTAGATGTACGCTGCCATTTGTCTGTCCGGCAAATGCTTGTTATTTACTTAGCACGCAACGCGACGTTCGATAAAAAATTATGGTCATTTACGTAGAAATACATTTAAAATCTAAATGTCGTCACGCGACAGTTGGATGACGATCACCAGAATCGTCAATCAACACGAGCCCGAAATGACGGTAGTTTCGCATCACCGAGCGGGAAGCTAATTGATGCAAAGGTGCATCCGACGATGGAAGCATAGTTCCAAGACCGAGTTCGCCGCTGCACAGCGGAGAGGTCATATCGACTCGAGCGTGTGAGCTTCTCGCGTTCGCTAATGACAAAGCCGAGAGGTAATGACAACGGAGCGCTATTCCGCATTCGGTGTCACGCACCTGCTCCGTCGACCCCTGCCGTTCGAGCGACACGCTGCCTGGTTCTCGTACGGAGGAGCTTTAATCGGAACTTGCTGGGCGGCGCGTTTCTCACTCGGAGGGGTTGCTCGGCAATACAGCTCTGGATATACTCTACGCCGAGCGTAACATATGCAATTCCGTGCGGGGGCGGGGGTTTGCTTGATATACATACCCGGCTCGTACGCATGTGAATCCCTGGCCGAGCCCGGCCGATACGGCGTCCTTCGCGGCCAGCCTGCAGCGCCATTTTGTAATTACACACGGCGAGAGATATATCGATATTAATCGAAGCACCCGGTATTTGCGGTAGCTGTATAATGTACACGCACGTAGCTGGAGCGTCCGGCATCGGGAAATCCATACACGCCGCTGAATCGTGTCCTTTTGCATTTTTCCTTCGAATCTCTATTGAATCGCTAGAAATAAGAACTAATTTAGGAGTTGTTCAATTTACCTCACCTCTTCTCCGCTTCTCGAAATCCGTTGGACTGACCGAAAAATGACTCGTGGCTCAAGTTGAGGGTTGGGTGTTGAATCTTATCGCCGGAGATCCATAAAGTCTTCGATTCCGATGGTACTTTGGATTTTTGAGCGACGCGTTAAAGTGCGCTATGCATTTACCCAGTATCTCTTTCTTTCGCCGCCTCTTCATGTTCCCAAGGTGACTACTATCGGCACCCCCTTCTTTTTCTTACTCTTTCGAGTCTCGTTCCGGGAACGTGAAATCGAGCAGCCACGAAGTCGTTCCTTTTCTCTCGTTTCTTGTCGCCCGCGCGGGGAAGAGCGCGCTCAAAATAACGAGCGGATGCGGAAGTACAAAGGAGTTCCACGATATATTTCGCCCTTTGGCCACCGTCGCCTCCGCCTTCTTCTTCGCAGTTCTGCGCTCTCGTCCCTTTTCGCCCCTTTCGATCCACCGCTCTTTCTTCATCTCTTTCACCGGCTTCGCTCGAGCGAACTATTTCGTTCTGTACGATACAACCGACTCTATCGCGGGAAACGCTTGCAATCCTTTTGCCTGTAGCTGTGACGTTCACCTACCCGTCCTATCTAGCTTCGCCGCCGCTCTCGGTAGTTGTATCTCTCGTATTGCTGCGCCGCTCTTTCCGCCACCAGTCGGACAAACACACACACATGTAGCGGACGGCAAGCACAAAACAGGGAGGACGTAGCTCGGCCAGCCCCGAACTGTACGTCTCTATACGAGGCTTCGTTACGTCGATTTATCGTTTAATAAAAGGTGATACATGGCCGCGGCGAAGGGCGCGAGAGGGCCGTTCCGAGCCTTGCGCGAAATATCCGCTTCCATTGCCGTTAACTATTTTGTTTCCGCGAGCATGCTGTACACACCGTTCGACCGAACGAACAAAACGGATGCGGAACACTAAGACGCGAGACCTAAGTCTAAGCTCACAAAAATTGACGAATTAATTTCTGCGACAAAATGGTCTATCGATTCGTTGAACAATATTTTTTACCTTATTGAAAAAAAAACATTGGCATTATTATCCATAATTAATCTTTTTAAGAGCTCTTCCGATTTTTGTTCCATTCGGAAATACACGAAATTCGCTCGAAATTTCATTTTCCGCGAGCGTGGTAACGGGCCAATCTTAATTTCCGAGCGTATCGGTGCGTACAAATTGCGAAAGCCATTCCGGAAGAGGCGAACACTCGCGCATGGTTGCGCATCGTGGATTTGAGCGGGCAGTTTGGCAGCGGCGAATTTTCTAGTCGCAGAGCATAGAAATGAGAACCCCGAACGGTGGGGCGTTAGCGCATGTTTGACTTGTCAAAGAGCTTCCTTCTGCTCTTCCGCCCTTCTGTGCGTGTTTCATGCAACCCTTTATCCTGCATCTCTTCCTCGCGTTCTCTCCCTCTGTCCGTCTCTTTCCTTTGCCCGATCGGTGGCCCGGCTCTTACGAGAGAACCTCCGAGTCCCCTCTGCCACGTTCTCTTTCTCTCCCTCTCGATTTCTCTCTGGTAAGACTGAGAGCCGGAGAGACACAGGAGTAAGACAGAGAGATGAGAATGAAAATCGTGTGTCTCACCTGTCCCTCTGCCCCAGCCGCGACCCCTTCGCCCCCGCCCGGTTCGCCGCGCGACTGAAATGTCAATCCACGCTCCGGGGGATGCCTCGCCAGAGTCTTCGTGTACGTTCGAGACACCCCTGGCGTCGCTGCTTCTACGCTCCGCCACCTCTTGTTCGCTCCGACGCTCGGGAATGTCAATCTCGTGCAGTACCGGCGGCAAACGGGCGGGTAAAGCACGAGAGTAGGCGATATCTAGCTTCCAGCCGCTCCGAAACTCTGTCGCGATATCACGTTTACACTATATGTATTCATACATATATATATATATATACATATTATGTATATACAATGGTATACGTATTCTCCGACTCGCTCTTGAGAAATGTGATTTACTTTGCCATACACCGCGGGCAGGTATCGCGCGCGACGTACTATCGAATATATAGAATAAGTGCCGCTTCTCTCCGTCGCTCAATTCTCTTCTTATCTCGCGTGTTTCCTGCTATTGCGAGAAACCTATCCGTATACGCGAGCCCGAACGCGATTCCGCGATTGTTCGTCTCGGTCGAAGAATCGAACGACCTGCGCATCGAGCGAAAAGAAGAGACCGGAGAGTCAGGTAGTGGACGAGAGCCGGCCAAAGAAACGTGCCGAATTTCTACCATCCACTTTTTTTCCCTACGCTTCCATTCTCTCGTTGTTCAACTCTTCTTTCTATTTCGTTGCTATCTCTCGCTCCGTTATCCGTGCCCGCTTCAACCGCGTACGTGCAGGTCCTCGCGCTTCTGTTTTCCCTCTCGGGGCGGCAATGCGGACTCGCTTTTCTGGGCAACGCGGCAGACGGCATCGCGTATTCGTCACGGAAAGTCAGCGACGTGCTCCACTAACGGTGAGAGGTCCGAAAGCTCGGATGCTCCTCTCGGCGCTATAACGCGGTATTAGCCAGCGCGATACAAAAGAGAAGCCAATCTCTCGATCTTTCCCTCGTCGAATCTCCCGGAGGGAGCAAAAAAAAAAACACGTCTGCCAGAATGAATAAGAGTCAAACAGAGAGTGGAGGAAGGAGAACGCGCGCGTGGCGTAATGGCGAAACGAGAAAGACGATGAGAAACGGAAGAAGGAGGCGGATAAAGGGCAGATAGACGAGCGGGTTACTCTCTCTCTATCTTCGTCTCTCCCGCTCGCTCTCTCGCTGGATCGGCTCTTTGATCGTTTGCGAGGAAAAAAATTTCAGCTTGCCAAACAATACGTGCGCGCCTCGTTGTCGGTGCTCTGCTCCAGCTCGTGATCTGCTACTCCTGGGGGCCCCCAGCCGCGCGAGCCTCTCTACCGGTCGGCGGGCAACACACAGCCCGAGAGCTCGCCCAGCGAATGGGAAACTGCAAAGTTCGTTAATTACGGAGTTTCAACAGCTTTTCCCCGGGATCGACGAGCGTAGCTGCGCGATGCGAGAGACCAACGGCGTAGCCGACTCTCCGCCGAGAGCGAGAACGAGTTGCAAACGGCCAGACAGAGGCGGGCGAGTGAGGCAAAGAGAGAAGGGATTGAAGAGGGCGAAAATGAGAGTGTGAGGAGGTTTGAACGAGGGGAACGGAGAAGGAGAGGAGATTGGCAACTACGGTGGGAGAAGGGCAAAGCCGATCTGGTTTTTACGCTTCACGGTCCCTGTGCGCCACTTGCCCTCCGTCCCCCGACCAATCGTCGAAAGTCGCGAGCTTGTAGCTCCGACTCGCGGCTTCCATGACTACCCCGCTCTACTCGGTTCCTTTCTTAAATCTACTAACGACTCAAAATCTCTTTAACCGTGGTCCTTTGTTCGTTACCCACCGCCGACTTGTGAGCTCTAAGCCGGATTACCTTCGTCGGTACACAGAGAGTCGAAAAGAGGTGAAAATAAAAAAGATATTCCCGTGACAATGGTTCGGCGATAAGGGTATCCTCGCGGGGAACGCGAATAGCCTGCATAAAGAATCAATGGACGTCGTGTCGGGATCGCGTAAGAGTCAAAGCGTCCGCGTAGCGTTGCTCGAGTCGTTGAGAACCGGTGACCGAATTCGCCAAATGAGCCGGAAAGCCAAGAGAAACCGTAGAAAAACACTGAAAGTCAACAAACGCGCGCGAGGCGCTCGGAGACTTCGGTGAGATAGCGTTTATGCGATAACGGCAAATATCGACGAGACACCGCGTGCATATACCGCGACGTTGGAGACGAAGCTTCCACTTCGTGGAGCTGCGCACTCGACATTTATAGACGGGAGATGCTGAGGAGCGAAAGATAGTACGGACACGGAGCACAGAGTTTTATATAACGTGGCGAGGTAAAAGTAATGTCAGAGAAATGGCAACAGCGATATACTCGCTTCCGGCGGATTTCGTTCGATAGTCAATTCGCATTCGCGGTAAAAAATAAAACTGTGAAATTTTTTTTTTTGTTTGGATGAATCAAATTACTAAGCTCGGTTGATAAAACGATGAAAGCACTAATTGCAAATACATTTTTAAATGATCTCATAAATTGAAGTCTACACGGAGGGAAAAATATGCGAATAATCACCAGTGTAGTAATCGAGTCGCGAAGTTTGGTATCTTTTCCCAGATATTCTCAGACGGCATCCAAACCGGCGAAGTTCCATCAAAGTATGCGAAAAGTCCCAGATTTTGCTGTCGTCACTCGATTACTATACTAGTTCAGTAATCATTGCTATTTTTTCCTCTCCGCGTAAGCTCGCTTGTTCAGCAAATACAGCTTCAAAAGTCAATTCGATAGCGCAGCATTTTCATGATTACCGTAAACATTGCTTAATCAAAGTGCACGCCTTATCCGCGACAGGGCTACCCTCCGAAGCTGCATTGAGATATTTACCAAAATATCGGTATCGTCTTCTTTCCGTGTTCGCAGTTCCATTTCGTTGTATTTAAACAGGGGGCGGGGGCGCGAGAGACGGCAATACTATTTGTCAACACTTGTGCTTTAATACCATCGGTAGTGGGACGAGAGCTACGAAGGCCGGTGTATAGCGGCATCAACGGATGCAACGAAGGGAAGTGGGAGAACGGCCGGGAGGGGAGGATGGGGGTGCGGTTGCCCAGCATCGTCGGTAAATCACGTCGGTTGCTGGGAAACTACTGGCGCCGCGACGATTCGGCTCTATCGCCGACGGGTTTAGAGTGCGTGGCCCCGTGTCAAAACTATTCAGGCTTCGGGAGAAGCGCCGAGTGGAGGAGAGGAGACGGGACTTGGAGCCCGATGGTGCGGTGCCCTACGTGCGCTCACGTCGTTCATATCTACAAACCTCACCGGCGTCGTATACAGTGTACAAGCGAGCTTGCGGCCAAGCACGTTGCCTCCCGCTGGCCGAGAGACAATTATTGTTCGGTCCGCGGGAGCTGCCGCATAACTAGTGGTAATGGTCCGACCGTTTCATCCCTCTGCTCCTCTCGCTCTATCTCGCCCGCTCGACTTTCGGAGTCTACGTGACGTCATGGCTCGGCATACATGTGCCAGTTCTGCCAACCTCGATTTCGTTTGACTTTCGCACCCTCCGGAACCCCCGTCCCCCTTTTTAACGTCGCAGTTTTTTTCTCTCACGCGCAATCGTGAATATTACTCTCGATCGATTTCTTCCCCGATCAACATAGAATTATGAAGATAAAAAAATAATTTTTTATAGCAAATATAACTATAGTTTTGTTAACTATGTAATTTTTGTTTTTCCGTGGAAGTTGTTAATTTTGTTGAACTGCGAATGAAGCGTATACGGAATATTACAAACTCGTCGACGAGCGTCGCG
This sequence comes from Ischnus inquisitorius, assembly GCA_963924025.1. Classification (NCBI taxonomy): domain Eukaryota; kingdom Metazoa; phylum Arthropoda; class Insecta; order Hymenoptera; family Ichneumonidae; genus Ischnus; species Ischnus inquisitorius. Next base: position 13,231,808 of record OZ001254.1, on the reverse strand, counting down.
GCGCGAGCTGCACGATCCGTAGCTTTTCGAAAATTAAAAAGCGTCATGTGCAGCGCAGTCCCCCAAGATTCAAGCGAAAACAAGAGGGACCATTCCGCACGCGAGTATCTTTATCCTTTCTCTCGCGTTGAGGAGAGACCAGAGAGGAGGATGGGAAGGAATGAAAGCGTCGCCGGAAGACTCGCACCTGTCGCCGGCGAGAGTCTCGGTTTATTGTTTACTCTTTTGGACTTTTTTTTTTTCATCATCATCTTCCTTTTTTCCATTCCCCCCTGTCTGTCATCTTTCGGACCGAGAACTCCCGCGGCTTACAACGAAAGGTAGACACGAAGCGTCGCGCTTCGGTCGGGCTACTCGCTCGGCAAGAGAGAAACGGGAAGGGTATAAAGAAAGTCAGAGCCGTTGTAGTCGTATTTCGCGGCGTCTACCGTGCCCGGAATTTCTTTACCCGGCCGACCTGCCCACCTGTTTCTATGCGAGCATATTTCGCCCTTCGTAGTGGATGCCCGGCTAGTTATGATGCATGCATATGGTAGATTCTTGGGAATTAAATCTCGTGGATTAGCGGCAGCCACCGCGAGTCCCTTCGCTCCGCGTGCAAGCTCTCGCGCTCGCGTTCCCGGTGTGACCAAAATTATTTCGAACTTTTCATTTTTCCTTTTTTTTTTTTTTTTTTTTTCGTGCGCCATGCTGCAGCAACCCTCTCGCGCTGTCAGTCCCGTTGCGGGGTCTCTGCCTCTCGGCCGAATTGCCGAGCCGAGAGAGAGAGAGAGAGACAGAGAGACGAGGGGGATGCAGACGGTGCTGGTTTTAATGAACTCTTTCACCCGCCACTCGTGCCACCCTTAAACCGCCGCTTTAACTCGGGGTTCTCAACTCTCTGAAGGCTCGATCGACTCCACAAAGTCGGGGTTTCGTCTTGCCGAAAAAAAAAACCTCGAAGTGGACTCCAAGTTTTGGAAATCCAAAAAATTCGCATATTAAAGTGCGCATCACCTTAAATTATGGCAAACAGGCATAAATGCGCTTCGGGTGAAACGCATCAGATATTTTTCACATACACGATTTGATCGTTCCTTTCGGTTCGCGCCTGGTTGAAGAGTCGAAGCTTCAATATTCCATTTTGAAACGTACAGACGGTGTCATAAATAAAATACCGAGACAATAACGTTTCTGCGCCACAAGTGAATCTGTAGTTAGACTTATAAATTCATTTGAAAAAATCTTACAAAAATTCAAAAAATCTCGCCTGCAAGAAGAGCGAAATAACAATTAAATATTCACATATACTCGAGTGATTTCTTCGTCATTGCGTATGGAAATCGGCGGACTATAACAAATTCGAATCCGATTCGATTCCACATCGAATTCTTCTTCGATCGCGAAACTTCCTTCCTCGATGACGACGAGCAGAATATAATCGTGTTGACGAAGAAGCGAATTGACGCTGGAATTTTCATCAAAGGAAAAAAAGAACCGTCAAACGTTGCTTATCGCGAAAGTCGACGTAGCGAGCGATATACATATATATATATCGATATATATAGATGGATATTAAATGAATATAAAAAAGCGCAGAGGGTGGGAGAACCACTGTCACCTGTACAGGTTGCGGGGGTAGGTTCCCTCGCGCGCTCGGTGTGACGAGAATAGAGGCATGTTATTGATTATGGAAAAATACCACCGGCCCGTAGGCGAGAGGGGTGGTTCACTGTTGGTAGTCGCGCCAGTGTTGGAACTAGCGGAGTTGGGGGAAACGCGATGGGGGATGGGTTAGCAGGGATGTACACGAAATCCCCTGCGACCCCTACTTTCAGGTCGCAAGCTCGACGTCGATGGCTAACTGTGTACTGTGCCGATTCTGTGTCTGCCCGCCACCCACGCGCTTCGCGCTGCCCGCACCTCTCCACATGGCGGCTCACGTGTGTCGCGCTCACCTCGCGGCCCTCGGAACGCCGCGCACGCACACCCTTTTCGGCCTTCTCGCTTTCTCCTCTTCCTACTCTTCATTCTTTCCTCCCTTTTTCATCCCTCTCTCCCTCTCGCTCACTTTTTTTCGCCCTTGTCTACTTCCACCTTTGCCACTCACTCGGCACAGCCGGAAACTTACCCGCCCCTCGTGCACAATTCAACCGGTACACTCGCGACTTCGCGAAACTCGACGTCATAATGGCAACGGATCCGCGAACCGCGTTGGTAAACTTTTGCGCGCGCGAACCCTTCGTGCGAGTACTAACCTCCTCTCGTTTCGATCCTCCGGCTAGACGCTCCCAAGTTTATCGTTAATGCCGCAAACGATCGTAAACGATATTACACCATCTACAGATATAGTACCGACCTTACCACCCCGGCGCATCCCCTCTCAGCACCGTCTTCCCCTCGTTGTACATGCGAAGAGTGATTAAATCTTCGCGGTCATTGTTGTCCCGCTATCGTTCAACGGAGAAGAGATTATCGAGGGTCCGGAACATCGTTCGGCCAACAAACTGTTCAATCGACTTTTATTACCATAACGCAGAGCCTCGTAAAGTTCGTAGAATCGATATGACTGTTTTCCTTTTGTTATTCCATAGTTAACGGCGACGAGCTAATAATCCGCGTCGAAAATCATAATCAGCTCACTCCAACGCGTGCTCGCGCAGAATGCAGTGCATTGTCCATCAAAATGTGGGAGTGAGCGAGCGTAAATCGTCCGCTGCGACAACGTCGGAGATCTTTTCGGTATCCAATATCTCTTGGTAGAAGTCTTACGCATCGCCATCTCTATAGTATTCTCCGGCTTTCGGTATCTCAGTGGACGTGTCAGACTAGCGGCCGAATGAAACGATAGCAAAAATATATACAGTACCAATCATAATAAATATTTGTCTGTCTTCAATTCGCATTTGAAAATATTCCGATCAAAACCGAGATTTGAATTTTTTTTTATAACAATAAGTTTTTAGCATAAAAATTATTGATTGAGTTGATTTGAAAGAATTCATTCTTGTTTCGAAGACCTACATTAGAACAAACAGTAAATCAGTTAATGATTCGAATAAAAAGGAAAGTCATTGTTATTTTTCTTAACTACATTCTTAATTGCCACTGTAAAATGTTGCATTTTTTTTTAATGCGAGTCGGAAAGAAGAAACCAGATCCGATATTTATTATGAACCACGCTGTACGCGTGCATATAAATGAGCGACAAAGTACAGAGAGATAGAGGTCCCGAAGACGAAGCGGATAGGGTATTAGAGGATAGCGAGAGTGGAATGGAGAATAGAAATGGGGAAGCGGGTTGGGAAACCGCGCGTACGACTCCGACTCCCTTAATCTTCATTATCCCTTAACCGCTCGCATCCGGTAGCGGACTCGAGGCACCAGTGATAATTCTCGAATTATCTCCTTCGCCGGAGAAGATACCACTCGGTGCGGAGTAACGGAATAGAGACGAAATCCCTCCGCCTAGTTCGCCCGACTCCTCCGTTGGCGCTGGTTATTCGCTGCTCTTTTCGCGAAAAGTTCAACCTGAAGACAACCCGACTGCATGGGGCGAGTCTCGAGAATTTTTCTCGCAGCCACGCGCTTCTCCGGATAGAGTGCGTCCAGAGAAGCTGCGAAAGGCACGGTTATTGTCGATTCGATAAACAAATCAATCCACGTAATCCGAGATTTTTCTTATCCCACCCCTCGAGTCCCGGCCTTTTCTTCGTTCCATTTTCTCTGTTTTTTTCTCTCTTCTTTACGACAAAAAGTACTTCCACTGCACACGCTGTATACAAGCTCAGCTGGTTATCGTTCGCCTCACACCTCTGGCGCGCTAGTCAGTGACTCCTGGCGACAAAAAGCGATTCGCTCGCGCGCGCGTGCCGCCGCTTCCGAATCCTCTTTTCGCTATAATACCCTCACGCTCTCCCTCTCGTCGTCTCCTCTATATGCTCGCCGGGCGAAGCCGACGAGACACCGTTACAGCGTATACACGTCTCTTTCGTCTCCTCTCGATGCTTTCTTTCCTCGGGGCACAATGGCCGTCGACGCTATATCGCGCACCGGGGCAAGAAAGAAAGTGGAAACTCACCAACGACGGTGAGAGAGCATGGCTGAGTGCTCGTTGGTGGAAGACACTTTTGGCTGACGGTAGAAGGAGAACGGCATTGAAAAGGCGACGGGGGCGGATGAGGAGCCGGGCGCGCTATATCGCGAGGAAGTGTGAAACAGTGTGAGTTTCGTGGAACAATACCGCGGGACGCCCGAGAAGAGAGGAATAAAAGAAAGAGGAGAAGGGAAAGAAGGAACAAAAAGAGAACTAAAAGAAACGAATAGGGGGAAAGAGAAGCAGATCTCGGAGCGGCGAACTAAAGGATTGCGCTCTCGTTCGCGATATTCGCCCGGCGAGCTGCAATTGCAAGTGCCTGCGAGAGTAAACCATCAGGCTTTTCCACTTCCTCTTCGTGACCGGGAATTCCGGCATCCTCGTCGTCGAGTTTCGTTGCTTCTACGAGATGCGCCTCTATCACGTAGTCTAGCCGCAATCGGAGAGGGAGCGGCGGGCCCGGGGGTGGGTAGGATTGGGATGGGGAGAACTTGATGCACGATAAAGAGGGACAGGTAGAGAGGAGCCGGCAATAGCCGCCGCAACTTCGAAATCGTCCCCTATAAGTCTCCGGGATACCGTCTCGCTTCCACTCGCGGCTCGCTCGAGAGCACAGAATGCAGAGCTAAACCTCTCATTCGTACGGTAACCCAACCCTACGTTTCCCCGTAAGCACTCGAGGCAGCGCCGTTTCGTTTCACGGATCCTCTCGGAGGGCGCAGCGTTACGTACCTCGTTCACCGGCAATTTTTCTGAAAGCCTTCGACTATCGTGCGTTAATTCCGGGAAACGCTTTTCACGTTCTTCGCCCGCTCTTTCTTTCGCGGTTCTCCGCTCCAAAAGGTGGTGGGTCCCGCGCGTGTGTGCGTTTTACCACTCGTGAATACGAATGTAGACACACGAATAACTAGGGTACGTCGTGCATTTGTCGGCGCCGTAAGAAAGAAAGTTCCATGTGCTTAGCGAATTTAAGTGTAGAGCCGTTTGCCACATTATATATGATTTATAAATTCATATGTATACGTTTTACATATACTTTTTTAAAGAATTATACCGCTGTTTATGCCAATAATCGCGCTGCTCACTCCAAAGCCGTCCAACACATACCGATAGTGTGGTTTTTTTTCTTTTCACTTCGAACCAACTTTTAGGAATTCCCGATCATCTGGTTGCCCGGCGTAAATACCGCAAAAATTGGATATCCCGCTAACGTCGCATAAATCAGTTCTTTATTATCGTATGCCGTCCCGAGTCGCGAGCTCCTCCGACCGGCGTGCTCGCTATAGGCGTTATACGTTTACGGGACGAAGTAAAAAATGTATCAGAGGACCCGGTGGCGTCGTCAAAAACGGAGGTCTTTCCGGCTATACCGCTCATGATTCACGAACTCTCTCTTCCTGCCTCCCCCCCTTCAAGCTCTCGGTATATATCCCAGCGTGAGACGGAGAGAACCCGTTATGTTGCCAGCGGAGCACGGCCAACATACCGGGGGCCGGAAAGTAAATAAGATTGTTAAGACCATCGGTAAATCGTCTACCTCGGCTATGTGCGCCACCCGACTGTTATCGCCGCGCGATATCCAGTTTCACGGTGGTTTTCTCATTTGAACTCTATCTTCCGCAGCGCTATCTCGGGCTCGCGGTGGACGAGATGAGAGCTTTTTTATTCGTGCTTTTTGTTTTTTTTTTGTGCTAACTCAGAGGGGCGATGCACGGTCAACAACGAATAAACAAAGATTCGGCCATGCGCGCAACGCAGTGTCATTAGTATGATGTATTGTTATACAAATATTAATACAGAATTCGTGGCGAGTGGAAAATACGAGTAGCGGAACCGTCGAGTGAGTCCGTTCTTCGGCCGGGCTCCGTACTTTGTACAAAATTAATGCTCCATACTCCATTCCCCGTTTCTGTTTTTCCCCGTTCTCCATCCCTCCGTATCCGACCCCCCCGCGCGCGTGAGAATCGCGAGTCCGCACGTCGCGCGGGCGCCCCGTGGCTTTGCCGTTTTATTGCATTCCTTAATTTGGCGAGCTCGCCGCGGCACATCAAGAGCGGATGCGAGATTATTAAACGTCTGGTATGTATACGTAACTTCCTCGTCCACCTTTTTCCCTCGCGGCCGGTGCGCGGGTATGGGTGAATAACGATTCGCGCGGATGTGCCCCGGCGATGTTCGCACACACGTTTCGGCCTCGCTCGCGAGTGTCTCGCGTGTGCGCATATGTTGGCGAAAATAAATGAAGAGAAAATCCAGCGGCGCGGCGCGGCCCCGAAGACCGGGCGCAAGCTCGAGCTTTTTTCTCTCGGTAACATTCAATTCGTCGGAGATTTTGAGCTCGACGGCGGGCCGCGGGGCGGGAGGAAAAACAGCATCCCGGAGGTTTACCAACGCGCGAGGATCCCCCGCAACGCTGGGCTGCGAGGGGTTTCGGTCTTTTCGCCCCGGCGAGGGTGGAGGTGACAGAGGATGATTTAGCTGGGGATGACTCGATCCTGGGTCACTGGACATAAATCCCATTCGCTCTCGCTCTCTCGTTTCCTCTTTTATCGTTTATATAACGCAGCACGGCGTTCCGGCATACACGACCGCGGATACACAACTCGAGGGCGTGCACGTGCATGGACGGCGACGGTACGGAGTATCGGGCGTGCGCGCTGCGGCATCGGTGCAGTTAATTCGCGCGCCTAACCCCGTACCCCGAAAAAACCGGCTACACAGCAAGAACTTTTCGTACTTTTAACCACTTTTTCTTGATCCCGCAGAACCACTTTTTTTGTTTGTTAATTCTACTTTGTTAAAATTGATTTTTCCTATGCATCAGACTTTACTTCATTTATTCATCTGGTTGGACCACTGGAGTGGAATCGTTTATGTTTCCCATGTTCGACAAAATATCGTTAGCAGAGAAATAATTATTCCAACGATTTCGCCGTCGCGGCCCCTTTTGTCATTGCGCCAATGGTCTTTAATTGGATCAATCGGCGGGAATCTCGTTAGTTCCTAATAATTGTTTCGCCTCCGTCGTCGCGATTACTCCATCGTCGTGCGAATCTCAAACTCGCGACGGTACAATAAGGAACGCGCTCTGGCGAGATGCGAGGCGAGAGCCAACTTCGTCACTCCGGTGGCGGAATTCCGGTAATCCACGTTACCGAAGCCGAGCGCTGGCCTATCCGTCGTATTTTATAATATACCATATGCGCGCTTGCATCTGTCGCTCTTGGTTAGAGAGAACAGTATTGCAGCGTCGTGGAGCTCGCCGCACGACGACGATTCAGCGGAGGTACAGCTGGCCCGTGAGAGTACTCGCATCTTCGAAGTTGGCAGACGGCTCAGCATTTGTCATACACGATTAATTAATGGCCGCGAGACCGAAGTACCTGGGCGGAAGGGGGGTGGCGACGGAAACCTCGAGGAGAAGAGGAGAAAGCGAGATACTATCGCTCGAGGGATTTCGTAGTCGGTATTCTCTTCATCATCGTAGTTTCCACTCGGCGGTATACGTGTCTCTCGTTCATTCCCGACCGCACTTGCATCCGCCGTTTCGTACCTTTCGCCGATCTATTTTCTCTTTCTCGCGTCCGACGAGCCGCAGTGCCCGAGAGAGACCTCGTTGAACGGGCGAAGAGAACGGCGAGTTCTCCGCTGGCTTTCGAACTTGGACGCTACCGGTAGCAAGGGGTATTTTATCTATCTCGGAAGTTGGACGTCTCAGTCGTCGCCAGTTCGTCCCGGTCGCGCTAATCGCTCTCTCTCTCTCTCTCTCTTTCTCTATTGGATTGGCCTTTAGCAAGGATTTCGTGAGAGGGATACATCGAGCAAAAAGAGACGAGCCGAGCAAGAGGAAAGCGCCGAGGACAAGTTTTGCTTTTAGGCTATCTCGTGACTCTATTCGTATACACTTATCTATACGATATGAATCATTCAGGGTCGAAGGAAAGTTTGCGGACAGAAGGGCAAGGCTTGCGAGCTGAGCTCTCCACTCCTGTTGCGACCCCTCGATTTCAATAGTTTAAACGCTCCCCGTCAAGATTCCAGACGCAAATTCACCTGCTTGAAAGCTTGGATAGCTGTATTTCAATTGCGATCAAATACCGCTAATTAAAATTCCTTTGTCCCAAGAATCCCGATAAAAAAGTTCATTCACACATTTTCACTTTTTTTCTCGATAATCTTGATCTTTGTTCATAAAAACGAAGCTTTTTTCACAAAAAAAATCAAGAAATCGAAAGCGAAACGAATAAATTCCCCAATACGATTCCGATGGAATTGTATCGCGGAGACTTTGTAAATTCAACGATTATAGAAAGATCCTCGAAGAAAAAGTACGCTGAAAAAAAAATTTAGTTGGGTCAACAAAATGTGCGGTTAAATAGGTGCAAATAAATATTTAGTTCGTTGAAGATAAGAATTAATTTGTTGAACAGTTCTTTGCGTTAAACAACCAACGAATATTCGAAGCAAATTAATTTTTTCTTCTTTTAACTAAATATTCAGTTGCACGTATTCAACCGCGCATTTTGTTGAAAGAACTAAATTTTTTTCTCAGCGTATGGTAAATAGAAACGTATAACGTACGTTGGAAGTGGGCTTCGACGCGCTTTGCTTCGCCTCTCGCGAGCTACGTTAGGAGGGAAAGCAGCCGCGAAAGAGTGGAGAAAGACAGAACGCCAAAATTCTGGACCCTCGCCAATTTCCAGAATAACTCGGGATCGCTCACAGCGTGCGCTCGCTGGGAACGTTACCAATACACGACGATCTAGTCGCTCGAGTGCACACGCTCGGGTTGCACGATGTACCTGAAAGTATATTTGCGCGACTGGGCTTTCCCTCGCCTATCGTCTTTTGGGCCCCCCGTCGGAGACAGCAGCTTCTCGCGCGTTCGCGTTTGCGACTTCCCCCCGACGGAGAATATACATTGTGGGTACACGCGAGACGCACGCATCGCTCGCGCGCGGCCTTCCCGAGAGTCGCGACCGACACCGACCGATAAATCCCCAATTCGAGCCCACCCTCCCCCGCCTCTTCCGCCTTCCCCGCGCGGAGGATCCCTCGGGGCGGAATTCATTCCCGGATCTTCTTCGCCGCGACACTCGAACGAAGGAAAGTTCGAATCCCGCACAGCGGCCTGACTTAGAGCAAAAAGCGGCGAATCGAGCAAGAACATCCGAAGCGCCTTTAATCCCGTGTCTTGACTTCTTCTCTCGTCACATCCCCATGTAATATAATCCATTTTCTCGCACGACCCAAAATCTTCAAACTTCCGCGTCTCTTTTATCTCGCATTTTCGTTTGTTCGACATTTCTCGGCTAAATTATGAAAATAATAATAATGAGAATGACAACAATGATAGTGCTTTGAGCGTGTCTACGGAGCTTCAGTCGGGTTTCGTTGCTGTTTTAGCAATCGCGATTTTCGCGAATAGAGTGAGAGTCGCGCTCGTTCTCGGTGTAGAGGGCGAACGACGAGAGTTGCTGCGCCGGTAGCCCGTGAGAGAGGGTGATCACCGCGGCGGTACAGCGGGAGAGCGCGATGCTCGCTCGATAAACAACAATTAAAGCCGGAAGCCCGGACGCCGGAGCGCGGGTCTACTAAAACGCGAAAACCTCTTAGCGACGCTTAATTGCCAGGGAACCCGAGCGAATGAGGTATGCGGAGAAAAGAGAAGCGCCCCCGAGTCGAGTAAGAGGTGGGCCCGAGCGTGGTAGAAGGGTTCGGAGCACAGAGGGAGATTCGAAGCGAAAGAGGAATGAAAAGAGAGTGGAAAAAGGAACGACGGAGAAAAGGGGTAGAGGAGGAAAATTCGCGGATGGAGGTTCGGGCGGGCTCTTTTGGTACGGGAAAGGCGGTTCCAGAAGGATAAGGGTGAAAAGACCTAGCGGGAAAGGGGGACGTGGGGGTGAGGGGGGGTTCCGCTCGCGAAACTAGAGAAAGAGGATGGGTGAGGTCGAAGAGGCGAACGGTGATACCTATACATATAGAGCAAAGAGGCTGATGCTGCTGGAGGGTTCGGCGGAGGTGCCCGCTCCGCTGGTCCCTCGCGAGAACGGGCCCGAACGTATTTGCATACAAACGAGCCGGGGATTTCATTCGCATCGCACGCGCTCCCGCGTGCGTTTCGCGGCATTATAAACGCTATGTGGCTGTGCGGCTTCTGCCGGACTCTCGCGCCGAGACGCGAGCGGCGGAGAGACTCGGATGGATTTCTCAACTGCTCACCTAACCCGATTGAGAGTGCCAAGAGAGCCGGAGAGCGTAGAAAAAACTTTTTTTTCACACGATAATTTCCCTCCGGTGAGATAGACGCGACGGGATCACAATGACAATAGAAATGTACCCATCAATACAAAGATAAATAGACACAGGTTTTTTTTATTTTTTAAATCGAGAAAATATGATTGTTCATTTTTATCGCGAGATTGAGTTCAAAATGTTGAATGTGCTTTTTTTCTAAAACATGCTTTTAATTCAAACGTGTAAAGGAAGAATAGAAAGTAGCGAGTCGAGTCGATTGATCTGATCGCTTTACACCCGTAGCTGATGCACAATTAGCGAAATTAACGCGCGAGAGACGTTGATTAATGTCTCGAGGAGTGGTCGATAGTTCATTCCCGTTCTCGCTGATAACGTTCTCGATTCATTCTCGTTCTTGATTCCCTTCGCTTGGCGCTTTACATCCGGGACTTCGCTCTTGCGAATGAGGATCGATATATCTCCTCTCCGTACGTTTATTCGTTTTCTTTTTGCTAACCGTATACGTGTGCGCTCGACGATTCCTCCCGTGGCACTTGGACCGTCGCGGGATTTAACAGAATTTTCGTAAGTAAGGAAGAAACGAGGGGGGAAGGGGGGGGGGGGGGGGGGGGGGGGGGGGCAAGATGTGACGGAACTAAAGGGCTCATTAAAACGGAATTAACCATTATCCGCAGCCGAGGTTGCCTCTGTTGGCTCTAATTAACCGGCGAGATCGTAAAGTTTAATTATTCGAAGGCAAAATACACGCTCGCCTCGAATTTCGCTTCTCGTCTCGCTTCAACTGATTCTCACTCGCTCGCAAACCGGGGGAAACGCGGGATGGTCTCTCGGCCTATAACTTCGCCACTCCGCCGTTCTATTCTCTCTCGCTCTCCCTTAAACTCCTCCTTTCGCGTAGGTAACGCTGTATATATCCTCAACGTCGAGATTACCCCCCCCCCCCCCCCCCCCCCCCCCCCCTTACCGAGAGCTCTAAGTTTACAATGTATCCCGTACGTCTATTGTCTTTCGGCGATGGACGCCCGGCCCACGCGTTACTCTCGGACAAAATACACTACCTTCCCGTGCACTTCAGCGTAATGTATGTGTCTATGAAGCGCATAATGGACTATCCGGGGCTGCGCGAACGATGCAATCGCCTCTTCTTCCAACGTAAAGTTAATTGTTCACGACTGCGAGAGAATTTAACGCGAAACCAGAACGAAATTCGCACTAATACTGAACAACGGCAGATGTGGGAGAATACCTAAAAAAAAAAATAGAGGAACACCTCGATTCGATTATTTGTGTAGTATTGGTATTCCCTGCGTTTAAAAATTGTTTAAACGATTCCCATAGTCGCAAATAATCGCGCTACTCATTAAATAATCATTTCGCCCCTTAATTTTTCACGTGGCATTTTTTTCGTGTTTCTTTTCTATATTTTTTTTGCTACATCAAAGAAAAAAAATATAAGATTAAAAAAATGACTTCGCTTCGTCAGAGACGTTTCGTTGAAACGAAACTCGTAGCGATTTTGCCATCGCTTCTGTTTTTGACGATCCGCAGGCGCGCACATGCCGAGAGCCGCTCGCGCTCGTCCACGCGACGACACCAGTCGAGAGTCTTTGCCTCCGCTCGCCAGAATATTTTTAACGAACCGCGCGAATGATTATTTCTAGACCGTGTGGCATACTTACCCACATGTTCGTCATTTTCTTTCTTTTTTTTTTTCTTCGGTTCCACAACGGTACAGTCCTCTCGAGGCTGCACCGTTGCGCTATTATAGTAGTTTATGCAACGCGAAACACGAATATTCTTGTTGATTAAACTACGGCATTACCGACATGTCGCATCGGCTGCGGGCTTTTTGTGATCTTTATTTGAGGGAATAGTGCACTAGGTAGTAGTTACGCCGAAGGTGTACATCGGTTCGGCTACTAGATTACGTTTGTATGACAAACGCTGCGTCAGACAGATGGGAATATACCAGTAGTTTGCAGAGGTATATGTATTAAGAGACAGATATATATATATATATATATACCGTCTATACCGGCTCTGCTCCGGCCGTACGTGAATTGCACGCACGAATTGGAGCACGTGATACGCACTTGCGTGTCGTTCGTCCCGCACGTGCAGCTTGCGTCGGGAGTGGCCGACGATATCGATTCTCCGTAAAATTTCGAAGAACCGAGAGCACGAGCGGCCGAGGGCAAAACCTCTCTCTCGCCATAGCCACAACCGTTGTTACGTTGTTTACGATAGCTTTTGGCCCCTTTCGCGTTCGTTACGCCGAGAGAACGAGAAACTCGCAAAGGGAAACGGCCAATGGAATGACGAACGAAGAGTCGGCCGTAGGAAACTTATAGCTTCGTTCGCCGTTCATTCTATGATTCTGATGTAAATACCATAACTAGGCTTTCGGACCCCGCTGTGGACACTTTATGTATGTACCCGACCGCCCATGCACCCGCGCGCTTCGACAACTTCCATTGCCCCTTAACTCACGGTTCAACGAGATTCCCTGAATTTACGAGAATCGCTTTCATTGTTTTTACAGACGAGGTGGACGTGATCGGTTACACGAGCAACCAATCGGACACCGACGACCACAGCAGCGTCCAGAGCAGCAGCGACAGCGGAGTCGCCATGTCCACTTCCAGATTGACCCTAAGCGAAATGATGGACAATCTCTAGGTACGCTATCGCTTTTATTTCGCACCCCGGAAACATTCAGTTGATAACAATTCACCGAAAACAATTGATCGTAACTGCGAGTGAATGAGAATTGTCCGAGAACAATTCGCAGAAAATACGAATGACCGAGAAGACGATTCACCGACAAACACGATTGTCCGAAAATGCAATTGACCGAAAACCTAATCGACCGAAAATGCAATTGAAAGAAGATAAAATATAAAAAAGTAAAAAGACTCTGAGTCATTGCAACTCGCTAACACACACTATAGAGGCGTTAGTGCCGCTCAGACTCGAGCAATTGTTTGTGTTGCTCGTCTTTCGGCTAATTGCATTTTAGGTGAGTTGTATTTTCGGTACAGTTTTTTCAAAGTGAATTGTTTTCGGTCAATTATTCTTTCGGTAGAACGTTTTTCAATCAATTGTTTTCGATAAAATTTCCGCGAACCCCTCACTCAATTATTCATCAATTCGTTTCATTCATTTTCGGCCCGCAACTGGAAGGAATGGAGAAAAAAAAGGTTGCATTGCTCTCTAATCATTGTCTATTTTTCCCGAAGCAATTTTGACTTCCTCATTGAGTAAGATTCGCGAACGGTAAAAAATAGCGAAGAAGAAATGTTCAAGAGTCTTTTTTCTCAAGTTTCCAACAATTGCGATTTTTTCTTCTCTTCGTTTGTGACTTTTTTTCTCCATTCCTCCGCTGCCGTTGAAACGATTCTGCCGTACGAAAAGAACAGCAAGGCCGAGGAAGAGAAGTACGAATAACGATCTTCAATCGTCGAATCTTCTTTCGTTGTAGATTTTTCCTTTTCTTTTTTTGGCCCAAGCGCGTTAACTCCGTCTTCGCCACTCGAGCACGTTGACTCGAGTGACGAGCATCGAGTTACCGTGCGCCGTCGATGAGAAAAGAATCGAGCTGCAAACTTGGCAAAATATTTCTGCGCTCGTTATCCTCCAAAAAAAAAAAGGCGAAAAAACACGCAGTCAAAAATGGCGATCAATTTTTATCCATTCATCCGTCGAGCTGTCTCCCAGAGATACGTTATCTCATTACGTTATTACGCAAACAGCGAGAAACAGAGTTGTTTGCTTGTGATATAAGAATTTACTCGCAATTTTCGCGAATTTTCTAACGATGTTTATTCTTCTGTTTCATTGACTCGCGCGTTCCGCGAATCAGACGAAGAGGCGGTGCGTGGGCGGCGAAAAGTGGCGAGGAAACAGTTGAAGATCGAGGAGAAGCGGAGGCGGAGAAGCTGGAAAGTTAGATGGAGAAGGAAGAAGATGATGAGCAAAAGTACGGGATAGGGGGAGATCGAAAATTGGCAACGACATAAGAAAAAGAAGAAGAAGAAAAAAGAAAACAAGTGTAACAGAACAACATGACTCAAGCGAGAGCGTGAGCAAGAGCAGTCGGGGGCTGTGATGAAGACAACGAGACGATGGGTCGTCGGTACGCGCTTGCACGATTCGCGAACATCTTCCATCCGTCATCGAGTGAAACGTCGAGACCAAGGATTTACTTCGCGACGCGGTGCGCTCGTTCGCCCGACAGTACGTTCGAGAATCATTGGTTCTTTCGAAAAGGAAAGAAGATAACAAAAACGAGCGTGCAGCAACAAATAGCTCGGGAAAACGAAGTCGCGAAGAACCGCGAAACGATAATTCATAACGCGGTCGTTATTGGAGCGATGGAAAAGAATACGCAACGAGAAGCACGGAAAACGGAACGACGAAGCATATAAGGGGAGACGGAGGGGCGGCTAAAAGTGAGACGATACGGTGATAGAGAAAAAAGAAAGCGAGGAAGAGAACGGCGAGGAATATGAATGAAGAGGCGAGCGAGAGAAAGCGCGCGTGAGAGATAATAGGGTGAGGGGACCTCTGCGAAGCGGTTATCTGTAAATTATTGAATGTCGATGTAAAAGTATTGTACATATTTTTAACGAGGCTTCGAATCCGCGATTTGTTTTGGTATGACTTGTAGAAGAGAGAGAAAGAAAGAGAGAGAGAGAGAGACGTTGTAAGCGCCCATTATGCATGTCAGAATAACCGAGGAACGCGAGAGAAAGAGAGATACGATAGGAGTATATTAGTAAAAGAGTCGAGAATCGACGGTCACAGTCAAGTTAGATAGGGAGGCTTGTCAGAACGACGCGAGAGAGTCAAGAATGATCGAGAGAGGCGCGCGAAAGGCTATTCGAAACTTTTACGAGACGTTGGAAGCGGGGAAGGGAAAAATGTCATCGGGCTCTCGTTCGAGAGGTGCGCGTGATAAGGAAAGGATACAAAGGACGAACAAAGGGGGAAAGAGAGAGAAAAGCTCCCGACCACGTGACAGAAAGGCAAAAAAGCCATCGACAATAGAGCATGTCCCACGGAAATATCGAGTTGGTTTATTGTTTCTGGTCTTACGCCCATCGCTCCCCTTAACTGGTTTTTATTGTTTTAATTTTTTCGAAAATTTGCGTGAATCACGTACAGCCGAGCGTAGTTGCTACAACGACGCTCTTCTACACCTTGAAAAACAAAAAAAAGAAATTCGCAAAAATATTAGTACGCATTCGCGAAGGAGAAACTTTTATGAATCGCCTCAAAAGGCTCGTGTATTTATGTTTTACTTTCTAACGCTGGCTTTACCGACAGGATATTCGAGTGAAAAAATGCAAGAGAAGAATCAATGAAAATATACAAAAATAATAATAATAATAATAATAATAATACAAAATAAATAAAATTCATAAGGTCTTTCGAGTCGGGTGGTCGTTCGAATTGAATACGACGGTTAGTTTCTCGTCCGGGTACGATGATGGAAAATTCTGTTCGATATGAAATCACAAAAATAAGAAAACGAGTCTCTCTCAATTCGTTAATCCCAAGAACGACGAGACGGGCGCGAATGTATTTGCGATTGATCGCCGTTCGCGGGTTGTCCAACTTCGTAAAAAATACGCGGAGAGCATCTTGTCGAGAGAAATATTAAAAAACAAACAAACAAAACCGATAAACAAAGAACAGATACTTTTGTTTCGTGTCCTCCGAGCTGCGATCGCCTCGGACTCTTGGCTCCGATTATCCGCGGATTGACGAGGGCAGGAATGTCGGATCCGAGACCGATGAGATCTGAGGCGCGTTTCGTAGATAACAAAAAGAAAAAAACTCCTTAGATTAGGCCTCTATGTACAACAAAAATGCGATTTGCGAGACGCGCGACTTCGCATTCCGTTACAATGAATCATAAAGCGAGAGAAACACACACGTGACAAAAGAGAAAAACAAAAAGAAAAACAGAAAAAGAACAGGTTTAAATCATAAAAAGTAAGAGTAACGTAGATGTTAGACGAACGTTTGGCTGAAGAGGGAGGGGCAAAAGATGAGTCGGTCCCACCGCTGCGAATACCGTGATGTGTTTTTCTTTTTTTTTTTCGTTCTTTCATCAGTTCGTCAATGTGCCAGAAGCGATTATTAAAACGATCGAGGAACCGACCAAGAGTTTAAGCGTACATAACGACAACATCCGTCGGATGATTCGGCGATTAATTAAGAAGATCGTCACCCCGTTGCGAAAACAAAAAGAATACCGGAATGGACAGTGACGGTGCGTCGGGGCTACGCGAAAAAAAAAGAAACAAGAGAATATATATACAGCTGCTGTCGACGGATTTACAAATAACTACTACTGTTAATTATCCCTAATTACTTCCGGAGTCGGAGAAAAACAAATAGCAAAAAGAAAAGAATTACATGAAAAAAGAAAACACGACGGAGGGGCATACGACACAGGGACACATATTCTCTATACACACATCGCACACACCCGCATCGGCGGAGTGCGGCACCTTTAATATTAACATGTAATAAGTACTAAAAGCAAAAAAAGAACGAAGCGAAGAACACCGCTCGAAGGCTATTGTAATTTCTCGTATGGTAAAGAAAAAAACCGAAAAAAAAAACGAAAAACAGGAAAAAAAAGCAAAAACACAAAAAAATAATAATAACAAGACAGAAAAAGAAAGGAGACAGAAGTTGCGTCGTCTTATACACACTCAAAGAGTACAAATTCTGTAAGTCCCTGTATCACGCATCACCCGTTTAAAACGTACACAAGGTATTTGGGCGGCGGTGCTTCTGCTGTAACGTGTGTATCCTGCTGCAGTTCAAGGGGGATCGAGTGACTTCGGCGTGTATGGATGAGAGCGAGCGCATGAGCGTTCGAGAGATATCGTTCCGAAAAATTGAGAAAAATTTTGGGGACCGAGCGTGATGGTATTTATCGATAATTATCGAAGCGAAGAATTTTTTTCCTTTGCCTTGTCGCGAGACATTGGAATGGCGAGAATGATCGTGCGAACGATCCGGATAGACGATCGAGAAAAACATCTTTCACGGATCTAAGCTTGAGAACATCGGATAGACTGAAAAAAAAAACAAAAGGAACGTAACGCGGATCTCTAAAGTCGAATAGGCATATTATCGAATGGTATGGGAGATGAAAGTAAAGAACAAAATTGAAGCGCGAGTGAATATTTCGAGTGATTGAGTGAGCAATGTGCACGCATTTTCGAGCCTCACGCGACAACGTTCGAGGGAAAAAACCAATGCGACGATCACGGCGATCGTTGATTATTTTTAAAATTCTTTCTGAATCAATATAAACTGCCGAGGCTCGACGATCGTTGACCAGAAAAATCCGCATCGGTGTGAAAAATCGAGCTGTGACCTTTACACGGCGAGACGATAGCCGCGAGACGCTCCGAACTTTATATCGCGATTAATAACCAGGCCATTGTTGCATCAACAATGTAATCCGCCACTTGCGCGTAGTAAAAAAAAATTGAAAATGTATTGCAATCATATTGATTGTCGCACAACTGTCGCGGTGGAGACACTTAATTTACAATCGTCTACAGGATTGAAACTGAGTCACGAGTCGGAGATTCGGCATTGTTGTAACGATCTGAACGGCGGAGAAAAAATGATCACTTTGTACAATTTTCGAAAGTAAATCCAGACGCGTCGTCGTCGAAACGTTTTTTTTCCCTCGAATGTAGAAAACCGAGGAACTTATCGATTAGCGGCTCGCCGGCGTGCCGAAAAAAGAAAATATCTTCGTTTAACGAGAACCAAATCAATAGCGATGAACGAGTAATATAATCGAAACAATTAAAACGACCAAATTTCTAATCGCGCGAAGGCTCGCCAAATTGTCTCGATAAGTTCGTCGGTGAAATTCGCACCGAGGCACCGAAATGTGCGAACGAGCGGACGGAACGTATCGAAAGAAACAAAAAAAAATGAAAACAATGAAAATTAAGAGAGTGTCGGCCAAGAATGCGTCAAGTGAATCAATGAGGAAAATTGTGCTCGATGGAATTTTCACTCGACGCGCTCGAGTCGAGAGAAAAAAACTGCGCGACTGTGAAAACAATGAGTTTGACGAGAGACCGACGTGTTTCTCGATGTTGTCGCGTCGGCGAGATACGCGCGAGTACTCTGCATAAATTAACGAGCCGAGCGAATTGCCCGGTGCAAATCGCGAATCCGCATAAGCGGCTCGACGCGACCACGCTTGCACCGGGTCGGTATGCTCTTTCGACAATGTGATACTAAAATTAAAAACAAAAATAAAAAACGCAACGGGACTGAATATAACGCAATGAGAAATTAAGAGAATCGAAATTGACGAACGGATCGACGGTGGATTGTGTGAGAGTAATAAAAAAACGAAAATGAATGAGAATGCTTTGATGAATTACGGAAAATTACTGATTCAGCTGTGCGTTTGTGTGTGTGCATGTGCGTGTTTGTTAATGACGATTCGAGGTTGCGGGCCGGGAAGGAGGGATGGTTTAATGACGGTGGCAAAGGGGGGAGAGGAGAGGCACAGATTGCACAGCAGCAATATGAACTGATACAGTATTGACGCAGATAAACGAATGAAAACAAAAAAAGAAATGAAATAAAACAAACAAAAAACAAAAAGACGTGTTACTCCAGCCGCTAGAATAATGTGTAAGTGTAATTCACGGTACACGACGACTCGTCGCGTCGGACTCGAGTTGCTCTCGTGGCGTGGCCGTTCGGACAGTCGAGCAATCGCCCTGTTTCCAATGCTTTTGTCTCCGAATTCTCACAAACCCGATTGATGTATCACAAAGCCATTCAAAAATAGCCGACGCGGCTCAATTGCGCGCACACGTCGCGAGTGTCCCTCTTGGCCAACGCGGCCCGATCTAACGTTTAAGGATCTTTAATTAATACTTGATTGAATAACGAAATGAAGAAAAACAAAAAAACAAAAAAAAACTAAGAAATACAAAATATGAAATAATAATGAAAAAAAAAAAAAATGGGTGTTATTTTTAGATGTCTATTAGATTATCAGAACCAGAACTAAAGAAGAAAAAAGCTTAAATATTAAAAAACAAAAAAAGGAATAAAAAAAAGTATATAAATAACAAAAAAAAAAGGAAAAACTACCTACTACTACCGTACTTGTAATAAGGATTAAATGATAGCGAGTGACGGATGGGGGAGGGAGACGAAAAGATAAAAAAAATTAGTTGAACGCGATTTTCACAGTGCAAACTTACACAAAGAAGCGCGCGGGTACTCGTTCGTTCCGTGACTACCGGCGCGGGTCAAGGTGCGCTTATTGTTGTCTATTATTCGTATTCAACGCAACTCTATGAATTATCTTGCATCGTTGTGTCAATCGACACAAATCGAAGAATAGTGAATTTGAAGAAAACAAAAAAACCGGTTCAAACGACGAAGCGGACATTCTCGCAATGCAATGGTAAATTTTTCACAAGAGTAGTTCTTTCTTTCGACGCTGCCCCGTTGACGAGATCGACGTATTCGACGATTGTATACCCCGCCGGGCTTACCGAACGAACGAGACAACGCGCGAATCGATCGAACCCGACTTTCGTGTCGATCGATTATCTCTCATCGCTCGAGGCGAATTTACGCCTCGAACAAATTTTTGCTGCTTTCATTGTTTAGATGAGTACTATAAACGGAAAATATAAGAGTGGCGACGAGGATGCGTTGCGGAACAAGATGGTGTGGGGAAGAAGAAGGCGGGAGAGCGACGTTGCGAGTGTACTCTGAAGCGAAAGAGTGACGGAAGATCGAAGAGAATTGTTTCTCTTTGCAAGCGCTGACAACGGTGTACCTTGACGAGGCAAGAGAAAAAAATTTCATCATCCAATATGGACTGTGTAGCCGCGCAAAGATCCGTTCGGCGCATCGCAAAACGAGCTGTCCTTTATTGTTGCGAACGTTGCGAGTCCCAGCTGGCGACTGTTGCCGGGGAGAGAGAGGAGGGTGAGGGATATACCTCGAAGGGACCACGAACGCGAGCCTCGTGTTACGGTTGCCTCGAGCGGCGTATTAAACAGTTTTCGTTTTTAAGAGCCTTTATAGAGTCCGAGAGTCGTTGAGGCGAAATTAATAAGCGAGTTGTTTCGGGGCGGAGATACGATTGGTCTTGGTAATAAGGATTTATTATCCATTATGAAAGTAACAGTCGCGTTTGAGAAATGGGAACGCGACAGACGTGGCGATACTCCTTCAGAGCGAAAGTGCGGTCCTTTTCTCGGTCGTTGTTGAGCCACGTCGTTACAAAACGAAGAAAAGAAAAAAACAAAACGAAACAAACAAAAAGCCGAACGTATCTCAACGCCGGAAAAACAATCAAGCGTTGCAGGCGGAGTGTGTGACTCGAGGGAAGAAATAAGAAAAGGAGGGTTTGACGACGGAGAAAACGGTGAGAAAAATAAAGGGCGAGATAGCGCGCGCGAAGGCGCACAATTGATTGTGTTGCAGAGACGATATCGCGTCGAGGTACATCGGGGTTCGAGGCAGGCATTTTCACGCGTTGTCAGGAGCGAGACGGAGTCCACAGAAAAAAACATAAATGAATTAAATCACGAGGTGCGAACGCCCGCAAGAGGCTCCGGCACTAAGAGCATTTAATCAATGGTAGAAGAATGCTTAGTGGATATTTAACAAACGAACAAACAAAAAAAAACGGCAAAAAAAACAGAATAACAAAAAAAATATACTACGTTTCACGTTTGTAACGATAACGTTGTAAACTATACACTTTAAGAGGATGACGACGGTGATGATGAAAATAATGTTATTATGTAATATTTGGGCGAGTTCGAGAGCAAGTAAGAGAGCAAAAGTGAGTGAGCGAGTAGAGAGCGTGGGTGACAAGCAGTTTTAGGTGTGTGTTAATAATATGGATTACGCCTAGATCCGCGTGAAAGCGTTAAATCGGGACAACGCGAAACTCAATCGTTCTGTAAACAGAAGCAAAAAGGAGAAAAAAAGAAAGAAAAAGACCTCAATAATCGGAGTTCTCTCATGGCGGCGAAAACGGTGTCCCAAAATTTCGATAACAGAGAAACAAATAAAAGATGGGGGGGGTTTGTGAGTTCGACGATTTCGACCGATTTCGTCGATAACTCGCGGTTTATTGACTGTCGTCAATGAACGAATTTGAATGGCAGATGGCTGTATGAAATATTATTAATATGATTCATTACGATGATTATGGTTATTATTAATTAATTAATTACCATTATTAATTATCATTAACAAAAAAAAAAGAAAAATGAGACAAGAATAAACTGAAAAAGAAATCGATCAGTTATATTATTGTACATATTACTTGTAACTATTCGTAATGCGAATTTATGTTCTCATCAGATGGTTTCCCCGATTATGCGGAAAATAAAATTTGTGTATTATGAATCGATCTTCGAAGTGTCGATTTATTTTTCAATTTCTCGATCCCTTTGCTGCGTCAAAAAACGCCTCTGCGGGAGCAAAATTGGCGTAAATTCATTGTCACCCTTTCTTTTCCCTTTACCGGCCCTTTTTCCTTTTAGAGTAACCGACTTTCGGTTACTCTTTGATCCATATTTACCGCAGCTAATCCGAAGTTGTCGTCCACGATTCTCGGAATCTTGATGAGCGAGCGACATCGCTGTATTGCGAGAACTATTTTACGTTGCAAAAAGGACGGTTCGCCTTTAATCGTTTGCACCTATCGCGTAAATACGGCAAGACATTTCATTGTTATTGATATAATGGATCAAACATTCAGCGCTCCGACTGCGCAAGTCACGAAGTGTTTTTTTCCACGCACGTCACTGCGGGGAGTAGGACAGCCCCGCCGATGCTCGCTTGAGTACGGCAGTAGGTCCGTGGTAAGATGGCCGAACGGTTGAACGGTACGAAAGTGCGCCTCGTCGTCTCGTTCGTTTCGCGTGAATAATACAACAGTGGCCGCGAATCGAGGCTTCGCGAAAGCCAGAGAGGCGCTCGTCGAACGTCGTGAGATGCAGTGAGAGCGTTGTCAGTTTGCGCGACAGGTGAAAATACGTGACGAAAAGAATGGCGCCTACGCGTGTTATTTTGATGTCGTGCGGCAGCTACAATCCGCCGACCCATATGCACTTACGAATGTTCGGTACGTATATGTATACAGTTGTTTGCAATCGATATTGACCCTAACGCTTCGGCGAAGATGTTTTCCGCGCTATTCGCCCTCGCGATTCTCGTGTCACACGACGGTTGCGCGGATTCTCGCAACGTCTCGCGTCATTTCGGTCGTCGAACGATCAACGATTCCGACCGATCGGACGACGGCTTCCGCGAGTACCGATCTCATACGTCATCGCACCGATCGTTTCGTGATTCACGAACATGACACTCGAGCCGGAAGTCTTCGTAATTTTTTTTCGTCGCTTTCGAAAATCGTATGAATATGTTTTCTTTTCTCAATCCGCAGAAACCGCGAGGGACCATCTACACCGAATGGGTACGCACATCGTAGTAGGCGGCGTCATATCTCCGACTCACGACGATTACAGAAAGAAGGAACTCGCAAGCGCGGAACACAGATGCGCCATGCTCAAGCTGGCGACGAGCGACAGCGACTGGATACGAGTCAGTACTTGGGAGACGAGACAAAACGGTTGGACGAAAACCAGACTGAGCCTGCAGCATCATCAGAACTTACTGAACTCCGTTCTCCTCGACACCAACGACATAAAGCATCGGGTCGAGATGGAAGATCTCGACTGGATACCGGAGAACGTTAAGAACAGCGCCGATTGTACTCCGATTCAAATAAAATTTTTGTGCGGTGCCGATTTGTTGGAAAGCTTCGGAACACCAGGGTTATGGGCCGAGGAAGATGTGAGCAAAGCGAACTTTGTTGAAATTTTTTTTTTTCGATTTTTCAGAAAGTCAATCTAAAAAATGTTGGTTTTTACACGGTTTTTTTTATTAGATCGATGCCATTGTTGGACAACACGGCCTCATCGTTATCACCAGAGGAGACGCGAATCCCAATAAATTCATCTACGACTCAGACATTCTCTCGAAATACATGGTAAGCGAAGTCGCTCGCCGGCCGATTGCTTTGAGGAAGATTTGTCGAGTCATGTTGACAAAACGATTATCTTTTTTTCGTCACTCGTTTCAGCACAATATTCACATAGTCACTGAGTGGATGCGCAACGAAGTCAGTTCCACAAAGATAAGGAGAGCGCTGAGGCGAGGTGAGAGTGTCAGATATCACGTGCAGGATTCGGTTATCGAATACATCTATAAGCACGGAATGTACGACGCGAAAACCGTTTCGACAATGTGAGTTTAAAAAAAGAAAAACGAAAAAACGACATTTTATGGAACGCACCGACATTCTCGTTGTTGACTTAATATTCGAAGCCGTGATTTACGTAGATTTATCTTATTTTGTTGTATACACTGTTCTTTTTTTTTTTTTATTTAAAAGAAAAGATATATTTATGAAAAAATAATGCTAGGAAGTTCCGTAGCTCGGAGGCTACTTTCCAGGGTATTCGAACGTAGATTAGATTTTAGTGTTCCAAGTTAAGTGAGTCGACGCGATCCCACGAAAGATCACGAGCGTTGATCGACGGTCGAAGTACAATTATCGTCATTCTGTTTCGTATGAATCATTTGCCAAAGTATTAACGAATATACATTTCTCGATTGTAAGATAGAGTCCAATTAACGCCGCGAGCGTTCGGCGAATTGGGCGTCGATGGGTCACAAAAAAAGAAATTGTACGATTTATTCGAGTTTAGTAGTTCCGTCTTCCATTCGCCAGTCGCGATTGGTTCGTCTTCCAACGTCTAACGATTAAAGTTAACACGATAACTGACTATTATTCCTTCCGTGTTTTTTTTTTACTTCTAGCTCTAGATTACATTCCTCCCGTAAAAAAAAAAACAAGAAAAAAGCAAAAATTGTACCAATGTTTTGTGTCTTTTTCACGCTGCCTCGATTCGCCGCCTGGGAAACTAAAGTAAGTTGGAACTGTCGCCGAGCAATGGTAACGATTACTTGAACATACGACCGAAGTATCAGAGCGCTTTTTTGACACCCTCGCCGAGCGACATTACAATGACGACCCCGAGTCCGGTCGAGATAATATCAATCGATATAAGCGAATCGGTGTTCAAGAAGAACTTTCAAAATTCGCCGAGCTTTTCGAAGACCATGGCGATTGACGAGACGGAACGATTGCGCGACAAATTTATAAACGTTATAACCGAGAACGGCAACAAACTATTGACTTCCAACAAAACCGCGTATCCCGGTCAAGCGAAACAGATTATCGCCACCGAGACTGGAGAGACGCAAATTTTTTGTGAGGTAGGTTTGAGTTGCATTAGCGAAAAGCTGAAGAACGATATGGAAGTCGATGGTAAGATTGTCCAAAAGGCCGACGAAAGTACATTAGACACCGCGATAAAAGACGATAGTTCCGACGAACGGGTACACGAGACGGAAAACATTATCGGGAAGAACGACGTGACTGTTGCCGAGGTTTTTGAGTTAGTAAGATCGCTGGACTCGACGATAACGCCCGACGACTCGGAGGGCAAAGTCTCTGTAATCCTCTCGATAGACGTAGTTCCCAGTAGTGACGCGTGTCTCGAATCCCACGAATCCTCGTCCGTTGTAACGATCGAACAACAGTCGAGTAACGAACCTACGCGAGATCTCGAGAAAATCGTTAAAATTGAAAATATCCGAGACAATGAAAATCCGTGTATCGACTCGAAAGCTGTTGCTTCGCGATTCAACGACGAGTCGAGTCGGAATCTTTCTTTCAGCTCCAAGATCGGCGACTCGAACGAAGCTGATCCTAACGAAGCCTACAAAACTTCGCGAGAGGCTGAGCAGAGCGCCGAAAACTCCAGCTTAACGACTGAATCCTCCAGGCACGTTGAGCCGTGCAAAAGCGACGAAGTTTTTTCGCAACCGAAGATCCAACTTTCGGGAGAAAGTCTACCGACGACCATCGAGGAATCTCCGAGCCCCGACGAGAAGCTAAACAGTCTCGTCAAGGACGCCGACAGCTCGATGAACGACTCGACGACAGAGGAGTCGCCGACGAAGCACGAAAGTATCATCGAGATCGACGGAAAGTATATCAAATCACTGGTTAATTCGCGAAAGAGTCCGAAAAAAGTGAATAGCCACGACGAGGAAGACGCGACGAAACGATGCGACGCCTTAGATGCGGACAGTCTCAAGAGCGAAACTGAACCCGAAAAATCGTCGACGATGGAATCGAAGCCCGGCGAGGATATCGCCGAAGTGCCGAGCTCGAGTTCCGAGATAAAATCGATGGGTCGACGACGGGGCGTTCTATTCCAGGGAAGTCTCGATTCTATAAACGTGACGAGTCCCAAGACGTCGACGACGATAAACACTCATCAGCCGATATCGAAGAAATCGAAGAGCTACGAGTTCATAAAACCGACGCGGCTGCAACCGACGACGATCTACAAGATTCCGCTGACGGATTTGAAGGACAACGCGGCGAGCTCGTGCGAGGACAGTTCGAAATTGAAGTCTGACAGCACGTCGATTTTCACCACGGCGAACGACGCGTACGAGGCGCCGACCGACGAGTTTTGTTCGGTCTGTTGCTACGCGAACGATCGTTCGTCGACCGAGGCATTCTTCACGCTGCGCTCGACCGGCAGCTCGCCGATCGAGGAGGACACGACCGAATGCGACATATGCAGCAATTGCGATCTTCAGGAGAACGTCGATGTCGCGGATTTTAAGAGCGCCACTCCGGCGCCGGGCGAGCCGGTTTGCGAACTGTGCGAGATTTGCGGCGACGTCGCTATGGACGAGGACGTTGTGGCCTCGTCGCGTCCGGAGAAGGACGATTTCGTTGATCGTCGCATGCTCGTCTCGCGACCGTTGCCGCTCAGCTTGCCGAAGAAGAAGAAGAACAAGGAAGCTGTCGTGCGGCTCGACTCCCGAGCTTTCAACAACATCGACGACGACGAGGACGAAAACTTCGAGATCGAGAACTGCGGCGTCAGCAAGAGAGAACCGGAGGCGACGAAGTTACCGCGTGCGAAATCGATCGACGAACAATCGACCGACAACACGAACAGCAACGACGACGAGTTCGAGATTGAGAATTGCGGCCTCGACATCGATCTCGAATTCGAGAACGTCAACGACTCGCGTTACCGATCGGAGGTCGAGGACACCTTCAGGAATATCGTGCCGCGCGACGAGATCGCCATGTCGGGAAAGAGTTCGAAGAAGATAACGCGCGCCGGTTCGCTCGTTACCCGCGACACGGTCGATCGCACGAAGGCCAAGAGACGGTACTCGTCGGTCGACAATCTTCAGAATTCACGACAAGTCGTAAAATCGACGACGGACAAACCGAATTCGCTGAGATCGCGCGGCCTTGCGAAGAGTTTTGTCGCATCGGCGGACAACATACGACCGATCCGGAGCTCGAGAAGCCGATCGCTGAGAAAATCGGCCGACGATGTTGGACGGGGCTATCACTCGTCGATCGACGATACCCGCGACGCTGGGCCGCTGTACGAGAATATTCAGAGGAAGAGAAACGACGGAAAGGAACAGCAGAAGCCACGCGACAGCGGAACCATCAAGATGATACTCACCAAGCACGGTATCAAGATAATCAGCGACAAGGAGACCGCCTTATAGCTGAGAGTTTACTCGGAGATGCTCTAGGAAAGGGACTCCGAAGCCGAGAGCCGTCGAACTTTACCGGGCTCTCAAAAGGCGCCGAACAATTTGCTCTGCGTTATCGACGTCAAGCCGAAGGGTTCGGCGCCGAACAATGAGTGACAACGCTCGTCTGAAAGACTCGAAGCGTTGCGCGACACCGTCCCGGCACGATCGAGCTCGCCGATCGACGACGAGACGCTAAAAACATGCGAAACAAAGAAACGAGCCTATCGAGAAAAAAGATACGACAAATACGCCTGTGCCAAAGGACGCAATGTTTTTTTTGCAATCTACGGAACGATTATTCATGCCAAAAAAAAAGAGATAAATCGAGAAAGAATTGAGAAGAAAAACTCGAGTTAAATACCGACAATCTTTGACGCAATGTCAATATATTGATTAGCCACATTATATATATTATACGTATATATAGATATTGTATACATCGTTCGAGTTACGAGAGCGCGTTGAACTTACGAATTAACGATGAATTCCGACTGAATGTTTAACGAATAGTATTTCGCTGGAGCTTCCATTGTCGAAATTGGGAAAGGAGTCTCGGATTGATGTTATT
The DNA here is from genome assembly GCA_963924025.1 of Ischnus inquisitorius. Classification (NCBI taxonomy): domain Eukaryota; kingdom Metazoa; phylum Arthropoda; class Insecta; order Hymenoptera; family Ichneumonidae; genus Ischnus; species Ischnus inquisitorius. The sequence continues at coordinate 13,204,143 of OZ001254.1, read as the reverse complement.
CAATGCCCGGAGAGATGAAAAATGAAAAATAGAAAAAGAAAAAAAAAGATAATGAATCAACGCCGTTAATACGGATTTATTGCAAACGATAAAGCAACGTCACGATTACTTATTAAAGTGTAAAATCTATTCGCACACAACCGGTGAGGCATGAAACTCGATTTAGAAATCGGTTTGAGCCTCCTCCGGGATTCGGTACTGTAAAACCGTAGGGAACTCGACTCCGACGCTGTCACAAATTACATTGAGATTAATCGTGTTATACGTGTATCGAGATTATAGAGTTTTAAACAGCTCTTACAGCTTTTGACTTGCATTTAGGTATTGCGAAATAGATCGCTCCCTTTCATTAACTTTATTTCTGTAGTGCACGGTGTATGGCGCTCTATGAAGGAAAGAAAAAAAAGAAAAACGAAAACCTCGCTTCTAGGACGTTCATTGTTAGATTATCGCGTTGTTTGCGCGATTTCCGCGAAGCGAACTTAATCTTCCTCTCGAATATTCATCACAATTTTCTACGGTCTTATATCTCGACAAATTTTCGATCACCGAAGATATTATTCATGAATACCGAATTTCTTTCGCGTTCGCGTCTATCGTCCGATTCTAGTATTTTATTCGTGTACTATTTTTACTACATTTTTTTCTCTTTCTATTCAAAGCGAATATCGCTGAGCCAATGAAATATTCAGGTGACGAGGAACGCTCTTACTCGGACAAACGACTCTAACGCTCTTTCGATTCGACATAATACTCTTTATGCTTTTCATATATCATTGGATGCATTGCATTCCTTCTTTTGGATGTCTTTTTTTTTCAATCTATATTTGTTTTCTAGTACTCGCCATCCTGACCTCTTCTCGGCAATCTCATTACTTTCTTTATTGGCGCCTGTAGAAAAGAACAGAATATCGCCACGTTCGTGGAGGACTGTTATCGTTTGTCTCGACAAACGAATCTTGCGATCGAATTTTTATTATTTTGTTTTTCCTCACGATTGCCAATGAGAGGTCATCGAGTGGTTCGATTCTGATGCAGCATGTGATATGTGTTTTCCAGGGTACGGCAAAACCTGCATGCCTACTGTAAGACAGATAGTTGACTGTCTCGTTGCTGCTCGTCCCATGCCCATCCGATGCGGCTCCTGCCTTACTGCTAAAAATACTAATAACCACGCAACTAACAGTCGCAGTAGTAGAGTCTTCAATTGCGTTAGTGGCACGGCTAATGATAACGCAAATGTCTTCGGAAACATGAGAAATCGTAACGATAACGACAATGCCGTTATCACCCTCGATTGGACCTACAGCACTGCGGGAAGTAATCTCGCGTAGCTCGTAGAGTCTTAGACTGTGAGATTCGACGACATCGGGGAAACTCGACGATTTCCACACGATCACACTTATCACGACAAACATCGAGTGTAGTTGCGCTTCACCGATAGCCTCGGCGTAATTGATGATAATCTCTTGTGTGCGCGTGACTTCCGTGTGTGTGTGTCTATCTAACGATATATCCGCAACAACAAATGAATTATCCGTTCGAACGGCGAGGCGAAACCGAGCTTTCGCAGAGGAGTTGCCTCCGAGCGCGAGCAGAGAATCGATTGTACGCGCGACGAATGAAAAGGAAAACGCGACGAAAGAGAATGTAACGGAGCATAATTTATTTTGTATAACGAGAAGAATCGCGTTGACGAATCGACGGCAAAGCTCGAAATGGCCGTGCAGTTGTTGCGAACGATCTAAGTGCATAATGTATTCGCTACTTGATACCTAAAGTTAAAATCCACGACTAATACGACAAGTTGTTTCATCGTTTTTCCGATGTGCGCTTTGCTCCGCGTGATTTTATCGAATCCTCGAAATTTTTGCTCTTTTATTCTACGATTGAACATTTTTTTCCGAAAAATAACTTTACAAAGAAAAGAACACACACAGGCAAAGTAGTTTGTACATAATTGACAATTGCAAACGTCGCGAAGCTGGGGCTCGAAGAATCGCCGAATCCAAAATGATTCTCGTTCGTGGTTTGTTCTTGTCCGATCGACGAGACTGGAGTTAACAACGCTTTTATTTAGAACGAAAGTAACGAAGATGATTCATAGCGGTCCCCGCAAAGTCTCATTACTGTAGTCAATTCCGGTCAAACTTTCCCATTGGCTGTTGAGATTCCCGGCTTGACGACTGTACCTTTCCTCGCGATAAAAGAAAGAACAAAAAACATACACAAACAAAGAAACATCGACGATTGTACCGAGGAATCCGTCGCTCATTGACGGATGCCCGAAAATTGAATTACTCAACGAAACAAAAAAAATATTGAAAAAAATAGTTTGTATGTTGTATATATTTGTATGATAAAGCGATCGAAACAGCACATCGTATACCTATAATAAATGAGTCTATACCAAGTGTCTATGAAGAAAAAAAAAAGATATGTCTTCTTGGAGACGAAATAAATGATTAACTAATCTCACTTCTCAGCGTTCTTTTTTTATCTTTCGTAACTATACAATAATTTATTTACACGATTTGTTTGTTTTTTTAAGTAGTGCAGGCATTTACAAACGTTTTCGCGTCGTTTAGAGCCAAATCGAACGATCGATCATGTTTCTACGGAGCCATGCACAAGAAGTATTCTCAACATTCGTAGTACTACGCGTTGAGACAACATTACCGGGGTTTCCATATCCCGTTTCTTTGGGAAGCAAAGAAATCGACGCGAGAATAATTAACGCTAGAGAAATTGAACGGGCTACAGAGGTTTCCCTCGTACTATCGTCGTACCGTTTCGTACGAACATCGCTTCGTACGTACGACCTCTGACTAGAAGGATAATGATTTTTCTCCTGGTTGTTTTAGTTTTTTTTTTTTCCTACGGTTCGCGGCATTATTTGTCGTAAGAACCAATTTATCGAATTGGTTTGAGACTGTAAGAAAATTGGCAAAAAAAGAAAAATTACTAAAGAAATTTGTATTGAACGCGTTGAAAAGGAAAATCGGACGACCAGCGAAGACCGATGCTCGCGCAACGTTATTGTAAAGCCTGCACGACTCTTACACTGTAAAACCCTGTTTCGGAGGCATTCCCGTCGCTTCGCGCAGATTTCCCACCGAGAAAATGCCGAGCGACATGAGAGAAAAGACCCGTAAACACCGAGGCGAACTATCGAGATTGATCGCGAGACTGTTTCCTCTTCGCGATCATACCGACTTGTACCTGAGACCGAGGAAACAAAGAACGATGAGGCCAGCGATCCAGCCGGTGGCAACGAGAAAGCCGTTGTAGACCTCGGGATCGTCGACGGTGAAACCCTTTTCCAGTAGGGCGCGCAACGCGACACTGGGCACCGTTGTCGGCAATGTAAAGCTCATCCACCTGAGCTCCTTCGGCATTCCCTCAAGTGGCCAGATGAAGCCTGTTTTGACAATGAATAAATATATATTGAAAATAATAAACGAAAAGAATTTTGTTTAAATAGCTCTATTGATGTTATTTATTTAAATTACTAAATTTTTGTTGACTTTAATTTTTTCTTTATTTATAACAAAACGAAAACAATTGTTAATATTATGAATATTAATCATTTGGAAAAACCACCACTAATCCGACTTAGTGGTTATTCATAATAATATGTTCAATATGGATAAAAATATTGGTTGCAAAAAAAAGTGCCATCGTTGCTTTGCTCTTACCGCACAGCAGTATCATTGGATAAAAGCTTCCCGTCGTCAAGTAATGCGCCAGCGTGTGAGAGTCGCACAAGACCGATACGAGGAATCCGTAACACATTCCGGAAATTGCCATCAGCAGTACCAAGAACGCCACGGCGATAACCGAGCCTCGACACTCGAGATTGTACCCCACAAATGCAATCAGGAGACTGAGCGAGACTTGCAAGAGGATGACCGACAGCTGGGTCAATAGATGGGCCGATAGTACCTCGGCGGTCGTCACCCCTGTTTTAATCAGGAAGAACCTCGGGATTTATTGTCATTCCAATGAATAAATTTTCGTTCGCAATGTTGTTTCATCTTTTTCGCCGTTGCATGTATTGTCGTAAATCGTATATCTCTTCGACCGAGCGAAACAGTAGCTGGTACGTGTTTGAATAAGTTTCGCGTTACAATTATCGACATTTCGTACAGGTATGCCGCCTTCCCCGAGAGCTTCGCGGAGGTCTCTTCGCTCGCCTCTCTCGCATACTAATCGGCGAATTAAACGGATCCGAAACGCTTCGCACCTTCGAGCTCGTTTCATACCAATTTCGGAACGAACCGGCCGACCGAACAACGCGGGGGGAGGTCTAAACTTCCGAGTCGCAGCTACTTTATTCGTCACGGCTCGAAGGTCAAGGTCGCCACATTTTTTTCTTCTCGTTTTTTCATTATTTCGATGAGGAGAAAAGAAAAGAAATCACCAAAATTGCAACGTACTACGATTAATTGTCGAAAGCAGAAAAACCAAAATAAACGATAATAAAACGAAAGTACGGAAGATAATAATGGAGATTATTACAACGGGTAATATAAATGATAGGCAAAAATAGAAATAATCGTGATAGATCGCAAATTTGTTTTGCCGGTAGTGTCTCAGCGAGCGTGAGTGTAGTGACGTAATTTCTGCGCTTCGATAATCAAAGTGGTTTTAAAAAAAAGAACAACAAGTAATCACGTTTACCTTGCACCAAGCTTCGATCCCAGATTCCCTCGTGACGATCCGAGATTATGATCGAGGACGTTACGGAGGTAGCGACAAAAAATACGAGCCTGAAATCACAAATATCGATGACAATGCTGCGAACTGATCGCATGGGTTGTTTTCTTCCCAAATTCTGACTCACGTCAATATAAATCCGGGTGCAACGAAGGTTGCGTAGTTTTCATCCAGCTTGCCGAATACCGGTTTCTCGAACTGCAACGCACAAAAAGCTCGAATATTCGTTGAATATTCCAATAACGACGGTGCGCAACGAGCGGAATTAATTAAGAGAATTTCAATCGAGCGATACGTACGCGAATCGGCAGGTCGGCGAGTTTTTTCGATAACTCGCACTCCCCCATAATATCCTCGTAAATTTCGAAGAATCGTTCGTACAGTCGCTTTTCCACGAAGAGGCCGATTTGTCTGTCTGCAATGAAGTGAACAAAAAAAAAAAGAAAAAAAAATTGATGAATCGAGTAACGATTGATTCGGAAGAAAAAAATCAACATATGGCGAAGTCGGAGGGTAACGAAGTGTATTTACTACCGATCGATCGATCGCTCACCTCCCATGTCCAACGTTATTTCGATCTCGCCAGCGAGTATTTCGTCGGAGTCCGCGACATCGAGATTGTCGCGCCTGTCCTGCAGGGCCCTCGAGAAGTTACTGTTGAATATCATCATGCCAACGGCCTTGCCGCGTCTCACCGTCTCGACTGCCTCCGTCCGGTCCGTGTAGAATATCTGCGGGCGGCCAAACCGTGAAACAATCGAATCGTTTCAAGCCTCGCGTTTCTTTCACGTTTATGCTCAACGAGCCTCTTAGATAGTTATTCAATGACTCGTCGCGCGACACGCGGACATCAAACGAGAACACGGACGATAATTTGGTATTGCAATAAAATCGTGATTGACTCGCGTCAAATTCTCATCCGGTTACTCGCCAATTGTGTTGCAGTGAAAAAAAAAGTGTTTAATTAACCGAGGAATTAGCGTCAGCTATTCGTGTCGCGATCTTACGTTTTTGGCTATGTCATCGTTGAAACCGTGAAGGAATCGGCAACTGAGATCCACAAAGTCGCATGTGTAATTGCTAGGCACGTGAACGACGCGACCGAGATAGTCGCCGTCGTTGCAACTGCCGGCTTCGTTGTTGACGACCGCCATGCTCAAGCCCCGAGGATCGCCGCCGACCGAGTTGAAGAAAATCATCAATTGAACCACCGGTAGTACCAGAGCGAACAGTATGCTCCTGAGAAAATAAAACGAGACTCGTGAGCATAAATGGCTCCGCCGATCGCGTGATATCGACGATTTCGTTAATTACCCCGGATGTCGAAGGAACTGAAGTGTGTTCTTGATCATCAGCGCTTTGAACTTTCTGCTTGTGGAACTTTTCAAATACGTCCTTTTCACCTGAGGATCTCTGCACCACGTTGGCCGCATCTCGCTTCTATTGACACTCTGAAAATATCTTCGCACGATTACTTTTATCCCTTTCGTGTAATGAGATTCCGGTGATAATGAAAATAAAAATGAGTCCCTGACTCACGTCTCGGATCGGAGAGTTTTCGTTCGTCGTTGGTGTCGTCGCTGGCTGTTCGATTTCCGAAACGAATGCTGGATTCGCAATGCCCCTGTCTTGACAATCCTTCTGGCGCTGGCTCAGACTCAGAAACGCGTCCTCGAGACTCTCGCATTGAAATCTCTCCAGCAATTCGTTCGGCGATGATTCGGCAAGCAATTGGCCGCATCTCAGCAATCCGATCTAGAAGTATATTGAAGAATTTTAAAAGATTGGCAACGATCGATGAAAATATTTTGTCGAACGATCTCGAAGGCCACTAACTTTGTTTGCGAGCTTAGTCTCCTCGATGTAATGCGTCGTGATAACGACCGTGGTGCCTCTAGTCCTCGCGGCATCTTCAAGAAAGTCCCAAATGCTGGAAGAAAAATATATATTTTACATCCGGCGGAAAAGAAGTTCTACCGCCTGAAAGCTTGAATAATATCTCGTAGGAAAATGCCTAAGTTAGTCCGAGCATGTGGAAGATGTTCGAGAGACTGATTTTTCGTATAATAATGCGTAACCCATATCCAACATTCGTGATTCTCCACACAATTTTCAAAACAAAAAATATAAAAGCCAAAGTCAAGAAAGTATTCTGAAAAAATTCATACGTATTAAGAAAAATTAATAAATTATTTTCATACGGTAAAAAAATGTACGTTGCCGGGTAATTTGTTAAACAAGTTCAAGCCGTACCGCTCGAGCTGCCATAAAATTGCAGTTTTTTTAAAATAAAGAATCCAGTAAAAATGTTTGAAATGAAGAGATTAGTGGCAAAAAGTACTTGCTTCTCCCGCAATACCGGATCGAGTCCCACTGTGGGTTCGTCCAGGATCAATAGTTCTGGATCGTGAATGAGGGCCGCCGCGAACGAGACTCTTCTTTGTTGACCACCGCTCATGTTCTTTACCAAGTGATTCTTCGGTGGCAATTGAAGGAGTTCCGACAGAAAGGTGTGTTTCTCCTCTGAAACAGCCGAGCGGATGATATAATAAGTGAAGGGTGGACAAAACGATCGCTTTGAAGTAACGTTTTTTTCCCATTTACCGATAGCTTCATCTTCCATGCCGTTGATTCTGCCGAAGTAATAGAGAGCGCCGATGACCGTGAACTCGCCGACTAGTGAGATTTCTTGAGGCATGTAGCCGACTCTTGGTCCTGGAATTCCGGATCCTTGTGTTCCCGGCTTTCCACCCAGAACCCATATATCGCCGCTGTCGATCTTTCGAACACCGACGATGCACGAGAGCAACGTCGTTTTTCCACAGCCACTCGCACCCAATAAACCGTAGCTGTTCGACATGAAAAAAAATTAATTTACACAGATTTCTCCTTTCTTGTTCTCGGCGCCTTTGCAATTTTTCAGTAGAAGGCGGTTGTTATAATATATTGTCTCTCTAGATATGTAAAAAGAGCTCGGAGGGCTTTGGGGGTTTGTGAGACCCCATGGCCCGAAATGATCCGAGTCCAGCTTAGCTCGAAACGTTCTAAAATCCCTCTTTGCCGGAACTATTCCGTCCCCTTTTCGAAGGTAAAAAGTAAAAAAAACGGATTAAAACAAAACAAAGGAGGTTGCAGGTTTCCCCATTGTATTATTCTTAGATTCGAGCAAATCGTTATGACCGGTATTACACGTATCTTCTACGGACGAAAGGCCTAACAGCTTCGATTGCGCGTAATGCACGGCGCGATACGCGAAGCTGCGCCGCGAACAAGGTGTAGAAACCACCTAGTTAGAGGCGGCTACATCGATTTACACGCAATCGGCTCATACCGATACTAAAACCCGACGCTCGTAATCGTTAAAAAAAAACAAAAAGCCAGGATCGGCCCTCTTCCGATCGTAACAATAAATTATTGTCGCAAATTGCGTGTCGACTCGACGATCGCGGGACATAAACGCGAATGTTCCCTCTTTGTTCCGAGCTAATAACCGATGGATTCACCGAGTTAATGTGGAAGGAATCGAAACACGAGCGAACCGATAAAGCGCGAAGCTCTGCGAGAGCAGCTTCAGTTCCGGAGCAAAGTTTGGAGCGATCATGGACAAACGATTTTTCGTTCTTTTCGCGCATCTCGCTGTTTCTTCAAACGCCGGATCGTCCGAAGCTCCGAATTCGAGATTTCCATTTGGATCGTTAGCTTCGGAAGAATCGGTGAGATTTGGGCCTCACGACTCGCGAACCAAATTGTCGAGGAACAGAGACTCGGATCTTCGTCTCGAAACTATCGCGAAAATCGAGAATCTCGCGAGTCTCGTTCGTGCGATCGTTAACGATCGTCTCGACGAAATCGGCTCCGACGATCGCGATGAATCGAAGAAGAAGAATCGTGCGATCGGTTCGTTTACGAAAGGCAACAAGGAGAAGGAAGACTCGTACGATTCGCTGGAAACGATCGACGAGAATCCAAGGAAATTCGAAAGAACTCGAAGAAAACAGTTGGTAACGTCTTCGCGCAGTAGCATTAGCTCGATCGACGAGATCGCTGAAATTCTCGAAGAAACTGAAAACATTCCTGGAAGAAAATTCGGCGGATCGAGGAAGATCGGTCGGCGAGAAGACAATTTTCAAGGTCGGTATTCAGAGGGCGATAACGGGAACGATCGCTCACCGTCTCGTCACGACGAGATCGAACGCCTGATAAAACTCATAGTCCACAATCCATGGGATTGCAAGCGGAAAACCGATGTGTCCGAAGAAGCGCCGATTTTTGACGATTTCTTCGCATTCTTCGCAACGACGGAGCGTTTCAAAATCACCGAGATCGAAGATTACCTCAAGATCCTCTTTCGGCGAATCGCGCAGATCTACGACTCGTTGAAGCGATCGATCGCGATCGATCATCAAAATCGCGAATCAACGAACGAAGATAATGATGAGAAGCGAAACGATTCGAAGGATCGAAGGATGGAAAGCGCAAAATTATCGGATCGTAATCGGACGGACAAAATTCGAGAAAATCGCACGTTTCTTACCGAACCGATAGTTCGTCCAACGACGGAACAAAACTTATCGGAGAATATCGACGATAAGGTTACGCCAATTTCCGATGATCGGGCGGATGAGGAAAAAACGACGACCATAATTGTCGATGAAATTGCACGCGACGCTGTTTCCGGTCGCGGCGATTCGAGGATCATCGGTGAGAACTTAAACGAGATCACGTCGGTGCGAAAGGAAGAAATCGGGAATAACGCAACGTCGGCTGATTCGAGATCCAACGAACCGTCGATCGAAGAAATCGGGAGTAACGCAACGTCGGCCGATTCGAGATCCAACGAACCGTCGATCGAAGAAATCGGGAATAACGCAACGCCGGCCGATTCGAGATCCATCGAGTCGTCGATCGAAGAGATCGGGAATCGCAGTATTGGTAGAAATACGACTATCAATGGCGATGATTTGAGGCTCTCTTTTCGCGGAATGAAAAACGATAGTCGCGCGCCGATTGATATCGGTACTACGATGCGTTTCGGCTCCGACGATACGTTCAATTCGGATGCATACAAAAAATCGAACGAAACGATCGATAGCAAAAAAAAATCATTAACCGGTCAGAAGATCCGGGAGGGTTTGGCGCACGTTGCGAGCGACTCGACGAAAGAATGGCCGAACGAGGGTTTCGATCACAAGATCGATGGGAAGCGATCGGGGAAGCGATACGTTATGGACGTCATACTGGAATCGATAAACGCTATATTAGCGGAGAACGGTACAAGGTGGACGAGGCCAACGAGTCCCGGAAACTCTTTCAGGTAATAAAGCGCGTGGAAGATTCGAATTTGAAAACTCGCGCGTGAAATCGAGGGGTCAATGAACTCTCACGGTATCGAGCGTTATAAACGACGATGCGCGCATTCCCGAAACGAAACTCGCGAATGGGAATTCTTGGGGGGGGGGAGACAATTCGAAAATTAATATAAGCAATCGGAGACGATGAATCATTCGACGATAATTGGCAATGTGATCGAAGCCTACGATGATCGACCCTATCGTACTCAATAAATGAAGTTTCGAAAAGTATTCGCATATCGTAAGAAATTATTACTCACATGGAACCTTTCGAGACGGTCATGTTAAAGCCATCGAGAATGGCTACGCCGTTGCCGTATTTTTTTTGCACGTTCCGAACAACGATTGCCTCTTCGGGAATCATCGTGGACGCTTTGGGATCAGCGTTGAGCCAAGATTGATCTGGAACCAAAATATGCTATGATAGTTTTTTTTAAGGTGTTTCTTTTTTCATAATTTACGAATATTGAGGACATGCATTAGGGTTTTACTGCCCTTTAGCCGAGATTACAAGTTAGCAATTAAAATAGTTATAAAAAAAAGTAAACTATTATCGATTATTAATTTTTAAATATTCAAATAAAATCAAGAAGTAATAATAATTTTTGAATACATAAAAAATTCAGAGAGAATCCGAATATATGATCGTCTGACTAGAATAAAAAAATCTTCTACTACCACGTCGCAGTGTCGGCGCGACTCTTGAACTTCAACATTCGCGCAGCGAGCGCCGGTGCTCGCGCTCTTCCGCGCTCGCGGGATTAATGTCTTTTTTTTGCTGTCTCCCAACTCTCAATCGTCATCACGCGAACGACCTCAAAGATCGGGGAAAATTTGCAGTGGACTTTGGACCGAGGAAGAGCGAGATTATTTTATTGGCACGTTGAGTCAAAGTGCATTTATGTCGATCCAATCAATTATAGAAGCAAAACATGCAATTATATATTTTTTTTCATTGTCTACTACTTTGTTGAGACTAGAGCGAGTGGTTAGCAACAGAAGTGATTTTGCAGTAAAATTTAAATTCATCCTATGATCGATCCAGAACACAGCGAACGAGCAAAGGCATCGAGAAATCGAGATGCAGAAGGAAAAATTGTGGATCTAAAATTGCTTTTTTTATTAAATCAAACAATGAATAATCAATTCTTGTCATGTTTACACATTTTTGTGTATTTTATCGTGTCACGTATCTCGATTAATTGTTCGTCCTTGTAGCGCGTGTCTATGATATTCTCATTCTATCGGGAAATTATATTGCAGTTAGCATTGTTGATGCTCCGACTCAGCTAAATTATGCATTAACAATTTGCACCGTCAATTACCGCGCGCGCGCGCGTTGTTAGTCTTCGTGAATAAAACAGAAAATAAAAAAATCATGCGACAAGGATTGATGATCAAGAAAACGATATTGGATAGGAAAATAGTGATGACCTGACATTATCGAACCATTGGGCGCAGGCGCGAATGACGTTGTGACTTCGGGGCGGAATTAAATACCCGAATGTTAAAAATTCGAAGGCCCAAAAACCCGATATGAAATATGTCGATGGACACATTTTACGACGGATCAATCCATCGAAGGCCTGAATAATTAATAGAAATAATCGCATGATGGTTATGACTGCGAAGAATAAATTATACGCAATTATTCCCAGAAAAGGCAAATTATTAGTTGGAAGAATTGCAATAAATTTTTTCGGCGACTGAATAAATTGGTTGACCCAACAAATATATTAGTCGTGCCAACTAATATTAATTTTCGGCGCCGAAAGTGGTTCTGCCAGCTAATTTTTTTCCGAAAAATGTACGAAGTCGATATTTAAATTGAGGAATAGGAAAGTTTTCGGAAGCTTGAATTCCCGAAATTTGGCTCGAAGCTCGTACGCGAAATCCGCAATAAAAAGGTACGTGACGCGCGAGTATGTCCTTCGGAGAGACTAAAATCGTTCTCCGCGTACGTCGTGCCCTTACCGCAAACTCTCATGATAATTCGTCAGAAGTTAACGGCACGTAATTTCAATAAATCACCGGGTATTCTTGGCAAAAGGTAACGATTATTCCGAAATCGCGAGAAACCGAAGTTCTGGAAAAAAAAAATGACGAGAGTCGCATCGCACATTTGTAAAACGCGCGCCGATTAAATCTGCCATATACGCGAGTGCGTGACCGGCGAACTAAACGCCGAAGAGTTTCCTTAGTCGACGCCGGCGATATACCTTCCGGAGGACAATAAATCGTTCCTTACGCGCTTCCCATGCAATTCAGCCTCAGCGATGAAGACATTTTTTTAAAGATTCATTCGATTTCGCAACAATGATTATAGAATCGAGTTTTCGCGGGCCCTACGCGCAGGTCCGAAGAGTTCTAACGATGCAAAAAAATGTAATTACCGTGGATAAGAATGGATTTTTTATTTTACTTCTTTTTAAAACGATATTGCTTATGGAAAAACAGATTTTAGAGATAATGAAAAGATTAATTTTGCATAATAATAGTTTCGAAATGTTATTAATAAATGAGAGAAAACGAAGTTGTTTAACAAATTTCGCGGGAACTTTTTCTAAGAAAATGATTCGTTCATTTTTCTGATTACATATACATTTTTTCAGGATTGCAATTAAATTCGAATTTTATTTTTTTATATGGAGACAATGTGTGGAAAATCATAATCGTAACACCATTACATAAGACGGTTTGATTACAGTAAAAAAACGTCACGAGACATTAATAACGTCACGCGATGATCACAACCTAATTGTTGCTCGTTCACTGAGGAAAATTAATTTCGTTAGCTCATAAAGGATTTCACTCTACCAGTAATTTTCCACTCTACCAGTGTTGTATGCGAAACTCGCAGACACGCGAGAAAATCGTTGTTGTTTTGGCAATTAAGTTTTTCCTTGTGGCACCGAGAAGCAGTTTTTTCTATCGAATAATCAATGCGCAGTGGAATTATTTAAAGACGAAAGAAAATAACAAAAGCAACCTCGGTCGAGCACCATTTCCTCGAACCTGCGATCGTCTTCGATGCACGAATCTCGAGATATTTTATTTGTTTTTCACACTTGCAAATTTTTTTTGCTAACCCGCAACGACGATGCTATTTATTTTTGTTATTTTTGTGAAATATTCGCCGACATCGAGCCGAGTTGTGACGAGCCTTTTCGGCGCCCTTTTCGGTATTTACTCAAGTGAAATCGACAAGGTCCCAGAAAGACTGGCCTCTCAACAATCGATGCACCGGCGCGTTGCGCGGCTGAGCGGTCACCCATCCAAGTACTGCCCGCAAAGAATTTTACTTGACTTGGGCGATCGTCGAACCGGCGCAACAACCGCACGTCCACCGGCGTCAGCGAGACGCTAATTATACAACATTTATCCATTCATTATGCGTTACGTTCGTTGCACAATTCTCGAATCAATGTATCTCATACTCGCGGTGAAACTCTCCGAGTGTTAAGATCAATCTTCAATTGCGGTCTGCCGTCGTCGTTCACCTATATCGCGGTTATTGCTACTGCGAGGCTATTACATTTCGAGAGAATCCAGTTTGACGAGTCCGAGCGCGAATGTGTTAGACTGAAGCGCGTATAAAGTTCTCGCGATAGTTCTTTATACCGTATAATGGACGGGACCTCGAAGAATTTCGCGGTGAAGGCTATCCGTTACTTCCCGACACTGTAACGCCTAGGAACTCGTACTCATACACGCCAGGTCATTTCGGTTCGGCTGCGCACCGAACACACACCTGTAGCGAGGGACTTCAATCTTTATATGGGTACCGTTAATCCAAAGATACAATCCACGTGATCACATAGTTTTTTCGCCCGTATCCCGATATCTGGAAGACCCACGCGCCTTTTTAAACACAAGTCAAAATTTCATAGAAGTTTCAGCATTTTTTTCGAATTAACAAACATCAAATATAATAATATTTCTATTATTTTGTTTATTAATTATTATTATTGTTTTATTTATTTGATAGAAATATCACTTTGTCAACGTCATCAAAACAATATTATTTCATTAATTTACGTTACATAATTTAATAAATAATGAATAATTATCTTTTCTCGGATTAATGTGGTTATGGAAAAATAATTGTTATGATCGCGAAGCTTTTCTTATACGTCTCGCATGCCAGTCGTCCGACGACGGTCGATGTACTCGAGTAATTTCCTTTTTTTTTTCTCTCGACCCGTTTCTCAGCATTCGGACAAAGCCATCTATTATACCGTAATATGTATGTCTGTAGTGTTGAGAAAGGTACCGAGGAGAAAAATGGGTCAGGGCCACTCGGCGTGTGTTCGATGTCGTTGCACTTGATGCACCAACAGAGGCGGCCGCGAGCCGCGCTACCGGTGCTTTTCTCGAATACACACACACACACTCGCACACACACACACACAAACAGGGACTCGTCTTTTTCCAAGTGCGGGCTCGCGCTCTTCCTCTACAAAGGTGCAATATCTTCCTACTCGTTGAACATGGCGAGCGAATATTCGGACGCTCGTATCCGATCCCCGGGAACGCGATAGAGAACGAGCGCGAAGGAACCAAACGAGATTTACCGTTGCCACAAAGGGACGCGCGCCTGCTCGCGGGACTGGAACGGAGCTAATGCAAGTAGCCGAGCTCCGGCTCCTCTTACACACCCGGCACAGTCGTAAAAAAAAAAAAAAAAAAAAACCCCAAAATCTGTAACCGTGGGTCAACGTTCCGTGCCTCAAGGCAAGCGCGTGAGACAAAACTTGCTCATCAATTCAGGATGAATCGACACTCGTACGCGCAACTGAAAAGTCCCCGAGGCGCCGGCTCACTTTTATAACGTTCGTCCCCACCGATTGAAAAATCGGCGCCCACCGTCGAGATCGACAAAAAACCGACGGTATTGTGTTTTATAGTCGAAAAAAAATCGATTCGCTCGATTACAATCGAACGTATGGTGATTCGTCGAGTGCGCCTCGGCGTTCTGTTGACTGCGCGAGAATGACGAGGCGGTAAAAATTCATTTGCCGATTTAATCGCTTCGATAAAATTCATCATAACCGACGATCCGACGCGGCTCCTTCCCCGGCGAGCGACGAATGTAGGCTATTAAAATATTTGTTTAGTTTCTTTTTTCTTTTCCCCACCCGTTCATCGCGCAATAATCATTGCAACTATCGAATATGAAATCGGCGTCGAGGCAGCGGCGGCGTAACGTCGCGCGGCGTGACATAACACGCTCAACTCCCCGGGCACAGTCGAAGATCTCATCCGCAGGCCCGAAGCGCAAGCCGGCCACGGCTGCGAACGAAAGTTTTCAGAAAGTGTTACGGGCAATAGCAACTACGGCTGTTAGTTACAGTGTTCCAAACACTTAGCGCCAATCGTCTCCGCATCCACGGCACACAGAGATGACATAATAATTCATGGAGCACGAATTTTTTTTTTTTCCCTCGACACATCGACCCGACGTTTTGCCGTGTCGTGTTTTTCGGTGACGAAATATCTGGCTCGAGTAAAGAAAGAGCGATGCGCTAATAAACGACGTTGCCTTAGGAAAAGTGTGCATCCCGAACCGCAAATCTTCCCGTTTATTCACTGCGTGGAAATAACAAAAATAACTATAATCGACTATTAGTTGTTACAAATAAAAAATTATATGAAATAAATAAAGCAATAACAACAAATTGTTAATCATTTATTTATTATTATTTATTATTATTTATTATTATTATTATTATTATTTATTATTTGTTATTTATTTATTATTTTATTATTTATTAAATAATAATAAATCGATATAATAATATATATATCATATTGTTAATTGATAATATTATATATTATATTATTTATGATTATTCATTATTCATTACGATTATTATCATATTTTTGCATATATCCTCGATCGAAAAATGTCCAGCGCGGCCCACCATAACGCCCGTTCAATCGTTGGCCGTATTCAAATTTATCGTCTTCTTTTTTTCATTATCCGCGAGGCGGATCACGTTCCGAAGGACCGAGATCGTGAGAAGCGCTACCAAAGAGTCTCCGCGAATTGTATTAGTCGACGCTAAAGTTTCCTTCGAACGAATCGTTAACCGAAACGATTTCCGTGTATAATAAGCGCGAATTATTCCGAACGATAATTCAACCTGTCGCATATCGTCGAGGACGCTTATGACCTCGCAGAATTTAGCATAACAATAATGCCTTTCGAGCAGTTTCTTCCAGCTAAGTCCCCCCTCGAGGATCTCTCTTATACGTGTTCCCGCGGTATTCGCGTTTTCGAGACGCTTTTCGAATAATCGCGAAGTCCTCGTGCCGATCAACTTCGACTTTGAAATTTTTTTTTCCTCCACGAGGCGCTTTGTTTCGGTAGAAAAAATGTTTTTCGCGATTTTCATGGAAACGATTTCAGAATATTTGAGAACTTCGAAAAATCGCATTTGGAAAGAATTCAGAAAAAAAAAGAAGGTATTAAGGTGGAAATTGTGCCACATGTTGGGTAGTCAAGTCCCCTTCTTTGATCCAATTTTTAGCAAAATCTATGCAGACGTTCAACTTTTACGCCAGTTTCATTTTTTCGTAAAAATGTTCATTAATAAGCTCTCAGCAGTAGAAATAAATAAATTCAATGATTATTATGTATTAAAAAAAGAAGAGAAGAATAAATAATAAATAAACAGATATTCGAGCAAAAAGTACCAAATAAGTAACTAATCGCGAAACAAATCTTCTTGAGGAAAACAAATATGATAAACGTACGTGCCCACAAACAGAGCAAACAGAGCTTGGTAGACCGCGATAAACAAACACAGTAAGCAAAATGCCTAAATAATTGGCATAATTTTCTCAAGGTTTTCGTAAGTGTGTAATTTTATCGATCACGCGCGTACCTTCGATCCTCCTCGCGTTGGAGAGCTTCATCGGTGCGAGCGTTTTTTGCTTCCTGAAGAAGCTCTTCGCGCGAGTCGTACGAGCCCGCGCGACTGAGTCTAATGCGGAATCGAACCGAGCCTCCTCGCTTGGTCAACGGGCCCGGAAAATCGATTCAACACGTGTACTGTAACGAGCGAGCCTCGTTTACCCTCAATTATTCACAAACCGCTTATCCACAACAGAACGTAATTTAATTCACTACACTCTCGCTATAAATACATCGAGTCGAAGTGCTCGAGGGTTAACATAACGTAGAGAATTTTTACAACTCGCGGCTCAATTAACGAATTCGAAGGGGAGAGCAGGGCCAAACGAGCTAATCGGTAAATAAACGAAAAAAATGAATGAGGACTTTTTTTCACGATAAAAAAGAATACATAGTGACTTTATTTGTAGACTTTATATATTTTTTTTCATTCCTTCCCGAATTTAAACACAATTCGAAAGAACATAAAATAATGAATATTATATCATAATATTATATTACGTAGTAAACTCCGACAAACTTTGAAATATAATTTGAGAAAACTCTTGAAATTGAAAAAAACTAATTTTATTTATCGCTCTAAATTCTGAAATTGTGAAATAAATTTATTGCGAGATATTTTCGATTGCTCGTGTCTCGATTTGCCATTTCGTCCCGAGTGACGGTTTTGCCTCCGGCTCTTCTCCATTATCATTTCCGCACGAATGCGGGAATTCGTGTACTAATATCAGTAAATCATAATGTGTACACAAGCGATGAAATACGAGGTGAAGAAAAAAACAAAAAAAGAAGAAAGGCTTTTTATAGACGAAGGCTACGACTTTCATGCTCGACTTGGGCTCGCTTTATTGCGAGCCCGCTTTCACATGCGGATATAACAAAATGCTCACGACATAGATTACATTACGACGATAATGTTGCCGTGGAATTTCTTTTTATCCCGCCCGACGTCACGATTTTCGCAAAATCGTGATTTTTTCCTTCTTTTTTTTCCATTTCTTTTTTGTAAGACTTTCGCACGCTCCGCCCTGCTGTGCTCGATGCGGTCTTTCTTTCCGCGAAAACGCACTGTTACGAAATTCGATGCGGCACTCCATCATCGGGGGAACTTTGTACGAAAGTCGTATCGTTCTGTCGTGAGGTTCGGGAAGAATTTGCGACACCAGCGGGCACTCGTTTTCTCGTTGCGATTGCACGGGGAAAAAATTTGGTAAGATTGACAGAATGCTCGATTCAATACGTATGAATGGATATTTAGTCGAAATAGAAAAAAAAATTGATTCGATGCAAAGAACTGTTCAATAAATTATCTACTTGAACCAACCAAATAGATTAGAACTAAAACTGAAAAAGAAAAATGAGAAGAAGGAAGAAAGAAAAAAGAAAATATTATCCAAAAATAAAGAGAAGGAATTTAATTTAATTTGATTATATAATGTAATTTCGTTTTTTAAAGCTCTAAAACGTATTTTGGATCTATTATAAATTAATTGTAAAAGGAGAAAGACCCTAATAAATTGTTATTATTATTATTATTAAATATTCAATAGCGTGCATTCAAGCGAGCATTTTTAGTAATCCAGCTGAATTTTTTTCTCAGTTTACAACGACGAAATGCGCTCGTGATGCTGATGCATCTTTCGTTTCTCTCGGCGAGCGCTATTAGACTCCCGTGTTCGCCAAGAGGTTCATCCTTGCCGCGCGAATTTCTCCGCTACATTACTTTCTACCCAGTTGCCTATACATTTATATATATATATATTTTTTCTTAACCGCGGAACGAGCGCACGGTACAACGGAGCCAGTTAGTGCGCCGCAATTGAGTTGCCGACTTTATCCCTCGGCTCTATTTTGCGGGCGAAAAGTCTCGAAAAAAAAAGTGCGAGCAAAAATTTTGAAAAAAGGAGGGAAGAGTCAGAAAAAAAAGCACTTTGCGCCTCGAGCCGAAGTGCTTCTTAGCACATCATCGATGTGCAAAAGCTTTTTTTTTCCCTCGGAAAAAATTACGAGAACGTTGAAAGAAGAAAAAAGACCGCTAATGAAAATCGCGGAGTGGTTTTTTTTGTAACGCGCGACCATGCGAATAGCGCGGAAGTACCATTATCGTGAATCACTCGGCGTGCGGCCATCGTTTTTCCGACGGCTTCACTCGACACGTGTGAGCAATAGATTCGTCCAAGCGCTGCCCGACCACACTCGTCGCAACGTGTTCGTCATGCCAAGATATTCGCGCTCGTTTACAAACATTCGGGAGTTTATCAACAACTCCGTCGATGAATTTGGAAGATCCGCGCTAACGCGGCCATTCGATTATCATTAGACAATTCATTGCAGCAAGGCCGACTTAGTATAAAGTTCATTCAAAATAATATTTGTTTATTTAAAAAACTTGAGTAAATAATTAATTTCCGAAAAACATTAATCAATAAATAAAAATTATTATCAAAAGAATATCTTTTATCACGTCTCTTTTAGACGTCTATTAGAAATCATTGTTTTCAAGATGAAAAATAAATAAGCCTAAAATGAATGATTAATTAATTTTCCGCGATAAGCAATTATATTGCATTTGATCAATTTGCAGACTGTTATCAAGTCCAATAATTGTTTATCGCTGATACCGTAGTTCGAAGAATTACGTTAAGAAACTCGCTGTATTTATGTCCTTATGATAAATTTAATACCGAACGCGGAACACGAAAGTACGCTCAGAAATGGCTCCCGGCTGTGTGTGTGTGTTGTTTTCTTTGGGTGACAAAACAATGCCGGATAATTACGTGCCGAATCTTCGCGCTCGTGTTAAGTCGAGCAGCGTATCTCGTCAGTTCGATTTGCTCGCTTAGGGCGAATTCACTGCGTCGCCTCTTGGAGAAAGAAGCGGATCTCGATCGAGCCAAGCGGAGTCGCTCGACGATCGATCTTTCAATCGCGCTCGGTGTATTCTCGTTCTGCTAACCGTTGCCGATGTTGTTGCCCGCGTAACGGTAAAGCGGACCGCGAGGAGTCGAAGTTGGGTGAACGAAAAAAATATACATTCGGAGCTGCCGAAGGACGACGCGCCACTTAACATGAAAAAAGGTAATTCAACGCATTTATATTCCGCGACGGAAAAACGTTTACCGGATGAGATTTCCGACTGGTGTCAATGAGTGAAGAATTAATGGGGACTCGACTTCGAGTCTCGTCACCGGCGCGTTTGAATTTATCGGGCCTAATCGCCGTTGTGCAGAGAGCTTTGTATTCGTCAGGGATAAATGACTATTGTAATTTCGAATTTTCAAGGTTAAAAAAATATTTGCGAATCAATTTTTCGCGTGAACAAAAAAATTTTCAATCGATATTTTTGGGGAAAAACTTTCATTTGTATGAGTTGCTATTCGTCAAATTTTTCCAGACTTCTATACGAGAATTTAAGACGGTTTAAAAAAAATAGCTTTTTTTTGCCGATACACCATATTTGCTGCATTGGCAGTTGAAGGGTTAAATTCCTAATTTCAAAGTCTTTGGGTGAACTTACCGAGGCCGAACGACGCACGCGATTGCTTCAGTACTTTCCCGTCGAGTTCCGAAACAATGCTCATGATTGTAACGAAATTATTGTCACACGCGAATGTGAAACAAACGCACGCGCGCCCACACCCCCGTCGAAACTCGAAATATCACCAGTATTAAAAAGAATGTTAATATTTTTTTATACAAATTTCATATATTTTTTAATATAATAAGCGTGTCGCGAGTGCTAAAACTAACGGATTTGCAACAGTTTTCGAGATACGATAATTTTAATTCTTTCGATCGAAAGTACCGGCTTTCCAATCATAACACCGCACAATTGCCAGAGAACTACGGAAGTGTTCTCACAGAAGTGGAACGTCGTTGACGATTAGTTTTCTCTGATCTACAAGTACGGCTGATCCAACGAACCCGGAAGAGTCATCGCAAATTATTGTTCTCGAGTCCCGCGCCCGCAGTTTCGTATTAACATATCCGAATGGGCTCTTCGTTACTTATTTTCTTTTTTTCTCTTTCGCCAATCAATAACGTCGATCGATTGATATAAATCGATTCACCTAATCCTGTTTTATCGATCGACACAATTTCTTTGCATCGCAGAGATTTTTCATTTATTTACTCGTTATTGTGATGAGTTCGCGCGAATAAATCGGATAGAGAGCTCTATAAAAGCACCGAATGCACTTCCTTTCAGTCGCGATCGTTGTACTGTCGCGCAGTCAACTGTTGTCCGCTTCTCGATAGAGATCTAAGCGAGTCAAAAGGCTCGAGGAACGAAGCCAAAAGAAGTGGGGAATCGAAACGGGTGGTGGATTTCCTTTCGAGCCGTGTCCGCCTTCGAGAGAATCCCACTGTTCGCGTGCCCGATTGTTTTAGCCGGTTCGTAGGCAACCCTTCCTACTTTCGTGATCCACTTCCGCGACCTGTTAACCGTTATACCAAACCGTCCGTGATGGAGGCAGCACTGTACGGTGTCGGCCGTGACGATTTATAGATCGGCGCTGTTTTATCGACGGGAGAGGATCGCTATTTTTTCGAAGATCGAGCCGCGAAGCGATCTGCACTGTCGAAAGATCGTAACACGATTTTTTCGTCTCGGATAACGCGCATATCGACCGACGAGCTTCTTATTAGACGATTCCCTGTATTATCAACTTCTTTTCGCCGCGGACTATTATTATTATTAAAAAGTAGAATAGTTTGAAGTTCAAGCGAAAATTATTACTGTTGGATAATGATTATTATCAATAATATTGTATTAATGTATATTAATCTCTTCAAGGGTCTGTGAGACCCCATTGTACTCCAAGGTCGATTTTTGTACACGTCGACAGGGGGCATGATCTTTCTTCGATACTAAAAACTATAATATTATAATAAATTACAGTTTTGAATATTCTATAAAAATTCATTGAGCGAAGAAAAATAATAATAGGCGGTTGGCGCGCGAGGCAGGGGATCGAACTCCTCAGTATTATTTATTGATTGTCATTTTACAACAACAATTCTTAATCGCGCGGTTTGGCGGAATTATCGCAATGTCTTTTAGTCTTAAAAAAATGAAGACTCATCGAAGTGTCTTATTCATGCTTCACTATATGAATCGTGCTATCGCATATAACCAATATTATATTTGTGTTATTGCTGCCAAGATTTGTGCGATGAAAACGAGAATATAATATTTTTCGCACACTCGCGCTGTCGACGGCGGAATGAATGGATTGCAACGAAAAAATCGGAAGGTTGTCTTTCGGAAACGAGACTGGTTTATCCCTCGGACTTGTTGACCTTGATCGCAAACATGTCAATGTTAAACTCCAACGAAACTCACATCTTAATATCGAGGATAAGCCCATGACGGATAAAAAAAAGTCGATATTTTTCAATTTCGGGTTTCCGCGAATAATTAACTGAATCATCACACGGGATGTCCCGTCGATACCATTTTTACACCTTGTATTCATTTTACCTAATTTTGAGTTCCCGTTTTTTTTTTCTTATTAAACCGTCAGCGTTTTAGAGCGTTCGGACACAGGAATATGGAAACGAGATATTCATCCGGATCGTGACCGAATGCAGAATAAAAAGTTTCGTCTACTTTGTTCGCTCGATTTAATCTTCGGTCAAATCCGGTTATTGCACAGTTCTCGTGCGGCTGTGTTGTAGAACTGTACGCGCGGTGTATAGTCCGGGGACGTGACGCACAAGCCGTGTTTTCTTGTTATTTTTAAATAAAAAAAAACATAATCTGACGAAAGCCAACAGGTCCCATCGAGTTAGCTAAATTGTGGGGGGACGTTTTCCCAAACGCAGCACGATATAAGTTATATTCACGCTCGTTACGGTGCATTAAAAAATTATTATGCATTACGTAATTCGCGTGTCAGCGGTCAATTGTACCCTCGTAAGAAAACTTTTTTATTCATTAATTATCTACGCACGATGCTCGCGAGTACGCGTGTACCCGCGCGCATAACTCGCTCGGAACCTCATCTCGAACTACAAACTGGACGCAATCGGTTCAGAGTGCAAAAAAAAAAGTTGTCCACCGGAACGATTGTCGAACGCGAGAGCGATGCGATGTATCGCCGTTCGATTTCTCCGAGCGAGCGACGAGAGGCGAAAGACCGTCCTCTTCGTTCGGCTCTCGTCCTCGGAGTTCGCCCACTTCGGCGTTTCACCTTTCGAAGCGAAAGCCCGAAGTCCCCCCGCGGGACAATGTCGCCCTAATATTCGATTCGTGACGATCGACGTCATTCGCGATCGTCGCTTTTTCCTATTCGCGAATCCTTGAATGACGCTTGTTGTACTTCTTATATTATTTTTTTCTTCGATCACGGTCGAGTCGCGAGCGAATCTCGCTTCCCTTCGCACGCAAGAAATCCGCGCGGGTCGAAGTTCGCGGACGTAATAATTCCCGTATCGCCCGGAGGCAGCGGAATTATAAAATCTTCCGAAGGCGCGTATCGCTCGAAGGTAGAGTACATTCCGTTTGTCATCGGCGCGATACGCTTGTACTTGCACGCGCGCGAGAGGTTTAGGAATCGAGGATACGAATTGTGGCGAACGAAACATAATTCTGCGATAACTCATAGAACGCGCGGCGCGCCGAGCCTTGGCGCTGTTGACAATGCTAATTCGTAGTCCCAATATTCGAATGAATATATTATTCGATCCTTTTGGAAACGCGCGACGATTCATCTTACGAAGAAGCGGCCTAGCTGCTATTCGAGATTATTTTCGTATAATTACTAGCGTGAACTTCGGCACGCGGTGTCTGCCGAGCGCGTCAAGGCTTCGCGCGCGCAAACATCGCTCAGTGTGCGCCGGCGAATCTTTTCGCAATTAGCACTCAAAGTAATTACCTCTCGGCAATCGCCTCCACGGACACTCGCGATTCGGTTGATCCATCGAAAGAAAGTCTCCTCGCGTTTTCCTTTTCTCGAGCGAAAAACTCTGCGCGGCACTGATATTGTTTCGAGAATATAATCTTCTTCCATCCAACGAGAACGGCACCGACCACGACGAAAACTAACCAAACAATAAGTCGCACACGTGACGAATGTGCCGCCTTCGCTACGCGGGAAGCTCGCGCGTATGCAGTTTTTTTCGCCATATTTGGGTCAAGCGATGAAAATATTTCGTTACGAAATCGCGGACATGCTCAATTTCCGCGTCATCGAGCCTAGCGCTCTCGCGTTGCATCGAACCGACGAAACTGCGAGACGTAACGACGGTTCCACGCGCTCCGAAAATAATAACAATAATGACAAAAGAAAATCGGACCTGCGCCCTACACGGTAAACGCGAGATGGCGCATGGCGAATTTTTACAGTCGACGTCTGGAACGCAATGAGGTAGGAATGTGCACATTTGTTCTGAATAATTTTTATTTTTCGCCGCCAAATCGAGGAACAAAAGTTTGACGTAAAGGTCATCTGAACCGTTAAGGTCGTCCGAACGCATGGTGTTTATTTCGCACAAGTTCGACGAAAATGAGAGAGTATTGCAAGCGCTTCTCGATGGTATGAAAATCTGAAAAAATGCATGCATATTAAAGGCATTGGAAACATCAATTTCACATAATAATAATTCCAAAATGTTAATGATAAATTGAAAAAAAATTGTCTAACAAATTTATACCGATAAATATTAATTAATTAACATGAGGTAACGAAGTTTCATCAAATGTCTTTTATACGACAAATGAAACGATCTCAATAATCTGATTTGGTAGGCCATAAATTATCCTATTATTGCCAAGCGTCGCACGACCCGTCAAGCGCAATCGGAATGTTGAAAATAAAAAAAAGAATATTAACAGATGAACGATCGCGGTGGAATAATCGTGAAAGATGAACGATATATCGGCGCGTCTACGTATTCTCGACAATTCTCAACGAGGCTGTCGTCTACTTGACGCTTTTGCGGTTGTTTCTCGGCGTCAAGGATAGCTTGTTTTTAGCTGCACGCATCGGTATCAGAATTCTTCGATCGGATCACCGAGTTGGAATACAGTCGGGGCCCCCGCGCCTGCATCTCTTCTTCTGATACCCGTGATTTCTTTCTTTGTTTCGCTTCTTTTTTTCGCTTTGCCCCCGACGCTTCTTCCGCGTGTCCCGAGCATGTTAATTTCTTCCATTTGTTCGAGCTAAACGAACGATGATAGGGCAGAAAAGGTGCGGCGAATGAGCTTTGACCTTTCGTCAATTCCAGCTGAGCCGGTATTTGTTATTAATTGCTCCGCTAGAGCTCTCGATGCCACTGCGGACTTCTCGGGATTCCGCTTGTTCTCTCGATCGTCAACGATTATTCCACCGTCATGAGCTTCATGATCGACATTGCGGTTTTTGTCGCGATGGAGGAACATCGAGAGAGGCTCGATAATAATGTCGCCATTTATTTATCGCATATTCCTAATCTCTCTGCGTAGGACGATTTTTACGACGCCGATGGAAATAATGATGAACGTTCGTGCGCGGTACGAGAGCATTTCCGAGTATTCCGACGTTCGTTGGACGATATTTGACTTGTGCATTTTTCGTATGCAAATTACTATTTCAAATATTGCGGACAAGTCCATTCAAACCCGTAAGACAAAACGATCGCGTCATCGTGAGACGAGAATATATTTTACGCGCGTTGCAGACTCGGAGATGTCTTTCCATAAGCAAGGGACAGTCTTCGGCGAGTTGGTCGGGCGGAAAAAAAAGAAACAAAAAAAAAAACTGTATGTACGCCAAGATTTCGCTAACCTTCGGCTCGAAGAGCAAATTACAGCGAAGCTACAGGTATACAAACTCGATCGAGAGAGCCTAATTCCCGAGAGAGAGAAAAAAAAGAAAAGCCGGCGCCCTTGATGGCGTCGCGAGTCAACTGCATAGAGCCCGACGAGTCCGTTTCGGAGGCAGAATGTGCCCTGGTGGAAAAAAAAGAAGCCTCGCGTTGGATTGTTGATCATTGCGTTTGTATGTGAGCGGCGATCGAGCGGGCAAGGTTAACGATCCACGAAATGCGCAACCTTGCCGAAGACCAACGAGGCGAAGTGTTCTGCGGCGATACAAATTTCAACCCTTTGCGAGAACACTCAGCGAGAAACCGGTGAAGCCACTATTTTTTTTATTAATCTCACGTTCTTGTATTACGAGGACGAGAGGGAGGGGGGGCAGTGGACGAACGAAATATTGTTGATCCGCGTTACAGTTTCTTCACGGTTGCTACGAATCCTCCAGTAATATCATGATTATGAACGTGACTGGTCATACCGTCGGAGCGTCTCACGGGCGCTCGCAAGGTCGAGCTGCCTATCCGAGAATCTCGCTCGAGAAAAACGTCTACACATTATTTTTGCATACTTGCGCGCTTGTTCTTCATCTTTCGACATTATATTTGGAAAATCTCAGGTACGACCAATATGAACCGAGTAACTGTTTCAGTAAAAAAAAATTATTTTGTTGCCCCCGTTTTGCGTCCTGCAAAGATGTTACTTAATAAAAATGATAAAATTTCGATTTTTTCATTGTTATTCAATTTTAACTCACTTTTCGAACCTCGTGGTGCACATCTGGAATTTCTACCTGAAAAATTTTTTATCGATGCGAAGATCCGGTCAAGTCGAAACTAGATTTCGTCTTTCTTTACCCGGGACCTACGATAGACACCCGGGGTTTTTCCTGTGATTACATCGTGAAACGATTTCTGGATACTGCTGTTCAAAACTACCGGAAATCGTTGCTTAAAAAAAATCGAGCAGTAAAAAAAATTGTCTGTGGTCAATATTTATTTTCTCGATTATGGCTACTTAACTACCGTCTCAACTTACTTACTTACTTACTTTTATCGCGGTCGATGGCTGTTGGGAAAGTACGATCTGAGGTATGCTTCTCGGAATAATCCACGATCTCGCGGATATTCGCGCGTGACCAACGTGAGAAGGGCGTTCGAGAGTAATTCCGCAACACAATGCGATTCTCGTTCTACCCGCGCGGGAGAGAACTTCGCGCCTACGTTTCGCCACACAATCGTCCCCGAGAGGATTCGAGCGAGCGACCTTTGCTGCGAGAAACCAACAGCGCCGATTCCTCGGATTATAAAAAAACCCCGATGTCAATCGCGCATCTCGGTTTCGCTTGAGAACGGAAATTTTCGGCGCGCGTCTATCGCTCGCTCGCTGACGAAACCGACGGATTCCGAGTCTTGAAATTGAGTTTCTCCGGGCGGGGTTCGAAGAAATAAAGATACATGTAAAGATGAAAAGTAAATTCGCGGAAAAGTAAATTCCTTCGAGTTTCGTCGCGTAAAATCGGCCGACGTGTCGAATGAAGACGCGAACGTGACCAGTTCGACGGTCTTGTTTGCGCAACGCGTAAATAATGAAAGGTCGGGGGGATGAGAACCTTGACTCGGGTCCAAAGTTGACACTGACATCCACGAACGCGAAGGCTGTTCCAGTCCGTGAAACGCCGACAGTGTTGTACCTTCGCAGGTGTGTTTTGTGCAGCCTCCACGGGCGCGCTCGATGAATTAACATGCGCGCTGTCGACCCGCGATGTAAGGCAAAAGTCCCAGTTTATGACCTTTCTAAGGCAAGTCTCTCGCTTCACGCATGTATAGTTATAGGAATAAACAAGAAGGACCGAATGTAGCAGTTTATGACGTCCCCAAACGCGCACTAGCCATTGGCTGCATAGTAAGCGGTGGGGGAAGCCGACAGTGTTAGGGTACCCCGGTCAGGAACCGGGACAAGTCACCAACTGGGCCGTTTACCTCAAAGCACCTGCGATCGTGCCGTACGCTACGTACGCGCTCGTTTCGCAAACAACGCCGCAGCTTCCACGCGTCGATTGACACTCAATTATTGCGAGAAAAAAGGCCTTCGAAAAAAAACGACGAAGAAATCCCTCGACCCCTTCGTTCATCAAACGACGCTATTTCCACGCTAATGATCGGTCTAGCCGGGAAAATCGGTGGAGCAAAAAACTGTGTTATCCAAAGTAGCTATCAGCGTCGCGATAAACAATAAACGAACGCGCTTCAACGTGTAGACTCAACCGGGACCGAGATCGGACGACGTAGATGAATTGCCTTCGCTGGGATTTCGATGACTCGACTGACAACTGAATAAGACAGAGTTCGCCGTCGTCGAGCGTCCATACATTATACGATAAATGGAAGACGTTAATGGTCGATCGAGAAGTCAACGAAGATCCAAGAAATACCCATACGATTCGTCAAAAAATAGAACCAAATGCTTCGGCGAGATTCGGAATTTTCCACTCGCACTTGAAATCTCCGTAAAACGAGACGAAACGAGCCACTAGAAAAAAAAACAACTGTGAACCTTCGGACGGACCGAAACGATCCAAAGTTCGTCGAGTAATTTAATTCGCTCTAACAGTCCCGGCGAATTTGGCCGATCGAAAAAACAAACGAATAACAAAAAAAACTGGTATTAGTTTTGTTTCTCCATAGTTCGTCAGATCTATGACGATCGAGCGCGACGACGTAGCAAGCGCGTTTGTCAGTTGCTCGCGTGTAATATAATTTGACAAAAGTCACTTTCACCTCTCGATATATCGCGAGAGGTTCGACGCAGAAGCGGGATCGCGGCAGTGTGGACGGTACCTTGCATTTCGCACCGACATCTCGCACGTTTCTCGGCCGTATGTCCAATTATCGTTCTATTCACTGTGATTATAGACGAATTTAATTGAATTGACCCTAGAAAATAGTCATGATCAATATTTCGGCGAACTTTATTGAATTATAAACAATATATAACATAATAATAATAATAATAATAAATAGACAAATTATTATTATTATTTGTGTTGTCATTATTATTAAATCGGACATTTGCAATGAAATTATCGGCAAAGAATCTCGTCGAATCCATTGGATCCGAGTCCTGTTGATCCTCGTTAGGCCCCTTCCGATCAAAGTACTCACCACCGGTTCGCGACGCTGCACAGTATTTATTCCGCGTGTTCCTCGCGCTCGCCAATACATCGCATTAACGAGAACATAAAATTGTCACCTCGACGATAATTAAAGCGGAAAGTTCGCCGTCAGCGTATCATCGGTTTTTCTCTCTCTCTTTTTCATTTTCTGTAATTATTCTCGCGTATTCCATACGCGAAGACCCGGCGCTCTTCGGTAACGACGGAACGACGCTGCCACCGGGGTTGCAGAGGTTGGATGGCAAGGGGGGAGGGGGAGCAAAAAAAAACGAGAGACAACTAGTCGCGCGGTCCAGCAGCATCGGTACCGAGCTTTTTTTTTCCTCACAGTAGAGACAGCGACTGATCGCAAACTCCCACTAAGTGCTACCTGGCTATTCCCACATCGCGATACCCGCGCCGAGAATCGATGTTGCCCAAGCCTTTGATTCTCCGTCGCGCGGCTGCCGAGCCAGTTCTCGGTGGCTTCGCGAACGAGCCACTCTCGTTTCTTTGTTCGCGCGGACCGGTGTCTCGCGATCGTCGAGCTTCGCGCGTAAACCCCTCCGTCTACCCCCGCCGATGACAGAGTTGTTACACACGCGAAGCCCTCTTTTCAAAACCATTTGTTTCACATTAGTCGCGTGAGTTCGGTCGAGTTTCGTCGAATTGTTGCGCGTCGCGCCGTCCGCGCGACTGTTTCTTTTCACGGCATCGCGACGAAAGCCACGAGGTTATAAACACAGTGCGTTTGACAGATCTCCAGTGAATCTTTAGTGGATTTTATTATCACAGAGGTTTGTGCCAAAGTTTTATTCGTTATTGTACACTGTATCGAGAAATCGCGGGTCGTAGAAAACGAATGAGTGACACACGTGCTTGTTCGTTCTATCAATGAAGTAAAGCTACTGGTGCGCGGTGTTGCATTGTTGTGATTCACACTGGAAAGATTAATGACTCGTCGAGTGCCGATGTTTTGGTGATCCGAATGTCGCAGTTTTTTCTTTATTTTTTTTTCTTCGTTACACATGCTTAGTCTTAGCTGTTCGACGTATCGCCGCGTGAATTATTCGTAAAAGAAGACACGCGTAGATTAATCGTACGGAGGTGGGGAAATCGGACTCCTCACCGTGACGCCGTTTCGTTTACAATCTCGCCGATGAGCGTGAGAAATTAACGTAGAGATATTTCGACACGCTGGATATGTGCCGACACGGAGAGGTCGTTAAGAGGCCTCACTTCGTCCACTCGACGAAACTTTTTCCACTGTTATTAGACGTTTAAGACGAAGGACTAATTAGGCTTTGTTTGATAACACCGTTTGTTAACGACGGCCTTGAAAACGTTTGTTTTTACTTTGATATTTCACACGAAAGCCGCGCTGCACTCGACGAAATTAGTCGTTTTGCCCCCCTCGAGGAATTCGCGTGTCACATGTAGAAATTAATTCGTGCGATTCCGATTCCGAATCGCACTAACCTACGTCTCGATCGCTTGAATCGATCTGCACACTTTTAGGCGATAAACCCGCTGACCCACCAAACTGGTTTCAGCCGCGAGTTGCGAAATATTTCCGTCGGGCTCGCGGTGTGAGGGGCATGTGTGCGATCGGTATTTTCCTTTTTTTTTTTTCATTTAACGCGAGGTCTCGTCGAACTAAGCGAGGAATGTTTAACGTCGCGCCGCTGGACTCTTCAAAACAACAACAAAACGCGAATTATGCGTTTTTTTTTAAATTATAAATCGTTTCATTGTCCAAGTCCGACGCATGGAGGACGCGTCGATATTTCGATAATTGAGAAATCTTGTAAACACGATCGTAACACGTGGATAAGATTTTTCGGGCCGCGAGTTTTCGATGGTATGTCTCGTCGCACCTGTTGCCCAATCGATGCTCGAGCGCCTCGACGATTGAAAGGCTCGCGCCACTCTATGTAAGGCACG
Organism: Ischnus inquisitorius; assembly: GCA_963924025.1. Classification (NCBI taxonomy): domain Eukaryota; kingdom Metazoa; phylum Arthropoda; class Insecta; order Hymenoptera; family Ichneumonidae; genus Ischnus; species Ischnus inquisitorius. The sequence goes on along the minus strand of OZ001254.1, from coordinate 13,173,259 downwards.
TTTGGAAATATGATTGATCTTCAAATAATTTACAATGATTCAACACTTTCGAGATTCAAATAAAAATTCGAAAGACGAATTTTATTTTAATGACGATCGATTGAAATAATAAATAATAAACAATAAATTATTGTTTTTCGGTTAATTATGACTTTTATCGAATTCATTATTAGATTCAATTTTCTCAATTTTCGTGATACGCGATTATAATTTCTAGCTTTTTAACGCCTTTTAGAGTGAACGTAAAAGCCTGAGAGGCGAATAATTAACACAACAGCTGCCAGGATATGTGAACGAATGGCCGAAAAAAAAACAATTATGTAACACGTTTTCGAAACTCTCTTCTGCGCGGTCCCTTCACCTAAGTTATTACATATTATACGCGCCATATACATATCTTTTTTGGGAAGCAGTCGTCTCTATTACGACATTGTCCCGTCGATCATGGAAACTGCGAAGCGCAAACCCGCAACATTCCAGCGTTGCGAAGAGTCCCGAGCGGGTATAATAAAAATTAATGTCGCCGGTGAATTTCCTGCCGCGCTATCGAAGAAACTCTCCTCCGTCTCTGTGTAAACAGATGATTTCACTGTTTGATCCTGGCCGGCCGAGCGAGAGGGAGGCAACCGGAGTTCCCGCAACATCCGGCGCAACGAATGCTCAAAACTATCCTTGACACGAGCGCGCACATTCGTCGGGCAAGAGATCGCGAAACTTTCGAGCTCTCGCAATTATTTAATTACGCGCAGCCGGTATTTACTTCGTATGGCTTGTAATTGTCGGAACGAGCGTTCGGCTCGTTCACGCAAAAATAGACAAGCAAAAGAATAAGAATCCTGCGACACGGAGGTGGCGCGGTCGTGTTTTTTTTTTTTTCCGCTGAATTTAAATGAATTGATTTCTTCAATTTCGCATCCGGGTTTGTATTTCGTAAAACGATGATCATTCGCGATCGCGGACTGTGGACGGCGGGGCCGATCGGCCGTAGCCCCGAGCACTCCGTGGAATTGGCCGGTCCACCGGGCATAGGTGAGAGTCTGCGACGTTACGTCAGCGTTAACGAATTACTCTGGAAGAAAGGCACGAGAAAGAACGAAAGCCCCCCCTCTCTTGGCTCTCGAGCGTTTCAACGAAATATACGCGCGATTACCTCATTCACATTGGGCGTATATATATATATATATATATATATATATATATATATATATAATCATATCGTTGATTCCACACGAACGAATTTATCGAACAAAATGAACTATCATAAAATTCTCCACTATAATCACGATTTCTCGTTATTAACGTTAAATCCTTGTGCGACAACGACAAAATCCGCGCGGCCGTTACCGTCGATCTTAAAACTCGTTATCTCGTCACTTCTTTCATCTTTCTCTGAATACGACAACGGCCAAAAGTTGATACGCGTGAGCGCGTTAACCGGAAGCCTCGTAATCACGCGAGAAGATACGAAACATCGGAGGCCTGCTCGTCCTCGAGGACGCGAGACGTTGTTCGCTTTCTCGATCGAAAATTTCCCATTGAGAGAGCGGAAAGAGGGAGAGTCGAGTCACCATCGTGAATCGGCGTTTATCGAGTCACTGTGCGGCTGAGACACGGCGAAACCAGAATCTCCCCCGACGGCCAAGTGGCCCGTAGACTTTTCCCCCCCGGTGTCTCTCGAAATCCGCCGCGAGAGAGAGACGGGAGAAGCCCGGGCGCGCGCCTCGCGCGCTCCCCGAGGGAGCGCACGAGGGTACGGGGCGCTTTACAATCCCGGGCGAGATCCGACGAACACACGAGCGCCGTTTCACGCGAGTTACGAAAGGCCGCGGACACGGCGCGTTATACTTAAGGCCTCTATCCGATCGCGCTGGTTTCACGTTCAATTATTATTGCATAATTTGCATACATGAGCACATTATACGATATTATATAGTACGGAAAACGGCGAATCGCACAGTGCGCTATATAGCGCTTACGCTATACCGGTGACCGAGTTATTCGATCGATGCAGCAACATTTTTTGTCGCTCTCCCTCTCGTTGCGTGCGGCCTTCTCGAGACTCGCTAATGTTTTTTTTCCCTTTTTTTCGCATTGCGCGTCGTTAATTTATGCGTCGTGCCATTGATAATTTCTAACACGTGCGTCTCTTCCTTCGATGACGATGGCACGAAAAACAATCATTTTTATACGCGTTATATGATTATTCGAAAAGAATATCGAATTTCGCTCTGCGACGATTTAGCGGTCGTTCTATACAATATCAACAAAAAAGAAATTAGGAGTCGCTGTTTTGTTCCTTTAAAAATACAAAATTTTACTATGAAAATTAGGTTCACATATAATAATAAGACATTATTATTATTATTAAATGATGATGATAATTCTCTCATTATTTCCAGTATTGTTCGACTAGATTTTCAATTTGATGAATTTGTTCCTGTGAATTTACGAATTCGCTGAAATAAAAAATGACATCAATAATTGAAATTAAACAAATTATTATTATTATCGTAAGGCTAAAAAATTCCCATTCTAGTTTCTGTAGTGAAATTCTATTTTTTTATGAGTATTCAAGGAAAACAAAAAGATTCTATATTTATCATGAATCGTTCTGTTATGTACTCGAGGTTCGCACACGCGCTCGTTTGTCAATATTATACAAATTCCTAACCGATGCCGAAACTGATATGAATAAAAATCCAATATTATCGATATAGGAAATGTAAATCTCTCCGTTTCCGTCTCTACAGAGCTAAATAAATTCAAGTCCCCCTCGCCCTTAGCCCGGCCGAAGGACGGATTATTCAAACATACCCTATCATTGATATTAAGATTATAAAATCCGCGGTGACGCCGAAATCTTTTCCAAATACCGAAACATAATGCATGAATACGTAACTATGTGTGTATAAACAGAAATGGAGACTCCGAGCGCGCCTACGCCGGGCCCGGTGGCCTCGATAGAGCTGAAAACGCGAAGGGCACAATTTCAGCCGCAGGCGTCGACGCTCGACACGAGGAGAAGACAAGCGATTTGCGTCAGACGAGCTTGCAAGAAGTACGGACCAAAGAGCAATCCGAACGTCATTCTCGATGGCCTGAACATGACCGTGCCGAAAGGAGCCATGTACGTTTGTTATTATCGGCCGATGGTATTGCAAAACATTGTCGTAAATCACGCGCGATAGATCGGCGATCTTAACGGCATAGATCCTTCGATAAACATGATCTCATCGAATTCCTCGATCATCCACAGTTACGGGCTTTTGGGAGCGAGCGGTTGCGGGAAGACGACGCTGCTGTCCTGCATCGTCGGACGAAGACGACTGAATTCCGGCGAGATATGGGTACTCGGCGGACGTCCCGGCTCCAAAGGTTCCGGCGTGCCCGGTCCCCGTGTCGGATACATGCCACAGGAAATCGCTCTGTACGGCGAGTTCACGATCCGCGAGACGTTCATCTATTTCGGCTGGTGCGCCCACATGACGACCGAGCAAGTCGACACGAGAATGGAGTTTCTCTTGAAGGCAAGCGAGCAGCCGCGAATAACTATAACGAAAGAGAAAATAGATTATTGAATTGCAACGAGCCGACGAGCTACTTGACCTTGATTTTGATGCCTTGACTCCTTTTTTTCCTCAGCTTCTGGAACTACCGTCCGAGAATCGTTTCGTGAAGAATCTCTCCGGCGGACAACAGAGAAGAGTTTCGTTCGCCGCGGCTCTTCTCGCCGATCCGGAACTCCTGATCCTCGACGAGCCAACCGTCGGCGTCGATCCGGTGCTGCGTCAGAGCATATGGGATCATTTGGTGAAAATAACGAAAGACGGAACCAAGACCATCATAATTACGACTCATTACATCGAGGAGACCAGGCAAGCGAGTATTATCGGGCTAATGAGAGGCGGAAGATTCCTCGCCGAGGAATCGCCGCGGAAGCTCATGGAGATGCATCGCTTGGACACGCTGGAGGAGGTCTTTCTCAAGCTCAGCAAAAGGCAGAACATGGGACTTCGAAGAAGAAGCAGTATACTCAGTAGCGTTACGGGCGTGGCGCCCGAAGTGGTGAGTAAAATTGCTCGACAGAAAAAACGGTTCGTCATTTCCTTCATTTATTCCTTTGTATACGAGAAAAGTCCGTTTAAATCACACTAAAATATCTCATGAGTATCATTGCAATATTATTAATCATCGAAATTTATTAAACTATCTGTAAAATATTCTTGAGAAAAAAAAAAACATAGATCTTCGTTAAATGAGAATTTTATCGGTCTTTCTTAGGACCCCGACGAAGAGATGAGCGGCGAGTTTGGCGACAACGTCAGTGTCGGCAGCCGAAGAAGAAGCATCGCGCCCGCCCCGGACGATGCGCACGTAAGAAATGCCTTTGTGAAGCAGAGAAAACTTTTTGCTTCCATTGCCTTGATACGAATGTACATTTTCTTTTCTCGTTCCAGGCACCCGAACTTCCTCCCGAAGAAGAGGGTTCTACTTCGAAATTCAAAATGCTTGATCCCCAACACATGAAGGCACTCATATGGAAGAATTTCTTGTGGATGTGGCGAAACGTTGGGTAATAATCATCGACTTCTTCAAGTTCATTCTTTTGTCTCCAAAGAAAATAGCATTTCTCAAATTATAACGCGTAAAAAAATGATTTTCAAAAATTGGCGGATTAACCAAAAAAGGTCCATTTTGTATTTTATTCTTGCAGAATAATGGCCTTTATCATAGGATTGCCGGTTCTCCAAATAATTCTGTTCTGTCTGTCGATCGGCAAAGATCCGATCGGACTTCGAATCGCGATTGTCAACAACGAGCTCAACAATACGATGGACAAGTGCGTTAAGACTACCGGCTGCGACACGTCACTGCTCAGTTGTCGATTTTTGGATCATTTGCAAAAGAGAACGATCGTTCTGTTGCCTCACGACGATTCGGAAGGGGCGGCTTACGCGGTCGAGAGAGGTTGGGCCTGGGGCGCTATCACCTTTCCGAGTAATTACTCCGAATCGTTGATGGCGAGAATCGAGCAGGGCAAGGACGTCGACGAATGGAGTCCCATTTACGCCGAGATGGAAGTCGTTATGGACATGTCCAGTGAGTCAATTATTGCGGCTTCAATAATCATAACTGAAATATATATATATTTTTTTTCGTAAACATCGAAACATATTCGTTTTGCAGATCAACAAATCGGTCAATTGTTGCAACGCGATCTCTTGTACTCTTACCAGGACTTTGCCAAAGAGGTGACCGTCGCCTGCAATCACAGCGCGAAATTGACCAGCATTCCGATAGACGTAAGTCGCCGATTAGGCAGTCACGCTCATTGCGATATCGTGCTATTAATTATCGAATTATGATAATCCATTGAACTATTCTTCGCCTTACAGTTCAGAACCCCGATATACGGAACTCAAGAGCCAAATTTCACGGACTTCGCCGCACCGGGAATCATATTGACGTGAGTATACGAAAATCGTGATAAACAAGCCATTGGTCCTTGTTGGAACGTTGTTTTTTTCCTCGTTCACAGAATTATCTTCTTCCTCTCGGTTGCCCTCACCTCGGGCGCTATGCTGCTCGAGAGAAATGAAGGTCTTCTCGAAAGAAGTTTGGTGTCCGGCGTCACGGGACCGGAGATTCTTTTCGGACAAGTCGTCACGCAATTCACGGTTATGGCCGGTCAATCGGTCATGGTGCTCATCGTCTCGTTCGCGGTCTTCAGGCTCACCTGCGAGGGCGACATTGGATGGGTAACCGCTCTGACCATTCTCACCGGATTGTGCGGAATGTGTTTCGGTAAATAACAATTTTTGAAGAAGTTTACGTCACAATATTTTTCATAATTACGTTCAATCATGTCAGTTTTTTCCGGATGGTTCTTTTCTCGCTTGTAGTCGATAGGTATGTTAAATGTATTTATTTTACGCAGGTTTCGTTATCGCGTGCAGTTGCGATAACGAGAGAAGCGCCACTTATCTGGCGATGGGCTCTTTTCTCCCGATAGTCATGCTGTGCGGCATCATTTGGCCCGTGGAGGGCATGCACCCCGTTCTGAAATACATCAGTTTCGTTTTACCCTTAACGAAGAGCACGGAATCGATACGTGCGATGTTGGCGCGAGGATGGGAGATCAGCCAGCCTACGGTCTATTACGGTTTCATCTCCACCTTCATTTGGATCATTATCTTCCAAACGATTGCGATATTGTTAATTAAATTCAAGAAGGGCTAAAGCCAACGATTAACGAACAGGACGATGTCGTTTGAGTCGTGCGAATCATTGTGATCAATGTTATTACTTTTTTTTTCTTTTGTTTTTCGCGCAACCTCCAAAGAGATCACTTAGACTCTACTGTAGGAAAAAGTTATTCTATTTGCGTTTGCAAAACAAGACGGGCAACCGCTTCGCGGGATTTCGAGGGTAATTAAAACTTTGGCTTTTCTCGCAAATCGGATATGTATCTCGGTAAATAATACACGCGTCGAATTGACTTCGACCGATGTAATTAACGAAACTTTCTAGCAGAAACAGCATCGAAGAAGAACAATAGATTATCGATCGGGCGTTCGACACGCCGATCGCTCATTGGCATATCTCCGATTCGAACACCGATTTACTGCGCGAGAAAATATGGTTGTTAGGATAAATTAGATGTATTGTCAAAGTGACGGTTCGTTTATTCTTTTTTTTTTTTCTTTTTTTTTTATATATAATAATTACTATATTTGCTTGCTCAACGCATTGTAGCATATTTATTTTTATTTTGTATACCTAATAAGAATAATGGCAGGAAAGTGACGAAATCGTTTCGTCACAATTTGTACAGTGATTATATTCGTTTTTAGTAGCTTTTAAGGGTAGGAGTAATTGGGAGCAAAGTATTGTTGCTAATGTTGCGTGAATGAAAAAATTACTTGATGCGAGAATTTATCACCTTTTTGTCTGCGTGCTAATAAATGGTGGCCACTGTTGGAAGTCCTGTGTTTTCTTTTTTCTCGAAGAAAATATCGTCGACCCTTTGTTATTAATATATTCAATTTATTTTCAATGCTCGGCAGCTACATGCTCCGGAACTACCTTGGCGACCTTTCGATGCTCTTTTATCAGAGTTTTTGGGCACTGCATTTCCGTCCAACTGATCGGCACCATAGAAATCCCTGAAACAATACCCAGCATTAAAGACTCTCCGATGAAACACTTTTACTTTGGAAAGAAGACGTCCACAAATAATCCAAAAATAATGAAAGTAATACAATAAAAAAAATTCTCAAAAGATTTTACGATTATCATAAATAATATACCGTTCGTATAATACAATAATATTTTTTAATAATTTGTGGGTAAAATAATATAATGGGTTAAAATGGCAAAAAAAAATGAAGCACACAGAAATTGTCCAGTCTATACCGGACCTTCGAGCACTCTATGCTTACCGTCCTCGCTGTGGGCAACTACGACGCCGAGCTCGTTTTCCGCAGTGCTTAGCGAATAAGTATGCGCCTCCGTCATGGGTAACTGCGAGAAAGTTCAGGAAACTCTTGAATCGTCAATGGCTTGCGAAAAATTGAAAACTCATTAGTTGGATACAAAAATCAAAGGATACGACTCTGGCGAGAATAATGTCTCCGGCTTTGAAAGATTTGTACAATTGGACTCTGTCCTTCTCCGTCGCTCTGACGTCCTCCCTTCGCAATATTCCTCTATAGGGTCTCGTCAGTACGACGTCGCCGATGCATTTCATGATGCATTTGCAAAATCTCTGATTCACGAGCGTCACCATAGCCGTGACGATATCGCCGGGAGCGGGCACGATGCTCTGTTCCGTCATTCCATGTACGACGACAGTCTGAGTCTGGAAAATTCGAGATTGCGTCAAAAATACGTAAAATCATTCCGTGCGTCGTGAATCATCAGATTTCGTACATTTTCATCCTTGACCAATTCGACGGTACCGGCGAGTTTCGAATAAATATAACCGTGCTGCTCGTAAGTGCCGGGCCCGGGTACGTTAACTTTGTCCGACAAGCACAATCGTTGCCCTGAGAAAAATATACGCGAAGGTTAAGTACGAAGGGATCGGCAAACGCTCGTGCATTGCCGGTTGATAATTAATTCACTAACCCGGAACACACACGATAGGTTCTGTGTCGTCTCCCATTTCGTTCTGGATACAAAACAAACAGATTAACTTAACGAATAAAAAACGAATAAACGATTGCACGTTAATTAATAATAAATGTCAGATGCAAACAATCGACGACGCGGACCACGTGAAATGTCCCTCGTGTCAATACTCGCGCGCCATTGGCTGTCGGGTGTCTCTCGGGACTGCGCAGACTCCGATTTTCGTTTCCACCTCCCGCGTCAGTTTTTCGCATCTGATGGCGACTGACGCGTAAAGAGAATACGCTCCCCGATGGAATTTGTATACAAATAACGTGATATTCGTGAGATTCATCGATAAACAAAGGAAAATGGCTTCGGTACAAGATCGTAAGTAGTTAAAAATCGCATCGAGAACAATCGCGACGGTGACGTCGAACACGCGAGCGTTCGACCGGTTCGTGGAGGTTAGAAATGGACCTTCGATTCAAAACAACTCTCCCGTCAAACACTGCTCGCTTCGTTGTTCGGCTAAATATTTCTCGAAAAATTCTGTTAACCGATTTTTCCGAATACCTCCGATTTTTAATAGTTTTCTATATTTTTAGGAGCAAAATTGAAGCGCGTTTCGTACGACACTTGGAGCACGAGAGAACAATTGTGTCTGGCGTCAAGCGTACTAAAGTCGGGCGATCAAAACTGGATAAGCGTCTCAAGATCGTTGAAGCCATTCGCCGAGAAAGAAGCGCTCAGGCCGCCGGATTGGTTTTCCCAAAAGTCATGCGCCGTACAATATTCCATATTGTTGGAAAATGCAGACGCGCCAAAACGAAAGAAACGCGAGAGCGGCGAAACGGCGGGCGAATCCATCGTGAGACGTCTGACGCAGGAGCGCATTGCGGAGTTGGGTCAAATTCTTGCATTTCAGAGAGACGAGTATCAGCAACTGAAGGCTGAAGTGAATCTGCTCAGATCGGGTTCGATAACGGAGGAAAAATTGCAGAAGATGTGGCTGTCGATCGAGCAGGAGGAGCGCGAACAAGAGCAGAAGGCTCGAGCTCATTCGGCTTGGCTGGCGAAGCGTCAGCAGAAGCAGGAAGTTCAGTCTCTGCAAACAGTGACGTTGGTAGCGCCACGAAAATCCTTGGAAGCTGCGAACGACAGTCTCGACACGAGCGACGCGACGAACGATGAGGATGAGAAGAAGAATCGCGGCGGTCGATCGCCGCTTCTGACGAGTCTCCTAAAGTCGCCGAGTCCCACGACGCAAATACAAACGGCGCCGTCGACGGCTCAGGTCACGTCGCCGACGATAGCGAGTCTTCTCGGCTCCGGTTCAAAGATGACGAATTCGCAGATCTCGCAGGGAGCCGCGCAGCAATTGCATCAGCTCGTTACAACGGCGATCGCGAACACCCCGACGGAAAGGCCCTCGGTCGGCGCGCCGACGCTCTCGATGCTTCTCGAATTGCCGGCGAATTTGCAGAGAAATCCGTTGGCCAGCATGCAAAGTGTCGCGACCGCGGCCCCGCACCAAGCGCCACCGGAGATTCACGTGCAGGGTCAGCCGTTGAAGCAAACCATTCCCCAAATCGAAACACCGATCGTGCGACCGCCGACGATCGCGACGACGCCGAGTACTCCCGATAGCGCGCATATGGTGCAGATTGTCGACAAAATCGACGACGTTATTCGCAAAGACATAATGGCCGAGGTAATGGACAAGGACGAGATAAACGAGATTATCGGCGATATCGAGGAATTGATAAAGGAAGGAATAACAACGAGCCCGGAGATTCTACCGGAGCCCGCCCCGACGGTGGCGATGATCGAGAATTTGCCGTTGCCCGAGATCGAGAAAATTATTGCGCCCGAACGACCCGAACCCCGTGACGTCGACGAAGCCGTTTCACTGTCGAATTCGCCGCAGAGCGAAATGGCCATCGAGGAAATCGATCAGAGCACGTCGAGCATCGCGGAAATAATCGGTACCGTCGCCATCGAGCCGATCGAACACAAAGTTACCGTCGTACCGCCAGCGCCCGAGGAGTTACCCGCGAAAGAGCCGGAGATCGAGATAAGCGAAGAACCCAAAGTCGACAACGAGACCTCTCCCGAACCCGCGCCCGTTGAAGTACCCGAGAAAGAAACCGCGGCGGAAGAAATTACAGTTCCAATCGTCGAGGAGGAGGAGAAAGTCAACGAAGAGGCGAAGGAAAAAAGCGATGATTCACCGGTCGTCGAGACCGAATCGAATGTTCCCGAAATCGCGCCCGCGAGCTCACCGGAGAGTCAGACCGAACAAAAATCCGAAGAGCCCGAACCGAACCGAGCAGGATCGGAACTTCCGGTTGAGACGTCCGAAGCCGACGATTCCGTCGAAAATTCGAGCGTCGAGCCGAAAGAAACCGCGGAAGAAGCGAAAGAAAAAAGCGACGAACTCGAGCTCGACCAGATAGAATTGCACCTGGCGAAGATAACGGGCGATCAGAACGACGCCGGTTCCGCGGAGGTGATAAGCGTATGCTCCGAAGTAACCACCGACGTGCCGAGTATCGAAGACACGGAGAAATCGCAGGACATCAGCACGATACTGGAAGACGACGAGAGTTCACAGAGCAGCGCGAGCAAGAAGAAAGACACGGACGAGCAGTCGGTCGACGACAACGCCGTCGATGGATCGGATTCGCAGGAATCGTTCAAAGAAAATACCTCAACGGATAACGCGAAGAAAGATGCAATCGAGAAAAGCTCAGAGATGGAAACAGCCGATGAAGAAACGATCCCCGAGAAGGAAGACGAGGAGGTTAAAACAGAAGATACGAAAGATCGAGAGAACAGTGTGAGTCCGACTGTGCCGGAGATCGAGAAGGATGAAAAACCGGAGGAAACGCTTTTGATAGAGGAGATCGAAAAAACAACAACGGAACCGACGAAAATCGAGGTCGAAGAGAAAGAGCCTATCGAAGAGATGGAAGAAGAACCGGCGAAGCCGCAAGTCGCGGAATTCGACGACAAAGATATCGTGAAGAAGTGCGAATCGCCGATCGCGAATGACGAAAAAACGGTGGAGATAAAGGAGGAATTCGAGCCGGATTCGCTGATAGAACAACTGGTGGAGCCGAAGAAGGAAGAAACGGAAATAAAGGAGGAACCGGAGGAGGACGCGAAGCCGATGGAGAGCGAATTGTCCATAAAAAAGGAAACGATCGAATCGGCGAGCAGCATTGGCGACGATATTGGCGATCTCGACGAGGAAGAATCGTCGCTCAGCAAGCTCAGCGGCGGACGAGCGATGAAGACCTACTCGAAGAAGCAAACTATCGCCGTCGACAGCGAAACGGAGAACGAGAGCAGCGGCGAGAATGCCGATTATCGCGCTTGGAAGAAGGCCGTTTTGCTAGTTTACAGCAGATTGGCCACTCACAAATTCGCCTCGGCTTTTCTGCGACCGATAACCGAGGATCAGGCGCCCGGTTATCACTCGGTTATATTTCGTCCGATGGACCTTCATACGATCAAGAAGAATATCGACAACGGCACCATCAGATCGACGATGCACTTTCAACGGGACGTCATGCTGATGTTTCAGAACGCTATTATGTACAACAAGCACGACACTTACGTGTACAAAATGGCTGTGACGATGCAAGAAGAATGCTTGCAGCACATGCAGGTTCGTAACACGTGAGAATGAAAACCGAGGAAAAAAATTCGGAAAATGCGTTAGGGTAATCGTCGGGGAATGTTCAGGAAAAGTCATAGTTATTTTTATCCTTGCGTTTGATGATCGCAGATTTTTGAGCCATAAGAATTTAATTATTAATAGAATAATAATTAACGTCGAGGAGAAACAATTTAATCATTAGTTCTTTTTTTTTTTTCGATTAATAATTTTTTATTAATTACAGATACTCGTCCACGTTGCGGGAGACGGTCAATTGCGCAGAGAAACGAGAACTGCCGCGAGCAGTAGCAGCGAAACTAGTGATACGTGCGTGAAGAGAAAACGGAGCCACATAACGCCGAGTCCGCACGACAGCGAGAGCCCGCGTGGAAAGAAGCGCAGAAAATCGGAAAACGATTAAGAACCTTTTCGTCGGGACGACGAAATAATTCCACATTGCGCGATTCTAGCGATTGAGGCCTCTCCAGACCGGAACCAATTAATTTCTCGTTTATTGTACAAATTAGTGTAATGGAATTGTTTTGCGGAACTAAGTACGAAAAAAACTTTTCGCGAGATATCGGGTGTTCAGATTCGATGCGAGCCGACGCTCCATTGTCTTTCGTCGCGAAGAATGATGAGAATGCTCCGAGCTCGCGCGAGTCTCCCTTGGAAATGGCATACAATTGAATCGATTATGACGTTAATTTTGTATATAAATTTACCAGTTAAACATTAACGTTACGCAATAAGGGAAAGAAATAAGAAAAAAACCGCATAATTCAGAAGTTAGTTTGCATGTGAAACAGCAAGAGAAAAATAACGAAGAGAATTGATTCAAAGGAATAAAAAATGGATCATTATGCTCGCGGCGACTCGAGAAGAATAATATTCAGTTCCGACGAGGAGGAAGGTTATCGTTCCGCTTCGCAGCGATTGTCACGAACGTGCTCGACGATGTCGCGAGCCAATGCGTGCGACAAGAGAAATCTCATGTTCGGAATGTTTGGCGAAGCCGTAAGCCGGTTGTTGTCTATAAATAAAAGAGGAAAAAAGTTCGAGATCGACAGCGATATAGTTTTTTGTCCCTTCGAAGCCGCCCGTTCCTCTGCCGCCGATTTGCGACGAAACCGATCGGCAGTTTTGGGCCGAGGACGAACTGAGCAGCTCCGAATCGAGACACCTGATGATCACGAGACGCAAGAGACGGCACAGCGTGGCTTATAGAAATCGCGCGGCGATCCATCGCAGCCGCTCGGGACACGTGCAGTCCTCGAGCTCTAGCACGGACGCCGCGCGACTGAACGTACCACCGGCAGGTATCCCGAATTTAGTAAAGAACGAAACACGCATCAATGCGGTCATTGAAAAAGAAAACGCGATTCGTTGACGCAGTGAGAAAACGACGCAGGCATCGAAACTCTCCGGGAACATCGAGAACCCAAAAGCCACGAATAGCGAGCGGCGGTACACGAGCGAAGATCAACGCGAAAGTCGTGTCTCGATTGGTATCGGCGGGGAATAATCTAGTATCGGGCTGTCAACTCGTGCAGCCTGCCGTGCAAGACCCGAGAATTCGTGCATCGAACTTGTCGAGCGCAGCGAACGAGGAAGCCGGCACAGCGCGGTCTCACGAAAATGCTACTCCTTCTCGAACCCCCTCGAAATCGGATTCAAGAAACTTGCGAAAAAATCGAATCTCCAAATTGAGACTTCCGATAAGGTCCAGACGAAAGTAGAATTAACATTGTCTCTCAAACTAGCGCTTGGTGTTCATTTCGCATGAGTTCGAGAAAAATGAGAGAGAATCGCAATTTTTTCAGATTTTTATAGGATCGAGAAGTGTTTTCAATTCTCTCTCATTTTTCTCGATCTTATGCGAAATGAACACAACGCGCTTGATCTACATAAATGCTGTATACAAATGTCTGTATATCCTGCTAATGACCTATAAAAACAGTAAAAACGTGAATTATACTTTATCATGCGATTTATTTCATTTCCATCTGGAGACCCGAACGATGAATAAAAATTATATTTCTATCGGTTTTTTTTTGCTGACCAGCGAGCCGGTATCTCGAGTGCAAAACAATCAAGGGAGAGCTTGCAAGCGCATTGCGATTGCGCTCCGCGTCGGTGCGAGTATGCCCGCCCGTATAAATAATATGCGTGCGCTGCGTGAGCATCGTAGCGCACCGAAACGCAGTGGCAACGGCCTAATCGAACCAACGAATCTACTCTCCAGACTCTCATTCGGCGTCCGGCGATCCGTCATGCCGCAGCTTTGCCGTCTCGCCGCGCACGTGTAACGGAGAAGCGAAGCAAAAGGATATCGCGTCTTGCCTTGTTTTTTTTGTTTTTTTTTATTTACTCAGTTGTGAATGTCAACGAGCGAAGAATTTTGTGCCAGCGCGACGTTCAGCCGCGCCAGACTAGCGAAGCGGCATCGGAATAATTTGTCGAGATGACTTACTTCCTGAACAACGAATGGGGCAAGAATCAATATCAAAATCTCAGCAATGCCAGGACCGAGAGTAAGTTTGCCAAAACGAGAAATAAAATTGTGTCGTCGAAGCGAGAATTCTCTCGTGTCGCGCTGCCAAAGGTCTCGCGAGTTATTATTAACAATTTCGCCGAATGTTATCTAAGCTTATCTGTGCATGCGATGCGCGGAGCGATGTGTCGCTCGTTGAACTGATTGCATGCCCACGATGTTGAATATTCCACGAATAAACACGTTTACCGTCGGTACGATGTTGATTCGGTGCTCCGACGTCAGTGACCTCTGGCGATGACGATTTTCACCGGCCCCGAGAGGCGCTTTAAACGAAATAAAATACTTGCTCATTATTTCGAAAAACGACGATAAAAGTTTATGCGTTATTTCAGGCACGACGATACGATCCGTCGTCAGCTTATTGCTTGTCGCTCTGTGTCTGGCGCTCCTGACATTGTCCCTGTGGAACATCGGGCTCCGACATTCGGGCAAAACTCACATCGTCGTCATCGACGCGACCCAACCGATTTTGCAGCTCACGTCGAAGAGATTTTTATCCTTCGGCCTCGACAGCTCGTTGCTCCGAGATATGAACAATTTTCCTATAAAAGACGACAGATTCGTTAATTTAGCGAAGCATCTCAGCCCCGCTTACGTGCGAATCGGCGGCACATCGGCCGATTGTTTGTACTTCAATGAGGTGCGTCGAAATAATTTTTTTAGAAAATCTTACGATGTCGAAAAAAAAAATTACCACGAAAACAAATGTTGCCGAAATTATTACTTTTTTCAGTGTGCAAACAATTTTTTTATTATTTTTGGCACGCAATGACCGATTGTTTCTTTTTTAATAGTTTTTCGATAGTCGAGAATAATACAAACGTTTTTTTTTTAAGAAATTTATTATCAGTCTTCAAAGCTCGATTTGCCCTTTGTTAACAGACCGCGCCCAATAATTCGGCAAATACGACGTCTATCGTGGACGGAGCGGACATAAGTAATTTCACGATCACCGACGAGGACTTTCTGTCGATCTACAAGTTCGCGACGAAGGCCGATTTGCGGATGGTCTTCGATCTCAACGCGTTGATCAGATCCGCCGACGGCAATTGGGACGACGCGAACGCCCGGGATATAATTAATTTCGCCAAAGGTCACGACATGGTCATGGATTGGCAATTGGGCAACGGTAAAATGATTCCTCAATTACGGAAAAACGAGCGACGTCTTGCCGGTCAAAAATTCAACTAACATCGAGGAAAACATTTTTCAGAGCCGAATTCCTTTCGTCACGTATTCGGCACACAAGTGACCGCTCAACAGTTGGCCCGCGATTATTACCATTTGCGTGGTCTGCTGGACACGTCGGGCTTCCAATCGAGCATAATCGTCGGCCCGGAATCCAATCACATCGGCGACGCGAATCATCGCGGCGAAATGTACGTACAAGAATTTCTCGAGAACAACGGCAATAGCGTCGACTACGTAACGTGGCATCAGTATTATCTCGACGGACGGGAGGCTCAACTGAAGGATTTTATTAATCCATCGACGTTCAATTACCTGCCGATGCAGATCAAGTCGGTGAACGCGACGATAAATGCGTCGGGACAGAAGATAAGAATGTGGCTGTGTGAGTTTCGGGATTTACGGAAAAATATAAAAAGTTGCTTTTTGAACGAAAAATTATCAATTTTTTTTGTTTACAGCGGAAACCAGTACGGCCTACGGAGGGGGTGCTCCGGACTTGTCGAACAAGTACGTGGCGGGTTTTTTGTGGCTCGACAAGCTCGGCTACAGCGCTTCCACGGGCGTTGACGCGGTCGTGCGTCAATCGCTCTTCGGCGGATTCTACGCCATGGTCGGACCGGACATAACGCCGAATCCCGACTGGTGGGTCAGCGTTATGTACAAACAATTCGTTTCCGAGAAGGTGTTGAAGTTGATCACCGCGAACAATTTCGCGAAAGTGCGACTCTACGCGCACTGCACGTCGGAAGCCGCGCTCATAAGTCGCGTTCCCGCGGTCACCGTCTACGGCGTGAATCTCGACCAAGCACCGGCCAAAGTGTTGGTTCAAAGCCTTCACTCGGTCACGAAAAAAAGCGCCAAAGCATTATTGTATATTCTCACATCGGACAATTTGAAGTCGAGGTGAGTGCGAATTCGACGCGTTACCTTCGGAAAGCAGAGCGGGCTGATTTAGTTTTGTTACTGAAATATTTTTGTTCACACAGCGAAATACAGCTGAACGGAGGCACTTTGAAGCTGCAACCCGACGGGAGTTTGCCGCCCTTCAAACCGGTAATCACGGACTTGTCGCAAGCAATAACGTTGCCCCCGTACTCGATGATATTCGTCGTGATTCACGGCACGGATGTTCGCGCGTGCCAAACGTGAAAAAAAAAGCCCAAATAAACGCGTTTCCGACGCGTTAACGTTTTAATATTTACATGTTTTATATACCGTGCTGTACTAATAGTATCTTTATAGATTATGTATACCCCGAAATACGATGGTGATAATTGAATCGAGACTGCTTAATAAATTTATCAGATATACCCGAGTAACTGTTGACTATTTTGTTATTTTTTATTTTTCATATTACGATAGACATTCAAACGCCTACAACGCTATTACAGTTTAGACTTACAACCCTACGCTTGCCGAAGAAATGCGCGAGGCATCGAAGCGACAAGCGTCACAAGAATTTGGATGACTTACATAGACGCGCGGAATGAACTCGAAATAAAAACTATAAATATATTATTTTATCACCATACAGTATCCACTCGCATTCAGTCGGATTTCTGGTGTCTATAGGAGACTTCGCATTACAGACATCTTCCGCGATGTTTCGACTTGAAAATACTGAAAGTAGTGGCATCGATTTGTTTCTTTAAGGAGGTATTTTTTTTTCTTAGCGCATCACAGCGAAGGATCTTTCGTGCTTCGGTGACGCTCGCGGTTTTGCATTAATAAACTCAACGATAAGTTTTCTTTTTTTCGTTTGTTCCTCTCGTCCTCTCGACAAATCTTGCTGCGAAAAACGATCCACAGCAATCGAAATATACAGGACTTACAATGAGTATATTTACATATTCGTGAATATTAGAATACAATTTTTTTTTGCTTCGTTTTTTCTTTTTTCAATCGTTTCCGCGATTTCACTCGGAAGCGGATATCGTAATGGTTTTGCCCTTGGGATCGTCGAACCGATCCATCGTGCGAATGTCCATTATCATCGTCAGGCCCCAGATCATAATGAGAGCGAGAATCCCCGTGACGAATATTCCCGCCCATATGGGAATGGTGGTGAAGCCGACGCAGTCGTAAGCGTCGTCGAATCTGTCGGTGTCGAGTTGAGCTTGGAAGTCCATAATGCTGAATTTCACGGTGCGGTCCGTGAAAGTTATGTTCGAGCAGTGATACGAGAAATTTCGGGCGAACGTGGTGTCGACCTTCGTCGGGAGTGGCACTTCGCCGTCTTTGCTTCCGTACACGACCTTGATGTAACGATAGCCCGTGGTGCTATTGGCGAATTCCATGGTAACAGTGACTTTCTCAGAAAACGAAGTATTCTTGACGTTGTACTCGAAGATCAAACGCGGAGGCGATGCCTTAGTGTCGTTGGAGTAATTCACGAAAGTCGTTTCCACGTCTTTGGCGGGCGATACCTCCAAGGTAGGAGGCGCGCTCGCGTACATGAGGATTCTTCCCAACTTCACGATGAAAGCGTCGTCGTCCGCCTTCGGAGCTGGAGTTGGCTTCGCATCGTCCGCCGCTCTTCTGACTCGCTCGGGTTTGTTGTAATCGCACGATCTTCCGGTGAGAGCGGCGATTAGATTGGGACTGGAATCCTTGACCATGTTGAAGGTCTCCGAAACTGCGTCGAGGTCGCCGACTTCTGTTATGATCAGCTGACCGTCCGAAACGGACACGAGTTCTTCCTCCTTCGATTGATTGTAGTACGGCAAATTCTCGAAGACCGTCATGGGCGAGTCGACGGCGGGCACGTAGACGTACGTATCGCCATCCTTGAGATGCCTCAGACCCTGAAACGTCGAGACGATTAGTTTTTTAGACGATTAGATAGTTGTCGAAGCGCTGCTCGCTTTAAAGCAAAGTTTGCGCGCGAGTCGCTCGCTGCGGGCGTGAATCATTCGTTTTGGTTCGACGGCGAGCAAAATTTTTGGGTGACCCAATTTTTGGGCTTTCCTTACGTACCTCACGGTGCTGAGTGAAATCCTCGGTGCACAGACTGTCCCTGACGAAGACGAGTACGGGCCTCGGGGCGCCGCCCACCTTTTTCATCAAGATCTTCTCGAATTCCGATTGCGATGTTTTCTGCAGAGGATTCACGGGACTCGACGGCGAGCCGTTCGTCTCGCCGTCCCATATCCAAACGGGCACGGCGTTGCCGGCCTCGACGGGCAAACTTCCGTAGATCGAGGCGATCGCCAAGATCCACGCTAAAGCGAATCGTGAATTTTTCATTTTCGCGACTTATTTTTCTCCTTCCGTTGACTCGAGATTCGGGCGAGTCGGGAGGTACAACACGGACTGGGGCTGGTATCAAGCAGAAGGCACTCACGCGCCTGATCAACCTGGGCTGTCATATGATGCGGTCACGTGACCGCGACGCTTCCGTGTGTCGCTTTTCGAACGCTCTGAACTACCGAGCGACAACTTCTCGCTTCTGCGTGTCGCCCGCGCATTCTTCTATTACGCATCGCGGTGCGTCAAACAAAATCTTTCTCTTGTCCGATTTGACGCGTTTCTCGATTCATGATACATTTTCTAAATTTCACCGTCCATGTATATTCGCGAAGCGTTAAATTGTATCTTTGGATTATCGTGGATTTTCGGGAACGAAACGTTGAGTTATCCGCAATGGGTCAGTCAGGCGCGGCTACCGAGACCGTGATGTACACGGTAATTGTTTTAACTCCAGAAAAGTTGCGACTCTACTGGCGCGGATCGCGAGTATTTCTCCCTTACTATTTATTTTATTCGTTAAGCAACTTCAACCATGGAGTACTGTAGGAGCGTCACCGTGCATGGAACAAATTTCGGGCCCGTCGGTACCCGCGAGAGTGGGAGAATACTACAGAACCCCGAGACCTCATCCGTGGCGACCGACCTTGGGATACGAGACTGTGCAAGTCCTTCCCCTGTAGGAAAGCCACGATAATTTGAATTTTTTAAAAATCACTCTTCATGATATTATTCTACGTTTACGTTCGATCTATCCAGTCCCACCCAATCGATTACGAATCAGCTCGTCGATCCGTGTTACACCCCACAAGGGATGGCAACGGAACCCCTGAAATTTCCGAATCCCGTTACGGGTTTCGAGAGAAACCCGGCGCATGCGGCGCGCGCGGCACTTTACACGCGATACACACCCTACGAATGGACCCAGAATCAATTGAGATTTTACAACGAGACAAACGCCAATCGACACCGTGCCGAGAAATTGCGGAAAGACACAGTTCGTCTCATGCGGTACGATCGCGGTCTTGAATGTTTCATAATTAAGATCGATAGTCCCTGCAGCGTGCGAGTCGCGATCGAAACGATTCGTTGATTATTCAGAGAAGCCGACGAGCGCGTTAAAGAGGGCCAGAGAGATACGGGCCGCAAACTCGGCGAGAGAATAATCGACATAGAGTTTTGGGATCGCGAGCTAGCCGCCGAACTCGAACGATTGATCGTAGAAAATGGAAAGATGCAGGAGTGTCGAAGGGTTCTCGCGAAAGCTATACAAGATCTGGAAGGGCCGTTGTATATCGCTCAAGAGTGTTTGTATCATCGGGAATCGAGAAAAGGTTCCAGCGCGTTATAATACACGATATTCTAAGCTCTATTTTCGTTTTTCCACAAGACATCAGTGACGATACGATCAATTGTTAGGAACCGAATTGGTGCACGATCAAGCGGAGCAATCGTTACTGAGAGAGATCGAAACTGTGAGGAAGGGTCAGAAGAAATTGGAGTATTACACGGATAAGTGTGTAAATCAAGTGAGTTGCGATCGAGACGATTTTATTTCGAGTGATTGCTATTGCTTCAATTTTCCAAGTAATATATCGATAAAAATAAGTATTTGCGCGTTTTTCGTTAAAAAAAAAATCCTAAAATCAGTTAGCTGACGGTAGAGCAGCTCAGAACGAGCTGGAAACCGATCTAAGCAACAAAGAATCGGCGCTCGGTATCGACACGATGTGCCATCAGTTGAACAATTTCAGCAAAGGTCTCCAATACTACGGCGGCATCGAGAAATACGATCCCTGGTAACAAAATCACTGTAAAATATTCGCTTTTCGCACGTTTATTGGAATTGAAATTCTTCGTAAAGCGTGACGGAAGCCGAATCGTGGACAGAAGCATCGAACAGTATCGTCAACAAATCACAGACTATCAGATCGCTGTCGTGCCAGCTCAGAAGCGACATAGACACAGCGATAAACGGCGTGGCTCAAGAGATTTGGGACGCCTGGAGCGAAACGAACAATGCGCTCGCGCGAAGAGTCGCCGAAATGCTCGAGGCAAAGAGCAAATTGCAAATGCACTTGCACAAGGCAAGTTTATCGAGTGAGAAATTGACGGGGCGATCCTATTAATAATTATTTCAAGACCCTGTGACCTTGAAAAAAAAAGCCAAAAAAATCACCTTTTTTGCCAATTTTGTATTAAATCGGGTATTCTGAAAAACGAATTAACCATATTTTTATCGTAGATTCAGCAAGATATCTTTCAAGTCGAAAAAAATCTGGAATTGCTCAAGAAAGCCGTTAGCGACAAAAGTGCAGCATTGAAAGTCGCTCACACTCGTCTCGAGGCGCGAACTCATCGGCCGCAAGCCGAATTATGCCGTGACTACGCGCAGCTGCGGTTCTTATTAACAATTTCTTTTCAACCGAAAACTAAACGATTGCAATTTTGACCGAACATCGAACGATTCTTTCGACAGAATGGTGAACGAAGTGGAAACGATAAAGAGCTTGATAGACGAGATGCACATGAAGCTTCAAGAATGCGAGGCTCAGCATCAGCAGCTGTTGAGAACACGATCGAATCTCGAGAGCGAGCTCAAAGCGAAGGTCGACGCGCTCTTCGTCGATCGCGAGAAGTGCATGGGAATGCGAAGAAGTTATCCCATCGCTGCTACCGTTAAATATTGAATCTATCCTTTTTTTCTTCGTTTTGTAAACAACCTTTATTTAAAACTTTAAGTGTCATCAAAACTCATAACAAAAGTAATTTAACCACTATGGTATATAACTTCCTGATATCGAAGTGGCGCGCAGAGCCCGCGTTTCTTAGTAAGCCGCCAGAGAGTCTCTCGTACGGGAAGACAAAAATTACACCGAGCCCTCGTTCGTCTCCGCGTCGTCGGAGAGATTCTTTTTTTTCTCATCGCTCTTTCACGATAATAGGAACGCACATCCATGCGATACGAGTCTCGTTGGATCGGAACTGATAACGTATTATTCTTTTTTCTTTTTTTTTTTACAACTGTACACTTCGTCCAGCTTTCATCACAGACGTACCGCGCATATTGCACAGAATCGTTCTCGTAATATCTCGCGCCGTTATCGTTCTCTTCGTTTTTTTTCGTGATTAACCCTAAGCCAAGTTATGTACAGTTTCTAGTGTATAGTCGATGAGCAAAGCATGATTCCTTTTCTTTTGCGCCGAAGTTCAATCGACGTTTCTGGTCCACTTGAAAGCTTCGATAGTCTCGTAAATCTCGTTGGCCGATCTGTCGTTGTCGTGCTCGTCCTTCAGGTACAGAATCTTAACGTTCTGCTCCGGATGACACTCGAGAACGTTCCACTTCTCGAAGAGCTTGAGCGAGTTCTTTATCGGATCGACGCACAAACTTTCGCCTGTCGATAGGAAATAACGGCGTTGCTTCGATTAACGAAATATCAGTGAAAATTCGGGATGAGATAATGGAGTAAATGTTTTGGGATAACAACCGTAACTGACGATTCCCCGGTCGAGATTCGTCTTAATCTCGCTGAGCACTTCCTGAACCATGTCTCTCTCCGACAGGGAACGCCCGACGAGCTTGCGCAGCGTGAACGCGCTGAACGTGTAAGTGTCGATGAGAGGCCTGAGAATCGTGTGAAGAAATTCCATGTGACTCGAGCAATCGGCGTCGAGATTGAGCTTGTACTGAATTTTGTTCGTTTGGTTTCGCGCTTGGCGCTCGTCGTCCGAACCGTCGTCGAACGTCTGGGCGTATCTTCGACTCCACAATTCTTCCTCGAGATAGCCCTCCTGGAAAAGCGAATATCATTATTTTTTTTTCCCCGTCGAGACGAAATCTTCGAGAGCTCATTGGAAGGCCTTGCGATGGACGACGCACCTCTCCCAAAGATATGATGCCGGTTGACGTGAGATTCGTTATCGAATCGATGATAACGTGCTCCAATTCTTGGCAAGGCTTGCAGAATATGAATTCGTACTTGAGAATGTCGCAGAGCTTGAGAGACTTCTCGACGAGATTCGTCTGAAATACTGTTATATCGTTTTCGGCGATAGCTCGCGGATCGTCGATTCTCGTCTTGAGCGCCGCGTACAGCGAACTCACTGGAAAAAATAAGGGATTCTCATTGTTTGAAGGACTTTTAGCGAGTCGTGAATTATTGTCGATTGACGTTACCGATAACGCTGTCCATCACGTAGTGCAGCATCATCGTGTTGCCGTAGTACGCGAGTTCGATGACGTTGGGAAGAATCGATACAGGCCGTATCATAGTGACGCTTTGAGTGCGGGCGACTTGATCGTCGACAGTCTCGGTTATCTCTTGACGTTGCTGTTTCACCAAGCCCGGACCGAGGATATCCAGCTGGAAACGTTCGAATCACGAAATTAGCACCGAAACGACGATCAAAATTGGAGTAAAATTGGTTTTTCGCGAGGGCTTTTACTAACTGCGTGATTGATTATGTCGATTGTCTCGCCGCAATAGGCTATATCCTTGTGCGCAGATTCCAACTCTTGTCTGAGTATTTCGAAGGCTTCGACGAGCTTGTCCAAGGTACAGCCGTCTCGGAATTTGTTTAGTAGCAGGAACGCGACGACGTTCGTTGACATTATTGGCGTCGACTTCGAGCAGTCTTGAACGCAAGGAAACGAAGAAAAATTATCAATAAAGGAATTCTAAACTAGATTTTTAAAAAACCTCCCAACTTCTTTGGCATATCGCTTGTTTTCTTCGGCAGTCTCAGCTCTGTTTTCCGGAAAGTATGTTTATCACTTTTTATTTACTTGAGAAGTTTTGTTTCGTGAGAAGAAAATGTTTGCGAAACAAAAGCTTCTTGATGAAGCAAACATTCTAACGCATCTCTATTAATATTTTAAATTCAGTCGCTATTGTCATCGAACGATATCAGTTGATATTCTTACCGTAAACTACGTGTCTAGCGATACTGTCGACCAGTTGTCGATGTTCCTCATCGACGAAATCCGTGCCGTACAGTGACGAGCTCGACATTGTGTATTTCAATGTTCTCTCCGACGGATTAGTGGTTGGCACAGCCAATCTGTTTTGTTGACTTTGGAAGGACTTCATCATCTCCTGCGAAATAACAATTCGGATCAATGAATATTCGCTCGAAATAACAGTTGCGTCGAGTAATCGAGTCGCGGAATATTGACTCACTCGCAGAGAGAACGGTTGACAAATATCAACTTTGAGAATGCCATAATTGCCCATTATCGTCGACCAAATGGCACTGATCGTCGAGCGAAAAGTCTCCATTTTCTTTGGTTGTCCTAGCTGCTCCCTGACGAAATTACCGTCGACGAGACGCTCGTAGTTCATCGCAATCGGCACTAGAAGAGCGTCCTCGATCGTGCCGTCGACGTAAGCATCGACGACAACGCTGAGAATTCCACCCTTCGGCATGCACGGCTTGCCCGTTCTCGTGCGACCGCCCTCGACGAAGAACTCAATGTTGTGACCGGCGCGTAGACTTTCCATCAGGTACGTGTGCAGAGTTGCGCGATAAAGTGTATCTTTGCGGCCGACAGCGGGATCGATGCGACGCTTTATGAAGAATGCTCCGAGACCTCGCAAGAGCCACCTGAAACGCGTGCGATCGAAACATCGTTAATCGAGCATTGCGACGGCAGATTTTCCAAAATTCATCTCGCAACATAGTTCGATATTTTTATTCGAAATGCGGCGTACCCGAAGAACGGAATCTTGAGATTGTCGCCAGCGGCGATCAAGGGATTCCTCACGTCGTTACTCAGTAGAATAAAACTAATCATAATATAGTCCAAGTGACTTCTGTGCAGGGGCAGAAAAACGAGCGGCAGGCCGCTGTCGTTTGCCTTCTTCAGCATTTCTATTTGCGTCGGTTGTACGATAGCGGATTTGATGAAACGTGGCAAGAGCTTGTATAACGTCCATGCCGTCAGTCTTAGCAACGTATCGCTGATGGTGCTCTGCATGTGCAGCAATATCGTTTTCGCCCGTGCCTCGGTCTGAGCCATCGCTTGCTGCTCGTCGACTCCATCATTGTCGACGCACTCTTGCGCCGCCAATTTAATGGCATCCTTCAATCTCTCGTCGTTCAAGACCTGTTGCATATTCGCCAAAGGAATAAAAACAAAAATGACAAAAAGAAAATGCATACAGTACACATATATGTTTAAATCGAATGTGCATCATTATCAAGAGGTTAAGAATATTTCTGATCCTCGTTTCTCGTTATTGCGAAACCGATAATCATGAATCGATAAGAGGCACTGCCGCGCGTCTCGTACTCACGGTTTGCGTGACTTTCGGATAGTTAAACTTCCTGAAGCTGTACACGTGCGACACGTGATAGAAGATCTTCGAGAGGAGACTCGGCCCCGGATCGACCAGCAATATATTGACTCCATTCGCCTGATGCTGTTTTGCCGCTGTGCTGACGAACGATCCCTGAACAGACGATTTTTTTTTCCATTCGTTTCTTCATTCATTTCTCAATATCGATTGCTCGCGCGATTTTTAATCGCGCGACGACGCCGCGTTATTAGTAAACATCGAGGCGAGCGTGTGGGTGAGGTTAATACAAACGATAATCGCGCGATCGATTTGTGTATCAAACACTGAGATAATAAATTTGCGCGTTGTGAAACATAAAAATCGCGTCCGGCAAGCGTTCGACTTACGTTCTCCGGGTATCCATGTACAACCACGATTCTCAACCATCGCGTGAAAAAACCTCGTCTATCGTCGTGCATGTTCTGTTTGTTCGTTTTCGTGCGAATGAAATACTAAAGAAAAAAGCTCGATGGAAAATTTGTCAACGAGACGATCATGCGTCGTTACAAATAAAAGCCTGGGCGCGCAGACAAACGGGCGGGCGTCAAAGCGTCCCGTATTCTCATTTTTGGCAGATCGCAAAATGACGTATCAACGAGAGAGCATCGAATCGGCCGGGAAGTGGGGGAGGACGAGAGCGGAACCGCAATTTTAAGATCGAGCCGTAAGACGATTCGGTTTAGTACCCACTATCTCCGAGTAGGTCGACGAGTCAATCGCGAGTTGCGCAATTATGTAACTAGACTCCGCGCGACGTTATTCCAATGAACGCTCGTACGCTTCGATTAATCACGTACGAAATTATAAATCGCGTGCTCATCGAAGGCTTTAGGGCTGTGACGACGGGAGGGGAAGAGGACGATCTTGTTCGATCGGCTTTGACAAAAGGCGAAAGAGCCTCGCGAAGCGAATAACCGAACTCGTGCTAATTTCGTCGCGAACTCCGAGTACCGC
This sequence comes from Ischnus inquisitorius, assembly GCA_963924025.1. NCBI lineage: Eukaryota > Metazoa > Arthropoda > Insecta > Hymenoptera > Ichneumonidae > Ischnus > Ischnus inquisitorius. The sequence continues at coordinate 13,147,191 of OZ001254.1, read as the reverse complement.
GATCGTGAACGGAAGAAAAAGAGAAAAGGACTGGCGCGCTCTGTCGCGCTTGGTGCTCTCTTCGCGCGTTGCAAATGCAGAAAATTGTTGCGTAACTTTAGGCTCATAGACGAACAAAGTTTACAGCGGTGGCTACGGACGGCGGCCTCGGGAACACACTATGATACGGCTTTGTATACGAACGGCGAGTACCAACATCTCGGCGAGGCATCGAGACACCTCGAATCGGACAGGAGTGCGTATTTTTAGACAAACCGTTCAGAGTTATTTGGGCGGCCCGCTCGGAGTGGCACGCGAGTACAACGCGACGAGCACGCCACCGCGCTTCTACGGATGTCGACGCGTGCATCCCAAAATCTCTCGTTTCTCGAACGAGGATGAAAAAAAAAATACAATTCCTTCGACGCGGAGATTACAATCGACTCACTCGCGAGGACGGTGTGCAAGTGTTGCAACAGTTGTAGAGATACGGCGTTGTTTGGCACACAGTCGGCGCCAGTAGCTCGGTTTCCTTGATCTTGAATAGCGAACTTTCCCGAGCTTTTCTCGCCTGTTCTCGGCTCTGTATGCGCTTCCTCTGCACCTGCTGACCCGCTCGACGGAGTCCTGAAAGAAATCCGCGAGACAATTGAGACCTTCGAACGTCGCTGGATTGTAAATCGGCTTAATAACCCGGTAGTTTGGTTCTCCTTTTTTTTTTCCTTTTTTCTTACCATCGAGAGAAAGTCGGGGCGTGTTTGGCTCGGGATTGCGGGTTACGTCCGTTCGGGACTCCCATTTCGCGTAGACCTCCTGGAGGCGTGTAGAGAGCACGTCCACCATGTTATTTCCCCTGCAACGTTGATTTCATTATTGTACCATTTTTTTTTTTCACGATTTGCAACCTGAATCATGTTCCAGAGAACGCAATTTTTCGAACGGTAATTACAAATGTTTAGGGGCATTGTTATCGCGAGTCCTCGAATCGTATTGTCCTTTGATCCGTTGGCTCTCGATACGACACAATTTGTGTACCCTTATTATTTCTTATCTCCGCACACGTCGCCGATAGCAACGCTAATGCTGGGATACAATCGCTTCGAGTTGACGAAAAAAAAAGATCGAGTTCGTGCACTTTGTGACCATTAATTGTATCGGGGCGGCTATTGTGCTCGCCGGTCACGCGCGCGATTCTCGCAGCTCACCCCTGACAAGGTTACAATAGTTCTGGATAATTCGCTATTGGTCTTCTTATTCTCTTGTATTTCAATTTTTTCTCGCATGCTTCTCGAACGAAAGAAAATCGTTTTTCTTTCACGGACGACGAGGCGGACGAACGAAAGTTTGCCAGCCCGCATGTCCCTGCGGTCTGAGTGTCGCGCTTGAGGAGGGTCATGCACGTTTAAAGCGTCGCGAGCGATTCAGAGCGAGTAAGCCACGGGTTTTTTGTACCTATATGCACGCACGCTCCGACACACACACCCGCGCTGCGCACAAACCCATACGAATGTTTCTCGTAACTATAGACGGCACGCGAAGGCACAGAATTGCCAAGAGTTACCGTTTGTTAGGCCTCGCGTGATTCTAGCAATGGCGTCGGGAGTCGGCATTCTTCACGAATTAAAGACTTTATTAGGGCTAATCGTTCGACAACGTTACGACACCCTGCGCTCTTGATCTATCGACTCTTGTCTCTTAATCCGGATAATTCGGATTGTCGTCTTTAAGTTGAAAAAAAAGAGAGAGAGAGAGACGGAGACAAAAAAAGAGAGGCGAGACAATCGAAGGAGATTCCGCGAATCGGTACTGAGGAAGGTGCGCAGCTTCGCAGTTCCCGCGGGGAGATTTTATAAGCGATATTTTTTTTTTTTTTGTGGGCCGGGTTATACGATATCGTCGATGATTCTTATGCAAAAGGGTATTAAGTGTTGACCTATCTCGACAAACCGGTCTACAGGGGAGAAGTGCCTCTCCGTTACATACGCGCGCGGATATTACGCACACCGATTTGGCCATCTTCAGCATGCGACTAGGCGCTTACCGATGATGAGCGCCTATAGAAGTTGATCGACCATACGAGCAGTGTCACTTTCAAGGAAATATCTAATTACGCGCTGTCCTCCCCGCAAATACGGCTGGCCTGTTCCTCGTACGAGCGCACCGATGTTTCTTATTTTTCTTTCGTTTCATTAGATACTTTTATCAATCTCACCAACGTTACGGGCTTCGATCGCTCGTTCGTCGTTTCGCGAACGAAATCTCGGCCGGCATCGACTTCGAATTACTTTTCGCGCCCCGCAACGCGAACGTTATAATTAGATCGTATTAACATTCATAAACGACGATCGGAAATACTTGCAAGGACGGTTCGTTGCGTGATTACAGTCCGGAGTGACTCAAAAACGAATCTTTATAAATAATCATTCTATTGTTCAAGCGGTCGTTGATCTCCCAAATTTACAATTCATTTTGTTTGAGAGAGTGAAAAAATGAAAAAAATGAATAAAAAATAATCGAATGTGTAATTTTACCTTAGATTGAAGAAATAATACAGTACGCCACAAAAGAGAAATAGCTCGACGAGGCCGTCCATTTTCGTTTTTCCTCTCGATCGAACAATCGACGAAATAATTTTCGATGACGACACTTTTTTTTGTTATTCACGAATTCGATAATAGATATGTGCACCGGCGCCGTGCGGGCAACGGGCGATGTTGACACCCCTGCGATTCGTATTCACCGCGGAGGTGCGACGGAACTCGTGGTCGAGATGAAGGATGATTGAACAGTGGTGGGTACCCCATCCATGCGTGGCTCCGTCGAAGATTTGATACGCGAGACACGTTTCACATCACTGGTGCGTCGGTGCCGGCGAAGGGCGAGTGTACGAATGAGCCGAACATTTATCGCGCGAAAACTAATGCCATTGAGGCGTCCGTTCGTGCATCCATATCTATATCGCGCATTCTCGTGTTATAACGAAATGGAAAAACGCGGGCGGGAGAGAGACGCTCGGTGTGTGGCTTTTGCTCGGGTTGCGGTTTTATCCGATTCGTTACGTATTGCGGAAAATGTTTCTTTGTCGTGCCCCACTCTCCTGGATCGGTCCGTTATCACCACGACTTTCTACTCACTGGCTTCTCTCGCCACATGTATATATGCATTCAATAATATCGGTTATATATGCATAAAACGCGTGACCGTTGGTTCACTGACTCTGGGCTGGGAGATGCGGCGTGCGAGAACCACCGAGCGGCGAGGACGTTTCTTTCGCGAGCCCCGCCGACGGGATGCGCTCGCCGAGGTTTTTCGCGAGGCGATCGACGGCAACCGATACTCGCGATTGAGCTGTTTCGTACTCGAGTCACCGGTGGCTCGGCTAATGAAACCGTAACTCTCCGGGCGAAGGAGAGCACGAACCGCCGTCGCACCGATCCGACTCGAACGGGGCGATATGCCGGGAGAAAATGTCGCGACAAAGAAAATTCCGTTTCGACGATCGGAAGCTCTTAAACTGGCTTTATGACTCTTGGCCGGCGCGCGCTCTGCAGCACACTGTCGGGCTGTGTGTCCCGCGCGAGAGTGAACGGATCCCACGGCGAAAGTGATGCCGTGGCCCTCGTCGCACTACTCGTCCTACCATACGTATGCTACTGTTGTGTTAGATGTTGTATACACAGTATTTTCAGCAACGCCGGGACATGTGGGCAACGCGTCAACGAACACGACGTCGCGAAATATTTTCTCGTCCCAATTTACGATTGGCGCATGAGTTTATTTTATTACATTTTTTTATGATAAGCATGCTGATGCTTGTGTTTTCGCGAGAAAAGAAAAAACATGTATTGCGGAATGCGGCAATTACAATCGGAAAACATGGGCAACCTCGTCGGTGCGTATTGCGCTGGGGGAACGAACGAGAAGGTACGAATTCTTATGCCCTTGGTAACAAGCCCGAGGAGACCGCCGAGAGTCGATTGGACCCTCACGGTTCATTCGAGTGCAGCAGCGTAGCGAACAAAAGCTTTCGGGGCCCGACGTGTCCATCTCGCCGTCGTCACCGGGCGAAAGCGAATGCCCCGTTATTATTTCTTGCGATCTACTTGCGCGCAAGTGAGCGCTCGTTCGGCGTATTCCTTTGTACGTATTTACGTGGGACATACCGATTATTTTTAAACGACCATGGCCGCTCGAGTGGTTTGGTATCCTTACTGTCGCGGTGCTCGCGACCAAGGAGTCGAACGCTTCGTCTTCTTTCAACTCGCGAGGTCGAACCGAACCGATTATGCTTCAAACAAACGATAAGGCGGTATCTGTTAGCGAAAAAAATGAAATATACCCGGCACTTTTCACGAGCAAAACACGCAGCGTATTAACGAGCGCGCATATCCGCGTGTGCGAAGGTAAACTCGCTTAACGGTAATTCGCTGACTCGGATGTTTCTCCCCACCCGACTTCGGGAAATCTTTTCGGTCCGCGAAGCAGAAACGTCGCGACTCGCGAATCTCGCGAGTTACGCCATAGGACGGAAGAGGTCCACGCGCAAAACTTTGTCCTCTGCGCTGCAGCGTCGAGACCAAACGTGCAATCATTATTGCGATTCTTTGACTGTGATTGCATTTGATTAAATATAAAAAAAAAAATAGATGAGACGCTGTAAAAGCCTACTGGGGACTTTTGAGGCACTGACCGTTCGAGAGAGGCTCGTCGGAGTGGAAAGTTTGCGAAACTCTGTACACTCTGCGTCTCGGTGCCAGGCAAATCGAAGTACTATCCTGCGAGTGATTCGACTACCAATGAGCCAATACAAGACAGAAATTGAATTTTAATGCGAGACTACAAATTGGTCCTTGATGAGCTCGGCGGGGCGTAACGTCAAATGATGCTTGAATCAAGCGATTAGAGGATTAAAAATAGGAACGCGATTGTCTTAAAGCCCAATGAGCGAACCCTACATAATACTAATGGATTATCGACTTAATCTAATTAAATTATTAACGAAAATGCATATTCCTGATTACGTTACGAATAACTAATTCGCAGACAACGACAAAGCAGCACAAAATTATAAAAAATGTTATCGATAAATTTATCCTGATACCTTTAATAAAAAATTTACTATCTTTTTAACGATAAAATTTTTTTCAAGTCACCGATCGATACTAATATATTCGAAGAAACTTGTAAAAAGATTTTTTCTGTAAAAATAAAGAAATAAACAAATTCGACCCCTTAAGTTGGACTAGTTTTGTGTTTTGGAATCCGGATTATCCTGTTGCTTCGGTAGCTCGCTTTGTGACGTCATCCTTGACATCGCACAGTCGTAAACAATAATGACAAATCTCGCCGAATTAAAAGAATGTCGATGCAGAGATCAATGAGAGATCAAGGTCGCCGTGTCAACGAGGGATCAGCGCGATCGGACTTTGCAGTCTCTCATTGTTAATTATGTGCGAAATGAAGACAAAATATTAATCAACTTATTGACACGGGCTAACATAACCTTGCGTTACTCGCATGCACTGGCAACGTTGCGAAGCTCGACTCACCGCTTTGCCTATTTTTTATGCAACCTCGATGCACTATCATTGAATCTTCGGATTTTCTTGATTGGGAACAGAAATGCACGAATAGATATCGGTTGAAAAAAACACGAGTGTCCGACGAAACAACGACGCGCACATATGTTTCCTCGGGTTCGCGCGACACGTGCAAGCGCGTTGTTTTCCCCCGTGTCGCGACTCGAACGCCATTGGCTGATTGGCGACGCCGGATGTACCGAAAAAATCCTCCGCCGCCTCCACGAATGCTCGACGGATCTCGCGAGCACCGATGACAATAACAAAAAAAATCTTTGCCATATCGAAGCTTCGTATTAATAATGATCTGAAGGAGGGATAATGAATAAACGGACTTTCAACGAATCTCTTTTATACAGGTATTCAGTACATTCATTTTAGTCTCCTACCGCTAATTGAACGGATCTTGATCATCGGTGAAGTAAACGAATACGGTCACGAAAAACGAAACAAAAAAAACAACCATTACAAAGCTTCCCACACCTGCGAGGGGAAGTCGCATTATCATAAGCGTTGACCCGTAACTCCTACAGCGCGAGTAACGACAAAAATATTTCATCTCCAATCAACGTTACTCGCAGTAATATATTATTATCTCTCGTCTGTGAAAGGCGTTTCCGGTTGTTGCGCGAGAATCGTCGAAATTCTCGATATCATCGGGATACTTTCGTGTTTCTTCGAATTTTCAATTCGAAGGCTCGGGAGCCGCGATGTATATTTCGTGAACAAAAACTTAATTTTCTTTTCTTTTTTCGTTTGTTTGGAATGTAGGATGCTCTAGTTTAAAAGGAGTTTGACGCACACACTTCGTTATTTTGTTTTTCCCTTATGATAATACTGAACAATATATTACAATTTACATTGATAAGTTTTCCTGCAAGTGAAAACGATGCAATTCGTAAGTGTCGTTCGCTGATGTATCTTTTTTTTTCGATGTCGAATAACACACATGGCCTTGGTGTACGATGTTCAGAACTTCGCGAACTCCTTCGTACTTAATATTTTTTTTACAATCGCAAACAATTTACAGGACTAAACTTGCGGTGATTGGCACGACCCCTTTATGATAATTTCTTGTTATTCTCAAATTTGTATGCTTGCAAAAAATACGTCTTGAGTCGATAATTTGCGCGTATTCCATTCAGAAGTTTATTAACGATTAAACGAGCGCCTTTGCGAAAACGAATCCGACGGATCTGACGTTCGGTAATCGTAACGTCGAGATGCAATAATCTAGAAGCTCAAAAAAATCAGAGCGGAAGTCCCGGGTACTTCGGATAATGTAATTGAGGGCCGCGAAGATTCGGGGTGGCGCTCATTAATATCGGAGGGGGCTGCCGTAAACGGGATATATATATATATATAAATCTAATGTAAACATCACCGCTACGAACGGGATTAATGACGCGAATCTCTGGGATAGAATTCGGCCAGGGTGGTCGCGGGTATGCGCTTGAGCATCTCCTTCGGGAAGATACGCAACAATTGCCAACCGATGTCGAGAGATTCGAAGACCGTTCGGTTCTCGTAGCTTCCCTGCGATATGAAGTTCTTCTCGAACTTGGACAGGAACTCGAGATAGAGAAGATCGTCGGGGGTCAGAGCTTCCTCGCCGACGACGGCCTTCATGGCTTGGACGTCCTTGCCGATGGCGTAACAAGCGTACTAAAAAAATACATGTGAAGATAATGATTTTTTAGAGTTCGCAAAACGATTCTGATGCAGATGGAAAATTGGAGGAAAGTAAAAACACGTACCAATTGATTGGAAACATCGGAATGATCCTTGCGCGTCATGCCCTCGCCGATGGCGGATTTCATGAGACGGGAAAGCGACGGAAGTACGTTGATCGGCGGGTAGATCTGTCTGTTGTGCAATTGACGATCGACGTAGATTTGTCCCTCGGTGATGTAGCCGGTCAAATCGGGAATGGGATGAGTGATATCGTCGTTGGGCATAGTCAAGATCGGGATCTGGGTGATGGAGCCGTTGCGGCCCTCGACGCGTCCGGCGCGTTCGTAGATCGTCGCCAAATCGGTGTACATGTAACCGGGGAAACCACGACGTCCGGGCACCTCCTCGCGAGCCGCTGATACTTCACGGAGAGCCTCGGCGTACGAGGACATGTCGGTGAGAATGACGAGAACGTGCTTCTCGCACTGGTAGGCCAAGAATTCGGCGGCCGTGAGGGCCAAACGCGGCGTAATGATACGCTCGATCGTTGGATCGTTGGCCAAATTCAAGAAGAGGCACACGTTCTCCATGGAACCGTTCTCCTCGAAATCTTGCTTGAAGAAACGAGCCGTCTCCATGTTCACACCCATGGCCGCGAACACGATGGCAAAGTTGTCCTCGTGAGAGTCCAATACCGATTTTCCCGGCACTTTCACGAGACCGGCTTGACGACAGATTTGAGCGGCGATCTGGAGAAGATAAACATCGCAATAAATAAATAAATGAATAAGTAAATAAATAAATAAATAAATAAATAAATAAATAAATAAATAAATAAATAAACAAACAAATAAATAAATAAATGAACAAACAAACAAACAAACAAACAAACAAACAAATAAATAAATAAATAGAAATAAAGGAATTTCTTGCCTCATTGTGCGGCAGACCGGCAGCAGAGAAAATGGGAATCTTTTGTCCACGAGCGATGGAGTTCATGACGTCAATGGCGGAAAGACCAGTCTGGATCATTTCCTCAGGATAGATACGACTCCAAGGATTGATCGGCTGTCCCTGAATGTCCAAAAAGTCTTCCGCAAGAATAGGAGGTCCCTTGTCGATGGGTTTGCCCGAACCGTTGAAAACGCGTCCGAGCATGTCCTCGGAGACTGGAGTCCTCAGGATATCTCCAGTAAATTCGCAGAGAGTGTTCTTGGCGTCGATGCCCGACGTTCCCTCGAACACCTGAACGACGGCCTTCGATCCGGAGACCTCGAGCACCTGTCCCGAACGAATAGCTCCATCGGCGAGTTTGAGCTGAACGATTTCCGCGAATTTCGGAAATTTCACCTCGTCGAGGATGACGAGAGGTCCGTTGACACCGGAAACGGTCTTATAAGCTGCGATAGAAAGGAAAAAAAAAAATACGGCGATTAGCGAGAAATACGGAACGAGTTGTCAGTCACGAGTTCCGTCCGTGTCCACGCCTGAGCGCCCACCGCTTCATTGACACAAAATTTATTTGACAAAAAAAACGTCTCGTGATTATTACGTAATTAACAATCGCATCGATTTTTCCTCGAAAATTATTCGTAGTTTGGCCGATAAGCGCGCGAGTTTTGCACATTTTCTCGGTGAGTTTCGACGAGATATAACACGAAAATTGGATGCGCGTGAGGAAGCATTACCACCATGATAGAATGTCGTCTGCAGTCACATGACTCCGCGGGCGCTCCCGAAAACTCTTATTTACTCGCGATTTTCTACGACTTCGTTTCGCAAAATGCGGATCCAACGGATTCGCGGGCGTAGCTCGAGGTCGCAGCTTTGCAAAAAAACGATCGAGGATTCTCTCGAATTTCGGAAAATAACGAATCAGCTGACCCAGTCGCACATCGATCAGATGCTACGCCCACTCGAGCGCAGCTTCTGGATTTTCGATGAAATAGTTCGTCGTTTTGAGCACTGATTTTCGAGCGGAATGACTTACTCAAGCGTGGCTGCGATATGAAGTCCCTGGAGACAGCGAGGACATGCTCCTGCATGGCCTGGCGGCCACCCATGGTTTTCGAGTACATGTTTCCTCGGCTTTCGGACAACTGAGAGGATACTCCGTGAACAAGATTCGCCGTACAGCAGAAGGCCGATACTGGGCGCCTGACTGCTGCTGCCAACAGTCGCGAAGGGGCGAGCGAGACAGACGCGAGCCAATGAACGGCGGGGAGGGGGAACAGTTGCGCAGACACTTGCGATTGAGCTGCCGAGAGTAAGAGTGAGACGGATTCCGGTGCGCAGGGCTAACGGCCAAAATAATGGACAAAATTAGCGAACAGCCAATTTTTTTGGTACATCGACAAATCGTCGTTATTTCGGAGGATAAGCGGCAAAAATGGTTCTTCGCCCGACGTTAGAGCATCGCGAGATGAGCCTTGTGGAATATTCGTGCCGATCGAAATAAAAACGATGCGCAGACTTTCTCCGTTGCACATTCGCGTTCGTCAGGTGGAACCCGCACTTCAGCGTGCTAGATAGAGACAGAATTGAAAGCTCGCGGCATCACGTGGCTGCGAACTGGGCAGGGCAACGTCGAGACTCGAGAGCGGTTATGAAGGAAACACGTAAACACGCAACGGACACGTCTCCAGGAGCTTCGGTCGATAGGAATGATTCCTCGGTGGAAATTGCGCCTGCCGACGGTGAGTACATGACCGAATAAACCCGGAAATTCTCATAACCAACGAATCGTACATCGCGCGATAGAAACGCGACGACGAAATTTTGCGAAATCGGGAGTGCGACTTTGGGACAAATCGTAGGCGGGATTACCAAAGATTTTTTTCTGAGCATCGATTGTGCAAAATCCATGTATTAAGTCAATTTTTTTAAATGCCTTATAAAACAAACGATTGCGAACTTCATACTTCGTCGACAACGAAAAAATAATGCATAAATCGCGAATACGGCATCGGCGAATCGTACTTATTATTATTATTATTATTGCACGAGTCGTTTGTTTCCGTTGCGATTGCAACGGAACAATTGAAATTTTTCGCATATTACTTGATATGATGGCCACAATGGCCCGAAGTCGCGCAAGTATTTTGAGTCCTTTTTTTTCTTTGACGTAAATGCTCTTCAAAGAGCTTCATACAAATCGTAACAGAGCCGTTTTGTCGCAACGTGGAATCGTTTCTTTATTATCATTCATAAAAACAACGAAGAGAAACATTCCAAGAGTTATTCGATGACAGTGTTTTTTTTTTCTTTCGTTTCGTTACAAAGAGTCTCACTCCTGGTCGCATCGCCGATAAATTATAATCTAATCGAATCTGTACAGTCGAGTGAACTAACCGAGCGAATCGTCGTAACACCAACACACGGGATGCCCAATTACGTATGTGGGGGCGGGACAAGCAACGTGTTGTTTTCATTTTTGTTTCGTTTCATTCTATTAGCTAGCGAGAAGATCCGTAATTTTTTTTTTTTTCGTTTTCGATATATCACACATTGCGTGCAAAATGCACATTATAGCATGTCTCTTTATTCGTCAATTAACTACCATTTATTAGTGCTCGTCTCGATAGCGCGACAGTGATACTTTACTTACAATATGTATACACAGTTTGGCCGCGGTGGGCTTGGTTCGTTCGCACAGGGGACAAGAAAGTTCACACCGTAGTTCATTCGCAACAAAATTGCACTTTTAGCCGCGCGGATGAAAATTATAATTTTTTTTTTTTTCTACACCTCCGATCGCCATCGCGATCCGACGTTCAAATGAACAGGACTCAAATGCAGTTTCAATCGAGCCTTTCTTTTCGCCCAGTAAAACGAAATTGGGTTTCAGAGGTTTTCTCTTTTATTCATGAATACAATATAGAATCTACGAATCGATCGCCGGTCGATGAAAAACATCGATAATACAATTTATTTACACGTCGAATCTCGCTTCGTTATTACATATTATTATTCTTTTCTTCTATTTTGATGATTCGCGAGATTCACTCGGCTGAACGAAGATCCCATAGCGTCGATTAATAAACGCGCTCGTTTGATTCAGTTTCACGTTACATGTGACACCAAATCGACCCTGGCACACCTCACGTTTAACGCCAGGATTGTTATATCTACTAAAACGCTATCGCCTTTATTATCCGCTATCTATCCGCCAATACACAATGGATAACTACATACGAAATTATAATTCGTTAAACTCTCGGAGTAAAAATAACGCAATAATGAACATTTTTTTAATGATAAATGCGGGACATTGGGACGGGACGAAAAGTGGGAATTCGGGGATAAGATTTTTCTTTTTTCTTGGGAATTCGACGAATTTGTACAATATTTACAGTCGACCCGGATCGACGTTGCGAACAATTAAACGCAGCGGTCCCGGCGATAATTACACAGTATGTGAGAAGAAAACAAAGAGAAAAAAACGATCGGAGACTCTCGCGCGTCCTTGCTCGCCCACTATTTATTTCCACCAAGTTTTAACAATTATAGAGTAAGTGAGAAACGGGGAGCGGGTCGGGGGAAGGGGTGGTTTCGTCCGTACAGACACGTAACTCTAAGCGGCTAAACGGATTTCGAAGAGTTCGCGCGTCGGGCTCTCGAGGGTTCTTCGTGTGCGGACGACGAAGAAGCTCGCCCGGGGTACGCCAAGCATTCGTCGATCCTCGAACGGGCTTTAGCATCTCCGTTTCGAGTCTGCGACAGGGACAATAATTTATATATAAGTTTCGTATATTACAACGGGGCTGTCGGGAGCGGGAGTCGGGAAGAATTACTTACTAGCGATAGTGAATTTTTCATCTTTCTTTACTGGCGATTCGGCGAGAAGATCGCCGAGTACAAGGGGCTCGAGAGGGAAAAATGCTGATATGCTCGCGTGGGATGAGTGTGGAGTTCGGGGAGACTTTGAATTCGTTTTCAGTTACTTAAGTACGCGGCCGCTCGCGGTCAGGCACCCAAGGGGGGGGAGGAGAAGGCTACTAGGACGCCGAGCTGTACCAGCCGTTCGTCGCAGCCTTGTTCGTCGGATGATAGAGGTGAAAGCCTGCGCCGGCAGCCGGATGATGATAGAACTGCGGTTGTTCGGTGACGCTCGCCGAGGCGTAAGCCGCCGCGGCGTCGATCGCGCTCGGATGAACGGCGGCCGAGTATACTTGTGGTTTCAAGGGCAACGGTTGCGCGGGTTCGTACTGGTGTCTCAGAACGGGATCGCCGTACACCGAGGACTCGTAGCTGCTGACGACACTCGCCGAGTGCAGCTGCTGTTGTTGCTGATGTTGCTGTTGCTGTTTGTCGCGCGGCGACACCGACGAGGGTGGGGTCATCGCCGAGTGATAATCGACGGCGTAGCCACCGGCGGACGAGTACGAGGACACGAGGCTCGTGAACGCCTCGGGTCCGCTCGTGCCGGCGACGCCTTTCTGATTGTGAGCGCCGAGCACGAACTGATGCTCGCCGTAGGTCGAGGAACCCTCGGAGCCGGGCGGGGTCGGCAAAGGACCGTTTTGCGTCGCCTCGCCGGTGTAGTAAGCACCGCTCGATGCCGACGGTGCGCGATTGCCGCTCGACGTTATACCGTGAACGTTAGCTCTTATAACGCTCTCGCGATTAGCGTACAGTTGTCGAAGTAGCGCCGAAGCTGGCAACGGAGCTGTGGCTGATTGTTGGGGACTCAGATGACCGAGATGATGATGATGCGCGCCGATCCACTGTATCGTGCTTCTCTGTTGCTGCTGCTTGAGCAAAGCGTCGGTGCTGAAATCCGTGGGTTGATGCAACGCGGGCGAATCGGGCTTGCTCAACGAAGCGCCCGGCAGATGCTTCGACATTGCTTGCTCGAGATCCTTGACCGACGTGCCACCGGCGACGTCGCCACCGTCGACTCGCGCGTCCGATCTTCGAATCTTCGGGCTCGCGGAGCGAAGCACTTGCTCGCTCGCCGGTACCGAATGACTCGAGGATGCTGGACTCAGAGCGTGATTTCTCGTCGGACCCACCGACGCTTTCGTCGCGGGTTCCTCGTCGTCGTCCTCCTCGCCCGAACTGCTGTCCTCCTCTTGAGCGTATTTTCGCTTGTGCCCGCGGGTCAGCGACTTTACCGTTAGAGCACCGATCGTCGGCACCGCCGGCTGCGGCTCTTGCTGCAGCTGCGCCACGTTGTCGTGGTGACGACTCCCTCGGGGCTCGCTCTCGGAACCTCGCGTATCCTCGCGATCCTCCGGCGGCGATCGATGAGGATTCTCCGGATGCTGATTCGTCGGGCCGCCACTGTTTCGCCCTTCTGAAAGCAGATATCACGTTGTCGGTCATTTCGTTCGGTAAACCTTTTTCGCGATTGAAAGCACGTTACTCTGTCATGGGCCGGACCAGCCATTATTATCGGAGATACATTCTTATGAAACAAATTTGTAAATGTTCCACCGTCGAGTAACAAAAAAAAAATGCATTGTTCGACGCACCGAGAGAATATTTCATCATTCACTTCGCTCGACGATTCCGTGTACTCGCTACGGATCGTAATATTCTCGGGGAACCTTTCAAACTCGTATTCTTTTCTTTTCGTAAAATGTTGCGGACCACGGGCGATAGATCTGCTTCGTTTGAAGAGACGAGATTCTCGGTGTTTCATTACTTTTTCGTTTTTTTTTTTTTTGACAAAGCAGGGACACACACGTGGTTCTCTGTGTTCGCGTTAATTTGCGTATCGAATTTGAGTTCCCTCGGCCGCGCCCGGTTCAACGAGCCCTTCATATGGTAAACGGAGGAGCGGCTTGTGTATAAAAAAAGATGAAAAAAAGACGGGGCCCACCCACGTAAACATCTTGTCGCTTTTGTATCAATTCGTGGCGAAAATCTAACGCTTCGAGAGCTGCCTGTGTTTTCATTCTTCTAACGACACTCGTATCTCTCGGACGTACACGGTGCCGGTCCGTTAGTCGCCTAACGCGGTCCCCGGGGGCCCATTCTTCGTCGGTCAATCTCGTTCAACGCTTTCGAGAGCGTATCCAAACGGGAATGCCGACGTGCTCGGCTTCCTACTTCCAAGATCTATGACCGCTCTCGTCTCTTCAAGTATCATCGATACGTCTTCCTTTCACCAATGTCCTCGCACTTAAGATATTCGTTAACCCGCTACTGAATTTAGCGCTATAATATTCCAAGAGGTTTTCTCGACGGGCACGGAATGTTAAAATGTGCAATATATCATATTATATGTGCATTAAGGACACGGAAAAAAATGATGGAGGAACTAACGATTGATTGAACCTCAAGGTCTTTTTCTTAGACAAAATTAACGACTGATAACAGATTTTTAAAGCATTCAACGAAATTCTGGAAAAAATTCTTACGTATTCCAAAAAAATTGGATTATTTTTATTTGAAAGAAGTTAGGTAGTCGCGTGATTTGTTGAAACAATTTCATTTCTCATCAATATGTTGATTTCGATATTATTATGTAAAATCAATTTTTTCAACGCTTTCTGTATACTTTTTCTGATTTCTATCCCATTGAAGAGTGTTCGAAATTCTCTTTGAATATTACGCTTGGGCCGGGCTGTGCCAATAGCATTCGAAAAGAGCTCGTCCCAAGAAATCTTCCGATTTATTATTCCTTACAGCGAAAAATGGATAAACGGGTCTTCGATCGTTTTCACAATGTACCTCCTCTATCGGCGTCCGGTGATCCGTTCTCGGGATCGTTACCAGCGGCGTCCTCTCGCTTGACGCCGCTCACTCCGTCCTCGAGTTGGCAACAGTCCATTATTAAATTCTCGAACTCACGACCGCTGAAACGAATGCAATAACTCATTAATCTCGTTGTTTCTCAAAAATCGCATCGCTAAAAAAAAAAAATCATACAAATCTTCGAATTACCTGATCACGTAATTGACGCATATAATATTTTGTTCCTCGGCGTTCTTCGAGTTGCAGACAACCGTCGCGCAGGTTTGCAACCACGTGTAACCGCCGCTCTTGTTCATGAGCCGATAATAGTGCGTCAGTACTTGGCCTTTGTTGATGACTGAAACACGAATCATAGAAAAAAGCGGGTGGATGAGTAACGACGATCGGTAAAATCGGTAGTTCGTTGAGTTCGTCATTTTTCATGTGTGGGCAATACGTGGAACTACGAGACCCCGGGACGTATTTCCCTAGACGCATTCCCACCTCGCGGACTATATCCGAGTCACGTACTCCGGAATATTTCTGTATAAAGCCCGGGACTAGCTAGCACGAAGTCGTGGCTTCGTCGGAAACGACGCGGTAGCGCGGATGAGCGCGAGGGAGGCGAGAGAGCGAAGTTAATAAACTTTCGGGAAACGAGGCGGGCGTATACTATATATCGGTCGAGAGGAGCATCACGAGCGAGCGGAGGTAACGGTGGTGGTGGTGGCAAAAGCACAGGAACGAGAGAATGAAAGGGGGTTGGCTGAACGGTGTTCCACATCGTGGGTGGGTTGGTGGAAGACGAAGCACGGATAGGTCGTAGGCAGAGGTGAAGGAGGAAACAGCGGAGCTTTTGCAGCGTGAACCGAGAGGAGAGAAGGAAGAGGAGCGTCGAGCCCCGGAGCGAGAGTTAGAACAAGAGAGCGGCTTGAACGGTATAGAGTAACAGTCGTGGAGAAAAGATATAGGGACTCCTGATAGAGAAGAGAGGAAGGAGGGACGGGAGCGAGGAGGGAAAGCAAAGAAGGAGAGTCGGGGCAAAGCGAAAGAGCTCTTCCTTCTCTCGGCTTCGGCCTGTCACCGCCGTTGCTACCGTCATCACCACACCCTGTGCCGGAGAGGGCAGAATTTATATATACGCTATATACGAAAGGAGAGAGGACAGTGTGGGTGTGCACGTGGGTATACGAGAGACAGCGAAAGAAGACGAGTGAGAGACTGCTCGATTGGGTCAGGGGCTGGAAGAGAAGGTAACAACTCGCTGGAGATGCCACATCCGGCGTACAGCGTCGTTCGCTGCATACCAACTACCTAATCCTGGCGGCATCCGCACCGGCGCACCGGCCTCCCGCACAGAGAGAAACTACCACAGGAGCATCCTCGTAGCACACCCGCTCTATACGTAGCTTTGAGGGGGTACAACACATCTCGCGAAGTTGCGTTACCGCTCAAATGCGGGAAACGACCCGCCCCACGCTCGTCCCCCAGCTCGGTCGGTGTTTGCTTTACTACAAAAACGTTTACAATATGAAATTCTTCGGGATTTACGAGGTTGTTCGTCGTCGCGAGGGTCTCGCAGAGAGATAGGTCTTCGACGGCACGATCGAACCAAAGAGTCTTTTTTTTCTGTCTTCTTTTTCGGAGATCCCCGGATCGAGATTATCCGTCGGTAAGCGTTTCGGTATGATAGTGGCAATAACGGGGGGAAAAAAAGAAAAGAGAGTACACGGAGTTGAAGGTCCCAACGACACTTACGATCGACGTGCGACTTTCGTAGACGGTTCGCGTCCTCGCCGTGGCACAGGGCGTATAGACTCTTTCCCGTCAACTCGTCCGCCGTGTAATCCAGCAGCTCCGATACTCTGAAACGTTAACGAAATAAAGAGCGTTAGATTTCATTTTTGTCAGTGTTCACGACGATTCGTCCGTGTTCTTGAAGAGCCAGGAGGATTACTCACTTTGGTTCGCAATGTGCTATCCTGAAGTCGAAGTTGATTCTGGTTACGAACATGTCGGTCTCGAGACGAATCTCGTGAACGCTGGGCGGTGGCAAAGCTATCGCTAAGCCGACCATGCCCATCAAGGGCGGCGATGATTTTCCTGTTCGACTGAACGGATATTGCGGCCTCAATCGACACAGCAGTAGAACGACCTGCAACCAAAAATCGTGCGAACAAATTATTTATAGCCGTGGAAAAACGCGCACAAAAGCCCGGGCCGATATTAATAGGAGATAACGAAGGTGCGACTTTAGGGACGGAGAGGAGAAAGAAAAAATCAACGAGTGCCCGGAGGTCGGAGGTGGGAAGGACATTGAGAAGGCAGGGGTGGCAGTTAACGCGCCACCGGGTAGACCATAACTTCGTTTGGCAAGAGCTTAGTCCGGGAGCCGAGAACCGACAGCAAAACGTTCGTTCTGGGGGCTCTTGGCTTTCGCGCTGAGGTTGTCCGTCTTTAATGAACGACCGGACGGGAATCCTCACCTAGCTTCCCCTCGTTCTTCTTTCGCCAGTGAACTTTGCTAAATGACGTTCTTATACGATACCGTAACTGGATATGTGCACGGAGGCTCTAATTGACCGCAATTCAGCGGCTACGAAAAAATATGAAAGCATTGCATGCAATCCCAATAGTAACAGACCCCAGAACTACATTTGTTGATCCCAGAAAGCAGTCTTATTCGCAGCTTGAGCGATGGTCTTTCAACGGATAGGTCTATATCAACAATTGCCGACGGGGAATTTTTCTACTTGTTCTATCTCTTGGTGCACATTTTCGGGGAGGACGATTGAAAGAAAAATTAATCATGTTCATACCCGATAACCGGAAGACTTGAAGTGGCAGCCGCGCTTGGTGAGAGTCGACTTCATTCTCACGCAGAAAGCTCTGTCGTATCCCTTGTAAAGACCGGTAGCCGTTAACGACATGACCGAGGAAACTGAAACAGAAATTTCATCATTTTTCACTCATTCGTTCGAATAAGAATCAATCAAGGATCACACGTTGCATTCTGTACTGCTATTCTTGATTCACACGTGCGAAACTCCATTATCGAGAGAGCCAATTTCATATTTATGTCCCTGCGCCTTCACCCGTGGGAAATATGTATCTCTTTGAACTTCTTCTTTCCTCTTCGCGGCTCCTACGTGTTGCTCTATAGCACAACTATAACCACTCCGAGGGGGTACCGAAACTTTTCTCCACTCTGACAAATGAAACCGGAAAGCAGTGCGGGTATCAAAGTACATTCCCCTCTCTTAAAAATCCTGTGCGGTCGTACGTGGCCGATCGTTGAATCTTCGAAGTTAGCGACGAGCATCATCGAGCGTGCAGGAGCAGCGGGAGCATGCGAAAGGACCAATGGCCGAGTGTCCGCTCGAGCAAGTATATTTGATGGCCAAATCGTGCCGGCGAACTCTTCCGCGTCGCAACGAATGCAGAGTAGTCGGCGGATAGGATAACGCGAGACAGGAATTCCAGTGGTCGAATCCGGGAAGAGAGAGAGAGGTGAACGAGAGAAAAGGAAGAAAACATCCGAGCCTGGGAGAAGATAAGAGATGGAAGAGGAGGAGACTCGGGGAGGATACGTGCCACGTGGTGGTCGCGTCGCGGAATAACAATTCGGGAAAATCGCGATGAGCCTGCATACGTATATATGAACGAGCATGGAAGAGAGCCACGGCTCGGGAGGCGTCCATGGCTGACTGTTAAAGCTCTCTCGGTACCGAAGTTGGGCGCTCGGCGTAGTTCGCACGAGACGCGTTCTCATCGTCTTCGCTGTCGCGTACTACTCTCGGCGATCCCCTCCGACCGTGAACCACGCGGGTCCGGGTACGGAGCTCTCGGCTCGGCGAAGCTATAAGTAGAATCCTGGATGGAATCGTGAGGAGTTTGAGTCTCGAAGGCATCGAGAGGAGACGAGACTTCGGTAGTAAGCGGCAGCCGAAGCACGCGTGCCCTCGTCGCGCTTTCAACCCCGAGCATGGCAATCCTCGTTTCCAACCCCGTCACGACTGGCCTCGACTTCTCTCTTCTCTCTCACCGGGCTCGGCTGTGTTGTTCCCTTCGGCTCTCCGCTTCTGCTCTCGTGCCCTGTGGCACGCTCGGGTCCCGCGAACTCGTGTGCTTCTCGCTTCGTGACCAACGACGCCGCGCGGGTGGGCGACCGGCAGCGGCAACAGAAATGAAGCGGTCGAAAACCACGTGGTGATGCCGACGGGCACGTCCGTGCGGGCGAAGGCCCCCGGACTGCATGGCACGTCCATTCGACGACTGTGACGACAACGTAGCCATCGCCGGTTTGCTCGGGTTCTCTCACGTGATAATACGTACTCTTCGTCCTCGACCTCTTCATTCCTACCCTCTCGCGCCCTCGACGAGCTCTCGTCTAGTCCTCGTCCTCTCGTTCTTGTTCTCGTTTAGCTGCGTTCTTCGTCAACTTCCCCAGGGTCGCCGTTTCGCCTCGGCCGCGGCGCGTTGCAGTGCCGGATCTCGTCCGGCACTTGGTATGTGTACGAGTGAGGAACGCGAAGAACGAAAACGCCGAGCGACTGGAAGAGCCGCTCGCCATTCTCGCTCCACTTTTGGCCTCGGTCACGCTTTCCGGGTTACGCGTCCATTCAAGCTTCTGGCGAAAAGTCGAACGTTCTGTCGGCGATCCAAGTTATCGTCTTTCTAAGCTATTGAATCGCGGGTAAAAATGGAATGTCGGACGGAGCGATCGGAATGTTAAGAATGCAAATGAACACAGCCGCGATCGTGATACCTCTTGTCTAAAACCTGTCTGGTCTTTACGGAAAATTAATACAGTATAGGACACGGAAGAGAATAATTCGTTGGCTCAAGTGACGGATTAGTAGGTCGCGAGTCCAGAAATCAGTTGACCCAGCACATTCAGTCGTTATAGATTATTTATCATCGTGTCAGTCAACGGTACGTAATCACACGGAAAAAAAGAATTAGTTGCCAGAACCAACTGCGGCGTTAAAAAACTGATATTAGTTGGAAGAACCAATCCATTTTTTGGGCGAACAAATAAATTGGTTGGCCCAACAAATACGTTCGGCGTACCAACTTATATTAATTTCTATCGCCAAAGTTGGTTCTGGCAACTAATTTTTTTTCTCCGCGCATTCAGCTATTTGGATGAAATCGAACTGGATCTGTGTTTTGAATGGCACCGGAAATGTACATTGAAATACGAGATTCTTGAATTACCATCGGGATTAGCGGTAGACGCTGAGCCGTGTTCTTCCGACGCGGCGCTGCTGGGCGATGCCAAGCCCGAGCTCGAAGAATGCGGCCCCGACGAACTGGACGACGAGGTCAATCCCAGACCGAGTTGTTCCGCGACCTCGGCATGATCCTGCTGATGAACGTAGTCGAATACGCTCGATCCCGTCATTTCCACCTGAAAACACGCAAGCGAACATTCGTTAGAGCTCGATTATGTCGTTCTACGTGACGATATAAGCGAATTCGGATCCGCGATCGATCTTTCGCAAGACCTCTTCTGATTAATCATTTGCATGAGACGTACGTGACGCTCTCTGTTCTGCGACTAATGTAACGCAACGTTCGTATGCGATCGACGCGCCTCGGGGCTGGGGAGGCGAGTCTTCTCGAAAAAAATCGTATCGACTCGTGTCGCGAATATAGCACAAGCTCGGTTTATTCTCTCGATCGAGTGTCGCA
Organism: Ischnus inquisitorius; assembly: GCA_963924025.1. Lineage (NCBI taxonomy): Eukaryota > Metazoa > Arthropoda > Insecta > Hymenoptera > Ichneumonidae > Ischnus > Ischnus inquisitorius. The sequence continues at coordinate 13,126,579 of OZ001254.1, read as the reverse complement.
CATTGCGGTCGAAGTCGACGCGAAGGCGACGATTCGAACCCGCTATGAAATTCGTGCCGACCTCGCGCATCGATTCCGCGAAGGCTCACCTCGTCGGAGTTCGTTCGCGAGTGAAATTTTAAGGCGTTCCCATAAGCCTCGCGGTGGCGTATCGAAGGGTGAACCAGAGCCGTACCATCTTGGCCGGTTAATCGACGTGACTCCGCGAGCCGCGTATCCACGCCACGTACGCGACCGGCTATTCGGCCCATCCACGCGTGATTTAATTTATTCGTATGGCACATGCGTCGCCGATGAGACTTTCTCATTGCGATCGCAACGGTGACGCGATTCCATGGGCTTTTCTGGTAACTCCGGCCGCGAACGTTACGCGACGAAGTTGTCTCATCCTCGACCGAGTGACTATCTTCCGTGGAACTTTTGACTCGCTAGCATAACAATAACGCGCGACAAACAAAATCGACCCGCGAGTTACGCAATCGCCGAACGATGGACGTGCTTATGGCTACGAATCCCGCGATTATAGGATCGTCGACGACCATCCTGCCGGCCATGATTCGGGCTCCCCGACTATTCACCTTAGTTTCTTGTATTGAAACATCGAAATAGCCAAATTTTATTATTCAAAATATAACTTTCCATGTCGGTGAAGTTTGAAACGTTGCAAAGTTGCAACGGTTTTCTGACAGTAGCCTAGAAGGTTATGTCTATCGCCACGATATTTATCCCGTGATATTTCAGTTAAAAGGGCGTGATGGACTTCGAAAAAAGGTACGTATATTTTAAAAAATATTTCTCTATCCGAATAGCAAAGTCAAAAGTCGATGAGCTTAAAACAAAAATTAGGCTCCATGCTCGGGTTTCTGTCGGTCGCTTGGGTGTCGAACACTCAACTCTAGCTACTTTGCGTGAAACGGTCGGGTTCTTTCGCAAAAATGTACAATTTTTCCGTCGATACTCCTTCCCTGGATACCAAAGAACAGTATCCAGGAGTTTTAGCCTTCGGACGAGATTGCGTATCGACGAAAAATCGCATTGTCGTCAAACCCTCGATTTCGCTACTTTGCGTGAAACGGTCGGGTTCTTTCGCAAAAATTGACAATTTTTCCGTCGATACTACTTCCCTGGATACCAAAGAACAGTATCCAGGAGTTTTAGCCTTCGGACTAGATTGCGTATCGACGAAAAATCGCATTGTCGTCAAATCCTCGATTTCGCTACTTTGCGTGAAACGGTCGGGTTCTTTCGCAAAAATTGACAATTTTTCCGTCGATACTACTTCCCTGGATACCAAAGAACAGTATCCAGGAGTTTTAGCCTTCGGACTAGATTGCGTATCGACGAAAAATCGCATTGTCGTCAAACCCTCGATTTCGCTACTTTGCGTGAAACGGTCGGGTTCTTTCGCAAAAATTGACAATTTTTCCGTCGATACTACTTCCCTGGATACCAAAGAACAGTATCCAGGAGTTTTAGCCTTCGGACTAGATTGCGTATCGACGAAAAATCGCATTGTCGTCAAACCCTCGATTTCGCTACTTTGCGTGAAACGGTCGGGTTCTTTCGCAAAAATTGACAATTTTTCCGTCGATACTACTTCCCTGGATACCAAAGAACAGTATCCAGGAGTTTTAGCCTTCGGACTAGATTGCGTATCGACGAAAAATCGCATTGTCGTCAAACCCTCGATTTCGCTACTTTGCGTGAAACGGTCGGGTTCTTTCGCAAAAATTGACAATTTTTCCGTCGATACTACTTCCCTGGATACCAAAGAACAGTATCCAGGAGTTTTAGCCTTCGGACTAGATTGCGTATCGACGAAAAATCGCATTGTCGTCAAACCCTCGATTTCGCTACTTTGCGTGAAACGGTCGGGTTCTTTCGCAAAAATTGACAATTTTTCCGTCGATACTACTTCCCTGGATACCAAAGAACAGTATCCAGGAGTTTTAGCCTTCGGACTAGATTGCGTATCGACGAAAAATCGCATTGTCGTCAAACCCTCGATTTCGCTACTTTGCGTGAAACGGTCGGGTTCTTTCGCAAAAATTGACAATTTTTCCGTCGATACTACTTCCCTGGATACCAAAGAACAGTATCCAGGAGTTTTAGCCTTCGGACGAGATTGCGTATCGGGAAAAAATCGCACTTTCGTCAAACACTCGATTTCGCTACTTTGCGTGAAACGGTCGGGTTCTTTCGCAAAAATTGACAATTTTTCCGTCGATACTACTTCCCTGGATACCAAAGAACAGTATCCAGGAGTTTTAGCCTTCGGACTAGATTGCGTATCGACGAAAAATCGCATTGTCGTCAAACCCTCGATTTCGCTACTTTGCGTGAAACGGTCGGGTTCTTTCGCAAAAATTGACAATTTTTCCGTCGATACTACTTCCCTGGATACCAAAGAACAGTATCCAGGAGTTTTAGCCTTCGGACTAGATTGCGTATCGACGAAAAATCGCATTGTCGTCAAACCCTCGATTTCGCTACTTTGCGTGAAACGGTCGGGTTCTTTCGCAAAAATTGACAATTTTTCCGTCGATACTACTTCCCTGGATACCAAAGAACAGTATCCAGGAGTTTTAGCCTTCGGACTAGATTGCGTATCGACGAAAAATCGCATTGTCGTCAAACCCTCGATTTCGCTACTTTGCGTGAAACGGTCGGGTTCTTTCGCAAAAATTGACAATTTTTCCGTCGATACTACTTCCCTGGATACCAAAGAACAGTATCCAGGAGTTTTAGCCTTCGGACTAGATTGCGTATCGACGAAAAATCGCATTGTCGTCAAACCCTCGATTTCGCTACCTTGCGTGAAACGGTCGGGTTCTTTCGCAAAAATTGACAATTTTTCCGTCGATACTACTTCCCTGGATACCAAAGAACAGTATCCAGGAGTTTTAGCCTTCGGACTAGATTGCGTATCGACGAAAAATCGCATTGTCGTCAAACCCTCGATTTCGCTACTTTGCGTGAAACGGTCGGGTTCTTTCGCAAAAATTGACAATTTTTCCGTCGATACTACTTCCCTGGATACCAAAGAACAGTATCCAGGAGTTTTAGCCTTCGGACTAGATTGCGTATCGACGAAAAATCGCATTGTCGTCAAACCCTCGATTTCGCTACTTTGCGTGAAACGGTCGGGTTCTTTCGCAAAAATTGACAATTTTTCCGTCGATACTACTTCCCTGGATACCAAAGAACAGTATCCAGGAGTTTTAGCCTTCGGACTAGATTGCGTATCGACGAAAAATCGCATTGTCGTCAAACCCTCGATTTCGCTACTTTGCGTGAAACGGTCGGGTTCTTTCGCAAAAATTGACAATTTTTCCGTCGATACTACTTCCCTGGATACCAAAGAACAGTATCCAGGAGTTTTAGCCTTCGGACGAGATTGCGTATCGGGAAAAAATCGCACTTTCGTCAAACACTCGATTTCGCTACTTTGCGTGAAACGGTCGGGTTCTTTGGCAAAAATTTACAATTTTTCCGTCGATACTACTTCCCTGGATACCAAAGAACAGTATCCAGGAGTTTTAGCCTTCGGACGAGATTGCGTATCGGGGAAAAATCGCATTTTCGTCAAACACTCGATTTCGCTACTTTGCGTGAAACGGTCGGGTTCTTTGGCAAAAATTGACAATTTTTCCGTCGATACTACTTCCCTGGATACCAAAGAACAGTATCCAGGAGTTTTAGCCTTCGGACTAGATTGCGTATCGACGAAAAATCGCATTGTCGTCAAACCCTCGATTTCGCTACTTTGCGTGAAACGGTCGGGTTCTTTCGCAAAAATTGACAATTTTTCCGTCGATACTACTTCCCTGGATACCAAAGAACAGTATCCAGGAGTTTTAGCCTTCGGACTAGATTGCGTATCGACGAAAAATCGCATTGTCGTCAAACCCTCGATTTCGCTACTTTGCGTGAAACGGTCGGGTTCTTTCGCAAAAATTGACAATTTTTCCGTCGATACTACTTCCCTGGATACCAAAGAACAGTATCCAGGAGTTTTAGCCTTCGGACTAGATTGCGTATCGACGAAAAATCGCATTGTCGTCAAACCCTCGATTTCGCTACTTTGCGTGAAACGGTCGGGTTCTTTGGCAAAAATTTACAATTTTTCCGTCGATACTACTTCCCTGGATACCAAAGAACAGTATCCAGGAGTTTGAGCCTTCGGACGAGATTGCGTATCGGGGAAAAATCGCATTTTCGTCAAACACTCGATTTCGCTACTTTGCGTGAAACGGTCGGGTTCTTTGGCAAAAATTTACAATTTTTCCGTCGATACTACTTCCCTGGATACCAAAGAACAGTATCCAGGAGTTTTAGCCTTCGGACTAGATTGCGTATCGACGAAAAATCGCATTGTCGTCAAACCCTCGATTTCGCTACTTTGCGTGAAACGGTCGGGTTCTTTGGCAAAAATTTACAATTTTTCCGTCGATACTCCTTCCCTGGATACCAAAGAACAGTATCCAGGAGTTTTAGCCTTCGGACGAGATTGCGTATCGGGAAAAAATCGCACTTTCGTCAAACACTCGATTTCGCTACTTTGCGTGAAACGGTCGGGTTCTTTGGCAAAAATTGACAATTTTTCCGTCGATACTACTTCCCTGGATACCAAAGAACAGTATCCAGGAGTTTTAGCCTTCGGACGAGATTGCGTATCGACGAAAAATCGCATTGTCGTCAAACCCTCGATTTCGCTACTTTGCGTGAAACGGTCGGGTTCTTTCGCAAAAATTGACAATTTTTCCGTCGATACTCCTTCCCTGGATACCAAAGAACAGTATCCAGGAGTTTTAGCCTTCGGACGAGATTGCGTATCGACGAAAAATCGCATTGTCGTCAAACCCTCGATTTCGCTACTTTGCGTGAAACGGTCGGGTTCTTTCGCAAAAATTGACAATTTTTCCGTCGATACTACTTCCCTGGATACCAAAGAACAGTATCCAGGAGTTTTAGCCTTCGGACTAGATTGCGTATCGACGAAAAATCGCATTGTCGTCAAACCCTCGATTTCGCTACTTTGCGTGAAACGGTCGGGTTCTTTGGCAAAAATTTACAATTTTTCCGTCGATACGGAACGGATTCCGTCGAATCAACAATATCAAATCGTCACTCAAGCAAGACAAAACAAACGTATAAATGAAAGTTCATAAAATCTTTTTCGTTAACAGAAAACTAGTTAAAAAAATCCGTTTTCCGTCGATACACAATCTCGTCCGAAGGCTAAAACTCCTGGATACTGTTCTTTGGTATCCAGGGAAGGAGTATCGACGGAAAAATTGTCAATTTTTGCCAAAGAACCCAACCATTTCACGCAAAGTAGCGAAATCGAGGGTTTGACGACAATGCGATTTTTCGTCGATACGCAATCTCGTCCGAAGGCTAAAACTCCTGGATACTGTTCTTTGGTATCCAGGGAAGGAGTATCGACGGAAAAATTGTAAATTTTTGCCAAAGAACCCGACCGTTTCACGCAAAGTAGCGAAATCGAGTGTTTGACGAAAGTGCGATTTTTTCCCGATACGCAATCTCGTCCGAAGGCTAAAACTCCTGGATACTGTTCTTTGGTATCCAGGGAAGGAGTATCGACGGAAAAATTGTCAATTTTTGCCAAAGAACCCGACCGTTTCACGCAAAGTAGCGAAATCGAGTGTTTGACGAAAATGCGATTTTTCCCCGATACGCAATCTCGTCCGAAGGCTAAAACTCCTGGATACTGTTCTTTGGTATCCAGGGAAGTAGTATCGACGGAAAAATTGTAAATTTTTGCCAAAGAACCCGACCGTTTCACGCAAAGTAGCGAAATCGAGGGTTTGACGACAATGCGATTTTTCGTCGATACGCAATCTAGTCCGAAGGCTAAAACTCCTGGATACTGTTCTTTGGTATCCAGGGAAGTAGTATCGACGGAAAAATTGTAAATTTTTGCGAAAGAACCCGACCGTTTCACGCAAAGTAGCGAAATCGAGTGTTTGACGAAAATGCGATTTTTCCCCGATACGCAATCTCGTCCGAAGGCTAAAACTCCTGGATACTGTTCTTTGGTATCCAGGGAAGTAGTATCGACGGAAAAATTGTAAATTTTTGCCAAAGAACCCGACCGTTTCACGCAAAGTAGCGAAATCGAGGGTTTGACGACAATGCGATTTTTCGTCGATACGCAATCTAGTCCGAAGGCTAAAACTCCTGGATACTGTTCTTTGGTATCCAGGGAAGTAGTATCGACGGAAAAATTGTCAATTTTTGCGAAAGAACCCGACCGTTTCACGCAAAGTAGCGAAATCGAGGGTTTGACGACAATGCGATTTTTCGTCGATACGCAATCTAGTCCGAAGGCTAAAACTCCTGGATACTGTTCTTTGGTATCCAGGGAAGTAGTATCGACGGAAAAATTGTCAATTTTTGCCAAAGAACCCGACCGTTTCACGCAAAGTAGCGAAATCGAGTGTTTGACGAAAATGCGATTTTTCCCCGATACGCAATCTCGTCCGAAGGCTAAAACTCCTGGATACTGTTCTTTGGTATCCAGGGAAGTAGTATCGACGGAAAAATTGTAAATTTTTGCCAAAGAACCCGACCGTTTCACGCAAAGTAGCGAAATCGAGTGTTTGACGAAAGTGCGATTTTTTCCCGATACGCAATCTCGTCCGAAGGCTAAAACTCCTGGATACTGTTCTTTGGTATCCAGGGAAGTAGTATCGACGGAAAAATTGTCAATTTTTGCGAAAGAACCCGACCGTTTCACGCAAAGTAGCGAAATCGAGGGTTTGACGACAATGCGATTTTTCGTCGATACGCAATCTAGTCCGAAGGCTAAAACTCCTGGATACTGTTCTTTGGTATCCAGGGAAGTAGTATCGACGGAAAAATTGTCAATTTTTGCGAAAGAACCCGACCGTTTCACGCAAAGTAGCGAAATCGAGGGTTTGACGACAATGCGATTTTTCGTCGATACGCAATCTAGTCCGAAGGCTAAAACTCCTGGATACTGTTCTTTGGTATCCAGGGAAGTAGTATCGACGGAAAAATTGTCAATTTTTGCCAAAGAACCCGACCGTTTCACGCAAAGTAGCGAAATCGAGTGTTTGACGAAAATGCGATTTTTCCCCGATACGCAATCTCGTCCGAAGGCTAAAACTCCTGGATACTGTTCTTTGGTATCCAGGGAAGTAGTATCGACGGAAAAATTGTAAATTTTTGCCAAAGAACCCGACCGTTTCACGCAAAGTAGCGAAATCGAGTGTTTGACGAAAGTGCGATTTTTTCCCGATACGCAATCTCGTCCGAAGGCTAAAACTCCTGGATACTGTTCTTTGGTATCCAGGGAAGTAGTATCGACGGAAAAATTGTCAATTTTTGCGAAAGAACCCGACCGTTTCACGCAAAGTAGCGAAATCGAGGGTTTGACGACAATGCGATTTTTCGTCGATACGCAATCTAGTCCGAAGGCTAAAACTCCTGGATACTGTTCTTTGGTATCCAGGGAAGTAGTATCGACGGAAAAATTGTCAATTTTTGCGAAAGAACCCGACCGTTTCACGCAAAGTAGCGAAATCGAGGGTTTGACGACAATGCGATTTTTCGTCGATACGCAATCTAGTCCGAAGGCTAAAACTCCTGGATACTGTTCTTTGGTATCCAGGGAAGTAGTATCGACGGAAAAATTGTCAATTTTTGCGAAAGAACCCGACCGTTTCACGCAAAGTAGCGAAATCGAGGGTTTGACGACAATGCGATTTTTCGTCGATACGCAATCTAGTCCGAAGGCTAAAACTCCTGGATACTGTTCTTTGGTATCCAGGGAAGTAGTATCGACGGAAAAATTGTCAATTTTTGCGAAAGAACCCGACCGTTTCACGCAAAGTAGCGAAATCGAGGGTTTGACGACAATGCGATTTTTCGTCGATACGCAATCTAGTCCGAAGGCTAAAACTCCTGGATACTGTTCTTTGGTATCCAGGGAAGTAGTATCGACGGAAAAATTGTCAATTTTTGCGAAAGAACCCGACCGTTTCACGCAAAGTAGCGAAATCGAGGGTTTGACGACAATGCGATTTTTCGTCGATACGCAATCTAGTCCGAAGGCTAAAACTCCTGGATACTGTTCTTTGGTATCCAGGGAAGTAGTATCGACGGAAAAATTGTCAATTTTTGCGAAAGAACCCGACCGTTTCACGCAAAGTAGCGAAATCGAGGGTTTGACGACAATGCGATTTTTCGTCGATACGCAATCTAGTCCGAAGGCTAAAACTCCTGGATACTGTTCTTTGGTATCCAGGGAAGTAGTATCGACGGAAAAATTGTCAATTTTTGCGAAAGAACCCGACCGTTTCACGCAAAGTAGCGAAATCGAGGATTTGACGACAATGCGATTTTTCGTCGATACGCAATCTAGTCCGAAGGCTAAAACTCCTGGATACTGTTCTTTGGTATCCAGGGAAGTAGTATCGACGGAAAAATTGTCAATTTTTGCGAAAGAACCCGACCGTTTCACGCAAAGTAGCGAAATCGAGGGTTTGACGACAATGCGATTTTTCGTCGATACGCAATCTCGTCCGAAGGCTAAAACTCCTGGATACTGTTCTCTGGTATCCAGGGAAGGAGTATCGACGGAAAAATTGTACATTTTTGCGAAAGAACCCGACCGTTTCACGCAAAGTAGCTAGAGTTGAGTGTTCGACACCCAAGCGACCGACAGAAACCCGAGCATGGAGCCTAATTTTTGTTTTAAGCTCATCGACTTTTGACTTTGCTATTCGGATAGAGAAATATTTTTTAAAATATACGTACCTTTTTTCGAAGTCCATCACGCCCTTTTAACTGAAATATCACGGGATAAATATCGTGGCGATAGACATAACCTTCTAGGCTACTGTCAGAAAACCGTTGCAACTTTGCAACGTTTCAAACTTCACCGACATAACTTTCCACCGTCGCTTTTTCGTCTCCTCGTCTATCCGGAGCTTGGTCCATTGATCTTCGCTGAAGTTTGAACATTTTATACGCTGCACCGTTGGCGGAGACGTAACATTTACGATTCGCATGGTCGGGACGCTTTTTATCTAACAAGTTTCGTACATCGCAAACTGGGAGTTCGTTTTCTTGGTCTCGTTGCTTATAGAAAAGAGAAAAAAGTAAGAAGCGAGTTATTTCTGCAGTAGCCATGCGCCGTCTGTGGACCAACAGTGCCGGTGGCAATTGCAGAAACGAGTGTGAGAGCTACCACCGCCAGCAGTTTCCAGAATCCCCGAAACACCCTATTGATTGCCTCGCGGCATAGCCCAAGCCAGCCCCGAGAGCCGTAGGCACCACGGCGTTCGTGGATCCGGGGCGAAAGGCGAAAGACGGTGCCCCAAGACCCCCCTTTTCCGACCTGGCTGAACGGAGAGCTGTGGCAGCGGTGGCTCTCCCCGTTCCTTCCCCTCTCTCTCTCTCTCTCTCTCTCGTCTTCTCTGGGTTTCGCCTTCTCCGCTTCCTCCGCCTCTTTTCCTCTCTCAACCCTCTTCTCCTCACACTCCTCCGAAGCTTTTCCCATTCTATCCACTGTATATCTATCTATCTATCTATCTATCCGTCCCTCTCTCTCGGTCCGTTCGCCTTCGGTCTGTTAGTCCGTTCCGTATCCCTCGTCGATCCCTCTTTCTCCCTCTCGTTGCCGTTCTCCGTCCTCCTCGCTCTCGTCAGTCCACCTTCGTAGCCAGAGCTCGCGCTCGCGCGGCCGAGCATTAGGAATGGCGAACACGCCGTCGTGCAGAGGCTACGTGAGCGGCATGCTACCACCCCCGTCTCCAGTCGTAGCCGAAGCCGTCGCTCGCTGCTCTCCCCCTCGCCCTCCCACCTTCTCCCCATTTCCTCCCTCCCCCCCTTTTCCTCACCAACCACCCCCGCGTCTACGCGTTCGTGCTTGCCTGCCCCGGTGCCAGAAGCAGCAGCCAGTATGGCCGCCAACTCGCACACAACCTTCTCGTTCCTCTTTTCCTTCTTTGACCGTCTCTTCAGCTCCTTTTCTTTTTCTTTCTTCCTCTGCTTCTAGTCTCAACGCTTTTTTTTTCTTTCTTACCGCGATGTTTCGTTTCTCCATCTCTTCGTTGCCCTTCGGAGCCCTTTGGCTTTCGCGAATCTTCTCGTGCCTGTCTTGGATACTCGTAGTATTCTTCCTTTCTTCAGTTACCTAGACCTGGATGGGCTTTTCTCTAGCGAGCGCTCCTCGCACCTTCATTCTCAGGCCCTCAACCTTGTCTCGTGCTCGAATGCTTCGTAGTCTCGACCTAACATTTCTTTCTCTATATGCTTCATTTTTTCTGCTTCTTGGAGCTCGATCGTTTCCGTCTGGCTTTCCGGCTTCGCTGGCTTGCGAAGGCGCGCCTTATTTTCGGTTATTCTTAAGATGCTTCTTTTGTTTGGCGGTATTCATAGGTTTCTTTCATGTTTTCTTCATTTCCTCATCTGGTCTTCCGGCTCTTGGCAATGGATTGAGAAAACTGGTCGGTTGAATCATCTCAATCGGCGCTTGCGGGTCGCGAAACGAATATACGATTTAATAAACGAAATAATCACTACCGTAAGGAAACAAATGGTCCATTTGACTAGCGGTCAGTACAATTGACCAAGCATTTCTTTTAATAAACGAGATGTTTGTTTCGTCGCCCGCAAGCGCCGATTTAGTTGTTTCAACCGATTTTTTCTTCGTAGTCCGATAATCGGCGTGTAAGCGCCGATGATAGGGACTGTTAGGATAGACTTGGTTGGGTTCGCGGATAGCGGAGCAGTTTCTCTCGGAGACGCTATCGGACAGTCGCACGTATTAGGAGACACGGGAACTCACCTGGGAGAGACCGAGGTAAATGGAGACCGTCTCGGAAATGTACAGGAACCGTCCATCAGCGGCCACGGCCATCGCGAAACCGTCCAGCGACTGTAACACAGAAATGCGAAGAACATATACATATAGATATACATTGTACATAGAAGACGAGGAGTGTACGGGTAGTTCGGAGGTCCGAGTGCGGGGGCTTCCTCGCGTTTACGACTCGCGCCGTGCGCTACCATAGTCGTCAAGAACCTCGTGAAAAGAGCAGAAAAGAGCCGACGACCCCTCCTCCGTTTCGCTTCTCTTTTCTACCCTCTTTTGCGTTTTAATGGAACGTCAAGGACCCGCGAAACGGGAGACACATTCGCTCGCGAGTTACCGTTTCTGCCATTGTCGAATTTTTTCATTATTTTCATTCGCTCACCGAGCGCAATATGAATACGCGGAATTACCGAAATTTCGTGGATTACGAACAATGTTCTGCTATTCTATGGATTTTTTTTTATTCACCGATAGCTCCGCGTTTGTTTGGGGATTCATTGATTCTGCAATGAGCAAGGTTCTGACTTTCGAAACGAACATTCGTAATAATCGAAGACCTGCGCATCCGAAACGGGGATTCGTTCGCGAGGAACTTTTCGGAAGTGGACGAATTTCTTTCGCTACATCGGGGTTCCGCTTGGCTTTATTCTCAATTCGCTACAGATAAGATTGTGTTCACGGGAAAAAAGTACATCGAAGTAGAAAATTCTTGGTCATCTTTTTTTAACGTTGAAAAAAGTTCCTGAGATTCAACTATTTTTATATCTAGTGTTTTTTTTATGATTAAAATATCGCTCTATCGAAAAAATAATAAAAATCGCAATTATCCGAAAAAGAAAAAAAATTGGGGAAACAATGTTTTTGTCTCTTCTCATTTCAAAATTTTATCCGACATACTGTTTTCCCCGCTGAACACGATCATTTTAGTCAGAATTCGTGAGTGAATGATTGAATCTGCGCTACTCATGAACATTCGAAACTTCTTGCGGAGGGCGCTCGTCGCGCCGATACTGCTAGTACATCTATGTTATGACGTAACCTAATTTAAAAGATAGCTTGAATATAAGCCATATACCGTTGTCATGGCCTCACTCAGCTGAAAATGATGATGCCGCTCAAATCCGTCGGAAAAATCGGGACGTTTGGGTATATCCTGAAAAACAGCTATATGAGCAGAAGCTTAAGCATTGAAAAACAATTGAAAAAAAAAAACAAGAAAAAAAATCTACCACGTACGAATGTATTCTGTTGGTCCTAGTTTCGCGATCGACGATAACGAGAATCGTCAAAAAAAAAACCGGAACAATTTGTCAAAACGTGAACCGAATTATGCTACTTAACAGAGAAGAGGCCGAAAACTTTTTGACTCGTTAACGAGTGTGAACTCACTTGGAGAATGTGGGTGCCCTGATGCTGTTCGAACATGTCCTCGGCGAACGGTGTCGACGTCAGCCTTTGCCTCTTCGTTCCTGCGAACAAGGAAAAAAATATATATATAAAAAAAATAAAGTAAAACCGGATCCTTTTGTTGTTGTGTCGCTCGAATCGATTACCGCGAGAATCGTCGTTGTGAAAATAGAATTTCGTGGACCCAGCAATGAGACGAGGAAGGAAACGGGAAGCAGCGTACAAGAAACACAGAGAGATTTTTCTCGGTAGAGCGAAAGGCCCGGGGGCTGTATTTTTCTTTCTCTCGTTTCTTTCGGCCACCAGGCGATCCCCTACCCCGTTCACGTATGCTTCGGGCATCGAGGATATTCTCTCTCGATCGCCGCTTGATTGACTCGGGTTCATCGTGATGAATTCACTTTCCCCCGTTCGCCCCGTCCGCGCTCTCGATATGAATCACACCGTTAGAGCCCGCGCGGCATCGGCAACCGGCTTCACCCTTTCTCGTTTCTCTCTCGCTTTCCCAATGGGTTCCCTTCTCTCATCGCCTTTGCCGCCCTTCCTCGTTTGGCAAACAAGACGAGGCTTCTCTTCTTACGGTAATAATAATCCTCCCACTCCCGCGAACGGTACACTTCCTCACCGCGCATTTCTCCCCTTAATGAAAGACTTGGAAGAGACTCGATCAAACTCGCACGGGTCGCCTCTTAATCTGGTAAGTCCGCCGGGATGAGTCGAATAACCCCGCGCCCGCGAGCGTCCCCCCCTCACGGTATAACCGGACTTATACGGGGCTGACCCCTCACTCGCCGTTTCTACTTTTTCCTTCGTTATACTTTTTCCTCTCTCGCTCGGCACCACGGTCAACAAGTTTATTCCGATATTTCTGGACTTATATACCGAGAATAATCCCGCCCGATAATCCTATCGGGCCTCGGACTCGCTGACGAACCTTTGTGCAGCACAAACGTTCGAGAGACTCGCCGATAAACCCATCTGCGATTCGGCGAACTTTCAGTCGGACTCAAAAGCTCAGAAATTCCTTTCGGCGCAAGAACTTCGTTTCGCTTAAGGCAGTTTTTTTCAATTTAACGAAGCAACGATTTATTTGGTGGAAAAACAGATTTTTGTCCAAAATGAGAAATATGACGAGGAAAAAAAGTGAGAATTCGGGGAGGCACGATGAAAATACTAGCGGCCGATCTTTATTGGGCAGGCTGAAAAAGGGACATTGTGGACTAATATTTCCGACACGAGAACAACGGCCACGCGAAGAAGCCGGACTCTCGGGAGCCGGTGAGGTTATCGGCAAAACGACGTAGGCTTACATCTATATACGTGTTTTTCGTCGGTCAGCTGCCAAGTAGAAGCCCCCTCGGTAAATCTTCCCTTGGCTTTTTCCCCGCTGCTTGTGCAACAGCGGCGTTACAATCCCCGTTCCATCCGCAGCCCCCTTTTGCTGGTTATCACAATATTTTGATAAATACATGAGGCGTGTTTTATGTGCTCTCCTCGCGGTCATAACTCACTGCGATATTTATTCGTCGAAGATGGAAAAATTGCCGTTCGGGTATTGGTTTTCGGGCCTAATACGCAACACCTGATCGTCAATATCAATTCCACGGCGGTAAAAGAAGAAAAAATCATATTTTTCTTCGATAAGGAAGGGGTTTAAGGACACGTATTGCTCAATATAACTCGATATATACAAAAAAAAATTGACAATTTTAATGAAGTTTGCTTCTTTTCATTTCAAGAATGTTTCGTAACATAAGTAAAGATTGACTTCTAATTTTTCTATCTTGAATAAACAATTATATTCGGCGGTGTTGCTCAGAAAAGGCTCGCGTATCGAAATGGATAATTCTTTAATAATTTATCCTTCGCTCTCATTGTTGTTCCGCCTCGCGAGCGAGAATGATTCATTGCCGCGTGGCGAGACCGTAAGAAGCTGATTCCGTGCGCGATGCGAGAAGTTCGTGCGAAGAAAATTAAATAAACTTCGCTATAACTAAACGACAATGTAGGATATTATACGTCTCGTGGGAATCCCCATAGCCGAGGCGTATACGAGCGTCGTGGAGGTGCGAAGAAACGCGAGGAGGAAGCGGAAAAAAAAAAGTAATGAAATATAACGATCGCCGCCGCGGGAGTGTGAGAGGATCCGAGCAATCGGGCGAGAAACGTATCGTCTCGGGCTCGGATACCTCGTAAACTATATCCCGCGCTTGCCCCGGCCCGCTCGCTCACTATCGCCCGGCGTGTCCGCTACAGAGACAACAAATTCGGCTATTTTTCATTAAATCCCAGTCCCCGGAGTCCGAGAGAGCTTGGGCGTGATATTACGTTATATTCCCTCATATGCTGCATCCCCCCTCGCGCCACCGTTCGGCCCGACCCCATCGGTATATCTCATAGGTAAAGCGCGCGCCGCAACAGACCAGCGTCTAACGTTCCGCGCGGCATCCGCAAGCGTTGCGGATGGAGCAGGGGTTGCGACACTGGTGACGTTGCGTTCGAGCATCGGATCGTCGGAGAAGGAAAAAAAACAGCCCCCGAGAACAAGAGGAATAAAAACAGAGGAGCGTCAAAGGAGGCAGAAGCGAAATAGCTGGCGACGATTTACGAGGCCACCTCCTGCCCTCGTGTCGCGCGTATTCTCGACTCGAAATACTTTTTTTTCACCCTTCGGGAAACGCAGTCTTCCCGCTGGCTTCGATACACACAGATCCGGGCACCTCTTTACCAATGTAGATTCGCCGCGTACGCGAGTAAACGCCGCTCGAAAGATGCTCTATGATTTGTGGGAAATTGAGTATCGACCATTCGCACTCCGAGTCGTTCGTTCCTACCGTCGAGCGTTTTCCACCTTTCTTCCTACCAACGAGACACTCTTTGCGACTGAATAAATTTCGAATGAAACGCGGGGGAAGAAAAAAATTACGGGGAAGGAAAATCATATTTTTCCTCTCTTTAACAGTTACTAAAAAAGTTTTTATCGACCATTGAGTATTTTCATGATAACACGAAACTTTGTTTGGTAAGAGAAAGAATTCTCATTTGGCAAAACAACTCGGCAAAATCGTTTAATTTGCAGAACTTGAATATAGCTCGAGTATTTCGTTTCATCGACTTTTTCTTAATCGACGAATGATTTTAAACATTTCGCAGATTAATCACTTCTCAGGAGAAAAAAAGTTAGTTGCCAGAACCAACTTCGGCGCTAGAAATTAATATTAGTTCGACTAATATATTTGTTGGGTCAACCAATTTATCGGTTCTTCCAACTAATATTAGTTCTCTAGCGCCGCAGTTGGTTCTGGCAACTAATTATTTTTCTCCGTTCAGTCAATTTTTTTCCTTTAACTTCACCCGTTTGCTCTTAAAATTTTTTCGTTAATAATAATAGGTTCCATCGAGATTCGTTTGGCGTGCAAAACGACGAGGATCGCGTCCGTATGTTTCCCAACAGTCCATATATAAAGTGTAGCGCGAATGAGGCGACGTCGATTTTTCTCGACGGGGTCGAAGTCCCGACGGGGTGTGGACACATCGCATACTGTTACGCCAATTCGTTCGCCCCACAGTTCCGACACCCCTGCCGGACGAAATACTAATATACGTCGGGGCATTTGCCATGCGTATATTATTATGAGACACCGACTAGGAGTCATTAATCCTGACGATAATCGAGAAGCATTTACGTATATCGCAGTATACCAGAAGGTTCGCAAACGTTAGTGTCGCGCGGGGAGGGGGCGAGCGATAGAGACGAAGGAAGGATAGAAATGAACTGAAACATACCCTGCGGGATTCGGTAACGTTATAGTCGCTAAATGACCGGACGACTAATAATATTATACCCTCCACGGTGTTTCTCGGTCCTGCAGTTTGGGCCAACGTTTCTCCTCTCGCTTCCCCGTTCCTCCGCCCCTCGGGAAAATAATACGAGATCTCCATCGTCCATACAGATATTCTCGACACTTATTATTCCGTATTCTCCGACATTCTCGTCGTCGCCAGTAACTGCACGGCACAGGAAAGGAGAGCAACCGTGTGCGATATTCGAGTGAAACGTTATATTGCCAGTCCCTGCGGGACGGAGGCTCTCGGATCCAATACTCGCTAGCTTTTGCTCCTCGAGCCGTTCTTTCCGTCTTCTTTTGCGTTTTCTTGCTTTTTTTTTTTGCAAGTCTCCTGGCGTTTCGCGCGCACGAAGATTAATCGTCCCGGATCATAGGAACCGCTGGGTGTTGGGCGAGTCTCGCACGTACGCATCTGGATTATTTATACCCGTGGCTTCATGTATTTATGTACTGTTTCGATAGCGTATTGCAGTCTGCACTCTCCGGACGATTCGAAAATTTATTCAACCCACTTTGCCGTCTTATCGCGAAGTTTCGTTGCCTCAAAATCGAACTTGTACCTTTGGCCTTTTTTTTTTCGCATATTAGAAATAGTACAAAATGTATTTGGTGAATTTTCGCTGAAAGAGACGAGAGAGCGAAAAAAAAGGGAAACTGGCGAGGGGAAGGGCGGCGCGTGCATTATGGATGTAAACCGCGAGGGTGTGCGAGACCTCACGCTAGGGAAAACGAGGGGTAGGCATTGCCCCGCGAACTCGCGCCAGCCGGTGACACTCGTGTTTCTCATTCCACCCTCGGCACACTTCTATCTCGTCCGAGACTTTACACTGGTTTACATTGATGGGCCATCAAACGGGCACTCGGGACCCCTCGAGAACCCATTTCCACCGTGAATTCCCTTCTCGGCGTTCACGTTTAATTCGCCGGTTTTCGGTCGGAGCCGAGGCGCGTGCACCGCTTGCCGGCAAATCGCGACACTGTGTCATAACGTCCCGCTGACGGCGGAGCGAGAGCCATTCGCCCCGTAATTGTCGAAGCCATTTTTTTTCCTGTTCTTGGGCATTTTTTTTTTTTTTTTTTTCATATTATTAAATTTTTTTTTGTTTTTCTTTGGGCATTTTTTAAACCCTCCGACGAATTTTCTTGTTACATTCGTTTATATTGATGATTCGTCAACGTAGATTGTCGTGAGCTCTTCGAGAGTCAATTTCCCGAGTTCCGACGGCGAGAAAATAGTGGGCGAAGTTTCTCCATCTCCGGGAATCCGTTGGCGCGGCGACGGTCGAGTTTCCCGACGCCGACGGCGTCGACGCCGTCGACACATGTCCCGCCTCTGCCCGCGTCGCGGCACCATTCGCGACACGATTTTCTGGATTTTCCACGCACGCCCTTGCCCCGTTTCCCTCCGCGACTTTTCATCCCGGCTCCTCGCCCTTTACTTTATTTTTTTTCCTTTTTCGCTCGCTACACACTCGTTGCGGTAGAACCCTCACAGACGTTTCGCGAACCCCCGTCCTCTTCCGTCTCCCGGATAAATCGTGACAAAAATGATAAATTCGTCTTATTACATGGTGAAAAAAATATATATGCGAGAGGAAAGGAAAATTCGCGATGGCAAACACACGAGAACCCGATGTCTCGGGAGTATTACGGAATCTTCGAGTCAAAGAGACTCGTTTCGTTCGTCGCGCGAAATTGTCACAGCGAGTCTTCATGATAACGTTTCTGAGAGATTTTACAAACTGCATTGTTATTCATTTTGAATTCTTGATGTGATTTCGTTGGTATTAATTGTAACTTCCTTTAATCAATGAAATTCGAGTGTCGACCGTACAATTGTGGTTTCGTTTCGACGGGTGAGGCTCGCGAGCAACTTATAGTTTTGCCGATTGAAGTAATTCCCCAACAGCGAAAAAAAAACCATAAAAATCGGCTGAAAAGGCTCGATGATTATCCTCCAAATTATTTCGATTTTTTTCTTCAAACGAAAAAAACGAACAACAAAAAATACGTGAAAAATCTACGAAAGTCGAAATTGTATCACCGGGCTCGTGCACAATGGACACGCGGCGATTGCCGTGGGCATATGTCTCTTGAATGCCAAATCGAAAATGAATTCATCGAGAAATTTATTCGCGCCCGTTCGATTGGCACGTTGGCGCGAGCGAGACAATGCGCCAATTGAAAAGACTCCGCGACTTCGTCACGGTATGTTATTTGCCGGATGCAAATAGGTGGATGCTAACGAGGCGTTGATTAGGGTATTGGTGACGGTGATCCGGTTAAGCGCTGCTTAATTAGTCAGGTGTGTTTAGTTAATCCCCTCCCGTATTTCATTAGACCTCTCGGCGGCTGTTGAGTCGACGAGGGGAAAAGGGGGTGGGGGCCCCTTTTTCGCTGCCAGTGGTGTTTCGCGACTATCCGAAAGATCGACGGAGGCGAAAAGCGCAGTTAGCGTGCGACATTGTAAAATGAAGCTCGTTCGAGAAGAGAACTCGCGAGTCTCGACGGATAGACGATGAGGGACGAGAACCCCTGCGTGCAAGTCTTTACCCTGCCACTCGACGATCCCCCGTCGTTAACTAGCCGCCAACTACGTTAAACACTGGTTTAAACTCCCCTTCTAGTTCTCTCCGGTCTCTCTCGAGCGCTCCCTTCGCCAAGAAACTCCTCCCGTTATATGTATACGTTGGCGCACCGGGGAAAAAAAAGTTTGTCTTCGCTGATGACTCCGAAGCCTCTCGTCTCGTCCGGCGTTGAAACGTACACCACGGGATCGTGGCGGACTTCGGGCTTGTCTCGCGGGCGGGGTTAATTTCTCATTAGCATAGAGCTCGTCTTTTTCACCAGCAAGCCAGCGGGCCCCGCTTTCTTTCGTCGAGGAATTAACGTTTTACGAAAGTATCATTTTATTCCGTGCTCCCGGACGGAGGAACTCTCCTTCGAGAGTTGCCGTTGCGGGGGAAGTTCGAGGAGATTCCGGAGAGAACAGAAGAACGACGAGAGTCTCCGTTCTGTCTGGGAGGAGAAAGATCGGGCGGGTCTCGAGTTGAGAGGGTGAACGATGAGCGCACGCTCGGGTCTAACTCGATTTAGTTAGTTTAGTTACAATCGGCGGGCAACGGTAACGCGAGGAGTGCGTAGACCGGGGACTGGCTCGTGATTAGATTTACATGTGGGTAGTGGCGATGACGAGGGGGATGCGCGCGGTGCGTTGCCATCGGGTTCTCGTACGAGCCCTCGAAACGACCGCATCCACTCCGCAAATATTAACTCGGAGCACAGTAGTCTGCCACTGATTTTCTGAAGGAATTGACGACGTCGCGTGCGCCGCTCGCGTACCGGAGGTCGCCCAGGTCGACGTTGCGATATTCGATTAATTTTCCTCACAAGAACCGAAATTTCGTGCGCGTTTCATCGAAGCCTTTGACGATTTTTCATCCGGAATCGGAATGAATTTGTTATCGCGGGCACAATTTATTTACGCTATCGGATCGCTTGGATGGGAGTTGAGCCTTTTTTATTTCGTCGTTTTGTCGGACGTTTTGCTCGTACGGGCATTCTATCTCGGCGAGACCATCGATGAGAATTTGATATTACGTACAACTGTGGAACGCATCCCGAGAGACTGGGAGACTAGACTATTTAGTTGTTCGGGCTGGGTACGAGGTTTCGAAATTGCTCGCCCGTCCTATCGCTCCTTTCATTGTTCCAGCGAGACTTAATTCACGCGACGGACATCGCCGAGCTCGGGAAGAATTTTCCCGGCCAAAGAGGTCCCGCGCGTTACGGGAATTCGCTATCGCGATGTTATCCGTTCGATTATTGGCGACAATTCTCCATTACTATGTATCCGCTCGGATCTCTAGCCGGTTGCGTGGTCACTCTCGCGAGCTCGCAAGAGTATCGCCGCGCGCAATCTATCGCTCGGCCAAGCCCTATTTTCTCTGTTTACCGCTTTTTCACGAATCCTTCGGGGTATAAACGCACGGGCGAACCGGCCGCGGAGAGCGCGGAGGGAGAGCTCGCTTGGCAAAAGCATCGACGGGGCGAAACGACGAGAGAACGGCCCGCAACCCCTCGAGCATCGACTACTCGACTGGACCGAAATTATCGGCTTTCGTCGAGTCACCTTTTTTTTCTCTCAACGGCTCCTTTAACCCCCGCCCCTCCGTCCCGCGAAGAATACAGCTACTGAATTTAT
Source organism: Ischnus inquisitorius (assembly GCA_963924025.1). Taxonomy (NCBI): domain Eukaryota; kingdom Metazoa; phylum Arthropoda; class Insecta; order Hymenoptera; family Ichneumonidae; genus Ischnus; species Ischnus inquisitorius. The sequence goes on along the minus strand of OZ001254.1, from coordinate 13,106,250 downwards.
ATCAGCTACAAGAAAATAAAACGCCTCTTGTAAGAATTGATACCGCAAGGCTTTCGACGAACGGAAAACAATGCATCGTAAATAGGCCTGGATTAATATTAAAAAAAAAATTCAACGAAATAGGAAGGTTTCTCAAGAAGGCCTTTTGCTTTAATTACGTGATCCAATAAAAATCTACGTGAGCCAAGGAAAAAAATGCATAAAATAGACACGATTGAAGAAGGCGTCGGATACGCAAATTCGAAAAAACGCGTCACGCTACGATGAACCACGAGAGAACTGGGTCGAGTGACGAAGGAAAAATAAAGAAAAAACTGCGCTAGAGCGCAGCCCAATCGTTTATCGAATTATCCGAGTGTCTCGGAGTTATTATATCCCGATAGCGATCCTATCAAGCGATACGGCCTGCGACACGTGTCTCTTGCAAGGACATCACGCTTCGTCGAGTGCACGTTCGATCGGCGTCGCGGCGCAGTTCTTTTTTAAGGGCGGAATTCATAAACGGAGCTTAACGGAAAGGTCCGGAAGGTTTCTGTTGACAAAAAAAAAGAATTCATGCCCTGCAAGAGTAGAACAATTTTGCAGGCTTCGCCTCTCGCTGGTCGCCAAGTCGATGCCTTTCGTTGTTCCAATTCATTATGCTCATTCCTTCTCGACGTTTTTTTCTCTCACTCGACCAACAAGACAATCGCTGAGCATATCCATCAGAGTAGGGGTGGGGGCGAGATCAGTGGCGGCGACATAATTCCTCGAGTGCGCAATATGCCCGTGGCCGATCGAGCGTGTGCGTCTCGATCCGCGTCACAAGCAGGAATCTACGTCGTGGAAAATAATTCTCAGAAGGGAAAGCATCGCGCGATACGCTTCGTCGATAAACTTTTCTGTGCAACGAGAAAAAAAATGTTATTTTCCAAAAAAACAGAAAGTACTGCCGTAAAGCCTAAAACTTGTGCTGTTTTCTCGACTTTACCGAAATTCATAAAATTTCATTGGTCTGTTTTTGAAAGAGCATACTTTATTTTTTCAATCGTATGTTTTCGTATAAAATACCATTATTTTGCGTCATACATTTTTTTGTTAAACCAGCACTTCGGTGCCTTTGCCATTGCTCGGCGTTTTTTTTCACTCGTCACTCGACGACCCTTCCCTGAGGGACGACCGAGAAAAAAAAACCGTGGACGGGGGCAAGATAATTGAATTTCGTCATCAGCCGGGAGTTCCTCAGGGTGTGAATTCTAACTGACCATCGAGGCCGACGGGAGAGGGGGGGCCTTCAACATTCTTTTCTTTTGCTATTTGCGTTAACGATCTCGAGAAATCCCGTTTCGTCAATTCGATATAAAATTCCGATTGATCTCCGCGAACCCGAGATTAGCCTCTCTTCTCCCGAGCCGCCGCTTTGGTCCGAGTCTCGGTTGGGTTGTCTCGTTGAATTTTCGTTTCACGTCGATCGCGCAAAATCGATGCCCGATCGGCGTGTCTTTTGTCCGAGCTCGCCGCGCTCCGTTCGATCTATCGCGCGGAGCATCGCCGACAGTCGTACGCGACGATATTCTACTTCGATGCACGTAGCCAATAAATGCGCGCGATCATAGCCCGGCGAGTGAGCCGGATGAAACATTTTCCGTTTCTACACCGTCGGCTTCGTGTCCTCCCGCTCGTGTAGTTACGAACTTAGCGTCAAAACCGACATCGGGACAGGAGAAAGCGGTTTCTCGCGAAGGATGAAATTTCTTTTTTCGAAAGCGCTTCGACGCGGCGATCGCGCGGCTCGCTCGAGGTATCTTTTTCCACTTCCGCGCGTGGCAAAAAATAACGAAAAAGGAACGAGATAAAAACAAATTTGATGCACGTTTGTCGTCGGGTAGGTCGAACGCGAGAGACGTGACTGCGAGAATTAGAGGCGAGAGCAATTGGTAAATGGGGGGACGGTAAAGTACACGCGGTACTTCTCGTCTACGAGGGTTAAAGGACTCGCAGTAACCGAACGCGCGCCGGCTTTGAGCATCGTCGAGGCAAAGCGATAACCGAGTTTGCGGCCCTTCCGTTAGATTCGTCGAGAGCTGCCCGCGCTCCTCGGATTGACGGACGTCCTCGTATACGCGAGGGACAATCAAGGGAATCCTTCTTCTAGCTCCATTCCGTCATTGCCGGTCTGCCGCAGACGTACTTGCCCGGTTTATCCCACCGGCTACGCCCTACAACGCTCGCAAAGCCCTTCGTCCCGCTCCCGTCTCTGTCTATCTTTTGCCGAGCTTGATTCGTGGTTCGTTGTCTGCACCGCCACCGCCGCCCGGTAATTCAGTTACGGTACCTACGTACGCTACGTGCGCTCAAGTAAAATCGACGTGGAACGGACGTCTAAGCTCGATTCTTCTTTCCTCGACGGATTACACGACTTCCAACGATTGATAGACAACGCTCCGCGCCCAAGGGAGCTCCGTGACAATCGTATTTATTATTCAAGACAGTGGAATGCGCGAGATCGAATTACGATTTTACTCTTTCTCCTCGCGAAGAAATGATACAATCGGCTGACGCGAGACGAGTGATTGGCCGGCCGACATTGCATATTAAACGAGACGATAAAGAAGATAGACTCGATAAGCAGTCTCGAAACAGAGATCCTGGCGATCGAAGTTTCTGACGGAAAAAGAGCGCATAAAAAGACGCAGTTACCAGCGAAAAGGGTAATAAAGCATTTTGATGAGTCCTTTAACGTTTATCGGTCGTTCGGACATTGCGTTTTTAACTGATACTAAATTCCATACATTGAGTAGGACAATTGCTCTGCGAGTTTGGGACTGTGGCAAACTTCGTATTTCCATGTATCTGAATGCGGATCCAATGACAATTTTGGTCTAAAGTTGAAAAAATCACCAACATCCAACAAAAGGAAGTTTTTTCTTCTCGGTCCGAGTCGGGAAAACTTTGTTCGCCTAAGAAATTTATTGGTTCTTCCGACTAATATCAGTTTTCTAGCGCCGCAGTTGATTCTGGCCCCTAATCATTTTTCTCCGTGAAGACGAGCTTACTGGACGAATTTAGAAGTGCGCGTCTAAATTGAATAAAATCGATATTTCGCAATGAAAAAAAATGTCTCCTATGTCTAACTTCTTTTATGTATCGAGCTGCGATCGGGTCTCTTCAGAACGGTGACAATCCAGCGTCACATGTCTCGCAATAAAGTTATGCCTACGTGCTCGGAAAGCCATTTTCGCACCAAGCCAAGCATAGTTTCGAAGTGATATATCAATGCGTATATACACACAGACTTTTGGGGCCGGCTGGATAGCGCTAGTAGTTATTGAAGGCAAAGTTTCGATAATACGTGTCCGCCATGCTCAATCGTGATCGATAGGAAAACAAATTGACCGACCACTGTCACAAACTAGCCTTTCTCTCTCCCTCAGAACTCGTCACTGGGATTAATCGCTTTTCCATGAGGGGCAGAAAAAAACGTCCACATAAATCGAAAGATCGTGTCTTTCAATAACGTCGACAACTTCTTACCTTTGACGACGATTTTATTCGACGGTGGAGCGTCCCGATTCCAGGGTGGATCCCCTCTGCCCGAGAAATCTCGTAACTTTAGGTAAGATATGGTGAGCCTTATGATAGATGCCTTATCGAGTTGTGATGTTATCGCCGCTGGCAGTGGGAGCATCTTCGCGAGCTCGTAGAACTCGTAGTTTTCTTTGCCACGGCGCGATCTCGCCGCGTCCCTGCTCTTCTCCTTGCGCATCTCCAACAAACTGCAACCGCAAAGAAAAATTGCAAACATTATGAACAATCCTTTTAACAAAAATAAAACTATTCCTACACGGAGAAAAGAAAAATTTGTCGCCAGAACCAACTTCCGCCCTGGAAATTTATATTAGTTGGTACGACTATTGGGTCAATCAATTTATTTGTTCACCTAAGAAATTCATTGGTTCTCCCAACTGATCTCAATTTGTCTAGCGCCGCAGTTGGTTCTGGCAGCTAATTAGGTTTCTCCCCGTAGTCGAAAACAAAAATTGAGAAAACACGTTAAATGATGCATGAGTTTTTTTCGGGATTGTATTCTGCTTTCTGTATTCCTAAGTATGCATGTGCGGAAGGATTTTGTAATACACCGATGCACAGGTGCATTGTATGAAGTTCATTGTGAAAGCTCGGAAAGCCGGCAAACTGGTTATCAGGGCGAGCGGGGACTATAACAGAGGCGTGGCGAGTCAATTCGGTGGAATTGCGCGAGCGTGCAAAATCGCGCACCGACGTTGTATATGCACACGCTGTTGGGTTACCAAGCCCCGTTATCCAACGAGAGATAAAGATGGATATATAGCTCGAGCGGTATAAATAGCATACATTATTCAGTCTCGCTATCAGGCGCGATGTTTACCGAAGCCGCGAGCGTGTTCCGCTGCGGTGGTAAACGCACCTCGCCGCTTGCGGCGCGCATCGGTCCCGCCCTCGACGCTCCTGGTCTCTCTTCCTCTGTCTCTCTTTCTCTCTCTCTCTCTCTCTCTCTCTCTCTTACACTGGCGGTTATCGAGCACCAGCATCCCCGTGGCTTCCGGTTTCAAACGCACGTATACCGCACGTACGTGCAGCCAACGAATAGCCGCTGGCCAATGAAAATAGCGTAACCCGCATGCGTTGCCGCGCCGAGACTCGTCAACGTATTCGATAATGCTCGCCTAGCCTGCACACAGTCACGGGTCGTTCACCTGGCCAATTCGGCGCGATGGCGGTGCCCAAGTTTCGGAGTCATTCCAAATTTACCAAGAGTCACACCTTCACGATGCGCCATTGCTCGTCTCAATCGAACGAAAATTACAAATTGAAATGATTTTTTTTCACTTGAATCTAATGCTTTTTTTAAATACCTAAAGTAGTAACTTTTAAGGCAGGGTTCATTACTACAGATCCGCTGAAAATAGAGATTTCGAGGGAACATCAAATACTTCTCGGCGGGATGAAAAAATGGGTTCAATTACTTTGTTAACAATTTTTCAAAGTTCTTTAGCCGACTCGACGCAATCGAAAGTACTAGCCTGAGATACAAAAGTTTCGATAATTATATATCTCTCGCAATAACGAGCGTGTGGCTAATTATACGGCAATTTGTCGAGAGAGTCTTCTGGATCGCTCGGAAGGAAACCGTAAAATCGTCTGTACCAATAGACATCCACCCATAGAGAGAGAAGGAGAGTCTCGGTATTGTGCTCTGGTGGCTACAATGTCCCGAAGCTAAATTCGAGTCGCGTAGAGAGACCGAACGACGTTAGGAAACCCCTTGCGAATCTCAAGCGCTCGGGACCGAGTAGGAAATAAAGTTGAACGGAGAATACAAGAAAAAGAGGGAAGAATGGTGCACGGAGGGGGGGACACGTACCGCGAAACGACACACCGCGGAGCCCTTCGTTTGTTCCAAGGTATGAAACGCGGATAACCCACGACGGGCGAAAGCTATCCGCTGGATGGCTGATCACCTCGCGACCGTCTTCGAGTAGTAAAATCGCGTCGGCTTAACGCCCGGGACAAACACGCGGTATTAAGGCGACGGTGCGACAGAGGATGAAGAAGGTACATACAGCGCGAGAGACGCGGCTCTGGGGGCGATTAAACGGACCGTTTAAGTCGCGAGAGGGTTAAAAAGCAAGATGGCTTTTTATTGAGGCGAAAGAAGTCTCGCTGTTGCGTTCAACGACTGTAAAATGAGTGTCCGGAGGAACGGAGATAACAACCACGTCGGAACCCTCGCACTTTTCAGTCTCATTTGTTCCCCGATGCCGAGGAACCCTCAGAGCACGAAACTGCGCTTAATACAACCAAGAAGCGTCGTAACCCTTGCCGAGCGAAGTAGCCGCTTGTCGTAGTTGGGATAGGGCTCGTAAAGAGTTTTGGCCCTCTTTTCTTCCGCGAGAAGAGGAAGAATCTTCTATGCACCGTCTTCCTTTCTCGGTTAACCATCAACGAAGGAAGAGTCTCGGTAAGACTTTCGGCAATTTGGAATGAAGTGGATTTTCCCTTTCACGAGTGCCCAGAGTGTCCCGCGGTCCCGAAGGGACAATGACACGAACTGCGGGCTACTTTCCCTTCCGAGACCGTCTCAGCTCATCCGTCGGTGGTAGACAACGCGAGGAGAGTTATACGGGAGACGAATCAAGGGGTGATTCCGGAAACACCGAGGGCGAACTACCCTCGAACTTGGCTCGCAGCCGTGATCTTTGGACTCCGACAATCAACTCTTCCGTTGAGCGCGAAAATTCGTCCCAATTGGCGAAAGAACGTCGCGAGAGTCGATGGTTTACCGTCACGGTATTTCGATGCGGGGCTGATTTAGGGAAAATTGTTATCGTTTTCCTGGAAGTGGAAAAAGTGCGTGGGCATGCGAATAAATACGAAGACCAGTCGTCCCGATTGAAACGTCTCCCGAGGGAGTTTGCCGAGCCAGATGTAGAATCAAGGCGTACGCTCGCAGTCGAAAAAATACCGTCGAGGGTCTCCGTTGCTCGTTCGTATGAAGAAAATCTCGGGGAAATGCTCAGCGTTTGGCGAGCACTAAAAAAAAAAGGTTTGTGGGCGAAGGCGAGCGCTGATATCCCTGCACAGTCGTTTCTCTGACTCTAATCGTATTAGTGGGATTCCCGATGACGTCGATGGGCGCGACAAGGCGTATACCGTACTCGCCCTGGTATCAGAAAGGATTCCGAACCGAAACGTTTGAGAATAAGAGCTTTTCTCGCATCCACGCCGAATCTACGACTTAAGAATCCTTGCGTGTTGTGAGCAAGTCTTCGAAAGAGTGTTCAATACCGAGAACACCATTTTTGGTCGACGAATTAACGAGAATGAATGTCATGAAGGTTCTTAGACCCTAAACGACTATGAATCGTCGATGAAATCAAAGAACTGAAGATGAGCCAGTCGCTGCAAGAAATTCTTATACCCACTCCGAAGAAATTCCAACCCTCGGCCTTCTTTAATCGAGTACGCGAGAAACCAAGCGAAGTGGGACGAAACGGCGAGAGTGGCGATTAGAGTTCCGAACCTTCCGGTGCTGATTGTGCAAAGATAAAAGGAAATCGGGGGAAGGTTCGCGAGTACAAAGTCTACGTACTAGCATTCGTAAACACTGGGAAGGAGCCGAAGCGCATCTTTCGCCTTTCCTCTCGTCTTTCTCTTTCATCGCCGAGCAGATCGATGAAAGGAAAGAGTAGCAAATCGACGAAAAAAAAGAAGACGGTGAGAACACACGTAGTTTCTTCGCGGTGGAACTGCCGAGAGAGTATATCGTTCTCGCACTCACAGTGGACGGTCGATTTCGACGTTGAGGCGAGAACAGGATCGCGTGTGTATACAGAAGCTTCTGGCGAGGAGTCCGCAGACGCGTGAAAATAAAATTAAGCCGAACTTTCGGTCAAATTGGTTGAAATTGGGCGATAGACTCGGACGTCGGTTGGTATAGCGGCCAAGCAGACAGGCCTTTGGGGCGAGTCCCATGGGGTTAGCGCCTCGCTGGAGATGCCGGGAGTCTCCGGTTCCTCACGTGTTCTGCCGCGTATACGCACACCACGTGCGGGAAGTGGTCTTATACCCTCTCGACTTGAGGGGCTTCACGCATCCCCGGTACGATCGGTACATCCTTCAACACTGGACCCCCCGGAAGGATGCCCAGGTATTCGGCACGTCGACGCGCAAATAGGACGGGACGCGAAAAACGGAGAAAAAGAAACGTTCGAACGTTGTTATAGACGTTGCGTATCTTCGCGTGAAAAAGAGTCAGCAAAGGGCTTTATTCGCGTATGGGCTCGTGTGCGTGAAGGAACCGGCCGGTAGGTCCAATACTCCTGAGGGGTGCGCTGAGTGCCGGGCATCAATAATTCAGCAGCGGACTATGACGAGGTTACCGTCCGACGCTTCGGCAACAGCTCGCTTTTTTTTTCCTTCCTTCCTCTATCGCCGGATCAAAACCCTCGCCCGTTTCTCGAATTACTCTTGCCTGTATCGTTCACACTTCGGTAATATCGGTCCTCGTCAGAGAGCGAAATACGCGCGAAAAAAACCTTGGGTGAACTAAATAGTCAGCTTGGAAAACGGCTTTTTACGAAAGACAGGAATTGTTTCAATGATCAGTTCTATCGACTATTGATCTATAGAGTCTATGCCATCTATATACTATATTGTGTATATGTACTCTATATTTTACCCTACATACCAATAATGAAGGCTCAATCAAACATATTAATTATATACAGTCTGCATAACACTTTTCCGCCTCGGCGAATAACAATTGCAACAGTCTCGTTTCTTCTTCGCTATGAGATGCAAACAAATTCAAACGTCCCGATGACTAAATCGCCCGGACGATATCGAGCTTAGGATACTTCCGCGTGCCTCGCGCCATATCGAGCTTTCGTTACCGCTCGAGAGTCATAACTGGTCGGAGTTGGTCATCGGCACGTAGAGACATACTTAGCAAGCCAAAAGTATAGGTATCGAGATGTAGGGTCTCAGTGGGGGGGAGGGAAAGATGTCGCGGAAAATTATAATGCACGTCGCGCGACGTGGCTTCGTCGACTAATTCAATTAAACGATTCACTCGGCGCCCACGCGGAGCCGGTGTCCGTGTGTAGAGGAGACCGTGGAGAGAACACGGCACCTGAGGGCACGTCCCTTTCCATTCGCTCGTCGTCATGCCGGGTCTAGAGAGTAGAGTAGACCGTCGCTCGACGCACGTTTGTGTGTGCGTTCGCGTCGGAACGTTCGTGCACATTTGGCACTCGTGTTGGCGACGCGCGATACGAATGTTTGTGTTGGCCAACGACGTGAGTTGGAGAAGGACCAAGGACCAACGTCAAGGGAAAACACTACGAGCACCTTCGCCTCGTTCCATTCTCTTCGGGCGTTACGGGTAAAAGCAAGAAGCTGAGCTCAGTACCAGCCAAACGGAGGAGAAGTTCGAGAAGCTAGACGAAGCCAGAAAGCGCAGAAGGCTTTCGTCCTCGCCGCTTTTCCCCCGTCGGGGAGTCCCAGGAGGGCCGTAGCCTCGCGCCCGCTACAATACAATGCTCCTAATGTTACGGGGGCTCCGGTTTCGACATAATTTTCTTTTCTCTCGGCCCTTTCGGGCTCTCGGTTCCTCGCCGCACGCTCGCTCGGACGCTCCGTGGGGCTGCTCTCGCGTTTCTATGCATTGGCGCCTCGGCCGGGCAACCACTCGCGTCTTTTATAGTGTCGTAGCTTCGATTATACGAGGACAAAAGGGAGAAACGCTATTTCCGGTGACCAGCCGCCGCTACTCGATGCCGATAACGTACCTCATCCACCGTAACGAAGCTTCCATTCTCCGTAACGGTGCAACGTCACCCCATTCGTTGACTCGAACCACTGCTCGACGCTAAGCACGATTGTATACGAGTCTCGACGGCCTCCTCGACTGGGCCGCTGAAATGCCCGCAATGATCAGAAACGAATTCGCGTTTTCGTCCACGCCGCGGAACGAAACGACGCAGCAAATGCCGAGTAAAAGAATCTTGATAAGAGCTTCGGAACGATTTGGACATCCTTGTTTTTCGCCTCTTTTGCAAGATATGAATTATGATCCCCACGGAGATGTTTTTCTTTTTCCCATTCGTTTGTTTTTGGAAGAACTTTCTCGCAACATTGAGAATACAAGTGAAAATACGAGACGGAGAGAATGGAAGAAGAAACAAACCGAGGGAGGGTCGAAAACGGGCTGGATGAGCGAAGGCAACGAGGAGACCAGAGACTCACGTCCGGTAACATCCGCCGGCGTAAATCATGACTGTCGACGGGTGTACCTAAAGCTCGTTGTATACACACAAAGAGACGCTCGGACGGACACACGTTGGAGTAAACGACAAAGAGTGAAAGAGAGAAGGAGACGATAGGTACGGAGGAGGCGGAGGTGGGCAAGCGAGGAGGAAAGAGGACGCCGCGGCTCTACCGATGACGCGTAGATAAGGGAGGGCTCAAAGTCTACGTGATGGGCTTTCCGATTTCTTTCGTTTCACCGGCCTCTCTTCCTACTCGTCCGCGGCCTCGCCGAGGCCTGAGAAACTTTCGGGTAACGCGGAGCCACGACTCGCGGATGACAAACGGTTTATTACGTTATTTTATCACGAGAGAGTCTCGGATGGTTCGTGGATGGAAGTAATGCGTCTTTGGACGAAGAGAAAAGGAGAAAAAAACCAGCTGGGTTTGATGAGTTGCGTATGGGAGATGTGGAGTTTTGTCAATGAACGCGCGGCGACGAGCGCGAGCCATGATATGCGAAACGCAGAAGGCAGAGTTGTCTTCGGGTGGGTCACGTTCGACGATTCGTATCCGGACATTCTAGCGACTCGACTTCCGGGAACGTGAGGTAGTAACTCGCGCTCACGTCTATCTGGACACTGTTACAGAGTCTGGCGTGCGCTAGGCCCTCGGGATCGCAACGAGGCGGGCCGATACTTATAGAAGTAATAATAACCAGCCCGGTCAATGATCCCTCAGGAAGACTAGAGCACGTATTCATTGACGCTGCTTTCGCGGGCTCCCGAAGAAACTTTGAATAAAGGAGAGAACGTTAGCAAGTTTATCCCGATAACGAGAGGCGGCGCGTAAGGTATAAACAATGTTATACGACTCTGCTTTCGCCGCGACATGGAACTCCTCTCAGTCCTCTTGACCATCGATGATTCAGTATAGTGCTGTACAGCGTAATGGCATCACGTAATGTCAGGATAGCTCTCGGTGAATCGTCGGCTATGGGTGCGAAGTTGGAAATAGAGAAATGTCGAAATGGGAGCGAACGAGAGAAAGAGAGGGACGGTCATCGCGAGACGAAGAGCCTTCCGACGGGCTGAAATAAAAAGACGAAAGAATGAGAGAGGAAAAAAAAAAGAGAAGAGAAGCGGAGGTATGGATAGAGGAGGTGTTGACGGCTCCCCGGGTTGCCCCGTCAGCGTCAGCGATCCTGTGATCGCATCGGGTTTACGGCCGTCGCGTGACGTACTCATCGGCAGAGGTACGCGCGCGACTCTCCCCTGTTCAGGGGGCCACCACGGCTGGCTGTTACACCAGCTACCCATCACCATCCCCATTATCCACTCGCCGTGACAGAGCTCTCCGGGGACCTGAGTAACCCCCTTTCGTCTTTCCGACACGCCAGCGTACACCGCTCGACCGTCATGCCCAGCTTCTTCGTGTACTTCGGTCTGTCTTAGCCGTTCTCATCGCACTCGGCACGATTCCCTCGATTCTCATTCGCACTGAGTCAAAGTCTCGCAACTCCGTTGACGACACCTTGACGAAATTCCGGGCATATGATTACACACGAAGGGCTTCGCGAAGATCGATAGAACGCGACGATGCCAATGGCAAAGAATACATCTGATGGATCTAAGATTTGTGGCGAGTAGATTCACAATTATTGATCCCGAAGGGAGGTTCGGCGACTTCAGCCCAAAAAAGGGCTTTTTATTTTCATTTTTTTATATTCTCTCTCTATTCGTGATAGAGTAATCGTGTGAAAAAATGCCCAGGTTTCGATATTAATGATTGTAAAGGAATGAGGATTTTTTCAAGTTTTTTTTTAAATGGACTTAAATTTTATTGATTCTTTTGATTGATTTAAGAAATCCAGCGCCTAGTGATCTAAAATTGCTCCCTTAAATGGTTCGAACTTGAATGGAGCCACCGAATACTTGCCGAGTAAAACATTTGTTTTGCACTGCAATTTCTCGTTTTCGAATGTTCGCTCTATATTCGATCGTCGCGGTACTCGGATTGATGTGATACGATGATTAATTGAGCTCAAAAACTTTCGGGGCATTTCTAAATAGCCGTTTCCCTTATCATGAACGCGTCCCACTGAAACGTGATTCCTTGACTCTGGACTTTGAAGTCCGGACAACATAAAAAAAAGGCTGTCTGCGAGCTACCGGCGGCGGACCACCGGATGTCACAACGATCGTTAACTCGTCGGCCATTGCGTACTATGCGCTCCGAAATTCTACATATATATGTCTTATCTAAGCTAGCTCGTCTCTAATCTTTTTTTATTCTCGTCGAAAAAAGGTAAAAAGAAAACAGAACCACAGTCTAAGAGAGACCGGCGACCCATTCATGTTTCATGCTGATTTCTAGGTAGTCGCTTCGAGGGACGTCGGGAACGTCTCGACGGCACGAGCGCAACCCGTTTCTCCGGATCATAAGTCTGCCGCGCGCGCGCGCGCGCGTGGACTCTTTCTACTGTGTAGCAAAGACTGCTGGCTTCTACTATGTTTACGGAATCAGAGGTCCTATCTACTCGTGACATCAGGAGCATGAACGAGAACCGACCGCCGCGAAGGTAACATTTGTTTTTCCTTCCATTTCACGCTCAAATTGTCGAACAACAGTTAACACTGTTCCAAAGACATTATTAAAAATAATTCAACATATACGCGCGCAAAGAAAAAAAACAGGCTTCTTATCCTAGCTGCCTGCTTCGAAAAAAAAAAAGAAAAAAAATCGACCGCTCGTAAAATCATCATATCTACGACGATGCGAAATATGCGCTGTTGTATAATGAACCGAGTTAACTCGGCATTGATACTTCCGTTGCCTACCGCGGCCAACGAGAGCGGAGGGCGGGCGAGGGGCACCTACCATTTTGTCATAAAGCTGTGCCATAAACACGCGAATGAAGATACAACGAATTGAATACAAGCTGTAATTTAGCGTTCTACCGAACTCCAGAACGGTCTCACGTGCGTCAGAAGCCACGCGAGTCTTCGTCGCATGGTTTTTGCGAATGCCTGAATAGCATTAAAGTCTCCGACAATAGTGTCCCTCGACAGTATCGGAATGAATGCGGCCCACGATTAGAATTGCTTCGTTCGCTTCCGACGAAGAAAATCTTACGAACTTTTGGGGAATCATGAAGAAAAAAAAGCGTGTGTCTTAGGCAGGATTTGCAGTTGCGCTGACGGTGAGGAGAACAATGACGATAATTTATGAATAATAGAAATAAGTATAAGTGAAACAACATGCCCTGGCTCGAGGAGAGGACCCTGATTCTGTTTGTACGGGACACAGAGGTCCGCCGGTACGAACCAGGAGTGGGTGAACGCGGGGTTGATGTTGAGGGCTCCGGCGGCGCCCTGATGGGGTCCGCCGACCCCGACCCCGGCCACGCCGACTCCCACAGGACTCTGTCGCTGAAATCCCCCGTAGTCCATGGCCACTTGATACGGCAACATCTTGCACTAGTTTCTCTCCAAAAATTATTTCCTACGTGTATACTTTTCGAATTCGCCGATTTCGAATTTCGAATTCGCGGCAACTTCTTCGTTTTTTTCGCGCCGATCGACCGCGAACCTTGTTTAAATGTTTAATTATTTCCCGTTCACTGATATATCTCCGTGACACTTTCACCCTCGCGAAGGCTCGCACTGACGTTGGGACCGCGATGGAGCAATGACGACAGCTTTGGAGCGGTCATCGCGCGCGTCGTTGACCTTCACTCCCGTGTCGCATGATCCGGATCGATCGTTTTTCTTTCACTAGTCCATCAATGAATTCGATTATTCGCGGCACGCGTCACTTAAAAAAAACAACACAGTTTTTCTGTCGAATCTTTCGAGAGCGGTGCACAGCAGTCCGTGACAACGCGATATCGTCAAAGCGCGTTCGTCGTCATATTATTCGATCCCCATCGGAGTCTCGAGCGCGTCAACGTGACTTCTGGAGCCCGCGAGCGCGCCGTTGTCGCGGAACGAAGAAGGAATAAATAAAAGAAACGAGGCAACACAACAACAACAACGAAAAGAAAAAAAAAGCAACGAAGCGCGAGAAGAGAGGAGAGAATGACACACGGGTCGCGGGGCGAGCGAAGACACGATAGTCGACGGGCACGCGGGGTTGGTTCGTCTCTATCGATGTCTGTCCGTCTCTGCGTAGTACGTGCGGGTGACTAGAGAACGGGGGACTGGTGCGAGCCGGGGTTTCGCCGTGCGGCCACGGTGCGGAGACCCTCGGTTCGTGTACAGGCGAAGCCCACGTCGACTCGGGCGTAGAGCGACATAGGAGGCGAACGAGGAGAGCGAAGCGCGCCAACGGGAGAAGGATGGGATACATTTTCGTCGGAGGAAGAGCGGGAAACACGGGCGCGCGTCTCTCGGCGACGGGTGTGGTCAAGAGCACCGCAAGCTCCACCCACGACGTCCAATGGGATCCGCGCTATCGGTGAACGCCCCCGCGATTCGTGAGATTCAACACTGCCGTGGAACCGGCGCGATTAGCCGGCTATCGCGACGGCCTCGCGGCCCACGAGAGAGCCTCTCGCGGGCCGCGAGAACGCCGCGCCGTTCTGGCTCCACCCATCCGCGAGGAATCACGGGAATCCCCTGGTTTGTAAACACGAACGGCAGGATAACGCCCACGGCGTCGCGACGCCACGCGGTCCACGGATTCTGGTGGGGGCAGACGAAGCCGACGAGGAGGAAGACGCTGCAGCGAGAGAGATCGCGCAGCGAGAGGAATACGAGGGCACGACGAGCGCCGTCGAGGCACCACGTGCTGCGCTAAAACACACGGTTCCCCAACGTCGCTGTGTACTTTCGTAGTTTTTGCGGCGTCGCGCCTGTGTGCGAGGCACTACGGTTTCGTCCGCACTTTCTCACAGATATATCATCTTTAACCGCGACCCGAGCAGCTGATAGCGGCGGCCACGTCGGGAGATCCTTGCTCCATTGCCGCGGAAAGATCCGGGCTTGACATTCGTTTCGCAGATTTCGCGATTACGAAAAAAAGAGGAAGAAAGATTTTTCTTATAAATATCGATCTATTTCGGAATCGTAAAAAAAATTGATTTCTTGCGGGTGATAATATGTTTGGATGGACGAGAATAAGCCGACTTTTGTTTATCGGTATTTTTCTGAACGAAAAAATATTCTTATCCGCATCGATTCATTTTTTTGGGTGATTCGAAATTTTGGAAGCTCATTATTAGAATTTCTACAGAAAAATTGAAGGTGCAAAAAATATACATTAGGGATAAATGCAGAATATTTCATTTTTATAATCGATTGATATGAATTACATAACAATAATATGAACTACATAATAATTAAATATGAATTACGTAATTTCGGAGGACAAATCGGAGCGCAGCGAAACGCGAAGAATTTATAGACGCTAATTTATTGCATTCGACTTGGCCACTGCGAGAGGCGTGAAATCAGCGAGGCTTCGCCGGGAATAAATTTGTTTGCAAATCGTAGAGTAAGAAGAAGAAGAGAAAAAGGTCTTTCGCAATTCGCGACGCGGTGGAAGAGGGACGAGGCATTCGATGAGCGCGATTGCAACGGTGCATACGGAAAGAGGCGTCGTTGTCATCGTCGTCGTCTTCGATCACTCGTTGACCACGTGGCTCGTTTGCGATTCACTCGCCGATTCCCCCTGGAGATTATATAATGTCGCTGCCTCGTTGCTTGCGTGCGTTTGTATGGATTCGACGTATCGCACGTTGAGATTCGTATATAACGCGGACGGAAAGGTGGCACGTCGATCGCCAGGTTTATTGATAGACTTCAGCTTCTTATCTATACGACAATCCGACCCGGGAAAAAAATACGTTTTTATGTTTTTATGCCAATCTTTCTTGACCGCGGTGCTTCTTGAGTGTGGGAAGTGTTTAGTTGTTTAATTCGAAAAAATATCGATCTGTCGCTTCTCACGCTGCCTAATGAATTATTTATTAGCCCACCGGGCCAGAGAATTCAAATTTATAATATTAACGAGGTTTTTCTTGATTTATTACTAAAAACAAATGCTTTCACGAATTATAGAGAAATTATCAAAATATTCAATAACAAAACAATATTCTAGGATTCCTATAAAAACTTTTATATCGATATTGATATTGAACTATTTGATTTTATATGATTATCGATAATTTTCTTTGAAATCATACGCTTTCCAAGGAATCAACATTTTTCTCGAATTGATCATCCACCTTGTATCGACGAATCATGGAACAAGATAATTATTCTCGTCCGCCGTGAGTCGTGGACTCGTGTTTTATGTTCGTCGACCGGAGTCCAAGGGATTCGACGTCTCGACGAAGTTGCATACGGCACGCTCATGGAAGACGAACTAGCAGGGCGACGTCCTCGTCCCCCGGGTTCTCCCTTCCCCGCCGCGCAATACGTCCTCACCGTCGACGCGCAGCGGCAGCGCAACGTGAGGAGTAGAGTCCCGGTCGCGTCTCTCGTATATACTTGGCATGCATCCCCCGATACCGAGGAATCCTTATTGTATCGTTGCACGTGAGCGTAATGCACAAATATGAACTCGGGCTCGGTTCTCACTCACCGTCACCGGTTCTCTCGTACTTCTGCTTTCCAAACCTTCTGAAACTTGGCGTACCTCGGTCGTTCTCGCTCGTAGCGCACCGGGCGACTTCTCATCCCGAACCGAGACCACGCCAGGAGCAGCCTGAGCGAAGGCAGCGATAAGTTGGCCCTTCGGTTCTCGTGCAACCGCGATGTAACCTACGGGCGGCATAATCTATGCGCCCTGCAGAAGGAATTGCACATCCGAAGTTATGCGCTGTGGCATATACGAGATTGAATCCACGCGCGACGAAGCTTTATTAACGGAGTTACATACGACGGAGAGTAACTTTGCACAGGAATATGCATCGAATATCGTGACCCCTTACTGTAGCGCTGATGTACATAGTAATCGCTCCGGGTCGACGAGACGACGAATCATTGTTTTAGCTTTGGCAAGACTAACGTCAATAAAGCCCGTTCCTCCGGTCTCCGGGACCGCGGGCGCGGAAGACAAAATTAGATAATTCCCAGGCGAGAAGCGAACGCTGTCTCTTCGACTATCGGCTTGCACGGATTCTTCCGTGTAAGCAACTCGCACGAGCAACGGACACGAAGACGACGACAACACGATTTCTAACGGAGCCTTGAAACTTTTTGGCGTCGACTTTCGAATAGAAATTTTTATTAGCACCATCGACGTCTTTACACGATTCCTGCGATTCTGTTACACAATTTCCTGGGTATCGCGGATTTTGAATTAAGCATTTGAGTGCGGCTCTTTTATAGTCCTTGCGTTGCAATTGCGTTGATTTGGTACTATCGTTTTAAAAATTTTTAAAGAATTGAACTAAAAAATCGATCCCATTCAGAAAGCTTCTCCATAGAAAAGTTATTCGAGTTG
Organism: Ischnus inquisitorius; assembly: GCA_963924025.1. NCBI lineage: Eukaryota > Metazoa > Arthropoda > Insecta > Hymenoptera > Ichneumonidae > Ischnus > Ischnus inquisitorius. The sequence continues at coordinate 13,089,030 of OZ001254.1, read as the reverse complement.
CAAACGAGTATGCAAACTTCAAGCGTTATTGCTCAAAAAGTGCGCGAAGGGCCCTTTTTTCAAAAATAGGGAAAATTTGAATAAAAATGTGACTTTTCGTTCGTGAAAATCTATGAAAGTCGTCTGAAAATTCAATTTACCGAAAAAAAAATTCGTTTTGCGTTTTAAAAAGTGCGGAATGTCGTAAGAACGATTTTAATTAAAAAAAGTATGACCATCCCGATTTTTTCACCCTTGTCGGACCATCGAAATAGCACTCGATTATCGGTCCTTGTTCAAGAGATCTCGTACCGCGGCGTGTGTTCAGTTCCGTTTACCGTCGAAGAGTCGACTTCTCTCGCGATTCGTATCTCACCCTTTTCCCCAAAACGGTAGGCCCCATGCATCAGCGGTTCGCATAAACGTCGTCCGTTTCTCCGTTTCCACCATCCAACGGCCCGAAGAAGGGTTCCATAAAATCTCGCCCCTCCCGCTCCTTCGTCCCCCGCGAGCGCGATAAGAGTTATCTCCGTTCTCTAATTGAAAGTTAATTGGTCCGGCACGGTTAGCGAGCCGTCGTAGGACTCGGTCTACAGTTTGCCGTGTCGCTTCGGGACCTTCGCCGGTTGCCGGAACGCCTAGGGCGGCAATTTAGGCGCGCGAGCTTACACCCACAATAACGACGAAGCGTGACAGTCCTATTCTACGGACTGCAACCTACACACAGTCGTACTGTATCTCACGATCGTACATGGAATTCTCCGCGAGCGCGCGCGGTAAAGTTGACCAACGCGCTCGACTCGCTCACGGGAATTCCTCGCATGTGCGAACTGAACCGGTCAGTTTCATCGTGGAGGATAATCGGTAACGGGATAACTCGCGAGAGTAAAAGAGACAACGGTGAGTTTGCCGAGCGGGAGGGTTACACACGTATTATCCCTGCACGGAGGGGGTGGGATACCTGTTCCTGTTCCAGTGCTCTCACGTGCGCGTAATAAAGTGGCTCTCTTACTTGGCGCTAATCCTCTTCCCGCTCTCGTAGCGCGAAGCAGCAACAGCACGTATTACCGGAGGTGGCGCGAGGGAGCGCGTACGAGCGTAGCCCGTTACCAAAAGGGAACTCAACTACGGTAGATCGCTATCGGATATACGCTCTCTCGAAACAAGCTACGCTTAAACCCGAACGTTCTTTGCTCCACAAATCTTCCAGCTAGAAAGAGAATCGTAAAAGGAAACGGAAAAAAAAAGAATCGAGCAACAAAAGTGACTCGAAGAAAAAGTGTCGTGGAGAGTAAAGAAGAAAGAAAAATCGAAGAGAAAGGAACGGTAGAGAGGGTTGTCTTTCCACGGGGGGGTTGTGTAAACCGTGCGGGCGTGGAGTCCTCGCATTTTCGACAGTGAACATTTTCGCTGATACGCGGGTGAGCTATAGTGGCGCCCGAGGCTAGTCGTGGAATTCGAAATAAAACAGCCCTCCAACTCCGAGAGAGCCTTCGCTCGGTGCCTCGGTTAAGCGTATGCGGACTCCTGTAATTTTTCAAATTGCATCGCAGTCATTCATCCCTCCCTCTCCTCGGTTGGCGGGCGACGAGCTTCGATGGTACATCGGGGCTGTTTTGGGGTCGTCTTCTCGCTTTCTCTCTCTCTCTCTCTCTCTCCGTGCACACGCCGTAGAGTCGGATGAACGAGTGAGCTAACTACAGAGAAACGGAAGCAGTCCCCGAGCCCTCGATTCTGTATTCTCACCCCTCGTACAAATGTAATAGCGGCACGGGGGATGAGAACGGGGAAGGTGGAGGGGGGAGCAGATTCGAAGCCAAAAGCGGTAGGACAACGACGACGACGAGGATGACACGCGGTATGGCTACTAACGAGAAATGAAGTTATTCGAGGATAGGGCTTCAGACGTTGCGCACAGATAAAGGACGGGAATGCCGAATACAATAATAATAATCAAGTATAGCCATTTCGGGCTTTTATTGTCGACGATTATTACGCGCCCTTGGATTGAGAGAGAGAACTCAGTGGCGAAGGTACGAAATAAGAGGCCGGGAAGGCGCGAGGGATGAAATTAAGCGAGAAACGGTGGGAGGACGCACGACGAGTGGCGACGATAAATAATAACAAGCGAATGAATAATCGTTTCGCGGCGTGAAATAAATGGAGTTAAGAAAAAATAAAGAAAGAAACCTTGGCCAAGATAACAGGACGAGAGAACGGCGAACTGGTGGAGCGGAGAAGATGGGAGAGACGGGGGGTGTGAGGTGACGGAGAAAGATAAACCTCTCTCTGCGCGCTGGTCGCGTGAAATATTTTGCGGTCGTTCGTGTCTCCCCACGGTGAGAGCCACGCAGCAGCGGTCGCTACGACGCGTTTCGCATAAATCAAGACACCTTGGCAACACGAATACTCTTTTTTTTTTCTTTTTCTACAATAATTACTGCACTCATTTACCCTAATTACTGCGGCGATTAAATTAATTAAGATCGTTAGCGATTTTGTTCTCGATTATCCTTTCTTTGAAAACGTAACGAGAAGGGAGAATTCATTTTAAGCCGATTGAATCGTCAGGCGAATTATGGCAATGCATTGGCAGCATCATCGAGAAATGCGCGAACGAGTTTGTGTCTGTTGCGATGTAAAGAGTAAGGATCGCTCGACAGATTTTTTTTTTTTCCGTATAGCGGCTCTGTGTAGATAATTTACTTTGCGGACGAGAAACGTGCGCACGTACAGACCGCGTGATTCGTCAGGGTTCGGCGGGGCGGCTTACAGGGGAGGTCATCCCTCTAGTTCTATCCATCGGTTTTTTCTTTTCTCGATGTCGGATGCGAGGTGCAAGGTGGCGCGATCGATGCTTCCTTGCACCAGCCCGACCAAATAACAGAACGTGGACTTGTGAGATGAAAAAAAAAAAAAAAAAAAACGTAAATGCGATGCACCGATCGTAAACGACCCCGCGTCGAGTTTTTTTTCTCTCCTTGATGTTCACTAAGCGACTTTCCCTACGGATAACGAGCGAGCTCCCCTTTCCATTCGTCTCTCTTCCTCCCATTCGTTCCTTCACCGTCGCGAGTTTCCTAAACACCACCCCAACGGCTCTCTTCCCACTCTGGGAGTATCGCGAGGCTCTATTATAATTAGGTTTTTTTCTTCAATTATGCCTGTCGTCGGAGAAAGATTAGTGGGTTTCTGCGGCGCACCGTCGTGGCTTCGCAAGGACGACGGTTCGGCGGATATTGGTGTAATTTTTTTTTTTTCGCTTTGCCTCCCGGAGATAGAGCGAGGCACGTGGAGCGCGGCGCTGCGAAGTGCGAAGGAGGAGCCCAGAAACGCAACGTGGGTAGGCAGCCCGTGGCACTTGTTTTCCGTCGAAATACAAGCGGTCCAGACCTTCGGCTGTGCGCTCACTTCTCTAGGCTCGAGGGGCACCCCTCGCGCGAACGTCACTTAATTATTCCTCGAAGGAAAAAAAGGCGATTCTTCTCTCGTCCCTTGTAACTTTGTTTTGGCCTTGTCGACGCGGGGGTGTCTCGTCTACTTTCGTTCCATGCTTTACAATGTAGTTCGTTCTCTAAGACGATACACAACATCGAGGAGAACTATCGACTAATCTATCTTTTAGACTGGAAAATTATAATAAGTTGAGGCTGAGACGCTTCAAATAACCAAAGATCTTGTTTTTCTCGACATATTACTCTAGATAAAAATTGCATTTCGCAGTCAAAAAATTCATATGTTAGTTCACCCTAAATTTTTTTTGGATCTGAGCCAAGTTGGATCCAACTTGCCGCTGGAAATTAATATTAGTCGCTACGACTAATATATTTGTTGGCTCAACCAATTTATTGGTTTTTCCAACTGATATCAGTTTTCTGGTGCCGCAGTTGGTTCTGGCACCTAATTATTTTTCCCCGTGCGCGCTGACGTGTCAGCCAATTGATTCTCAGTACAATATCAGCGAGAGCGCTACTCCGTCGGAATATTTGTCCAATGTCGGTGAAACGTGCGTTATTGTACGAGAAGCTTTGACGAGCCCGGATTAGCCGAGGATTCGTCGAAAGGGATAATCCAGCTGGGTCGAAACGAACCGACAGAGCTGGGCTATGTCGCGAAACGATGCATCTGTGCCGAGGCAAAAGCATACCGTGAATAGCCGCGCTCGACGCTGATGACAGCGAGCAAACTATGGAAATTCGAGTATACGCGTTTCGCGGTTCGCGAATCAATTCGTAGGGCATGCACGGTGAGAGACCGTCTAATTGGAATGCCGCGTGTATGGCCCTCGTTCCGGATTCGCGACGAGGGTACACAGAATCGCTCGGAGCGTGTATGTAGCCGGCGCGCATGGAGCACACCCACGCCACGAGCGTGCAGCAGTCAGAAACGAACAATCGAGAGCTGTCGATTCGCGAACGCGCCGATTCGCGTCCCGGGCGCTCTCGTCTATGCGAGGAGAGTCCCAGCGCAACTGGGCAGGAAAAAAAAAAAGCGAACCGTGCAGTCTCTCCGCGTCTCTGCGATCGCTCGTGTTCGTCTGTGAAAAAAAAAAAAAAAAAACGACGCGTGTTCCCGCCGAGCCACACGCGCGAATAGACGAGAGTCACACACCGAGCGAGGCTTTCGCACTTGCAGCGAAGGAAATTCTTCTGAGAATCGTCGAGGAAGTCGCTGACACGTCGCCACGACGATTCTTCTCTTCTAACGTTTCTCATTCCTCGCTCGGCTACGTGGAGTTCTGTTTAGCCCGATACTACAATGTCGATCTGTATCGATGACATTAGCGACGATTGTTTTTATCGCTAACGATTCTAGCCGAGTTACCGATCTGAAAATACACCTTTTTCTTTACCAAGAAGCAGGGGAAGGGAACGCGCATCGGGAAAGATGTTGGCCGGGGAATTCCCGCAATTGGGATACAATGGGAGCGCGATTTGCGGGAGAAAATCTGGCCGATCGTTCGACCAAGCTCAGCGCGCGCCAGTTGATTAGACTCTATTTACCGGAGCCCGTTCGAGTTTACCCACTGACGATGGGCGCAACACACTGTCGCTTCTTTCCATCTTCCGATCTCGCTCGATCTAGCGCGACCCTTCTGCGCTCCGGAGCCCTTGGCCTCCGCATCCCGCCTTCGACGATCGTTCGAGCGAGTTTTCATCCCCTTTTGCGGCCAATCAACCACCATACACGGGGCCACGCTTCTTCGGCCTCCGGCGTTCGATAAACTCAGCCTCGGGCATCGGATTCTACCGATCTTCGTGCGCGTAAAGACCGTACATTGACGCGACACATGTCACAGCGCGCGCCAGTCTTGCGAGACTTTTCGAAGTCGAGGAAAATAGACGGGTAGCGGACGAAGAGCGAAGGGAGGGAAATTCGGGACTAGGATGCGAAATAACGGGGCTAGGACCCTATCGGCGTGGCAATCAAATTGCACCCCAGTTACCGCGCGCCTAGGCCTTGGCCCCGTACCGTGCGCGCGACGTCACGACTACGGACGGAAGAGAAGCGCGAGAACTCGATACGGAGACATCCGACGAACTTTAAAATCGAATAAAGCCTATTTAAAATAACAATACGCCCAGGGTCGGGCGTGCGGGTTAAATATTGTTTCGTCGGGCGTGGACAAGAGACAAGTCCCCTACCCGACGGCACGAGAGAGCGAGAATGGTCGACGGGACACATCCCCGCCCCCCCTTTCCAACCTCTCTCTACACGAGAGCCAGTGCTACGGAATTACCATACGGGATCGGGTTACGAAAATTTGGTTATCCGGCACCGCTGCTATGCGCCACACTCCCTAAGCCCGTGCTCACTTCTGTCTGTATCGCCGACTACTCGACTCATACCCTTGCGAGAGCATCCTCTAATATATTAATCAACGGGGGAGAGAGGATAATGAAATTTAGTCAGCGAGGTGGATGAGATTTGTTGTTGTACCGGTTGAAATATTGTCGACAAATTTATCGCAACCCTTTGAATAGCATTCATTATTTTGCAACGGCTAAAAAATTGCGCTTTTTCCATTCGGCGAGTAATATTGTTAAATACGATTATCCAGTTTCCAATCGCACACGAGGCCGAAACGTGGAGAGTTGTGCGCTTTACGTAGACGAGCCACTTTTAGGCTCGGCGCTCTTGAAGAAAAGTGTGATGCATCGAAGGAAATTTGTCAAAATTTGAAAGAATCCCGACTAGAAAGGAGTGTAATAAAAAATTGTGTCAAGAGACAAGAGTGAAGTAATGATTGATTATTTAAATATTATAGTCGAGAGATTTCTATACTCGATGATGAAGAAATCACCGCATAATGTGCGAACAATCAATTATTATTCCACTCTATTTTTAATACAATTTTTTTATCGGGTACATTTCTGAGTCAAGAAATTTTCAAGTGCAGTAAAAAAAATGTTTTTGCTATCATATTATTGTCTTTATAAAATGTTGAATCGATTAGGCGGGCTAGAGTTTAAAGAATGTTCGATCTCCTCGCATGGCACTTTGGGATGCGCGCTCTAACCGTGACATTTGGAGGGGGGGCATTCCCCAGAGAGCAAAGGGAGGCTTTATCGCCTTCTCTCGGAGCTGCCGGCGAAGAATCTCAATGAGCATTAAATGTGGGTCAAACAGCTGATCGGTCGGATCGATTCGTTTGCAACATAATCGATACACGTGCCATGCTTAAAATACTGTTATACATTGCAAGCTCGAGCATCAAGTGAAGTCTCGATTACAGTCCCGATCGAAGCAGCGGCGAATAAGAAGTGAAAAAAACAAAAATTACAAAGTCGAAGGATGAAGAGTCGAGTCGATCGCGACGACTCGGCCGCACGCAAGAAATCGGATGACCGCGTGAAATCGCATTGTTGCATAAAATAGGATGAATACCGAAGCTCGAGGTGAGCAGCAGCGAGGCGATGGAAGGGAAAGGGGTCCAATGTGGTGTGAAATAGCCAATCGCTCACTCCGCTTCGGAGAGCCCGGTAGCGGTGCCGAGCGAAGGCAGTTTGCTATGCTCGAGCTTCTCGCCTCGCTGGTCATCCGGACTTCGAGGGATCTCCTATTCTATCGAGATGCGTCGTCGGGAATAAAAAAAAAAAAAACAAAAAGGGAATATACGAAAGAATCGAATGCCGGGGAACGGCAAAAATACAGGCCGCTGCTACAGTAATATATTATAGTGTCTGAATAAAGAAATGGAAACTGCAATGGCATAAATAACAGAGTTGAGACGCTTTCGATAAATCATCGAGGAATTCCTGTAGTCGGTGTGCCCGCTCGAGTGAATACGTTCACACGGTTTTCGCTGATTTTTTAAAATCATTTCACTTCCTCGATGCCGATTGTCTCGCTCGGTGATGTCATTATTGTTGCATCGGCGACGCGAGACCATGAAATTTTATCACCGCGATGAATATTAGAAGCTCGTAGGAAGTGAAAAAAAAAAGAAATTTATATATTGTCTCGTAGCTAGAAAAAGTACGCGACGCCGCGCTGTGGAAGCTCGAAACGCGTTGACTGCGAACTGACGAGCTGCTCCGAAAACCGGATGCGAGGTTTGCTCACTCGCACGCACCGCGTCGCGGGTCTCCCTCCTCGTAGCGCGGCTGGTAGGAACGATGCGTGCATTAGCATGCGTCCCGCGAGCCTACATATTTTGGGGAGTCGACGCGTGGAATACCAATATTACGCTTTGACATTCCAATAAAACGCGGCCGATTTGTTTACGAGCATGTCCGTCGAGCTGACTACCTGCCTTGTCTGTCTGCGTATCTGTACCTGACTCTCCGCGCACTCGTCGTGGGCATTGCCACGATCGCGCATGTACGCTCGCACAGTTGACGAGTCATAAAATATTTTTGAACACCAACTGTAACCCCATAGCGTTCTTTTTTTGGGACATAATTCCTGACGAACAAAAGGAAACCAAAAGAAAGCATCGAAATAATCGAAGGGTATTTTTGTCGATTTTTCCCTTCAGCGACTAAGCTTCGAAAGTCAAAAAGTAAAATTCTTATCAAAGCTCATTTCGAGCGCTGTAGATAACGCGACTCTTAGGATTCACTTTCTACGAAAATATCGCGCGAGTCGTTGTGGAATTGAATTTTATCAAAAATAAAAAAGGAACCATGGAAAGAATCATAGAGTCGTTCTTCGAAACGTCTCAGCCGCCGGAGTCTTCAATTTTTGCCTGAGACGAAAAATAAAGAATTTTTTTTGTCGTTAACGTAATAACATTGTTGACTGTTCGAAGAAAAAAAAATTTAAGGAAATAGCAGGAAGTTGAAAGAAAAAGTTGCGATTTTTACGACGAAATTCTGTCTCAGTTATGTAAAACGAAAAAAAGTTTTATATAATTTTTTTACAAAAGTTTCATCATTATCATCTAAATACTGAACCACTGTCTGAAATGGAAAAAAATCGACTTTTTGAAGTTGAAAAATCAGGCTCGCCCTCACGATCGAAAAATTAGTTAAATGGTAATTGGTTGGTCGGTAAATTTTTCATGTTTCTCTATTACAATGTTAGATCTGCGCGAAATAACACGTTTCGAGAATCGCTACCGTACAATTTTGCAAGGCCTGATAGACATCCGACAAACAGGAAATCGGGAATTGCACGAATAATGTCGGTGGGTTCTGCGTTCGCAGCGGTGGAGTTCTAATGTCGTGAGGCTCGCCTGCGCGTGGAAGGCCCGTCGTAATATAGTAACATTATACACGTCGGTATGTGAAGATTGACTCGACGCGGTCTGTCGTCTCGTTACATCGTCCATCGGAGCGTCCAGCCGCAAAACCGCACCGGACCGACAGGGCACAGACGCGCGGACTTCGCATCAGGAGTCCTTCTACTTTCTCGCCAACGCGCCACTCGGTCACATCTATATTTTTCTATTTCCTACCCGTGCCTACGCATCTTTCCGCCGCTTCCATTCCATGCCTTCGCCTTCATTTTCTCAAGATACAAGAGTCAAGGATTTTGTACTGAATTCATCTGGGGTGTCGAGGGCAAGAGATCCGTAATTTTCTGGAGCAAAGAAGCATTCGAGACTCTTCCCAAGGCTGCGCCGAGGGCGAACAGCGTCGAAGAGCAGAACGTTGCGTTCCGATACTTGAAATTCGCGTAAATCGGCTGAGTTTTTACCAGCGGAAAAACAAAAACCAAGTGGGTCGTTCGTTTCCTCTTTTGTCTTCTGTCTCGAAAGTACCTGAGCCTGGAGGACCCGCTACGTCGGAGCAGCAGGTCCTATTCGTTGGTGTAGGACACCAGCTAGGCTCGCCTCAATAGCGCAGTTCCTGCTGCTCCACTTGGGCCGGCACGGGGTCCCCGATATCTCGGGTCCCGATCTTGTTTCCCTTGGCGTCGTCCTCGCGCCCGTTCTTTCTCACTTGTTACCCTCGGTACCAGTCGTCGCAGGACGCAGATACGATTCTCGTATAACGGTAAGCGGTGTCCGACGATATATTACCGCGGTGTCGTCGTGTCACGTCGTAATGTCTCTTTCCGTATCCGAGATCTGCTTCACCGTAAACAGATTCGATCTTCAACCCCCTTTCGACTAACTGTACCGAAGGAAAAAATAAAAAAACACTATAACTGCGCGCCGTTGAAGCTCGGCAACGAGATGAGACTTTATGAATTCCGAGATAAAATCCAATCGTGGACGACAGGATGGGTTGATTGAGGAGCTCAGAAGTCCAGCATCCGTTGCGTTACGATGTTCCTTTCCGGAGTTAGAAATCTCGTTGGACTTATTTTTTTCTTGGGTATTTATGCATCCCTTGGAATAACTGTATCTGGTCAGAAGAGCGTGTCGCAGCGCTGCCTCAGGTCAAGAATCAGCCCCCTCGTAACGCATTCGGTTTTTATGGCCCGGTGATCATGACCCCGGTTTACATCTCGCTCCGCGTCGAACCCTTGCAGCTACCCTTTTTTTTCTCCACTTTCTTTCTCGGTTCTTCTCGAGGGGCTACGCGGCCGAACTCGGCTACTGGTTGGAGACATCGTATCCGGAGGCATCCAGCAGCTCGAAAAAAATCTTCGAAGACCAAAAGCGCAATTCGATGGTGAAGAGATAATCTCTCAGCGGCAAGGCGTGAGGATACAACCGTAAAGTTTACCTTTCACCTAGCTCGGTTTGTCCCTTTTCGAGTTCTCGATATCACCGGACAGGATCCACCGGTATCGGCGGAGATAGAAATCCGCACCTTGCACTCTCACCGCGGGACATCTCACTTTTCTCCGGCTCAACCCATCCCCGCTCCTCATTTATCTCACTTCCTATTCTACGACAATCTTGTATAACGACTTTTTTAGTGTACCTTGCGTTTTGTCTTTTTTTTGTCGTCCCCTTCGACATCCTTCGCGTCTCCTTTCTTTTGTTTTCAGAACTTTCTTTTGTTTCTTCCGAGAACAGGTATACTCGTCGATGACTTCTTTCTTTTTTTTTGTCGATGGTGATCGATGGAAGGTCAATGAGTTATTGATTTTCGGTTCTTTTTTCTTCGCGCTGCTGATGGTGCTTATTTCATTTGGACGAGAGAAAGAAAGCGAGGAAGGACAATTGACAAAGACTATTTATTTTCTTTACACGGCAGAGTCGTCGTCTTTGTCGTGAGGGTGGAATGGCAATAGAAAATACAGAACGAGCGAGAAAAAGAGAGAAAAAAAGGGGTGTTGGAATCATTCGATTCGCCTCCCTTCGCTTCGAGAGATCTCTCCCCCTACGCCACGACGGCGAAGTAGCCAAGAGCTGCAGAGAAGAACGCTCTCCGAGGATTTGGAACGCGTCAAGGTATCCTGCACTCTGGATACAGTTGGACCGGGGGATTGTGGACTACATACAGCATGCGAGAAACGAGGGCGAGGGTGCCCGCCAAGGTCGTCTACTAATTTGAACGAATAGCCAAACTCCCTCAATTCTTTCGAAACTCTCCCTTCGGCATCGTCGTCGCGCACTCACCCAGAGCTAGGCAACTCGACACTCGAGACCGAACATCGATCGCACCTATCATTACCGAATTCGACGCGAACGGGCGCTATAAAGGATTCGAAGTTATGCGCTGAAAAAATTGGTAGGTGGAAGAATTGATATTTAGTTGGGACTACTTTGTGAAAAAAATGGATTTATTGACTTCGTTTTTTCAACTAATTAGTAGCTTGTCCAATTAACCGCTCGTTTTCCAACTAACTATTAGGTTCACCAACTAACTATCAGTTTTTCCGATAAACTACTAGTTTTCGCGACTATTTATTTATTTCAGTGGGTTTGTTCGCGCTGTACTCTCCGTGGCGGATAAGACAGATGAAAAATTGATTCCCTTCTCGGTTGAGCAGTGTTTGATCTTCTTACGGGCGCGCTTCTGACGCAAGTGAGCTCCGCAGAGTTTGCCTAATATCCACGGGAATCGTGATAAAAAATCGGTAAACAAAATCCTTCTGATCCCGGCTGGCCGGTTGGTAAAGATCGCACGAACGATCAGGATCAGTGCAGGACCAGCGTGTTCGGACTGCTCAAATATATATACAGTTTCGTGATATACAAGAAGCAGCAGCTGTATATTTATCATGTAAGCGGGCAATTTAGGAACGATCATTTTTCACGGGGTGACTTGACTTTGGCTCGCGCCGGGGTCGTCGGGCGTTATCCCTTGGACGGGCAGCAGCAGGCTTGTGGGGGTGGTGTTATTGGCCGGCGGCTACGGAGCGAGAGGAAAACGGACATCGCCCCACCGTAGCGACGACTACGGGCGACCTTCTTCGTCTTCTTCTTTTCTTCTTTCCATGCCGCTCGTCTCTCCCGACTGACTGATGGTCTTTCGTGTGCTTTCCGTCGAGCGTGTCTCGCTTTCGCGCGGATACCCCCGACGCTCCATCCATACGTGACCCGGTTCACTCTTTGCTGCACTCTATATGCTGATGAGAGGCTACGATAGCATCAGCTCCAATAGCGGATCTCCCTGTGCCAAAGTCCCCGAGACTTCGGTCACGCGAATCTTCGCCGAACAATTTATCCTTGCATTTCCGGAGAGCGAAAAATAAATCAAAATGTTGACGGAGAGCTTGCTCGTGATGCGTTTCGAAAAATTGAGAACATTTCTTTGGGTACTTGATATTTTCTATCAGATAGGTTGATGAGGTTGTAAACGGCCCGTAACTTGAAAAGTCACGCAATTAGTATATCTCATTGAGATGAGAAACGAGATTCTGGCACTTTTGGGCGGTTGAACCCTTCGTTCGAAAGAGTAACTGGTCGGAGAGGGGAAAGAAGGTGCGGTATAATAAGAAAGTGAGAAAGCGAGCGAACGTCCCCGTCGGGCCGTCGGATAAAAGAGGCCTTTCCAGCGCCTCGACGTTGTCGCGGAGCAGTGGATAGGACGAGAAAACCGAGTACACGAGAGTAACGGCCTGTTAAAGATAAGGAAATGAGGTGTCGCACGACCCTGGGCGCCCAGCAGGATACACCCGAGAGGAAAAAGTGAGTGCGCCACGTCCGGAGAAAGAGTCGATGCTCATCTCTCGCGTGGCACGGAAAAGCGGCAACGGTCCAAAGCCCTTGGCTCATAACACAGCCTCCTTTTCCTCCTTCGCTTTCGAGTTTTCGGAGCACCCCTCCGGGATTTGGCAATACCCCCCGGGCGTCATGGATCCTCGGCAACAAAACAGAACGTTGGCCCTTCTTTGCTGCCTTTTCGAATACCTTTACGCTCGGACGCCTCGCGCTTTCGATGCTGCTGACCCTTCGGCCTGAGCGAGATGGACAGAGGAAGAAAGGGACGAGCTTCGATAGATTCGAACCCTTCTTTTTCAACTCACTTGCCCGCTCGTCGCTCGAGCGTTATCGAAGTCCCGAAATAGTGACTTTGTCATTCTCTGACCGGGTCGGAGAAAAAAGAAAAAAATCACTGACTATTATCGAGAGGTAATTATGTTATTTATTTTGTGATCTGTAATGGTAGAAGATTTTTGGAATTTTATTTCATTGCTTCATTTCATTAGTATTTGGCAGTTGGTACATTTTTTTAAAATTGTTCTTATCATGTTCTGCTTCTGCGGCAAGTAACGCGGCTCGTATCTTCAGTCTACTATTGTCTATAAAAATAATCAATTTCTTTATAATTCTTCATTGGGTTGTATACAAGAAATGGCAGTATTTCTCTCGTTGTTAAAAAAAATCGTTTGAAACAACGAAATTGGCACTTGCGGGCGGTGGAACAAATGTATTGTTCATTAAAAGAAATACTTGATTAATTACACTAAATTTTAGGCAAATTGACGATTTCTTTCCTTGCGACAACGCTTATTTTGTTTAACAAATCGTATATTTGTTTTACCACCCGCAAGCGCCAATTTAGTCGGTTCAACTCATTTTTATCTCAGTGCAAAAAAGTGTAATCTCCGCTGCGCGAATGAACATGCGGTTGTCGGCGAAAATGAAGCAATTGCTTCTAAACTGCAGATAACGTTATTGTCAACGCTGCTTGTTAACGAATTTTCCAGTCGAGTGCACCGTGGAATCGATCGAAACGGTCGATTAAAATAACAGCGAATTGGAATCGAAGAAATTGGAGTATCGATTTTGCGTCAACTAATTCCCGTTCGATTGCCTTGGGTTTCTCTTGATACGGAATAGCTTCGCAGTTTATGGGCAGGAAGGAGCAGGAAGCTTGAGTTTCGGGGGGGGGGTTACGCGGGTTCCCGTAAGTCGGTAGAAGGTCTGCGTTAACCGGGCAAATTCTTATCTCTCTCAGCGGGAGGTGGGAGAGGTAGCAAATATAACTACCGGGGAAAGGGACCCAGTCGGTAGTGAGGTAGATAACAGTTGCACCGCGGACGATCTAATCTCGTCGCTGATTTAACTCGCTTCATAATTCTACCGACCTAATCTCAATCCACGATTGTCCCGCGTGTAAGCATGCGTTCTCCTGTTATACAATGCGCATACACACATACACGACGTATACGCGTATCGCGCATGTAACTACGACCCTTGGCGGTTTACTGCGTAGTATTCGCGTAGCCGAAAATTTGCATATACATTTAATTAGGCGAGCGCGGAGGCGCGCGCGAGCTTGTATTATATGATTGTTGCATAATATTATAATAACGAGAAGAGAGCACACGCGGGATTGCGTTGCCGTACTCAAACTGAAGGACTCCTCCGACTCGCTCATTGCGCCGGCAGAGAAGGTCGGACTCGCGCAATGATTATTCCAAAAGAGCGCATAAGAAAAATTATTTTAAAAAATTGAAATTATTATAAAAAAATGTTTATTAATACAAATTATTAAATTATTTGAAAAATTGTTGAAAAATGGAATATAAAGGGTGAAAACAATCAATGGGCTTCCCGGTGCCCGTTTTTAATTGACTTTTCACAATTTTTTTCATTAAGACTGTTTCTTTCGGTGTACGGAATCGTCGATCGGTAGATATCGGGGGGCCTCTCCCGCGGTGTTGGCATAGACCAGTAATCTTTGCTCTGCTCGAACGCGTGAGACTTCGCGGCATTGTATATCTCGGTTGAGATAAGAGGCTCCCTCTCGGCCAGCGAAAGGGACTGTTTCGCACGACCCTCTCTTGGAACGCCGGACAAACCCTAATAATTAACCCTTCACCGGGAGACAACTTTCCGACCCCGTTCCGGGCTCACCCCTTCGACATTCGCGTTCGCTCTCGCGCCTCCGACAGTCATACCGACATTTTACTCCGATTTCTTCCTCCGACGTCTTTTTCCACGATGTTCCCGTAGTGTCGCGTTGCAGCGAACGCGAAGCTTCGTCGATTCGTTGGCACATTACCTTTTTGTCTCGCAAGCGCCGAGAGAGCTTAACTTTAACGAGAAAACTCCGCGAAGACGGGCGGAGCGGCGATGCCCGGATCTATTTTTGGCGACATTCGTTTAGGCAGAGCTAGAGGGTGTCGGGGATTATCGTTACAATGTCATTAGACGACAGCGAAATGAGATTGGTGTGTGTGCGTGTGGTCTGGTTCGGTAATAAGAAGTCGCGTTCCCGGATTTCCCGGGATTCGGGCCGTTCCGCGCGTTCCGGTCACAGAAACCGATGATGTCGAGAGAGCGCGCAGGCGAATGAGGAACGTCTTATGGTTCCAGCAACGGGCGTATAGCTCGCGTGTCAGAGCGTGCGCTGATCGTACGAGCCGACTCGCAGCACCTTAAAGCCCGGCAATCATGTTGCATAATACTCCCATTAGATAACATAATCGAAAGTGGATTTATGGCGGGCCATCGCGCTGCTCGGGGACGAACTAGGGGCAGGAGGGGAAGCCGGAGGCATAAGGCGAACGGCCCCTTGCGCTCGCGACCCATCGCACAAAACCCTCCGGGGCTTCGATTGTCTCTGTCGCTCACCAAGATTTTCGGATTCGGCGACGAGGAAACGCGCCTGTACGAATGCTTTCTGCTATTCTCCGATATGACGAATACCCGACCGGGTGATTTCTGAATATACGCTTCGAGAATTTGAAACCACGATGAACAGACTCATTTATGACAACACGTCGTCGTTGATATGTTTGGTTGTTTGTTGTTATTATTATTATTATTTATTATTAATATTATTGTTTGTTAAGCTTGAAAAATTGATTTTTTAAATAATTCTCGAATTAATTTGTCGATCTCGTTCGATCATTCAAAATATGCGCACTCTATCGCGTTAACGTTGTTTTTGGCATACACATGGGATTTTTTTTTCTCGAAATGAAACCAACGAAATACCCAAAATGTTAGAGAATCGGCGTCGAGACGCCAATGCGTCGCTTGATTACTCAATAAACCGAAAAGTTTTGAAACGAATCTCGAAGGATCTCCCGACGAAACAAGCCGCGCTCGTTTATTTATTATTAGATTAATTAGTTCGACCGAACTTCACAGTGGCCGTTGTCGGTAATTATGCCGCGAGATGCCTGTGTACAATTTGTTATGTTCTTGATTAGCAGTTGACGCTGGGACCATTGTGGTAGCACAAACGTCGGTAAATTTCCGAATTACGTGCGGCCCCCCAAGCGTTGCGAAGCTTTCCGCATACTGCGACGGCGTTCGCACGCCCACGATCGCTGTGTCGGTGTTGTTCCGTGTAAGCCCTCGGATTGCTTTACGTAGAACTGGCCCAGTTGTCAACTTCTCGTTGGACGCTCCATTCGAATGCAAATCCGGGTACGCCGTCGCAGCGGCGCAAAACGCGAACGACTCTGCGAGAGAGCTCGACGGGCATTGCGGCCTCGAGACGAGACGACGGCTTCGACATTTGCGAATCCCATCGGTTGCGTACCGCTCGGAAAATGGGTTTTAGATTTTACTTTTTTTCCTCTTCACCTCATCCGCACTCGCGACAACTACGCGCCGCCGCTGCGCGGGCGCGATCGTAAAGAATCCTATCTCGGTTTCTCACGTAGACACTGCGAGCTGAGTGGAAAAGTTTTATCGATTTCGGCCACTCACTTTTTCCTTCTCGCGGCCCTTTCGCCCTCATCGCATTCCACGATGGCAGTCTTAAAATCCGAATTACCGAAAAACAGCCGGATTATATATTTTTCTTTTACCATTACGGTTTTACAGTAATTATAATTTTGCTCGCGGTGAAAAAAGTTTGCGTGGCGTTCGGAAAATCGAACGTTGCCCTTAGGAAATTCGACGGAACGCGCGATTTTCATAGCGAGGTGGGAAAAGGGCGTCTGAAATTCAGCGACAAATTTCACGCTGGGATACAGCGAGTTCGTTGGAACCCGCGTGACGCATTCGAATCATCGGGCGGAGCGACAAGTTTACCTTTGTTTTCATCCCCCTTCCATTCGCTTCAGCCGCAAAAGTGCCACTGAAGTTCCCGCGCGGCAAGTACCATAACGCGCCGAGACAATTTTCTCCGCTCTCTCGCTCCTTTTAAAGTCCCGCACCGGATTCACAAAATAGATGTACCCCAACCGGAGACTGTCGCTTCGGCAAATCGCTTTTTAAACTTCAGATCCATCCGACCCCGACGCGAATGTCTTCGCAGCGGCAGCGAGTTAATATAAGAGGATATAATAGAGAGAAAGAGTGTGGGTCTCTTGTTGCCCTCCCCATCTGCTACTGAACGCTCTGATCCTGGCAGTAACAGTCTTAAACGGCCGTTACATATTTTCCGACCGATTTCCCGCGACAAGCTCGCCCTCAACCCCGCCGCGGCGCTTCGCTGGCTTAAGAGCGGGTGAGCTTCGGCAGTTTTCCAAGACATCGCGGATTCGTCTCCTTATTTTTTTTTACTTCTCTCTGACGTCTAGTTACAAATGTATATTTATTTATTTATTCATTTATTTATTTATTTATTTATTTGTTTATTTGTTTATTTATTTATTTATTTATTTATTTATTTATTTATTTATTTATTTATTTATTTATTTATTTATTTATTTATTTATTTATTTATTTATTTATTTATTTATTTATTTATTTATTTATTTATTTATTTATTTATTACAAAGGACTTCTTTTCAACGAGTGAAAAAGTCGAGACTCGCGATGATTCTACGATCGTTGAGAACCGACTTTGAGGGTGTCTTTCAGAGTGGTTTCCTCGAACGCATTATAACTCTGTCGACGACTGTGCCTCGCAGAGTGAGAGACCAGACCGTTAACTAACCATTCGCACGCGACACTCGACGCCTATTTTTACGGTCTATTCGCTTCAACGCAGAAGAAGTCTCCTCGAGTGTTTGTTCTAAGCGCATAATTTCGCAGCGTCTGCTCAGCCGAATCCTGGAAAACTACTTCAAGGCTATTCCACAGCTGTACAATCTTAACCCTTCGAAGCATTTCTAGTATCGGCATCGCTATCGAATTCGATTTTTACTTTCAGAACTCGTAACTGGGTTTTTGAGTACCTGACGGCTATTTGTTTTTAGGTTTTCGAGAAATCAATGAAAACGAAAAAAGATTATGAAGAAATAACGCTATTTTCACAATATACTAGATTTTATTGGTCAAAGAAACTGCTATTCATTATTGGATACGTTTGCGAAGTTTCATTGATCATCGAGCGAGTCGTCTTAACTTCGCTATCGTTATCGCAGATTCTCGAACAGAATTTGCCCCTGTAAAGGGCATCGAGCATAGAATGGTTTGGATTCGTTTTTCGACGCGTATCACGAAGCGGCGGGGAGGAGGACAGAAGTTCCTCTACCCGTAGGTTCGTGCCGTGAAACTCGAATGGACGCGAGGCACGCACGCGGCTCGCCTGCAGAGCTCTCTGCGCCCAGGTAAGACGTCTCGGCCCGAGCGAGTCCAGTTATGAATGAAAACGATGAATGGAACGTATATGCGGTCGAACGTGTTCGCCGGCGGCGCGTGTGTCCCGCACTCGGCCGTTCTCGCAGCCGCATCGACAGATACTTCGCATTCGATGCGGCGAAATTAAATCGGACATCAGAAAATTGAAGAATGAAAAATCAGCCACGGACTCGATGCCGCATAACGATACCAATTGCCGGTCCTTTAGCTCTAAAACGTCCGGCTTAAAATATGTCTCGAAACTCTTTTTTCCAGCTCGAATTAATTGGTTGCGTTCAGATTGAAGTGGAGTGCGAAGACCCAAATTTTTGATCGCAGTGCAATTAAAATAAAATAAATATATCGGTGTCTTAATCATAAAATTTTTGTTTCATTTTGATTGAATTGACTTTTGGAAAAAATGTATCGAGATAAAATTATCGTATCTGAAACATTTGGCAGTTAAGGGCTAATACAAGATTCTGATTGGCTATGAGCAGCTTCAGATTTTCGATATATTTCGCTCGAATTTCGATTATTTGCGAATATTGATGTTTTTACGATAGAAATAATGGATAAGATAAAGAAGTTATTTTCTTTTTCGTTCGTTGATCCTTTAATGAGTTGAAAAAATATGTGTGATGTTTCAGGGTCGAGAATAGAAGAAGCATAACGAATGAATTCCGCAAAGCGATAAAGGGAGGACCTGCCGGACGAGAAAGGTCGCTGACTGAGCGAGTGAAGGGACGAATGAAACGCTGGAGGTCGTGAGCGAGAGTCGAGTGGGAGGTGGGAGAACGCGTGAGGGAAGAGTATGACACTCCCAGGCGTGCAAGGGTCGCCGTCTCCCTTCGACAAAGAAATCGTTGATTGAATGCATGATTGCTTCCGGTATTTATACGAATTTTTACGAGTTCCACGCGATACTCCGACGGAATTATTCAAGCTCGCCCGCCATCGCACAGCGAACAGAACTTGACGGGACTTACGTCGTCGACAGGTTTATATCCGACGACGATGTTTGAAGAAAAATAAAAAATAAAAAAAAGAACAGAAACAAAGAAACATCTTTGCCGAGTTATTCTCGGAGGCTCATTAATATAAATCGATATTTGCATTCGCGTGTAATCGAGACGCTTTCTTGAATCGCAACTACGGACGAGTTAGTACGCAGTACTAAATATAAAAGAAAAAAAAAAGGAAGAAATAGGAAATGAGAACGTTCGAGTAATCCGTAAATGTCCGAGGTTTTATGGCACTTTGCCGATTCGACGAATATATATCGCCTCGTTGACCTCCATATTTGCCTTCAATGTTTCGTACTTAACATTCTAATTTGGCCTTATTCGGTGGCCCTAAAAAAAAATACGTGGGCGACGACTGAAATTGTGAGTGCAATTTGATAAGATTATTAATTGAAGGCAACAAATTTGATTTGTCGATAAATCCACTTTCGATTGAGAAACGGATGACATGGTTTGGATATAGGATGGATTTCATTAATAAGAATGTGTGTATCTGTTATCGACTCTATCAGAAATCTGTTTTTATCGCCTTGGTGAAAGGAGGCAACTGTCGTACCGACGTCGGAGGCCTCGCGAAACTCTAGCTCCGTTTTCTCCCGCATGGTGGCCGACGTTCTCCGTTCGAGGGGAATTCAGTGTATCACTCGTCTCGATAGCGATAGAATGCATTTTCTCTACTGACTATAAGATCCGAATTCCTACTCGAGCGCAGAGATGAAGAAAAATATTTATTGTATTTAATAAAAATAAAGTACGAAAAAAAAATTTCAAAATAAAAAAAAAAGGAATTTCAAAAAAAAAATTATTGAATCAAATAAATATTTTCCGGTTGCAGACAAACCGGTTAAAAATCACTAATAATGTTTCATACAAAATATAAAAAATATGTTTTTAGTTCACACTGGAAATAATGAGTTCGAAAATTAAAAATCAATCAATACTATTTTTTAAGGAAAAAATTGATTTAAAAATGATTTAGTTTTTTGACCAATCGTTTGTTTTTCCAACGAATTATTTTTTTTCGTGCAGAATGCACGTTGATTTGAAGAAATTTAGATTCGATTTCTTTTCGATATTCTCTATCGCGATCGGTCACCTGTCTCTAAAAAACAAAAGCCAATGGTAAATGTTGGAGAATCGCGCGACATCGTTCGGCGGCGAGGGGTCACGTATAATCCACGCTAATTGAGTGCGGATAGGGCTCGTTGACGTCGGCTTCATTACACCGCAGGAGGTAAAGGAGAGACGGGATACTTTGGGGGCGAGGTAGGAGAGAGAAAGTCCCGGGGTTCCATCCCGACCGCACAATGATTCGCAACAAACTTGTCTTAACCGCCGTCACGTCTTTCGCCGAGACTTTAGCGTGTTCCTGGCTCATTCCCGGACCGTCGCGAATTTACGAGGAATTAAATCGTTCACCGCACAGCAACAACAAAAAATATATATTTCAACGGCCTCTCAGTTTGTTTCGAAGCAACTTTCGTCGAAGGAGAGTAGAAAAGAGAAAAATCTCGAGGTTCTTCGCCCCGGCGGATGTCTTTGAGGGTAGCGCGGCGGTTGGAGTGGAGCGCCTTTGAAAATCCGGGACTCTTCGTGAAAAATATGAATAGATTATCGACACGGGCGAGAGAGGACATTCGTTGACGTTGGGCTGTTGCGCCGTTCTCAGTGCCGATGGTTCGCGAAGCGAGAAGGATGCTTGCGAGCGAGTCCCGACAAAAGCTCTCTCGGTCTCCTTACGGCTTTTCTTATTAAGTTCACATTTTTTCGCAAAGTGGCGCGGAGCACGGCGTCGCACTTGGAATACCAATGAGGGACTCTGCGCCTCGAAGTCGGAGCATCCGCGCCGCGGTCCTCCGAGCCACGATGTCACGAGGGGGAATAACATGCGACACGAGAGGCCCGATGTCCCTTTGTCGAGAATCGAGAGTCGATTTCTCGATTTTAGGCATCGAACTATTTTTTTTTCCCAGAGAAACGGTATAGTAACCGAGAGCCTGATATTCCAATTCGCGTAGGATCAGAGATCGAGCGAAAACGCACGCGAAATCGGTGATAGGGAAAATTTATTGCCCGAAGCTTATCGTTATCGTGAATTAAAGACCGCGAGTCTCCGCGTCGCGATACACGGCAATAAATCGTGACCGAAATATTCGTCGAGTTTCCGCGGTTCATTAAGATTGCACGAGGTCTACACGGTCACGGCAACGCAGTGGTCTGGAATAGCGCCAGAGTTCATGAAAAATCCTAGTCGGCGAGATAGAGCGATCGCGAATCGGGCGGACCGGAGTATCGGGGGATGGGCAGAGGAAGGCCGAAGCGAAGTCGAGGAAAAGGTCGACAAGTATAAGGGACACCAGCTGGCGGTGTCTTGTCGAAGGCATTAATCATCCAAGTATCTAAATGACGGGATTCCGATGTATTACCATATAAATGACATCATATTTCTGGTCAGGTTTCCCCAGTTTGTCGGGGCAGCCCTGGCGGGTTCTCCTCTCGTGTGATGTATGGAGGACGGCATATTGGCGGTGCCACCCACCTACTACATCACCCCCTATCGCTTCGAGCTCTCTGTCTCTCTCTCGCTCTTTCTGTCTCACGCTCGGTTGACTAACACTATCGGGCTATTGTGATCGTCGTCATCGTATTGCTACCTCAACTCTCACGATTCACGAATGATTTTTCATTTATTTTTCAAACAATTCTCAAATTGTCCTCTCTATAATTAAATTGCATGGTAAAAATTAAATAATAAAATTCCCATTGAAAAATGATTCATCAGCATTTATAACACAAACCATTGAATTTGAAAAAATCTCGCACTGCTATTTTTTTAAATTTTACGAAAAGTTCTCAAAATACCGTGGGCATTCGATATTTAAAAATTAATTTACAGATTTCGACGGTTACGGAATATCCAAGAACATTCAATTTAGAATCATTTTTAATGCTGTGTATTTTACGAAATTTCGATGATTCCGAATTATCGCGAATTACAATTTTTCACTTAAAATCAATGCCGTAACAATTTTCGAGTGAGATTGATGATTGCTCAATTCGCACGATTTTCATAGTCCGTAGGATGTTAGTGATCATAAACTCGGCGATGCGTTTCGCGTTCGCCGCGTCTAATTCAGCATTGGCTCTCTCGGTTTGTCTCTCTCGCGCGCGCTGGGCCGCGCAATGAGACCTTCCGTACGCTTTGCCGCGGCGATGTACAATTTGCAGATGAGAGGTTTCGAGCCTCGCGCGCTAACGTTGATTCTCGTTATTCGAGTCGGCGGGCGCGCGCTCGCTCTCACTAACGGATGCGTGCGTTATTCGACAAAGATTATTCTCCACTGGGGAGCGCGTACGAGCCGATGAAACGTACACAGGTGTTACGACGTCTGCAACTTACGAGCCTCGAAAGAGGGCCGAGATTGTGCCGCGGCAACTGCGGGTTTCGATGCACATATGCATTTCTAGGATAATTTCGACGATACGAGGAGAAACTTTTGCGAAGCGAATTCTCCGGCAGGTTCACTTCTGGTCTTTGGCATTATCGAATCTTTCTCGGTATCTCGGATCGCGGCGCACGTGTGCCGCGAATATCGTTCGTGTTGGAAGCTTCGATTGCCGCGAAGCATCATTGCCCAATTATTTCCGACGGTGTAGCGCGCCGGTGCATCTTTCGATTTGCACAATCTAATTAATAATGCCATATCTCGCGTGTGCAACCTGTGAAAGAATATTAACGGGTAACGGGAAAGAGATTCGAAAGTAAGGCGATACCGCGAAAAGGCGCGAGGGGGTGAGAAATCGAAAGATCGGTGGCCCGTCTTCATATCTCGGACTAACTGTCTTGCGTCAGAATGTCTTCGAAAAAATATCCTGCGCCAAAACATCCTTACATAATAGTAAACATTTTTTTTAGATATTTTATCCAAGATACTCTGTCGTTGGAGCTACCGTTAGGAAGCCGAGAAATGAAGGCAAATCAAAGAAATCGATGCCGATATATCGATGGAATTCCGATAAGGCGACTTTCCATTTCGCGCATATGTGAAAATATATTTATAAATAATACATATAAGCACATGGATGTGGTAGAGCCACGAATACGTATGGGCACACGCGTGTAGCGGGTCTCGCGCGGCGGCGGGTTCTCCCGCGTACCGCAAGCCCGAGTGAGCCGGGCCAAGCGGTCTCTCGCGGGTATATTTCAATTATTAGAGGGAATTACTCGGAGCGTCCATCATCTTCTACACTTATTTTCTGTTCACGACCACCGAGAGGCCGCGCGCCCGCATTGAGGCTCCGTCTCTTTCTCGCGCGCCGCGTCCGTGAATCGTCGAGAGTTTCTCTCGTATCTGACTTAAGAGAGCTAAGGAAACGGCGGCGCGCGGCGCGGTGAGATACCTAAGCCCGAGCGATGCCGAGCTCGAAATCTTTTCTCTATGGGTGCCTTCCCGCGAGAGCCTCCATGGAGATGATCCTACGAGAGGGTTATACACCGAGAGAAGCTGCAGCAGGCATCATCAGAGCGCATCATCAGAGCGGTGAGAAAATAGCCTTCAATTGTGATTACAGGGGCGGCGAGGGTTCGCCTCGGTGGATCGCGTCGGCTCCACGCCAGCTATACGCTGCGATATGCGTCCGTCCGGGCAAAAGTCCCTATTTATAGTATATATATATACACGTATGTATATAAATGTGTGCGCTGGGATGTCCATCGTCTACGATGTCCAGCATCCATTTGTCTCTCGTTCGCATGCAGCGTTATTGGACACGAATACACGTAATCCACATCTGTGTCGAGGAATTCGATTCTGTCTCGCGATGACGGAAGATGAGTCTTAAGTCATTTGTACACAATTCACCGACTCGTGTCCGGAATTCTTTGGTTTATCCTAATTATTTCAAGGAACTCGAAATATTTTTTATTCATTTAGTTTAAATATAGAGATTAATAATATTAGGAATTTCATTTCATCTCTACTTTCTTTTGTTTTTTATTCTCATTAAAAAAAATATTGGTCTCTATTAGGTACTCTGTAAGAGATAAGATAACAAGCCCAGTATAGGGCTTGTGCGACTCGCACGAGACGCACTGAGGAAAAAGAAAATGAAATCTAAATACAGCTGAATCCAGCTGTGACCTAATAATAAATACGTAAGGATAAGATTCGCACTTGCGCATCCTTTAATAAATATCAATATCAATATCGGTACTCACGAGCTTATTACGTAAAGTTACGAGGTCGATTGGACGATGTTCATGCTTACCTGAAAAATAAAGCGTGAAAGTAACGTTAGAATCGATTCTGGTGATATTACAATAAGAGAAACGGTTGGTGGCCGTGCACCTTCGCCGCGCGGTGTCCCCGAGGTGGGTCTACGTAAAGTATGCGAGGGGGTGCGCTTACAGGGGCGAGGGGGGGAGGATAGCTAGCTTGGTTTCACCTAATCCGGTAATGCGTGCGGGGATGACTCCGACCGTGGAAAAGGGTGTCTCGTGTCGCCTCGCGCCGGGCGAGAAGCCTTCATTACGAAATCACTCCCACGAGAGTCATCGTGTCACATCTTCCTGGCTTCTCGCTCCGTTATACTTATAACTTTCCCGGTGTATCGCTTCGCTCCACCCTGGGAATGAACAACGAAAGAGAGAGGGGAACTGCGCTCCAGACAATACTTTTGTTCTTCTAGTTTACTCGTAAATTCGACATTTTTATATCTGTACCGGCACTTCAGGATTTTTTTCAAAATCGACTTTTCTAACTAAAAAATGCATTCCTCGATGAATTATGAGAACCTTAAGGGAATTAATGGAAAACATTAAAAGACCGAAGATTTCGCGCGAAATTCTGTGACTGAGAAAAAGATTTATTTAGGGCACAAACTTAACTAAGTCAATATTCGGTTCAACTTAGATTTTGTTAATTTTAGCCAAACATTTATTTCGCCATATCCAACTATACGTTTGTTGACTACGAATCAATCTTTTTCTCAGTGTCTACGACAATTAGAACGAAGTATAATGCACGTGGCGATACAATTTTCCCCGAATCGTCGGGTCGCTCCCGGTCCCGCAAACGCGGCTTGTTTCGCACGCGCAAAGTTGAACAACGCCCGAGCGAACGAGTACCGTAAGGATTTTAGAACGAGGATTTAACGTAGCCGTTAAGAGGTTGCTCGGAGCGGAGAGCCGGAGAGAGCAACAGTAGGGAAAATCCCCTTTGAGTTTTGGCCCGCACACTAACGGGACCGCCAAGGGCGCATCTTCTTCGGGAGTTAACCGGCAAGTTTTCACTAATGTTTCTTGTTCCGACTACCCTAATGCCCCTGCTAAAGCCCGCGCCGTGATATGCCACGGGCGCGGGAGAGGCGAAGTCCGGAGGCGAAAGCGCGGTACCTCGTTTCTCCGTTACCT
This sequence comes from Ischnus inquisitorius, assembly GCA_963924025.1. Classification (NCBI taxonomy): domain Eukaryota; kingdom Metazoa; phylum Arthropoda; class Insecta; order Hymenoptera; family Ichneumonidae; genus Ischnus; species Ischnus inquisitorius. The sequence goes on along the minus strand of OZ001254.1, from coordinate 13,063,349 downwards.
GACACTCCGCTCGCTTGTACGGCGGCTTTAGCTTTCGCGTAACGGTGTATACAACAACGGAGTTTCCGCATCTTCCGTGCACCCTCGAGACACCGCAGAGCGTAAAGCCACGAAATTTCACGCCTCCGTTAATAACTACAACCTCGTAGATGTATTCACGAGGATCCTAAAGAGTTTCAACGCTACCGAGTTTATTAATCGTAACTTGCTCGAGGGCTAAACGAGTGAGCGCTAAAAAAAAAAACAACAACAGCCTCTCGCTCGAGGTTCACGAGGTCCTTAACTTAATCTTTATAGGCCTCATGAAAAAGAGCGCGCCAACGAGTCAATAAACCGGAAGAGTTTCTCTCGGATGCTCTCGCGGCGTAACAAACGTACGAATTCATTTTTGCACATCGCAGCAATACGGATACATTCCTCTCTCTGTGGTCGGGCAGGGAAAAATGATTGAAGGCAAAAGGCAAAAGTATGTTTCACGTATAAGGGAGGGGGGAGCGGAAGAACGAGAAAAGGGAGCAACAGCCTGGCGAGAGATAATGCACGACGTGAATAGTTTCGTACACTCGCGCGAAAGAAAGATCGACATAGCCGAGTGGCGGAGCAGACGAGAGAGGCCACGGTGGTCGGGACCGCAGGAAATTTGCAATTTGCATTTAGCGAGTAGGTATGCGAGACGAAGCGGAGCAGAAGCGAGGCGAGCGCATCGGAGCCAAAGCGAGCCGAGGGCACGCGCGTTTACCTACGTTAGCGCGTGCGCGCCCACCTGCGATTCACTCTTGCCCTCGATCCCTTTTCGCTTCCTTGTCTTCGTTATTATTGTTCTTCTCTTTTTTTCGTACGACGCGCACAGTCCGACGTTGTGAACGCGCAGCGGATCGACCGTGAAAGGAAAAAGTCGCGAGATGCGCGACGAAAAAAGACCATTGATAAAGAATCTCTGTTTGAAAAAAAAAAAAAAATCTTTAAATTAGAATTTGCCTCAACAGGAGGAAACTTAACATTTCAACTACCTTCGAGTATCGTTATTTCTTGATTTTAAAAAAATCACGAAAATTCATTTACTTGAATTATTTCAATGTTATAAAAAAAAGTTTCTTTTTTATTTGGGCTAAAGTAAATTATCAGCAAACTTTTTTCTACATTATAATGAGAATTATTGCACAGTCCAAAGCATTCTTTCTTCAGGGTGATGAAAAAAAAAATCGCAAGAGCGAATGCCGTCCGTGTGAGAACCGGACCGAAGTAAACGAGGTCGATGATAAATCCGTGAAATAACCGGCCTCGTTGCATGCTGTATTATAAAGCTGCGAACTATGCCCGATATATGTATAGGTGCGTACGGGGGATGATCAGAGGTTTCGTATCGGACCGGGGAGGCAGCGCGAGCGCGAACACCGAGCAGTCTCGGTCTCTTCCGCGACGGGCAGGAACGCGGGTCAAATTAATTACGGTTCGATACTCGAGATCGCGAGTAAAGCGCGTGGCCATAAACAAGTGAGATGATCGGACCATCATTAAGGTCCCCGCGCGCGAGAGCCCGCACACACGATGGGCTTCGATAATATTATGCATCCTCTCTTTTTCCTCGTTCCTCGGACTCGCACGGATCCCAAGGGATACAACGCTCTCGGCGCGTCCCGATGATGCACGCGCGCCCGACGATTCGTGCGTCGCTGAATCCGATCGACGCAACTCGCGGCTGGATAACGCACGCAAATTTATCGAAGCCCGAATTACCGCGTGCCTTTTATTTCCATCGTTTATAATTTTTTTCTTTCGTTATTTCAACAACAAAAAAAAAACGTTTTTGAGATATAGGTGCATTATTAAATTACTCGCTCGTCTCTGGGGATGCTGCGGCGAAGAAGCGTTATCCGCGAAGAGATTGATTGTGAAGCGAGCGAGTTCTACTATCGATATAACGTACTCGTACGCGCGCACTTTCGCGTATGGGTTCTAACTACGTAGGATCGTTTAACGTCCTTTTTTTTTTTCTTCTCTTTTTTTTTACTCAGCGAGCGCGAAGCGTTGTGCGCTCTCTTCTATGGTTGATGAGTAGGTGATCTTAATGCTCGCGGCTTATCGTGCGGCGTTAAGTACGTGCGCGCGAGTCTCGCGCGGGTCTGTTATCCACGTGCTTAGGAGAGCCGGAGTGAGGCCTGGTCTCTTTAACTCGCGGGACCCTCTCGAGTTTAAAGTATCACGCGTATAAACTGGGCACCTAGCGGAGAGAGAGAGAGAGAGAGGCGCAGCCGGCTACGAGCGGTGAGAGATTAAGCGGCTCGGCTTCGTATGGTTTCGTACGCGGTGGGGCATAGAGCACAGAGCGCGATAAAACAGAACGCGAAAGCGAGGTTATTAATTGTTAAACAATGATCGTTAATCATCGTAGCTCGGCTCGCGGAACGAGCGGGACAAAAGATCAGCGGAGAGGCTCGTAAGCGATGCACCAGCCAATGCTGGATACATAATTGCTCGACCATTTCTATACCACGAGTGTATTATGGTTGCTTCGGTTACGGCACACTCAAGCGTTGTGTCTATAGCCCCGGTATTCAATAGACGATATTTATGCGCGCTTTATATGATGCAAAGACTCGTCATTATATCTCGTCTGTGAGCGAGAATCGCCGAACGTGAGCCCCGCCGCGCGCAGCCCCCACAGTTTGATTAATGGATTCACCTATTAATATTCACCCCTTCTTTAATCGTTCTTCGTAAATTTCCCGTAACGAGTGTAACCCGTAATTATCTTCTCCGTAACGTTCCGAGAGCTTTCATTATCGGCACTCATTGCGCGCATTAAACTCTTCTCTCTCGCAGCAGCTCTTCTTAATCACGTTAAAAATTCTAATGATAAAATTGAAAATGAGAATGTATAAACATGAAAAAATTACCGGCGAAAAAGAAGGATAATGAAATAATTAATACTATTAACAGCAAAAACATCGATAACGTTGAACATGATAGTTATACACAATAATCAATAACAAAAGTAGAGTAAAGAGTTTTCATAAATATTCTTAGAATATTCGACTCTGATGAAGATTCGGTTGGACTTTTGCATTGAACCTTGACGAAAAATGTTCATCATATAATTGTAAATAATAATAATAATTAGATTGAGATAAAAATGATTTTACAAAAAAAAGAAATTCCTGTTCGACAAAGGAGCATGGCCATCAAATTGAATTAACGGAGAACAGAATGAAGAAACGGATTGTTCGCGCACTGCAGTCCGGATAAGTAATGAACGGCCACGTGAATGTCTTTTTTCTTTCGAGTGTCTCTCGAACTGTGTATGATACTTCGAGAGAGTCCTCACCGCGTCGCAATCGTTTCCTCCTCGACGTGACACGATTCTCCGTCTCATCGCGCCTCGCGGCTACTCGAGTAGGATTTCCTTCTCTCACCGTCTCCGACTCTCGTCCCTGCCGTGAGGTTGGCTCGCATCCAATATTAGTATAGTTGAATAAACGTAATTAATGGCGCGCGGAGGCAGCCCCGCGAGCCGGTCCGCGCAACGAGATACGCTCGTTCTCCGTCGCGTGTGTGCGTCGACGCGGTCCCAGACGCGGAGGCAGCCACACACGGCACGCACGAGATTTTTACAACTGCGGGGACGTTTCGCGCGCGCCTTCGACCGGGACGAGAACCCGTTGATTTTTCGCGCGACAAACGCCTATCCGCGGGAACGTTCGAGATTCGCCGGTTGGTCGATGATGAAGATCCATCGACCGCGGGCTATTCTACTCGAGGCTGTCTCGAGCCGCGGCCGCGGGATGCGGAGAGTTAACACCGCAGTTGAGTAAACAGGCGAGCGAGAGAGAGCTTGGTCTCGGTGCCACGGCGCGAGATTCTCAGGCCCTTAGGCCCCGATTTCAGTCGTTCAATGGACATTGTACGCCGCGCCGGTACATCATACCGAGAGGCGCCCCGAGGCCTCATATTCAATCCTGTTTATGCTGTAGGTCTCGCAACGAGACTCGAATCGCGGGCTTGATTGATGACGAACAGAAGACCCGTCGCGTCGTCAGCCTTCCGATGCGCGCTTCGCGCCGAGCCTCCTCGATCCTCGTCGCCTCGCCATTATAAACGACAATCGAGAAGCGTATGTGTTGCCGCACTGCGAGGAGAGCAAAGCGAACCGCTATCTTTCCGATACATTGAAATCATTTACGATGAAAGACGAGACGGGGAATTGAGACGGCGAGAATGACGCCGGGTTCACTCGACGACACTATCAACGAGACTCGTAGCCGGGCGAGATTCCTCGTACACACTCGGTCGGGCCTTTGGCCACAATATTATTGTTGCTTTTGTATCGAGTTGTGCGATTACGTGCGAGAACCTGTGTCGTCTGTCGGGCCTCGCGACGGATTATACGCGCGAATGAATCACGTATGCCGCATTAAACCGCGCACACACTCGCGCACGACGGTTTCCGCGTGTACGTGCAACGACGCCGGGCTTATCTCGGTGTACAAGGAACGAAAGCATCTCGCACCGATCGCAAGATCCTCTTCGCCCGAGCAACGTGCTGTACGAACCCACTGCTTTCTATTCCCACGCGATTACCCCGCAAAGTTAGTGGCTCTCGCGAGTTTTGCTTCATGAGATCACTTCTGGCTTGGTGGTGTGTTTATGCTCGTGTGTGTGTGTGTGTGTGCAGTATGGACCCGCGAGAGACGAGGGAGCACCAGATGAGAAATTCATTTCTGACTGTCTCCCGCGTCCGACCCTGTCGGTCGTTATCTCGCCAGTCGATCGAAACACACACGGAGACACACACCAGCTCTTGTCCCGTGGCTCAACTGTACGGCACCGGGTTTACCGTTTCGCAATGTAACGGAGCACTGTGATACAATTCAGTTGTTGCCGGTCGACACTCCGCTGGACGACGAAAGACGCGCGTAGGCAAAATTGAATCTTCAATTTGGTTGATGGCGAGAAAGACGGGTTTGATTGTCAAACGCTTATTAGAATTCTTTCATTGTTAAAAACAAAGCTGATCAATTACATTGTTTTAGTGCTTCCTCTCTTTGATTTATCACGTTCTACTGAGCTCTGTTCGCGCGGAAGTACGTTTGCCACATTCGGCTTTCTCGAGCAGCTTTGGTTTGTGATTAGTTCATTTTTGACTGTTAGCTTTTATGCAAATATGGCATCAGCTCTACGATGCCAGTGTGAGAAAACGAGTGTTTTCAATTTGGAATTGTCCGACTTTGTACCAATTTTTAGTCCGATATCTGAAAAATTATCGGAAACGATAAAATCGTTGCAAATCGTCTAAAAACAAAAGATCCGCATCGAACATTGTACCAATTTTTAGTCCGATATCTCATAAATTGTGAAAAATCTCGAGTCTGAAAAGAGGAACGTTGCATCGAGTCGATCGATAGGGAATATCAAGTAACAGCGCGGTTCAGAAACCCCGGCGGGGAGTAAACGAAAATGTTTCGTGTAATTCCGAGCCGAACGTGATGTACGCCTCGTAAAACTCGAAGGTCCCGGTGATGTCGGAGAGGAGGCAAAAGAGAGGCCGCGAGAGTCGGGCAGGTGGGACCGGGTCGGATCCGGTACGAGTTCTACTATGTAGCGAAGGGGTTATTAATAACGGGCGTAATCAATTACAGGCTCTCGCGGTCCTGTAAAGTCCAACGAGAGAGTGAGAGTCTCCGACGAACTGTGCGGTGTCCCGAAGCTTCGGTGGGTCCGTCGGTGTCCAGGGGCGCGTAAACGCTCGTCGTTCGGACGAGGCGCCGCGACGAGACGTGCCTCGGTCGACTCGTAAAACTCATCTGCGGTCATCCACCGCGATCGCCGCCTCCGCAATATTACAGCTCTCTTTACGGAGAGCATCGACGTTACGAAGCTTTACGTTTCTACCGAAAAAAAAGGTAAAAAAGTACCAATAAACTCTTTCGACGTTACATTAGTCTCCGGACTGATTGGTCAGTCGATGGGGTAGAGTAAAGGGCGCGTGCCCGGTACAGACGAGAGGTCAACGAACCCTGGACGAAGATACACGGAACAGGATTAATCCATAGTCGGGGGTGTAGAAAGAAGCCGGGTGATCGCTAAGAGACTCGCGGAATAGTGGATTACGGATGATAGAAAGAAAAGCAGCGGGCGTATACGGGTTTGTTGCTCGACGAAGGACGAACCTTGCGGACGAACGAGAAGACGCGAGTAGAGAGGAAGAGAGAAGGCGAGCACGCTCGCGGGAGACCGGGAAGAGGCACTCGTCACGCGGAGCGTGTACCGGGAAAGCAGCGGGAGCCCCTTAAGGTTGGACCCTCTCTTCTTCTTTTTCTTGCGATAGCGAGGGCTGCCTTGGCGACCTGAAAAATCCTGTGCCTCGATCGGTCGCGCTACAGAAAAGATCACTCGATCCTTCACCGGTGTGTTCCTCCTTTCGAGATTCTCGTCTCCGTGCCTCCTACGAGTTGAAGAATGAACTGCTCGATACGTGACGTGACTTCCGGACGCGCTAACGCAAGAAACGCGAATCCCCGCGACCGTCAATCCATCGATCGTTTAATCGCATTCGATCGATCATACGAAACCTCAACGAGACGGCTTATGTAGAATTACATTTTTACTCTCGACCGTCGCACAGGTGGAGCGTGAAAAGCGTGCCGGTGCTACGCGGTCCGGTTTTGAAAGCTTTTTTTCTTTCTCCCGACGCTTTTGCGACGAAACCACGGAGACCCGGGAATCGCGCGAACTCAAGTGGGCTCGCGTTGCGTCAAGTAACTCGAGATCGAGCGAGAGGCCGGAACCCGAAGATCTTATCTCGGGCACTGACGTCTGCGTTAACCGCGTCCATCCCTCATTTCCACAAGTCCTACGCCTCGACGATATTTTATATTAAGATACGAAACAGGATATCGGGTTACTTCGTCGGGCTAGGTCGTCGTGTTCTCCTAGCGAGCAAAAATCATTGGAACGAATTTATGCAGTTGCTGCGAACGGGACAAGACGCAATAATCGGAATTACAATAAAGGAGCGAGAGGGATTGCGCGAGCGGTCGCTTCGTCGATTTCGGTGTGTACGACAGGTTTCGGAGTACGGACACACGAATACCCGGGGATAAACGGGGAGGGAACGTTCACCACAATGTACCGCGAATCATTCGTAAAGTCATAACCCACACATACGTGTAACGTTTGCCAATTCCGCGCCAGCGTTGCATTAAAGCCTCGAGGCACGTGCTACGAATGGCCGGTTATATTACGCACGCGAATTAGGCGCCTACTTGCCCCGACGGAGCAACAGCGGCACGGCATTGCTCTATCTCTCCGCAGGTCTTTCGGCTCTTTTGCATAAGCGCGATGAGCCATTCGCAGTCACGCGAAAAAGAGAAAGACAACCCTGTCCGACTGCTGTAGAGTCCGCGCGTATTCTTGATTTACGAAACGAAATCGTCATTACCCAAGTGGATTTATCAGGGAATGAATGCTTGCAGAATTAAGGCCGGTTGAGGCAACACAGCCAAAACGGAGATTCGCAGAGAATTTTGCATACTTCCCATCGAAATAGCATATTTTTTTATCAACTACCGAGATAGCATACGAAAAAAAATTAATTAATCGAATAAACAATACCGAAAAACACTAAACAATGAAAAAATATTTTTCATATTATTTTTTTTTCCAAGTAAAGTTTGAAGAAAATTCCTTTCTATCCAAATTTCAATCCATTTTTCTTCCTCCCCACGATGATCGTATTGTGAATTAACGTTTCCAAACAAAATTTGTGCCAATTTTCCCACAAAATCTTGTATTCCCGAATCTTCGGCAACGGACGGGAAAGCGATAGTCGTAAAAGAACCTCAACGAAACGATTCGCCCATTTGATTCCGTTATTATTGCTCGCTTATGATTTTTTCTCCCTGTTCCGAACTCTCGCTTGGATTACGGAGTCCCGAAAGTGCGGCTACAGTATACAAAACGGCTCGTGCGAATATTCGTTATTCGTAATAAAAGGATAAACTCGCTTGCGGGCTATACGAGATCGTAAAGTCGCGGACGTTTTACGCGAGAGCGGGGGTTGTTACATGCATTCATCCCCCGCTTACTTCTTCGTAACAGGCCGCGACGATGCGGTCGCGGGGGAGGACGAAGTAACGGAACGTGATGTATGTACGCAATAACGTCTGCACTCCGATTTTCGTCTGGGGCTCGTGCTTTTTTTTCCCCCCCATTTTTTACCCTTCCTCGATTCGCGTGCGTTCCAGAAATGAGGACTGCCGAAGTTCGAGTGCGAAAGAAAATACTGTGGCGAACGAGCGTTGTACGCGATGTTTTCCCGGGCAGTTCGCGGCGACGGCTCGCCTGTGCTCGGTTTATATACTTTTCTTTATCCCGAGTCTTAGGGAGCGCGCGCGCGCGCTTTGCCCTGCGGGCAAACATCGAGAGAAACACGCCCCACGGGAACGCACGGGTAAGAGCCAACGAAAGGGACCGAGAAGCTCTCGCGGCCGGAACATCACAAGAGACGTGTGGGTTCTCTCTGGTTGTTCCCGGGCCCGGTACGACGACGAGATACTACTCCGCGAGACAAAAAGGCTGTGTTGAACCGAGGGGGCAAGAGACGGTAAGAAGAGCAAGAGACAGTCGGAAGGGCCCCGAAATATGCGAAAAAAAAAAGGAAGAAAAAAAGAAACAGAAAGGAGTTCGTTACACTCTTGCGTCGAGGCGGTCCGAGAGGCGAGAGACAAAAGGAGAGTAGTATAATAATGCTACGGTATGTATAACTTACATACGAATTTTAGAAGCGAGCCTCAGCGAACGACGAGCCTCGGTTGCTCCGAGAAACTCGTATACACACGACTGATTTGGACACGCGATAGCGAAGGAACGGACAACGAAAAAAGATGCCGTAATTTTTTTTTTTTTTTTTTCTATACCTACTTGTTTCGTGAGGTCCGAGCAGTCTTATTACCGAAATATATAAACCATTGAGCTCAAACTCGTGAAGAAATAGGACCAGCAGTAGAAACGACCGGAGAGTCCATCTAGCATCGGAGAGCACTCACTTGCCCGTTTCGGCCGAGTAGTCCTCGAGAACCGCTCGACTCTACTCGAGTACTACAAATATTGACCTCTCCAGGCACGGCGCATTTCGTTAAACGACTCCCCAGCGAGTGACCGGAGAGTGAAGAGCAACGAAATACAATGAGGAAAGCGTTTCGGGATATCCGAAACATTCAAGGGTGAAACGGAGAAAGTGAATTGGCAAGAGATAAGCATGGCGACGAGTTGTTTTAACTTCCGACTGCCCGCAAGGACAAAAATGGTACTCATGCATTTCACTACGATTGCCCACTGTTCCAACATGTCAATCCGGTGTGTGTTCGTCGAAACGTCGAAATATAACTATTTTGACATTCGAAAATATGCTCTTCAGAAAGATTGAATCAAAAAAATAAACTCCGTTTTGTAATATGATAATAATCATAATAATAAATGTAATAATAACTATCTTTCATCGTGCTGACTCTATCGGTCGAATCTAAGTGAGATTAATCAGAAATTATCGTACCTCGCGCTGTTATCGAGTGTTATCGAGAGAATACAGTGTGTTCGAGCATGAGTTATGCTGTTACTAGCCTGTTCTATCAAAGCCTCGCGCGTACCCGAGACTCTTGAGAGATAAACCTCGGGACGAAGAAATACACACCGGACACAAGCTGCAGCGAGCGCAGACACGTGTACGAGTCGCAGACTTAGCCAGATATTGCCGTGTAAAAATAAAGAAAAAAAAATGAATAAAAAACAAACGCATGCATAGTAAGGCGCAATCTTGCTACCTAGGGGTACGAGGGTAATACACGATAAGCGCGTGCTCGCCGCTCACGACTACACGAATTCTCATGATATCGCCGAGGCGCTGCCCTCGCCGCTGCGTCAGGGAGAATTTTCTTCAAACATGCATACTGCGCTTCGCTGCCAGACTCAACATATTACGAAGTAGATAAACCGTAGCGTTCGCAATAGGTATACCCAGCGCGTTTATACCCGGCGCGAAGATTTTTCTTTTCTCTCCGGTTAGCGCGGCGGAATCGTACGCACTGGCTTTTCGCGCAGATTTATACCGTGTCGGTGCATAGATTGCGTTAGAGCTAATACGTACGAGCCGGATTGGGTTCTCGCGTCGAGAGTAAGCTGATGTACGAGCTATCAGCGAGTGCGAGAAGAGAGGCGAAGCAGCGCGGAGTTTCTTTGCTCATCTCGGCTCGCCGGATTTTTGTGCAGTCGACGAGGAGCCTCCGAGGGTCAGGCGATTCCGGGAATATGAGCAGGCTCAGCGCGAAAGAGGTCCTAGGCTCTGGTTCGCGACGTTGAGCCGCACTGCGGGTCAACTCTTTGGATCGTCCTGGACCGTCCGGTTACCGCGAAAAGCGCCTCTCATCTCGCTGGACAATCTCAGCGAGACGAGATATGTCGCGCTGCTCTCGCTAGGCTCCGGGGATGAGCTAGAGAATGCCGAAAGACACTTCCTCTCGCCGCTAGCCGAGCGAGTACGACACTCGGCGTCTTATAGTTCTCGGTTGTCATCCTTTCTTCGGACTATGCGCTTGTGGCAACGAATTTCTCGGTCTCGCGCGTGTCGACCGCGGCGAGGAAAGGGAGACGAAGAAAATTTCCCGGAACTCCGAACGACCGGCGAACGCCGCGCGGCGTTTGATCATTCGTAATCTTCTTTTTATTAACAACGCGGACTCGCGGTTCCGAAAGAGTTGTGTTTCGCGCGCGCCGGGTATGAGGAAAAAATAAAAATATATGTATATAATAACGCACGCCGAGTCGGAGGGGAGAGGAAAGTTGAGCGACCGTTACCTGGCAGTGGATGTTTTGATAAGAGCCCGGATGACCGCTGACTGCCGCGGACTGAATTTCGTAGAATTGCCCCGTCGGCGAGTCATCTTTTGATCGTTTCGCTCGTTCCTTTTGGATTAACTACCAACGGCATCGCCGGTCGAGAACAAGAACCGACGAACAATAGTCGGCCGCGCGTTAGACGGCGATCAAACGAGAACGAAGTGCGATGAAGAATATCCTATCAATTTTTTTTGTCGCTTTAAAGAGCGCAGAAAATCGGTTTGTATATTTTCTATAATTTCGTGGACAACTGCAAATTTTTCTTAAAATAATTGCGGACCCTTGGGAAAAAAAGCCTCAATAAATACGACTGAAATTTCTGAATGAATTCCGCTCTCTCTGATACTCTGGCAAATATTGCAATGCTACGAAGTAAAGCGTTATTCAAACCATATCAAATACCCACAATTGAATGACACAAACTGTAGCAAAAAATTAAGCGTTTGATGGGCGACGGACCAAATTTTACGGTTTTTTTCCATCTAATCAAATGACCGACAAGCCGAGATTTTTTACACGGAATTTTTTTCCGTACTCTCGTCATTGAATATAAATATGATTGTTTCCAGCTAAAAAGTATATGGATAGAGTATTCACCCGGGGAGCATTATATGAGTACGAGACGCGACCGGAAGGAAAGGGATGAAGAAGATTCGCTGCTTATTTTCGTACATATCGAACTGCCGTGAATCTTCGGCGAGTCAGCGGGCAAGGTTCGTTCGACCTTTGAACGCAGCGCTAAATCAACACCATCGCCAGTAGAGCTTGGGCCCTTCTCTCTCCCTCTCTCGGGGGGCGCGAGATCTGACCGAGAGAGCCACGGTCCGAGCAATTATTTGCTTCTAGATTTATGAGTGTGCGAAGTACACGAGAGAGATCACAGTCAGCGATGTCGAAGTGAGCAAGAGAGGAGCCGAGTTCGCTACGCTTCCTCCCGCAGCAAAGCCGTATAGTGTACTTGTACGCACCTTCGCTAACTTCTCCTCGCTATCGTTTTCCTCGTTCTCTTATTTTCTCGCGGCTTAACGTTCATGCGCTCTTTCCTCCGGAGAATCACTTTGCTCATCGTAATTACACGCTCTCCCCGGGGCCGATCTCTCAATAACTCAAACGGACGATTATCGATTGCGAAGCTATAACTTCACTTTACCCTTTCATTCCGAGTGAATCCCTCTCGGTTGCTTGTTCTCTGCTCTCGGTGACTCGAATACGAAACACAGCGAGAGTTCTTCAATTTTAGGCCATTCGCATGGTGAATATTCTTACCATGAGCGCGGAGATTCCTATGCGAATGGTTTGAAGTTCATTGAACCATTGTGTAGCTATCGGGATAAAACACGCTCGCCGCTGAGGACTGATACGTGTAATAGGTGCATTAACGCGACAGCCGTGTATAAGCTCGCGGTTCTTGAAGTGCGCGCGACCCGGCAATTACACGGGCGAGACGAGGAGAGGAGAGCGGAAAGAAGGCGGCAAAACACAACGCGATCGGGCACTTGGACCGCCTGAAACTTCGGAAGTGCAGCGCGCTGTTGCTCGTCGTCTGCGCGGATCGCCTTCTTCTTTATATTTATCCCCTTGGGACCGCGTGTGCGCTTCCATTCCGTTTCACTCTCGGCTCCAGAGCGAGAGCGAGCGGCACTGACAGCCGCAGCAAGGACCGAGGGATATACCGGTTTGACCTCGCATTCGCTCGGTGGCTGCACGACGTTGCACCGACCGATCTCTCTCGCAGGTGCCGCGGAACCGACGATATTCTCTCGCGCGGCCTCAACCCGTTCAACCCTTTCCCTCGCATCATTACGACGCCACACCGAACTGTTTCGATCCGAGCTTCACACGGCGCGGGCAATATAATCCGCGCAATCGAGAATCGATTGGATTTAAGTAGTATCGCGCGCTACAAGGTACAAAAGCACGCTTATACGTTTCTCGTTTGTGCCGCTCCAACGATGCGCCCCGACGCGATCGAGACTCAGGCCGCTCAATCGACATTCTTTAATTTCCTTGCTTTTCTGAGCTTTTCAAGCTCTCAGGTCGAGCGCCCGCCTTAAGAGACACAAACACGCTTTTTCGTCGAAATATGTAATATTGATGATTATTTGTTGGCGAGAACTTGAAAGGCAATTGAACCTACCTAAGGGGGCTGAGTCACCAAAAGCAAAGCCCGCCGGTTTCGGATAAAATGCACTATAGAGCTCCAAGAAAATTCAGGGTCATAGTTTAATATACGCATTTTCCGAATATGAAATGCAATTCTGATGTACAGTAATGAATCGAAAAAAAAAATAACTTAAATTCGATGGCTTGATTTAATTTTACTGTAAAAAGTTACTCCAACTTTCGTCGCTATTTTACATTGAATTTAATGTACTTATGCGCACAATATTCCAATTTTTTTTTCAAGTCTTCGCTCTTCGTATACAAATGGATCGTCGAATCAAAGATGGATAAGCGCTCGATGGTTGAGCGTGGAAAAAGTTAGCGGCTGTCTACCCGGGAAGCTCGAGAAGAAACTCGCCAAGACAGATGCGGTCCATTCGGGGTATTATTCAACGAGTCGTTACTGCGCTATGCTTACAGCACGGAGTGTATACCATTGGCTGCAGGCTCACTACTTATAGGTGGCCCGAGAGAACGATATGATGGATTTGTACCAATTACTCTCGGTACGTCAAACGATCGTTCGCTCTCTTTCCTCGCTTCTCATTATGCATCGAGTGGCGCTGCGTGCCTAGCGTGCTACGCATCCAGCTCCGATCTCCCATCGCGCGCATACACGCGATACACGCGTGTGCATCTATATTTATACACGCGTACGCGAACCCTTCTGCTTTTTCTTTGTGTCATCGCGAGGCGAATCAGCGCTCCATGAATTCTTACATCTTGTAAACACTGGAATTTGCGACGCTGTGTCGAACGAATGAAATAATGATTCTCGAAGCCCTTCATGCAAAGTGCTTGCGTTACCGATATTTATGCAGCTATGTCGGCTCGTCTGTTTGCATCTCGAATTCAGCTCCGTTTCTTCGGCGATTCGGCCTTGAACTTCGTTTTTGGCTCGAGAGAAAATCGTCGGAACTCCGTCGAAGCAATGGAAATATCGCGAGGAAATGTTTCGTCGATGTTATCACGGTCGAACGGAAGAGAATCAAACGCCGAGAAACAAATTGACTCGGCGCGTATTCGCGACGAAAAAAAGAAAAGTCTGATTCTTCCTTGCCTACCGTAGGAGCGATAAATAAGATGAAAAAAAGGGGAGAGAGCAAGTGGAAGGGAAAAAGGAACGCTCGCAAGAACTGCCACGGTGAGAAGGGAAGCATAAGCTCCGAGTTATGGAGAAGGAAGTTTTTACGGTGTTTTTATGTCGCGCGGCGGCGGAGTCGACGCGTCGTCTCACGGCAGAGTCTCGTTGCAAGCCTTGCGAGCGAGAAAAGCACATCGAGTATCGCTCCTCTCTCCTCCTTTCCGTCTCGTTCTCTCCGTTCGCGCGAAAATCCACCCTCGCGCATTTCTTTCTTCGCTTTCCCTCGGCCCTGTCTATCGTCTCGCTCGCTCGCTTTGCCGCGCGTTCTCATCGCTTAAACAAATTAAAGAATCGTCCGGCACTGGGCGCGCCATCCGGTTTATGAGCCCTTTCCCGGGGGCTACAATAGGAATCCTGAATCTTTAATAACGTTCTCCGGAGAATAAGTACCTCGTACTTGGAGCACGAGAAAAAAAGACGCAGAGGAGGAAAAGACACGAAGAAATTCCGCACGCTGGCGAATGAGAACGCGCGAAAATTCTGACGAAATAACACCATTCGCGAGGCTCTCCGGTCTATTTAATTGCGTCGCTCTCTATTAGCGAATGTTTTATCGCTCGCCTGTATATTTCGTATCGCATGTAAAAATAGGTAACACGCGAATCGAATCGAGGACGCGTTCTCTCGTGACTCGGGGTTCTCGAATAGACGATAATGTCGTCGATCGTCGCGAAAATTTTTGTTGAATTATCAACGAGAGCTCGTTAAATCGGCAAAACGCTCGGAAGCCAGAGCGCCGCTGGCGTGGCTCAGGATTTATACGGAGCAGAGGAGAAGCGGAGAAGCCGAGGAGAGCGCGTGTCGCGTGCGACTCGTTAGTACGGATGTGCGGTTAAACGGCCGTGACGCTAATGGTCTTCCCGCATCGTAGCGAATATAGTAGTTTCACCGATGTAACAGAAAACTCTCTCGTTGGCCCCGAGACGCGCGCGCGACGCTGGCAAATTATTTTCACCGAGATGCGAGTAAACACGCGAGCGTAAATCGACAAAATCTCGCGGTCCCACGGCGGAGAACTCGCGTTCCGCATGAATATGCGGGTGCTCGAGTAGCGGAGCGGCCGAAGCGTCGAGGCGAAATACTCGCCGGTTTATCGAGTAAATGAAGAATCGGGTCATTATTAATTGAGGCTCTAATTCAAACGGGCTTATCGGAATCGAACCCGGCATTAATTATTCTTCGCGCATTATATACATACATATATTTCAAAAGATATTATACTATCGCAATTACGACGGGTGGGTAACACGTAGAAGAATAAGTTCGGCGGCACGAATGAGAGGACGGCACTGCGACCGGAGCAAGTAAGAGTTCTAAGATCTCTCGAGTTCGATAATGCCGGGGACGAATTAGAAATCACGTAGGAGCAATTACGGCCTCTAATCGCGGAATAATCGGTAATTATTCGACGGTGCGGGTGACCCAGGGATCGCGGACGAGGGAAACATCGTGGATATGGTAAGAGCGAGAAGAAGGTTCGTACGGAAGATCGCGAGGGATACACGCCGAGCCGAGCGAGTCTCGGCTGATTCATCAGCGAACGGACGGTACGAGCCCTTCGGGGCCAGAGTTTTAGGGGGGGAGAGGGATGAGAGAGAGAGAGAAAGAGAGCAGAGTCGAGAGGAGCGAAACGCGTTTCCTACTCCCGCTTGGCCCCCGCGCGCGTTCAACCCTCTTATTGCTCCCCGAGTGGCCGCAAAACGAAGTTTGATCAAATTCTACTGCGCGGGCATAAAACTGACCGGCTGCCCGGCGTCCGGGGTTATGGTCCCGATAAATGATTCATCCATACGATACGATGCGATGCGATAAGGCGAAGGCCTCTTTTGCCGTTCCCGCTTCGCCATTCCGTTACTCCCGCTGCTCCTTTACTTCTGGATTATTTCCCTTTTTTTTTCGTCTCGGTATTGGTGTAACGACGCGAAGCCGATGTTGGTGCAGGTGGAACGTCGAAGGTAAACATGAACTCGAAAAACGTAGCCGTGAATGTGAGTCTAGACGCTGCGGCTGCGTTACGGACACCGAGCGCGTAAGAAAAAAAAAGTAAAAAAAACCGACGAATGTGTTGAGCGCCGGAAGAAGGTTGGGTGTGCTAAGCAGCCGAGGGGTCATCATCGTTCGAGCCCTTTTACGAGCTCGCCCGTCTCTTCTCCGGCCTTACGAGAAGAGAGCCCAACAGAGTCGTTGGCTCGAATGTAGCCGGCTCGCACTTACGCTAAGCCGGAAAAGCCACCGTCGCACGACTACCAGAAGAATCCGTCCTGGCGTCCCCCGTAACGTCGCGAAGAAACTCGACGAGCATCACACGCCAACTATCGCTTCGAACCACTTTTCAAGGCTTTTTCTTCTTTCTTACAAAATTTTCATTTTTCTCTTTTGGGGTCAGGCTCGAAGATTTTGCGCAATCGATCGACCAAAATAAATCCGTCCGTGTCGTCGTATCTACTCGCGGCTAAAGTAGATCAGGCCGAGGAAACTTTATCGTTCGTTACTTCGGATCATATATGGAAAATGATGGAGGCGAGTTCTCGCAACTCGGATTCCCACATATCCATAAAGCAAGAAAAGATTCATTGGGTCGAGTTGCAAGCGAGCTCGGAGAGTAAAATAAAAAAGCAAGATATAGCAGCAATACGGTATAACCGGAGCCAGAGAGAAAAAACCATATGGTCGTTTCCGAGGGAACATATAGCCATCAAGAACGAGGAGAGTGCGGACCGTGGGCAGTTTATTGCGCGCGGGTGGCTCGTGGATATTGTTTTCAATAACGCGTGGCATCAATCAGACTTTGCTCCGGGGCAAAGCGGAGAAAGAGAGAAATCGTGTAGAAACGCAAGAGCAACCATTGCTCTCGGCTGCGGCGATACAAGACCGCTGTCCAAGCGGCATCGCCGATGGGGTATGTAGGAAAGAGAGCACGGGGGCGGCTGCGAGACGGAGAAACAGGAGAATCGAGCGAGTTCCGAGGGCACGCGGCCGCCAGATCTCCCGCGGGAAAACGACCACGCAAGATGTCCGGAATGCGGTGACCTCTTGCCATTGGGAAGCCCGGATTACCGAACTGACCATCTCCTTTGCATAACGACGCCTGGGGCTTGGCCCGGTCGAGGCGATTCTCATCCCCCGTTCTCGCGTATAGCGGTGTTACTCGTCCTTTCTCCTGTCGGCCCCCCCACGATCGTACGATGCACCCTGCCATCCTGCGGGACTACGGCGATCAAGGACCTTCACCCTCTTGCCATCAAGCGACTAGAATTCATCGAAACCGGCAAACGATCGCTAGACGCTCTAAACAAACCAGAGCCAGCGTCACTCGACCTTCCATAACTGTGGACCATAGCGTGGATATCCGTGGGACCTTCGGGATTATAATGGTATAGAACGATATACTACTCTCTGCACTATATACATTGTGGCCGCAGTCGAAGCTCATCGTCCTTGCCGATCCCGTTGGCAAAGTTTACCATCTGGCTTCGAGTGAATTTCATACATAAGAATCGTCCACTCGGCCGGCCGGATCAGGATTCAATTGTATAGCCGCTGGATACGTGGAGAGACGAAATAGAAATAAAAATATCACAAGAAGGAATGAGAAGAGAATATCTTGGAAGAGTTCAACGAACCCGAAAACGGAAGTGATCAACGAGGACACGTCAAATGTCCGAAATCAAATTCTTTCCGAAATCGTTTTTTCTTCGCGCTTTTTTGGGTTTGCGTTTTGAGTGGCAGCCATTTAGTCGGGAAAAAATATTTAAAAATCATTTTCAGAAATTTTTTAAAAACGTGCGGAAATCCATTCGCGCTATTGGTAGTAAAAAACAGGCCGAATGACTAAAAGCGTAAAGACTCGGAAACGATGGATGAGTCGAGACTATAAGGGACGACAAAATTAGCCGCAGAAATTAGTTTAATTGTCATCGGTTTTGTTCATCGGTGAAAATTACAGAGACTTTCAACGTTGCCGTACGCATTGCTATATGTATATACATGTATATTTTGTCCTCCGCTATCATTCCGTTCTCTCGTTGCGTCGACGCGCGGCCGTCAATTTAAATGTCAAAGGGAAATTGTTTGATTATTTATTATGCAAATTAGATGCGCGAAGGAGGATAGAACTCACTTGCAATGCCCAAGACACGAGACTCCGCAGACGCGCACGGTCTACGCGCTGAGGAATTACCGCGAACGCCGCGCGCTCGCGGGGCTTTTCGCTTTAACGGAGAGTAGACCGCGAGGATAATTTTGCCACGTTAATTGGATCAAGAAGTCGGGATGCTCGGGGAGTCTCCGGCGTTCGTTGGGGCTCCTTCGCCGAGGATGCTTCCCGTCGGTTTCAGAAGCAAGCCGGAGAGTCCCTGAGTTTAATTACGTTCGAGAAGGGGAGTTAGGTGGCGGAGATGGAGGAGGGAGGACTCGACCGTGTCGCAATAACCGGGGACACTTTCCGTATCGTGTACGATTATTCGAACCCCCCTCCACCAGGTTATGAGATACAGATTGAGTAAATAAGGGTGGATTGGATCTTGGCGAGAGGCGACGTGCCGCGTGCTACGTCGCGGAGGGGGTGCTGCCGCTTGAACTCGGAAAGGAAGAAGAGACAACAGAACGATCCAGCATCGTGCCCAGCCTCTCGTCATCACCCCTTACTCGGTCAATCAAATTATGAATTCATACCAGCCGCCGTTGCGACACAAACTGATATTCTTATAATTTTGTTTGAAGAATTAGTTAAAGGTTCATCACTCTCATTCCGAGTCCTCCTCCTGTTTTACCGCGGCGTTGATGTGGCTGCGGGAGAACTAACGATTCCGCTCGCACTCGACGATGCGTATCTAACGTCGGCGACACGGGACAAGTACGAGAGCCTTGCTAGGATTGTATATGCGCGAGAAAGCGGATTAATATTATAATGAAAACACGGGGCGAGGACGGCGATGAGTATCGCAACCGTAAACTTGGCAACGTTAGCCCCCACCACCTGGGACAGTTTTACCGATCTCCGGTGGCATCCGCGTATGAATATTCATACCAACCGATGGGATCGTCTCGTTCTCGTGCCGATATCCCACGCGCAGCATCCCTCGCTCGTCGATTACAGGGAACCCGGCCGACAATGTTTTATAATTACCGATCGAACGGCTATGCACGGAAAAAAGGAAAACCGTGAAATATTCCTCGTTACCGATCTTTTATTGCACTAGGATCAAGCAGGGCTCGCGCGCTCACGTTCTTTCCGTCTGTATTAGAAAAACTCTTCACCGCTGCCGCAACTATTAACTAATTTTCCCAACTGAATTCTAGGCTTCAGGGTCGGATATTCTCAGTTCCGCATGGATTTCTGTCAGTACGGAAATATACCAGAGCGAATGGCGAAGGGAAAAAATCGATATCTCGATTTAAAAAAAAGAGCTCCTTTTCAAGGTTACACAACGCATTCGAGTTGTCCAGTCTCGAACTCGCATTAGTTTCCGAATCAGCTGATACGGGGCTTGGATGAGAAAATCCGTGTCTTGGGTATCTCTTTTCGCATGCATATCCCTTTCAACCCCAAAGAGAACCGGACTAGCTCGACTCGTATTCTCCCTTCGCGTCTTGCCCACTGTACCGACAGTCACTGCGGACCCCCCATAGCAGCAGCAAGACACCCGGAGGCACTCTCACCAATCTGCCGCCGCCTCTCACATTTGCATACATAAGCTATTAAGCAGCTCTTTTCATTTCCTCCCGTTTACGACAGTTTAGTTAGAATAATGTTTTACAAGATTGCCGCGCGAACAATTCTGCCCAACCCTTCTTCATTGTGTATATATATATATATTCATGTATATAACATTGCTCCTATCGTTCGTCTTCCAGCTCCTCAGCCATATTCCTGACTCCTCTGATTAATGCCCCGCTATTTTATCACCGTTTCGCCCGACTGTCGGGAATATTTTTTTAAATTCTCGTCAACGGTACGATCGCCTCTTTTGTCACGTTGAACTCTCGACTGCTCCTCTCGGAGGTCCCTTTACGATTCTTTTTTTCTTACTCCTCGCGGAGTCTCGGAAGGTGCGCTTACTCGAGTTATATTACAACTGGTATAAAGGAATCGCGAGACGCGAAAGGAACTAATCACGTCCCATGAGAAGTCGCGAAAGCCCTATTGCCAATGTAACTCTTCAAGGTTCTCTTTACTTGACTCTTCATTTTTTTTCTACGTTTTTCCTTCCGAGTGTCGCAATATCGCGTGCGTTGTATTGATTTACATGGCACGATTGAAAGCATCACAATGGCGATACGTCCGATCTGTTACAGCCTGCGCGATCGAGTCGGGCCGGTAAACGAAGTATTCGCGCTGGCGTAAAGTTATTGCCGACTGCCTGCTGCTTTTCACCCGATATTTGAGCGCAACGTTCAATTAACATTCATGGAAATCACTCAAACGACACGGGAACGGATGGAAAATCGCGGAGTCGGCGAATTTTCAATCGAGAGAAAGATCCACCTTGCCGAGCTCCGAGATATTAAAAATGGATTTTGCATCGACGAGTAATTTCATCTTTGGACTGCTCGAAAAAAAAAATTGCAGCAAGTAATCGATATCTAATGGAAACGTGAATTTTGTCTTATTACGGTGCGCAGGTGCGCGAGGCGCCGGATCTGTAGGAAGCAATAAGAGGGAGTATCATGCAGATACAGCGAGTAAGTTAGTAACATGGAAACAAGTGTATCGAGCAAAGAGAGAAGTCGGCCAATAAAATATGTACAAGTCGCTCTCAATATTTCAGTGACGCAGCCGCGTGTATTGCGTTATTTATGGCCCGTTTGCTTATGAATAACAGACCCTCCGTCCCACCTCGCGCATTCGTAACGTTTCGTCTTTCTCGCTTTTCTCTCGCCCTAAGTGGAATTTATGTACCTCTGCAGTTTCTTACCGCCCTATCTCGCGCGCGGCCCTTGCACTTTTTTCCTCGTTGAAGCTGATTTTCCGCCACGATGGCGTTGGCATCGATCGCCGCTTGAGAATAAGCGAAGAATTTCAAGAATCTATCTTGACGAATAGGTTCGATTTTTTTCTTAGTTCGATCGAGAATTATCGAAACGGCGAGATTAGGTTGCGTCAATGAAGACGAGAACAACACGCGAGCCTCCGGGATCGGAGAAGACGAAGAAGAGAGACGTACAAACCGGACGCGATATTACACGCTGCGGAACTACACGTTCAATTAATTAATGCGCCCTATCGCTGTCGTACATCAGGATCGGTAATTAAACGGGTAATTATAGAATCTCGAGGCGTGGCTCCGGGGCTCTTGGCCGCGCGTTGTGCGTTTGGCTATGTGTCGAAGCAGCGCTAGCCCGAAGGGGCATTATAGCGCGCGATGTTGAGGGCCGCACGGTTTGCTCGCACGGCTGCGGATCCCCGGACATAAATATGAGCCGGCGCGAATTAAAGAACCACCCCTACTCTCTGACCCCCGTATTTAACGCAACATTTTTAATTACTCCGAAACGTCTGCTATTTTTTTCTACTGTTTTCTCTTCTCTTTCTTCTTCTTTCGCTCGGCCCCTTTTTCTTTTTCTCGTCTTCGCGGGCTCCTCGCCGGGCGAGAGAGAGACACCTCGCCGCGCTATCCACGGCGAAGGGTGTGAACCGTGTTAATTAAACGAAACGGTTTCGCGCGCTCGCTCTCCTTCTTCCACCCCCTCGAGGAGTCTCGCCCGAGAAATCGTTTCCGCAGGGGAGAAACACGCTCCGCTTCATTTTTTTTTCTTTCTTCGCTTCTTTATTTCGCGGCGTGGGCGAGACGAGGAAGGGGGGAACGCATGGACCGAGAGAATTCGTGGATTCCAAGACGTTCGATTACAACGGGGTTACGAGGGCGCCAACCTTGTGGAAGAAACGACACCGGGACGGGGACTGAGAAAAAATTGGGAGAAAAGCCTGCACGTTTTGTGCTTCAAAGACATTGTCCCACGGATAGTCTAATACCTCGACAATTGGTTGGAACAAACGAGGAAGGCTAACGGGACTTTTTAGCACGAAACGAGTACTTTGTTTCCGTCGAAACTGAGCAATTTCTTTGACGAATCGTCGTCGAGATCGCGAATGGCATGGTAAATTTTCTTCTGGAACGGATGCACCGATGTTAAGATAGTCCTTTCGCCACCGTTTTCGAGCAACACGTACCAAACGCTGTACGAGGACAAAGAGAGCAAACGGAGGAAGCGTTCGTGAAAAACTCATGGGCGAATTTCCATACATTAGCATCACCATGTCGAGGGGGCATTTCCTTATCAATGGAACGTCCGCGCTACTCGCGGATCCGCCGACTCGCCGTTCCACGAAGTCTCGGGGAGAAAGAAGCGCCTCCCTCGTCGCTTATTTTTCTTTTCCCTCGCTCTGTCTCTCGGTCGCGAAAGCATTATTTGTTTGTACCGTGTATAATAAGCCTCGATCTCTGTCGCTTTGGCGCTCCACCGTGTCGCTCGTCGTTCTCGCCACTTGTTTGCTTCTTTCTCCCCCTCCTCCGCGGCTCCTTCTCGCGCTACCGAAATAAATCCTTTTCACTTATCGCCCCGTTATCTGCTTGCCCGGTGTCGCGTCTCACCCGTAATTTATGACGTGACGCGTAAGAGGCGAAGGCGGCACTCATTAATTTTAGCATTCTCGGGCTGTGCGAGCGCGAACTCGAGCCGCCGCCGCTTGAAAAGGCCCTCCGGCCGTTCGTCGGGACGTGGCGTTAACGCAAAGTGGATTTGTCATCGCGGTAGTCAAACGTTTGACAAAGAAATTCGATAAAAATTCTTCCGATTCGTGGATTTGGCGTAACTGGACAGAAAACGATGTATGGAGAAACACTGCGATATTAAAATAACTAACGTTAATTCTAGTCCGTTTTTCTGCCGAAGCCGGAATAAAATGAGTATATGCAGTTACAAAGATATTTGAGTAATATTATTAAGTATTCATTTTTATATTTTTATATTATATGTTTTTTTTTAATACACAAATTACACATATTAATTTTTATTTATATCAATTATATGCATACTAAATTTCATTCATTGATTTTTTTTATTTTTTTCAAGATTCTATTCCAATATTGTCGATCAGACGAACTATTGAAGATAGTCGCGAACGAACTTGAATGTTTCTTTAGGAAGTTGCTCGATATTTCGCATTACTTTGGGTTTTTCTTCCGGCTCAACGATCGATGGAACATTTAGCGACCAAACGAAATTAGGTACTGTCTCCGATCGCAATAGCGCTGCTTATATACATGCGCGATGAATGTATGTACCCTATGCATATAATTTGCGTATCGCGAGGATCCGGACGATAAAGCCGATTCGAGAGTCGCGGGTCCCCGCGGAGAAGGAAGCAAGAGAAAAAACGACGCTGCGGGGAAAACGAATTTGCGAAGGGGGTGGAGAGCGAGCGAGTCACCCCTGCGGGAAACGCGGCGTGTTGGCTTCGTTTTTCTCGCGAGGCCCGCGAAACGAAATGATTATTACGCGTGTGTTCGAGTTCCGCTCGCGAGGACACGACAAAATATATCCGGGTTGCGCACACTCAGTGCTCAATCGTTCGTCAAATTTGAAAGTGCGCCCCGTCTCGAAAAGCCCATCGAAGAGGCCTCGACGGATCGACGAATCGATTTCCGAGCGCGAATGGACCTCACGCAATTTTCTTACACGACCGTTTATTTATCCGTTTCTTTCTCCGTCCGTTTTGCCGCGGCCAACCGGGCGTCGATTAATATTCGAGCCGGCGAGCAAGATGAAACGGCGGGATAACTCATACTTTGTAACGCAAATATTATACGCGTATCGAAGATCGGCTTGTAACGATACGCTTCGCAAGATGTATTAATTATTCGCGTCTATGAATAAAAGGCGCGCGACGCGAGAGCACGAATGCATTTTTGAATCACGAGCTTCCAAACGCCGCGTCGGAGCTTCGTCCGCAACACGGTCGGCGCTGTGTGAATCAGCGCTGTGTATACACGCACCAGACGTCTTCGAGATCGCGAGAACGAGATGCAACAGAGAGTATTTTAATAACCATTAATCTCCCGAGAGAGAGAGTGAGAGAGGAGCGACGGAGAAGGTGGGCCCCCTTCGAGCTGGTTGCTCGCGGCACTGTGCGAAAGGCCTCGCGCGATTGCGCCTCGGGCGGTGGAGCATGAAGAAAGAGTCGTCGATAAGACTCGTAGCGTACACGCGTACACATAGAACACGACGGCGGAAAGGGGGGTAACTCACACTCGGGTTGCTTTTCCAAATGTAACACTGCCAATTGCCCCGAAGGATAGCGCCAGCCCGCGACGGTAATAAAGTAAGAGTGATTCGAGAGCCGAACTACACAGGCTTCGAGATTTCCCAATAGCAATTTTTTTCTTCCTTCGAATCTCCCTTCCGCGGCATTGTCTTCGGGCTTGATCACCCGTGACACACTTGGGAATGAAGGAAAAACGCGGAGAGAACGCTTTTAATCTTTACCGTCTATCTGCTATTTTCCGAAAAAATATCGAGTAATTCGTGATTACTTTTGTTTTTACGAATGATTTATCAATGTAATATAGCATATATATTTTTTCACTGGTGCCATTTTTTTCTCATCAGAAAACCACGGACGAAATCCAAATTATTCTGCCGAATCCGATCTTTCTGAGGGAGCAAAAAAAATGACACATTTTTTTTTATCGTTATGAGTCATTATTTTTTTCGCGAAGGGCTACGTGAGAATTAGGAACAGGTCCAACTTCGTAGCTCGAACTTTGCGGAAACTCTTGGTCGCTTTGATTGTCCAGGGAGAAGAGATCGGGTAGCTCTTGCCAATTAAAGTGGCTTTAATGTATGCATCGAGTTCGTGTCTTGTGGCGAAGGTGTAAGGAGAAGACGCGCGGGCGGTCGCGCCCGGGCGGAAAGCACGAGGGATGTTTAACCTCTCGTCGTGAAACGACGAGCCTCGCTCGATCTACGACGAATGTATTACACTCGATGCCGGAGGTCGAAGAGGGCGACAGGCTTACGAAATCCCCGCGTGTCAATTCTCAGAGCAATCTACCGATGCAGATTAGCGAAGCCGCTCTCGCGTCTCGGTCTTTCGACCCCTTATCGTTGATTCTCCATTGGGGGTTGCTATTCTCTCAATAACTCAATATCACCCCCTCCCCCTCACCCCCTCCCGCCCCTCTTTAAATATGTCGCTGATATAAATCGACAGAGATCGGCTTCAGCTAAGAAATGTAAAAAAAGATTCAATACTTAAAAAATGAAAAATAAAATAATAATGAACCAATCTCGAGACTATTTTATTGTACGGAGATTGTTCGGACTATTGAAAGGTAAAAGAAGGTATAAGCGAGGAAGCGGATGCATGGAAAGCATCCGCGCGAATGGAAATGAGGCGCAAAGTCGAATGTCGATATCTGTCGAGATTTTACCGCAAGAAACGATCGACCGTTTCCCCTTTCGTTCTCCGCCGCGCGTTTGTTATGGTATACCCGACTTTCTTTCGCGGCGTATACGCTCAACGACAACCATAACAGTTGATTGTCTCCGGGACATCCCAATTTTTGCCACGAGCCAACGAAGCCCGAGAACATTTGCCTCTCAACGGCCTTCGGCGAATATTACCGAGTCGTTTTTTGCGCAAAGTTCGTTGGGTCGTTAGAAGAAAAGAAAGAAAAAAAAGAGAGGACTTATAAGTATGAAAAATCGAACAAGAGCCAAGAGTTTAGCATATCGAAACTATACAGGTATAGATCGTCGATGCGCGGTGAAAAAATTTCGAACGGGACACCGCGAAGGAAATCGCTCGAGGGAAACTTTAAGGAACGTCTTCGGGCGGCTCGCCGGTCGATTGCTCTCCACTTCGACGCCACGGGGACTTATGAACTTCGCGGAACTTTGGCACGTGGCTCGTCTCTCCCGTTAGGAATATAATAAAGCAGCGAAATTTTGCACCGAAAAGAAAAAAACAAGGAGCCGAAGAACTGCAGTTCCTTGGGACAAATAGTTATTGAGAATACTTTTTTTCCACCGTACGCCAGACAAATCCGAAGGTGAGACGAGCAAAGCTTCGTTGACAAAGTCCAAAAGAATGGAAGGTCAGTCCATTACGAATAAGCTCGAGACTGGAAGGAGACGGTCGTAATTCCTCGGCGATCGGGCGCAGAATGATCGAACGAGAGATATGAACTTTTTCGGCTTTCCCATTCGACACGGAGAATCAGAGAGCGATACACCCCCCGGTAGAATTCTCTTGCGGTCAGAACGAATGAAAGATTCGCCGAGTGTTCGAAACTGGGGGTCGACGATGGCGAAAGCACTCGCCCTTTGACCGACGCGCGTCGCGGCGAACGATCATAACTCACTAATCCGCGCTCGGTCTCGCAGCGCGCGTGTGAGACCTGTCTCGTACGAATCTCGCTCGGTGTCGATGAAAAATGTACAAATATCTAGAAACGAAAAAAAAAAAAAAAAAATAGAACAGACCACAGGGCGTTCACCGCACACAAGCGTGACAGTTCAATACATTTTAAATGCGTTACGGCGCATTTGCGGGTAAGGCGCGGACGATGAGGGGTCGAACGACGACGAGAGAGAAAGTTGCCGGCGTTCCCTCGCAATATGGACCCCGTTATTTATCGTCAGATTTATGGAATAAGCGAGTGGCCCTTTTGCACAACCGAAAAAGCATCCCCTAAAAAAAAAGAACGAAAAAAGAAAAAAAAGTAAGCGAAACGAACAAACGCGTGTGTTTCCTTTTCATTATTGATGCTTCAAATACGTATCGAGCGGGGTAAGACTATCGGGACAGACGGGACCTCGCGAATCGACGAAGTACTTGCCCCTCTCCTTTGTACACACGAAAATTTTGCGGCCTATGCCCATACGCCTTCCCCGGGGAATACGAAATCCCACATGATTTTGTCTCTTCCCCCGACCTAAACGATCACATTTATGAAATACCGAAGAACCGCGGTGCCCGTTCTTGCCTCCATTCGGGTTAGATTCGAAGATTCTCATCGAAACGAGCGGTTACGTTTCTCTATCGGCTAATTCTATACATTCAAAAGTCCTGGGTCAGAGAACATACGAGCTATTATAATCTCTTCGATGATTTCGGAGCGTATTTAAATCAAGTAAATTTGTGATTTATGAATCCATATTCAGTATACATTTTTTTTAGATACAAAAAAACGTTCGCCTTAATATATTCTTCTTATTTTTTAAATATAATATATTTATAAAAAATATATAAATATATGGAGCATGTTTTTGTCCTGTTCTTATTTATATGATTTTTTTTCACGCGTCTTTGTCGAGAAGAAAAAGCTGCGAAACGGAGTCAAGACGCGCGGTATGCCGTTGAATTAATCCCCTTGCTCGGACGCCAAGGGGGTGCTGAGTAGATCTCAATATACTCGGGGCTTATCGGATCACGGATTTGCGGTGCTATACAGCGAGGCCTCGACTAGCTCGTCGCCCATAGTCATTTCCACTCTCCGCTTTCCTCTTCTCTTCGCGAGAGCAGCATCGGAGAAAAGGAGTCGCATCACCGCGAGGATCGTTATTATCTCGAGGAGCCCCTTCTCTCCCATCGGTAAGAGATGGAGCGAGGGCCGATCACTCGCGATACGATAATCGAGATTCCGCGAGATTTTTGATTCCACTCGCAGGACCTTCGTCGTCAACCGACGGAAAGACGCATCGCTTCAAAAAACAATGCGACGGAAGCGCGACAAGAGCGACGTTCTCTCTGCGCGAGAGATTCAGCTATCGGAGATTGCGACGGATGAAAATTCAAAGGAGGGCTCGAAATTAGCGCCGCGGGAAGGAAAACAGACTCGTAATCCGGCGAGCCGCCGTGAGAGGCGTTTATATATGCTCGGGCAACTTCTAGTCAATTTCCTTCTCGAGTAGAAGCTGAGATAGCATGTTTTTCTTGAAAGCAAGCCTCTGTGAAAGCTCTTCCATCCTTCTCGCGCTATCGAGTCTATAGTTATTCTTTACTTTTTTTTCTCCAGCAGCATTGCATCGATCTATCGATAGATTAGTTTCTTTCTCAACCTCTCGGCTTTTACGAAACAGATTGAAAGAAAAAAAAAAACGAGTACTAAAAAAACATATTAAAGAATACGGAGTAAAGTATAGGTAATAATAAAAATGACCACGCTCCAGTCGTGATCGGGGCGTCGAATTAGTTCGGGCGATTTTTTGCTCCGAATTGTTCGACTCGCTCTCCCGCCGCATGCACCATTCAAATTCAACGTGTCACCCTTTTTCTCGTAACCGGGAAGCCCGAAGAGGCCGAGGTTGCGCAACTTCTTGTGCGTTGCCCTCATGGAACTCGGCGTTTCTCGCTCGAACCGCGGGCCTTTGGTGAGTTTTCATCGATCCACAATAATGGGGAAGAGGTGTGGCTGCGAGAGCGACAAATGGGCCGGGTTGAAAGTCGAATAGAGCGGAATAAGGAGCACAATCGAGAGCTCTCTCTCTCTCAGTGGCGATATAGAATGACGATGCCCGGAGAGCAAGCGTCGGGATATGCGGGTGTGTAAGACCGAAAAAACGGAAGAAAGGATCCCGTGGGTTGGGTGAAATGGGTGGGGGGAGGCGTCGCGAGACTACCCACCAAGTTGAGCTCCGAACTAGCTAAGAGGCGCGCTGCCTCTCGCCTTGGGGACCGAGGAAAACCTGCGTGGAATTCCTTTATACGCCCGCGGGCGTCACTATGAGACATTCTTTCCGGGCAACAAGACCGATTTAAAATGCTTTTTCAAAGCCGAATGGTATTGCATCGCCGGCGCTCTTAATACAGTCGTGAAAAATCTCGCACGATAAATTTCACTCGTGAACTTCAATGCATTGAATTCAATTTCTTCTACCCTCATTTTTTTTCTCCAACAAATTCATTTCATTTCAGTCGATTAATTTCGTCGATTAATTTTTTCTCGGGGCCCCAAAAAACGTGAATGAAGAATGTGAAATTTGTAAGAAAAAAAAAAGAAAAGAAAGGGTATCGGAGGAGAATGACGCGGGTCTTTGACCTCGCCGCGCGATGTTAAAAGACGCGCGAGATCGTGTCGCGGGCCCTCGGTCGCTTCTCAAACTCTCACCGAGTCACCGGCAGTTTCGGCGGAACTTACGAAACTCACCGGGGCGACCGACGCCGAAGAGGCCCGGCCACTCATTTGAAAAACAAAAGCACTCTCTTTCCGCCGGGCTCGCGCGCGAACGCTCCGCGCGCTTCGAGCCACTCGGCATTATAATACAACGGGGACGACGGAGTGGCCTCAAAGCTCACGGATATTTATACAACTCTCTTCGGACCGAGCTGGCACTCAAAATCTTCGAGGGAGCAACGGAGAGAGCGACAAGCTCGTCTGGTACTCGTCGAGTTTACACAGGCACTGTCGTCGCATATGAACGTAATCACTCTCTCAGCGCGCGAATGCGATCCGGACCGGAATATTATTAATATTTATACGACAATTCGGCTGTGCCCCGAGAGAATGCGGCATGCGTCCACTTTGACACTCTTATCGATGCCATTCCTCGCATCCTGCGACACGTGTTCGCGAAAAATTTCTCTCCGACCGAATTTTACCACAGAAACGATAAGAAAAATATTTCAACGTCGTTCACGAAGTTCCTTTGTTGATAATCGTATTCCGAACATAAACAAAAATAAATAAATAGTATTGATAATAATAATTAATCATCATTATTATTAATAATACAATAATAATGACAATTCAATTTCAACTCAACAAAAAATATTACTTTCCGAATGGCGGAAACTTTGTGAACGTCCTTAAAATGAAAGCCGGGAAACCAGTGCGCACATTCAATTTGTCGATCGGAAGATCTAGTACAGACTTTTGTAAAAAAAATCTTTCTCGCAAGAACGAAGCTCCGTTTATGAGGAAGCAACGGGGGGCGAGAATAACGGGCAATATTATTCATAAGATATAAATATGAAATTAGAATCTATCGGCCGGTGCGAGCGAGCGATCGGCAGGTCGTTGATGCCTAGAAGTTAGCCGGCGCAGCATCGAGAGAGGTAAATTACAGTGGATGCCAAGGGTCATCATCGTACCGATGGGGCGAAAAGACGAGGCGAGGAAATTATTGGTATGAGAGAAAACACGGATAATTGGCATCATTATCCTAGCCACGGTCGTGTAACGATTATATTTGTCTACCTCTGCGACGAGAGAAAGAGCGAATGGAGATTCCGGCGCGGTGGGGCGAGGTTCGAGCGGAGTCTCGCGAATTTCGTCTCATTTACATTCTTAATAGAATTATTATTGGCCGAATGGCCGGGTTACCGGCATCCTGGCCCAATTATACTCGAGGCGAATATTGTAACTCGCGGCCGTGGTATGCGTGAGCGGCGCGTACAACGCTTTGGAAGTCTGCGATGCGGTCGAACGCGCGAGAAGGGAGTTTCGAGCGCGCCTCTCCGCTTGTGCATCTCGAAGACGAGGGATGAGAGAAAGCGCGCCGTGCGTTTGGGATCGCGAGAGATTCGCTCGGTGCAAAAGCCCTCCCCGTACCGTGTGTGCTCGCTGCGTCTCGGGACGTCATTATATTTTCGCGATACGCACTCGGCGAAATCATAGAGTAGCAACTCTCGTCGGACGGCAGAAGCAGAGGCAGAGAAAGAGAGAGAGAGCGGGGGGGATCCGAAGAGGAAGAGCGCGTAAGAAGCGGAGAGAGAAGAAAACCAGCTTCTCTCGCTCTCGGTCGGTTCTCGGCGGACAAAAAGTTAATCGTCGTGTGGCGCAATAATTACTTTGGATAGGATCTCTCTCGATGCACACTCGTCGGGCGTAGCGTTGCCGCAATACACGATGCAACTCGCGCCGCGATGCATCTTCTTAACTCGGCACTGCGAGACGAGAACTTCGACGATGGTTAGCCAACCCGGGGGGAAAAGAGTAGAGCAGCGAAGCGAAAGACGAAAGAACGGAAAAGAGAAAAAGAAAAAAAACAAGGGGAAAAACAAAAATTCGCGGTAGTACCGTGTGAGTTTGACGAATCGCGAAATTCCAGCGAGAAATATAACTCGGCATGCACGATGTACAATGTGATAATCGTGATCGCATACCTGTCGAAAGCGTAGTGCCTCTCCTCAAATCTGCAACACATAAACAGAGGCTTCGTGTAACCATACAAAAAAAAACCACGGGAAAGCTCGTCGGGGCTCGGGGAACATTCGCGGTTTTCGTACATGTTATATCATAAGAATGCGCGAATCATGTTCTAATTTTTTTTGTCGAACAACAACAAATGGGCTGGGAAGGGATTAACGGATGCGATAGAAAAAGGAACGGAGGACCGAGCGAAGGAATAATAATAAAACAATGAAAAGGAAAGAAAAAAAATGAGAAAAAATAAGAGAACCGCGAAAATTATTTCGTTTCAGCGAGGAGAGAGGAGAAGGAGCGTTAGGACCGGGGTAGACGGGTCGTTACATCTCGCAGGTAGTTATCCTGCCTCTCTACCTATTGCTGCGGGTAGGCAGGATCATCAGCGCGAGCGAGAGCGCGCGGGGCGGACGAGAGAAAGAGCGCGTAGGTCGGCGGATAGGCCTAATTTCCGAGACCCCGCACTTATGCCCCCGCGAATCAACTTTTCCAAAGTCTAATAAGCAATTTCGCGATGTGCCGAGGGAATTACGTCGAAATTGGGCGAGCCAAGCCAAGACTCGCGCGTCCAGCCAAGAAACAACTTCGCCTCCCATGGCCTCTTCCTCCTTGCATGCACATATTTCGTCTCCTTTTCTCGCTGCACTCAAACTAATACGCTCGTGCATTCTGCGCGATGCGCTTCGAATTAACAAAACGCTCGAAATGAGAATTCTATATCGTAAATAAAAAAATTTGTTCGAATTAAAGTTTCTTTCGATTCCTCGCCGCGGACTCATTTTTTAACTTTTAACGAGAGAAATAAAATATCTATTTTTTTTTAATTTTGAGGTTTCTGATGTATACATCAATTTGTATCGACTTCTCCGTGAAAATCGGCTCACGTTGATTAAAGCAAAATTGTATAGAAAATGTATCACCGAAAGTATCAAGAATCCGTAAAAATCGAGTAATCGCGAAGAAAGTATTTTCTTTTTGTTGTAATGATTTACTATTTGATGTCGTAATGATGTACTACGCGAGACGATAAATTCGGCGTCTCCGTCGTTCGCCCATCGGACTTTGATCGGCCATAAAACGAGATTCATACGGTTTTTCGTGTCGATGAGACCGAGAGTGAGAGAGAAAGGCTCGCGGGTGTATTTCGTAAGGGGAGTAATACGGGAAGAGAGTCAAGAGCGGATTCCCTAATCGAACCCCTTCGTCCCCCCCACGTATATTTCCTTCGTCATTGCGAGACGGAGACATAGAGCGAAAGAAAGGGACGGATAGACAAGAGAGAGAGAGAGAGAGGAGAGAGGTTGGGA
Organism: Ischnus inquisitorius; assembly: GCA_963924025.1. Taxonomy (NCBI): domain Eukaryota; kingdom Metazoa; phylum Arthropoda; class Insecta; order Hymenoptera; family Ichneumonidae; genus Ischnus; species Ischnus inquisitorius. The sequence continues at coordinate 13,030,692 of OZ001254.1, read as the reverse complement.
GATTTTCCAGTGCCACCGGGCGAGTCTTCGCAACGCAGCCCGGAATGCCGGTCCGACACGATAAAAACCTTACCAAATATCTACCGTTCGTTCCTCACCGCCGCCACCGTTACCAACCATCTCCCTCTCTCTCCGCCAATTCGGCACTCCGGCACTAATGAAAATGCCCATTGTGGCTCGCTTGGTTTTGCCTCGAGATGATTTTGAACAACGGGCATACCGATCGCCGATCTCGTGTCGCGACCCTCTCGCGATTTATCTTTTGTTGAAACCGCGCAAAAAGCATTTCTCCACGAAAATTTCTTCTCTCCTACGACCCCCTTCGATTCGGTTCCTCTAATAACCGTAGAACAAGTCACGTTTTTCTTGCCGTTCGTCGACGTTGTTCCGGCGGGGCGGGAGGAGGAACACAGCGACGATACACGAGAATTATATCTCTCGCAGACCAAACGATGACTCGTCGGTTTCGGGCGAGCTTCTCGTGTGCCCACCGACGACGAGCGAGACGAAAGATAAAAATGTGTTGACTAGATAATAGCCCCGTCTTACGTTGGCACTAAAAGCCATCTCGTAAATAGACCTCCGGCTGATTTAATTTCCCGCTACGGTAATTGACGTACGCTGTGTCGACGACTCGACGGAGCGCATCTCTCGTAACCTTATACCGAGCATCTGCGTGACTCGCAGGCGTCGCAACAATCGCGAATGCCCAACGTGTGAACCCGGCTCGAGATAAACATTGTTATTCTTTCGTCCCTCGTGTCTCGGTTACGACGACAAGAGCCCGCGACTATTCCTTGCTCCGTGTAGAAATTCGCGACTCGAACGACACGACTACGTGACACTAATTTCGAATCCGATATTTTCGCGCTAAACGGAAAACAACAAAACCGCGAAATTTGGCCCTTTATCCATTGTTTATCGGATTGGGGCGCGTTATCGGAATTCTTCCGAAGGCAGCACTGCAATTATTCGATTTTTCTGCTACAACTTCAAAACTCATTGTAACAACTCCGGATCCAGAAAGTAAATGTTACATTGTAGCCGTTTGACCAACGGCAACTCGGATGGCTCATATGAGATTTTTATTACTGTGCAACGCACTGATTTAAAAAGATTATATAAGCAACTGGTTCAGTTAGTTAGATTAACCGAGACTCACAAAAAACTCACAAAACTCTTTTTTAACTCACAAAAAAAGAACTGTTGCTGTTCAACGTTCACATTCGTTCACAGAAAATTCTGGCCTATTCCGTGGTTCGGAACTAAATCTCTATCTACGATGAAAGATTTGGTTCGAAGACAAAAAACATCAAATCTTCACATCCAATACAAACGCTTTAGCGTACTCTCAGTAATCCGTGAAGAACCAATCCGAGATAACGTTTATTAATGCACCCGGACCCAAAATTAGCTTGCCGATTGTTCTGATTTCCCGACTCTATCGTTTAGTATAGTGGCCAATGGCCAGTAAGTCGAGCAAAAGACGTTCGCGGTGTTCGTGCGACTTCGTAGGAGGCGCGTCTCGATTTCGGGAGCGGTCAAGCGTAGGAAAGGTGGCTGGGGGTGGCGAGGGGGGTGCTTAAAACGAGTAGAAGCCTGGTGCTGAATATCGTACCGCTATGCTCCTCTTCTCGCATCTCGCACGTCGAAAACGTGGCCAGCAGGTTGCACGTGACCCAGCTGCTCCGATGTGTTGCGAGAGGCTGCGAGAGAGGCTCAAATTCGAACTCGCCGAGGGGCGGGGAATCCCGCGTGTCCGTGACGTCACGTCTATCCGGCGTGCGAGATTTCTCGTCGACGCTTCCGCGCCTATACTCATACCCACGTACCGAGAGAGAAAGAGGAAGATGTTGTACGTTTACTCTACGCGAACGGCCAACCCGAAGCGGACCATTTCTCGGTGTATAGCACACCTTGCGATGGTCCTAGCGCACGATCGCGAGAAGCCACAGTTCGTCCGTAGAAGCGACCCCTGGCGTTCTCAACTATATACACATACACACACACATATATATATATATATGCTATATATAAATATAGACTTGAAGGATATACCAGTGTAGAGGTAGGTACCGAGCGCGCCCGCAAGGACTCCGGACTCGTTAGGAATTCCGCTCGGTCGTGCCGGCAGCCGTCGAGTATAAATTCGGCGCGACGGGAGAGGGAGAGAACGCGCCAGCCGAGGTAGCGTCTCTCGCAGTGGCACGTGTGCCCCGCGGCAGGCACGTTCTTCTAATCCGCAGCGGGGATGACCGGTGAATCTCACACCGCCTTCCTGTTTCCTGATGTCTATTGCCCGGACACCTCTAACCGTTCACCCAGTTCTACGCGAGACCCGCCCCCGCTCTCCCGAACCGTTCATCAACGATTCACTCGACTCGCGGCTCCTCGCTGGTATCGCATTAACCGAAACGAGATACGCGGGCGCTTCCCTCTTTTTTCTCTCTCTCGATATTTCAGGGATTTGGGAGTTAATAGAAACGTTACTGTCTCGAAAGTGAAACTACTTTTGGGATTATTATCATAAATATTATTCAAGCTCTTGTTGTGCGTTTGGTTGCGTTTTTTTTTTAATCGCATGCTCACCGATCCACCAGTTCGCAGCGCGAGTGCTCCAGCGAAGTACGCCATTAAATCATAAAGCGAGTAATAAATCTCCCGCATGCGGGATCTTTAACATACGGCGTGATAATTCACGCCCGAGTGAATATTCGCACAACCCGAATATCTTTCGGTGAATCTCTTTTAATCCTTTCATTGTTAATGTATATATATTGGCCATTGGGCGAAAGCGTTGCTCGTACTCGGGGATTCGGCGCTGTTGCGCGAAGATTTGCGACTCGCCGTGGAGGAAACGGAGACTCCCGCGGTTATACGGCGATTTTCTCGCGGATTTGAGAATCGAATATTCCAAATTCGAGGTCCGATCCGCGGATTGTTTCGTTCAAAGGGCGGATTTTCTTCGGCTTCGAGAGAAAAGAAAAGGAATGATAACGCGCAAGAGCCCTTGCCACTTATCGTCGCCGGCTGGAAAACCGATTGGTCACGGGGCAAAGGAGACGGAGCGACTTCGAGAGCGAGCCGGAGGCGATCGGAACGAACCGAGAAAATCATCCAACAGGTCAACCGAACACTGCAAGCTTGGTCCGAGAGAAAAAAGGTCGGTAAACCCTCCAAAAAAATTGTGCAACGTGAGATTCGGGAGACGTGATCGCGCGAAAGAAAAGCCCCAGTCGCGAGTTGAACAAAAAGTTTGGATGAAAGGAAAGAATACTCTGCATTGTCTCTGCAGCCTCGTCACAGCGGTGTCTCGTTGTCTCTCGTGTGCCTTTTCTCTTGTTTTTCCGGCTTTTATTTATCGCAACGACTCGCATATTCAGCCGATCGCCGGCACGGAGCAGAGACCCGGCGGGGAAGAGACCGTCAAGCAGGCAGTCGCGGGTAGACGTTCGAGTCCGGACGAAGTGCGCGAAGCGGAGAAAGAGATTGTCGAGTTGCGACTACTCCCGATGCAGACGACAATCGACGAGACTTTATTCCAACGTGCAACGAGAGACGACGAGCCCTTTCGTCTGAAGAGTGCCACTTACAGAAGTGCACGTGAAGGAGTAACCGCGCGAGAAGTCGACGAGAGACGAAACCGCGCTGAATATGTGACTGAATACATCCATAGAGGATATCTTGGTGCACGTCAATGGACGTCTTGTAACTCTCTTTCCTTCTATCTCAAGCGGTCTTTGTCTGTCGTCGTTTTCGTCGTCGCAGCAAAGAGAGTACAATGCGCCAGCCGGTGGAATGCATTAATATTAATAGCGAGACCGAGCGATCTTCGTGGTTCCTTCCTCTCGGCTGTTTGTACTCGGCATAACGCTCTTGACATCGGCCCGGAGTGTCGAGATGCTTGCATAATTTTTTTCTTCTCTACAGATCCGAGTAACAGAGAAAATTCAGTGGTCAAAGTTCGCAGAGAAGTAGATTATTTTGTTCTTTTATAAAAAGATCGGCGATCGGACTAAATTCGTGTTACGAGCAAGAAATATGCGTTTTTACGTTCTCGCCCTCAGGAAAATATTTATCAGTGTCATTCATTATCTTATTATTATCAATTTTTTTACCATGAAAAATAATTAAAATCAGTATTTAAAAAATAAAAATGTTTGTGCGTTGAAATACTCGAACTTGAAGCGTTTGTAAAGCTCGCGATCGTGAATGAAAGACTAAGATCGTGATCGAGCCGAGAAAGACCGGTCGGAGTGGCCGCGCGCGATGCCGCGATCGGGCGTAATGGTTTAATTCGCGCGAATTAGCATACTTTAACGGGTTGAGTAAGCGAATGAGGCGGCCGATGAGGAGGGACGGAGATATTCGTTCTACGTGGAAGTGGCGGATCTTCTTATGGTATTTACGAGAACGGTAGAGGTCCACCGAAGGCCATCCCACACGCCCGACGATCGGACGAGAGGCACACTAGCGCGGTGGCCGCGGCGCTTCCACACCGCTAAATACGAGATAATTAAGACATTTCAGTTGCGATCTCACGAGCCCCGCGCGAGTGCGCGTGACTCACTCTCTGCGTTCGATTCTCGCGTCAAATCGATCTCGCTTTCCGTGCATGTCATTAATTAAAGACTCCGAGTTCGTTTAATGAGCGGAAGACACGATTTGCGCGCAATCGACACTTTGCAATCAAAGCGCGAGAATTTTATCATTCGTGATGAGAATCTCAAAGTTCTCGACTCCGATCGTCGAGACGCTGAGAACCGGAGGAGAACCAGAAAAATTGCAAAGGTGAGAGAAGGCGAGCTTCGGGACTTTGGAGAATCGAAGAACTATCGTCGACGGGCTTAAGGTCGAGAGAACGATCGGGAGGAAGTGGAAAAGCCCCGGACTACAGTCTGGCCGAATGAGGAAAGGGGCTTTTCGCTCGTCTCACCCGCCGCTTGACCTCTTCGGGTAATAAGAATAAATGTGATTCTATTACGGGTTCAATTGTTACGACGGCGGATAGGCCCGCTCGAGACTGTCGTTAAATAAAGAAGCAAGAGAAAAAATACAATAAAATGAAAAAAAAAAAACAAGAAAAAACAGATCGAGGTTGAAAGTGAGATAGAAAGTGAGAACAGTAGAAACGGGGCCGAGACGATCGTAGAGAGCCCGATAGGAATCGCCCGAGACCGACCAAGGCAAGCCGGGAGAGCACGGCCACTACTACTCCCGCGAAACCGCTTTAACTCTCCGGGGCTGACCGCTGCGAGCAGCACATCGGACTCGGCTCACGCCGAAAGCCCTCCTTGCCTTCCTTTACTTCAAGCGTCCAAAGAACCGGCGTATAAACGACGATTACGATCTTCCCTGGGATAGGTATATAACGCGAGAACGATTATCGATGCCTCCCCTGCCTCCCTCTTCGACGAAATTCTTTCGTGTTTGGCCGATGAAGAAAAAGTAGCGCTCCTTCACCCTTCCATCTCTCGTGTATCGATACACGTAATTAACGTGGTATCAATCATTATCTCTTTCCCCCTTTCCATCGCCTCTCTCTCTGTCTCTCGGCAGATCAGTTTCAACTTCCTCGTAATCTGATAAAAACTCTCGTTTAATTTCTCGCACGATAGAAAATTGGAGTGTCAAGTTTATGCGAATTTTATGCAATTCTTTGATGTACGATTGAAGACAGACTTTGAGATATTCGATCGAGATTCTTCGATCGACGCGGCCCAATGCACTTCGCCGACAACGGTGGCGAAATGAGTATCGTGTTTCGGTGGCGGTGAAACGACATCGCCGAAGCATCTGATTGACTTCAAGATTTCGCGGTCAATTTCATAAAAAAGTTTTGTCCAGCCATTCTGAGAAATTTTTGAATAATTTTTCAATTCAGCACATTTTGAGAGTGTACATTTTTCAATGTGATTGGAGGATATTTCAACCGATGAAAATGTTTGGGGACGAAATTTTTCTTCGTCCCTAATAAAACTTGAGGTACCGGATAAAAAAATTAGGAAAAAATAATAGGAACTCGTCAGAATATTTTTTTTTCATTGAAAAGTACATTTCTTGACGAATTTTTTAACGGCTTTTTTTCAGTGCGCTAAGACTTACTTAACGTGGATTCAAGCTCATCCATCTTGAGACGTAGAGAGTCACGAAGATTCGCGAAGAAGATGCGTTCAAGACCGGTGGCGAGCATTTACGCTACAGGTAATTCGGAACTGCCCCCGGGAATTAACGTGGCGGGAACGCGAAGCCGCGGACTCGCGACGGCGCGTATGCGCGTTAACGTCTCCACAAAGCCGCGAAGATACAAGCAGTGTTAACGAAACGAGAAGTTGCGACAAAACGATTTACCAGAGTCGGCCAATCGGCGATAATCGCAAAAAAAAAAAAAAACAATACAAACAAATTTTTCTAGAATCGTTGACCCGCTCAAAAAGATACAACGCGAAGGAGAGAACTAGCGAAAGAAGAAGAAGAAGAAGAAGACGAGATGAGGAATCGAAGTTTGGTACTCACCGTGCGGTGACGGAAGTCGGATTGCCCACGTCGTCCATTGACGGTTTCCTAGAATGAAACCACGAATGAAATTCGTTATTGCTCGCCTGCAGCTGCATTATCGCGGGATGGGCGTTATAGGCGGTGTACAGATTTGGCTGCGTAGCCTGCCACATTCTGCTGTAAGTTTGCACGTCCATGTCACAACCACCACGTACTCGAACTTCCTCTCCTCTTCTCCTAACAAAATTATCCGCGCAGTTCTCTCTATGAGCGAATGTAACTCAACCCCGGATAGCTACGAATCACATTCACGGATCGTCAGTAACGATTCATCGTCGTCGATCATTGCTCTTCGAATTTTTTCACTCTCACCCGATGTTTGCGCAAAAGAAAAAATGAATTTTTTCTTCCAACTGGTTCGTCGTAAAAAAAATTGTTACCATTTTATGGTCACAACAAATGTCGAAACAATCGTTTTCAACGTCACGTTACGCGAAAGCCGATGAGCTCATCGACACAGCCGCGGATTGTCTTTGATCGTTTCGGTGGTGGCAAACACGCGCGAGTGTCATCGAGCGCTGGAAAGGAATCGCGTGCCAGCCCTCGTGCTTCCACCCTCCGCGACGAGTAGGCTACGATCATCCCCACCACGCGACCCCTAAAATTCGTTCCTTCGGCTGCGCGCGATTCTTGGCGAATTCCCGTGGCACGCACGACTCAGCATCGGCACAAGCGACATCGCATTCCCGGTGGTTGAAGCTCCGATGGTAGCTCGGTCTGTCGCGATTCCCCCTCACGAAGCGCTTTCGCCGCTCGCGCGAGGAAGTCCGCAGTCGGAACGTGCCGAGGAGCAATGGGGATGTGCTTCATCTTCATTTGCGTTGGGATACCCCAAGCTCGGGCAAACCCCGTGGCACCGATAAAACTGCTCGTGTCCCACTCGCAAGCCTCGAGAACCTCTGTCCCTTTAACCACCCCCCAGACTCTTGGCTCTTGTATACTCCTGGAGAAGCACGAGCGACCCCCACACTTGGTTTCCCCTTGTTCTTTCGAATTAACGAATTCGAATCTATACTAATTTCTTCTCTACCATCGAGATTGATATCGAGAACACAACGGATAGATGGCTATCTAATTTATTGCGAGTGGAACCTCGATTTTTTTCGCTTCGGCCAATTCAGTTTCAGTCAACTCGTTATCACGATAATGGTTTCGTGTCTTCTCAATTTCTGCATGCGTTTATTCGAGCCGCGCGTCTTAGGGCTGAAGCACTAAAAGTGTGACGATAAGATGACGGATGTAGGCTGGATGTGGATGTGGTCTCGATCAGGAGAGAAAGAGTGTTAGAATTTTTCTGATCTTGTTATTTTAAGAAGAGAGTCCAGCTCGCTGATTATCCCAAAAATCCTGCTCGAATCTTCAGAACCCTTCTAAAATCCAAAGTAGCGACCAATATCGCAGACATCCGGCTCGAGGCTGGCACAATACGGATCCAATTGAAATCGCATCGTCCATTCGCAGTCTGGTGCGCGCCCGAGTAAAACAGGCGTGTACGCACACATTGGCGCGTGAAGAAAAAGTAAACTGGCCAAGCTTGTGCCAACGAACGAACGAACCGCGTTGCGGCAGTGATCGTTACACAAGAGTTCTCGAAACGCCTTAACCGGTGAACTAGTCGTCGTATCGACTCGGGCGCACCATCGTCCGGTAGTTCTCCCGGACACAGTCGAACTGCCAGCGATATACTACCTTTTATGAGGTATTCTTTTTCGACATTGCTCTGGGTAACGTTTACAACGAAGAAACCACGTCGGTGTGTAGCGCGCACCTTATTGCCTTGTAACTCAGCGCCTGTGCGCCGTTGCTTGATTTATCGTTTCTCGGATAGGACGATGAGCCAATCACTCGAGCGTAACAATTACAACGAATCGATTGGCCATGGATATCGATGAGATACGTTGCGTTACTTTTCATTCTTATTTTTCTTCCATTCCTAGACTACGCGCTGCTCGCGCAATGCCCCAGTGTTATACGAAAGAATACAATTATTAATATAACAAATCGAACCGAGATTTTTCGTGTCTCGGTGAAAGTACGATTCGACGAATAACTCGGTAGATCCGACCGGCAATGTCGACAATCCCGTTTAACGCCGTGGCGCTTACCGTAAGGTATTTCCAATGAACGAAAATCACGCGCAACAAAGTATACGCGTAACTTTAAAATCGGTCGGATGCTTTTGCGCAATCGAATTGTTCATAATTGCACCGCGAAATTGAACGGAATGCGTTCTGAGATATGCGACAAAAATAGTTTGCAAGAATTTCAGTACCTCCGGGCTGTGTCGGTTTCGAAAAATATTGCTTTCACTCTCATAATAATTGCGATCGGTCAATAAAAAAATATACTGATAAGGTTACTTGTGTCAGCAGCCAGAAATCTTTTGATAGATCTATCGTATATCAGAAAAAAAATTCGTGAGAAGTATTGCTGATGGCAGAGAGTCTTTTTTCCGTACGAATGTTTTCCGAGATGCCTCTTCTTCGATGCCGAAGGAGATACTTGTTCGTCGCCGGCGGCGATCGCGGTCTCAGTGCGGGCGGGCGTCTTTTGACCGGGATGCGTGCACCCGTTGTTACAATAGGAGTAAAGAGACGGAGAGATAAAGCTACTCGTCTCGCGGTGAATCGTCGTTAACTCGTTGGGCCGATCTCGTCGGCGTCTCGCGGACGGATCGTTCTCGTAGCGATGAGTACGCAGCAGGTTGCGGAGTTCTCCTACGGAGTCCGCGAGCATCTCTGGAGCCTTCGCTCTATATACGGCGAATGGAAATCAAAGGGCCTTACCCGAGCGAGGGGACGCAGTTGGATTAATAGTCAATGCGTACTAATTGCGGGTCATTCCGGAGGTACCTCGGTAAAAATGACTAAACGGGAACTAAGTCAACGGGGAAAACGCATCGAGCTAATGTGGTCGCACGGGATCATCATGAATGCGACGCGGAAACCGATCTTCGCTCCGCACGGATTTGGGCTGGAACGTCTTCCGTGTAAAGTTCTCTCTCTCTCTCTCTCTTCTCTTCAACGTCGCCTCTTCCTCCTCCGCGCGCGTCTTCTTCAAACATCTTTCGTCGTGCACAATGGCCTTTCCCTATCGAATCACGGCACGAACTCACCCGACATCGAAGCAAAGATACGCCGATGGCCCCGGTTTGCGCTCCTTCATCAAAGTTCCACTACCGATTAATCGACTCCGCGTCGCGTCTCGAACTTGCATTCTTCGTTTCTTTGGCAGTGCGCGCGGGCCCCGGCATCGGCGGTTGAGTTTCTCTCGTCTCTCCTCGTGCCTCGGCACGCACACGAAAGCTCGTGTATTTCGTTCTTCCATCGTCTCCTTGTGCATCGGCGCTCTCCCGAGAGAAGCCCGTGCTCGACCGATGTTTATCGTGTCTCCCCGGGGGACTTGCGAGCTGCACTCGCCTCGCCGTGTACGTACGCGATCGAATCGCGTAACCGGGTGGATTAATCCGTGGGAATAATCGATTCGGGTTGTCCACGTCGCTAATTACAGATTTGACAATCGAATATCGACGTGAAAATGCCTTATCGATATCGTTAACGATTCCGAACGATCAACGAAGACTCCTTTCGGTGGTCCCACGATCGACTCGTTCGCAGTACGAATAAATTAGCACTAAGGCAAGATCCCGAACGAATTGGTCTCTTCTTCGGTCTCCCTTTTGTATTTCTCCGATCCTGTCGGCCATAACTCTTTTCATTATCGATACTCGCATAGCCGAACGCACACGCGCGCATTGCTCCGAACTACAATGCAGCGCAGGTCGACATGTAACGAGAAGCTTGACCATGCATCAACGCCGAGAAAGAAGAAACGAATCGGAAAAAGAAGAGTTACGGAGGGAAGCAAAAAGAAAATAAGTAACAACGCGCGCGCGCACGCTCGTGAGAGAACGTGATCCGGGGATAACGTATAGATCTACCGCACGAGGGTTACGAGGAGCCCGAGGTACTGGTGAGAAGGACAGGGCTATTAGTATCACGGTGTCTTTTTGTCACGAAGGTGAAATGCGGAGGGACGGGTTGTGCGGGCCTCTCGCTCTTCGTGCGCGAGAAGCGAACGAGACGATGATCGGTTGAAGAAGGAGCGATCGGGGCGTTGAATCGAACGAGGAGGACGAGAGACTTCAGCGTTCGAAGGCGCGAAGGGAAAAGGATACTCCGTGTATCGGAAACAGCGAGGTAGGAAGAGTCGGTTAAAGTCGAGAGCCTAGTATTTTCTATCCTCTTCTAAACGCTCGTAAGAGAGCCTTAAGCTGAACGATACGATGATGGCAGAAAAGCAGAATGTCCTCTGTACGAAATTGAATGGTACCGGGGCACGTCGCGGTCTTGATATGCCTTCTCGTTCGATCATCGCTCCTCGCGAGGGGCTATAAACGCCGAGTGTACGCTCTCGCTTCGTGCGTGGCGGATACCCGTCCTTCATTCCACTGCCATTTTCGGAAAAGCAGCATTTTACTCTTGGCTCAGCCGGGATTACTCTCGGTGAGCGCGCAGCGCAAACGGGACGAACGAGAGGGAGGAATAAAATGAAATAAAGCGAAGAGGAAAAAAACGAAAAAAAAAAAGAAGAAAGTACAAGCTGAAGCTTCACATAATCGCTGACCAATGCTCGGCTCGCATCGACGGCGGGGCAAAAAATTATTTGTCAATTAAAATTATACGTGCCCCGACATTATCGCGTCGCGCGCGTCTCTCGGTGCTCCGTGACCGTCGCTCTCGTCTCTCATACTCGGCTCTCTGCATTACCGCTGCTGACGATTCCGATTGCCTTTGCCATCGTACCGTTCACCGATGACGAATGGGGGATGGTTCGCCTTATGACGAATGAAAATCGCGCTCGGCCTGTCGCGTATCACCTCGCTCGCGCGGCTCGCGACGAAAAAACCTTCGCGCTGCTCTGCGCTCCGCGATTTAACGAGCCACGGAACGCTTTGAGGGGCGCCGATCTGCTTTTGACTCGATTAGGGAAGCGGAATCACCGAAGGATCGAGCAACAGATTTTGCAACGATTACCCTATCTGTATATTATGATTGAAAAAAAATCAGTTATAGAAAACTTAATAATCCAGAACGCCGAAAGGTAATTAGGACGATTAACGAGACGAAGAACACGGGCGAAAGCAACAAATGTTAACCCAGGGAGCGCAGTGCGAAAGAATCTAATCGTCGAAGAACTGAGTAATATCGTTGAACCGTTCGTGAGGAATTCCCCCAGCGGCGAATCCGCGTTAATAACGCGAACGAGGGAGTCGTCTAGAGTCGACTCTCTCGACTCTTCGAGGTCCTTCGCATTCGGAGCTCTCGGATGAGGCGTCGAAGGCACGGGGATGTTCTGGCTGCTGCTGTTTATGGCTCCTCATAACGCCCCATAAATCAACGGGTAGCCCATTCGACGATGGCCACGTTTCCTCGCTGCAAATAACCGAGAGATCTCGTCCCTCGAGGCGAGAAACCGGAAGTGAAGGAGTCTCACAGGAGCGGAACATCAACGTGCCCGATGTGGCAAAAATTAGTATTTTTCTGTTTCTTCTGAAAATTCTAAACACAAGCTAGAATTTCTCTGACTCTATCCAGGAGCTACTTATCTCGGTTCTAAATACTCCAAGCCTGACCGCGGTCATTAATGAGATCTTCCAAAGGACTTCCCGGAGTCTGATTGTATCGATCCGACTGAAGTTCTTTGGAAGCAAGACGAGCAATCTGGTCATCGATATTGAAAAGATTCTTGAACAATCCCACAAGAAATGCGTCATAAAAAAATGCCACATAATTTTACACAGATATTCTCTCGAACGTTCGAACGAAGGTGTATCGATGTTAGATGTGGCTAATCGGCGAATGACGGATCACAAATTGTGAGCCGTAAATGGAAGAAGCGAGACCTTGGTCCACGTAGCGTATTCCGTGTGCTAACTCCGGGGGAATGGGGGGGCTCTTTCATTCAACCGGTGGCTCTCTCGGCGAGCTTTCGCCCACTCATTCGTTCATTCATACGCGGGCAGCGGGAGCGGCGCGGTACGCGCGCACGCGATTTGAATCGATAAGCAAACCTCGTCTCGGAAGCAGGATCCGCACCACCTCGACCCTCTTCTTCTTCCCCTCCTGCTTCTCCGTCTCTCTCCTTTTCTATATAACAGCACGATAGCCTCGCACTCTCTCGCTCAGTCTCTCGTCTCTTCTTCACTCTCGGGATCCTCCGAGAGGCACGAGGCCTTACCGAAGAACGCAACCCGAGCTCACGCTCGGCTATTACACCTCGGGCAATGGGGCACGCGCGCGGAACCCGTGGAACGTGCCCTACGTCCAACGCACGAACGATCTTCCATGGATCGGAGATCCTTCTCAGCCTCTCATCAACTCACCTTATTGTAAACTTGCTCTACGATCTATCGAAGCGAATTGGAGCTCATCGCAAAGCTTCCGACAATGAAATGATGATCAATCGATTCGTGGATCAATGAGCTAATTTCCAACAAGAGCAAGTCGAAGAACCTAACGATTCTGGACACTGCGAGCGAGGAAAGAGACTCGTGATTCCGGAAGACGGGAGAACCGAACGAAAATCGTTGAGGGTCTCGGTAAGACCGGGTGGACAAAGTCGACGAGCGGATGGAAAGACGGACAGGACTGGAGTGCGCTCATTACGGGGCTGGTTGCATGCGCGAGGAATGCGTCGGCTCGGCCGACTTCTTTCTGGTCACTCGCTTCGCGTCCCGCCTCGCCTCGGATACAATAAATACAGGATCGGGAACGCGAGCTCACTCGAGAGCGTTCGGTAGGACTCGTCACCGGTGAAAAGGTGCGTTGACCAAAGAGCGAGGGCAGCGGAGTCGAACTGAACGAAACGCTGAGCGAAGGAAAGCGGAGCAGGAATTGCGACGCGAGAGAGGACCGACCGACAACAATGCCCAACGTAGTAACGACATCCAGTTAAAACGGCGATGGAATCGTACAAAAAAAAATATATATATATACACCGCCCCGATCAGCGAGCTGCGAGCTCGGTTGTTTAAGAGAATCCCGAATCGCGAGCGTGCGGCGTGTCTCTTGCCTCCTGTCGAACTTTCTCACTCGGTCGCGTTTTTCTTCGCGAAAGCGAGAATAAACAGAGGCCATGAAAACGCCTAACATATTTATCGGTACGGCCGCACGAAATCCTTTCGCCCGTTACGCTCCGATAGCGTCAATCAGCGGGTTATTAATTACGCGAACGCGATCTCCGACTTTGCGCGATTAACGCCCGATTGGCTATTGGATTTATCGCGCCGAACGCAACGCGTAGACTCGCGGAAACTCGTTGAGCCTCGTTGGCGTAATAAGCCTCTCGGTTTTACAGCCTCAGCCACCATCAATTATGCATCCTGCACTTATCTCTCAGCTTGCCCGTTCGATTCGCGGATTTTTTTTGACGCGTTCCTTCTTTTATTTTTCATTCGGTGATCGGTTTTTTCGCCCGTTTCTAACATTGGATTTAGCCGGCCGGTATCGCGGAGAAGCGAGGAAGGAAAACGGTGAAGACGACGAGTTCGGTCACCGGTGCGCGGAGTTGATTTATACCCGTGGGTAAAGAACCCCCGGCAGAGAAGGTACCCGCGCGCGCTCTCTCGCTGTACTCACTTTGAACAATGGAATTGCGTCGGGACGTCAATCTCCCTCTATCAATCACCTCGCTCTCGGCTACTCTCTCTCTCTCGCGCGCGAACAGCAGGTCTTTTATATATAGTATCGAGAACAGTGCAGCTCGTTCGTGGCTTCGATGCCGGCATCGGCTGTGACCGCGGCCGATGCAGCTCGGCCAAAGCACCCCGTCGCGATTCTTTTGCTGACTCCTCACGAGACTCCAGTCCCTTTTTACGCCTCGCGCTTCTCATACTTTGTTTTTTTTTTTTGGAATTCGCTACCATCGTTGACTTCTATCGACTCAAATTGTTTTTGCTCGTCGATCGTTTCGGTATGTTTCCATATCAATGTTTTAATCGAGCTCTAATCAAGAATATTGTTAACGATAGAAGATTTTTCTTTACCTTCCCGTCCAGCAGAGAGCATCGTCGCGATACCTGCAATCAGAAATTTCGAAATATCGTTAATTTTCTCATTTTTGTTGATCTTGACTCACTCATAGATGAACTTTTGTTTCGATGGAAAAGAAATGAAATTTCGGTAAAAATTTGTACATTTTGTACTATCGGAAAAACGTATTTGGTACATTTTTCGGTGCGCCCATGTGTAAATTCAATTTGCATCGACTTATTTTTTTTGCGATAATTTTCAGTGTCGAATAACATCGTGTACGAAAAGTCAGACAAAAAAATTGGGGCGCTCACGACGATGAAAAAAAAAGTTTGATGTCCGAATGACGTTCGTCGCGGAGTTTCAATGCCTACGCTGGGCAAACGAGAGAAAAGAAAAATCAAGAGTAGTTGAAACTCGACGAGGCGTGAATGTGGCAAGTCCTTGAAACGTTCGTATCGCTAATTCGTCGCGGTCTCGCGGAACCTCCGCAGGGCATTCGACCCCTCTCAGACGCCTGTTCCCTGCCGGCTGTACGCATTTCTGCTCGGCCTCGTGTGGGTTATGCCCGTGGTACGTATTCGCGTACGATTCAAACCAACGTCGGTTTTTCCTTCCCCACGGCCGCAAAGCCCGTGTCGAGGCTTACAGGAAAAAGCTTTTATATGAAAGCTCGACGATGAATAAGATCGTCGTCGTAAATTGTGCGGGTGAGCCTAATCTCGCGGTTGGGTGAGTGCCGCAACGAAAAAAGTAGAAAAAAAAAAGGAAAAGAAAAAATCGAAAAGAAACGCACAGACTCCATCGTTTCTCTAGCTTTTCCCTCCGCGTCGCGGCGAATAGCTTGATTGCCGTCGAGTAATGCAGCGCGAGGAGTGAATTACCATCGAATGACGAACGAAGTATCCCAAGCGCGCATACGAAATGCTCGGTGCGATTTTAATGAAGTCATAAATCGAAATCTGTCCGATAGTCGACATTCCGGAATCGGGTATTCCCCTCGAGCGCGAACCGACCGATGGGGATGGACAAAGTTATGTACAAGAAAGCTTCGCGATCCAGCGAGGAATTAAATTGAAGAACGAGACGGGAGTGCGAGTCGCCGGTGTGCGGGGGGTTGCGCGAAGTGGATCACGGACTAGATTCCGTTTCTTCCAGTAGCGTTAACAGCCCGAGAGGCATCGGGTCTCGTTTCGTTCTCGGTTATGGGGGGTCTGTCAACGGGACATGATTTAAAGCCAAATATTACGACAGGAGAACGCATTCCGTCGAGGCTGCGGAGCCGCTCGTCCTCGTTCGGCGAAACACCATGCGGCGTTTCACGTAGAAGAGCATCCCCGACTTTCTCGGTAGTCTGCGAGCCCCGCGAGGGGTTGGGCCGAGTTCACGCACGAGACTTCGGGACTCCCCTTTTCTCGCCCGTGAACAGCCGACGCGGCAGTAGCATATGTATATACTGGGGCATAGTTCGTTCCACTGGAGATACGTCGGCCGCGGTTTATTACCGGGATGCCGAAATGGCTTCGAGGGTCTCGACGGCGGAACATTGATTTAATGCGGCTGTAATTGGTCGCGCCGGACAATCGCGCCGTCCGACTATCGCCGGACACCCGACGTCTCTATGAGTTTCGAAGCATCGCCGATCCTCGGCGGCGAGAAGCGCTTAGTCCTTTTCTCGTTATCCGGCCCGCCGCGAGAAATGCGAAAGAAGACCGGAAGAGACGTTGGAGATTGTCCAGGAAATTCTATGCTCCCGTTATTGTCGATTTTATTGCTTTTCACCGCTGTTCCCCGAAGATCGGGATCGAAGTCGCGCTCTAACGGCGCTATCTTAAGATGCTTATTAATCTTTGAGGCTCTATCTTAACTTGTCTCTCGAGCATTCTACTTTTCGGTACTCCGCGGCGCTCTCGCAACTCAACTTGCAGCCTTTCGAAGGAACGTTGTAACGTTCCGGCCGATCTCGTTGCGCTCCATTGGCCGATCGCGGTTGTTATTATCAATTATTAATCACCGAGGAAGCACACGAGAACCCGAGGCTCGGGAAGGCGAGATCAAATGAAATTGAATACTCGTTACGATTTATTGATATCCGATAATTATTTGGTATCGCGAGATGTAGGAGGTATCGATTACAGCGCGATTCTCGTAGACATTGATTAATAGAATCCTGATTATTTTTCTCTACTTCTTTTTTCTCTTTTTCTCGATTTGTTTCGTATGCAAAACGCAGCTCGCCTTCTCAACGGCAGTATATTCTCTTCGAGATACTCACGAGTGCGAGAACGAGGCTTATCATTATAGTTAGAAGGCGAATTACCAGCACGGTTTGAACACCTCGGCCATATCGTTCGGTCGGATCGCGTGCAGCAAATTGCGGGTTTCTCGCGGGCCGCGCGCGCGAGCGCTCCAGTTCATTTGAAACGAGATGAAGAAAACAAAACAAACTAACACGTCTCGCGCTAATATTGTAGCGAACGCTTGTACATCTTCATGGAGAGGTGTTAATTATTCTACCGGCGATTTTTATACGGTTAAACAGAAACAGGCCCGGCAAACAATAACTATAATCGTGTACGCGCGATAGTCGACAGCTGCGCTTCTCCGAACGAGAGCGTGGAAAAAAAATGAAATTGGACAGAAATAAAAAAATTCCCGACTGCGATCAGTCGAAATGCGATAAAATATAAACCTCGGTGATTATGTAATTCATCGTATAACGATAATTAATTAGATTCATCAGCGACTATAAAGATTATTTTTTCCATTATAAAAACTTATTCTAATTGCCCATGTGAAGCGATTGGAAAAATCTATTTTTCGAATTTCTTTCGAGGCGCATTGGGAGTTGAAAAATCGTCGAGTGAAATCGTTCGAGCGAGAAGGAAAAATCTGTACAACGTCATGGGAATTCCGAAGTCCCGAATAGTCCGAGACAGGCCGCAGAAACGATTCTTCGCGGGTAGTCATAACAGAACGCGAAACCGGGAAACACGTTCCGCATCACACATGGCGCGGGGTCTGCACGGCTGCTCGCTAGTTCGGCTCGCCCGATCACGTCGTCGTCGTCGTTCCCTCCTTCGTTGTAAAGTTTAACTTTGGAAAACGCCGGCTGTGCGGAATGTGTCCGCGTGCCGTTCGAGCGACCGGGCGAGAGCGAACTGGATCGGTTTAGCGATCGAGGGCGCGCAGGCGGTGCGCGCGTCACGACGACGAAGAAGAAGACCTATCCACCTACGACGAGATCGTGCAGAAGAACGCGAGCGAATCGAAGAAAAAGAAGAAGAGGAAGAGGAAGCGTATAGCAAAGTAGGATAGTCGAATTTCCAACGTTACAGGATCAGAGACGGCAAAGTAGCGACGGAGTTTCAACAAGAGCCCTCGTACTTTTGCTGCTTGTAACGACAAACCGATGTGTCGGCATAACAAGTGCCTCTCTCGAAGGAAAACCCGCGCGAAAAGCTCTCAATGCAAAGGAGCCGAAGCGAGAAGAAGTCGAAGGTTCTTCGGCACCCCTTCGCGAGTCATGCTTCGGCAAGCTTCATTTCCACTTTGAAGTCCGCTCCGTAACCCGTCGTCATCGGGGGAAAAGCGTGTCGCTAGCCGAGATTTATTGAGTGCTCGCAACCGAAGGGAGAGAAACGAGATCAGCTGTTGTCGACTTAGTTTCCATTTTTTCTTTTTTTTTCATACGTTATGCTAAGTATCTTACGATTGGCGCTGAATAAATTATGGCTTCATAGTTTTCTCCGTTGTCGTTTGCTCTCGAGATATTTGTCGCGGTCGCGGGTTAAACGATTAGAAATTGTTCTGTTTTTTTTTCGTGGAATTCAATACGCTCTTTATTTTTGTAATAAGAGGCTGAGGAATTCGTTTATACGGCTCGCATCACCCCGTTCACCGTCGCAACGCGACTCTCGACGTTCAGCGCCCGCGTATTTCTCTCTCGCTCGATTTCTCGAGGAGTCGAGGGAAAAAAACGCTTGCGGAGAGGAGGCCCTCCCCGCGAGCGGTCGACTCGGGCTCAACGCCGCGGTCACTGATCCTCCTTTGGATTTTGGCCAGCCCGTCCCGAACTCGTGAGCTCTCTCTCTCTCTCTTTCTCTCCTCACTTTGCCCTCTTCGCTAACCGCTGGCCGCTGCGTATTTTGGGCCTCTGTGTGGCATAGCTGGCGCATTATCACATACGTTAAGTTTTTTTCTCGCGCCCCCGTGTGCATCGGGACCGCGAGTGGCCCGCGGTCGAACGAAAAACCAACTGATCGATCCCGCAGGCTATAACTGAGCCGAGTTCTTGCCCCGTGGCGGATTTTTCTCTTTGTATCGTCGAATCCCTCTGCCGCACCGCTCTGCCGCGCGCAATTCGTCGACGGAAATGATCTTAACGCAGAAATTTCAAGGTTTGCCAGAAAAAAAGGTAAATAAATTAACAAAGTTCGTCGTCGTCGATAAATTTTTCGAAGCTGGGAGGGAAAAATAATCGTGCAATCGTCAGCGAAAAGGGCGACAGCGGAGATCGCGAAGCTTTCTTGTTCGAGACACGGAGAGAGAAGGCTTCGAAGTGTATAATGTACCGCGAGGGCAATAAGACCGCGCGGCGCGTTCCTCGGTGACTCCTGACGAGAGACAATGGACGGTACGTGCGTATACCTACCGCGTGAATGCAAGCACGGTTACAGTATATCTGTACGGTTTTATCCAGTTGTGTGCCACACGCAACACTGCGGAGTCCCAGAGAGAGAGGGAGAGAGAGAAAGAGAGAGTTTCTCCCGGTAGTTGTTGACGTAATTGGTATCGAAGAAAAGAAGCCAGTGGAAATTAATCGATCCCCGAGACCGACGACTCCCAAGAATTCGAGCCGCATTATGTCTTTTACTTATGAGCGCCCAAGCGAATCGACATTTTTCCGACTCGTACGCCACACAAACCAGCGCGAGTTTATGTAGTCTTTTTCTTTTTTCCTCGAACGCAGTTCAAACTCGCGGAGGATCGATTTTTCGCAAGCTGGTTTACGAATTTACACGCCGAACGGCGTGAGAAATGAGTCGACTACGTTTGGTGGAAATCTCGTTTAGGCTTCATTCGATCGCAGGACGATGGTTTGGCGATACATCTACGAGTTCCGCACAAGCGGGGTAGGGAAATTCGAGTATCTGGGTCTCGTATAGCGTATTTTGCGCGCAGCTGGACAGGCATCTGGGGTAAGAAATGATCGGATCGCCGGGGAAACCGATCGGCACGATTTGTCCCGCGCGCGTCGAGCTGTACAGCCTTCTCGTACCTTTTCCCCATCGCGATTCGTCGGTCATTTCATTCTTATTCCACGACGATCGCGAACTAACACTGCGCACGGAAAACCTGGCCACGCTCTTTTCAATTACCGTGGAGCGGGAGGGGTTCGTCGGAAAAGAAACGTCTTCGGGAGACGTGCAAGACGGCGAGAAGTAAATGATGGGGTTGGTAATCCGTATAAAGGTTCCCGAGATCGAGCGTCGTGCGCTCCCGCGCGAATGCCTGCGACAACACAACTCTCGCTTCTTCTTCGTTCTTTCAACGGCCAACGGTCAGCGTGAAAAAGTTGCAGTGCGAACGCGCGTGTAAGTATCGTTCCGAGGCATTGTTTTCCCCGGCGCGATGTTGACCGCTTCGACTGTCTTGCAGCAAGTCGAATAATGCACGTGCGAAGATCGAGCGACGATTCGACGAAGCATTCAATCAATTTCGATCAATCCGTGTGAATCGAGTCGAAATTTTCGGGACAAATGATTTTCAATGGAAAAGTCCCGGCAATTGAAATTGCAACACTACTTTCTGATGAGGGAAGCTTCGTTGCGTTCTTAGTTTCAAATTCGAAGCTTTCTTTATGAGAAGACAAAAGCAAGCAGTTGGTTAATTCAGCAAAATTTGCTTCTTGATACAGAAAAAAATACATGTTCCGCTATTCTCGAAAGCTGCGACCGGATCTCCACGAGCTTGACTTGGACATAGTAATCGCTCGACTAATACCGAGCGATGATAACAAATGACGATGCCACAAAGAACTACTCTGCGTTCTCGTGCTCGTTCAGCGAGGTAATACAAGAAATTAAAACTTATCAGTCGAACACGGGACAAGTATGAAAAGAGAAAAAAACGGGAGGAAACGAGGCGGAGCGGAGCAAGGGTGGACGATCGGGAGATATAGAAGAGAATCCCGAAATGGAAGCGGATTCGCGGAACGCTTTCATACCGACAGCGTACCGGGCGTTCCAATTATTAAACAAAAAGTTTTGCACGGTGGTAAAAGGCAAAGAGAGGCGGGGCTGGACATTGGAGAATCCACTTGGGCGCGGTGGGGAAGGAAGCTCCTATGCCGTGAAACGCGCGAGCGAACGAGAGGTAAGCAAAAGAGGGTACACGTAAAGCAGAACGCGAAACGTGGAAAGAAGGAATGAGACTGTCCCGATGCCACGGGGAGGTTGAATCGACAGGAGGCGGGAGGATTCCCGAGAACGTTGATCCGCGATGACGGGAATGTCATTCGACCGGTGAGCGCGAATAAATCTGAGGTGAGACGGCCTTAAATGGAAAGTCGGTCTCTCGTGGATGCACGATGCGTGTTCGTTGATCACCCCGAATGACGATTATTCCGATCACACAGCGAGAATGTACTCCACGCGTACGGGGTCTGTAACGACCCGTGATTAGGCGGGATTCTCGGATCGAATATACCGAATAGCTGTAACATACTCCAAATGATGTCGATTAAATCTACTTACCGGGAATCGAAAAAAAAAATAACATATGTTCACCAGTCGAATCAATCCCCACGATAAGCTCGAACCCCGAGGTTCGAAAGTGCAAGTTTCGATCAATGCCATCAACGCCGAGTGCATTCACGATGACCCTCGTTTCCCCTTATCAAATTGGATTATAAATTAAATTTAGCGAGTTTATGTTACTCTTTTCATCGGGGCGAGCGCAGGCCGCCTCGGTTTATTGAAGGAGCTGTGAACAAAATAAAATAATACAACGATACGGGAGTGCGTTGGCTCGCGGCGCGTTGGGCCGAGCTGGCGAAAGAACTGGACTGTGGCCAGCATCGCGACGGTGGGAGAGCCCCCGAGAGTGCTGACGGTGTTCGAGACATAGGTACACGTAATAACGCGTGGCCGGGTACGGCGGTACGAAGCAACGCGGATAAGTGGAAACTATTACGAGTGACGGGTCGGAATTTAATATTAAAGTTTGTAATATACGGCCGAGGCCGTAGGGAATCGATCAGAAGTTAACAAGTCCCCCGGACTTTACGGCTTGACGCGACAGCGCGCGGGGCCTGGCATAGCCGCGCCCGCGCCCGGCATCGCGAGCCCGCACGACAAGACGGCGACGAGTTTATGCACCGGCCGGGCAACGCCGAAACCACTTTGTTTCATCTGCAACCCCCGATGCCTCATGTAATTTTCATCTCGTTCAATAAGCTTTCTTCGCTTTTTCACTATCGCGTCGATATGTTCGATGTTAAACGGTCATTAGTCACGCTTCGAGGAGAAAGGTGATTCGGTGTGGGACTTAACAGTTTGTTAGTAGTTAGGAGATTTCTTCGACCGAGAGTTCGGTGGGGGAAGAGATCGGACGGTTGTTGGGAAACTAGTAGAGCTCGGAAGACTAAAAGTTCGGAAACCTAACAATTGGTTCGAAACACCAGTAGTTTGCTCCAGTTGAACTTAGTTGCAGGAACTACTAGTTAGTTTTGGAAAAAATTGGGTTGGTTCTAAAGAAGTAATTACTTATTTAGAAAAAACTTGATTTTGTCAACTGATGGTAAGTTTAAGTAATATTTCGTTGAAAAAACTGCTAATCAGGCCAAAAAATGAATGATTAGTTGACAAAACCAATTTTTTTCTAAAAAACTGATTACTTTTTTCGACTAACCATTAATTTTCCTGACTAATTGGTAGTTTTTTCAACTAACTATTAATTTTCCGAATCAACTGTTAATTGTTGGGTTTCCAAACTAACTGCTCGTCTTCCGAACTGACTTAGTTTTCCAACTGTCCCTTCCCTAATTAGTTATCGGCCCAGTTCCCAGCCTCCTCGCGGCTCGCTGTATATAATTGTATCTTTTATCGACTCAACAGCCCGGGTTATCGGCCGAACGTCGACGGAACTCAAACGAAAGCTGAAAGTTTCTCTCAATCCTCGCCCGGAGGATTATTCGAGGAACGCGGCAAGTTCGCCGATGCAGCTTGGCCGTCGAGCGGAGCTCGAAGTTCCGTCGAAAAAAAAAAAATGAAGAAAATAACAAAAAACAATGAAAAAAAGGGAATAAGATAGGCGCGAGGCGCTTCGCGGTTTGGGAAAAAACACGAGATTTCAATTAAAGAGACAAGCTTAGTAATGAGGTGAGCTGGATTTATTGGCTCGGAGGAGTCGGCTGGCGCCGCTGCGTCTGCTCGTGTATGCGCTCTTTCTCTGTTTCTCGCTTCTCCGACGTTCCTACGGATCTCTCGCGCCTCGAGGCGTCTCGAGCCGTGCAACGCTTCACCGGTGGGTCTTTTGCGCGGCGCGTGGTGCGAACGCTTCTGGTGTCCGTGGGACCGGGCGAACGGGAGCCCGTGCCACTGCGGGCTTGTACCTACGATAGGCAGGCACCCGTGAACAAGACGCACGCGGTCTCATTTGCATCGCGGATACTGCGAGGATCGACCGCGGTATCTTCGATTCCTCGCCGGTTTCTCGAAACGAGCTTTTCGGCACGATTGGTAACGTTTCTCTATCGAAACCATTCGTCATTACCGTTCGCGCCTCCGAAAGTAAACAAGAATAATATATATATATACACTATATTTCCATTCGACGGGAATTAATCACTCCGTAATGAGAAATTCCACCTGCGCCAAGGATATCACCTCGATTCTACTTAATCGTCCCGCACGGCTTCGCCCATGCCATACGGTCTCTCAGGTACGAGAGAGGACTCCCGCTCATCGGTGGCTTTTTATCACGTGTCGCGGCCATAAACCAGGGCTCTGAATCCACCTCTGGGCAGGTACGCTCGCGAGAGAGCGTAAAAGAACAAGAGGGCGATGAGTACAGCGTTACAGCGGCCACGGTCTACAAGCCGGGAGGAGCCAGATGAGAGAACTCTGTTTCGCTACGAGCGCGAGAAGAAACGAAAGCATTGCAAGAGCAAAAGAGTGATCGAGGAGGGAGATCGTCCGGGGGGGAGGGGGATAAAAAAAAATACAATTACGGGCGTCGAATCGCTCGTCGAGTACTTCTTCCATGCGTATATCTTACCCCTTCGGCGATTCAACGAGGGGGCCGTTAACGCACCGGACCGAACTCGTATAGTATACGCAGTTTCTTGTCCGCGCGCGCGAGAGAGTTCCTCTCCGCGCTAGTCGATCTCCTCGCGTACCGGGAAGCGATCGGTTTGAAGTATAGTATCGAAAACCATCAGGCGACTCTCGACGATTCTCTGGGATACGAGCTCGTCCCTCGCCGATTGTTAGCGTCGCGACTGTGCGAAGCGCGAGGCTGCCTTGAGGAATCGCGACAGGACCGGTAGCTCCTCATTTCGTATCTCGGCCAACTCGGCAACGGGCTACCGGCTCGGCTTCTATTGCCATTCGCCACCGCCGCTCGTACGCAAACGCGACGCGTTTAATACCCTTCCCCAATCCGTTTCGTTCTAGTATGTTAATGGCCAGCCATAAATTTTACTCCTCCACCGAGAGACTCGTTGTTGTAACACGTAGGACGTGGCACATCCGATGGCGTATGACAAAAGGTGATACCCAACGTCGCGCATGCCCGACACACTCGAACGAGAAAACGAGGTTACGGAACCGCGTTGACGTCCAACTTACGCGCCACAACGTAATTGCGACACCAATTGCTCCACAGTTAATATATGAATTTGAACGAGATATTATAATAATCTTCGTGCGAACAATCGTGCGAGCGAAACGGAGCAATTCGCGAACGATCCACAGTCGAAGATCGCAAAGCAGTCTCGATAGAATTCAATCGTCAAGCAAACGAGCCTCTTCTAGTATCGATTACCGAAAAATTAAAGCTCGGACAGAGGATCTTTCCCTCCGCCCTCGCAGTTATCTCTGAAATCTGTCGCTGCTTCTTCTCCATCGAGCACAGTATTTATTCACGAAGATCGGCTGGTAGCCAAGAATACGAAGTGCTCCATAATAAACGTATTAAATTATATGTGTAGATCTGTATATACGTTAAGAACTCTCTGCCGTCGCCGTGGGGTTAAAACTCCGAGAGCGAGGCACGAGAGAATATTTTACCAGCGGGAGTTGAGGTCTTGCGTTACGTGGCGCTTCCATTTAGAGTCGCGCCCGGGGTTCCTCCGTTATGTTGCGCCGCTCTCGCATGCCGTCTCTCTGCCGATGCATCGATTAACGAGCTTCTTATCTCGTTTGAGAATTTTTATCGGCCGAGTTATGGCTCAAGTATCGGGGCTCCCGATGGCCGGACAAAGTGCAGCAGCCGTAGCATCCGCGCCGCGCGCGGAGCTCCCGAACGGACACAAGAAAGAAACAGAAGCGCAGGAGGTAGCCACGGTCAAGAAGTCCGTCGATGGACTCTCGCGGAGTCTCCTCGATCGGAGAGAGTCTCGCTCTCTCGCGAAGATCCTACCGAGAGATCGAGGCTCGAAAGCCCCCAACGAGCAGCAGCAGCCGAGAGTCGAGATCCACCGTGAGGGCCTCCGACGAGACGATAAAAACGGGGGGAAACGATACGAATCACCGTGGCAGTAGCGACGAAGAGAGTGAGGCTGAAAAAGGGGGTAGTGGCGATTAGCTCCGGGCTACCGGGGCGCGCGGCCCACTCGAGCTCGGGACTGATCGCGAACGCGCTTTATATCGTGTAATTTTTATCGAATCTCGTGTACGATCTAAAAATGCCATGAAAATTGCGCCGGACCAACCACCGACAATCAACGGCGGCAATATCTCGCTTGTACAACGTTGTATAACACTGCTGATTCTTTTTTTTTTTTTCAACCGCTTTAAATGCTATATCGGATTATCGATTATTAATTTTTAAAAAATCTATGCGAGCAAAAAATCAGGGATAATCGACGATAGCATTTCAATGATTTGACCAACGAATGAAAGTGAAAAGCTGTTTTTCTCACACAGTGCCAATAGATTCGGGAGAAAAAAGGGCATATTTATCTACAAGATAAATGATCGAGACGACGAAGTGCGCGGACGAAAAAGTACAAATGACCGGTGAGACTCATTACAAAAGCAAATGTGAGCACCGGTCAGTCGTTAGAGAATACGCGAGAGCCGAGAGAGCGAAATGAGAGAGCTCCGAGCCGAATGGATTGCCGCTGCTGGGATCGGCGACGAGCGTGAGATTCGATGGATCAAGATATATTTCGGAGGGGGGAGTGAGAAGCGAGAACGAGAGCGGCGAGGGAGTCGAGATGAAGAAAGAGAATCGAAGATTTTTCGAGGGGGACGGGGGAAGGGGCGACGATCGATATGTGTCGAGCGGGATCACACAAAAGTGACGGCGGTATCGAATACCCGAGGCCCAATGTGGGAGGGAGAAGAGGGCTTCGGAGGGGGGGAACCCCGCGAGCGAACGGGGGACGGCCATAAATTTGTGCGGTGCGGTACCCCGTCGAGAAACGTGGCTCTCGTGCGAAACTCCGCGGCAACGGTCGATCGTCGAACGCCGCCTGGCCGCCGGGGCGACGAGATCGCGGTAGCTACATCAACGGTGGACGCGGTCTTTTTTTGTCATGGTAGAGAACTGGTCCCCCCTCCCCGCGCTCCCTCAAACTTCCCTTCTCTTCGTCCTTCCTTCGGTTGCCCGGCTCTTTCGCCCACCCGATCAGCAAACTCGCGTTCCCTGAAGGGTTGATAATTCGTCGATTAAATTGGAAACGGCGGAGCTAATTGTGCCGCTCGCGTGTATTATTCATAGGATCTCCGCGTCGAGTTCGCGAGGCTTTACCGGCCTCCCGAAGCATCGTTTGGAACACCGCTCATCGCTCGACATCGGTTCGACAGTGTTGTATGGCCGCGCGGCTCTTGGCTAGCCTACCATTGTATCGGCGCGTACGTGTGCGATCGCGCGCGCGTTTCCAGTTCGACAGATACTTTTTTTGGCGAATGCGAAAAGAAACGAGAAAATAAAATGAAGAAGTGCCGAACCGGGGACACGGGAATCCGATAAGTAGCCTCATCAAGGCATTGTTATTTGTCCTTTATACCATCTTCGGTGCTTTCGCGATTTTCTCAGTCAATCGATCCGGGAATGAGTGCATAGAAAAAAAGAAAGACCGGATATCGACGCCGGTGGTTCGCCATAAGGGTATGAAGATCGAAGTCGGCCGATCCTATGTAGAATATTGCGAATACTCATTTTGTTCCCGGTATCTTTTCAGGACCCCTCAGAAAAGGCTCAAGAAATCGAGGAAAATTTCGATTCTGCGCTATTTCTTTCTCGCTGCTCCAAGATCAATATCGCGATTCCACGAGCAAGGTTACATGCTCTACCGTCGGAGAAACATACAAACGGCGAGAGACCGGTTGGTAACAGAAGGCGAAGCGAAAGATTTACAACGGCAGCCGCATAATGAGTAAAATCATCAGCGGCAAACGCTTGACATAACGGATCGAGACGCCGTGTGTTTGTCAAACGGAGCGGCGAGAGAGGACTCCTAAGAACTGTCGACGTCTCTCTCCCCACCGATATTCCACGTAAACGCGCGAGACGGCACATTCGAGATCTCGACAGTGTATCCTTCGTTCCTTCGCTACTTAACGCTCCGCCGTATTCCCGATCATCGGAGAAAGGCTCATGACTCTCTCGCTTCCTACCGAGAAACAACCGCGACCCCGACCCTTCGAACGGGCACACCTATAGCGGAACGAAGCGCGCGTACGAAGACGCAAAGAGAGAAGAAAAAAAAAAATATAAATACATATGCTCGGACGGTGTCCCGAGCGTTGCCGCGAGGCACAACGACACAACCGGGAGCATCGAGGCGTTTAATCGGCGGTGTCTCTCTCGTGACGAGAGCCGCCCACGCAGCCACTTGACCTCTCGAACGCCCCCGTATCTCGCAGTTAACCTTATAAACTCGACTAAACTCGACGCTAACCCGTGCACTCGCGCGCACGTCTCGCTCTTTCCTCCGACTTACCTCGAACTTATAGAATCGCTCGTTCATTCGTCGCATGCGACACATCTCGCGGTTTTCTCTCCTTTCTACACCTCGGAACAACGGAAACTCCGAACGCGCCACTAGAGAAGATTCGCGAACGGATCTCCGGCCATAGGCTTTTCTTTTTGTACCCGAAACATTATTTCATTCATTATTTATGCACTGAGAAAAATTTGTCTCGCGAAACGGCAAAAAAAGATTAACAAAAAGGAATCGACGTCGTAATCGCGTGATTTGTCCCCGACGACATATTTCACCCTTAAGTCTCGCTACGCTGTGCGGGCCGGCGCGTAACGAACAAAAATGATACACGCAGCCGCGTGTTTGTATTCCGTATGAAATACGGGCGCCCGGTCTCTCTCGCTTTCGCCTCTCGGAGCTTCCTCGCCGTGTACGCAGTTCGCCTCCGGCTGAATTCGCGCGTGCTATGCACCAGTAGGTGCATATAATGCGAGCGAGACGCCGACACTCGCGCTCGCTCTCTCGCTCTCTCGAAATGAACATCTCACGCTCTAGCTCTCTCTGGCCTGTCCCATCTCATTATTATCTCCCTCCACTTTGAGTTATGATGTTTTTATATTTATCGACGGTGATATTCGGTCGCGCTTGCGAGCGCTTCTCTCGCTATTATTCTCTATACCGACGTTATGATTCACAGGCTCTTTGCACGAGGCTTCTCGCACGGTTGCTCGAGTACGGCAACACCAGCGCGGCGAGAATTTTTAAGAGCATTCGTAATTCACCGGAGAGCTGCGAGGCCACAACGAAACGATAACACTCTCGATATTTTTTTCTATCAAGGGCAATTTTTTCTAGAACCGATCTAAACAATAAAAAAAATGCTATACTGTTGAAAACGATCGGAAGATTTAATTTTTTTCAATTTACTACATAATGCATTTTTTTTAGAATTTCCTGTTGGTTGAAAAAAACCGGGGCTCGGTGAATCGGCGAGTTGATTTTTGAGAAGAAACAACACAAAAAAAGGATAACTCGACATTAAAAAATGTTCTCATTGGAAAGTGATTCCATGATATTCGTTCAACGAATGAGATGATTAATGCAATTTCTTTGTTATCCCCGCCCGGGGCGAGTGCCGCGAGCCGCCCCGCAAAAGAAGTCGAGCACGAGCCCGGGCAAATCTTGAAATATGTATTGCGAAACGAAAATGATCGAGTTCGCGAGAGATTATATGTTTATGCATGCGAAGGCCACGAAGGGCACTCGGTGTATTTTTTTTCTTTGATATCGCGACGAAAGTAACCCTCGGAACGTCTCGCTCGAAGTGAGCTTAGGAGAAGCTTCTTTTCGTCTCTCCGTCGACTGTGCGAGATGAGATTTGAATAAAAGTATCAGGCGCGCGGTCGAGTCTCTTCGGCGCGGTGTCATTTCCTCGTGCTCTTTCCCGATTCTACGACTGGGGGGATGCTGCGATTTCGGCGTGGTCTTTGTCGCCGCACCGTGGCCTCTTTACAACCGCTCCGCGGTCTCATTAAATATGTATAGGCTCTCGGGCGAATGCGCGCAGCCCGCCCCCGTGCTCATCTTCAGCCACCGATGGCTCGTATCGCCCCCTCGATAATAGAGCCTCGTGAATGATTACGCCGCGGGACATATGTTTCCGCGTCGATACGAATATTAAGAAGATCGCGCGTTAAACGGAAAAAACAAATACGGCCGACGAGAAGGAGAAATTCGTTTTTTCTTCCCGGTTAATGAAAAGAAATCAAACGGCCGAGAAGAAAAAAGGGAGTGGAGAATAAGTGCTTCTTACGCTTCGACGCGAGGGGGTCGAAAGTCGAACGAGATTCACGAAAGATTCGCCGGTACATCCCCATCCTCGAATGGATATTAATTGCCCGCAAGGAAAAGTCGAGCGCTATACTACCGTCCTGGGACAAATCCATTTTAAAGACTCTGCCGAGTCCTCGAGTGTCGTGATTCTTTATTAAGATGAAGAGCCGCGCGCGACGAAGAGAGCGAGAGAAAAGGAGCGCGCGGCTCTTTGCTGTGCAGCACAAACCGTGACGACGAGAACGCGCGGCGTACGGCAAGTTTCATTTCTTCGCGGAACAAATGGCTCGCGAGTTATCACCCCGCGAGTACGCGACCCTTCGCCATTTAAAAAATGTAAATTCGTTAATGCGAGCAAGTCGTCTCGAGCGAGAAAGAATGAAAGAACGAGAAGTTGGCGGGCGGGGCGAGATGGGATTGGGAGTCGAAAAGGGGATGCGTGTTACCGGGGCGAGAAGAGGGCGCGCGAAAATTTGCTCGCACACTCCTTCGGGCGATCCCGCAGAAGGCTCCCTTGCGCCAGTCTCTCGGCCCGTGACCCTCCCGCGGAAACCCTATTACCTGCAACTATTATCCAATACCGAAAAAAAAAAATCAAATAAAGTATGCTAAGTTACGCTGCGTAGGCTTTGGGGAGTCGAGACTCATCGAGGGGCTGCGGAAACATTTTTTAGAGCTCGGAATCGCGGTTCCCCTTGGTCGAGACACTGTTAAGGGGTCACACGCCTTCTCACGACTCATTAAATGATCACCAATGTCGAGTAGTCAATAAAAATATAGAGTTTCACGGGGACTAGGCTTTAACTCGATTCGAAAAAATGCCTACGCATTGGAAATTGTGTAAAATAATCAGAACAAAAAAAAAAATGAGCAGTTAGCGTCCCAGTACTTTTGTATGTCGTGAGACTAACTATTTCTGGGACGCTAATCATGTATTTTTGATCATTTTTGTTTTTAATAATTTTACATAATTTCCAATTAAAAAAATGTATATGTAATACGATCGCTCATTTGATAACAATTTGGTTTTTTCTAGAAAAAAATTCAAGCGCACAGATTTTTCTGCATATTTTTCTTGCATCGTGAAGATAAAAATTCACACAAACTTTTCTTGTTTCGTGAAATGTTTTCTATCGCGACTCGCGCGGCGTATCGAAGAGCGTTTTCTTCGTCCGCGACAAATTTCTCGTTTGCAAATCGTGTAAAGAAGTACAAAGCATCCCGTCTGCATCGACTGCGCCTCGCGCTAGATTACAATAATGTTACGAAGAACCGACATTTCTCGGGTCTCGCGTACGGGGACAAGCAGCGATACGAAACAGCGCAAGAAACGGCGTTGCAGTTGTTTCGTTGTTACACAAGACTAGCTCGCGAGGCCTATCGAATAAGTTCATTGTGTGCGCGAGATCGTCGACGTGCCGAAGGTATGACGACAAACGAGACAAAAAGATATTAGTATCGTTTCTTGCTGTCAATCCGGGAAGGAACGATCGGCGATAGGCAGAACCGAGCGAGATCCGATGGCGCGTTAGATACGGTGTTAGATGGAATTTTTTCATTTCAATTTTTTTCCACGTCAATCCACGCTCTACTCGAATGTCCGTCGACACGCTTTTGTTTTCTCGAGGGAACGACGAGATCCTCTGAAAAATATCCACTCGCGATACGCCGATGGTTTTACCGCGATAGTCGAGTGCCCGTTAGTCGCCGCGAAGTTCCCGGAACGTTTTAGCATTTCTCGTCGTTCGAGAAAAGAAAGAAATTTGGAGATGAGGGACAGTGGCCGATGGTCCGCTGACGAGTCTATTCGCACCGGGGTGGTGGTCCTCTCGCGACTCTCGGAATACAAAACATTTTCTCATCGCGATCGTTCGCCTCTCGTTTCCGAAGCCGCGTTCCGACGATTCGAGGGGGGAGACTCTTCTCTTGGTCACCTCTGGTTTTGAGAAATCGAGCCAGTTCTCGCGTCTTCTGGCGTGGCCTCTTTCTCTTTCACAGAAAACACCTATCGAAGACCGCGTCTCAATCGATTTCGCATCGAGTGTAAGCCGGCGAGAAGCCGTTTCGCCCCATCGCTCGGAGAATCGTACGAGAGCAGAGCGCTCAAATCGGAAAGAGGCGAAGGGACGAGAAAGGAAGAGCCCGAGGATGAGAGAAGTCGGGAGGAGCGGCTCGTCGCGTTTCGGCCAAGGGGTCGGCATCGACGTTTTTTTCATCGGCGAGAGAACGAGCGAGGAACGATCTCGGCACGCGCGATCCGATCCCGAAAACACCGGGCACCTCGCTTAGAGCTCGTTTCGCCGCCGTTTCGCTACGAGTTCACTGACGAACATCATCACAACCGGCAGCGTTCGGGCTTCGGAACACGAAGAAAAGAGCGAGGCAACGCCGAGGCACGACGGCGAGAGCGAGAGGAAAGCTTATATCGATTCTGTGCGGTGGGTTTGCAACGAAAAAAAGTCGTCGGTCAACGAAGAAAATACTTCGAGGCTTACCCCGCCCTCGCTTCCCTCGTCTCTCCCTATGATCCCCGCAATCGAGAGCGCGCGCGCGCGATCGCTACTCTACTACAACCGTTTTTCGAAGTAATTAAGCCGGGCATTAAATCACTCTCGGGGCCCCGTTCGACGGCGCTCGCGATCTCATCGGCGTGTCTCCTACTAATTAATAGATTTCGATCCGTTCCTCTCCGGGATGAACGCTCAAAATTTCTCATCGCCGTCAATCTTTTATCGAACGGCATATAATAGGCTTGAAAAAAAAAAACTTAAAAAATTGAGAAAAAAAGAGTGAATGAGGGGCACGAACGATAACGATCCAGCGGAATTACTCGCGCGTTAATTACCGGAGAGATGCGAAACTTGTAAGCGTCATACGAAACATGCGGGTAAACTTGACTCGAGAGCGATTCGTGCCGCGAGCCTTAATTAATCGAGGTAAAGAAGATTGGCGTTCGTCGAAGGAGAGATTGATGTGTCGAGTAATGATCAAAAGCGAAACGTCGCAAGAGTGTTTTGATTCTTGGGTTATAAAAACTATTATCACAAAAAGGGTTACAAAACGAGACGAATTCTACACCGAGACAAGTATTATCAGCTGAAAGAACGAATAATGGCGAAACGAATTTTCAGGGGAAAAATAGTTGCGGTGTATTAGTTATGGTTCAAAGCTTTATGCAATTCGTGATTCAGAACGATAATTGTACTTCGAAGAATTAAGAGAAATCATTACAATGATTTTCGTCCGTGCACGCCTCAAAGGCTTTAATTCTATCTCAAAACAAACGAGAAATTCGCAAAGCTGCAATCGATTCCTGCACTACGTAATTGTCGTTGATAAAAAAATCCCAACCGTACTGAATAAAAGAAATTTAACTGCATTTGGATAGAACAGTCTATTAAGTAAAAGTTCAATTATCGCAGAAATTATTCTGCCCATGAAAAGTTGAAAGTTTCAATTCTTGACCAAAAAAGAAAAGAATCTTCAGCGTATTACTGATATCAGGTTCGCGAATTCAGAGAATTCGGTTTACTCGTCGAATTTTCATGATTTTTCATGCCATTTG
Organism: Ischnus inquisitorius; assembly: GCA_963924025.1. Taxonomy (NCBI): domain Eukaryota; kingdom Metazoa; phylum Arthropoda; class Insecta; order Hymenoptera; family Ichneumonidae; genus Ischnus; species Ischnus inquisitorius. Next base: position 12,997,544 of record OZ001254.1, on the reverse strand, counting down.
AGAGCTACGATGATTTTTCGGAGTTAGATACTCCGTCTCATAGTGCTGGTATAGAAAAAGAAGCACCGGGAAAAATGTATGAGCGCAAAGTATCCCGAAAGCCCGAAGCGAGTTGTATAATACGAAGAGGAAGGGGCACGAGAAAGAGTAGGGCCTGCGCTCCAGAGTTTCGGCAGGCTATAATCAATTCTGATTGCAGTCCGGGATCTCGGCGGCAGCGCGCGATCCACTCCCCGATAGCCGAGAAAAAAGTCGAAGGCTCCCAACTACCGGGGGCCCCCGCGGCCCCCCTCCCGACGGGCTCGCGCTCGTTCTTCTGCGTTTTCGTTGCCTAACTCAACGCGTCTTTCGATTTTCTGCGTACCTACGAAACTCGGTGGTTCGAAACGCGAGCCAATGTCATGAAAGTTCAAATCGTCAATATCGTCCATCCAAAAAACAAGAGAATCGCGGTAAAAACAAAAAAAAATTGCCCCTACCATCCGCGGCGAGGTGGCTCGATAAAAAGTTGCGAGCGAGTTATTTATCGGTTGTTCCGAGAGCACGTGGACGACGAAGCAAACAGCCCGAATCCGTCCGGAACGCTCTTTGTGCTCTCGTGACAAGGTTTCTTTTATCGGAAATTACACTCTCGATTCTCGCTCGCGTCTGACTCAGCGCCGCTGTTACTACTGATTCGTTGCGCTGAACTTGTTGCTCGACGCTGTTTTCTCTCCCGTGGAATATCCTCTGCCTCGTTGCCTAATTCCGCCTCGCAACGTCGAGTTACTCGCGATATTACGGTGAGCGAGGAAGGCACAGATACCGATCGTCCATAAATAGCTGCAGCCGTTCGCGAGCAAGGTGGCTTCGGTAGCCGATGCACCCGCGCGATGATTCGCCTCGCCGTTTTGAAGAACGACGGAAGAATGCATCGACGTTCCTTCTTCTGGTTCTTCGTGCGCTTGTCTCTTTGGTCGTATCCACACGGCCACGGTGAGACTGGCCGACTCTCGGCCCGATGGCATCGTCGAGGAAAGCGACGAGCAAGAGAAGGCAAAGAACGCACTGGCGAAGAACGGAGAGCGGTGCAAGCGGGCGCAAGCAAAAGCGAGAGAGATAGGCCCCCGCAGGCCTTGATCCGCCGCGCGCGTTCGCTTCTTACGATCCCTTATATCCGCGCGTCCGGCCCCATTAGTAGTCGGCTGGCCCATCATTCAATAACGCTCTCGATGCTTGCTGCTGCTGCTGCTGCTGCTCGCTCTTGGCTCTGTGGCTGGCTCTGTGTCCACGGTGAGTCTCTCTTCTCTCGTCAGTATGCTCACTCGTTCGTTCTGTTTGATACCTATACCGGGTGTCCAATTGCAAAATCGCCAACGACAATTCTCACTCATTCGTTCCGCGCGAAAATCCTTGTCCGGAACGAAAAATAAAAAAGAACAAGACCAAAATCGTGTTTACTGGAATTGTTCGATTACGAATTGACGAGAATATTGAGAAAAGAAAATATTGCCTCACGAATCAGAAGTGCATGTCGGAGAACGAGTGCACCGTGTGTGCAAAGCGAATTTCCGGAATGCGATGAAAAAGGGAAAGAAAAAAGGAAAATAAAGGGAAGAGAGAATGAAAAAAGTATATGAGACACGCCGCGCTGGCCGATGAGAGGAGTGGATCCGACGAATCTGCTCGTAACAATTACCCGTACCCCCCATTACCGAACCCGAGACGTTTCGGGATCTCTTCGATAAAGCTGCCCCGGGGCCCACCGTGTCGCGCGGTATGTTCTGCATACATTAATGCGTAACGAGAACCGTTCGTGCCTCTCCCTCTCGCGCTCGGCCGAGTATTATCGAGAAGTAAAGGGTAAATGGAAAAAGAACGAAGAAAGGCGGGGAGAAAAAAAAGAAATAAATAATAATAATAAATAAACTACACGGATGCGAGCTCACGGTGTGCCCTGTGGATCTTTTTCGAGAGGGTGGAGTGAAACAAGCGAAGGAACGAGCGAGGAGGACGAATGCCGGGTTATTAGGCCTCGTACGTTTCAGTCATTAAAGCGATACGATGTTGCCGCGAGGTAGAAGAAAAACGGCCCGGCATGGGCGATGATAAAAAAATGACTATGTAACTTTCGGGACACTATCCACGTGGCCTTCTCCCAATCTTGCCGTACTCGTTGCTCTCGCAACACGCGCGGTATCCGCGAATTTTGCGCGCTCGAGTCGAAGCGACTCGACGAAAATGCTTGACGCAAGATCTCATTGACACGTCATCGTGCCATCCTGATTAAGAGCGTCGGGAGGGAGAGTTCGTTGGACAGTCTCGCCGTCGCATCGTTCATCCGGATGTCTGGGTGGCGGCGTTGTCCACCGAAGCGTCGAAGCAATTTTCTTCTAACTCGGGAATCATTGTCGCAGGGTCGAGCGCTGCAAAATCGCAGGGTCGAGCCCGCGCGAGGAATGGATGATTCTTCGTCGTTTACCGGTGGAACGTTGGAAATTTTGCGTCACATCAAAATCGTGGCGGAGCAAAGTGATAGAGAAAATATTTGTGCAAAGTAACAAAAAAATTGTTAATGCCAAATGCAAAATCCGTGTGTAGCGAGTTTTCGCTGGGCTGGATCGATTCGTTGAACACTCGGACGAGCAGCTGTGTAGCTGCAGAGGTTTTGCTTCGTTTCGCAGACGAAATGAACTTTAAGGACGAATGGCCTTTGCGACGAATGGAATTTGTGCCTCAATCAGTTTCGATGCATATTTCAACTTAATAGCTCTACAGTATTTTTTTCGGTCTCTGTACAGAGACCTCTGTTTTGAGACCCGAAAAGAAAACCCCATTTTTGCAGTAACAGTAACATATTAACATATTACTGCGAGGTTTCGATCTCGCAAATCCAGAACTGATCTTTACGCGCATCCAGTTTTCCGGTCGGATTTTTCTAATGATTCGGTCAATTGAATGTATAGTTTTCTTGGGCGACACCTTGCGTTTCAATTTCACTACAAACAAACCTAAAATTCGTATTATTTATTTTAGCTAAGTCCAGAAAGCCACAAGTGGGGAAAAGGGTGATTTTTGCCGTGGGTGAAGTTTAGACCCCGGCCGAAGCGAGAGCTGAAATCACCCGAGATAAAAATCCGCTCGATCCCTTTTTTTTCCTACTCGGTTAAAGTGACCACTTCCCTCGCGTCCGTGGACCGGAATTCGCCTATTTTGGCCCAGTAGTAAAGGAAGAATATTTACAATTCATGTCCTTCCATTGCCATTGAAAACACCGAAGCATCAGAACAACATTCGTCAATAACAAAGGCGTTCGCGCGATCACGCGAAAAAAAAATGCAATATCGTATTCACATTCGACCCTACCGCTCTGACTCGATAAACGGCAATTTTTCTTTCACGACACGTCGCGTCAATAATTGTAACCTCGCCGAATCTCAGAGATGCAAAGTCTCGCTAGAGAACTCTGGCAAAGCCTCGCGTGCCACGAGAGGCTCCCCGACGCATTACGTTCGCGCTCGCGTGCTTCACACTCGTCCGTGCGAACATCTCGATTCCGTAACTTTCTCACTGACTCGACAACAACGAATAAATCACCGAACATAATGCAGTATTCCGATCCCCGACAGCTATCGTCGTTTGGTTGAAGGGGGGGCGGGGCGAGGAGGTGAACCGAGGAGATAGAGTCGAGAATGACTGACGAGGGTACTTACGCGACGAGCCGGCAACAAGTGGCATTCGGGCACGTTGTCGGGGGCTTTGTGCGCGGGAAAACGATGCCACTAAACTGCGCGCGGCCCTCCTGTTGCCTCCGGTCAATGTCGGATCAAAGTACGAGCACACGATGTTGCGCGGCGCTCTACCCGTGGCTCTTTAACACTCGAAAAGAAAGATATATCTGGTAAACACTCGTCGCGCACACTGCGGCACTTCCACAGTCGCCTGACGGCGTAATCGGTCATCTCAATTATTCAGTCAATTTAGCTCGCGCAAATACTTCACTGACATAGTAGCACGGTACGTTACTGTATCGCAAGCGCTTGTGGCGCATTGTTTGAATTCGCGATACGAGATAAAATCCACGTAACGCGCTTCAATTTCCTCGAATTGTTCAGTTAGCAATTGTAATTTAATTTCTCAGCCTCGGACCGCGTGTCCGAGTGAAAATCCGTAATAAGAGATAAAATGCTTCAGGGCTCTCGTTCTGCAATTACTCGTTTTGATTCGCCGTTCATTACTTTCATTCCGTCGCAATTAGGCCCGTGTAAAACTTTTTACAGGTGCGTTATCTCGCCTTGTGTTAATTCGCAATAAGAGATAAGATCAACCTAATATGACAATATTCGAGTTTTTTTTTTGTATCAACTTTTCAATAATTATCAAAAATCAAATCAAATATTTATCAAAAAATCATTTCACCCAGTCTAAGTTCGTGATGGAAGAAATTTTAGTGAATGCGGATTGTTTGTTTGCTAATCGTGACGGATTTACCAGTCATTCCTTCAACATAGTCACATCGGTCAGGTGGATTATTATAAATTAGTAGTCCCGTTCGCGATCGATAACAAAAAAAATTCAACGATATATCGTTCTCGGGCACTGTCGCGTCGTTCGAAGGCGAGAAAGGATTCACTAAAATGTGCGACATAACCCCGTTGGTAGCGCGCCGCGTGGTCAGGAACCTTTTGCGAGTGGGACAGCGTTATAAACGTGTATATATCGAGCGAGAGGGAAAGATAGAAAACACCGAGAGGTATGGGGAGACTCGCTCTCGACGCATGCACACGCGGCTCGTGGATAATTGATAGCGGAATGCTAATAACCCGGACGAGCTAGGAATTATAATAGGTTTCTTGCGGGTCTCGTGTCCGCTCGATGCCCCGCGCCCGGCGGCCTTCTCTCGAGCTTCGATTCCGGCGCTCCCGGGCCCTCTCGCGGCTCTCTCGCCGACACGGTCTTCCCGACGACTCGTACTCGTTTTCTCGACTGTGTTTCCACCGTTGCCGAGCGCAACGCGACGAGCTGCATCGAACGGCAGTCGATCCGCGTACTACGATTCGTTAATCCCTGTCATCGCGAACGAGAAACGTTCGATTAATCGGTTAGTCGCATCTCGCCTTCGCCTTCGGGGACGAGACGACGTTCGCCGATATCTCGAAGTTATTTCTCGCCTCATCGCCGCGGGATCGCGATTATTTCGCATATAAATATTTTCTCAGCGTTTATCGATAATTCACGGCTTTAATGAGGACTAATTTATCCTACAATTAAGATTCACTTTTCCCTCGTTTAATTGAAAACAGTAAAGGAATATTCGAGAAAAATGTTGCTATTCAAACGTCGTTATCGTCGTCGGCACTCGACCGGAATCCGACACACGAGACAAGACGTAGACCTAGGTCAAGAATATCCGCGCGATCAACGACGGCTATTGGAAAACCAAAACATCGAGAACCCGGAGATTGCGGCCAAAATACGTTTGGCCTTTGCAACCGGTCGGGAGAGCCGGAACCCTCGCAGGAGCGATCGGTCCCTCGGGAGTGCCTGAACTAACCTAAAACTCGAAGCTACTCGGCGTAGAGCAACACCGCCCGTTTTGTTTCACTTTCGAGCTTTTCATTTTCGACGCCTCTTCCTCAACGATTTCATTCAAAAAATGTCTTCTAAAAGCGTTTTTTTTTTTTTCATCGTGTAAAAAAATTAATTTTCTGTCTTCCGCGCCGGAATGATCGATCGCATACTAAGTGAAATCGCGACTAACCTGTAGCATGGAAATCCTTGCTGCGGCACGTGCAGATCCATCGGCATAGCCGGATGTCCGGACGGATGATGAGCGGATGCGAGTCCATAATCACCGACGGCGGACAGGGGTGGTTGCATCATTCCGGCGGCCGCGGCCGCGTGATGACCGGCGATCATTGCGCCCCAATGAAACCCGGGCGCACCGCTCATCGACGGTTGATGTTCGGCGAGGTCCGCAAGGCCACGTCCGGCCGCGGCGGCAGCGGCGGCAGCCGCAGCGGCACCGCTACTACCGCCGCTAGCGACCCCGCCGCTACGATGCATCAACCAACCCTCCACCACGAAGCCGTGTTATTTTTACCGCACGCTTTTAAATTATTCACACACCCAAATGAACAATTTGATACAACGAAAAAAACAACGTTTAACACACCCCACTCACTCGGTTTTTTATTTCTCGAATTACGTATATTTTTTTACTTTTCTTCCGTTAAACACGTCAATTAGATCGAAGTCGCGAACGCGATTAATAACGTATTTAAAGGAAAGATCGGCGTCTTTTGAAATAACCCGAAAACACTCGTCGCGATTTTGGCACTGTCGCGAAAAACGATTTTAATTGATCGACAACGGTTGTTTTAACGACGGAACGATAAACCGGAAGTTGAAATAAAACGAAAATAGAGCAACGCGGGAATGGTGTGTCGAAAAGCTCAAGGCAGTTTGGGAAAGATCACGTCCACCTTCCTCACGTCTCCACTGATCACTATCTTCCGTTTCTTCCCTGACCTGCCTTCGGGTTTGTTTTTCTTTTTTTCGATCTCTCTTCCTCCCTTTCACGCTTCGTCGGGCTCACCCTGTTCACTATCTATTCTTTCGTATTCCACCCTTCGGCCCCGTGACCCCCCACCCCCCCCTCTCCCCAGTCCACCAATAGTATTATTAGCCAGTCGTACGATTTGTACGTTGGCCCTATCTCCGCGAATTCACTACATGATTGCGATTTGATCACTGTCGCTTCTTTTCCTTGAATTTCTTCAACCGAACGAATTTATTCCACCTTTCGATGTGTCAAACTCTTTAACGATTACATACGTTCGTGACTGTCGTTAGTAAAAAAAAAAAAACAAAGTCCGGGCACCGATCAAAACAGTGCACAAACCGGGTCGACGAAGACGACGACGGTGTCCCGCGCGCGCGTCGGAACGACTTGTGTTGAGTGCAGAGCGTAGCGGAACGCGCGGGGCTCACACGGTGTTAGGCGGAGGCGCGCGCGCGTTTGTTCGCTCGCGGGGCGCCCGAGAGAGCAAAGGAGTACGAACGGGGCGAAGGGGGGCCGCAGCACAACGCCGTGGTGCCCGCGCCACGAGAGATCAACGCGCGGGGAGTACCGGTAGAGGGAACGCGAAGCGACGAACGGCGATGGGGCAACAGGGAGGGAGTAGCGGCCGCGATGCGGGAGGAGGAGACGTCGACGTCGCGAATGAGAGAGGAAACAGAGCAACGTGTATATACAGTAATAACGCCGGGAGGGAGAGAGGTGATCGAAAGCAGCAGCGACGAGCTGTAAGGAGTGCAGAAAGCAACGAGCGAGGGCGATGCTAATACGGGGGAGAAGATACTCGTCTTGTGCGCCGGTGAGTAGAAAAGCGAGGGAAAGAGAGACGCGAAATGCAGCAGCGAACGGTGAGTGGCGCAGAGGGCCGCGGCTACGCGAAGAACGAAGGACAAGGAGGGGAAGGACGGAAAGAATCGGGAGACAGAAGCAACCTGCGGGTGTACAGAAGCAAGGCAAGCAGGCAGGACGGGAGCGGGAGCCAAGAGCCAGGAGCACCAGCGGCAGCGGCGGCAGCTTCGCCACGGCCATGAATGACGCCGCGCGATCCGGCGCGCGGACCGAGTCGCGTGGGCGGAGCCTCGCGACCACGTGATTTCAAACCGCGATCTCGAGTCCTCCGGAACCTCCGGTGCGCGAGTCTCCTCCCCGTGTACTCCAACAGGGGGATTCAAGCGAGGATGTATTTCAACGCGAGGGGGAGATACGCAATCGACCATCCCTACCCGACGACGATGGTACCCGAGAGATGCGGACCAACGTCGCGGAAGTCGCCGAGAGTTGCAGTTACGACGACGATGCAGCTGTGACGAATCAGAGTTTTGGGGGCATTGGAACTATTATTTTCTCGTTTTTGCTACGGGAATCGAGACTCTTGTTTAGATCATCGACGATTATTATTGTTTTGGATTGACAAATATGATTTTTTTTTCATGTGCTTGAAAACAACTGGAAGAACTCAAATAATAGCCTGAATGCTTATCAAATTAGATTCACGATAACTGATAGAAATTCTTAGTCCTCGGAATATTCCGTCTCAAGAAGACACCGCCATCGAACCGATTCGGTGTTTAAAAAGCGTACAAATCACTAGAAAATTCGCAAATCTCGCTTCGCATCGCGTAGATAATAGTTCCTCAGACGAGCTCTCGCCTGTTTGCTACTCCGAACACTTGTTGAGTCGCATCGAGCGTGTTTAATAAGCAGGTCGATCATTCTCCGCGCCGGAAGTAAACAATTTACAACGAGACAAATCTCAATCTCTCTCCTCGAAGGAATTCCCGCGTCTACGTGTTTTCCAACGGTTCTTCCGACTGAGAAGTTCTGAAAAATCTTTCACGCGTAATCATTCTTAATCGCACCTTCAGCGCCAATGGGGAAAATGAAATACGAACGAGAGATATACGTATATATACATGTTGTACCCTTAAATCAAGCGTACTAGTCCTCAACCCCTCCGCCTCAAGAGTCGCGTAACGGCGCTACAATAAAAAATTTAATCAAAATGCCCTCTCGGTAATTTACAGCCATCCGAGAAAGCGCAGGCTTCTGGCACTTTTTTTTCGCTCGCGCAACCCTTGCCCGAATGGAAGAGAGAAGAAGGTCGCGCTCTTCGTTCGCTCGAGTCTACGGCGTAAAGAAGAAGGGGGAGGGGGTGTAAATGGGTAACGGCGGCAAGAGGTTGAAAGGGTGGACAAAGATCCACTTCTGCAGAAGTAGCTTCGGCTCTGTTGTTGCTCACGGTACACCCAGAAAACCCCTCAGGAGTCGTTGAGGGGATCTCGAGCCATTTGGCTCCGCTCTGGCGTTGACTACTTCGCGTCTCTCTCGCGTCCGTTCCCCGCGACTCTCGTTCCTATAAAAATAACATTTCTCGTCCTCGCACTCCGGCAAAGCCCCGCGAGCGTCGGGCAAAAGTCTCCGGGTTCGCGCCGGTGAGCAATCGTAAATTACAAATTAGAGCGTTAAACTTTGCCCATTAGGAGGCTCTTCCGCGGATCGTATCTCTCAGGTAGCATCTTAACGCGTCTCTCGTCGTTACTGTAAACCGTCGCGCGAGGAAGACACTCGAGTTGCGAATTTTCGAGTATCATTTCGCTGAACCGCTCGCGTAGACTCGCGAATCTCTTGGATGCAGTATTGAATAAAAAAGGGGTTGGTCGATCGCTTCGAGACATCAGTTGGCGTTATTGTAGCCCGCGGATATTCTCTCTGATGTGTAATGGAGAATGAGTGAAAAAATAAAACGCCGGTTCCGGATCGAGTACGTTAAGTGGAATAACCGAGAATAATTCGGCTGCGGAGCGTTCTGGGCCATCGGTAAAGCACAGAGGGCGCGCGCGCGCCCGAGCGCTCGCGGAGTCTCCGCAAGATAGGGGGTACAGGTGTGAGTCGTAATAACATAGCGGGTCTGCCCTTCGACCTTTCTTCGTACGAAGGCAACGGGGATGCCGACTTCACTGAGACCGCCGGTACAATCGTTGCCCAGCCAGGTATACACCGCCAATCATCGTCCCCGGCGTGTATCAATCGCTGCGGTGGAATCATTACTCCCCGCAACCCTCTCCGTTCCGATGGAAATGGTCGGCATTAGGGTAGAGGTGAATGTCGCAATGGGCATCGGTACAGGAAGTAAAACGGGCGCGAACGTACCGTAGACTCGGAGAAATCGTGATAGCAACTATTAAGCCATAACTACGAGTTCTCGGCCCACGTGACTATTTTTAGTTACATTAATTTTCTCGATAGTTATCGTAATTTGTCGATAAACTGAACATTATTTCATAATCATTACAACTACAAATAGAAATCAATAAGGCTATTATTTTTTCAGGGAATTTTTTTCCATGTTAACAATTACTGTTTTATTCTTTATTTATCAATAACTCGACAGGATTCTCTGTAAAGTGCTTATCTTTGCTTTTTTTAGGTTCTAGTCGAAGTTCAAATACTAGACGATGAGAAAAAGGGAGTCTTGGTTTATCATAAAATCTGGAATCACAGGAAGAATGGGACGTGACTTTCGCAGGATCGAATAATCGTCGAAAACAGAGAATGTAATCCTTCCAAAAATGTAATTTATTCCACATATCGCCAAAAATACATATAGCAGCGGTCACTTCGCGCGGAGAAAGTACCGCATTATCAAGTCTATCTTGTATAGTTAGTAGCAAAAAAAACCCATTACATTAATGAACGAGGTTGTTAATTCGATGAATTCGATTGTGGCTTCATGAGAGATGAATTTTTTAATGAATCGATGACACGTTATTCGATCGCGAAATCCTCGCGGATTTCGTTAGTTACCGCTCGTGGGACCAATTGATGTTTGAGACTAACGTCGACTTACATTGGAGCTTTGTACTTGAGCAAACATCGAACTATCGATGGTTTTCGAGTCTCTTTCGTGTCTTCATGAGCAAAACGATATTTCCATGATTTTTTATTTTTTTTATTGCCCACATTTTACGTACAGTGAGCGATGTTTTCTTTAATTTTTATAAATTTTTTTCTGTTTTTTTCTCACTCGACCTGTACCACGCATAGCTCAGAGCCGTAGGCCTAATGTTAAAAATTCTTGACCCTTCCACTGCCGCAGTTCCTCAACTGGGCCACCCTTGGACGACGCAACGTTTATGTACAAAATAATAGTCGATGCGACGACAATAAAATACTTCCAAGGTGGCCGTCTCGTCGATGTTTCGTCGGTTGTCGCTTAGACGCGAAACAATATTTATCGTAAGTCGCATGCAAAAACTAGAGGCTACAAACACGATGATAATATTGTTACTGCTTAAAGCATACAACTGTTCGGAATTATATCATCGAAATACTATTCGCTGGTAATCAGATTAAATTGATACTGCAGGCAAAAAATCATTAAACCTTCAACATACTGGCTCGTACGGTCATGTATATACGCCGATAGATTTAAAAAAAAAACGAATTGCTATCTCTAAGGATATATCATATTTTTTTCCTTTTTTTCTCTTTGTTTTTCATACTTCACTTCCCCGGACCGAATATCTCAAGTATCCGTTCCTCTACTCTTGATTTTTTTTTCTTTTTATATTTTTTTTTATATAGATGTAAAAAAACACCGCATGCAAAATATACGTAGTTTTAAAATCTAGCAATTGCATCTCTTCAAGGATTGCAAGCTCAATGATAGAAGCTCGTTCACAATCGTCCAAACTCTACTCGTTCGAAGAATATTTACGTTACATTACACGGCATCGTCGCCGTTAAACTTCTCAGTTTAATCATTAAATATGGATGAACGTTGTTAATTATCAGGTACTTTTTACACATCATCATGATTATATGAAACGGGCGCGCGCGGGCGACCCCGATCGACAATCTTTGTTCAACTCTGAAAGTATAAACTCGAAGAATTCTCGATCAACGCTCTGGGCTTCGTATATTAGGCATGATAATGCTACGACACGGTACAATTATCTTTATAAATCATTTGCTATTGTCGTCTCGTTGACATACACGGACCATTCCGCTGCAATCGAGCGTTGCAATACTCTCGAAAATACTCTTGATCTTAAATGGACATTCGTCCAACGGGGATTACAAATCTGTAAATAACTACTTCAGAGGCACTGTTTTTTCTTTTCAAGCTCTCGCAATTCACACAGTTATTCTAGCCAGTCGCTACTTCAGTCGTTCGTTCAGCACGCATTCGAGTAAGTACGCGATTCGTAGATAAATCTTACACGATCGAAGCTTTCACTGGGAGCTTCGTTACTGATAAATACTCTATTGTATATATCCGTCGTCATGTGTACGGTTCTATTCTATTAATTCAAGGTTTTGTGCATTTTTCTCTTCTCGATCGCTCGTTGTATTATTTGCTTTTTTTTTTTTTTTGCTATCTACCACATTCCTCCACGATTATAAATGTAATCGTTAATCAATGAAATGTGTGAAAACCTTCACACGCGCGTTATGCACAATCGATATGCGAATACAGCCGTGAAATTCGAAGGGACTATAAAATAATCCAATTTTTTTTTTTTTTTTTCGTATCAAATGACACGATTTTACAAGGCACAATTCCATACGATATCAGAATAGCGCACAGTAACCACATACCTGTGTGGGCAGTGGAACGAAAAAAATGTTCCACCGCTAAATGACTAGTCTCTAATTAATCTGTAGCTCGAATGATCGCGATGAATGAGTTTTTATCTTTCGGCGTAGTAATTCAGAAAATTGACGCCGAAAACTTTCTTACTGGATTCTCACTGGGTCGAATTGATTGTTTTTCAAACAGTGCTCGGAATGATCCGATGCAATAAAATAAAAATCATGTAACGCGATTGTTCGCGACGTTCTCTTCACGGAAGGATAAAATTAAAAGATCTATGGTTACCGCACTTTCTAAGTAGCGATCGATCAGTCTATCAAACTTTTTCTCTTTTTCGTTTGTTTGTTTTTTCATTCCACGACTGTAAGCGTGTTAATTATGACAAAGCATAAAATATATCTCTAACAATGTTTTCTTTTCTGTTTTTTTTTTCATATATAAATATTATATAGAATATAAGCTCTGCGCGAGACGAGCCGTACGCTAACTCAACCTTCGACCCGTCGCGGCAGAGGTGACTATTTGCTAGAACGCATGCAACATAATATAAAACTCTGTGTATCTAACAAAAAAAAAATAATAATATTCCTCGACTTTTCGGGACTTTCGTCCGATTCTCGGGCAGTTCGATTGAAATTCAATATGTACAAATTACAAAATCCACGTCGATCATGCCGAATTTTCGTTCGGGATGTCGCGTGGATTTTTTTTCGTTTACTTCTCCGCTTCGCATACTAATGGACGATGGAGAAGTAATTCGCCCGACAATCGTGACCCGCGGCCACGATTGCGGAGTTAATGAAAGACACGCCAAATAAAAAAATCTTTACTCACTGGTCAATGTGATCAATATTGGCACTCTCGTTGAGAATCTCAAATCGCTTCACTCTCGTTCTTTCTTTTTGCTATCGTCTTTCACGGAATCGAGCATCGTTTCCGCACGAGGAAATCTAGAAAGCTTCGCGCACCTCGCGAGTTGCTTTGAAAATCGTTGAATCACCGCGACGGAGAAGTGAAGTCGATGCGAGGTGTCCTTTGCAAAAAGTTAGGCTGCGTGTCGTGCCAATTAGCGATAAAAAAATATATTCGTTGCCTCGAATATTGCGAATTTAAACTGTGGCCCACTGGCCACTTAGTGCTTTCAGTGCTTCGTCTTTCAGTCTGAGGGTATTCGCTTTTTTTTACCCTGAACGCAGTGATTACAAATGCAATTCGTATCAAAATAATGCGCGTGGCTGATCGATAAATATTAGTATACGCGCAGTTCTCCCACTTCTCTCTTATTTCTTTACTCACCTTCGTCGAGAGGCTACCTAAGGCAGTGTGAGTAGCTCCCGCTCTCCCAACTCATCTCGCGTACGAATTGACGAGAATTCGTAACAAAAAATCGACGAAAGTACCCGACGGGTACGGTTTACCATCGGGACACCGATGGTAGTGAGGATCGAACCGTTCGTCGATCGTCCAACGCGATCGATAATCTATTTCAACGATAGTTATCGATCCGCGTGGCAAAGAGAAATCGACCAGACGCGGCGAGATCGTAAGCCGGACTCCGAAATCAATTTTCCTCTTGAAAAAATCGCGATCCCCTCAATCGCGGGACTTCCCGTGACCGTGCGAAGTCCTCGCAGGGGGAAAGGAACTTGTCCACATCCACAACGGGCGCTGCTCGGAAACTTGATCCACTGAAGCTAACCGTGGATTCGTAACGTCTGTACGAATCCGTTTCCCAAACGAAGATTCCTCAAGAATCTGTTTCGCTCTCGCGAAGCTCGCCGTGCGCGCGAGGCTCTTTAAACCGGTGGCGGTCCGCGAACGTAACGGAGCTGCGGCGTGAGCGAGAGATTGAGGGTATTGGCGGCTTCGCAACAGTGAGGTTCGAGCAGGCAAGCGGCGCAGAATAGAGCGACGAGTGCCAATTGGAAGGGCAGAGCAGCGCGAAGGACTCGCCATACCCAGCTCTTCGGCAAATTCGGCTCGTCCTCCGGATCGTCCGCGTCGGTCATACCGCCCTTTGACTTTCGAGCTTTCGTCTCCGCGTCGTTGTTGCTCGTCAGTCTCTTCTTGCGTTTGCTGTAACAAATAAAAGAGTTTGAAGAAAACGAAAAAAAAGACGATGTTTGAAAATAAAGGGAAAAAGGGAAGGGAATTACGAGAAGAGCGGGTAGGGAACCGGTAGGGGCGTGCGAGGTCCTCGAGGCAATGACGAATGAAAGACAGACTGAGAAAGGAACGGCGCGAGACGGAGCGAGACGGCGAGAGAAGCGCGTAAAGCCGCGAAGTGATGAACGAAGACGAGCCTCGAGTTTTTACAACTTTTTTTTACGACGCAATACACGAGACGTTGCAGCGCTCGGTAGCCAACGGTTGCTACTGCTCGCGCGAGAACTAAACCTATTACCGGTGTCCGCGGGCCCCGTGATTAAACGCAACTATAAAAAAACAAACGAAAAAAAAGAAGCACGGGCACGCGTCCGCCCGAGACAAAGTTTAAATTGGGTAGGCCGCAATGTGATAATGGGAAATCCCGAATATCTCTCGAAAGACGCAATAAACCACGTATTTTATCTCGAGGTTGTTCCGCGACATGTCGGAGGTCTTCGCGAAAATTTATCGGCGATCAGAAGCTCGGAATATCCGTCGATTACGGCGCGTTGTGTAATTTCAATGAGAGGATAAATATTTCAAGGGAGTAGAACGCGAGACATCGGTCGCGAGAACATCTACGAGCTTATTGCGACGAGCGAGAATTCGGGGTGGACAGCGCGAACGGACTGGAAGTGGTGGTAGAGAATATAGAAAGGGGAGACAGCGAGCGAGCTCGGAGCTTATGAAAAGCTATAACTCATTTCCGGAATCGCCTTCGTCGCCGCGCTCTGTAAGAAGGTTCGCGGCTCTGTCTTCTGCATCGCGGACGCGCGGCTCTTGCCGGCGAAAATGCACCGCGTAACGACGGGACACTTCGTTCATTCTCGAACCCGCGCGAGCGCCGGGGTCTTACATTCAAATGAGCGGAGTCGGGTGGAGTCTTTCGCGTTATAGCGGCAAGACGTTATGAACCAACCCGCTTCCTGGAAGTCTCCGTGAGACTTCTCTTTCCAAACTGCTTCGCTCTCCTCTCAACCGTTGTTTCTCCTTACAGTCCCGCTAAACAGCCGCTATTCTCATTCTTAACTCTTAATTTCGGAGTTACGCAAATTTCCTACGGTAACCGTTGACAAAACGTGCTGAACTAATTCGGCAGAGAATTTTATCTCTAGCATTGAGCGGAAAAGAGAGAGAAAGTGTACAGAGAAAAGAATAAAAATAAGGAGAGTGAATAAAAGTTGACTAACCTCGACGTGAATTTGACCTGGCCGTTGCCGCTGTTGCGAGTGGCCGCGCGAGCCTCGACGCTCGCGGCAGTCCTGACGATCAATTCCCGGCACTGTTTCTGCAGGCATCGCAATTCGGCCTCGGCGTCTTCGACACGCTTCCACAGTTCAATGAGAGCCTCGCTACCCGGTGCGAGCTGACTCTCGAGGGTACGCGTGAGGCGGCGCAGAGCCGCGAGACGTCGTTCGCGCTCGCTCAACTCTTGCTCGCTGCCGCTGTCGGATATTCCACTGTCCGAGAAGGTACCGCCCTCCTGAGCGAGACTCATCACCGCGGCGTCACTGAATTTGAGAGCGTTCGCTCCGGCGAGCTCGTTCTCCGGGGTGCCAGAGGCAACGATACCGTTCTGTAAAAAAAACAAAGAAAAAACAAGAAAACATTAACAGAGTTAGAGACGCATCGACGTAGGGTTATTCTCGGGGGAGCTAAACAAAAAAAATCACAGACAGTAACACAGCAATGATAGAGGGGTGAAGATCGGATCCCGGCATTATACGGACGTAGGTGCGAGAAAGTCGTCGGTGTGAGGTTTTCGCTCTCTGTAGCTCGAGTAAGATATCGAATATTGTATAATCCAGTGGCTGGTGTCGCCCGGGGCCAGCCGGAAGGTACGTAAGACGATGATATAGAGCAGACCGGATACGAGGAAGGGATGGAAACCGAGCGAGAGAAGTTGACTCAAGGCGGAAAAGAAGGAAAGCCCGAGAAGGCTGAACGAACGGAAGAGAGCAGGACGCGAGAGTGTGCGATAGTGCGCGAGGAACGGCAAGGAGATGATGAGACGGGCACACATACGTGTGTTTGTGTGTGTGTGTATGCGCGCGCGAGGAAGCGAGAGAGAGTAGATTTAGGCTGTTTGCAGCAGCGGAGACGCGGGGAACGAGCCTCCGGTAATGAAAAGCGCGATCCGCATACCAAGTAGCAACCTCCAACCTAGAGTCTCCGTGCATGTAAGGTCGGCAGTATACTCAACTATGCTGGTATAACGGATAGTAGGTACGAACGAACTTCGTCGGGGTCAGACGCCGTCGCCTAGGTCCAAGGAAAAAGTCTTTTCTCGAGAGTACAAGTAAAAAAAGGAAATTCCTTTTCCGTCGAGACGCCGTTCAGCGAGCTCGTGTCGACTTGTATATGTTTTTTTTCTTGTGCGATAAAATGAACAGAGAAATTAAAAAATCGTCTCGGGATACCGGACCTTTAAAAGTTGTACCGAGATATAATTAAATAGAGGATATTTTTGGGTTTGTGATAGATTTTGCACACGCGAAGTTAGAAAGATTTTGTGTAGATTTGGGAACTTCGAGAAGTCGTGAAAGCTGGGAAGATGCGAACAGGCACCGAGAACTCGAGAACTCCGAGGCAGTCTGTGAAAAGACAATTTTGTTCTCTCGCTACGCCGTACAATTTCTGCCAGTCGCGCGTGGCCTGGCTCTTTACGCCGTACCCGGTAGTGTGTGATCCGACCGACGATATTAAATTTGTATTTTTACGCTGATTCCACGGGCCATAGAGGTACGTGAGGCGAAAGGAAATCGTCCGGGCGATTAACGATCCAAGCGTCCCAAGGGGCGACGGGAACGGGGACGGGGATCGGCCCGGCTACTCTCGCACCAGATGCCCAACGCTTTTCTTACTACCCCTCTTCGTCGCTCCGACAAGATCCGGAGCGGAAAGCACAACCGGCCAACGAGTGATCTCCGCTGCCCTCGCCCTCGATGCTCTGACCCCCCTTGACCCGAGAGTCGCGAGCATCTTCCTCCCTTGCTCCGATATTTTATTTAGTGGCTATCAATATGTACCGCGAAAAGGGACCAGTCCGATCGTCCAACAATGATCGCGAAAACTTGCGCGGGATTTCTTTTTTTTTTTCTATCTCCATTCGAATCTAGCTATCACGACAACGGATAATATTCCATGCGATTCAAAAGAAAAGATCTATACATCGGAAAAAAACAGAGATCGTCCCCCCGCGGGAACAGAGGGTGGAAATATAATGCGAAACGAGAGGAAAATTTTGAATTGAACGAAGAAAAAAAGGGGGTGGGGGTGGAAAGGCATCCGCCAGTGGATGAAATTATTCCCAAGCGTGTCGTAGATCGAGCATAGGATTCTCCTCCGCGCGACGGTATCGGCTTATTTCTTTTATCGTATGGAGAGAGAGAGAGAGAGAGAGAAACGGGAATGCTCTCTCGTGAGAGGCACGTCGAACAGGCAGGTGGAGAAACTCGGGAGAAGTTAAGACGAGGCTGAGCGGCGAGGGCCGTTCGTCTTCGTGACGTGCGAAATGAGCGCGAGGGCGCAATCGGAAGTCACTGCGGACTCCCACTTTTACCCTCGTTTTTTTTCTCTCTCTCTCTCTTTCGTGTTCCACTACTCTTTTCGTGATCCAAGCTCGCAGTCCACTGGTATTCGACCGGTCGTAGCGAGACGGTGAGTTTACTTTATATGCAAATGGGAACTGAGGTGCGACGAGAAAGCGGAAAATCACAAAAGCGTTTAGGCACTTCGCGGTTTTTGCCCGGAGAATCGTCGATCAGCCTGTGTCTTCGAAATTCGCTCGTTGGTAATCGAAGATTTAACTCAGCCGAAAAATAATTCCATCGCAAGTCCTTCCGTGTGGGAAAATCGCGAATCGACAGTGGAATTCTTTTCCGAAATTCCTAGTTATGAAATTCAAGTATCTCTCGCCTCGGTAATCGCAAATTCCTTGGCCGGTCACGGATCATTGCGAACGATAGTCGAACGATTTAAATTAGCGGGATATTCTCGTCGGTGGAGAAGCCCGATATCTGCGGCGAGCGACTCCGGGGTTACGAGTGACTCGTACGAAGCTCCGGTGGCTTGGACGAGAGCCAATAGGCACGGAGGGACGTCCGAGAGAGAGTGCCGGGGCCAAAGGTTCCCTCGGGAATAGGCTTCTCTCATTTTCCCATCCCGGCGACCACTTTAACCCGCGGATAGAACGGCGTCTCTAATTTCCTCACGCATTAGTTCCAGTATCCAGCAAAGATACTCATTTACCTCTAAACTCATCGCATAATCGTCCTGTGAATATTTCTATGAACTTATCAAAACGCTAGATATATTATTAGCGATTGCGGATAAGTCGAGACTTTCATTTCAGAAGATTGTTCATTTTTCTTCAAGAAATCGAGACTCACTTGGCTAACTTCCTGCTTCTCGGAGAGCAATCTCGCGACGTCACGGACCGAGGATGCAACTTCGGTCGTGGCTCCGGCTTGAAGCGCGGCGTCGAGAACAGCCAGAGTGTCCTTGTCCCTGCGTAGGGCGCACTGCAATTCGGTGAGACGAGCGCTGAATTGTTGGACAGCCTGAAGAGCGCAGAGTTGTTGATTTCCTCTGTAACACGACAAATACGAGAGCAAAGATTAAACAACGTCAGTGTCAGTGGAACGAACGCTCGAGGATGAAGAATTGGAGGGCCGGCGTTGTGAAAGCGAGACGGGAAAGTGAAAACGATGAAAGCCCTTCGGCAAACCCTCGAAAGGAGAGAATGAGTCTCGTCTTTTTTTCCCGAATTATTACCGTTTCGCGAGCGACCCTTCGCGCCGCATACAGCTCGCGGCAAATAAAAACATTTTATCCGAAGCTCCAATCTGAAAGATCCGCACACGCGACCGAGCGCGCGTATGCCTTTTTATCGGCGATCGAAGCCGAGAGAATATTCGTCCCATTGGCGTAGTCGATCGAATGGATTTCCAATTTTTCATGGTTTTTTTTCGCCTCTTTCCTTCGGTTTCTCAACGGTTAAACTTGACACGTGCGACGTACGATGTTCCGACGTTGCAAGAAGGCTGGTCGTTAACGTCGAGCATGCACGGTAATGAAACTGAACCGTGGAACCTTCCCGTTTTATAGATGACATCCCTTACGACCGTAAACGTGTGACGGGGCCTTCTTGATAGTCGTTAAAATTAATGCTTCAGTAACGAGAACTTCTGCGTTGGTCCAAGACTCGCACTTCACTCGCTCGCCACCGAATAGCAAAATTATGTTACTCGACGCGCGAATAGTAACTTGTCTAATGTTCTCATTTCGCGTCCCAATTGGCCACGAGAAACGCGCGGTTGTTGCGGGCAAACGCGATTAAATTGAAAATCCTGAAAGTTCGGCGCGGTCAGCGACGGCGTAACGCCGTTTAATCCTCATTTTAATTTCTACTCCTGGCGAAACGGTCGCCGTTGATCCCCTTCGGTGATAGGGGTCACTCCCTCGATTTCGAAGAAGGGTTTACCGAAGCACTGACCCACAGATTTCGGCTATTTCGTTCGCGCGCTCTTCCCTCCGCAACGCTGGCGCGAAAGTGCGGTTGACCGCTACTTCTGATTATTTCGACTGTCCTCTTCCTCGCAATCGATACGCCAACTTTATCTCACCGTTCCGCGCCCCAATTTAATACACTGTAACTTTCTAATTCTTAATCGCGTATAATTACGGTTTTATTTCGTTGGCACAATAAAGATGCCGAATTATTAAATAGCGTTGCGAAAACACGAAGAAACGACATTGGCACTGTCGTCGACGGTAACGCGTCGCGATTAAACCTCGTCCGGGATCCCTTCGGCAAAGCTTGTAATCCCGTCCGACACGGGTCTACCATGAACTCCCCCATCGTCGCGCTCGTTCCACATATCCTTCGTGTATGTAGCGCGGATCCCTGGCATTCGAAGCCTATGCTGCCATCGAGACTCGGGCCACCGGACCGCGATGTTTGCACTGGTGGCTTCATTACCTCTCACAATATTTGCTCAACGTCACGAGACCAACGACGACGGTCCGCTCGATGACCCCGACGGAATCGCCTAACGCGAAGGAAATATGCGCCGATTTCCCGGCCCTCGGGGCTTTCACTTTCGATCCTTCTATTATTTCGCACCCTCGACGGACGAGAGACGAAAGGACCATTGTAATATCGAAACTTCGTTTTTTTTTCGCCTCTTATCGACAAATACCTTCGATCAATTGTTCATTTATTATGTGAGAGTTGTTATGAAATTTCTTGTCAGCTTTTTTTTTTTTTTTTCGAGTAATTATTTGAAAAGGGTAAAACTCACCTTTGGAAAGTCTCGTCCCAAACGCGATAAAGATCGGCTACGGCGTCCTTGAGGGAAACGGATACGGACGTAGCAGAAGCACCGAGATCGGTGATCAGTCGATGGGCCGAAACATTGAGGGCGAGCATAGCGGCTTTGCGTTCCCTCAGACTGGCGAGCTCGCTCTGAAACCATCAAATATACATGTTTAGTACCTCGTATCTTCGCGTACGAGCGACTTAACTCGAACGAATTGGCGAGGGGGGCGCTGCGCCGCTTCGGGGAGTCGGATTGATGACCGTTTAAGAAGTCGAAGGCAAGATCTATGCGCACAAGCGCGACCGAAACGAAAATCTTGCACGGGCAAAAAAAAGAATTATATGAGCTCGCCAAAGGGGCTTCTCTTCCCGATTGATTCTTCATCTCAATAACGGATTTACTCCTGCCAGAATATTTCTACGTGAATTAAAAAATTGCGCGAAGAAAAAAAAAACGTCTCATTTCGATTTGATCATCCCACAGACAAGCATCAATAAATGAGCAGGGTCTCGCGATCGTCGGACACGAAAGTGATACGATATGCAGCGTTGACCGGAACTGATCGAACTCGGGGTTCGAAGACCTCGGATCCCTTTAAACTATTCAGATATGGTCGAAATGAGACGAGGATACAGTCATCGGAGGAGCATAAGCATGAGACTGACTCTCTCGTGTTTTTAACCGTCGAGTTTACATCCCTCTCGAAGCGGGCAAGGGATGTAAGCGGTCGCGCACGGAGAGCAACGAGACGAGAACGGAGCGATGGAGTAACCGCGTCACGTTGTCACGTTCCCGTCGTCCTACTTGAGGCGGTCGACGAGGGGCGCATAAATAACCCCGTGGGTTTACGACGCCGTGCCATAAGGGCGAGCCGTGCGCGCGGTGGACGAAAAGCCTAGGAAAGACGGAAAGAGAAAGGGTACAGGTAGCGCGACTGCCTTCGTCTTTATCTCGTTCATCGCGTGACGGAGGTCTCGGGTGCTCGTAAAGCTCATCCTCGCGGTCATCCGAACGTCCTACAGGAGCCACGAGACTCGACGAACGAGAGAGCCTCCCAAGCAAGGTGGGGGGAGGTGATACAGAAGCAAAGTCCGAGAAGGCAAAGAAGAGGGCGAGAAAGACCAGTAGTACAAGACGGAGTAATTTAGTTCCGCGAAATCGAAGAAGAAGCCACGGGAGCGCGATCGGAATGCTCCCGTTTCTCTTCCTTCTGCCTCAGTCTCTCGAACCCGAAAACAAAAAAGAAACAACAAATAAACCGACAAAACAAAACGCCTTGAAATCGCGACGGAAGAACATAAATAAGTCGACAAACGGAGTATCTTTCGATGTGATACAACGATCGGTCATTACTCGGAAAAAGATAAGAAGCCATCCGGCGCTCCGATGGAAATTTGCATATTAGGAATTCGCGTGAGTCAACCGCGCTGGACACAAGACGGTATAGAGATTCACGCTAAAATGCGGATAATTGTTTCGTCGCGCGGGGGACAAACAAGAATAGAAAAAGAAAAAGCGGCGCAGACGTGGGAAAGAGTCGGGAATGAGTTGTCGGTGAAAATACATATAAACGGTTGTTGGTGGGTAAAAGCAGCGGAGTTTGTTTTACGATAATAGTATCTATTCGTAAGATAGTAGTCGAAGTTGTATTAGCCGAGGCGGGTATGCGAAACGTGACGGCGGAGGCAGTTAGTAATAGTGGTAGTGTCTAGGGCAGGGAACAGACCGACATGACACGACACGGGATGCCTGTACAGTGTACAAACCCCGAGAGTGTGTATATTGCTCGGAGCGAAAAGTGGAGGAGGAGTTGCACAAAGGAGGGCGAGGAGGAGCGGCGAGAGGGGGAGGCGAAGCATTGATATTCCGCGAGCATTGCAAAGGCAGAAGAGCGAAGCCCCCTCGCGCAATGCTGCTGCTGTTCGTGCCTCCCGCCGCTCTGTGTCTCGCTCGTACCCTTCCGGATTCACGGAAAGGGCGGAACGGAGACGGAGAGCGAGGGAGTGAGAGAGCAAGAGGAACGCGCATTCCTATCTAATTCAATTTCCAATCAACAGCCAATCAATTGATTCGAATTCGGTATACAGAGAGCGACCGCCGCCTGAGCAGAGACAGCGGCAACGGTAGTGGAAACTCCGGGACCTGAATGCCTATGATGTCGACTTCGGTGTACTCAGCCCGCTGCCGGTTGCGTTCTACCCGAGGCTCTCCTCGCCGAAGCTTCGCATCAAGCGAAGAATTAGAGAACCACCAGTAGAATCTTTTCAATATAGCGCCCCCGAGCGCCGGAGTTTATTTTTCATTGTTTCATTTTTTTTGTCTCATCGGTTTATCGGCACGACCTTCGCGTCGCAATTCCATAGAGCCTAAGTGCCACCATCAGTATTTTAATAGCCCCCCGTCGAAGTCGCGTTAATATATCACCCGGAGGGGGTTTTCTCGCGAGGCGAGCAAGAACAAGAAGTATTCGCTCGAGGGGCCCGAATAAAGGCAAGGAAAGCGGTGCGCGCGACTACCACGCGAAGGCCCCGTGGCGCTTTGTCGTCTTTACTTTTCTTTTTTTGTTCTTGTCATTATCCCTATCGCGGGCGCGAGAAAACTATGCGTACGAATATGGCTAAGTGCTCAACTGATACCGAAGAAAGAAGCGTCGCCACAGTTGTTTTTTTTTCTTCTATTTTCTTCGGATTTCCACGAGGAAGCGAGGCGGCGTTCGATATGGAAGCGAACCTCGCGTGCGCAATGATAATGGTCATCATCGTTACGTTACCGCGCGGCTCTCTCGTTCGACGGATCAAAGCGGTTTGCCAATAGCACGGTAATACTCGGAATCGCTAATGAGCCACGCCGCGAATCGGGAGAAACGCGATTGAACGAATCCAATTAGAGGGGAAGCAAAACTTAATTGAATATAAAAGGCGTACACTTACACAGGCTTGTGAAACATTATGAGCGCATGAAGAACTCGCCTTGTTCGCGAATCGTATACCGCGGCGCACAATGCCAGTAAATATCGCGATGCGTTATCGTCGAATTTTCATGGACCGACAAACTCGATCGACTCGCGATACCGATAAACAATCGTTAGTGTCGGATCCATAAAGTCGCGGGTGTTGGGGCGTGAAAACCGCGAAGTGCGACGTTGATATACGTCAGTTTCGCGAGCTAGGTCGGTCGAGCGGCCGCGCGCCCGCAACCCCGATCGTCAGTTGTGGCGCGCAGCGTCGATCGCCACTGGCCATCAGCACCGGTAAAGTCGTAAAGAACCCATAGTGCGGCCGAGCGAGTGGTACCAGGTGGCGCAATAAATACGCGTCGCATTAGTATGGCCAGAACGCAACCGACTATACAACATAATCTCGCGCATCCCCTGCGCGCCACGCCTCGAGCTTGCCGTATCCGAGGAGCAGCCCAAGCGACGGATACCAGCAACAGCAGAAGCAGCAACGAGCGGACGAGGTTCGCGCGATCGTTCGTGTTTACGAATGCATAATACATTCGCGCGACTCCGGCGGACTCGACGCGATACCCCCGTGTGTGCGCGTCCCCCGACCCCCCGCTCACTTCGTTCGTTCGGTCGCGCTTTCGACGATCCGTCGTGCATCCCAAATGCGACGTCTATCGCGAGCCAACATAGTCTCACTCTCATCGCTGAATGAGCCTCCGTCGTTTGATTCTCGTGGAAAAGTATTTTTCTCATCGGTTACACTGTCCCCGAGTCTTCTCCAATCTGGTCACGGTGATAAGCTTTCTCTTCGTTAATTTACAGAATCTCGTACCTATACGAAATTTAAGATCGTTCAAATTATTTCACAACGTCGAGGCTTCCTATTGGAACTTCAGTGAAGTATCTATGCATTTGCTCGCAATATTTCGAGCTTATCGGAGCATCGGAGCTTGCGAAAGGAAGAAATGATCAAATTAGCATTGGTCGTTTCGAAGACATTGTGCTCGATCTGCGTATTAAAAATATTCTCGTTTCGTTAAACACGAAGAGATCCAGAGGATGACAATGATAAGGACAGAGGTGAGGTAAGGAGAGAGAGATCCCGACGTCACCGGTGCTACGTGGACTCTCGGTGCCTCCTACTCGTGCATAATGCAGAAGAGCGACGGAGTTCAGCCAGCAAATGTTGGACGCTAATACATCTTGATGATAGATAGGGAGCATGTGTTTGGTCTTCGCAATGAAGACGATGGAAGGGATATGTCGAGGTGGGAGGAAACGGGAAGGAGGGGGGGGGGGGGGAGTACGGAGATATCGGAGGAGTAGGAGTGAAACTCTCGCGAGGGTGGCTCGGAGGGATCTGGAAGCCAGGAGGTTCCCGGGGGTTGGCCGGGTTCTCCCGCTCACCTCGCCTCTCTCCGGCTTCGTCTGTAGCGTTCTCTCGTCGTCGGACGGTTGAGAATTCCAAGC
Source organism: Ischnus inquisitorius (assembly GCA_963924025.1). NCBI lineage: Eukaryota > Metazoa > Arthropoda > Insecta > Hymenoptera > Ichneumonidae > Ischnus > Ischnus inquisitorius. Next base: position 12,972,501 of record OZ001254.1, on the reverse strand, counting down.
ACGTTCCCGTCCGACGAGCGTACGTGCGACACGACTACGCTTTTACGCTACTCTCTGACTCTCCTCTATTCCCTTCTGCTCTTCTCTCTCTCTCCTCTCGGGCCTCGTGCTCTCCTTCGCTTTTCTCTACCGCCTCATCAACTTTCCACCCTCCCGTTTCCACACCCTGTCCTCTCTCGGCCTTCCTCTCACCCCCTGCCCACCCCCAGACTCTATCCTATTTTTATATATATAAACCTTCCGTCTCTGTTTTTTTTTTTTCGGTCACCCGACACTCCCGAAAAGCCTCCGCTTTTTCACGTTTCGGCGAATAATAGAAATTGGGCAATTTTTTTCCGCGACGATCTTTTTCATATCTTGTGGCGGTGAAAATTTTTTTTCAGGCTTTCCTATTTTTGGATAATTTTTGGATATAGATGTTGTTGGATTTTTTTTTTGTCGGTAATACGGATGGAAACGAATGCATGGTGAGGAACGAAGGATTAGTGGTGCTTTCTGCGATGAAGATAAATCTTCAGCGTTTCAAGGTTGCGCGTAACCGAGGCCGATAAAGCGGTCGTCGCTTTTACCGCGACGGATAGGCGGGGACTCTTCTACGGGTCACGAATCATCAACCGGATATCGTACCGGCGAGAAGTTCGTTCCTATCGGCGCAGTTTCGATTTACCGACAGCCGGTTGCTCGGGAGTTTGCCGCTCCGAATTGACCTTGAGACACTTCTTTCTCGTTCGGCATCTTCACTCGCGAAACTCACCGTTATCTGATTGATACGATCATCGAGAACGTGAGCCGGCTCCAGGACGACTTTGTGAGCGATGAGTCTCTCGTGAGCAGCGCGAAATTCGAGATGCATAGCAGCCATGTCGCGCTGAAGAGCGCCCGCTCGTCGAGTCTCCTCCACGCGGGACGACAAATTTTCCCACCTCTCGGTCAAACCTGCAAGAAAATCAGAAAAGAACAGATATTAATATTTTGCGAATACCGATTATCTGCGCGGTCGCGAATTAGGGGCCGTTCGCGCTTTGCCAATTCGAGCAAATATCTCTCTTATCTCTGCCGGAGTTCGGGTCAAGATATTCAGGTGTGTTTCAGGCGCAGAGAACTCTCGACGAGAAACCCGTCATCGCGAGGAAAGTACTGTTATATTTAGGCGAATGTGTCGTACCCCGTTTGCCCGGTGTATCGTTCTCGCTCGGGAGTTACGACCTTTCTCGTTGATCCATTCGAGATTCGAGACCGGTTTTTTTTTTAAAGACGTTCGCGAAGCGGAAAAAGAGAAGAGAACACATAGAGGGGGGGCGTACGATGAGTCAGCTTGATAGAGTGTCTCTTTGCTCATGGGTACAGTATTGTACAAAAGGCTCGGCTAGCTTCCTCGACATGATTATCCGGCTCACCCAGCGTTCCTTTCTGCGCCAGCGAGTCAAAAAAATTATGTATCGAGAACATTACAAATCGTTTCAAACTCACAATTTGGACTTTCTGGGATTAAGTGCTGGGATTAATTCTCACGTCTAAATTAAAGACGTTCATTATGAAACAAGATTAAAATCTCCTCTCGTGTTACGAAGTGGAAGAATAAGAAAAAAATGGAAAAAATTGCGTAACCCGCAAAGGCATCGAATTTCCAGCTTACAGCAACGACCTCGAGTCACGTCCCGTATTAGAATTCACATATCTCATATGCGCGTTACTATTCCATATGGAAAACACTCCGAAGTGCCCATCATCATCATCATCATCATCATCTTAGTCCCGTAATCTCAAACACTTTTGTAAGCTTATAATACACGATGTGCCTGTTTGCTCGACTGCCATTGCCCCTCTTCAAAGAAGACGATACCGACTTATGAGCTCGCGAGATATTCTGCGAAAGATATTCCGTACGGCTTCATCGACCTCTTTCTTCTCATATACAACGCTCGATGCTCCTTCGTACGCCCGTGGCGCCGGATACACGAGAATCGAAAAGTCTCCTTTCGAAAAAAAAACGTGAGTCCCTCGGTTCGTCCATGTTCAGCGAGTTTCGACGACTCTCTACTCTATCGTGTCGTTGATCCGAGCTGGCATTTGAAGCAACTTTTGCCCACAGCTCGCAATAGAGAAAAAGGAAAAAAAAATAGAAAATTTCCGTCTATAAATGCCGAGAAAATTCGCAGTCTCTGTGCATTAGAAGAGCCTCGTGCGCTTTTAGCTTCTTCTCGCTCGACGGAGAAAGTTTTATACGACTCGATCTTTCTTTCATGCACTTTTTTCTTCTCCCCCCTCTTTTTTCCTTCCATCGGCCAGGTGAGCAGCGCGGATAGTAGCGTGAGCCTTGAGCATAAACTCGCCTCGTCACATTATCTGGGAGGATCCGTATATGGAACGAATCGGAGGAATGGAAAGCGAGGAGAGAAAATTTTGTGCTGACGACGGCAAAGTCTCAGATCGTACCTGAGATGACCCCGGGTCGAGTCTCGTTACGCCGATACGTACGGTTAGTTATTAACCGCATCATAAATCGAGGAACGAAAAAAATTACGAAAAGATTCGAGGAGGAGTTTCGCTGGTAGTTTGCGCGGCGCGGATACGATATTTTGTTGCAATAGAATATTAGTCACGGCTCGAGCACAAAGAGGCGAGTGCGTCTCGACCCCAGGGTCGAGAAGATTGCCATTACCGCTTCGAAACTCCAGCGCAGTCTGCTAAGCTTTTTTTTTACTTCCGCCAAATAGTTTATAATTTTTTCCTATTTTTTTTTTTTTCAAATTTTTCATTACCCGAGCGCGGAACCGAGAAAGAGAAAAACATACGACAATGGAAGTAGAATTTAAAACGGTTTGCCTGCTGGGTCAACGACGTTAATCGGTTTACCGGAGTCACCGCTGCGCGAATAACTTTATTATCCGGTTATGCCGGAGTGAAAAAAAAAGTAAACGAGCTGTCTCTTGTCTCCTTCATTCGAGACTCTCAGTCCATTATTCACGACTATACGTTCTTATCGGAAACGAGATTACACGTTGGGTTATAAATCGTATCTGTAATGATCGACTGCTCTATCAATCTGGGCTTCTCGGGGAAAGGCGATTTTAATTATAACAGTTAATCGTCGCGAACGATCCCGGTGAAAGGAAAGAGCGAGAGGAAGATAGCGCAGCGAAAAGGCAGAAAAAAAAGGTCTCGGCAAAACGATCTCGATTCGCTCGACGTCTCGTCCAAGATGTTTTTTGCTCGGTGCGAGCAATCAGACCGATGCCTTTTATTTTTCACTGCGAACGGTCTCCTTCGTTTACCTGGATTCGAGAGACTTCCTCGAACAACGGGGCAAACTCGAATCGATTCTAACGGTTGAACGGCTATTTACGAAAAAAGAAAAAAACGTGACGATAAAATGAAATAATAATCTTCCATCGAATCTATACGAAGTTTCGAACGTTGATCGTGTTATATAGATACATTTTTTTCCAGTGAACCGATTAAACCGAGCATTCATTCTATTCGTCGGGGTCGAGCGCGCAAACTAAGTCAATTATTTATGTTCGAATGAGACACGTGCTTGTGGCATGCGTGCATGCAGCGTTTACGTGCGGGCCCTCTTTCTCCGCTTCGGCCCTCCCGGCGTTACGTAATGCGACCAGCTGGTTCACACGCACACCGACAACAAACCAATCGACTAACCGGTGGTGCGCGCTCCCGTGTCGAGGCCTCCAATACGCTCGAGCTCTATTACGTGAGAGGAATAGGTGCGGATAAATATAAACGCGAACGGAAACGTCGAGTTGATCCGGTCCAAGGTCGATCTCTCCGGCTGCACTTCTGCGATTTCTGCAAGCCCGTTCCCACAAACAGTCTAGTATTTTTTTCAATCATCACCGTGCAGCAAAAATGAGAAAATAAAAAACCGTGAATTCTTCGGTAAAAATTCCTTGACACGCGAGATCTCGGACGATCGTGTGATAAATGTGCGGGGCGACGAGCAGGAAGCGATAGATTCGGGTCGCTGACCCACGTCGTGCCATTGCATGATCCGTAACGTGTGTCCGTTGCACGATTCGCATCCTGTCGGGCCGTCGAAGCCATTACTTATGCTTTACGAAACGCGAGAGACACTCTCGTCCACTCGCCGGAGTCTGTTTTCCCCCCGTCGATTACAAACATCGACACGTCGATCGAAATGTGAAAATAATACCTGGCCTCAGCGCGCCGGTGTCGGGAGACTCCAAAAAATCCTCACCGGTGATCTCGGTCTGCACGAACATCGCTCAGCGCGCGACGATTCGACAAACGTCATCACAGAATCGTCATCCGTGTTTGCGCTCCTCGCGAATCGTCGCGCGATAGACTTCTTTCGCTGCGTTCGATCGACTCCGAAACACTCGCGATAAGGATTTTATTTGTTATCGAGAGAAACGACTTTGGACAGTCTCGGACTCGGTGGCAAAGATAAGTTGCTTCGACTGACGTCAGACAGCGAGTTCGTAGTCACCGATACGGTTTCGCGAAGCGTACACGATCGGAGGATCGAAAACGTACTGGCGCGCGCGTACGAGCGAGGCCCAGCTTCGCGATCGTGAAAGTGCCGGGGATCTCTCGGTCTCGGTATAAAGGCAAACACGCGGCCCGCCGCGACGCACACACCGAGGCGAAACTCGGCGGTGGTGGCAGGCGGCTGGTCGCACTCCGATGGTGGCCGATCGGCTTGGGTAGTTCACAATGTTTCTCTTCCACTCGCGCGCAACTTCGCCGGGAGCTCCCGACGGGCTTATAAGGTCAGAGCGAGTTATACCGCTCGCGAGGGGGGCAGCCTCTCCCCCGTCCGTTGCCAATCGTCCTCCTGTACTCCCGCGTTCGTTCATCCACCCACGCTTTGTTTCCTCTCCGAATCGTTATCCTTTCGCGTTTCCTTCCTCGACTTTGGCGAACGGTTGTCTCGCCGTTAGGTTAATTGATTTGCGTCCCGAGAGCGGCGATTTGTCGCAATTAAAGTTCCGGTCGCGCAATTGCGACTTCGCTCTCGGTACACCACGGCGAGACACGAACGACGAGGCGAGGCTTCTCTCTCCGAACTCCTCGTGGGTGGCGGAAAGCTATCGGTTGGCAATTAGAGAAACTATAGTCGTAATTTAGATAAGAATTTGAATTTACGACGCTGCCAAGTTGCGCTTCGTGTGCCTCTTACTTGCGCTATAGTTAAATAAGCATTGAACTTGCTCTCGAAGGTCGAAGAATCCGGTCTCGACGATGAAATTCTGTACTCTCGGATCGAACCAAAGACGCAACGCCGAGGGATTGCACGGGGGAGCGTAATACTCGGTATCAACTTTCAAGAGTTCATATTACGAAAGATATGTGGGTATAGTGTGACACGTTTTACAGGTGTTCTCCTCTCTCTCTCTTCCTCTCTATCTTTCTCCGCTCGCTGAAAAAGGCAATTAAAGGACATTGAACGTGTACATAATTAGCGTGCAGTTACAATAATATTCATTAGAGAAAACGAACGTGCGTGGCGAGTGCCGCCTATCTACGTGGGTGAATCTCATGCAAATGGAAAAAGTTCAGCGCGCCTAACCGCGCGCGAATTCTTGCGGTTTCGAAAGCGTGCAAAATGAACTTCGAGCGTCGAACCACCCATGCGCCGCGCTCATGCTCACGGCGATAGATCTAAGGCCACACGCTTCACCTTATCATGCCGAACTTACGTGTTACAAAGCTTATGAAGAAGAAAATAAAAGCATTAGTAAGAGCTGCGATAAGAGCGTGTCTTTTTATTAAAATCATATAAACAACTATATACATCATAGTCATGTACAAAAGTCACTAGACATTACGAATGATTGAAGATTGATTTTTAAAGAAATAATAATAAACGACAATCGTCCGAATAAAATACGAAAAGCCGCAATAAATTAAACGGTAAGTACGCATCGAATACAAAAGCATTTTTACGAATGCATCCACAAGTTTTCTTTGCATTTTTCGCAACGCATTCGTTAACTCGTGTGGGACGAGGAGAGCTTGTGCGGGATCGATCGTCGATTGTGCAACGAAGCTACGATCGATTATAAGGTAGAAAAAAGTGAAGGAAAGGTCCATCGTAAAAGGCTACTTGGAGATTCTCTCGTCGCGGAAATTATAGTACTCCTCGCTCCCTTCTCTCGGCGAAGGATAAACTGCGCGCTAATCTTTCGAACGTTCGAGATATTCTCCGGTTAACTACACGGTGCTAAAGCCCCATTATTCGACAGTATACTATACTACGAGGAACGAGAAACAGCGTCCCTCTTCCACTCGCGCTACGCTCGTGTAGCGCATCAGGACATAAAGAGGAAGACGAGACCGCTGAGGGCGGTCACTAGCACGGCAGTGGCATAAGACATCGAGGCTATGGACGATGAACGATTGATTTCATAGTCGTACTTACCCCGCACTTGCTTCACGCTCTTGTCACCCTTGACGCAGCCCACACCGGACTCCACCAAGGCGTTCAGGCACTTTATGTTCTCTTTACAAACGTATTCCACTTCCATCTGTAACATCGCAATTGGAAACTTTCGTCAGCGAGTTTACGTGTCATAAAACACAGCAAAAGAGACAGCGTTTCTCTTCAATTTTTTGCAATGCTTCATTTCGATTAATTTGCTTTTTTTTGTTCGGGCCAATCGCATTGTCGTTCGCACGCATCGAAGTAAATTTGTGTATATTCAATTTTTAAATAATAGATTATTTTTACGACGATAGGTCCGCGCATCGGGTGATCGGTTCACCGATTTTTTTGGGACGGTTATTATTTCGGAGGACGTTTGGAAATTTGTAGATTTATTAAATACTTTTTTATTGATCATTTATTAACGCGGCTTATCGATACGGAATTCATTCGTTTATCGCGAGAAGATTACGGATAATCATCGCTGATTTACATACTAATCTGTGAAATGAGGGAATGAGTTTCGGTTTAACGATTTCTTTTATTCGGATTTACCACGATGGTCGTCGTGCAAATTTATTATCCGCACCGTGACCTTATCGCGGCAAGAAGTGCGAAAATCTCGCAGCGTATCTACGACGATTAGATTAACGAGGTATTAAAGTTTATTTAAAAATTAGTATTGCCTACAATCACCCAGTTATCTAAAATAATTTTTTTTTTCTCTAATAAATAATTGGTGCCCCACGCAGAGTTGTAGATCCGAGTGAGATGCAGATTCGTGTACATTACATGCTTTATTTACAGACGTTGTTTTATTTGCGAAATTTTGTACGAGATTATCGCGAGAGGCATCCGCGGCGTCCAATTTTTCTCGCTCGTAAATGCGAATCGATATGAGGAATTATTAACCGGGGAGGATAAATTATAATCATTCGTTGACAATATGACACGCGGAAGGATAACATTGATTTATCCAGTTGTAAATACGCCTAATAACCCACTTAAACATATCCAAAAACGTCTTAACAAAACTAGCATTTCGCCTCGGGAGTTCCGGCGTTATTTTAACGGAAACAGCGATTTCAACCTCGTCAACGATTTCGCCCTCGATACGTACGTTGTCATTTGGTCCGAGAGGAATCTTTCTCGAAACGTGATTTTCCATCTCGACGAGCTTCTTGTGACATCGTTCTATGACGCCGCGCACGTCTTCCGCATCGCTGTCGCTTTCCTCCGATGTATCGACGATGTCCTGTTTTAAAAAATCATGAAAAAAAGCATTATTACAAAAATCCTTCGGAAAGTGTGCTCGCGATGGCGTCATTGGCAACAATGAAAATTACGCCACACCTTCGTGACGCAATTGCGTGATCGGGGCGAGAAAAAAAATAAGCATGATCGAACGTATTTAATCGCGGAATGAAATCAGCGTCGATTACACATACCGAATGCATGCGACTGCTGCTGGCCACGGGTGGCGAACTGCTGCGAACGGCGCTCAGGCTCGACGCACAGTCCGATTGACTGTCGAGGAAGTTTCTGTAATCGTCACCGAAATCCAACAATCTGCGGGCGGTCTCAACGTCCGCCGTTTCGCTGTACGGCTCGCTCATGTATTTCTCCTGCGAACAAAAAGTTAAACACACGATCACACTCCGGCGTTTTACAAACATATTAACTCTGTTTATCCTAAACACAATCAGTGTAATTATGCGGTAATTACGGAGTTCTCTGGAATTTCGCGGAAGCGAGCGGTACGATAACACACCTGATAGCTGTCCCAAGCCTGTTCGGAGAACGAATTGTTTCCAAGGCTGTTCTTCTCGACGTCGCTGTCGCCGTTGAGCACAGCGACGCTTATCGGCACCTCTTCGAGGGGATTTTCCTCGTAAACCGAGCAGCTTCTCGTGTTAGTGCAGCAAGTATTTTCCTCGGTGTCGGCGGTTGAGGAATCCGATCTGCAACACGACGGCCTGATGGGCGGTGTCGGATCGCTGACGATCGATTTCTCCGACGACATTTCCTGTCTCGCCGTGCATCCCGAGAACGAGCCGGACTTGACGAGAGTCGTCAGATGACCGTTGCAGTCTCTCGATATCGTTCGAATCGTCCGGCTTCTCGTTGTTCGACGAACCGAGGAACGCTGTTGATTGGAACTTCCATCGCTTCCGGTGTGAACGATCGAACCGCCACCCTGTTTAACAATCAAATAATCGTCGATAAATCTTGTGTGTTCAAAAATTCTCCTTCTTCAATGCAAAAAATCGGATACTCACCACTGTTTTTTTCCGCAGACGCGATTTCTTCTTGCGCAACGAACTGTCCTTGACCGTCCGGCCGTCCTGTCCGCTCGCGTTCTCCTCGAGCAGCGTAGATGTTGAATTATTGAACGGTACCCGCGATCCTCTGTTTGTCACGTAGAATGCATAAAGAAACAATGTTATCGTTGCTTTGTGTTTCGAGACTCCTTTATTACTCGAGAGACGCGATAAGAAAGTCAATGAGTTGTTTGTTTGTTTAAACGAGATAAAGAAACTCACGTTGCGTCGAGAGATACGGATTTCGTCGGTGGCGTCGCGACCAGCTGATGCAGAGCCGTCTCGGATATAGAGAACTGCGATATAGCGTCGCTGTTCGAGTTCATCTTGGCCGCTTCGGCGATTTGAAATACGCACGACACGCTCCACGGGCGTGGACCGTCGGATTTTCGTTTGGTGCGCATAACCACCTTCGGTGTGCTCGTCGTGTCCCCCGGCGACGATTGTCCCTCGTTCGTGAGAGTCTTCTCGTTCTCGTCGAAGATCTCCTGAGAGACCGACTGCGACACGGAACCACCGAGACCCCCCTCGAAACGACGATAAGTCGCGACACTGCTCTGCAGATCCTCGGACGAAACGGATTCCTTCTCGATGTCGGACTCGCCGGTCGTGTATTCGCCACTCGCGTCGCAACTGTCCAGAGGCTGCCAGCACTGCGAGGCATAGAAAAAAGAGAAAAAAACAAAGATTAGCATCCTTGAACTTCGAACGTCTGTGTAAATTTGCGATGATTCATAACGTCTGTTTACCTGCAACGTGGATCTTCCTTCGTGCGTGTGCGTCGAATTGAGCTTCAACCATTCCTTTATTCTTGCGTATTTCGCGCGATAGTTGTCGGCCTGACCTTGACCCCCGAGAATCAACGGTGGCAAATTTCTCGATACTCCGCTTCTTCCCTCCTCCCTGACGAGTTTCTCAACCTCGAGAATGAGCTTCTGTATGTCATTCTTCGTCTCGTCGTCGCTCTCGTTTTCCTCGCTCGTTACTTTGATCGTCGGCTTGTTCGCTTCCGTTTCCACGATTTTTGCATCTTCCTCCGGTATAATATTGTCGTTTGGAACGATCGCGGCGGTGTTGTCGCACGTAGCGACACGCTTGAACTCGATATTCTCGATTCTCTCGATAATCGGCGATTCGCCAAAGTCAAGACGCACGACGACATTCGCCTTTCTCTGCTCGTAATGAGTCTGATAATTTTCCGATGGCGAAGCCGTGTAGGTCCACTCTTCCTCGGACGATTCCTCGGCGCCGTTCGGCATTTCTTCGTTCTGCGTGCCGCAATCGGCCTCGGAATCGGTGTCCAAATGCTTGAAGTAGAATGTCGCGCAATTTTTCGATTTTCTGTCGGAAGTGTTGAAGCTCGCGGATTCGTCGAGGGTACGACGGCGTTTCGGCGATTCCATAGCGGTCGTTGAACCGGACGACGAGCGATTCTTCGGTGACTCGGCGATACCGTCGACCTCGTCGAGCGTCGGGGTCGCCGTGGCCACGGGAATCGGTGGCATCTCGTCACGTTCGCGTTCCTCTTCGCTAAGCGCGCCCTCCTCCTCGACGTCACCTTCCTCACCCTGATCCTCGATTACCGGTGAGCTCGACAGTTTTTCCAAGCTCTTGGCTTCGCGGGGCCTCGTTTCGGTCACGCAGAGCTCCTCGAGATCGTCCTGGGAGATACGAAACGGGTAGAAATACGTGAATAAAAAAAAATCGAGCGTCCAGGAAAAATTACAACTGTCCGTTGCATCGGAATATTTGGAAAGTAGCTTACCGATCGCTTGGATAAGCGAGAGCGGATTATGACTCGAGAGAGAAAAAAACGAGTTTCGTTTCCTCGCGCGCACGAGGGTATAAACGTCAAGCCGTCACGTCACGGAATTAGCTTCGACTCACCTCGAAATACGATTCGTCGTCGATAACACGATTCTCCGAAGACATGTCGCTGTCGGAGCAACTCGACGACGAGGATGCACCGGCGTTGTTGTCCCGACGAGAGCCACGACTCCTCGCTGAGCTGACTCGCCTACCGATCCCGGAGCCACGAGATGATCGCCCGCCGGCCTGGCCGGACGATTCTTTTCCGGACTCGCGGGACTGTCTGCGGCTGAGACGCGGCTGTTTCGTGACCGGTTCCTCGTCACTGTCACTGCTGCACCGGCATGACACGTTCTAAAAAAAAACACGTAGCAAACGAAAGATCAGAAGAGAGCTCGATTAAAATTTCTTCCGACGAATTTATGTATATTCGATGGTTTATTCGGTTTACCATTAATATCGCGAAGTCGTGGAACGTCCGATAAAATGTCATTGCTCGTTAACGAGCTCGCGACGCTCTCCGAACGAGGAGAGAACCGAGACTACACCCGGAAAAAGAGCAAGGACTCGATGAACCGAGCTCGAGGACGTTCGAGCGTTTAATGAGTATATCGGAAACCGGTACATTGACGAGTGTCCCATTTTACGGAGGGGGGCAATCTACCTGATATAAGAGGCCAAGCCGAGCTCGGCCTGCCTCGTGCGAATTGACCAATCCCCTTTAACGGACACGAAACTCCGTGCCACGAGATAGCGTCGCTGGTGGGGAGCTCGAGAGAGACACTCGGGACGCGCTACCGATTAAGGACCTCTCGCATACCGTCGTGGCCCTCGAGGTTCAATGAATCAACGATATGCAGTAATTCCAATCAAAATAGAAATTCTAACGCGTTCGGCGATAACGCGTAACTCGAAGTGTCACACCGTGAACTTTCTCGTTTGCATCAAGTCGGCGTTTCCGATACGAGCGCTCGTCGAAATTAATTCGCCGCCGGACTTTCATTCGCGGGGGAGAAAACTTCATCTCCGAATATCTATGCAAATTCGGCATCGACAAGCCGGATCGATAAGAGACGCACGGACCATTGGAGCTTTACACGAATTTCTTATTTACCATGCATGTATATATGCATTTTTCTTTCTGGAGATAATAAAATCAGCTACCGCGATTGCATACCAAGTTTTACAACTAGAAAGTATCTGAAATCGCAGTTGTGACGGTCGATAGAGGGATAATTTCGTAAAATAGGTAAGAAAATTACTATTGGCATCGAATCGTTCGAGCGTGTCCGCGACCACGAATCCGAGCCTGAAATATGAAGTATATATACGAACGATTGGGATTCAGCAGCTGCAGCAGCGCCGACTTTGCCGCGACGAAGTTACATTGGATTGCACGAGAGCCCGTGATTTTGCCTCGAATTACGTTTCCGAGACGATCGAATCTCCCCCGTCCGAGTGAATGCAATAATCCAAAAGAACTCTGCAATCTTACACTGGACATTCCGTAGCGCGTGTTTGCTCATATAAAATCGAGACACAGCGGCGAAGCCGCGAGTTTCCGACGCGACGAGCACAAAGCGAGAGAATAGAAAGCAATTTTCCAGATATCCACGCGCAAAGCGTCCGAGCGCGGGCGAAAGAGAGGGGCCCGGTCGCTGGCGAGCGAGCGCGAAGGCGAAAAGGAAAAATTATCTCTAGCTTACCGCGAATCGGTTTAGCTAAGAGTTTGCCCGTGGCACGACTGAGATACGGGTGACTCGTGCCGTGCGAGGCCACAGCGTTATTTTACACAGGGAAGAGAGGCGAGACTGCGAGGAGAACAGTCGGTGCGCCCGATGCGAGGGCTGTACACTCCAACCCGACTACCTGCCTCGTCGCTGCTCTCTGGCCTTGCAACCTTCCAAGAGCGCCGGAGCAACGGATCGAGAGTCGCCCCTTTTACCTGCCACTTTGGTGGTTTCGGGGTACCTACACACGGCAATAACGAAAGCCGAAAGAAGAAGACCAGAAGGAAAGAAGAAAAAAACGACCACGAAGGGAGAAACGAGTCTTGGCAAATCTGACGATCTTCGAGCGGTATCTTCATCGCTCCTTTTCGCGTTCAATCTTTCGCGCGGTTATTCGAATAACACCGGAACGATATAATCCACTGGTACGAGTACAAAGGTCCCCTTTGTAGCTTTTAGATCATTTTAATTACCGCTACTCAGGGCGACGATTACCGCTCTGCTTGACAATAAGCCCTTGGGACAATAGATCATACTCGAGCGAACAATATTTGAAGTATCCGGCTTCGGATCCACGAGTATTGTGTACCCAACGAGTGATTCGGCACTGACCGCGGGATCGATCGTAACGAACGAGTTGCATTGTCCCTTCGCCAGAAAATGGCTCGGTCTCGCTAACGGTAACGAGGCGCCCCCCGCACGAGCGATACAAAGTCCCTTGAATATCGAAAAGATGGAAATTCCTGGGAATGACTCACAACAGTAATTCTTATGTCAAGTTATTGATACTATCGATTTCGGTCACCGGTCAAAAAATAATTCAGAAAATGAATATTTTTTCATTTATAAAATGTGTTGGGTTTATTGAACATATTTATCGAGGGATGCATTTATCGATTTGTCGTCGGATAATCGTGCTCGAGAAGCGCTTTTCGTATTTCGAACGGGTGCACCTTGACTGAGCTCGAACGTAAATTTACGGAGGAAGCCGGAGCAGATGTTCATCAGTTGCCGACATGTGTGTATATACAGTGATGTACGCGTGCAAACGACCGAGACAGTGCGGCCGTGAAGCATTCGGTAAAATACGAAGGCTCCAGTTTATTCCTGTACGCAACTTTTCCCCTTTGCGTTTGCCCTCCCCCCAATCGCCCCCCCTTCGAATACCGAAACCTTCGACCGGGTGCGCGTGGTACCGTTTACATACGCGATTCCCCCTTCGAGCGTCTATCTCTCTTCCTCGGTTCATTTTTTTTATACCCGCGAGCCGCGTATTACGGCAGCGATAAGCGAGCGTGTCCGTTACTCTCGAAATTGGAGCGAAGATACGCTGCTCCGCCTTGTGGCGAACACACGACGGCCCGCTAGAGTTTGCGGAACGAATAACGTGATCAAAGAAGCGATTCGACCACCGATCGCGATTACAACATTATTACCGTGCAAACGAGCCCGGGGAGAACGTAACGAGCGGTGCATGCGTCGATTATTTTCTTACGTTCAAATTGAGACGAGTCAAATTGCGAGAGAACCTTTCGAGTACATCCAGCGGTATCGGCGAGATTAAGAATAATTTTATACCGACAATGGCAACAAATTCTAGATTTTTGTCTATCCGTGATCAGCGAAGAAAAAACGCAGCACAATGAAGCAATGAAGAATTTTGTAAAAACCCAGCCGCTTTTTGTGTTCCGAAGTGAAAAGAAAAACTTGAATATCGCAATATTTTGATTATTCTTATTTGCCGATGCAGGTCAAACGAATTCGAATGAGAACGAATGGAACGAAATGTAATTGGCAATCTCGCAGTACGATTAATCAGTCTCGACACTCAATTTACAAAGGGCTCACCCCTGCCGGATAACATTAGCAATTTGTTTTCGTTCTCGAGCCCTCTCGAACGACACGAAAAGGACAAATCGGAGCTCTTTTGATCGCACGCTTTTTTTCAGCGTTGGGGGTTCTCACAACGGGTAAGGCACTTCGACCCCCGTTGGTCCCGAGTAACGAAGCGCTTCCACGTCGTGCACACGAGCACCTGCTTGCTCGTGGTGCATACATGCCTCGCCGCAGAAAAATTCCCCGGTTTCGTTCGGCCGGCGAGCGTTCGGAGCTTCAACCTGAGCCACGAGCTCGCCCTCGCTCCCTCGCTCGACTCCGCACCCCTCGGTTACTTACGACACAGTCGAATACCGCTCGCGCACACAACACCCGACGCAACGCGCCACACACGGGACTAATGCACTTAACGATGGGGTTGCGAGTACAAGTCCCTCCTGCTTATTATTCCATTCGTGAACACCCAACCCATATTGTGCCCACCCACGCTCGCACGAAGTTCCGAGAAAGATGTAACGGTGCGGAGTCCGGCGTGGAAGGAAGAAAAAATAAAAAGGAGCAACAAAAGGATCGATACTTTCATCGATCGCGATGTTTATTCCCATATATATATATAAATTTCTCTCGGATCGAAATCGATCGAAGAATTTTAATGGATTCTCGCGCTATCTGTTTTTCGTCGCTTTTTTTCGTGTCGCTGCTCCCGAGGCGAATCCGATATTCCATGAAAATGAGGTCAGGCGGTGGACGATAAAAAAAAATAAGAGGCAGGCGGAATGAAGAAAAAATTGTCGGAGATATATACACGGGGTACGCGAGAAGAAAAGAGAAAATAATTTAACCCGGCGCGCGGAGAGCGCGGTTTTTGCGATCGTTCGAGCTGCGAGTTGGCCTGGCCACGCCGAGGCCGCAGAAGGTAATATACCCTGTCGCTGATGTTTCTGCCGCATCGCTCCTGCCTTACACGCCGCGATGGGCTTTGCGCCTGCAGCGCGCAACGAGCCATGCGGGACAGGTGACGAACGCTACAGCATACTAAAACTTGAAGGGTTTCGGGAGACAGGGCAAGATTCTACGGTGGTTTCGAGCGGAGCGAGAGGGAAAAAGGGGCGAGCAAAAAAGAAGAGTCAAAGCAAAAAGGAAAAGAGCAACGACGAGGTGTCGGATTCGCACGCGCCGACACGCGCGCTGATTCTCTGATAACTCTATAACCCAGTGAAACGAAATACCGGAGGCTCAAATTCTGGAACGCTATAATTTTTCTTTTTTTTCTTCTCGACATAGTTTCATACGACACGCGAATATTTTGGTCGTTTATTTCACAAGCGGCCTAATTAATGGATTCCGCGATAGCGACGATTCGTCGAATGAATCGTTTTACATAATTTTTTCTCACCGGACGAGCCCGATGCGTGTCGCGATTAACGACCAATTTGCTTTTTTTTATTTATTCACCGCAGAATAAACGCGACGACGCGAAGTGATTCCGGTTTGCCGAGCGCGTGAATCCAATCGGCTTCCGGAAGCTTCTTTTGTTCGATTCTCATTGTTCGTCGTCCATTCGCCGGGAACCGTGGACCGTTGCGGCGTTGCATTGGACGACAGAGACGTCATTACAGTTAAGTGGATGTATGTATTAAATATTCGTAGGAATTTCGTTCAAGCACGCGTTACCATAGAGAAAGAAAAAACAGTGAAGCGACAAAGTAGACGAGGCCATTAACTATTGGATAATCAACCTGCGGCATAGACGAACGCGCGTCGATCTTCGGTACGCGATAACATATCTTTTCTTCCCGGAATACACATTCGAAGCTCGGGTTCTCGCGGTGTAAACGACGAAGGGGAGAATAACGGTAGAGGCGAGTAAACGCAACGCGCGTAGGGTAAAAAGTAACAACCGAGCGAGGGTCGAAGCAAGTAAACGTAGGAAGTAACGAGAGAGGCTCGCCCGTCGGGTCTAGCCTATCTATTATGCGAGAATACATTTTCATTTTTTTTCCTTCTAAACGATATTTGCTACGAGTTATTACCGAGCACTAAGACGGAGGTAGCAAAGAAAAGAAGAATCGACTGAATTTTGACGAATAGAGAACTAACGTTGCGGAGGATATTCATTGAATATTCACGGCGAATAAAACGACATGCGAGCGCAATTATTATGCTGTAAGTGCAGAACGACAACGTTGTACCGAACCCCCTTCCCAGTTTATGCGAAACGACACAATACAACTCTTGATCGCGTGTCCGCGATCGAACGAGGACGGCTCGGAGAACCCGTTGACGTTTCGCGTTCCGCTGTGGGGAGCGCGTGACAGAAATATTGTCGACGTTGCGAGAAAATATGTCAGTCCGAGGGATAAACGGTGCGGCGAGTCGTAGAAGGGGCGCGTTTCGATGCAAGCGAGAGTAGCGTTTCACTCGGCGAGATCTCGATGTAGAAAATCGCTCGCGTGAGCACGAAAAATCGAAGGGCATCAACCGAAAATTGCTAAGTCCACGGTGGCCGGAGAGCCTATGATCGAGCCGCTCGAGAGTCGTTGCGCGCGGTTTCGACTCCCCGGTCCCTCCCTGTGACCGGAAGGCTTTTTGCATCAATTTGGACGATTACCATTTAATTTGGCAGGGGTCGAGAAGACGGAAATACCGTAAGAAAGCCTCGAGTTTCTCGGAAGAAATATCGAGTCGACTCGGTACCGTCGACTCACGCACGCTGTGATTAGTACCTATAATGCAAAAAAAATAAACTGAGAAAAGTTTGAGAAAGAAGAAAAACATCGAAAAAAATAGCTAGAGGCGAGAGAGCGCGAGAAGACGAGA
Organism: Ischnus inquisitorius; assembly: GCA_963924025.1. Taxonomy (NCBI): domain Eukaryota; kingdom Metazoa; phylum Arthropoda; class Insecta; order Hymenoptera; family Ichneumonidae; genus Ischnus; species Ischnus inquisitorius. The sequence goes on along the minus strand of OZ001254.1, from coordinate 12,955,579 downwards.
GGCAAGAGAGACGAACGCGCCGTTGCCGAGAGAACTCTCTCGATGCAGCGCGGGGCGCAAGAATTCACCGAGTGTACCGGTGCTAATTGCAGGGGTGTTGTTCGCCTTCCTACGTATATGCCGCGCGCTGCTGCCGTTCGAGAAGACTCCCACTGCCTGTTCGCGTGCAGCGCCTTTAACAGCGAAAACCCGAGTGAGGATTATAGACGTTAACCCCACCGGAGAGTTCATTCGAGAGTACCTGCACTAACTATCGTGGGTGTTTGCCGCGAAGAGACTACAGTCACTGCGGAGCAGTGCAATATCCATACGGTAATTTTTTGCAGTATCTTTTCGAGAGAAAACCATCGTAAAATTTGTTTCCACACCGACGGCGCGTACCGATACTCGAATTACGACGAAAGGTCATTCTTCGCAGAAGCATAGGGGAGAGTGGGAAAATATCGACATAATTGCGATAATTCACCGTGGAAAAATCCGATTTTGTAATCTCAAAGTCAAAATTGCATAAATCAATGAAAAAAAATGTCTGTCTCGTGAAATTCGGTACAGCGGGTTTTCAAAAATCGATGACTTCCGTGAGAATGAAGCATCGCCAATGCCTCGGTAAGGCAATAAACAGCGAATTTGTATTTTAAAGAAGTAGAACGTTCAATTTACAAGCTTGTAAAATGAATAATCGGAGTCATTGTCTCCCTCAGTTGTGTATGGGTGCTCGTACGAACGAAGCGAATTGATACGATTCGTGATTCACGAGCGAGAGACATTGACGCGAGAGCCCGTGCCGTCGGACAGGCATTATTCATATCAGTGTAACACCGCGAGCGTCCGAGAGTAAGAGTCGCAACGTTAACGAGCTTCTCGCCTCGGCGATCGTTGCAGTCGAGTGGAGAAATGACAACGATGACGAGTGTGTGCGGTACCGTACAGCAAATGTAGACTATGTGCATCGAATGTATTTAATGTGTCAGCAGCGAACAAATCACGTTCCAAGCCTCGCCGCTGGCGCACGATTCTCCCACACGTATTCTCTCTCCCTTCCTATGTGACTCCCTCGAACTCTCCCCGGCTAACTCGTCCATCTCGTTCGCGTTTGCGGAGAGCGGTAGTACGCGTACAACGCGTTCCGCACAGTCCGCGACGAGGTACGATGGCCCTAGGCTTCCCTCGAGTAACCGATAGCAGTAACCGTACCCACTGTAACGCTCCGGTTGGCTCTATTTATAGATCCGCGCCGTTCGGATTGCCCCGCGAACGTAAATTCATGAGTAATAAATATTTATCATTCCCTTCCGTTCGTCGATATTCCAATCGTCGTTAAGGATAAGCCAAGTGAATTATTTATCCCGGTGATAAATCGATTCATGTCGGGCAACTCCCGTGGAATCTCACCTTGTTGCAGAGTCGCGTTGCCAGAGTCTCGATGTGACACTGCCACTCGAGAGCGCGAAGAAACAAGAGATGCCAACGCCGCTCGAGAGAGCTCGCGACACGGCTCGCCGGCGGCACTTGATGTTCCTTTTCCGTATCCAGTCGAATTTGCAGCTGTCGGCGCGATTCTTCCTCTCCTTCGTCGTCGTTTAGTGCTCGCTGTTCCTCGTCGCGTTGCCGAATTTGTTCGCGCTGTTGTCTCGCTACCCTCTCGCCCAATTTCACCACGGAACTGACGATGCGGCCGTGAGCCTCGATGTCTCGCTGCAGGACCTGAACACAAAAGAAAGCATACACCGAATTAACGACACGTTCGCGAAGAACCGTTGAAAATGAAAAGTGGCGCTTGGACCACGTAGTATTAGCGAAATTGCTCGCGGCAGGACGTGCCACAGGTAGCACAGAAAATATCAGTGAAACAGAAACTTGAGAAACCAAACCTAGCGAATAGTAAACCGAGCGCACGGCGAGTGCTCGCGTCGAGTCGACAAGCCGTCGCTTCGCGATCGATGCACAATCGTGATCTTAACTCCCCCGCGAGCTTTCTCATGCACACCGCCGCCGCCGTGTACCATAAACCTTTCGTTGTGCTCGTATAGCAAACAGGGTCGTTGCACGATAGATACTACCTTTTTTTTTTTCATTATTATTATTTCCTACCCCTCTATAATCGCAATTTCTCCTTCGAACGCACTTCGACTTCCGGAGTTGCAGAAAAAAAAACGAGAAAATCCTCTTACTATCTCGATTGAATCTAAAAGAGATTGATACTACAAAGTGCGCGGTGGAAATTAGCGGCTCGGTAATTGCGTAGGTAGAACAGATTGTCGGCGCGCGGGTCTCGATCGCCGCGAGGGTCTCGCCGACAGTTCGAAATCGACGAACTCCCCGAGTGTCAGTGAGATTAGAATAGAAAAAGACTCGCTCCGGTGGGTTTTCACTCGCACGCGGAACGAAATTAGCCGGATCAATTTGGCTCAACGGCCTCGGTTACATCCCTCCTGATTGCAAACTGGCCGGGGATTTTTTTCTTTTTCTCGTGAAACGAGGAGTTACAACGTGCAACGAAACGGAGACCGGACGTTTGCACTCGTCCAGGCGTGATGATCTCTCGCGTGAGGAACAAACGCGCGGCCAAGGCGAGGGGGGGCTAACCTTAGAAGAGGAAACTGGCAAAGCAAGTATATCCTTCGAACGCAATGAGCGAATGAACCGCGCATCGTTCGGAAGATGAAACGCGTCGCGGGAGTACGAGAGAAAGACGGATCCAACGATAAGGGGCAGAGCGAGAATAATGCTTCCGGCAGGCAACTCTCGAGAGCTAAACTTCGCGAGTGGGACGGCGAAGTTAACTATTAGATACATTATATCCACTTCTCTCGAGAGAGCACGTATCAAACGAATGGCGGAGAAATACTCTCGTCCCGCTGGTACGGTCTCCGAAGACATTGAGAGATGCAAACCTCTCTCGTATGAAGCGTCGATGATTCGAGCGATAAGAATCGCTCCGTTGTTTTTGCGCTCCGATGTGGCCGGGCATACCGGGCGACCTGAATTTCTACCGACTTTATCGATCTACGTCTCCCTTTCCTTCGCCAACCCCCGCCTGCGCTTACTGTATTTATTTATATTCGCGTTTCACCGCTTATCTCTCGCGAAATTATTATCGCAAAACGTCGAATAATTTCTCCGTTACGAGCGCCGATGAAATCGAACTCGCTTCTGATCGCGATGTTTACTCCGGCGGATGGGCTCGCGTCGTTGAAACGAGTTCTGCGCGGAACTCGGCGTCGAGAATCGAGTCTTGCTTTTCAGGAAAAAATTCGATCGATTTTCGATTACGCCTCGGGCGAGATTAGCAATATTTTCGAGTCCCGCAAGGGCGAGATACGGAAGACACGGAATAATAAAAATAAAGACTAATGCTTATTTTTAGTTTTTTGAGTCTCGTAAATTCGTTTCGGTTTCTACCATAGATTAGCACCAACTAGTTATTATTAGTTGGTACTAATCTATTTGTGGGGTCAACTAATTTATTCGTTTGCTGAAGAATTTTATTGGTTCTTCCAACTATTATCAGTTTTATAAGCACGCCGTTGGTTCTAGCAACTAATTATTTTTATCGATTTTTTTTTTTTTTTTTTTTTTTCTTCGAAGAAAATTTTCCATACGGGGATAATTCTCTCGTGGCCGGCGAGTCCGTGAAGCGCTCGAAAGTGCGAATAAGCGGGTCCACGTGGCTCGCTCGGGGTACGGCCCACTCGCAATGATATAATATTTATAGCCTGCGCGAGCTTCTCGCAGCAATTATTATACCTATAGACTCGAGTGTATATAACACGTCGTGACTGTGGCGTTACCGTCGCTCTTGCCCGGTGGCAACGACCCGCCGGCGATCTCGCCTCGCAGTTCCCAATTCGGCTGTTGAATTATCCCAACTTCAAACAACTCTCGCTTCCGTTGCTTCGCTCCCAACTCGAGCGCTCGGCAAACGGAGTGTGGAAACAACAGTGGCAAAAGCGGCCCCCCCCCCCCCCCCCCCCCCCTCGGGCGAGCTCGATTCAGTAGCGAAGTTGTAAAATTTAACTACGTGTAGAGTTTATGAAAACTGTTTTAGACCGCCCCCGAAGCCGTCACGATAGGCACGCGCGCGCAACCGACAAAACGGTCTCGCGCTACTTCCGCGAGACTTCCTGTCCCTCCCCCGCTACGGCTCCGGCACCGGGGCGCGTTCCTCGGCAACGAGAAAAAGCCCATAAAATTATTCAAAATAGAATTACACAGCCGCGCGGCATCGGAGATAGCGAATCCGAATAGTTTCAGCGTGTACAAACGATAACAACAATCGTGTACGATTTATCTCGACGAACGCTCGTCGTCATTGCAAATCGCGAATGCATTTGCATGGAGAAAGAATATAAAGTGACCGTGGCCGCTGACGATTATGTGCCGTCTGGTACTCTCGTTTTGCGCAAGTGGACCCGCGCACGTGTGTGCACTTCGTAATGGGCGAGTGCCTCTCCTCGCCGCGAAGATAGAGAAACAGGATACGACCCTAATCCTTTTCAACGAGCGTCGAGCTGATTTTACAAAGACGGAGCGCTCGCGGAAGCTTGGCGAGTCTCGAATGGAAAATAGACGGAATAATCGAGCGAGAAGTTTCGAAAGAAACCTACGAGTCCATTATTTTCTTTCTGTTTGTTTCCTATTTGTTTTTTTCTTTCTTCATCGACAATTCTTTTCTTCGGTTAATGCAGAATCTCTACTGTCCAATCGGCTAACGCCATTGTACGTGACTGAATTGTTTTTTTTTTCGTTTCACGGCTACAAGCGAGAAAATGATACGTAAGGAAAAAAGTGAGATATGTAGATAAAAAGTAGCGTATCAGTTTCGCGGAAATGATTCCGGAGCGTTCGCGAACACCTAGGCCGCGGTAATGCGGAGAGGAAAGGGCGTAAGAAAAGCCGCGGGCGTCTTTACCGTTCTTGCGCGCTTTATTACGCTCGATTGCAAAGGCATCTGGGCGTTTTAACGAGCGCGTCGTGAGCGGCGGAGAGAGGAGGAGAGAAGGAGAGATGATATGCCGGGGTGTTTCGGTTCGCCGCGTTTCGCGTCGACGGACAGGAGGGAAATATCGAGTGATCGCCGCGGAGATCTCGCGAAATACGACCTGGAATTATATCCACGAACGGTTCATCGAGATTATAATGGATCGATTGGACGCCCGCGAGTTAAGCCCGGCAACTCCCTCCTCTGGTTCGCCGTCGTTCCGCGTATATGCATAAGAAGCTGCCTCGCAGCTGTTGCACCGGCGACGGAACGGAGAGGAGAGAAAACACACGAGGATGAAAACAGTGAAAGGGTTGCTCGCCTCCCCGATGGCGTGAAAGTCCCAACGAGGCAGAAAATACTCGGAACGCGAAAAAATCCGTCGAGTCGCGAGAGAGACGAGGACTTCGCGCGCACGTATGAGACGAGCCGCGAGGCATGCGGGTGTTGCGATAAATAGTCGGATGAATGCATCCCCCCTCGGGGCAAGTCGGACACGTGCATCTTGATTTATTTATCCTAGCTCCGCTCGCGATGCGACTTCGCGCCTTTCACGCGAACGGCGAAAAAACGAAAAATCACGGCGAGTTATCGCAGGTAACTTTGTATTCAGCCGTGCGGCGACGAACTGAAAGCCGCAGATACCGGTGCTCCAATAAATGTTGCGTTGCATCGACGGCTTAATGCCATGCGTCGATTAATCGAAAGAATCGCGAACGGCCGGGTAAACAATGCAACGCAATAAATAGAGGCGGACCTATCTCAACGGCTCGGTACGGCGCTGCGCAAGACGATTTTTCTCGCTTCGCTGGAATGCAATGGGAGAGAAAACAAGGTTTCGGTACACGTGCTCGCGGGACATTCGCGCGGGTATGTTCACAGTATCGTCAAATACGACTTTGGAGATACACGGCAAGCTCAATTTACTTGTTCCACTTTGCTATTTTGTTTCCTTCTTCTTGCTTTTTTTTCTTCTTTCTTTCTCTTTTAAAGGCGATTTTTATTGCGTTTCTCGGAGAAACGAGGAACATTAGAGAACCGCGGCAATTGATAAAACGAACGCAACGGGGGCCCTGCGGAGTCACCGTTGCCGAGTTCGCAATTAAGCTATCCCCGAGTAAAAGTACGGGATAGATTAGCCGGAACTCGTGTATCCCCTCCGCACGTTCCCGCGTTTGTCCGCGGGTCTCGCGGCAACAGCTGTACACGCGCGCTCGTAGACTCACACTCGCCGGTTCCCCGTGGATGTGGTTCTCATTTCGCAGGCGTGAGAAGTGGGCCGCCGGTTGCTCGTTGAACGAAACTATCCCGTGTACTGCGTTTCGTACAGCGAATGGAAATTCTACTCCCGCACCGCCTCGCAGTTTTGCGGGATAAAATTCAACGATAAACGAACGTTTCGTACCGCAAATCATGAGGGGACCCTCCCGGCTGCTTCGCGCTCGAGCGTTTCATCGTTTTTATTACTGCTGCTTCTCTCTCCGCTAAATCGCGCCGTTTGATCGATAGAGATTCGACGATTGCACGACCGTGCGAGACTCTATGAAATATGGAAATAATTCGCCTTTTTTCCTCAATTTTATGGTAATAAAAGACCATTCGAATTTTCTTGGTTTGACAATTCTACGAGGTACAGTGCTAGTTGAAAGGGCGACTCGGTCGAAAACCTGCACCGCAATTCGAGAGAATTTCAAGGCAGAATTCAGAATTAATTTTTTCAGAATTTCATAATAATGATACAAATTAGTGGAAAATTAATGTTAAGCGCATCAGCAGGCGACCGAAATTTTTTCATGTTCGCTGTTTCATGTTCTTTTTTTCAGGACGAAAGTTTTTTTTTTCTATTTTTGAAATTTTTTTGATACCCCTCAGTTCGACGATTATAACGGGAATCGAAGAATCGAGAGCATGGCGTGCGGTCCGGTGCAATCCGTAATTATTGTGGCTTCGGTTAGATCTTCGTCTCGATAAAGCAAAACGATAAAAATTCAATGACTTGCCAGCATACAAGATTCACGGCACGTGACGCTACGTTAAATAACGATTCGTTGCGCCGTGACGCAGCGACAATCATTGCTCGTTTCGAGTACGCGCGGGGATCGATCGCGTGTATGTACAAACATCATGCGCACAATCGAAAGGAAAATGAAAGCTATAAAACGAACAAAAAAAAAACATATATACATCTATAATAAAAAAAAAAAAAAAAAAAAAAAAAAAAAAATCCAAAGCAAAGAATACTCAATCAAGAATTCCCGTTACGTTTTCGCTCATCTCTATCTTCCGATGAACCGTGACTTATGTGCCGAGTACACAAGTAGCTCAATCTCGTATAACACGCGTACTCGAAAGTTCTGATTGCAATTCGATTTCCTCTAAGATGGAGCATGATTATTATTATTATCGGCACCGTCGAAACACCCAGATCTCCGATTCGGCATTTCACTCGACCTTTTATTTATTCACGTTTTTTTTTTCCTTCTACCTTCCGATGAATATGTTCACAGATTTGATCGGTCGCCGGGAAGTCGAGGCTCGAGCGTCGTGCTTCATTATCCCCGGATCTCTTCCGCGCGTTTCAGGAAATGAGAGTGCCCGATCGCGCTCGTTTTTCCCCGGAGATAAGTCGACGATAGCAGAGCCACGAGAGCGTAGGAGTTCGAAACTCGATTGAAGAAAAGAAAGAAAAAAACGAGCGTACCGAAGAAACTCAAGGCAAAAAACCAGAAGCATGCTTCCAAGATTCGAGCCTTTTTTCGTTGTTTCCCGCAAGCATAAAGCGACCGTGCGGACAGTTTCTTAATTTCGTAGCCGGATAGGTGAAAGCCGAGCCGCGCGCGCGAAGGCCTCGCCGGTAGTAGAAAAATTCCCTTATTGGTCGGACAGCGAAAACCGACAGCGCGACGGCAACAGCGGGAGCTCCGGTGGAGGCATAAACGCGCGCGAGTGCAAAGGGTCAAGCGATTCGACATGCGCCAGGCTCGCGCGAGTGAGCAAGCACGGCTCCAATCTCCGTGGCACTTCTGCTCCCCGTCGCGCCGTTTGTGTGTGCTCTCCGAGACGACGACCGACTCGGAGGATAGATAGGATAGTCGGTACTTTCGTTCGCGGGGTCTCCGAAGCGGCAAAACGAGGCTGAGAGAAGAGGAGAAAAAAAAAAAAGGAAAAAAAAAATGGAAGCGATTTCTGGATAAATAAAACGTGAAAGAGGATGGGGGGGAAGAGATAGATCTTTGAGGAAGGCTTCTTCTCCACTCGGGTAGGTACTCAATGTACTGGCTCTTCGGTTCTCTCGCCTAAGCGCTGTAGAATACTTTCTTCCTCAAGCGTCAGTCTAAACCCGGCGCGAGGAGGTTGGGTTTGTTGAGACTCTTTGAGATTGGAGAGTTGACACGCGGAGATGGAGTTTTGATAAATACAAAGAGATAATTGAGTTTACTCATTTCTTCCAACGGTACCGTGGATGCTTCTGTGTGCTCTTCTATCGCTCGCGCGCGCGCTCACGCTCCGGCCCCGTCTCTCCCGTCCCGACGATCAACATTGATCGAACGCCCGATTATTATTCATACAATCGTTCTCGCGACGGACACCTTTCTCCCTGTCTTCCTCGTCCGTATCGAGCAATTACACGAACGGGAGGCGCACGTGCAGAAGCTCACGCCGTCAATTATCACGCGTATACACACAAGGCGGGCGCGCGCACCGGCAATTAGAAAATATATTGCGAGGCATATCCGACTCTTGTGATTCTCGGTAAAAGTACGATAGAAGGAAAATCGTTTAGCGTGACTCCGTTCACCGCGTTAGTTCCGTAAACACCGGGAATACTTTCTTTTTCGCTCAAAGAAAGGTAGAAAAAATACCGAAAGGTCGAAGAGTCTTTGAGAACAACGCGCCAAATTCGTGGAAACTTTTCATCATTTTTTCTCAAATCTCGCCTTATCCCGATAGAGAAATCCGATAATCCGCCGCTTCACATTTATTTCCGAGCTGCCAGATTCAAGCGAAGCAGTGTTACGAAAGAAAGTTATTTGTTCTCGCGCAAAGTCACGAATCGCTAAAAATGCGCTCCGATAGAAATGCGTGTTCAATCATTCGCGCGACGGCGCTCGCGAGTAAAAGTATAATAACGGGGGGGAAAACTCTTCGACGACCGATTTCCGTATTGCCCCCATGTCGTATTTCGCTGTAATAAAAGACCGCGAGATACTTTCCTTTGATAATCGAACAAGCGCCGCGCGAGGCCCCTCACTCGTGTGGCATGTACGAGATGTTTCGATTAATAAAGGCGCTCTCGGGTTTCTGCTGCGTGCGCACTCACGCTTGTGTCTATACATCACGGGCACTGCTCTCCGGATGACTCGATCTCGTGAGAAAGTCGAGCGATCGTAGATAGGATAGACGCGTGTTCACCACCCGTATGCGCGGAACACATGTACGTACACAAAGCCCGATAGATCGAAGCATCGGACTGCGTCGATCCGACGTCGCGGAGTCGATGCGAGCGATCGAATCGAGCGGCCCGCGCCGAAACGCGGGAGAGAATTGGCTCGTACGCATTTCGCATATTGCGCGCGATCGCCGCGCGCTCTACACCGAGCCCTATCCGTCCGCGCTTTAAGTAGTCCATAATTCACGCTTGAGTTAGCTCGTGAATTACGGATAGCGTGGGACTTGTTATTTCGAGTACCGGAGACTATCTTTCACGTGTGGTTCGACCGAACGAAACGTCGAGAACACGTCGATTTGCATTAAGGTTCGCGCGTTTCCTCGCGGTGGCTCGCCCGATTCCGATACTCCTCGAGCCATATGGACCAACCTCGGGGTAAGAAGTCCATCGAGTGTTTCGCTTACGCCGGAACTCGGGTCCGGTAACATGCATCGGAGGGCATGGAAATCGAGAATCGACGAGTACTCGAGGCGGAAAGAGTACTCGTGAGTGCTCGCCGCTCGATCGCTTGATTTATCGATTCATTGTTTCGCATAACGTGTCTCAAAGTCTCGGGAGTCCCGACTTTATCGCGGACACTCTCGTTACTATGGTTCTCTTGCCGTTGCCATGCCACCTTTAGCAGCTGAATCACGAGTATCCCTCTCTCTCTATTCCAGTCTCTCGAGCGTATATACATATGTATCGCATGAGCTCGCGTGATTCGAGAGCAGGTGCGAGATTTGCGAGCTCGCGGTTACTCCGGCATCGGCTACGGCGAGCCGGCTCACGGCGCAACAACTCGTCTTCGCCTTTCGCAGAGACATTGTACGTACACCTCGTTACACGGGGTATATGCCTCGCGGTTTATATAGCTTCCGATTGTCCGATGGGCAGCGTAATTACTCCATTGATATTATATAGCGGTTATATACGAGCGGCAGGTGCGGACGGCGAGCCGCGAGGATGGGCGGACGAGAGGAAAACTACGATTGGAATGATTAATTCTCAATCAGTACCCGGCGATTCTTTTCCGACGTGGACAAATGGCGTGGAACATACGTCGCAATTTTCGACCTTCGAGTCTGGAAATTTTATATGTTTTGAAATAATGATCGACGGTTTTTTTTCACAAATTTTAAATTGGCGGGAAAAAAATGCCACCATCATTCACAGGATGGAATGAAAAAACGAAAAATTCGTGGGGCACATTTTTGGAAAATTATTTTCTATCCTCAATTTTTCAAGGTTTATATCGTTTTTTTTTATTATTCAGGTATTGCTTTTTTTCGATATTTTTTTCTTTACTTCATAATAGTCGTCAGTGTCCATGAAGAACTGAAATAACGGCGAGAAAACCCGATTCAATCTGCAGCCTTTCGCATCGGTCTATAGGGGTAGGATTCTCGTCTCGCGTGGCCAATGGAGAGGCTCGAGAAAATGCGAAGTAGCTCGGAGGTGATTGGGGGCCGCTTGGCTTCTGCTCTTGCGGTGTTGCGGGTATCGTAGCCGTGGCGATTGCTCCGCGAGTCCGCGTTTTGTATATAAAAGAAACATTTCGAGGCTTCGATCTTCCTCTCGCGATCGCGCCGCGCTCGCTCGCCGGCTGGCCGCTCCCGCCGCCGTCCGTTTCTGCCGGGTCTGTTGGGCATCTTCTAAATCGTTTCGGCGAACTGATCTCCTCCGGTAGTATAGCTGTAAAGTCAGCCTCGGCACGCCACCCGGCCGTGCCGCAATATATAACCCACGAGCGCTTCCATCCGCGCGAGGATCTATCCGCCGAAGTATTTCTTATACGCCTACGTTTTCCGCGCTTTCTCTCTCTCGCCCGTTGCTTCGCGCCGATGTTACAGCGCGCGAACAACTTCTCCACTCATTTCTTTGTTGCTCGCGCGAGAGCGGTTGAGTGCACGAACGGACGATGGGGAGCTCTCGTCGTACGGCGCGCAAAAAGTTCGCGCGGTTTACACGAGAGCGTACTCGCGAGCCGATATCTCGTCCCTTTTATCAATAGAACATTGTTTTCTTGCCCCCCCGCCCGCCCCGAGTGAATTATAGCCTTCCACGCGGCACGAAGATTCAAAATCAAAAGCAGATATGATACTTTTCGAGTATCCTCGAACCCTCCGGGCCTCATCGTTGTGGGCGTAGAACGGCGCCGCCTTGATCGACATATTGTAGGACTTGATAGCACGTTATCGCTCGACGTCTCGGCAATTAGAGTAAATGTGAGAGTTAACCATTGCCCGCGATACTCAATCATCGAGAAGAAATTCCAAACAAAACAAAAAACACATCCACGTCTTCCCGATCCATTTTATTCTATACACTATGCAATAGGCTGAATATACTTCGGTCAAAATTTTCTTGTTTTTCTCGAACAGTCGAGCGATTAATGATTGCACGCCAACAAGCCCCACGACACGTGGCTCGAATGATACAGTGTCGCAATCTGTATCGTCCTATCGTCGAGAATGCCCCCGAGGAGCAGCGCGATAAATTCATATTAATTGGCGATTAAAATCTCGCGTAAAATGGACGCTTTGACACGTCGTTTATTAGAATGTATCGAGGATCATTAAGACGCTCGGTTAATATTCATCCTCGTATTGGCCGGGATCGATCGCCCTTCCTCGCTCGGAACGCTCGACTGGCGTCCCGCGAGCCGATAAGGTGACGAGGCCGACGTGCCGCAGCGGAACTAGCGAAGAAGCATTCGAGGAGCGAGACGCGAGGCCTCGCTCGAGTGTATCCCCTCGGGTTATACAACTCTTCGAGATTCTCGTGCGCGCTCCACGTTACGCGTCCGTACGACTAACGTGTAATCGTAAATCATATACGAGCCTTCTTACGTAGCGAGATAGAAGGCACGGTTGTGCACTGTACACAAGGCGCTATAGTCCGAGCCGGGTAAGAACGTTGCCCGAGGAATCGAGTGACGGGGTCCCCGCGCCCGGGCTCGCATGAATATTCATGAGAGACGCGACGAGAGATCGCGAGACGACGACGGTAGTCCGTAGGAGCCACGGGGAGGCCTAGACAGCGAGCCGCCGACGTCCGACTCCGGGCGTCGCGCGGCATCGCTGCACAGAAGGATACACTTCGCTTCCTTGCCGCGCCGCTGCATGCTACCTCGCCGCGCATAAGTAGCTCTATTCGACTGCACCGAGAGCGCCTCACTGGACGCGCTCGTGTGGGACTGCCTGCCTTACGCCGAGAGAACCGAGCCAAGAGCAACGACACACGCGTTACGGTCTGCCTATCTCTTCACAGTATTTCCTTGTACGACCGAGAGGCTTGACGATTTTTTTTGTTTATTTTTTTTTTTTTTTTTTTTACGATGGTTTACAAGGCGACTGTTATTTCCACGCACTTCGACCGAGGGCTCGCCGGGATTTCTTTCGGTCGACGTGAATGAAATCGGTTATCCGTTAATTCGCCGTGCGAGCGAGGCTTCGAGAGCGTCGGGATACTTTCTCGAGACTACTGTGGGGATCGCGCTGTTGTGTAGATACCCGCTGAGAGGTCTCGAGAGGCGTCAGCGTTGATGAAATAATTAATGTTTTCGTGATGGGTTAACCGGCCCGAAGAGTCAGAATTTTCGTTACTTCAGTTCCGGTATTCTCAGTGGGTCACGATACTATAATTATTTATGATAGACGAGAGTATTGGAGCAAAAGGAAGAAGAAAATAAACGAAAGAGTTGCGAGATTTCAACGATTTTTGTTCCTCGGTTGAAGTCGAGCGTTTCTACTAATAGACGGGTGGTAGCCCGTATCTTCTGTTAAACCATCCAAGGTTTATTGCCTCCCGTGAGATCTTCTCGGGGCTCCGAAGAATTCAAAAGCCGTGACCCAAATTATCGAATTGCACGATTCGGCTTCTCATACGAAACTCCTTCGACGTTCCGCTTTCGGGGGAAAGGTGAATCTAAGAATAGGCGCATCGAGCTCGCGCTGAGTTTGAGAACGGGCTTGAAAGAAAAGATGATACTCGAGGCAAAGTTTCGCCGATTCGACGGTGGAGATTAGGCGAGAATTTTTTTTTTTTTTTTCGCAGAAATCGATAGAAAGCAATTGCCATTAGCCGGGCGTCGGGGTTCGTCAGTTTCGACTAATTAATTTACGAGTCTCGTACCTCGACGGATCGTCGTTATTCTCTCCATTTCTCCGCTGTAATAATTATCGCGCCGCGATGAATCGAGATATTAGCGCGAGGTAAAAAGCGCCGTTTCGCCGCTCCTCGTCTCTCAAACGCGCGCGTACGTAGAATCGAGCGAGCCCGCAAAAGGCTTTTCCTCTGACTTCTGACACGGCGCGCCTGACGAGCGATTAATCGTCGGGCATCGCGCGGGCAGATCTCTAAACGAACTTCTGAAATCTCGTTAATTCTTCACTGCCACGACGGGGCTAGGCCACGTCGTGCAACGCTCTTTCGCGGCTCCACGAGAGCAATCATATTTTTCGCCAATAAAAACTGGCCGAGAGAGGGACAAAAAAAAAGGTGGAATAAAAAAAATGCAAAATACACTTTCACCCTGTGAAACTTTCGAAATTCTTGAACCTACTGATCTCGCTGCGTCTCCGGTATCTCGCATCCTCGAAAACGCATTTTTGCTCCGCGTTTTAAACTCATTCTAGACGATTGAAATTTATCGTGTATCTCAGAATCTGTATGGGCTAAAAATGAAAAAAAAAAAAAAAAACAAGCCCTCCAATTCCTTGTGGAATATATGAGAGTTTCAGTTCCGGAGCTAGAATAGCCAGGAAGAAAGTACATCGAGAAGTACGCGTTCGCTAATAAAGCTGCTTTTGGTTCGAGTTTGATGTTCGCTCCGTCCGTTCGCTTCTCGCCGCGCGCTCGCGCAGGGAAATATCGAACAATGGATGACCGTTCGACCGACATAGTGTTTTATTTTTTTCTTTTACGACCGAAAGATCATTTCGCCGTAGCAATAATTGCGTATGCGTGTTTTCCAACAATGGTGCGGCGCGTAAGCCCGAATGGATACGAGAAGAATCGCCGGCAGGGCTACGCGCTGGCTCGTACATTGCGAGTAGGTTAATTATACGTCCTCGTCGAGTGGTCGAAACCAGAACACATAATATTTTTCGTTCGTAAGGACCCTGCGAGAGCATTGAGCGACAACGCCAAAAGAATTATGGGCGTTTCTTTTTTTCGTACGCCTCTTTTTTCTTCTCTCTTCTGGACTCGCGCATGACGTCAACCGTGTCTCGTTCAAGAGCCCCGAGTTCTCCGGCGAACGGTCCCACAGGCTGGTTTCGCTATACGTCATACAGTCGTAGCCGAGATACGCTTATAACGAACCGGTGACTCGACGGTCGAGTTCGTTTGCGCCCGAGTGACCAGCGAGGCCTCGAGAACTCGTCAGTTCGTTATAATGCCCTGCCCGTGGCGAGCGCGTATCGCCCGATAGCCACTGAAATACATGACGAAGATCGAGCAACGCCGAACGGAAGAGATAAACTAAAATTAACAAAAAAAAAAAAACAATAAAAATAAAAATCTGAGCCCGACAGGGGGGGGGGGAGCAATATTTCCTATCACCAAAGCCTGCGCATTAGAAACAGAGAGACACGCTCGAGTCTCGATTGGATTCGTTCGACTCGAGTGGACCGCATGTCGACCTCGGCACGAACCCGCGAGCACGCGCTCCAAAGCTTGTCCCGTAGCCGAAGCAATAGCTGAGCTGAATCTCTCTCTCTCTCAAAGCCTCACAAATACACCGAGAGCCGCGAGTCTGAATAATCGCCCGATTAAACACACACCGTACCCAACGACGGAGATTCGTGCGAGAACGAATTCGACTTTCTAACGTGTTATATTCGCGCAAGTTTGCCGTTCCCCCCTCCTTGAAT
The DNA here is from genome assembly GCA_963924025.1 of Ischnus inquisitorius. Classification (NCBI taxonomy): domain Eukaryota; kingdom Metazoa; phylum Arthropoda; class Insecta; order Hymenoptera; family Ichneumonidae; genus Ischnus; species Ischnus inquisitorius. The sequence continues at coordinate 12,940,290 of OZ001254.1, read as the reverse complement.
GATCTCGCTCTCGCCGTATCAATGCTATTTCGCATGGATGAATGCATGCAATCTATTAGAGTTCCGCGAGATGTGACTCGGCGAGGAGGGGAGTTTTGTGCCGCATACATCGGCCCAACGTGCTTCGTTTCCGAGAGGATCGGATCTCGCGCGAAATCAAAGACAAGAACTTTCCTTCTCATCGACGCGACTTTCCTCGGAACGCAAAACTCTCATTTTGCCCTCCTACTTGTCTATTATTCGCGGCAGCATGAAGTTATTACTGGAACTAAACGGGCCGGCAGACGAGAGCTGATTCATCGACGCCGCGGTGCTGAATTAATCAACGCGATTGTGTACGCACATTTTCCTTCCGACAATCCATCGCGGCCTACTCTCCCCGACGATCCTCGAGCCGTATCGCACATATCGGGCCCATGAATCATGAAATTCGAACGGATGCGAAGCGAGAAGTATTAATGCAGCGTAATTAGAACCGAAGAGACTCCTCAATCAAGAGCTCAACCGCTTATTAATAGTTTCGTTAAACAGCGCTCTCGCGATCTTCGTTAACGATCGCGATAATAAGCTTGAAAAGCGTTTCTTTCCCCGGTTAATCGGGAGCTACTTGTTAGCCGCGACGATGTTGAATTTACGAGAACGCATTAAACATTGATCGTTATTGGTATCGACAGACGATTCCATCGAGTCTCGATTGCTCACGATCTTTTTTCCAATCTGCTTTATTCCCGATCGATAAAAGGTCTTCGTCGCGGATGCAGCCTCGGCTGCTCTTCGGTGCGGATAAACGGCATCGTTATGTTTATATTCCCGGCATAAGCGTCGTTTCTTCGCGTCTATCAATCGCAACGGAATTGAGATCTCACGACGTACAAAGGCGCTCTCCGCGCGACTAGAGATGGCCGTAATAATATTATCGTTTCGCGGCCACCTCGCGGCGCTCCTCGTTTGTATTCGAATGGCGCAGTTACAATATACGAAATATATCGACACTACGGTGTCGCCGTTGTGTTGGCGAACGATCGAGACTCCCAACGACCGCGCGCAAACCGGCTAGAGATCGTTCCGCGTCCGACTTATACCTTCTTGTACTTTATTCTCATCCCGAACATTTTTTTTTTTGCCTGCCAATTTTTCACTCCCACGTGTGCTCGAAGCCGAGCCCCGTCTCTCCTATTCTCAGCCGGGTTCGAACTCGTGGCAACCCGATCGGGTCGGACCCGAGCTGGAACGGCGACGGGATTTCGCTTCTCCGTCCTTACCCCTCCACATCACGCGCTCCCGCCGTCTATACTCTACTATTAGATCTCTCGAGAACACGCAATACCGTGGATCTAAGCGGAATACACAGTTGGATCCTCCAATGTATCGACGTAAGATAGATTATACTCGACGAGTGTCTGTAAACCCGCTTCTGGATCTCTCCTCTCTTGTTGCCGTGACTACAATTTTCATCGTGTGAACGGCGCAATCAAGATTCTCACCGATCGCTACTCCGATTTGGTGGATCGGGGCAAAACGAAAAGATCGCTGCACATAAAAAAAAAAATAAAAAACGCAATAACGTAAAATATTTTAAAGATGAAAATGAACTTTAAATGATGAGATGAGATGAATGAACCGTAAAGTATAAAACTGAGTCTTGAATACTTAACGAAATGTGTCATTTAAAATTAATAAAATATATACATGTACATATATCGTTGAGAACGTATATATTTCTCGAATGTTGATGCTTTGTCGCAAAATTTCTGATAAATTTTTTCCTAAAGCGAGAAATTCGTCACATAAATAAACTTTCAAATTTTATACAGTTTTTTTGTTCCAAGTACTTCTGCTTCCGTGTGACCATTTAGCCCCACTTCGTCTCCACCGCACGGTCCGCTCGCTACTTCGGTTTCTTTGGCGAAGCTAAAGTTCCCCTTCTGGCACGATGCTCGTAATTCAATCCGCGGTGCCTTCGATAGGCGAAACGCCGTGGCAGTGTCTATACGGCGGAGTCACTGTAGTTGCACGACAACGTGAATACCAGTCGAGGGGGAACTCTCTCGTCGCGTAATCCCGTAAGAGCATTCCGCGGCACGCCGAATAAGTGGAGACGAACGAGGTGTGGGGTAAAAGGGGCGGCGGGGGGTACTCGAGCCGAACCGGCAGGCCTTAGCGTGCGGCGAGTCGCGTGCCGATATCGTGGTTTCCCGCATCTTATGCATCGACTGCATCATTTCAACATTCCTGATCTCTGCTCCCTTTTATTCGCTAATACGGCCGGCTCTCTGCGCGGCTCCGTTTAAGCCCGCCGATCGGATAAAGCGGACTTTCGTATCCAAGCGTATTCCATTGAACATTCGTTATCGTCGACAACTTTGATAAATCGTCGTGTTTACCAATTGCTACGAAACGACGAGTATTACGCGAACGGGCGGTCATACACGTTTAATTAACGCCGTTCGCACGCGAAACTCTCGGCTCTGACTCGCGAATAATTATCTGTAGTTATTATGAGAATATGTAACGCTCAACTATCGTGAACTATCGGAGTTTCGTGACGATTAATCGCGCCCGATACGGGCGCGAGGCTCGCAAGGTTCGAGATAGGCCGAGACGCAGATGGAAATAAACAGATAATTCGAGGCGCGTACGAGCCTCGACGCCGCGAAAATTACAGCGCCGCTTCGGAGGCCAGGGCGTGGAGAACAACGCGCGATCGGGGGGGGGAGAAATACGATTCCGCGTTTTGCACGAGTGCACTTCTATCTCCGGCGAGGCCTATTAATCAATCATCGTGCGCGAACAGTAAATACAGACTAACATTCGTAATAATCTCGCTATATCTTAGGATACAACTCTGTTCCTCACGGTGCGCGACGCTTCAGCCGCGTAAGTGGGCATTGGAGAGAACGTGAATCATTGGAAGAGAATGGAACGAATGATGAAAGATAATTCGCGCTTCTCCACGCCGGAGAATTTTATACGCGCGGGCGGTAGTCGAATGAGCACGGTAGATCGGCGCGCCCCGTTCGCGGATAGCGCGAAAAAACATTCATTTCACACAAAGATGTTCTCTCTGTGTGTGTTTTTTTCACGGAACGTTGCATCGCTCCACTTGCGCGAGGGAAATTAGAAGCTCCTCGCACTGCTCTCGCTCTTTCGAGACTATCGATCGGATCACCCTTCTCGACTCCGAAGAATTCTCGCCCGGCAAAGTTGATCGGCTGCGATCGAAGCTCGCGAGAGATCCCTCGTTGCCTCGAGTGGTTGGAACTTATCGAAGGTTTGCAACCCCTTCCGTATGCATCGGACCTCCCGAAGGGAATATAGTCATGAATGACGTTGAGGATGGAAGAGACGTGCTCGCGTGCACGTGAAGGCATCGCTTGTAATCCGAGTTGAGCATTAAACGGGAACTTACAAGGGGGGGAGTTGTAGGCTTGGATGTTCGCTTGGACGTATGGAAAACGAGGAATCGTGAAGGGATAGTGTATATTTTCGCTCGGGATATATATGGTTTAAGTGAGCGCTCGTGGCCTCACGGTTAACCGACTACTTTCTGCCGTTTTGCCGGCGATGAGAGAGTCTCGTCTCGGGTTTACGTGTTTCTCTTTCGCCTGTTAGCGGCGAGGGTGGGAGGACCGTATCCCGGAGTCATTTCCACCGTTGGAACGCCAACGGCACACCCGCGATCGAGCAGCAGCGAGCCCGGCAAAAGGCTACGAAATGAGAATGAAATTGCGGAACATTCGAGCACGCGCGCCCGCGACCGAGAGAGTCATTGCGTTTCCCGTTGGCGATTAGCGGTGTGCAAGTATCGAGGTGAAACCACACAGAATTCGCGGCTTTATAGCCAGGCCAGGCTTTTATAGTTATACGTACTTGTTGTATGCACAAACGGGCTACATCGAGAGACGTACGAATCGGCTTCGCGGCCGCTCGGTTTACTTTGTCTCTGGGAAAACGATCGAATCTTTCGTGAAACTCAATAGCCTGCAATATATCATTCCTTCACAGGCATTGGATCGTATCTTTCCGCAACACCGGCCGGACCACCGCGCAACGAATTTGCGAAGGTTGAAACGTCGATTTTTTTTTCCCCGAGCGATTTTTCACGACGAATATTGATCCGGGAGTAAAATAGGTAAAACCTTGATTCAGAATGGTGTATCGCTAAAGTTCCTGCAAAACGTGAGATTCCGAGCAAATTTCGATCTTCGGATTTTGAAAAAATTCGAAATAATTCTCAACATTTTTAGTTCTTTGGAATTTTTTTTTACATTTGTTAATAATTTTTGGGCATTATTCGAATGGAGAAATCTCATCAGCCGGCAGCCAATTAATCGTACGTGTGTTTCACAATTAATTTGACTATAATTTATTTCAATTTGGTTCGATAAAAATGGAAAAGAAAGAATATAACTAAAGTGTTTCAAGATTATCTTCGTTTGCGGATGAGAAAAGTATAGTTCCGCTGCTCAGCGACGAAAGGAGCGAGCGCTTCGTTCTCGATGTAAATGCATTATCTCCGTAACACGCGTCGTCGTCTCTAGTCTCATTTATTTTCCCATGAAATCCCGACGTTCGTCCGTTCGGAGAAACTTCTTGTGTGTATTATCGTATACCGGTAAACGGATAATGTAAACGAACGCTTCGCGTGAGCCGAGTTTGTACTCTCGTTCGTTATTATAATGGTGCAACTTTGTGAGCCTTGGGCTGAGAAAGTCGACGAAAGGGCCCAAAGGGTTCGGGCACGAAGACAAATATAGTCGCTGTCAGTCATTTCGAAGTTCTCGTGACGCGACAGAACGAGAAGACCAAAGGAAACGAACAAAAGGAGTAACGAGAAGAAAAGAAAGAAGAAAGAAAAAAACAAACAAAAAAGAAGATCTATCGACTTTCTCTCACTTTATCCCTTATTCTAGCTTCCCGTGGCGTCTACGCAATAATTTTCCTCGCTCTGGTTTTCTCGAGCGATTAATTGCATTCTCGTAATAAGTATTATCAGCGGATCGCGAGAGGATCGATGGAAATTCTCGTCCGGCGTAACCCAGCATCGACGAACAGCTGTGCTCGGGCAGCATCCTCCGGGCGGCGGACAAGCAAAACCGTATCGCGTTTATGGAGCACTTACGTACTCGAGCCGCCGATAAAAGATAAGGCTAATACCGCGGCTCGATAACACTCGCCGGCCCGAGGAAGCGTATAAGCGAGTGCTCGGCGTACGCAAAAAAAAATGCACCTTCGCCATCTTCGAGTGCGCTCTTCGTGCCTATCTTACACGTATCTCCGCAAATGTTCTCGGAATATAGAATTATTCGTGTGTGTATATTCGAGTGTGTGCGTGTATGAGTCACGGGTTATTCAGGACGCGGAAGATAAGCTCTTGTTCTTCCTGTTGCATATATCGGCTTCGGCCGATCGATAATTTACTTTGCGGTGCGATACCAGCAACAAAACCTGCAACATAATTAGCGCACGCATTCGTAGCCCATATCTATAATTACTCTCTCTCCCTCTCGTCTTTAATTGCTTCCCAAGGTTTGTTTTATTCTCAAATTAATATCACAGCCTCCGAAAGCATATTATTGTGGTGCTAATTAATAATAACTCAATTAAGCCCACCGTTCGAATTCCAGATGCTTGTTGGACTCGACGCGATAATAAAGAATAGAATGAGATAGAGAAGAATCGGAAAGCTTTCACTTATTTTCATCGAAATTTTTCCTAGCCTTCGCTCGTCGCTCCGAGGCTAAATGGACGCTCGAGAGTGTAATGCTCGCAGATGGAACGCATTGCTCGCAATTACAGAGAGCATCAAGCTGCCGCTATTGCTCTCTTATTGCCGCCGGGCTCATGGGAAAACCACGGCTTACTCGTAACTGCGAGCGCATCTCGCGAACGGGTCACGCAAGGTTAAACTCCCTCGTATACGGAAAATGTATTCCTGCGCTATCGAGTAATGGGAGAAGGAGGGGAGAGCCTTCGCGCAGCGCTGTGCAATCTGTGGCACTATACGATTCTGTGTAATGAAAGTTGGGTCGAAATGAATCGGTTTAGCAATTCAGGGATATTTTCACAACACTTTGCTGCTGTTGAACTAAAAAAAGACGCAGAATCGACCGAAATCAAATTTCAAAAATCAATCTATTAGAAATACGAATTTTAGATGATTTTCTATAAACAATAATTAGTTAAAAACAATCGCAATTTTTCATCTCGGTCCAATTATTCGGTCATTAAGCTTGAGAATCTACTTTTTCTAAAATTTCACGAATTTTAAGGATGGTCTTTTTTTGTCTGAGTGTTCGAGTCGCGCGACTGTCCCAATTTGCCCCGTCGGCCTATTTTGCCCCGCCTTCCCTCTTGACTCGCGACGTCTCGTACACGCACATCGTCCGACTGACCGTCTGTCTAACGAGGCGCGCTGCTCTATCGCTCGCTACTCCGCCGTCGCTCCTACCGGCTTTCCTATTGTGCAATCACCGCCAGGATAATTGCCGTCTGTGTAGCATACTTTTGCGTGCCGTTGCGCGCCTCCGAGCGCTACTTTTATTTTCGGAATCGTCGAATCTCGTTGCCGTCACGTGGCCGCTCCGTTGCGTTCAACGGAACGATCTCGTGACGAATTTTCGTCGGTGCGCGCAAACGTCCCGTTGGGCAAGTCGCGTCCTCGTTAAGCCGTTAACCGTCGACCGTGCGCGGCGATCGACGAGCATGCTCGGAAGTTATTCTATTTTTTTTTTTGTACCGACCCTATCCTCGAATTAAGTCTCGTTAAGAAATACCTCAAGGTACAAGGTTACATTACGACATTCCAAGAACTAAATACGAACGCGTAAAACTGTTATTACGACCCTTTCACCGTCGCTCTTGTCCGTATTCCATCGAAGTAGGTGAAATTTTTCCGGAATCGACGACCGCGCGAGTTCCCTACGCGGTTTGTTAATTCCCGTGGCGAGAATGAGGCAGGAGGTTAAAGAGAGGATTCGATAATTGCCAGTTGTCGTCTCTCCCCCTGCTTATTGTCGGTTCATTGTCTTTGCGTCCTGAATCTCCGACTTTCGCACTGCCGAACGAAACGAGCGAGTAATTGTGCGATGTTCCGTCTCTCGTCCCGATGCTCGTACGAGCGAGGAAGGATAACACACTTTCACTGGTGGCCGACACTCTCGCGCAACGTTCGCGGGGCGCGCGTTAATTAAAGCAACAATTAACTCGCGGCTCACCGCGACGGAGACGGCGGCGTTATTGCCGGTCCGCTCGGATTCTTCTCGTCGACGGACTTCTCGCACGGGGATTAATCTCGCTCGGATGGGACGCGCCAGCCGAGTACGAAAGGTACACTTCTACGTACTATCGCGATTCTGTATCTCACCGCACCGCGAGAGAATCTCTCCCCTCCCCGTTACGAATCTCCGCTCGTTTTATTTAACGTCATTAAATGAACTAGTGCTCGCAATCTCTGTATCTCGACTCTTTCCACGTTCGATCGGATAGCGATAATGAAAATTGGCGTTAATAACTGCATCGCGCGACACCTAATCGCGATTAAGAAATATATATTCTCCCTCGTGCGTTGCATTCGCGCATTGACCAGCTCGGGCGAATCCGCGGGATCTCATTAAGTGGCGCGATAATTCATCCGGTGTTAGGCACCAAGGAATTAATCATGCCGAGCCATTGCTTGTGTACTTGTTTCGCGATCAATTATAGATCTTCCTCCGTGGGGAGCGCAGCGTTTTCTTCCTCGCGAATCGTCAAGGCGAGGATAAGAAGGCCGGAAAAACCGCGAAATTAAATATCCTTTATAGGGACCGGAGCTGAAACTCGTTAATCGCGAGTGCAAGCGTGAATTCTTCCCATTACCTTTCTCAATTCTCACATTACTTTCACCGGTCGAGATGAGAGACGCGGATAGCGTTTCACGGTACAATGGCAACAATTCTTGCCTCAATTAACGAAACAATAATATTTCCGCGTACGTGACGAGCCTCTCTCGCGGTGTTCCCATTGCGAATCAAAGGACCCCCGAGCGACTCGCGAGTCGCACCGGAAGAGCAATTAATTAAACAAAACGCAACGGCGCTTCTCGCGAGCGACACAATTTATTAGAGACTCGGCTAATTTATAAATGCTCGCGATCACAATCGTTTCGACTGACGATTTTTTTCGCGCGTCCCGAGTTCATCAAGATCTTATTCGTCTTTTTGCTTAAATTAGACCTACGCGCGAGCGAAACTTACTGTACGCGATTGTGAGAACGTTTACCGGTATTTATGGCGTATTAGATGCGGCTTTAACAGTGGAACACACTCTACTAGTCGTAACTCGACGGGGGAGGGGGGTCCCCCTTGTGCCTCTGCACTTGTGTGTCCGTTGTTCGATAAATTTACCGATTAGATCTACCGATGTGCGCTCGGGAAGTTGCCTTCTAACAGAACCGGGCAACAGTGTAGGGTCGATATCGAACGAAACTCTCGGGCGTTTCGCTCTTTCACGCTTTCCTGTTCGGTCTCGCCCGCTTCCACCTTTCCCGGAGAAAGTGGTGCGGCTCGATCTGACGTTATCCGAGTCCGCGATAACCCTAAACCGGTCACCGAGCTCCTAACCCATCCATCTCCTCCCTTCGCCCACCCCACGGATAAGCCGCGCCGTCGCTGTTTTGTCCGGTCAACGCCGCAGAATCGTTTCGCGTTTGTTTACGAAACGATTCGAGACGAGAATTTTACTGCCTCGCGAGAGAAAAGCGTGAAATAATAAAGAACGGAAGGCAAAGAAACGAGGAGTCCCTTTCTAACTCCCGAGGAAATTGCGAACGAGAGGGAGAGAAGAGAGAGGAGCGCGAAGCACGATGTTGCGATGACAACGAGAGATTGTTACGGGATCCGCCCTTTCGCCGTCCCCACACGCCGCCGGTTCTCTCCTCCACGTTCTTGCATTAGCCGCGGAGCTTATTCGTTACGCACCGGCCGCCAGTGTTCCGCACGTTGCATGCGCTCACATTATTACGCGCGCTCTACCGTTTCCCAAAGCCATACGTGCACCCGTACACGCCGCAACGTTTCATCCATTGTGTACCCAACGTCCGCGCGCTCCGAAGGCATTGACGGCCTCGCGAACAGAAGGCGCGCTATCGCTTGACCGTTTCGATACGCCATTAAATATGCGGCAATCAAGCGCTTTTTTCTTTTGGAGCGGAACTCCAGAAACTCGGAAAACACGATGAAACTGGCGATACAAAAAGTGTCTGGCATGTAATTTTACAATTGAAGAAAAATAGATTGGGTATTTTGTTGGGCGATTTGTCGGGGAATTTTTTTTTTAATTTAGCCCGACTCAAGGTCATTTCTGCGAATCACTAGCGAATCGAGAAACTCAGAATGATAATGAGTTTGACTCTAGAAAAAAAAGGTCCGAAAACTCGATCCAAGTTCCGTAAACCCCCGTAACTTCGTTATCCGAGGATGGACGTAATCACGATATTACAATCAATTCTCTCGAACGAGTACCGAGCGATTATGACGATGAAAAAAGTACCGATTCGCCACGGCAAATGAGCGAATGCGATTGCCCGCGCACGGAAAGCCGAACGATACGAATGCTCTCGCGCGATAATGCGCTCTAGGATAGATCGAAAAATCTCGCTGGGCAATGGAAGCGGCGAACTCGGTTCTTCCTGTTAAGTAGGAAGCCTATTCCCCGAGCGCATCCAGCATGGCAATTCATTTTGCTCCGCGCGGCTCATCGGGCCACGCACTAACCACGTGGAACTTTACGGTAGTGTATAGTAATAGAGTTATATAAAGCCTCGGCATATACCCCCGTTGCAAATCCGTGTAATACGTACTACGTACGACGAGCCTACGTGTTGTAGGGCATTATTTATTTTTTTGCCTTCCCGAGCATCACGCTCACCTCGGCGCTCACACAGCCGCGCGCGATCCTTGTATGTATTCCCAACCACCGGTCATTATGCACCGGTGCAGCCGCCGCCGCGGCAACCTGCAGCTGCAACGATTTACTTATCGAAAGAGCCTGAATCCCCGCCACGCTCGTACGTACTGCTTATAATCTACTACAACATTGGCAGTGTCCACAGCAACAGGCTCTACCGGTATTGGGGGCTCCGATCTTCTTGCGTACGACCGGAGTCCTCTTACAACTATCCGTACTCTCGTTCGAGCTGGCGGGCGCGCGCGCGGCCGCTCCCGATGAATTTTACACCGAGAAAATTTCCGGCCTTCCAATGCTCACGGCGTCTCGGCGCGCCGAACGAACGGAGGCGCACTCGCACGCAGCGGCCCACAACGGCGATGACGAGGCCTCTTGCCACTGCGTTTCTGCACCGCGACGTCTCTCGTACACGTTCGAGATGTCGGGAGCACATATTCCCGGCGGGCACGCGACATACAGACCGCGTCCGAGGAAAACGTAACGCACCCATGCGGCGCAGACCTTCTCCTTCGCCTTCATCGCACGAATTACCGAAGACACGCACGGCCCCTCGCGGCGGCACGCGTTCTCCATCCCGACTGGTCAATTGCCACGGGAAAATCGCTCGATAAACAAACATCGTTAGCCGCTCGCTCATTCCTTTTGGCGCATTAACGGGAACGATGATAATGCGTAAAATTTAACCATCGGCGAGGCCATTGAAATAAAACAATACAAAAAATTCTATATAAAATAAAATGAAATAAATATTTTTAAATTCGCCTCAAGATTTCGATATATTTCGATAATACTTCGATGAGGAATGTATTCTAATGAATAAAAAAAATTTATTATGCTCCACATCGTGATTATTTCGGTTGCTTCGCCTATTCCAATGATTTTCCTGGCTACGAGCGAATTTCTCACAGAATCGTTGGAATAAGAAATAGGGAAGAATGACCGGCGCGAAGGAGAGCGGCAGAGGTCTGTTAACTCCGGGTAGCCAAAATTATCTGGCCTGCCTGGCCTCGTTTATAAAGCTATTGGCGAAATATTTTCTCCCACCCGTTTAACGAACCCGCTCTCATACCACGGTCGAAATAGCACGTGGCCGAACGCGACGATCTCGTTCCACGGGGCCCCGAGAAGCGACGAGTAGTTCCGCGTGCGGAAGAACTATGCTTCTTCGCGCAGAACCACGACGGCTCAACAAGTACACACGGGCACACTCGCAACCGGCCTATACCCCACGTAGCGACGGATATTTTTGGAAAGCCCGTTGCCCGTCGTGTCACACGTCGTCTTCTCACATTCGTTATCCGTCTCTCTTTTCCTCGCGCTGTCTCGTATAATTCGGGAAACTCTCCTGTGTTTTTCTCCTTTTAGTTTCTTTCGACCGGTCGGAAATTGTACAAGGGCACGGACCTTGAAGGAATTATTCCTTGTTCCCGAATGAATAAAATATTCTATCTACAGTTATGAGAAGGGAATATGAAAAAAAAAAATTAATATAAAGAATTCCGAACGAGTTCCATCGTCTGATATTGTAAAGACCGGTTCGAATATCGAAAAAAGGCGGGTCCCCCGTCGCGATGATCAAAACGAGTTTCCGTGTAAACCGCTCGAGTACCGCCGAGTCAAAATAGAGCCGGATATGCGGGACGCAAGGATACGAGGGGAAGCGGACGAGGTAAAAGGGAAAGAAGTTAAACAGGTAGAAATGGTTATCTTCGCGCGATTGTGAGCCAACAGAGTGCCACAAGGTTCGAGGCTTACCACAGTATACGATATATATATATACACCGCATGTAAGATAGTATAAGGGAATAGGGAACGTAATTTATGCGGGTGGTCGACCCGTGACCCACGTGACTTCGTGGCAGCCTCTCCTCGTATAATTCGTGGCAACAACAAAGAGGATGGAGAGCGAGTCGAGAAAGGGCGCGCAGGGAGGGCCGCAGGAGGGGTCCGTAGGCGGAAAAGGACTGACTGACTCGAGGATATAAGCGTTCCATCAGAAGAATACTCATGGGCCCGGTGCAACCAACCGGCGCGCATCAACGACAAGCAACGTCGTGAGCTGTTTTACGGATTAAGCCTACTGCTATAACGGAGCCGTGCGGTTTTACAAAAAGAAATAAGAGAAAAAAAACGAAAGAAAAAAAAATACATTAACAACGCGCGCATGAGAGAAACGCTTTCGAAGTCAGGTTTGTAATGCGAGGAGAGGTACAGTTTACGAATAAATTGCACTTCATTCGGTATTAGGCAAGCTTCTACAATTGTATACAATGTAACGAGGGGCATATAATTTATCATCATGTGTAGCCGCGCATGATAGAAGATTGGTTCATCATTTTTATTCTCTCGACTATATTATTTATCCATTATAGATAAATGTACGGAATTTATGAAGTAAAAAGTATTCATTGATTTGTTCTCTTCAATTTTCCACGACAATAGAGTAACAGATTTAAAAAAACCTGAAAAACCTGAAATTTTATAATTCTCAGAATTTTAATACGAGTATTAAGCAGTTGATTTTTGTGCTCCAAACTAAAGCCGATCCTCTCGAGAATCGGTACGCTCGCAATGGACTCTGATTGATAAATCAAATTTGCATGTGGGAGTGCGCGCAATTGGTCCACCTTATTAACGACCGGCTTCTTTTTTCATCCGTGTCTCAGGGTCAATTTCACGGAGGCTTTAATTTGTACCGCGTACCGCGTACGAGGAAGGAGCGCGAAGAAAGAGCTCGAGATAAGCAAGATCGGTAACTCGGACTCTTCGCCGTGTCGCGAAGTGTGCGAGTTCGGCCGAAAAAGGCTCTCGCGGCGTTTCATCGGGATGCGGCCCGCACGCTTGGGAACGCGCGGGAGCCCTCGTTTCGCCGCGTACGGTCCTCGGTTAGTCTCGTATCGCCGCGCAACAGCAGCGTCGCGCGTGAACTCGCTCGACCTCGAACGACCGACTTCAACGGCCGCGAATGTCGTCCCCGACGTGCGCAAGTTTCCCGCATTCGGAAGCGGCCGCCACGTGCTCTCGACGCCGGACACTTCGCGACTTCCGACCGAGAAGCGCCTAAGTAGTGTCCGCGATCGTCACTCGTCGTTTGTCGCGAGGTAAAAGCTCGATGCGTGACATTTATCCCGGATGAGCCCGTCGCGAGAGGAAGACCCGCCGGCTCGATTCGACACGGATGGAATGAGCCATCTGTGATAAAGTAATGCGAGAACCGATATGCGATGACTGCTGATGGAAGAATTAATGAACGTCCCGTACAAGCGCAACGAAACGAGCCGTGACTTTCCAACGCTTCCCAAAGGTCCCCATTATGTATCCTCTCGCGCCGTTAAAGAGAATAAGATAAATGAGCTGCCGAAACGAGAAATTCAAAAGAATAACGTATTACGCCCGTACGGAAGATGGCTAATGGCTGGAGACAGCGTGATAAATGCCCGCCGATAGATCATAGAAATTTCACAATGGATTCACAATCGGAAACGACGATCTCGCGATACCTCGCTCTCGTCGGGGACTCGCAGAGAACTCGACCGAAGAGTTTCTCGAGCTCGTATATCGTTTCTCGCGAACTTCGACTCTCGTAGCGTGAAAAGAAAACACGTCTACGTGTGAATTATCACGGTTCTCAATGATAATTCTCGTATCTTTGACAATCCGTTATCGGTGGCGCGAGATCGTAAATGTTGTTGCCGCGATATCAATAATTATAGGCTCGATGTCGATATGACTCACCAAAATGAGTTGTCCACTTCGCCGTAGATACGCGAGAAGAAGCTGGCAGCGATGTGTCTAACCGGCGAGTAGAAACACTGGCGATGAAAAAGCGCGATGATGTAACGTTTTCGCTAACGTGTCATTATCGAGGCAACGATGAAAACACTTTTTTTAATTATCTCTTTTTCTTCGTCGAGGAGAAGAGTCGTTTCGTTTTTTGCTTTGCAGACCCGCGAAAAAATCGCGAGTATTGTTTCGTTGTATTATCGTCGTATGTTCATTCGATGAGAGTCGAGACGCCGCGATTCGTCGGGGAATCCGCACAGCCCGGCATATCCCAGTGTGTATTCGTCGGGGCACTTATTCTATTCTCCGCAGAGCGAATTCGTTACAACGGCTCGGCAGGAGCGATGACTAAAAGAAGCCTTCGGCACCGAGAATATCGGCTTACTCGCACGCTATCCGCGTTTTCTTTTGTCGCGAACGATTAGTCGGCCTTCCGTCGTTTTTCCAGAAACCAATACGCAGACTTCGTCGATGTGAATTATCTTCGTTTTGTTTTCTCCTTCGATCATTCCGGTATCCGTAGAATCGTTTAAAAATAAGGCACCATTCGGGGAACAAGATAACAATAAATTTCGATTATCACTCGTCGCGCCTTATATTCGGCGCTCGCTCGAAGAACTAAGCAACGAACAAAAAAGGAACCGCGAAGATGGCGAAAAAAGTAACGTCGTTGCATTCGAATCTCTCGGGTTATCGAGGGATTCCTTCGGCCCGGTCCGTTGGCACTACCGGCACGAGTAGCACCGGCACCACAACATCATCTCCGCGTATTACGAGAGGAGCGAGTTAAGACACTCGCGCGGTGGGGGCAAAGCCGGAGGTTTCTCGTCTCGTTCGCTTCGTGGAAAACAGAGCGTTCGCCGCTGCCGTTGACTCGTCCACTTCGGTTGGCGCAAGTGCGTCGGCGGCGATGGAACGGCGGTTGCATTCGAAGTCTTCCGAGAAATCACCAAAGCGCGCGGGACACTGTGACCGGCGACGCTGTTTAACTGTTGCCCGTATCGCGTCGCGCACTCTCGGGGGGCCAAGAGATCTATGGCAGTGAGGAGTACGCTGACGCGGACAGATCGTGAATTCTAGGCTCGCATCGCGCCACTGCGGGCTTCGAGCTCGCGGACCCCACGCCGCGAGTGAGCTCTCGGTCACTGCTGTACAACGACGAACTGTGCTTCAATGTTGAACGACGAAAAAGATCTCTTAAAAAACCCAAAAAACTGAATACCGACGAGTCATCGACGGATATTCATCGCACCGATGGGGAAGAATTTATTTGATTTATACAGGAAATTTATTTTTATCACGCGCGATTGTTTGCACGCAATTCGCACACATCAACGCGATCACCGTGGTATCCAATCGGCGGATTCGCGGCGGTCCCGGTGTGTTCCGGCTTTGTGTCGAGGCGAGCCATGAATGCGGAGGAATTCTCGAACGGCCCGAGACGCCGTGAAAATAAACGATGTTGAAGAAACTCGAAGGATCGATGTCGAGTCACGGTCACGATTTGTACGAGCGCGTGGTTATTGAACTATCGAGTGTATTTATAATATTGCGGCTTTAATGGAATGAAAAACGATACGCCGTGTTGGCGGGAACGTGAGGCGGCTGCGGCGGGTAGATCCACCAACGGCCGCGGAACGGCTAACTCTGGCGTGCCGGCTGGCCGGTCGGCTCGGCGCTACAGCCCGCGATCCCCCGAGCGCTCGCCCGAACGCTCCCGAAGCTCGACACTCGGTAACGCTCGGAATCTTCGCGTCGCTCGAACGGGCTAACCCACACACAGATACGGCGCGGCACAGCTCGGAGCTCTCGATATAAGTGTCGGTGAGTCGGTTGTTAAACGACGGTCGACGGAGACTTCACCAACCCCGACGATCCGAGCAGCTTCCGCTCGAGGCAGCCCTCGCAGCGAACTTGCCTTTGCGAAGAAACCGTGCGCCGTGCGGCTACTCCGCCGCTCGGGCCCGCATGCTCGGGCTCTGCCGTCGCGATCTCGAATCTCTCGGCTCATGGCCTTCTTCTCGGTGATTCCACCGACACATGGCTTCTCGGATCCTTGTTAGACTCTGGGAAGAATTCCTCGAGTCCACAGGATCCCGAAAGAAGCGATAAAAATGTTCAGATTAACCGAGTTTCGCGGCTGGCTAACGATACGAAGTTTCCAATTTCTTTTCGACATTCCTCGATAAAAAGCTCAAAAAAGCGATTTACTTTGATGTTCATGCTCTTAAAGCAAATTCGCCGATTTCATATCATTTTTCTACGAACACATCCTATGGAATTGTTTGTTCGCAACATTTTCACCGGGTACAAAAATAGCGACGATCGAATATTTAAAATTGCTGTAGAATTTCTAATGTTTCTCTTTCAAAAAGAAACGATAAGTTGAGGAAAATAAGAATTCGACAATATTATATATTCGCACCCGCAGAGTCTCTTATGATCGAAATACTGTTGAGAACCTCATGATTACATGGAATTAGCGATTCGATGTTTCTGTTTCTTACAAAGAAAAAGAACCCTTCTCTTAGTAAAAAAATATCGCATTTTCCAATAATTATTCGATCGCCGAGCACCGCGATTGTCCCTTGGTGAGAGTCGATCGTCGATCAGGTACCGGAGAAAGGGATAAAATTAATGCGTGAATAGCTAAAGCTGGACCGGCTCGTTCCCTCGTCCTGTTCGGCGTGGGTGTGGTACAGTTTCATGCAAGACAAGTTTCCTTGCTCGATCGCGCGAGGCCCGTGCTCGCTCGGTACGGTACTTCGGTGGACCACCGAAGTTGTTGCGCAGCGTGCAGGCCCACAAGTTCAATTCGTGAGGGCCAAACAGGGGGGTTTTTACACGATGCATAGCTCAATATTGCGACCATAATGTTCCGCTCGCCGATGTTGCCGAATCCTCTCGCGTCGCGGCATTGAATTCACGAATCTTTGGTACTGCCTGTCCCGGTCTCTCGCGTGGTCCACGTACGATCTCATCCCAACTACGGTATAGTTTCGGTCGGCCGTTAACTGCCGGCACACACGAATGCCCCCGCCGGTGGTTGGCCCGGTATTTTTGTGCTTCGTTCGCTCGGCGAAGTGAAGAATAATCCCTTGCTACGGGGCAACGGCAGCCTTGAGTCACCTGCACAGTGGGATTTGAAGGGGGCAACACACGCGCGACGTTTGAAATCTCCGCGAGTGTTCGCTGCCATTCCAACGCTCCGTCGTATCAACGGGCTTCGACACTTCGCTATCGAAGGCTCGGCAAAGATCGTTCAATAGCGATTATACGGATAGTGTCTGAATATCAAGCGAACCTATCCGTTCTCTTGTCTCCTCGGCAACTCGCCGCGTTGCCAATGTCTAGCCGCGCTCTCTCGCTCGCAGCTACGGTAATTGTTTCAATTGGTTATAATATGTATCTATCTCCGTCTCTGTTGCATGCGGGGACAAACAGGGCTCTGAGGCCCCTTCCAATCCTTTAACGGATTCTTCTATACCCATTGTGTTCTCCTCCTCCTCTTCCTCCTCTCTTCGTCTCTTCGCTTCCCTTGTTCTCTCTCCTCGTGAGTCACGCAGCCATCCTCTCCGTTCGCCTCCGTAGGAATTGCCCGCTAGCGGAGGTCTCTAACTTTCACTCTTCTAACTCGCCACAGCATCGGCGTTGATTCGAGAGACCGGCATCGTCTAACACGCACGAAAGACGGCCCCGGCCGTTGTTATGCAATCGCCGAGCGGGGCTGATATACTCCATCGATCGATGGAGTGGAATATACCAGGATCTTATCGGGCGCCGATATCTCTTGCGTTAACAATCCTGTGTATCTATCCTCTCCCCGTTGTCGTCGGCCTCTCGTAGTCATCGTGCTCGTACGGCTCGGGTTCGTACAGCCGGCCAACCATCGATGAACATAACTCGCCTATCGAACGGGCAATCTGACTCTGAAACTAACTTGACTTTCGAGTATAATGCACGTTTATATTAGTCGAAAGCATGATGTTACATGGAACTCTACATACGATTTTATTAGGCTATAGAACGACTCTGAAAATCGAGCCTATAGCATCGTACATGCGGAATAGAGCTCTGCAGCGAATAAACCGAATGCCACTCGACGAACTCGGAGTCTCGGAACTCCGGGACGAAACTTCGTGTCTTCCAGCCGCAAAACCCATTATTACTTATTAAGGTCTCGGGTACTGCGACGAGTAATTATCCTAGTCGGTCCTCCGATGCTTCACGTCCGTGATAGAGGGAGTGAGATTCTCGCACCAAGTTAAAAGCCGCCATTAAAGCTGTTGGACTCGTGACCGAGAGCGACGGGAGGGATGTACGCGGGTACACGCGTGTTATATCATACATACATAAATATACATGTTGATAGACGAGAATGGTACATACGTCGCTATCATAAGCGCAAGCTCGACCGGACGATGTACGAAGAACAATTTTTACGCGCCTCTCCCGACAATATTAACGATCGGCTAAACCGGTGTGTCGAGAATTGTGTTCGACGGACACTCGAGGGAGAGAGAACACACGGAGTTCGCCCGAGTCCTCGCTCACCACCGAGTTCCACTGTAATTAACATACATCGGTAGAATCTTTCGTACACCACGGGCTTCGGTGAAGTACGACGATGTACACCGTGTATTGTATCGTTCTCGGATACAAGAAGCCCTCGGTGCGATCCGTAGCCGCGAGTCTTTCTCTCCTCGATCTCTGTGTGCATATGCGCGCGTTTTACTATATCTAGGACTCACGTATTGCAAATAACGATAGTAATCTCTCGTTCCATCGTGTATGCCTGTTCGGCGATGGAGATACGTGTGATTTACCAGCGCAGACGTTGCACTCTGGCCCGGCAAGGCAACTCGCACGAACGGCGGGACGCTTTTTGCTCGCGCTGTGCGCGACGACCGCGCGTTCCTTCGCCGCGTCTCGAATGCCTAGAAACACGCTAATTTTCTCCGACCACAGCGCTAATTCGCGCACCGAACTGTCGCGGCTAATTGATAGTTCATTAATCGTTGATTAGCCACACGACGCTTCGGAAGAGTCGTCCGCGCGACCTCTCTCGATTAGTATATCGCGGTGTGTTCATTATCGCCACGGACACTTCGATTATCGAGGAGATATTGCGTTTCAACCGAGCTTCCGGTACCGTTGTTCCACCGCGCGGCTTTCCAATATATCGACGAAACCAAAACAAAAACAGCTTCACCGTTATCCGCGCATCGTCTATACATCGGATCGAATCGATTCGACCGGTATGGCACTATGATCGATGCCGCTGCGATGCCGAACGAGAAAAAGCCAAAGTACTGAATATCGCTTCGAGCTCTCCTCATTTTTCCTTCCTCACGGAGAACCGCGAGAGCCAAAACAAAAATTAGCAAATCAAATTTCCTTTTTTTTTCGTTTGGCACGTTTTCACATATGTAAACCTACCTAGTTTTTTTGGCACTAATTCGTTAAAAAAACGTCTCGCCAATTCGGTGCACGCAAAACATTCTCAACTCTTCCAAGTGAATTCGCGCGCCAATCGTCGCGTGTCGAACGAATTCGGGGTAGATTGAAAAAAGTTTCGCGCGGAAATGCGACGAAGCTCGAAAGTGGCCGGATTTTAATCCTCGCGAAGTGTTAATTCGGGTAGAGTTTGTAAAGGGTATATAATAGCATTTGCGTGTGACGAAGTGGCCGCCGCTGTGACCTACTCTCTTGCCCCGGGTGAATTACGATTTTGCACCAGGAGTAGCGGTACCGACGGAGTCCGGAGCGCATCGTCGCGATACATCCACTCCGGTCGGCGGGGCTTCTTCATATCATCCCGGGCGACAACCGGCGCGAAAAGTAACTTCTTCGCTGCGGGCGATCTCGTACTCGGGCGCACGCCTGCCGGTTCTCAGTAAACAATTAGCCCGCCGCGGCCTGGCCCAGATGTTGCAACTACCGTTGCCCTCCCGGCGGGATGCGCGAACCGGCGTGCCCGCGACGGAGCGCGCGTCTCGCAAGGCAGAGTTATGAGAGCGATCATCGGATTCGCGTTACTCGGTAAGCCTATCCGACTTCGGTGCGCCGAGCCTCGTTTTATAAATCATCGTCCGAGCGCAAATCGACGATACTTCGCGGCTTCTCGTTGCGATATTAGTCAATGTAGGCGCAGCGAGGTATCGACCACTTCGCTCGATTGGCAAAAGCAGCGTTGGCGTTGGTTGTAGAAGAAAACGACGCGGCGTCAAAGACACTCGAGACTCAAGAATCGAGCTGCAGAGTCGCACTTTCTTTGCCCCGATCTACGCTCACCATCCGCTGTTGTTTCAATGTTCCGGACACGTGGTCGCCAGCTTGAGATGCTGTGACGTCCTCCATAAGGCACACGAGACAAGCCGATGTATTGTGCTCGATGGCGAGAGACGAGAGGAAAGCCTCGCCCCGCTGAACAAGGTTCACGGCAACTTTCTCGATGTCTATAGTTCTTAACGTACGTTGACCGCGATAGATGCGAAAAAAAGACCGGAAACGATCGTGACTCCCCGATAACTACGATTAATACGCAGTGAGTCGAGCGATCGTATAACATTCTTCGTCGCGGTAACGAATACCCCGACGATAGCGCATCGGCGCATGATCCATGCGCCTTTCTTTGTGCGATACTTAGATTCAACAGATGGATAAGTTGTTAGCCGGTTGACAGAGTCATGCTTAGAATAGAAACTGTGCGGGGGCTATTTGGCTAACGGGGTCTCTCGGCGAGCGCTGAGCATCAAGACGAGTCCGCACCTTCCGTCGAGCATAGCGAGACGACCTCGAGACCCCGACGACTCGTTTTGCAATCGAGATTATGGAAGAAATGTAAAACTCTTCTCTCGCGTACTCGCGCGGTAATAACTTTGCAAACTCACCATGTGCTCCGTAGCCTTCTCCTCGAGCTCGGATCTCGTCCAGTCGATGCGGAAACTCAGAGGCTGAAGCCGTGATTCCATCTCGCGGAGCCACTTTCTCAGGCATTTCACCTCGTGTTCGAAATCTAATGGCAAAGACAAAGGCACGTGAGGATCCACAATTTTTATTTTTTTTTCCAAATCAGGGAAATTTCCGTGGACACGGTGAAAACTGATTGGATTTTGCGGAGAACCTGTACCGCGGCCGATCGTACAGAATTCTTCACCACCGCAATCGGTAAGCGCGAGAACGCTTCGTTATCGCTAATTTACATGCTTCAGAGGGTTAATATATTAAATTACCTGCGGATACGTCCTGTTGATCGGAGGTCGGTTGTAGAACCGGTGCCATTATTTGTTCGACTAGTTCCCACTTGGCGTTAAGGTGATCGACACGCCATGCGACTTCGTCCTTCAGAGTAGGGGCCCGCGTTACCAATTTGCCCGCCTGCTCGTTGAACAGTCTTCGTCTGTATGCCTTGCGACGCAGCTCCTCCATGTGAGCCTGCAAATAACGAAATTACAATAGAAACGAATTTCCGGTTACGAAGAAATTCGTTACACACAGTTAAAGAATTGAACGACGAGGCGGCGTCGAGAAAAATACGTACCGCGCGAAGACTCTTGTCGAGCAAATTTTCTTCCTTCGAATAGACCATTTCCTGTAGCAAGCCGAGCCAGGAGTAGAGCTCCGAAAATTGGCAGCTGACTTCCTTCAAGCCCCACGACAGCGTCGACACGTCTCCCTCGTCCCATATGAGCTCGCCGTTCGCTTCCTGCGCGGTAATAGGATTCGTTTAAAGGCCCAACCCTCCCTCAATTTAACGCACAAACTCGAAACCCGCTCGTTTTACCTTGCAGCTATCGATAAGATCGGTGTCCATGATGTAATCGTAATTCGAACGTATCGCCGCCCAGAAATCATCTCGGCAATCCTCGCGGCTGCCCCAGGTTCGCTGACAGTGTTCTTGTTTCGGTTCTTTCCTGCAGAACAAAGGAAAAAAATCTTGTTATTCTCAGCCTCGCTTCGTATTCGAGATAAGGCGCTATCGCGCTGATGTTTGGCTCGTACCTTTTTTTCGTGAGGCTGTTGTAAGGCCGGTCTACTCTGATCCTCGCGTGCTCAGGACTCTCTAGACTTTCGCTAGAGCGCTGCAGCGAGGAACAGGAGAAACTCATCTTCATTGCTTTGGGAGGGCCTGAAACTACGTGAAAAATCTCTTTTTTATGAACATCTTTATTGAAAGAAAAATTATCGACAATCTTAAAAATACAACGTATTTTTTTTTTAATAAAGATTCGCACCCGATAATGATACAGAAAATAGAATACGTACTGCAGTTAATAAATATATACTTGTCCAATTTATTATGACATATCGATTGCACGCATGTTTTATGTAAATCTACAATTGGATCAATATTTGTGCGACTTTTTATTGTATGCAAATCAATCTAATGGTAAATATCAGCACAATTATTATCGAATTGCTCGTCGGATTCTCTTTGCTCCAATTCTCTGCGAGTTACTTTTGCACTGAGAGCATCGCATGATCATACAAATTACCATTTTACAACCAAGCCTCATGAATAAGTCATCGGTTCGCGAACTAATTTTATTAACATCGTTTTTCCATTGCGTAACAGTATTTCGAGCCCCATACAGTTATCCTGTGTATAATAAACCTCGTCTAAGCCTCCCAACGCAGCTCGCTTTGTAAATAGATGACGGAAACGTGCCTCAAGCCTGTTAGATAACTAAGAGGCTACATTTTTTTTTTCCTTCTATAATCTTTCATTTCAAATCGAAGCGTGTTATTTCTGATTTAACAACGCCAGAGGAATTCTATTTATAACCTACGCTATTTCTGGATCGATAGGTCGACGGATATAATTAAACTAGACGAGATAAAAATACCGAAGAGTCAATTGTTATCTTTCTCAAAATATACGCAGACGCTCTAACGGGCTTCGTTAGATCAGCGTCGAAACTAAACAAGCGTCGACAAAAATAAATTTTAATTAAAAACAAATTTTTTTTTTTTCTTCACTTACGGTCGTTAATGATAATTTGTTCCATGTTGAGATTGGGAGTCCGTTATTTTGGCCATGACATTTTAATTTTTTTTGTTATTCGCCTCGACACCTGAAAGAAAATTGTCTCGTTATTGCGATGGGTAACGTCAATCGATTACTCGCAGTCGTCGCGAGGAGTGCGCTCTGACTATGCGGTTAAATGTCCAAAGTTCGAATTAAAGCGAGAGTTGTTTAACTGGAAATAGACTAGATACAGGAAATGCCAGTCGCATGACCAACGTCCTATCCCGAGAAGCACTCGAGAGGCGAGGTGATTCACTTGCGCAAATGCCATGAGAATAATCAAATTCGAATGTTAAGAGACACGATAGGACGAGGTCGAGCGCACATACGAGATGCGCGCGAGATTTTCCCCGCCGTGGAAAGCCTCGGTG
This sequence comes from Ischnus inquisitorius, assembly GCA_963924025.1. NCBI lineage: Eukaryota > Metazoa > Arthropoda > Insecta > Hymenoptera > Ichneumonidae > Ischnus > Ischnus inquisitorius. The sequence continues at coordinate 12,917,160 of OZ001254.1, read as the reverse complement.
CCGCAAACTCGATCGTTTACCAGCGTCTAATACGAGAATAGTGTCGAGTAGCGAAGTCGAAATCGTCGCGCGGATCCTAGGAATTCAAACGAGAGCAAAACGACGTGACGGTTCTATCTTTGAAAGCGACACTTGGCCCCGCGGAACGCGTCGGGAACTGCAAGCGCCGCGGCGCGCGGCTTGCCGTTCGCGAATTTCGCGTGAAACGGCGCGAGAGAGAGATTATCGGCGACAGTGCCGGAGAAACGGCATTTTCCCATTGCGCGTCTCGTGCGAAATATCCCGTCGACGAGACAATACGAATAATCATGAAGGAACGAACGAAAATATGATTATCGCATGCATCCAACTGAATCTGGCGAATAACTTTGCACCTGCCGGAATAATTTAACGATCCAGCGTTGCATGGGGTCTCGCGAAGATTGCGAAGAAAAAAAAAAAAAAAAAAAAAAAAAAAACGCGTACAAAACGAGTTGCCGCGAGCCGTGCGCGAGATGCCATGGCGCTTCGTGAACGCTCGAGACACCCCGACATTTCTTCATCGGGCTGAATAAGGAACCGGCCTTCCTTGAACCAATTTTTCTCTCGAATCGACGCGAAAGTGAAGGAAACCATCGAGACGCGAGGGATCGCGGCTATAACGGGGTATTGTCGGGATAAGAATGAAATAGGTAGTCGCTGCCTGCGGGGGTTCTCGATGCAGGAGCAACGTCGGTACGCACGGAATGAACGTGACACACCTGTGCCCACCTCGGGCACGTATCTCGCGTATAGGACGAAAAAAATCACCGCCGCGGACGCGGAGATATCACGATCGAACTCACCGCTCCCGATGGGGCCTCACTATGGCCTGATCGCTTCCTGGTGAACCATCGCACTTTCGTCACCGCCAAACGACATAACCTTACACTTGACACGGCCACTCGAAACTGCTACACGCAAAACAACTACTCGGGGCTCAGGCGTTTTTTTTTTTTTTTTTTTTTTTTGCGGACGCAGCACACCGCGAGAGCTTCGGTGCACGAGAGCCGCGCCTGCGCACCGGCGAGACTGTCGGCAGGCGCGCCAACCTCGCTCCGTGGAAATAACGTTGGTTTAAATTTTGGCGCGATGGTCTATCGTATGGATAGTAAAATATTTTACGTTTCATTTTATTATCAAAATCAAAAGATTTTGTCATGGAAAATAGTTTCTTATTCGGTTCCGGTGAAGAAAAAACACTACGACTGAGATAATCATAAAATATAAATTACAACTATGACTTTTTCGAGAAATATATTTTTTTCATGAAGCTTTTTTTTTTCAAATCAAATTACTTGTTTAATACTTTGAAACTCTCTCAAATAATTTTATAAGGAACAATCAGTAAGTTAAAAATCTTTCGTTGCGTGATTGAGCACCAACTTCATTCTGAGTGCCTCCCGTTTCTCTGCCTCTAGTTTCCTTCTCTTGTTCCACTGAAACATGAAAATCCATTCCAATAGCAGTAAGAAAATTGTTACTCACTTCAAAGAACAAACATACTGCTCTAGCTGGTCCGAGTTTTTTACGCGCCGCCTTCGATATATTCTCCGATTTACAATATTGTTGAATATCCCTTCGCAAATCCGTTGTTTCGATAGTTTGTCGTCCCGAAAGCCGCTCCACATGGACCGTGTGCGAGACTGAGCATTGCATGAGTTTCTGTGCTTTTGGGACTTCCGAGTTTTCCCGCGTTGTTTGTAACTCGCGTGTATTTTTCGGCTCCGCTATCGTGTCCTGTTTGCGCTTCAGTTCTCGTTCTTATTTCATAAACGAAACCAGAAATAATCAAATAAATTAACTAGGCCGCTTACGGTCCTTGAATAATGGTTAATTAAGAGGATGCTCACGGCAACAACGCGAATCCTGTTTATAGGCTTGAATTTCGCTCTGCAGACGGATCACTTCAGCGTTTCTTCTTAACAATTCCGCCTGCAGAGCCAACACTTCTTTCGCTTTGATCTGAAGCATCGTATTGTAGTACTCCCGATTCTGTTTGAGGCTATTAATGTACGCGTTCTGCAGCACGGCAATGAAGGACTTGGAAAATTAAAAGAAAAAATAAAAGAAATATTGAACAATGGGCCAAACTAATCAGTGTGCCATACCACGGCGCAGTAGCCGGCAAGCGAGGTTTTGATGTCGTCGATGGTGATCGATGCGTCGTTTTTTACCATTCCAATAGTCGGCTCGATCGCGGGCACTGAAGCTGTGTCTTCCGTCTCGTTAAGCTCGCCTTCTTCAGGCTGAAATTTGTTTGGAAGAAACTTGTTTCAAGAATCGAAATATTAACAAAATACGGTCTTGCTGAAGCAAAAGCTGCATTTGAAGGATTCTTTGAAACGAGTTCGCAATCGGCACAAATATGCGGCGAAGTCCTACGAAATTTCTATCTGCTGCGGGTATTGTCGATAATGAAAACTGTAATTTTTTTTTTTCGGAAATGTGAAAAGTCTTAGGCTAAATAGAAATAAAATGCAGCTATGTCGGTTAGTTCAACGCGGGAATCCTACTTTCATTGAACCCAAAATGCCGAATTATTAAAAAAAAAATTTAGTTTGTATTACCGACCGTGGTATGACACGTTCTCTTAAAGTGAAGTCTCATACATATAAGTCCGGAATTTTTGTTTGTTAACCTTATTTTCTTTGAACCTAAGGGATTTCGGACAGAAAAGTGTCATATACTTCGCAAACATTAAGCCTCGTAAATGACAGTTTTTGTTACCGACCGAGTAAGCGATATCTCATTTTAAGGCGATGCGAAACCCCAACAGAACTCATACGAGCGTAAAAAGTTACTGATATAGACGACTGCGACCAAGTACAAGAACCGGAAAATGTCGGCCTTTCGCATCACCTTAATAGATAACAAAAATATCGTAAATGATGCTAGTCAAACTTTACCGGCTCGATTTTAACCGCAGAAATTACGCCGGGCTCTTTGTCGGTGATATTCTCATTCTTGACCAGCTCGATTTTAACGGCAGAAATTACGCCGGGCTCTTTGTTTGTGATACTCTCTTTCTTGACCCGCCTAATCTTCACAACACCGGGTGGTGGTGCTAAAAAACAAATAAATAACAAACGATCCTCTGAGCTCAAATATAATCATGTAAATCACGAATGTGTAATGGAAATCGTTGCAACGAAAGCGCGCTCGCGCCAAGAAATGCCGGCGATTCATCGAGACTCGTTTTTTATCAAATCCAAAAATATCGCAATGAATATGACGACAATTCGTATGCAATCGATCATACTGAATGGAAAACGATAGAAAAGGTTAATACATTAATACGGACTAATTATTACTTACGGATCTTTTTTTCTTCCATTTTTTCTGTCTTTCGTTGTTTACGTTGTCGGTCCATTGTCTTTACTGCGGGAAGAAGGCATGTCTCAACGGGAGCCAATCGTAACACTGCGCTTTCAACCACCAGGGATCGCTCAATGTCGAAGAGCAGCGAGAGTCGAGTCGCGTTGAGTGCGACGCTCTGATGCGGCGTGCATCGAGAAGACTGTGTCGGTACCGCATTCATTCACGCAAGTACGAATTTCGCTTCGGAACAATCGATGATTATATTGTTTTATGTTTTTAATGAAACGACTGTAATTTTGTGAATGGAATTGATAGTTTGGTTTTTATACCTGTTTTGTTTAGATTACAATAATTCGCGAATAGCAAGTAAGTGTTGTACGTGGTAACGACCTGAATGACAACTGCACCACCGTAGTTTTTGCAAAACAGTTCATTGAAACGTCGTTGAAAATTTCGCAAATCTGAATTTCCAATCGCGATTATCGATTAGAGAAATTTTTGGTAATATCTCTCGGATTGTCTTGACATATTTTGAAACAATGTAAAAATCACTCCCGCCCGATCCGCGCTCAGTCGATAAAAACAATCTGTAATGCCATTTTCGCATGCCCTTAAGCCAGTTCTAGCATACTCAGTCGGTAACAAAAACTGTAATTTATTTTTTGCTCTATGCGACTCCCATTCGCTTTTCCGACATGTGCGGTGATCATTTTTCAGAATTCTCTGCATTATATTTGTGATACGATTTTTCTCCGGATGACCGACATCTCAAATGTGAACTTGACCTTGATACATCGGCGACAAAATATAAAATACGGCGGATGAGGGACTGAAATAAATTTCACGAAGCTTTTTTCAAGTCAATTTATTCGAAACGCGCTGCAAAACGTATACGAAAAAATATTAAAAAAAATTACAGGTATAATACAAATGCATGATCGATTAACAGCAAGTAAAACAATAATGAATATCATCTAGCTCGAATCGTGCCGAGACACGGCATGAGAACCCAATAAGATCCTCCGATAAACTGGATCAGAGCCGCAAGTTGCAAACACAGATAGGGACCTGAAACAAGAAATTTTAATTATTCATATTTTAACATTAAAAATCAAATGTCACAGAAGAAATAATTCGTCGATAAGCCCAACAAAAAGTTGGTAAAACACATTATTTCGAAAAAGTTAGTTGTTCCATCTGAATATTAGTTTTGCCAACTCATAATTTCTTTCAGTATTTATCAATGAATATAATAAGTTTTTACGAACTTTGAACAAAGGAGAAGAGTAAAATAACGAGTCCAACGAGAGTAGAGAGAATCGTGTGAGCTTTTTTAGCCGGTTGAGCTCCGAGTGCATCTTGTAGTGCCGATTCGATGCTCACTGCCGAACCTCCGACACTGATGCCGCCGGCGAACGCGAGAATCAGGAGCCATACGTACTCAAAGTTGTCGGATAGCCCTGCGTAAAATAAATTTCTCGAGTTACACTCAACTCGACGGAAAGTGATAATTTCGAGCAGTCGTTGAATGGATTTACCCAAAAGTACGAATCCGCCCAACCAAGAGGCTCCCCCGAACCAAAGACTTCTCCATCTCGCCGTGCTCGGTCTCCAGTAAGCAGCGGCGTTCGGTACGAGAGTCCCGAGTCCCGCGACGACCGACAGCGCAACGCCGTCGGAAAGATTAGCGCCATTCATCTTCGTGACGACCAGAGTAGGCAGGAGAATCCACAGAAAAAGGGCTCCGGTCTTGTAGCCCACGCAGGCGAGAACTCCGAGCCAAAACTTGAAGATTCGAAAGACCTGGATCTCTTGTCGCCACGTGAAGATGCTCGATCGCGACGACGGCGCGACGAAGAGATCCATATCGTCTTCCGGATCTTGATAATTGTAATTATTGCTTCCGTGCGTGAAAAGCGAAGGGGGATCGTTCTTGCCCGTTCCTTCCTCTTCGGCGTACGAATTATTCTCGTTCATCGAAGTGCCAGCTTGCTGAGTGTCGCGAATAATGTCCGCCGTCATTCGCGAGGTCAATTCGTTGTCCTCTTCGCTCAGCAGAAGACTGTAAGGCGACGAACGCGATCGCAGCTTCGGACTGCTGAGCGCCAAAGTGCCCAAAGCCGTGGGCGTGAAGATGCAAGCCATGAGAAGCAATCCCGACTGCAGTCCCGATTCCGACAGCAGAGCCAGAGCGAATCCCGGCGCGAGGATCAGACCGGCCGAGAGAGCGAGACTTCGCAGCGTCAAAGCGAGCCTGAGACGATCCCTGAAGTGTCGTCGCAGCACGTTTTCACTCTGAACGAGCACGAAACTCGTTCCGATTCCCATGACCGCGCCCGCGCTGAGACTCGCCAGATACGCACCGACTCCGCCGGTCGCCAAATAACCGGAAGCCAGAACTCCGATCGACAGAAGGGACACTCCGACGAGACCGATGAGACGCGGCACCGACGCCAGATTCACGACTATTCTCGTCCACGGATCTGTAGCGACGGACGTTTTTCACTCGCTTTCATCCAATTCTTTCATTTTTTCTTTCTTCCCCGCTTCAAACGGAATTATACGCATATATACGAGATCGTTTGATTTGCGACAATGTAAATAATAAATCGTGAGATTTTCAGAGATCGCTCTGATGCGGTTCACCTGCTATGCTCCAAAATGCAGTGAAGAGTATCGGCGTCAGCGTTATCTTCTCCGTCCACATGTCGAAATTTTCGCCAGAATCCATCGCGAGATAGCCCAGCACGACGCCGTACATCGACGATATACTCGGCACGGTCATCTGCGAGAAAAAAGTACGTATTATTGATTTTTTTTGAATGTATAATTTAATGAGATTAAAGGACTCTTTGTTGAGTCGCGGGTTTACCTGAATTGCCATAACGCCAACGAGTACGATCCACGAATAGCCACCGTCGGGGACGGTCGGTCCGAGTTCCGGCAACGAAGTTATAACTTCGTCCAAGCGAAGTCGATCGCCCAGCGACATTTTTATTGGCAACGCCGTCGAGACTTCGAACCTCCGAGCCCTCTGTTCGTGCGAACAATTTTTTCCTCTTTTTTCTTTTTCGACCGAAAGCGATATTAACGCGTTGCGATGTCCCCGCAATGACCGGACAACTCATACGCGACACCGAGTGACAGAGTGGAGACCGTAAAGAGACGGCGAGCTATCTAATCTCATCTCCAAGAAGTCAACAATTCCGTACCTACACGCCGATAAGAGACGGCAAAAGATAATTCGGCGCTGCGCGAAGCGCCGAACAATTTTTTTCTTTTCCTTCTAAGCCGTAAGGAGTTTCGCGCCGAATCGATGCAGGATCGGTCATTACTAAGTTGCTTATTTTTTTTTTTTAGTAAACAAATTAATATTTATTGGTAAGCGCACAGTCACGGGGCTTCGTATAGTTCTGTGTAACAAACAAATCGATCTTACATTATCGAAGATAGCTTATTTTACAATCTCTATGTTCTATAAATATAAATAGCGATACATCGTGAAAATAAAGAACAATCACATTCGCGTCATTCGCAACGTAATTCGCGTTGAAAATAGTTATTTGTCTTATGCGATATCGTTTTCGTTAATACGATGATTATTATCGCGCGTTTTCGTGAGCGCCGGGGCAGTGAATATATTATTTTATCATCTCCGAATCGTTCGAAGCCCATCGCGCCCTCGCGCGATTATCAATCATGGCATCGTAGTCTCGGATACACGCGATATTTATTCTAATTGTTCGCATTCGTCGCGGCCCGTTATTCTCGAGAAGCGGAAATTCAACGGCGTTTTCCGATTGGTTTCGGCAATATAAAAGAAAAAGGCTCGTCATTAATCTCGAGTGCGGATTGGAGTAAATGGCCTTTGCGCGGAAGACGCGGCGTGTAAATTTACGCTTCGCTCTCCCTCGTATCGCCGGTCGCTATGGAGGTGTATCTCACGCGCCTGTTGACCGACTCTATTACCGGACCCAATTTCTTCCTGAGCTCCTCGCGCTGCACGTAAATCAATGCGCACACGAGAGCCACGAGGAGAAGCGATAGAACCGTTATCGCTGCCGTAGTGCCGCGTCGGGCGTTCGTCGACGCGAGCTTCAAAGGGCAATTCTTCGTTTCTTCAAACTTCCGTAAACCTGCAACGATTCAAAAGGCTTTAAAAACATCGACATTGATCATTCGACATCCGATAATTCGATATGTCGCCGATATCGATCGAAACGAAACGGAGGAGAGAGAGAAAGAAATTGAGCAAATCTTTATCAACTCACGATCCTTGCACTTCAGTTGATTCTTGTTTCTCACGGTGATTTTGGTCTCGTTCATCCATCTGATGAATGGATTCAATTTGCACGAACAATTGAAGGGATTGTCCGACAGATCGATCGTGACCGACTGATTGCGCTTCGTGAACGCGTCCAGAGTCTTGAGATCGCGATCCAGTACCCTCGTGAAGAGGTTTTGCTGAAGATCGAGAAAACTCAATTGACGAAGACACGAGAGATTGAAGTGCAGAGCCGTGAGATGGTTTTGTCCTAGATGCAAATCCATGAGATTCGGCAGATCGCAAAATACGTTCGGATCGCGAAACTCCGAGATTTCGTTCTGCTCGAGGTGCAGCTTTATCAGTCGCGTCAAATTGCTGAAACATTCGATGAGAAATTCCATTTAAAAAAAATTGGAAACAATGATAATAATATGTTAGACATTATTAATAATAATAAGTTATTTATTATTTATTATTTATTATTTATTACTTATTACTTATTACTTATTATTTATGATTTATGATTTATGATTTATTATTTATTATTTATTATTTAATCAGAAGTAAATGTGTGAAATCATTAAGAAAACATTAATTCGTATATACCTATTGACAAATATATCGTGAAGGGTTTCGGCGAGATCAGTCGGTCGCGAGGTCCAGGGGGAACTTCCCGGCGGAACGTCCTCGAAGGCATCGGTCAGATGAAGCTCCAGTAGAGACACGAAATTCGAGAACACCCTCGGATGATTGGTCTCGGTGTCCAGCGACAGTTCGTTGAAATCGAGAATGAGACGCTCGACGTTCTGCACGTGATGATAAGTCTTGCCGCGTATCTCGCGTATGTTATTGCTCGACATATCGATTACTCGCAAGCTCGGCACGGCGCGATCGAGCGTGCCGAAAATGTTCCACGGCAGTTTCTCCAAATTGTTGCCCGTGAATATGAGCACCTCCGTGCGATTCGGCAGATGCTCGAGGGGTGTCGTGTCGGTGAACTTCGAGTTCGTGCAATTGACGACGTAACGATAGTGACCGTCGTAACAGGTCCTCTGGCAGTGGCAACGATTCTTGAACTCCGGACCGCACTCGAGCATCGACAACTCCGGGGTCTCGAGACTCTGAAAATTCTTGTCCGTGCAGCTCGTCTCGTCGCTGTAGCAGCGCGTGCTCGCGAACAGCGCGCACAGCACCAGCCACGAGGCCAGATTCCGCATTTCCGCGATGGGCCTCATTGTTTTTCTTTATAATTCTGCAAAAGAACGAGAAACTCAGTGGCAAAGGGAAAGTAGGATCGTTCTCGCCGCGACTCAATGTACATTTTGGCGCAAGAGTCGGCGTCAAATTGACTGTGCAAACGTCAAAGATTCTCGAAAAGAGCCTTCGGATGGACGAGAGCAAAAAAAGTGTCCGAGACACACACGTTTCTACGAGGCAGGAAGAGTAAGGAAAAAACCGGTTTTCTACCGTTCGCGTTTTGTGGGAAGGTGGATCACGTTCGAGATCTTTTTTTTCGTCACTCAACTCCCCGATGAGTCACTCGCGGCCGGGACAGCGTGCGGTTCCCGCTCGCGGGGCAGAGCTCAGGACAGCGTGATTTTCCGAAACATGCTCGGAGACCCGAGGGTTCGAGCAACAGGTGGACCGGACCGGAGGATTAAAAACGTAATCCCTGGAGGGCTCGAGCGAATCACGACTCGAAGGAACGAAATATGATGACGGCGTAACGCGCGACGCATTTTTGTTTAATGCTCAATCTTTTTTTTCATACGAAAGAAAAAAAACATTGGATACAGTGAGTTCGAAAAATTGCTTCGAAGAAACTCTCTCGACGGCTCCGGATGTTTTCTAAGGCAAGGATGATTACTTGCGATCAGGGCCATGCACGCGCGCACCGATGCACGGTCCTTTGTGATTCCAGAGCCAGGTACGCAGAAGCGCAGGTCTCAATATTCAGAGAACGAATTCCTCGAAGCGCGCAACAGGTTATTATTTAATGTTTTTCTTGAATTTCGAGATAAATTATCCGCGACAAGGAAAAATCCTACCGAGATTTATCATCGGTGAAACGAGAGTAAATAAATATCGCATGCGTAACTTACACGATGGAAGAAACGAGATGACACCGGTGGTTTCCGAGTTCGCCGGCAGGCCCACGACGTCGACCGATCGCAAGATTAATGCTTGTCCTCGTAGAACTGCGAGATTCGTCAGCGCGTCACATGGCTCGCTTGGCGAGCGCGAATTATTCGTCGAGCCGAGAGTCTCGCCCGAGAGTGGCTCGTCGGCATGAATCGCGTATGCGCCGAGCACACTGCACCTTGTACGCCCGATTTCTTCGTGCGGAAAACGACGGCGCGGTCTCGCCTTCGTTCGCGCCGAGAAACAAAAGAAAATCGAGTACTATCGGGCGACGTAGACGCCGAGGCGACGACAGGAAGGTAGCATTGCGTAATTTCGGCGAGGTCCCCGGACGTAGAGCTTCGCGAACGTGACGAGAATATAACGAGCGAACGATTCTACGTGAATCGTCGCCGACTCCGCGCCAGGACCTAGCGGTGTCCCGTGTTCCGATTGGCCGCGATTTCGTCGATTCTTCGTACGGGTTTTTATTCGATTCTCGACGCGACCGTCTCGCGACCGATATCCCAATTCGGTTCAGGTGAGACAAAGCGGCCGAGAACGAACGACAGGTAAAACGTCCGAGCGCGCAGGAATAAAGGAAACGGCGTAGGCATACCGCGGGCACTGAGGACCGAACAGCATTATGTCGCTGCGCTGCGGCCCGGAGAGCAGCAACAGCCCAAGCGGCATCGGGGCCGCACCTGCGACCCCACTCCCGTGCCCAACCTCGATGGGCTTTCCACCTCTCCTTCCTTCCGTCTCGCTTCTCTTCATCATAAGCTTCCTCTATCGCGTGGGCGTCGAGTGAGAGTCCCAGTTTTTTTTCTTTTTCATCGCCGCCTCGGGTAATACCAATAATCGTGAAAAACAGATCGATCCATTGAAGAGCCATATATTGAACAATTTTGTTTTTGTTTGTTATTGGACATTGGTATTATACACTGCAGCCTGGGAGTACAATAATTTATATAAAAGTAAATGCGCGTACTCTTCGGTTACGAAAATATAATTTTTTTTTTTTTTAAAGGGTATATATATATCTATATATGCTATAACGCTACGGTATATATTTCACGTTGCTGTTGTTTTAAACAAACACACACACAAATATATCTTTAGATTCTTCCTCCTCGCGACTCTATCTTTTTCTTTTGGAACTAGATGGAGTACAGTGCGTTTATGCGAAGGCTAATGAAGTTCACGGGACCACGACACGCGCGTTGAATAATTAATGGGTCCCAGGACACGCGTGGATTATCGGATCTCGTGTCCGGCTCTCCGAGCGTCCGATCTCGATCGCACGACGGAGACTCTCGCAAACTACATACATTCAATTGTGTTCTTAAGCTAGAAAAAAAAAAGACACTTTTTGCTTCACGTTATATATTAATTTGAATCTTTGAAGTGCGAGCTCTCGCGGGCTACTTTACGAACTAAACGTATGACTTATTTGCATTGTAATCGACACAAACTCAATGCGCGTTTGCGATCTGCGATCTACACGGAGCCTCGTTGACTCCCGCGATCGGGAGCCCCCTTTCGACTCAATTGAACTAAATTCGGTGAGAAATTTGACACTCATTAATATCATATAGAAGCATGAAAAGAATGAATATAACATACATTTTAAACGCTCGCATTAATATCGGCGGTTACGCCACATTATGCAGATAATTCTTTAACGGGACTCTGGTCGATCTAGCATCGACTTTTTTAATCTACCGTGTTGTCGTTATTATATATATATTTATATATGTATACATATCCATTTTTTTGAAACATTAAATCTTTGTCATGGTTGTAGAATTTCTTAATTCAACGCAAGAACGCTGAGACGCGCTAAACGATTATCGAGACTCGTTACAAGCAAACATCGATGTGCACTCAACACACCCTGCCGGAGTCCCAAAACCTCACGTTTAACATCAACGATCCGAAGAACATTTCATTTCGTTCGAGAACCAAGTCAAGAATAATTTTACAACACAACTCGCATCTTCGACAATACATCCGATGCAACTTAAGACAACTGTGTAAAAAACGATATGTATATAGTGCGTATATATATGCAAATTTGTTTGTAAGAGTTAATAAAAAAGAAATGTATACAATAATTTTTTTCGTAAAGTTTGCGCGTTTGCGTCTCGTCGCGAAAGTTAAGATCGAAAAATAAATACGGGTTTGCAGAGATTCAGATTCTGGTACGCTCGTGTAGAGGTGCGTTATATATTATTATCCAAAGAAGACATTCAGTTCGGAGTATTTGCGTTGAATTCATCGAGATTCATCGCAAATGAGAGACTACTGAAGAAAAAGTTGAAAAATTGATAATGGTTTTTCCCCTTGGAAGCTTATCAAAGTATCGAACACAGTCAACGGTAAAAATTGTCGCCGTATCGAGGCAAATGATGAACGCAAGGAAAATCAAAGCCTCCAGATTGTCTCGGTTAACAAAAAAATTAAAAATTAATAAATACACGACGAAATTAGTGCTTTCTCTTTCGAAGTCTATGCAATTCCTTTGTCCACCCCGTTGATTCAAATCGAGTTCAGTCAAGTATTCAACTATGGAGCGTTTTCACGTTGAAAGCAGTCTTTGAGATTCTACGAAGTGGCCGGTAAAAGTCGATCAACGCGAAACGAAACATTTATATCTTTGGTAGAATAATCGCGGACTGAACGTATTATTTTTTTCTTCTGTTCTCTTCCGAATCCCTTCGTTCGCTTTCTCGAACTCGTCACATCGTCCTGAGGACGGCGCGACGAAATTCCTTTGCCTCGAAAATAATCGCCCCTCGTTTTGTTTAAAAAGAAACTAACGAAAAAACTGTTCGCGGTTTTTCGTTATCGCTCTGCGGAAGAGGCTCGAACATTTCGATATGAGAAACGGGCGCAGGTACTGAAGATTCTCGACATGTATTCCAAATCTCTTATTGGCTTAAAGCGTTGTGCTATCAGGTATTTCATCGTGCCCTGTACCGATAAATGCTTGTTCTCGGTGTCTGCTTTTTTGACCCCCTCAAGAGAAGGTGACAACCGAACGCAACGAACGGTAGAGAACACATTTACGTAGACACACATACACACACACACGCACACACACAAAGTTATCCCACGAATCTTGGCACAGAACGAAAAATTATGAAATCAGTCATAATTCAGCGGTATTACGAGACGCGGGATTTTTTTTCAGGGAGCATTGTGGATGTTTTGGCTATGTCGAGGAGGACGACGACGAAGTAGTCTCAGCATTGCCATCGCCCTACTGAGGTCTTAAGCCTTGTATCGATCCGACGAGCCAATTGCGCAGCACAGAATAAGCGAGAATATGAGTCCTATGAGCTCGAGAGTTCCAACGGCAATTGTGACACCGAGAATGGTGCACGTCATGCTTTTGAAAGCGGCAACGAGCTTATCGGTGCATCCCTGTAAAAAACGAGAAATCATTAAAGCTACATAACCGAGGAGAACTTTTTCCATTTTTTTTCTTCATTACTTCACATCTCTGTGTGAAAAATATTGTGTACAAATTTCATTTTCAAACTTGTTGAACTGACAAAGCTGAACGGATTTTGAATGTTCAAACGGCCGAGCGCGTCCGCCCCCATCAAACTTTGAATGCCATTATCTCGAAAAAGCGCTTTCCGATATCGGCCGTCTAAATATCTCTATCCTACGTGGCGCAATACTTTCAACTCTTAGGAATCACTTTGATTCTTCTGATTTCTGTTCATCGGACTTTCTAGAATCGTGTAAACGACCACACATTTGGAGAAAGTCATCTAACGCCGTCCACGATTATCTGCTCTTCTAGTCGAACAATTTTCGTGATTTATCATGAAATCGTAATTTTCTTTTTTCGTATTTATGATTCATAAATGATTCGGCAATTTGTATATAATACTTAAAAATCAAAAAACTCGTTTGCACAAATACGATTAGTTGTCGAAGAGAAAAAAATGTTAATATTTCCCCACTTTTTCGTTCGTTTACTCAGGTACTTGGCCTCAATTCTGGACGAAACACGTGACGAAATGAAAGAACAAATTACCTCCTGATAGATTTCGGCGTCAACGACATCGGCGAGTTTGGGTCGGCGTATGCGATTGCACTCGTCCGGATCCTTGACTATGCAGCAAGTCTCGGGTATGTCGTAGATAGTGTCGGAATTGCCAGCGCCGAGTTTCAAGCGTTCGGTCGAGCCTTTGCTGGAGTATTTGCTTCCGGCCCAGTCGCCCGGTCCCTGCGCTCCGCAGCAGCCGAAAGTCGTCTGGAAAGTGTCGACGATCCGGGTGCGCGCCTCGATCTCGCCGTACTCTTTCTGTAACAGAATTGTGCTCGAATAACTTAACCATCTCCGATTACGCGCGCGCAGATAGAAGAGGTCAACAGCAATGAACGTAACAATGGGCAGTTCCCTTCGAGCGTTAAACGAGCCGCAGCCGGGTCTCTCCTCGTTCGACGAGAACGAAACTGTGAGCTCACCTTGACGGTAGCCATCACCGAGCGATTAAGGGAACCTTCCAGAGTATCGCTGTTACTGTACAGCCAAGCCCCTGCAGCGATCTGTGCGACCACGACGACGAGCAAACAGCTGAAGAATCCGACGAGCATGCACTGGGACTCGCGAAAGGCCCCGCAACAGCCGAGGAACGATACGATCATCATCAGACAACCGGCGACGAGAATAATGTAAAGACCGGCAAGGTAGTTGCTCTCTTCCTCCGCGAGAGAGACGAAGAACGTCTGATCGGCGAGCACCCATATTGCGATTACGACCGCGGTTAATCCGAGAGCCTGAAAAAAAAAAAACATTATGAACATTTGTAATAAACAATTAGTTATTGTTTGAATTATATTTTTTTACGAGAGAGAATTAAAAAAGGCTTCAAACGTGAAAGAAGTGTTATTCGGAGACTTCGCGGCTGCTCAATCTTCTGACCCTCTTTCGCGAGGGCTCGAGTTACGAAAAATGACAAAATTCTAGAAGTCCGCCGGCGTTTATTCTTCGCCCGTTTCTCGCGGTCGCAAGAGGTCAGTCGTCATAAATCAGTGATACACAAAACCCTCGCTGTAACGACGATGCACCGGGCGTCGTGCTCTCGCGACAATGATGTAATAAGATACTCTCTCAAGGCTTTGGTCTTATTAAACCATGCGTTCTCCCTGCTTCTCAAACAAGCGCTTGCGTGTCTCGCTGCGCCGCAAGACTCGCTCATCGACGATCTCGTAATATTAATTTATTAATTTCGACTAGAATTATCTTTTATAAAATTTATTCAATATTACATATTCGACAATCGTAGAATTCAAACGATTGAAAATATTTCTGCGGTGAATTAAAAAAAAATCATCGTCGACGTAAAGAACGGTAGATTTGTGGTTTCGCGAATTAGCGCGAAAATCACTATTACGTTTTTTAACCGCTGATAATAAACTCGACAATGTTGAACTAATTTTACGTTCTATCGCCATAAATGTCAACGGCCTCAATGATATAACATTCACCACGACTTTTATTGATCAACGCTGGGTCGGGTTGCGGTGTAATTATTATGAAATGCGTATGCGGTAAACGCGAGTTCTCGTGCATCCCGGAAGTCGATGACTCAATAAGACCCAACGCGTTTCGATTCATCGCCAGGGCAACGGACTCTATTCGGTTTTCCACGGAGCAGGTGGTCACGCGTGACTCATTTTCGTTCTCTTCACCCTTAAACACCTGGTCACATATTTCGAAATGAAATATAAAGTCGTCGCGTCGGGCGCTCCGCGGTTCGGTGTTTACGCTGCGCGAGCGCGTTTGACTTTGCATATCGTCGAGCGTGTTTGCTCGACAGCGTAAAAAAATTTCTCTTCGACTGGCTCTTCGCGTATCTTTGCCTACACAAGATATTCGATATCGCATCGGAATCTTCGTTGAATCGCGCTGGGTACACACGTTACTCGGGGCTCGTTGAATTTCTTTTTATTGGAAAAATATTGAAGAATATCGCAGCTGCCAGAAGTGTTCGCGCGCTCCTCGCTTCAACGTTGGAGTGTCGAGAACGCGGGCTGAATATCCCCATTGAGAGCATTCGAGAGCATTTTTCTTTTTTCAAACGTTCGTGAACGTTTGCCCTTAGTGTGTACAGAAAGGGAAGAATATCTTTCGATTGTTGCGTGCCGTGGCGCGAGGAGTACACAGGCTCGTTGTGAGCCTCGCACGTGTCGCACACGTTCGCGCGGTACCTCAAAATCCCCTGCGCACGGTTTATCGGTGAGAAAACATCTGGCGGACATTGAGGGCTTCTCGCGCGACGACTCGGACAAACGAGAATAACCTCCGGCTACGTTTCTTCGAAAGTTCATCTATCTCTCTTTGCATGCCTCGCCAAAAGTCTTTTCTACGTGGCTTGACCTTCGCACTGTTCGCCCTTGAGCGTCGTTGTCATGAGAATTTTACGAGCCAACGAAAAGGTCCTACGAGCGGGGGGGCTCTTTTTTTTTCTGGGAAAAACTGCTCGAGGCATTCGTTGACCGTATTTTCACCGCGTTAGGAAAAACTTGTCGAGGACATTCCAAAGATTATTTTTCCCAGAATGCGAATGAGGATATTTATGAAACGAGAGAGGCTCTCGAAGAGTCGTTAGGACATGCGGGAGTCGTACGCAGGGAGGCGGGCTTTAGAAACAGAAGCGGGATGTTGTACTCGGGATATTTCGAGGGCTAAGAGGATTGGGAGTGAGATAAAAATTTACTGGATTGCATGTCGCTGCGCCGGCGCGTCTCGAGTGGCCTCTAACGCATGCTATGCGCTACGAGCAATGCTGGGTCTTGTGAAAGAAAACCAAAAAAAGAAATAACACCACTCAGAGACAGAACCACGGGCCCTTCACGGAAAGGCGTCCTGCATCAAAACAGCATAGAAATATAACGCAGCCATGGGGGAATCGGGACAGGAAGCTTACTGTTTAATGTTCAATGAACTCAAACAACACAGGCGATGCGTGTGGATCGTAAAATTCATTCGGCAACGTCACTCATACGTTCGATTATTCGAACGGAAACGCGCGCGAATGAACCGAAAATCTACGAGGGCTCGGAGTGTCGCAATTAAATTTAAATTCACTCGAACTTTCAAGGTCGCTCGCGTCAGTTCGCAGCGCGGCCTCGGACAAAGAACGAAAATGCGGGAGGACGCACTCGAATCACGGCTGAAAATACATTCAGTTTGTTTTACCTAGACGACAACCCGAGCGTCTATGATTACTCCCCCGCGTTTTCCTCAGCACCCTGTGGGCTATACTCGCTGACTCGGACACACCGAGAAACGTCGATGACGTCCCGGCCCGCGGGATGTCTAAACGTCGTAAAATATCGCACGCTCGTTTTAACCAGAAATAAATAGAGGGGACGGGACAATTTTGCGAACTAACTAGAGCGCCACGAGAGCAGCGAGGTGTGAAGTTCATTTTTAAGATTATTACATCGAGTTAGATCAATAGCTTAAAAGCAAAATCCAGCCACGAGTCAAATCACGAGTTTATTATTATTATTATTGTTGTTGTTGTTGCTATTACTATAGTAATTTAAATACGACGGATTCGTAAAAAATTGGTTATTCCGGCTTCCAAAATTATCAAAAACCATATGAATTACAAATCACAATATTTTTTTTGTTTCTTTGTGATACGAGCCTACGAATTCGACTTTTCATTCGTGACAGAGAAATACAAAGTGAAGTTTCGGAAATGCACTCCGTGTAACTTTTATACATAATCCGACTACCCGCCTACTTATCCCTTTAAAGTTCGTGAGCCATTTCCTTATTTGAACCGGCAGTTTGATTACCCTCATTCGGCGAGTTTAGCAAGCGAGTGGTAACTTACGCCTACGCGAATCCCGCCGGCATTCAACCGCGTCGGCACAAGGCGTTGTTCGCGTTCGCTGCACCGCGAGAGCGACCCTTCGTTGATTTAGAGTCTCGGCTCCGATCTCGTCGCCGGCATAGCTAATCGCCCGTACTCTCGTGCGTATCCTATCCTCGATCTTCCGCTCGGACTTCTTCAGCTTTCTCGGAATGCATGCCGAAGCAATCTATCCTTATTGCCGGGTAAAATGTATATTCAACTCGCTATCACCGGATGCAATACAGCCGCGAACGTGTCCCACGGAAAAGTCTAATTGTCAGTCGAATTGTGCTTTTTTTAAGGCAGATGTATTTCAAACCTTGCAAAAAGACCATGTACTGTTAAATAAAAAATTCAGTTTTTCAATAATATTAATGTTTATTATTGTTATAAAACTTTTTCATTTTATGATAGCGATATTATTATTAGATTTAAAATGTTAAGATTTCCTGGGAACAGCAAAGGTAGTCCGATCTGTAGTGTTTTAACCGTACACTTTAATCTCGTTCTCGACTAATTATCCAATTATCCGGTAATTCGATCCCGTCATCGAATTCTTTCACCAATTACGAATTGTCTCTAGTTGAATTTACCGTGGCGAGAGTTAAGCTTCCGCGGATACAGTTATATCATGCGCATCTTTCATTATATCCGCGTGCCATTAGTATACCTATGTTTGCGCGGAACTGGCCATGGGAGTCACCAGGCCATGACCCATATACGCGCCCGGAGATCGGATCCCGCGGGCTACTCCACTCTCTCTCGGTCGCGACGGAAATTGCAACGAATTTTAAACTCTCCCGTAAGGCGAATGTGCACAGGATAGAGAAAGAGGCGGAATCAACGGGCGAGAGCGAGGGAGACGGAGGAATGGATTGTACT
This sequence comes from Ischnus inquisitorius, assembly GCA_963924025.1. Lineage (NCBI taxonomy): Eukaryota > Metazoa > Arthropoda > Insecta > Hymenoptera > Ichneumonidae > Ischnus > Ischnus inquisitorius. The sequence goes on along the minus strand of OZ001254.1, from coordinate 12,898,656 downwards.
ATAGGAGCGCCTCGTATAACCCAGATGCAATCGATACAGCTACCCTACGGCCGGCGGAATGATGTGCTATGAACGAACGTCGATATGCTAACGAGAGGGACCGAAGAGTCCTCTCTCTACGCGACGCAAATCAAAAGTGCAACGCGTCTGCGACCCTCGACAAGCTTTTTTCGTCAGAAATATTATTTTTCATCTGTATTCACGAGTAATTGATAAATTACTCGCAATGCATAAATTTTTTATCATTTTTCCCCCGTCGCCGAAATGATTTAATGAACGACGCTGTCGAGGCGCAGTATCCGACGAGGGAACAATGCCGAACGCACACAATGTCGCCTCCTCTCGTGAACGCGCGTACCCGACGTTCCCGAACGTGTGTACAAACACAGGAAAAAATCCCCCACTCGTAACATTGTATGCGAATATAGCGCGATACTATTATCTACGCATTACGAGCCTCGTCCTCAATAAGCCTCTGTGTTATTGTGTTAATAAGCGGCAGAGATTAATTGGCTCCATCACTCCACGGACAATTTATCGACTATCGTGCTTTTTCTTATTTTTCCGAAAACAGTCATTTCGAGCTACGAATCGTTCGAGATAAATTTCAACCCTCGAAGGCCGTCGATCGATACGTGAAATTAACATTAACATTATAACAATCGTTAATTTTTTATCGACAAATTTACGTTGTGCAAAAAAAAAGAGACAAACTTCGAAACAATCAACGAGATTGGAAAGGTCCGCGGTCAATAATTTCGCGATAGGACTCGCGTGACCACGTCGATTTGCATGCAGGATGCGGAGACGAGTAAATACTACTATCGTTCGATATTACGATAACGTATAATAATCGCGAACGTCCCGGTGTATACGATCGGGGACAACCCGTGGTTTAGATTTTGTGCATCGCTGACACGGGTATGATTAAAGAGAAAAATTGTTCGTAGTGTTCCGCGGAAATAAATAGCAATGACGATACACGAGATAGCGTGGCGGGAGAAACGTTCTTGGATATTCACTAAGTCGGCGCTTAAAATACTAAATATAGCGTAACACCCTCGGATTTTAATACTCGTGATACATTCGTCGTCGGCGTTCCGCGTTACAGTCGGCGACGACGTCACACGACGTTAGTAATCGTGGCCGCGAGCGTCGATGATTAAAATCTGTCGGCATTCGCGCACGGTTTAATGTGCATTATGTATACGAGCAGATGAGAGAAACAGCTTGTCTACTCCGCGCGGTCCGCAACCGAAGAGGCTACACATACGAAACAAGGCAGCCGAGGGACATTATCGTAGCCTCACGGATCGTGATCACGAGCCTCCTAGGCAGTAAAGCCCCCCCGCTCGTGCACGCATTCCGAATGCAAATCAGGCAAAATACGTTTGTTGTATATAAGGCAAGACTCCGCTGCGTGGCTGTCTCATCGCGGACTACAATGCGAAGCTCTCGTTGGCACGAACGAGGCTGAAGGAGCGCAATACGGAAGGGAATACCGGGGAGGGGAAGGACTAAGAGAATACATCAATCTCATTTTTTCCACGCGATGCAAACGTCGTTTGACGAGCAACGTACAATGTTCGACGAACGAGAGATCGAAAGAGTGACGAAAAAAAATAGCGTTAAGAAGAAATCCGTAGATGAGTGGGAAATGAACTTACCCAGAATATGAGATTGACGAATACGAGCGTGTACTTGATAAGACCGTGACACTCATTAAGCACCATTTTTTTGCCGGTTTTTTTTTTCGGTATTAATTAATTTATTTCGTTATTATCCCGTCTCGGACGGAGACTCGGAATTCGAAAAAAACAACACCGCGCACACGCCGGCGTTCCGTGTATTCTCGTCTCTCCGAAGCCGGCAGAAATTATCGCGAGCGTTGTTTTTTGTCTACAAACTTCTTTATTTGGAACTACCCGTCACCGGAGGATAATTGTGCCGCGACGCACACACGCTTCGCCACGGTTCGCATACGACTGCCTGAACGTCGTACGAGGGATTTGGCTTGTTGAGCATCGGGGGAGCGATTGCAGCGCCGTCTGGGCTATTATTCCGCGCTTACCCCCTGAACGGGAGGATGCGTGTGCAGGGATTATCACGCAGGCGACATGATCGAGTCTGTATGCAATGTACGTTCTCTCGTATCGAATGAAATTGTATGAAAATGAAAAAGATAAATAGTTCTTTTAGGTGAAAAATCATTAAGAGATTCTCGGAATACCGAAAGCTTATCGAAGAAAACGGAGCGAACGGGAATTACAAATATAATTTATTGTTATTTATCGTACAAAGCATACAAATGACTCGTTGAACGTTCGAATATACTATCGAAAATCATCAATGACTCGATTCGCCTTTCTTGATCGCGTGAACGGCATAATTTATCGCAGTCGACGCCGTCCAAAACCATTGATTCTTCAGTGGATTGTAGAAAATGCCATGAATCAATTTTGTTTTGCAATCACCTAAACAAAAATGGAAATATTAAGAAAGCCGCGATGTTTGTTGAAGTTTCGAAAAATTCTTAGCAGGAAGATGGTTCATTGATTCTTACAAGCTTCCAGTAGCCGTCTCGTTTCCTGCGGACTGATAAATTTGTTCCAATCGTGCGTTCCCATGGGTACCAATTTGAGTACATACTCCGCTGCGACGATACCTCCGAGCCAGGATGGCAAAGTTTTGTTTAAAGTCGTCACGAATATCGATCCTCCAGGTTTCAGGGTATCGGCGCAAGACTGAGAAAAATTGTGAAATTCAAATTTTTTTTTACTCCAAAAAAAAAACGTAAAAATTTCGATTAGTTGAAAAAACTACCTTCAAAAATAGCTCTTTGTCAGAAACGTGCTCCAAAATCTCTGAAGCCACGACGGCGTCAAATTTTTGCGTTTCAGTGCTCGCTATATCCTCGACTGTCGTGTGAATGTACAACAGTCTCCCAGACAGATTGGGATCCAGTGATGCGTGCTCTTTGGCCGTATTTATCTGCTCCGAGGATGCGTCTATTCCGGTGACGCTGGCTCCTATTCTAGCGAGCGGTTCTGCTAGAATTCCACCGCCGCATCCGACGTCAAGAATCTTGACGCCTTCCAAGGGACAAGCGGGATTGGCTTCCTTGAATCCTACATTAGCCAAACCATCCCTGACGAATTGGACTCTGAGAGGATTCAGAGCGTGCAAGGCTCGCATTTCTCCTCCGACATCCCACCATTTGTTGCTGAGTTTTGCATGACGATCAACGTCGCTCTGATCCACCGTTGAAGCCTTTGGCTTGACGGCATCGGCGAGCTGTTTCACCGACTCAGTCGAACTGACATGAAAAATATATTATCTTTTTGCTCGCATAAAAAAAAAATACAATTTCACTCACTTGCATCTGAAAAGTCGTTTTGCCCCAGCGTTGAACGATTTTCTCATTATCAAAGCCATCCCGAATGTCCTCGACGGATTTTACGGTAACACGGAATATTATTCTTTCACTGTCAATTTTGTCATAATAAAAAATGCCGAGTCTCTCCCTTGCTCTCGTTGTCAGCGATATGCGCGCGACGAAATCTGTCGAAACAAACGATCGTTGGATAACGGAAAATCGTGCATTTTCGTTCGTTCGTCAATATTACTCTTTGTTTTATTGTCGCAAGCCGGTATTCTCTCGTGTATCGAGCGAAGAACTTCACAATCTCGGATGAAAAGCGTTATTGTACGATCAATCGATACTTCACGCGATTGTCTACGACAAATTCTCTATTTTAGGGAGGTTAGCAGCGCGCTCGCGGCTCAAGGTCAATCGCGCTGTACACAACGCACGGACCCGGCGCGTTATCATTTTTTTTCTGCTTGCCTGCCGTCGGACAGAAACACAGGGTGCGTGAATATAATAAAAATATTTATTGTTATTATTCGCTCGATTTTAGTACTTCGAACAGTAAGGAAGGTTTCAAGCCCCGGACGTTACAAATAGAACGAAAATATATCTCAGCGAAAATACGACGAGGACGGGACGACGCGCGGACCCGGCGCTTCATATTTTTCTTCTTCCACGACCAAATAGAACAACGACGTACGAAAATTATACAAATATTTATTGTTTATTATCAGCTCGGTTTCGGTACTTCGAATAATAACGAAGATTTCGTGCCGTGGGCAGCGCGTTACAAATAAGCAAAAAAAAAAAGAAAACAAAAATATATCTCAGCAAAAACTAAGGCAAGGACGGGAGAAACGGATGCTGCAATAGATAAACTGTTAACTTACTTTAATCTATCGCAAGACTCTCGGTACATACAATCTAGATCAAACGCAGAGTAGTTCGATATTTTTAAATGTGCTAAAAAAAAAATAAAAAAAAAAGGTTTATCCTCTATACCTACGTACGAATGAATACAGTATGCGAAAAAAATTTCAATGAGAGATAATACAACGAATAGAACTTATTCGGTTATTGCGGAAGCGTTTGTGTATTTTGGCATTGAGAGACATCGGAAATATCTATGGAATGGCGACTATCAGAAGTAGAATATTAATTTGAGTGTTCTTTTTTTCAGCTCTTTTTTTTTCTTCTTTTCTCAATAAATAAACTGTACAAGGAATACGAGACTCGAGTGCGTGTCACTAAAAAAAAATGACTTTTTTTCTTTTCTTCTCTTTACATTTCAGTTGAACGAATTTTCGCTATCACAACAACATGCGCGTCCAATAGTATGGTATTCAATAATAAATACAAAAAATCATTATCAATCATCGATATTATTATCATATTAATATTACTATTATCAATATTACCGTAATGTATAACTACTGTTCACTGGCAATGTAAATTTTTTTTTTCGGTTTTTCGTTCCTTTTCTTCGCACGTTAGCGCATCGAAGTACCTAAACGGTGTGATCGTTTCGATAAAAAAACAATTAGGCAATCTTTTTGATAAAAAAAAATTTCACGTGCTGTTGTTTTTAAACTATTATAAAAGTACTAACAAACGTTGAACAACGTGGTTCCGGAGCCGCGCTCGTTAATATAATGACGAAGCTCCGGATGAGAGTTCGATAAAAAATTTGCCGGCTGCCAACGCGCGCGTTGGTATATCAGTATCGATATCGAAGCTTCGACGAATTTTTCTGCTGTTCTTTTGCTTTTTTTTTTGTAGCATTCAAACAGTACACGCCGACGACGCATACACGCGTGCTACGAATTTTTATCGCCCGGGATTACAAAAAAGAAAAATGCCAGCCGAACAGGTTATATAAGCGTGATATTATGGATTCATGCACACTTCCATTCGCAGAATGATTCGCATCAGTCTTGCACTGATCCCCTCCTAGTGATTCTCTTCGAGGGTCTCGCGTTTCGGGAGGTTCGTTAAATAACCGCACGAGCATGGCATTATATTCGTTTTGCGGGGTCGTTCAGAAAAATATATATATATAATTATGCAATCTTCCGCGTAGTTTCTTCGTTTCTCACCGGACCCCTTTCGCGCTCGTCGTTCCGACTCTTACGGACTCTCCAATTCGTCTTCGCTAGATAGGGCACTCGTACTTCTCGGCAACAGCAGCGCAACGTGCCCGTACCTTTGTTGAAAGAAAAAAAAAACATCGTTATCATTTATAATGATCGAACACATGAAAATGGCACGAGTGAGACCGAATTTACGTACTTGCTGCTTTTGTATTTTTCCTGTATCGCCTGTTGCTGAATGTTCGGAGCGTTGGAAAAAGTTTTGCTGAGATAGCCGACGCACCCCCGAAGGTCTTTGAGGCTGTAGCCGGTGTACAACTCGAGCTCGTGCGGCCAGATCTCTTCTTGGAGTGTGTGCCTCGCTAACGCCACCGCTGCGGCCGCCAGGTGGCTCGGTAGAAAGTTCAGATAGGGATCGGCTTCGAGCATCGAGAGCTCGCACAAGTACTGAAGAGCCAAACATAAACAGTGCATGAAACGCTCAAAAAAAAAAAGTATTGCGATACAACGAAATTATCGAGACAATGAGGCTCACCATTGCTAAGAAGAGAATTTTCTCTGATAAGTTATTACTAATACAGTAGTCCCTCAGAAAGGCGAGGGGCGTCGGTACGGTGAGATCGAACGATAACACGCGAAGTATCAAGTGCTCCATGCGCAACACTTGCTTCTTCGTGTACGTGTCGTCCGTTATGTATACGAATTCGCCAACGTCCGGCGGATAGATTTCTTCGTATTTCCTAGGGGGAAAAAAAATTGCAAATATATTCAATCAATTCTCTGACTCGGACTCTGTGAAATTGATTTCGCTGCGCAAATTCGGCAAACTTACGCGGCGATGAACATAGCGGCGGTACCGACGAGTTGAAGTTTGGCTCGTACAACGCTCATGTACGACAAAAAACGGTCGATGTACGAAACGGCCAAGTACAACGTTTCGCTGTGAAGCCGATACTCCTCCGCGACTTCGACGAGCCAATCCACGAGAATCGATCTCATCGAGTACGTAATATCAGGTTGCTTCTTCATGTATCCGGGCTTTGGTCTGTGCTGAGTCTAAAACAAGGACAAAAAAGTTTTATAAATAAAATTGTTTTATTCAAAAATTCAATTTCAAACGCCTTCAAATTTATACGATCGCATGGCCAAAAATCCAAACAGAAAAAAACTAAAAAAATAAAAATATTTTTAAAAAATATTGTAACAATTTTTTTTGTGAATATAAATAAATAAATAGATTACCTCGGCAACTCGCAAGTAATTGTAGATATCCGCCCTGTATTCGTCAACGTCGTAAAAGCTGTCCTTGAGAGTTTTGCACGCTTCCCTCTTGCTCTTCAGATCTTGTTTCTTGCTCGAGTCCAAAAAGGTCAGAGATTTCTCCAAGGACATGGGTATCGTGGGCGAGAAGAGAGGCTCGTCGCGTTTCTCTTGAAGGAGCGCTCTGAACGGCGGAACAATACTGATGGCGCTGGGATTGACTTCCAGGGTGGGTTTCTCGCGCTCCGTCTTGAGCAAAACTTCCGTCACTTGTTTGATCTGAATCTCTCTGGTTTCCCTCGACTCGCGCAGCACGACGGACGTCTCCTTGACGAGTTTGTCCTCGTACACCTTAATAGTGCCTTCATCCTTCTCTTCGAAGACTTTGAAAGGCTCCGTTTGCGCAGGCACAAACGGCTTTGGCTTGATATATTTTTCATCTTTGCTACAGAATTCCTGAAAAACGCCGAAAATATGCTCCAACTAATTTGTCCGTTTTGGAAATTTAATCGTGTTTCCTTTTTGCCTCGAACTCGAACGAACGATAATGCCGAAAAAAATGTGCGGATCGATGAGAAAGACAGAAAAAAAAAAAAAAGGCGGCATACTCACGGGTTTCGCGTTACGATGGCAGTTGTTGTGCAAGACCGCCAATACTGGCCGTTTAGTTTGCTGAAGTGGATGTTGTCCCTGATTATTGCTCAAAGTTGAATTATCCTTGATCCTTCGTACATCGCCGACACGATTTTCCTGATCCTCGTGCACCCGTATCGTAGCCATTGCCGTTTTCTTGCGTAGAGTCGCGCTCGTTGGCCGCCAAAAATTCGTTCGCCCTTCGGTACGGTGCGTGTCGTGCTCTCGCGGGGGCCCCACGGCGTACCAGTTGATTTTTTCTCACGGTCGGCCGTTTTTCCCGATCGACGCGTCGGCGATTGCTCTCGAGGATATTCGCGTGAGAAGAATCTTCGGGCCCCCGTTTATTCTTCTCGTCAACGAAAATTCTTCTACCTCAGAAAAACCGTGGCCGCACGGGCATGGCAAGTGTGCGATATCCCGCCTCTTCTACGATCGAGCACCAACAAACTTCTGCTGGTGCCGTTTGATTTCAAATAACAAACGCAACTCTCTTCAACAGCTGGCTATACGTTACAAGCGTTGCTTGAAACGGCCAATCGCCGTCGCGTCTCGCGCGACGAGCCAATCAACGACGTGAATTTGAATCGAGCGTTCGGAAAATCATCACGACTTTCGCTTTCTTTCGTTCGCGTCGGGGAACACGCGCGAGCGCCCGTCGGGGGAGACGAAAAATTCGACGGTAGCGCCGCGAGGACCGGGCGCGGCGTTCCGGCGCAACGCGTTGAATCGTCAACTGCTCCCGCCGAGGTCCCGTGAGAGCGCAAACGGATACGCACCGGATCATCTGTCACAGTCACATATGGCGATTTAAAGCATAATAATCTTTGCATTCGACCCGTTCGCGTCGCTATTCTGTCAATTCACGATATCGCTGTCAACATGACGCCGCCGCTCACGATATCGTCCACCGTTATCGACGTAAGCAATCGTGTCGAGTTTTTTTTTCTTTTCTCTCACGCATCTGATTATTAATTATTTTGATGCATCGTCGCGTTGTTTCGCTCAAAGTCTAACCAAGTACCGGCGCTGCGGATTAACGATGACAATGCAGTGGCTAACGTTAAATTTCCATCGAGTTTCGAGAATTTTTTTTGATAGTTCTTTGCGTTTTTTTGTAGCGTTTACAAAACTTCAAATCCACAACCACGGGCCGTCTTTATGGAGTAATGTATGACAACGCGTTGACCGTCCTCACATTCGCCGTCAACGTGCCATCGCAGGATGACTGCTTTCTACACCCAGCTGCGATTCAACCCAACATGCCGGCTGAAATTGATTTCTGCGGAATTTTATTCATCGGAGAATGCGAAGAAAAGATCCCTGACGCGTTCAAGGTAGTTTTTAGCGTTGGAGTAAATATTTTTTTGTAATTTTTTTTTTTTTTCCTTAATCAATGATTTGTTTTTGTCAACAGGATATTGACGTCACGGACAATCCGCTTCTCATAAAATATTCTCTGAAAGATGCCAATGTTCAGGCTTACTACTATGTGCACGAAATGTTGCAGCCAGCAGCGACCGTGCAAGTTATCAGCGAGGAAGACGTATGGGAAAAATTTTCTTACATAAGAGTGCAAACGTGCTTTCCAATCGTCACTACAAAGAACGATATTGTTCAAGCTCTTCAGGACACAAGGAAAAAGGTAGTCAATCAAATGAGCTGTTTTTTTCGAAAAAATTTAATTATTGTAATCTTTGAATTCGTGTCCCAATTGAATAAAAAATCGATGGGTGAGAACCCTTTTTGAAAGTCCAGGGTGCAGAAAAAATTGTTGGAAGAGAAATTTCGAATTCTCTGAATTTTTTCAGTTGAAAACAAACGTTCAATCCGTTTCTCGATTAAATCAAAAGTCGATGGGCGAAAGTACTTTTTTTGAAATTCCAGAATGTGAAAAAATTACTTGATTAGAGAGAAATCTCGAGTTTTTGAAGACTTTCGACTCCGAGCAACAGATGAATCTATATATCGATTTAATTACAAATATACGCGTTGAATATTCACTTCTTTCGGGACTTTTTACGATACGTTTCTCACTTCTCTCGTGTTTTTATTGCCCTGTAAGAAAAGGAACGAAAACATTCTTGAAATTCGTTACTTACTGTATTTTTTGGAGCCTGTTGCAACTCGGTTTTAATCAGACAGTCGATTTTGTCAAATGGCTACATCATTCTCATGACGTAGATTGCTTCGGGGAACGTGGGATTCCGTTTCTCACAGAGCAACGTTTACCTCCTCGGGGACGACAGTGATTGCAAAAACGTTTCGATAAAGGAGCTTGCCACGCCGTCCGGAGAAGGTTTCAACGCCAGTTACAAGACTTTACAGAGCAAGGGAGTTCCAGAAATCCCGGTATGAATCACCGAATAAAAAAAATCGTTCATGGCTTGTTTTCTCACGAATGAAAATTTCGACTGTTCAATGGTATCGCTCCAGGACGTTATTCGTGCGACCATGCTCTCGAGAATGGCGAGAGAGAAATTGGCGGAAACGAGTCTGAAGTGCGCTCCTGTTCTGCATCATGTGAAACGTGAGACTGATCCTTTCCGTAAATCGTTTTTCAAACGGAATCCTTTCAAATTAGCATTCCCTCTTTTTCTTTATTCTTTCAGGTCCTTTCGAGAGTCTACAGTTCGATCTTCACGTCGACGCGTTGTCGATCGTCGGACAGGGCGTGATGGCGGCTCAACTTTACGAGATACTAGTGGAGTCGGTCTGTCGAAACATTCGTCTAATCGAGAGATCCGTTGTACGACAAATCGAAAATGAGAGCCACAAAATTAGGCTTCCCATACCGCTGCACTTCAAACCACGCGCTTGCGGACACTTGATCACGGTCGCTTATCCGGCCGGCACACCCGATTCGGAATTGCGTAAGAATCGGAAGAAATATTGGATTTCTATCCGCCTAATATGCACGCAGGTGAATGCGAGTGGCGGAAACTCTTATGACTACAAAATAAATCAACTTTTCAGACGATTACCGAAAAAGCTTGCACAAAGTTCTGGCGCTCGATCTTACGCGGCCGTGCTTCAGAAGAGGCAACGCCGTCAAATTTCTGAGCGATTTAAAGCCAAACGAGCCGCTTCTGAATCCACACACAGCCATTACTACTGCGCCTTTGGGTAATATTTGATAGAAACATAAGAATTTTTCGATCTGGAAAATAAAAAATATTCTCCTACAATCTACGAATATTCCAGCGGGCGGAAAGGTCATTACGGTAGACGGATTGTACGCTTATCATCATTATATGCAAGATAACTACGACGACAACGGCTGGGGATGTGCTTACCGATCACTGCAGACGATTGTTTCGTGGTACAGGTGAGAGTTTGATCCAATCGATTTCGCGAACCGACTCGTACTTGTGATAATTAATTGCATCGCGGTGCTCGTGTAAAGATTGCAGGGCTACACGGACAAGGAGATACCTTCTCACCGAGATATTCAAAAGTGCCTCGTGGAAATCGGCGACAAGCCCATGAATTTCGTCGGGAGCAGACAGTGGATTGGCTCGACCGAGGTGGGCTTTGTACTGGAATCTCTTTTAGGCATCAACTCCAGGATACTTTGCGCTTCGACCGGCACCGAAATGACCGATTTCGCGAGCGATCTGGCGCATCACTTTGAAACGCAGGGCACCCCGGTTATGATCGGTAAGCAACCCGATCGACTTTTCTCGTATTTTATTATCACATTCTTTCGGATCTCATTAAGGTAGTAACAGCGGTACTGCTCGACCAAACACGAGACTAAAAAGCTTTTCAAACACTTCTCTATGAGATAATCTAAAAAGAATCGATCATAGAGAAGCTGTTGAAAATATTGATTTTGTACATCATTTATATCAAAACGTTAAGTTGCCGAAAAAAATTATTGTTCAACGAATCACCCGACAAGCTAACTTTTCCTTTCACAGGAGAGTATTCGTTAATTTTTCTGAATACGTATGATTTATTCCCAGGCGGCGGAGTTTTAGCGCACACGATAATCGGCATCAGTCACGACGATGCGAGCGGCGACGTCAAATATCTCATTCTCGATCCGCATTACACCGGCGGAGAAGTTTTAACGACAATCGTGAACAAAGGTTGGTGCGGCTGGAAGGGAAAAGATTTCTGGAAGAAGGACGCCTTCTACAATATGTGTCTACCGCAAAGGCCGATTTCTATCTAAAACGCAATACGTAGGTAGGATCCATTAACGGCTCGCGTTCGTCGGGAAGAAGGGAGAAAAAAAAAAAATTGTAATATACACAAGATATATAACTAAAATATGATATATAATTCCTCGAACGGGCAAATCCGGGAGAATCCAATTATTCCTCGTGTTCCTTTGTTTTTAACCGGAATACTGTTGTAATGCCGTACTAACTATTGTGTAGATAACGGAGCATTTAATAAAAGTAACTTTTCATATTTTATTCCAATTTATGATTTACTTTTTATTTATTTATTTTGTCAAGACCAAATTCCAGGATTCATCTCAATTTCTTTTCATCGCTATCGATTCGGCTTGATTATTTATAATATCCCAAGGTAATAAATTATTGAGAATAGAGCCAAAAAAACTAAGACATCTGATTAACTTTTCATATTTTATTGCAGAGATTTTTATTGCAAATTCGCGTAACATCATTTATTTCAAACAAATTGTCCAACCCAAATGTTAATGTTTAACAATCATCGATCGACTGTTTGTTAACGGATTCCAGTAAATTTTTATATTGTTGTGTCGCCAGGAAAGGTCCGAGCAGAACAAATCGGAGTCCGTATTTGAAATTTATTCTTGTGTTCGGTTCGGCGAATACCTAGATTTTATCGATACATATATACATATCAAACAAAAGACAAAAATTCAAGGTACTAAGGAGATTTCGATGAATTCTCCGGGAACAGGTATAGCTAGGGTTACAAAGTCTCGACGACTTCGCAGATGATAAAAGTACGCAACTTGAATACGCAGAATCACCAAGACCCTCCGCCGCCTGATTTTTGTATCAATTGGGCATAACGATTGGTTACTAGCAGAGATACGTCGATGAACCTGTCGACGCAATTGTGCAAGCACGTTTCCGTTCGTGCGTCCAATTTTATTCCTGGCTTGTCCACGCACTTGTCCCAACAGGCATCATTGAATTCGTGAATCTGCGTTAGCGAAAAAAAGTCCCATCAATTCACCGGTAAAACTCGCGAGAAGCGATTCACTCGAGTGAGGTTACGTCAGAAGATGATGCGAAATAAACGTGAAGAAAAAAAGAAAAAGGAATACCTGAGCGGTCAGCTGTGCTTTTTGTCTTTCCAGCATGAGAAATCCCTCGAGCTCGGCATCGACTGCCTTCGATTGCTTCGCGCCCCCGGCGTTCGCCTCGAAGCCTGAGCCGCTGAAACTCGACAAATCGGCCATTCTTTTCACGATAAATCCTCGTGTCTCGTCGCGAGAGAACAACACTTCCTCGTTATCGCGTTGTCGCTATATAACTACGGCTAATTCCCCCCGCGAGAGACTTCGGGCTGGCTTGCCGAGGCGCCAAAAACTCTCCCGGCCCGCTGAGATGGCGCTGCTCCACGTGGGCGATCGCCCCACCCCCTCCCCGACGAATACAACATTAATTTACTCTCCGGCTCTCGTTGTCGTCGCACATGTGTCCGACGAAACAACATAACCCGCGAGACGGAAGTTCGTCCGGCGTCGAACGCGAAAGACGAACCGATCCTTTTGTTTAACGAACGAATTACGATAACGACAGATTCCACGAAATGAGAGAAATTCCACTGTCGCGCTGCGAGCGCGAATTCGTCAACAAGGCTCTATCGGAAGATACGGTAAATATGATTCGATAGAAACGAAAAAAAACATGACAACCGCGACAAGTATCGTGATGTCGGATTTTTCTCAATAATGTTCAGCGCCTGGATGGCCGTGAATTGTTGGAAGCGCGGCCCGTGAAATTGTACTTTGGCTCCAATTGGGGATGTTGTCTCGCGACATGCGGTCAAACAAGGTAGGCGTGCTCAGCAAGGAATGTTCTTTCGTACCTCGTCAAGGTTTACACAATTTTGCGCCTCGCAGGGTCATCGCCAATGTTTCGTGCGACATACAACAACCGAAGTCTGCTCGCCCCAACGAAGGTATGCTCCATATCAACGTCGAACTCAATCCCATGGCGGCTCCGCACTTCGAAGCTGGTCGTCAATCGGAACTGGGATCCTTCATTACTACGCAATTGGAAAAATGCTTCAAGGACTCCAAGTGTCTAGATCTGGAATCTTTGTGTATCGTTGCGGACAAAAAAGTAAGAGTCGAAAGTATTGACTTATTGAAAAATAAAGTGCCAATTATTCATACTTTTTTCTACCATCTTCAAAAAACTCTACCCCTAACAATTTTTTTTAAATAATAGAAAGAATTCTTGCTATATTTTTCGGCCGACCAATTGCTGAACAAATGAGGAAAAAAAAAATGTTGTTTTGTGTTTATTGGCTCGAAATCAAAATTGATGGCAGATTCGTATTCAATGCAAAAAAAGTTGAACAACAACTTTTTTTTTCACTTGACATGGATGCAGGATTTATAATGATTTTATCTGTCTCGTTTTTGTATGATGTGACAAAAAAAAAAGTTTAACTGCATCAATTATACTATCGCGTGTAAATTTCTCTTGCGAAACACAATTGTCATCTTAACATTTTGTCAGTCTTCTGGAAAGTAAAGCCATCGCTTTTTTAAATCCTTAAAAAACGTTGCGAAGGGTTTTTATATTACTGTGATCTATTTTTCAATGCTGGTTACGATTTTCTATTCTTTTCATCCGGGCTAGATAAAATCCGCGTATATTTTATGCATAAACATTTTTACTTTTGATATTCTCGATATCAATCGATATATCATTTGATACAATTTTTTTCTGCCGTTTCATGTAGGTCTGGAATATAAGGGTGGACGTGAATGTAGTAAATCACGACGGTAATCTCATAGATTGCGCGTCCATAGCGACTCTTGCAGCATTGTCGCATTTTCACAGGCCCGACGTTACTTCCACAGGGGATGAGATAATCATCCATTCGTTCTCGGAAAAAGATCTTCTGCCGTTGACGCTCTACCATTATCCCGTAAGCGTCTCGTTCGCGACTTTTCAAAAGTAGGTTTTTTTTTATTGATCGTTTCACCCGCGATATTTTCCGGGATAATAATGCCGAGAATTTTTCATACCAGCGGTAGAACCGTGATAGATCCGACCTACATGGAAGAAAGACTCGGCGTGGCTCAACTGACCCTCGCCATAAATTCCTACCGGGAAGTTTGTAGCTTGCACTTTGACTACACCGCGAGAACGGGAATCGTCACCGATGTCTTAGCGGCGGTTTCGAACAAAGCGGCCAGACACGCGGACGCTTTGGTCAGGCTTATCAAAGAAGAAGTCAAACGCGACATTCAAGCAAGGTCGATAATCCACGCCTTTTTCGATATTCTTACTTTCGTAGGATTTTCCTTCGCATCGCACTTATCGCTGATCTTTTGTTTGCAGATACGACAAGAGTAATTCGGAATGCACGCATCGTCTCAAAGACTCGATAGCTAGCGAGAAAATAATGTCCATGATGAGCGAGCGAATCAGTATTAGATTGCCCGGTTGGAACGAGCGACATTTGCAAAAACTTTCGTTACGCGACGACGAGGACGATGTGAAGATGCACGAAGAATCGATCGAAGAAAACGGCGAAATCGTGGATCTTGGACAAGGTTCCGCTCATCTAGTTCCGAACAAGGTATTCCTCGAAGCTCCGATCGAATCGACGTCTCGACGAGTCGGAGATATTTCTAAAGCGTACTTTATGCGTGTCAGGGAAAAATTATTGGCGAAGGTGGTCACAACACGTGGAACATCTCCGATCAATCGGAGGACGACGATTCCGACGACATTGAGATGGTCGGCGTGGCCGAACGCGAAAAGAAGGTTCTCGACGAGATAGGTACGATGCTTCTCCGCGCTTCTACCCTTCCGACTGATTACGAATCTTTGCAATAATATTTCCCATCCTTTTTAGAACTGAGCGGCGACAGCGAGGAGGAAACTACCGAAACTGTATCGACCAAGGATCTAATGTAAATAAATAAATAACGACTAAAAAACACACGATTTTTCGAGTAAAAGTGGTCAGAGTTTTGTTGTCTTTACTCATTGGACAAATAATAATAGTCTCTCGGATTTATACATCATTCTTATAAAATATGTACCTTTATCAACAAGTTAAAAAGTCTTTGCGAGAAGTTGGAAAAAAAAACGAAAAAGAAAAAACGAGAAAAGAAACACGAAAGATTCGAAAAGACTCTTTATCTCACTAAGATTATGATATTCATTGGCGCTCGCGGCTCCGAGCCTTTGCCTACGCTACGTAGCATCGCTGCTCAAACCATTTTTTTGATCTAACTTATTTGCATTAGTTTTAACTGTGTATATGAAGAAACTCAGGGCTTCCTTTTCCGCGACTGGAATTGTCTTGAAGTGCTTCATTAGAGTCTGCAAAGTAATCGAAAAAATTTCAATTATTCTCGATATTCATATAATTCTTGTTGTTTTTATCTTGTCCAATGAATTCTAAAAATCTCAAAAAAAAAATTTTTTTACGAATCTTTTAAACAGTTGCGTAGCTACAATACTCACATCCGCGAGTTGCGCCTTGTTGAGGCCAGGCCTCGTCGAGACTTTGTAGTGCCTCTTGTATCTCCTTAAGGTGCCTACTTGAAGCTGGAAGAGATCAACCTCCGGAAGGTCGTTGTCCGTTTCGCCCGAATCCTCTTCGGAGTCTTTTCTCCTGCGTTGCTGCTGCTGCTTTGATCTCGCGCACTGAATCACCTGCTTGTGATAATCGCATATGTACGTGTGACGGGCCTGGAACAAAAAGAAATAATATTTATAATAAAAACAATAATAACAAACAAAATTGGCGCCGATACAAAAATATATAAGAAGCAAGTTTCTTTCAGCGGAAACCAACCGTGTGGTCCTGATTGAGTTTTAGACGCCTCTGAGTAACGGTTTTCTGAATACGCTTGCTGTACGAAGCGTTGCCGGCGGATCGCGAGCATCGCTCTCCCTCGTCGACGAGACAGCAAATTTGATCCGCCGCTCCCCTGGAATCCTCCTCGCCGGTGCTGAATCCATTCATTTTTGTTTTTTTTCCTCCCCGAATACCAGAAAACGCTTTGCACCCGAATGTCGCGTCTCTGCGAACGACGCGAGTGCAATAGTCCGGCACGACGACGTAGGTAAACGTCGAATAAACGAACGATCGATTCACGAATCACATTATTCCGTCGAATATTTCGCTCGCACTAAATAGAGTTTTTCTTCGTCATTGTTGTACATTTTTTTTTCTTCACTGTTAGTTATTTAATCTTGAATTATCGCGAAACCGGAAGTACCGCGAGATAGTCGTACGCGGCGTATCGCTCTCCGATTGTTCTCCGATCGAAGCTAATTGTTTGTTTCGTTGCTGCGAAATCGCGCGTGACACTCCGATTTGCGAGCTCCAAACACTCGCGATGTGTCGCTCAGCTGTGATTGCCGATACGCCGATCGGTCTCGAATAGCCCGCGGACACCGGAGGTTACGAGTTATCGCGTTGAACTGCGTTATTTTATTTATCTGCTCACGGGGATTACGTTCGGCCGCGTCCCGGCACGAGGATTCTCTGCGTATCGCGAAAACGTACGCTCACACTGTGTTTTGTCATTTACGGCTTTTCGATTGTCGCTAACATGTCCTCACAAGTGTGACGCGACAAACAGAACTCGGCATTGGATAAATACGTTCTACTTGCATCGAGTATGGTAGTAGTTAGGCGGCTTGTGTACACACAATCATGGCGTTTCGTGTATTTACCGATGTGTCTCACACGCAGGAAAACATACACGCATGTACACGAAGCTGCATGACACGTTTGCGTGAGATATTCCGGCTGAGTTGCAATGCATCTGCCTCCGGCCTCGGCGCTTTACTGCGGTCTCGGCGAGCAATGCGACCAACGTCGAGAAAAAAAAGCTCGAGCGTTCAACGCTCGACGAGTCGAGTCTCCCGTTGGTGCACGACGATGCGGCTGATAAACACGAACAAAGATGTTTCGCAGTTGGCTGCCTGCGCGCAATCGTCCCGTGGCGCCATCTTCAACACTACGATATCCTAACCTCGGCAATAATATTTAACTTCTGCCTCGAGGAACGCGCGACGCGAATGAAAATCTTTACAAAATCTGAACAATTAAAAATCGTACATACGATTGTCGTCCCCAATGTTGTGTTTCCCGTGACAAATGAAAAATTGTCGCGTAACAGTTCGCGCCCGTGCATTTCCCGCCTTTCGGCACGGCGGACATTTCGACGGTGGTGGGGGAAGTAAAAAGAAACGCATCAAAACGTAAAAGGTTGACGCTGATTGGCTTACTTTTTGCGGCTTATCTGAAATAAACCAATGGTAATGCAGATTTTCCCCATACACTTCCATATGCCGCATAAGTGGCGTGGGGTCGCGATATTCGAAGCTGAGAATCCTTTTAGCTGTAGAAGACTGTCCAGGTAAGAAAAATCCAAATATTTTCGTTCCGAGATGTTGACAGATTTGCGGGTTGTAACCATCTAAAGATTGTTAATAATAGCTCTGTGCTGGGTGTCATACGTGAGTGTTTAACGAGGTGATAATGTGCTACGTTTCGGCCGTACCTTTTATTTAGCCTACACACAACCGTCATAGCAAATGGCTGCCCGGAGATATGCCTCTGCCTGGCCATACTATTATTCTGTGTGTCTCGGTGTCGTGGCTTGAATCAAATCGCCGATCAGTCGTAGCATCGTTCTATCGAGATTCGGGAAATAATATTCTAACGAAGCATTAGTGAGTAGGCTAATTGAAAGGTAAGAGTGCGTCGCGCGTCACGGGACTCCATTACGAGCCAAGCGGGCTATCAAGGCTAAAGCCTGCGTACGCGTTCGTCCCATTTCGCCTGGCTTGCGCCATGCATTGGCATACTATACGCGCGCTGCCACCGCGTATTCGGCCTTATACCGACTACGCGACTATTATTTTTATGCTAAAATACGACTTTATTCGTTCGATCGACGCAACGTCCGGATGATTCATCGAACTTTTGTCAAATCACGCGGACTTTAAGTCATCGCTCGCCAAATTGTCGCGTAATTTCGACTATATCGCATCTACTTTCATTTGCTTGACGTTCTACGATCATTCGATGCACCCGAGCCCGTCTGTGTTGGCTTGCGATACGCGAAATCTGTCGGCATATCGTATTATCGTTTGTTCGTAACATTTCGATATTTTCTTGTGCTTTCGTATATACACTTTCCATACATGTACCGTGTCATCTTAATCTTTGTTCGTCGAGAGATCGCAATAATGCTGACATGAGAGAAAAAAAAAGAAAAAAAACGCTAGTGTGTACGTGTGTCCGCGGCAGGGCGCAGCGCGGTGCGGAGTTGCGCGGGGACGAAGACGAGGACGACGGGCTTTAGACGGGGCGCGCGCGCGGGCATTTCTATCAATGTGTCTGGCTTATTCGCACCTATGTATACACGTACGCACTCACGACTCTCGACTCTCGTGTCTCTACACGTGAGCGTGTTGTGTGCGGGGTCTCGTACGTGTATACGACGAAGTAGATACGTGCGGCATTCGCCACTCACACACGAAAACATTTCTACTGGCCAGCACAAATGGCTTTGAGATACATAGCAGTAGTGTAATCGAGTGTCGTCTTGTGTCGACGAGCCAAAAACAAGCGAAACACTACGCCAGAGCGACAGTCTTCATTCGAATAAACCGATTTTTCATTATTCTCACATTAACGACTATCGCCACGATTCAATTCCCGCACATGTGGTAATAAAACTTACAAAAAAAGTAAGAAAAAAAATGTTCATATCTTATCGAATAATTTTCGGGTCAATTAATGCCATCCGGTCGAGTACCATTGCGAAATTCTCGGGAGTAGGATCGCCGTGCAGTTCGTATTATTTCGCGCCGAAAAGGCTCGAGGGAAACGAGTCTAGCGGCGCGCGGGAGTAAAATGGAGGGAACGGAATCAATGCGCCACAGCATACAGAATACATGTTTGCCGTGCCGTATGTAACCGCTACCATATTTGTCAGTCACGCGTGGGAAACAGTGTATTCGCTAATCAAAGTTTGATACGACTTGCAACGGGGTAAATTGTCGTCATGTTCTTCGTATTATATTCATTTCGATAAATGAAAAAATATATATATGCATATATATACATATAAAAACACAGACATATATTAGCTCGGTGATGCAAGGTATCTTGTGTGAACATGGCCGTCTTTATTTGCCTCTAGGCATACTGCGTTCGACTACTATAGTGCAGCTAGTAGTCGTGTGTTGAGAGCGCCGAGTAGTCGCGGCGGCGTCCATTGTGCACAGGCCCCAGCTACGACGTTAGTTCCTATGTCAGGAACGTCGCGCGGCAAAGCCCCTATACAAAACCAAAGCAAACTGCCTCGTTCAATTCTTCTTTCTTTCTTCATATATACTTTGTAAAATATACAAGAGCGCGCACACACCTCTATATATGTATGTACAAACATATATATACGTATATATATATATGTATATGTATGTATATATACATATAACTATAACCACACATACAAAGGCTCGTTAACTGTCTCTCTTTCGCTCCCTCGCGTCGCCCCGTCCGGCCGCAGCTTCACTGCAGCGCTGTATTCTGTATTTTTTTAGTCCCCGCGTTCAATAATCATTTGGTTGGCTACTCACCTGGCCATCTAGCCAGTAAACGTTATTTGAGGTTAGAGTGCTCGTCGGCGTCGCGAATTATAATCGTACCATTGACAGTGATAGAATCCGAGCTCCGTTACCGTACGTTATTGTGACACGATGGAGTAAAGAAGAGTTGAAGAAAAGAGAAAAAGTGAGAAATTAAAGAACGACAGAAGCAAGATAAAAATAGAGAGACGAATGGACAAGGGTGTCGAACAATTAACTCCTTGTTATTACTAGTCGGTTCACCTTGGGAAGACGAGTGCGAATTTATGTGTCCCCGACGAGCAGACATACGATAGGTACATATATCTATTTTATTTTATTACTTAACAATGTAGAAAACGATCTCTCTTGTGTTTTGGTAAATTTTCGCAATCGTTGATTGTTTTTTTCTTCGCGATACATTTTGTACAGTTGGAAATTCGACTCGCTGAAGTGTTTTTTTTCGTTGCATTCGCGTCTTCGAAATTGCTTGCAATGTTGGAAAAAAATAAACAAAGTGTATCGTTCGTGTTGCTAGCCGGCAGCAGCGTCACGAACGGAGACGACAATGAGAGGCAGAAAACGAGATAGAAACATAGAAATCGATGCGGGTACAAATTGTTGCTTGTTTGTATTTTATTTTTTCGGAATCCGAATAATTAGTGCATTGTCCATAATGACTCGTTGATCGGGTGTGTTTACGAACGATACAGAGAATTATTCGCTTTAAAACGTGAGATTGAAGATTCTTTAATAACATACGATAGAAACGTTGATAACCAGAATGTATGCGTTCGGCATTGTACGCAGAGATGCGTGATCGGAGCTACGTATTAGCAACTATCGGCGTTTGTTTTCGATGCAATAGCTGTTATACCAGTGCTGCTGCTGGGTAGGATACGGGAGTTACGGTCAAGTGTGCGTGCGCGCGCGTCACACTAAACCGATCCAGCATCCAGCAGCATCTGGTTAGTTTCGTAAGATCGACGGTACTGGAACGGTGAGCTTACCACTACATTCTCAGCACCAGTCGACACGTTCACTATCTCGTGCTCTGTGTACTTGCATGACCGAGCGTTCAATACATCAACGTCTCTATCGGAATATTATCTATATATTGACGCGAATCATTATTTTTACTCGCATTTACGATTCATTTTATTCGCGCTTCATTCACTTTTTGCGTTGTGAATGTTTATCAATTATGCATTGAAAATCGAATGAAATACTTCTATATACAAATATAAAATCCTGAGATGAACGGTGCGGTGTAAACTCATAAGTGATTGATGCACAAGTCGAATCTGTTACACTGTTGCTCTGGGATCGCGAGAAAAGCGCGCGCGTCGTCTGTGATCTTCGTGTTTTTGTTTTTAATGCGCACGGAACTTATCTTTAATATATAGAATCATGCGCATTGTTTATCATGAGTGTTGAGAAAACTCTGACTAACGAGTCAGAGTTTTCAAACGTGACGTCGGTACATTTGATGAAGAATTTCAGTTACTGTGGAAAAAAAGAGAATTTCTGTCGATTAAGCGTTAAAATCGATTTTCCAATTTTTCAATTTTTATCTACACATTGGTTCAAGGAGATTCTCAATAATGGAATGAAATAGTATTAGTGTATTGGAGACATTGATGTAATGATACATTTAATATTTTTCGAAAAAAGGTTAAAATTGATATTTTGATTAGGGTCATAAATTCCGAAGAAAAATACCACCAAAGTACTGCTGGTTTTACGCGCCGTTTTGTCATTCTGCCACATATAATGATTCACGGAACCGGTTAGATTTTCACAGTTACCTGGAATCTTCTCGGTTTTTGTCGATTTCGTCCAGGGGGAAACCCTCGAGTGGGTTATTTCAGTCAGGTATGCAGGTACGAAGATTTAGCTCCGAGGGTTTTCGGTATATGTAGTGTGAAGTGAGACGGGATCGAAGAATGCTTGTCGAAGGTAGATACCATACCGTAATTACTGCCGGTAATGTGGAGCCCCCTCTTTATCCTTGGACCACGACTGTACCGTACTTTGGCAGGTCAGTTTTTCTCCCCCCTCCCGGGGGCTGTTTGTCCCACGAGAATTTCTCCCTTGCCGCGCAGCTGTTAACTAATAAATAGGACTTTATGAGAAACGAGGGAAACTGGAACGGGCACCAAGTATTTTTTTTTTTGTTCTTTTCGTTCACGCGGCACAATTGTCTGTAACATTCCTTTTAAAGCGGAAGTCTCGAGGAGTATAATTTTTTATTCGATTTTTTTTCGTTTTTCGAATAGAGTTTTCACGCTCGATAGGCTCGACACAGTAAACACGAAAATGAGTAAAAGTGTGTTTCCGTATTTCGTGCGAGCGAAAGCGAAGGCGAGCGCGAAAAAATGCCAGCATTCTATTTGGCGGGGTGGGGGGGGCGCCGGCTGCGCGTTGTACATAAATTGCAATGTGGCAACGACCCTTTTCTTCTTCGGACACCGTATAAATTATATTATTTCGTGGCGCGACATCGACGCCACATGGCGCGGGGACTCCTTCGGTCGAGGAGAGGCTACGAGGGACGCCTCGCTCGCTCTAACTTCGGTCGTCGACTCCGTTCGCATCTATTACGCAGCTTTATTAAAAATCGAAAAAGAAAGGGGAAAAAGATAAAAATCAATTGCGTTTGTGAAAACATTCTCGTTCTAAGGCGCGGAGATAACGAGGAGCGTAGATAGAACAAAAGTCACGCGGAGCCTTGCTCTGTGGAAGAATGTATTTTGCGAAGGTAGAGCAAAGAGAGAATTCGTAATGGGAAAGTTCGAGCGAGCGAGTCACTACGGCATTGGCTCGTGACACCCGGTATAAGGCAGTATCCCAACCGACTGTTACGCCACATGGCTTTACAGGGGGAAAAAACGGGGATGCCGTAGGTAGAGGCCAGAACGAAGGGTTGATCGTTGTCGCTACTTATCCAAAGAAGTCCCGCGGCATCGAGGCCTTTCTTTTATACAGTCAGTTTTTTTTTTTGTTAAACGAAAAAAAAATCTTGTATCGCGTATAGAATTATTGATCGATCGCGTTGTTCATACGAAAAAAATAACAAGGAAAATCTTATCTATAGATACATTATTTTTTCATTCCGACTTATCGGGAGGCAGATCGAAGCTATCCGAGAAAAATGCCTCATCATAACAGTAATTCTCAACGGGCGGGTCGTAAACTCGAAATTTTTCTTTCCAAATTCATGCTCGTTCGGTCGGTTCATTCGTCCCGTTGGGTATGCCGGCCCTGGGAATGTTCGCCCGCTTTGCCTCTGCCTCTCTCGCGTCTTATTGACCCGGACCCGGTTCTCTTCTCTCTCTTTCTCTCTCCTTCGCTCGCTCTCTTCGATTCGCCGCGTTACCTCGAACCTCCCGCTCGGAGCTCGGGCTCTCTACCACCGCCGTTCCTCCTTCTCCTCAGTCCTCACACTTCTCCTGAAAACCCCCCTCGTCTCCCTCGCTTTCGCTTCGTTCTTTCTCGCTCTATCGCCGTTGCTCGTTCCACGACTTTGCTCGCTGCACGGAGGAGAGAGGATTTCTAGTGCGCAGAGCCTTCGACGTATTTTCACTTGGTTCCCTTGCGGTTCTTTTTCCTTCTTTTTTCAATATTGCCAGTCCAGTTTGTTTTTGTTCGAGGCACGAAAAAGAAAAGGAATAATTGGATATTGCGTTCATTCTCATTGCCGAATTATCGAAAACCCTGCAGTTTGTCTTTTTTCTCTTCAATACATTCTACAATTTTTTATAATCGAAAAAAAAAGATGCGGCATATTTTTCGTCTCGCATAACGTAATTACGCCTATGAACATTGAGGATATCGCGAACGTTTCGCGGAATTGTTTTTATACACAGTATTGTACCCGGGGTACACGAGCGATTCGCGCAAGGTTGATAATCGGACAATACGAAAATACCGCGACTTCTCTAACGCGTTCGTTCGAACAAAGGCTCTTCCATACCGGCGACTTCTCGTTGCTTCGAGATATCTCGAAGGAGCGTTTTGACTTCGTCCGGCGTGTTTCGTCGGTAAAATAGCATCTGCAGGAAACGTGCGTTTCAACGTACAGTAAAAAGGCAAAGTGGGGGGGAAAAAGATACGAACGGTACGAAGTTTCGAAATCTTGCATGCGAGAAAATTACACCGATATCCGTGTTTGTTTCCGGCCTTTCGAAAAAAATAAGGATTTAGCTATCGATAATAACGAAGGAAAATCGTGCGTCGATGCCTATAACAAAAAAAGAGAGAGAGAGAGAGAGAAAAATAGTGTCTCGGAGTAATCTATGCCTAAAAGTTGACCTCGGAGTTTCAAGGGTAGAGGAGGCCCCTTCCTTCCCCTTCGGTTCGTCGCCAACCCCCTTTTTAGCCTTCTCACTCTATTTCGTTTTCTCTATCACATTGCGCGCGTTCTATAGAGCTCTCCGCACACCCTCCAAGCGCCACCGGCGACGAGTCGGCGTCGACGCGTTCGTCTCGCTCTCTCGCTCCTCTCTGGCCCCCCACCACTTCCTAGTTTCGCTCGTTTCTACGATCGTAAACGCTCCGCGAAGCGAGCGGGAGAAGGACGGAAAGAAAACGAGAGAGCGAGAGAAACACCGAACGGTTTGTGGAAGGCGGGAGCGGCGTTGCCGTTGCGCCGCTGCTATAGCTCTCCCGCCATCCCTACCAGACATTTTACGCTCGTGGGTTGGTCGAACGAGTTGGCTTCTCCTTTGTGAGCGGGTGGGTGAAAGCACCGCTTGGCAACGTTGGGCCACAGTCCGCGAGCTCGCTGGAAGGACGACCGTGCCGGCACAACGCTTCGGCTACATACGACAAGAGAGGGAAGGGGGAGAGCGCGAGTCGCCGAGAGAGGGGTAATAAAGAGGGGTAAACTACTCCCGCTCGGTAGGGAACGCGAAGCGAATAGCTCGAACGAACTGGGGTGAAAGAGAGGGAAACTACGGGCAACCAACGAATCTTAGCGATTCGAGCGAATGGCGGGGAAGAGAAGCGAGAGCGCGCAGAGAGAGAGAGAGCGCGAGAGCGCGGAGAGAGAGAGAAACAGCGAGGCGAAGCGAATGGCAGGCAGCCCCGATTACCGCCAAGTTGCCCGATGTGTGGCATCGCCTATGTATACGTATAGACGAAAACACGGAAAGTGACTCCATACACACGAGCGGAATATTCGTTATACCAGTGTAGCTTTAGCCGCGTCCTCTTCTCTACTTCGTAGGTTGATGCGCGCGCATACACACAGTATCTGCGTGGAAAAGCCGTTACGCGCAACTCGCGCTCATCGGCACAAGGGACACAAACCTGCGTTAGTTTCTCTAATACTTACGCGCAATGCTTGCGCGTGTGTGTATGTGTGCCTTGTGTGAATAAACACAACTGTTGTAAGCCACTCTCTCGCTCACTCCCTCTTTATTCCCATTGGCCCTGTACATTTGTGCGTGAGAAGCCCCGAGACTCCGGGGTAGCCACGCGGTTACGAACCGACGACGCGCGGATGGTTTTTACACTGGGAACCGAAGTATATGATAGTACAGAGCGTGCCTCGCGTACAGTAACACATAGTCTTCGTAAGTAGCCTAAGCCAAAAGGACCAAAGAGTTACATATTTTTTTCTTCGCGAGGTGCTTTTGTTTTCCTTGTTTCGTCGAAACAATCCGAGGGGGCCGAGAAGATTCATTTTTCTACGAAGGAAAGGTAATGGCGAAAATACGAGGCGAACGAAAGGAGTAAAAGCCGGGTTGTTTTGGATCCCTCGCCCAATGCGTGTGTGCGTTTGTTCCGAAAGAGCGGCCCTGACGGTGTTGGAGAGAATCTCCGCATGTATACGAATGGGTAGAGGTTTCGCGAGAGTGTGAGAGAAAATACGAAGAGTTAGATCGAGCGTGTGCGCGCGCTAGCGAACATACACACGAGTTCGAACGTTCGGCTCTGTGGAGGAGTTTGAAGTTTTGAGTGTGTGAGCGTCGTGTGTGTGTGTCTGGTAGCGATCGAGGTAGAGAGCGACGAAGCGACGCTGTAGTATATTATCGAGGAAGAGAAGAGAGAGAGGGAGGGGGAGGAGGAGGAGGAGAGAGAAGGCTTGTGGAACGAGGCCCGAGCGGCGTAGGAAAGGCAAGCAGCGAAGGGGTAGGGGAAAAAAAAAGGATCGCGCGCGCGGATTCGAGAGAGAACGAACGGGCGAGGGGTCGCACGAGGAAACGGTTTGAGCGAGGGGCACGCGGGGAGCGTTCGGAAACGGGGCAGCAACGAGAGAGGGAGTCTCAGGCGCGCCGCTTCGACAAAAGGTGGGGATAGGAGAGAAAAAGAAAGAACTAGAAGGGGAGACCGCCCCCTTCCCTGTACCCACCCGCCTGGCCACCGAACGGCCCACGGACCTAACGAACGTTGAGCCGTTGAGCGTAGCGTCGAGTAGACCGCATCCCAAGTGTAACGTACGTATCCTCTCTTGCCCTCCCAATACACGGGTTCCGCGATAGCTACGTGTATGAAAACGTTGTCGCCGCGTGTTTGGGGCCCCGATTACTTCGAGTCGGCATCAGTGAAGTTTAGTTTGATCTGTATACGAAGGTGAAGGATTATTCATCGAGGAAAACCGGAGTGTGCGAAGGCTCACGAAAGCGAGAGAGAGAGAGAATTGAAAAGAGAGCGACAGAGAAAGAAAGAGAGAGAGAGAGAGAGAGCGCGCGCGCGCGGGGCCGAGATACCGAGAGTGAGCCAAGCACCGTCGACGACGACGGCTACGACGACGACGACGACGAGGGATACCGTGAAGCGCGAGGAAGCAAGCGGGCTAGCCAAGCTAGCTTAGCCGGAGAGACGCAATCGTCTCACAGAAACTGCAAAACTGTGCGAGGCTGGCCAGGGGTGACAGTGGCAGCCAACGACAGTAAAGTTAAACGCGTGCGGTG
Organism: Ischnus inquisitorius; assembly: GCA_963924025.1. Taxonomy (NCBI): domain Eukaryota; kingdom Metazoa; phylum Arthropoda; class Insecta; order Hymenoptera; family Ichneumonidae; genus Ischnus; species Ischnus inquisitorius. Next base: position 12,871,583 of record OZ001254.1, on the reverse strand, counting down.
CGGTGTCAGGTCGTACGAATGTGAGCGAGCAAGCGTGCGTGCGGAGGTGAGTGCGTGCGGCGAGGAGGAGTGCGTGTGTGTATGGGCGTGTATGTGTTATTCGGGGGCTGAGTGAAGAGTGTGTGCGTTGGTTTAGTTGCTTGACTGTTTTAAATACGTGTGCGTGTCGGTGTCCTGGCGGATCCCGTCCGTGCAAGCAAAAGCAAGGAAGGAAAGCAAAGGCAAGCAACGGCAACGGCTACGGTAGCAGCACCATCGGCATCAGCGGCGGCCGCGGGTAGCAGAAACAAGCAGCATAGCAGGGGTGTGGAGTGCGTGTACGTGTATACGTGTGGTACGTGCGTGAAACCGAAGCAAGCAACGACGACGACGACGACGACGGCGACGCGCGTACCCCCACGTTAAGTGTGGGTGTGCGTGTACGTGCGATAGAGGTGTATTATAAATCCGACAAGGGGGCGAACCACTTCTAGCAAGTGTTGAATATCGCTTTCCATCCCTGGCTGCGTGTTATACCCGATAACGGGTGGGTAAAGTGACAGACGGACGCGCGTGACATGTCGGAACATCACCGCGTCGCCGGTGGCTGGGGCACTGCGAGCCCCGGGAGCCGCGAGGACGGTTCGAGCGGCCCGGCATGGTGGCCCACGGGTCTTAACGCCGAGCAACAGCAACAGCAGCAAGCAGCCGCTGCGCAACAACAGCAGCAAGCCCAACAGCAAGCCCAGCAACAGCAGCAGGCACAACAAAATCTACATCAGCATCTGCTTAATCAACAGCAACAACAAATATCTCAACATCATCAGGATATCGTGAGAAGCACAGCCGCCGCGACACAGCAGTTGTTCTCATACAAGATGGCCTCCAGCTTCCAAAATCCGGCGACGACGGGAGCCCAGTCGAGTCCGGTATCGACATCGTCGCCGGTTGGTTCGTGCATGAGAGGAGCCGGCGGTGGAGGATACGATTACAGACTGGGAGTCGGAACGCCGGGTTCCGGCGGCGGACCAGCCGGCGGTGCCCCGGTTGCACAATGGTGGTATCCTGGAGGAGTCATGGACGCCGGACAGAACAACCTTCATCAACAGCAGATGCAGCAACAGGGCCAACACCTATCGCCGATCACCTCGCAAACCTCTACGCCCCCCGTTATGTCCCCGGTACGTTTGCAGGACGATCGAAAAAAGCAAAAAACAAAAAAAATTTAAACAAAAAAAGAAACGAAAAAAATTAAGCTTCGCGAGAAAACGACGCGGCCCGAGGCGACGCTAAGCGACGCGGTGCGACGCGCGATCGTGGCTCGCCACCGCCGCGCGCTCTCCCCATGCTCCCCGTGCGCTATAACCCCGACCCGAGCGCGTACAGCGCGGCGCGGCGAGCCGAGGCGAGACAAGGCGAAGCGACGCCCGCCTGCTTGCCTGCCTGCCTGCCTGCTCTGGCCCGTACGCCCGTACGACCAACCGACCGAACGAACAACCGACCGCGCGACCCTTCGTTCCCGGGACCTCGAGCGCGGCTTGCCTTTTATCCATACAAACGGGCTCTCTTCTTCACTTCAACTTAGCTTCACTCGTTACACAGTCTTCAACGTCAGTGCTTGCCCCCGCGACTTGAAATATAATATTTCTCGGTCTCGATGATATCGTGCATTTCAGCGAGTATTTTTCCTTCGAAAGTGTAGTTCGTAATTTGCGTTGCGGGGCAGACACACTTCTACTGTTTTTCCGAGGTATACGCGACGTTTCGCCACTCCAGTCCAACCCTCGCGGCGTTTATTCATTTTTCTTTTTTTTCTTTGTAATTCCTTCTTTTTTCGTTCGTTTATTTCTTTTTCTCGATTAATCGATACAACAGTGAAGTCGCAAGTCGGTGTGTCCGTTCGAAACAGTGGAGTTTTTAGAATTTATTTATTTTGGTTTTGTTTTTTTTCCGTTATTTGGCAAAATGAAATCGGGAGGTAGGAAGAAGGTAGTGATGGTAGTGGTGTGATAATTGGAATTTGCTCGGAACGCGGAGATCTCGCTCTCTCAGGCGCTGCGTAGCTGCCGTTCCCGTCGCCGCTGCCTGCTTGGCGGCTGATCGTTCGCGTCGGGGCTCTCGGGGCCTCGCTTTTCTCTCCGTTCTTCTTCTCGATTCTCGACTCGGCACAGCGCGTGGGGCTGACTCTCTCGGCTAGCTACGATCTTCAGGCCACGCTGCCACGCATACCGGTTACCTCGGGTCAGCCCGCTCGGATTTACTTTTCGTTTTGTAACTTTCTTTTTTTTCCCATTTTTTTTTTTTCACTCGGGGACGCCCGAAGCAGCGAGTCCCTCCGGTTCTAGTTCAAAGAGAAGTTCCGGCAAACGGACGCTGTTCTAACGAAAAAAAAAAAAAAAAAAAGATAAATATCGAAGCATCCTCGAAGCTTTTCGTCTCTCGCTTACAGCGGCCATTTCAATGGAGCTCCGCTCCTTTGTATTTTCTCGTTCCTTTCGTTCTCGCTTTTCTCGCCTTCGTGAATAACGACTCGACTCCGATAAGTTTCCTTCGATTATATTCGAATAGCCGAGAATATTGTGCATCACAATAATATCGCGAAGCAAGAGGAAACGGAGAAAGAAAAGCCCGAGTCAGATACAAAAATATGGCTGCACGTGCGAAATTCCGGGCGGGCTAGCCGAGAGCCAGCCGTACGAGCACAGTCGCTTGGGCGCCATTACGGCCCGTAGCGAGCAGCGGCAACAGCAGCCAACGGCTGGAAAGGCGTGAGCGAGAACACGCGAGCATCTCTCACTGCCGTCTAGTTTTCGTTATAATTCTCCTACGACATTCGTTTCGAATGAAAACGCGAGGCGAATTGTAATTTTTTCTAATATTTACATTTATTTCTCATTCGATCGCATAACTCGTCGATAAAAAAAAAACCTACGGAACAGAAAAATTGAATAGTTGAAGATGATTTGAAGAAAATAGGAATCGAGGGAAAAAATGATGTGGAAGATAAATAATAAATGAGAATTTCTTTTTGGGGAGGTAGTACGCTTGCGAGAAGAAGGTTACACCGTTACGTGCTCTCGTGTGCCTGGTGGTGGCGGAGGCTCTCTGAATCCGCGCCTCTCTCTTCTACCGCGCCATCGGCGTGGCCGCTATTGATTCTGGTTAAAGCCGGGTCGGCCTATCCGTTGCCCGTGTTCTCTCGCCCGTCGCTTTTCGTACCGCGATTTTCCCCGAGTCCTGTCGGGAAAACTCCATCGGGATAGTTAACTCGCCGTACCTGTACTTAGCAACGGGAGGGTTTTTCCCAAATCTTTTGTTTCGCATTTTACCCTCGTCCCGCCGAAGACATTCTATTCGATAGAATTTTTCCCGCACGGTCAGCGGCGAGCCTCTTTGGCCATTGACGATCGCATTGTTCTCTTCCCAATTCCGTCGCTATTCGGCGACGCGAACGATTTGTTTCGTCGATACTTGAAACCCGGTTGTTCGACGCCAGAGGTGAAGATTTTCATTTTATCGCATTTTTTAACGGCACTTCGTTAGCGCTTTATTGTCACGAAAGTTCGCTGGATTTTCGGTATTTTTATGCGCCAGTATTTCGTCGTAATGCACAATTTTACATAACGAAAAGTAGAGTTCATTTGTCGAGCGTGAAATCCGCGAAGTTATTCGAATTTCCGAGAATCTCGGAATCGTCGTTCCCGTCCCTCGATCGCCTTCGTCGAATTTTCGATGTACAGTCGAAAGCGGTCAAGTGTAATCATTCGGTTGTTCCGTATTATTATGACTCGTTCGAGCAACGACCAAATTCATTCATTTGTTTCCTCAGTGCGATTAGTGGTGTCAGCAACTCCGAGTCAAAAGACTCTTACTCGTCACGTTTCTCTTATCGCTTCCCGACGGTTTCGCGTTACTCGAAGTTCTCTCTTCGCGTCGCTAGACAAACGCGCAAAATGATCGTCGGTGTCGCGACGACCAAATCGTGATTCACGCCGAGCATCGACGCCCGTTAATTGCAATTTATCGTTTTTGGAGTTAATTATTATTTTCGGAGTTCATTTTTATTATTGGAGTAAATTATTATTCTCGGAGTAAATTGTTATTTTTGGAGTAAATCATTATTTTTGGAAGAAATTATGACTTTCAAAGCAAATTATTATTTTTTCGAGTCCATTGTTATATTCAGAATAAATTATAATTTTTTCAGAGTACCAAAAAATCTTCGAACTGTTTTTCTCGTATCCGAATAATTGTGATGTTGCGTGCGGCCGAGCCATCGATTGATTTCTTGCGTAGAAAAAAGAAAATGAAAAAAATAAGACAAAAAAACGGGCAGGCAGCCATTTGCTGTGCGAGACGCACGACACCGAGCACACTAGTTGCGAGGCATCGATTTCTCATTATCGACACAAAAAACAGACCCAAAAACGAACATCGTCAGCAACTCGCTCTAATTAACAATATTCGTTTTCTCTAATTTCAGCATCAGATACAACAGATACCGCAGCAGCAAAATAATCTTCAACAAAACAAAATGCCGAGAGGAAAGGCAACAGACACGAAGCCGAGGGGGCGGATGACCGCGTACGCGTTCTTTGTTCAAACGTGCCGCCAGGAGCACAAGAAGAAGCACCCGGAAGAGAACATCGTCTTCCAAGAGTTCTCGAGGAAGTGCGCCATGAGGTGGAAGGTAAGTCAAGCATCTTGAACCGTCCGAAACACACGCACGCGAGCTTCCCCGTCTTATATTCGCCCTTTATCTTTATCTCTCTCCCAGCGTTTGTCCCGCGTATTATAATCTACGCGCGCAAGTTTCTCTTCCCTGCGGTATCAATCCTCGTTCCCTTCGGTGCATCGGCACACCGGTATTATATTCCCTTCGTCGAGTGATACAGAGAATCGAAGAGTCTCAAGTTTTTCGCCCACGCTCCTCATCACGGATATATACCTATATAAAACCCATCCCGCGTCTGGTTCCACCTGCTTATACCTGCACCTGCCCGGTGTTGTGTCGAGTCCATTATCCCTCGAAATAAACCCCGTGACTTCGGTATGTGAGAATTCCGCTGTAACAGAAGCGAAGCAATAACTCCTAGGCCCTCTAGTTATTGTCGGAGTATTGTCCGGCGAAGGGCTCACTTCCTCCCCCCGTTGCACAGAAGACCATAAAGAAGTGGGAGGGGATTTCGGCGTCTCAACTTTTCATGCTCGCCGGACCCCCGACGTTCTACACAAACGAGTTCTCCTTTTTCTTCTCGTTTTTTTTTTCGGTGGAATAAAAAAAAGAAAGTAGGTTATTCAGGGTAGGGGAGTGGCGCGCGGGCATCGACGATGGCGGACCATCAGCCGGAGCGAGAGAACGGAGCGAAGAAGCGAGAAAGAGCGTCGAAGAGATAAAGGGGTGGGGGTAGACGGGGAATATATGTGCGCGATGGTTGAGTCGCCGCTGCGTTGTATGCTGCGCCTCGGCCCGTTGTTGCTTCTATCGACCAACCGCACAACCCTATACCTTTTGCCCTTCTCTCCCTCGGCTGCTCATCGTCTATCTCTCTCACTCTCGCTCGTCGCTTCTCGCTGTTTTCGCCGACGACTCGCGCGCTCTTTCTCGCACACGGCGTAACCACCGCCCTCTCCCTTCCTCGGGATATTTTCTCCCCTACCGACAACCATTACTGATTCTCTTCACCATCTTGATTTTCCACGGAGCTTTTTCGCCCGATATTGCGAACACTTTTGCGCTCCGGCTCGTCTTCGAGACGCTACGCAGGTAGCTTCTCTCGCGTCGCGAGCTTCGAAGCTTCTCGTCCTCGATCGCTTGCGAGGTAGATTAAAAACAAACTGCGAGGCGGTATTGCACCGGTTTGTCTCCTTCGGGATGTTCCTTTTGTATTTAAAGCACTTTAAGTACCGTGACTAGAATAACTCACACTTTGTTGGATTGTACGTATTTTTTTTCTGATTTCCTTGTTTTGGCGCAGACTATGTCCGACAAGGAGAAGAAGCGTTTCCACGAGATGGCCGAGAAGGACAAGAAGAGATACGACGCCGAAATGCAGAATTACACACCTCCGAAAGGAGAGAAGACTACCGGACGAGGCAAGAAACGCAAACACATCAAGGATCCAAATGCGCCGAAGAGATCATTGTAAGTTTTGGTTTTCCTTCTCATTCGAACCGAAAAGTCCCTCCAGAATTTGTCGATTCAGTTAGTTTTTCGTTATACGTTTCTTCTCGCTGTGTATTCCCTCGTACTCGGAGCTTCCAAGTACAAGAATGAGGCTCGTGGAACTGTGGTACTCTGAAGTCGTTGCATTCCTCCAGTTTCTTTTCTTTATTCCTGATTCTCTCGAACACGAGAGCCGAAAACGATTTTTCTTTAACCCGTGAATTTTCTCTGTTAATCCTTGCGAAAAACAAAATAGGTCTGCCTTCTTCTGGTTCTGTAATGACGAGCGTGGCAAGGTCAAGATGCTAAATCCCGAATACGGAGTAGGTGATATCGCTAAAGAATTGGGCAAGAAGTGGTCAGACGCCGATCCCGAAACCAAATCCAAATACGAGGCTATGGCAGAAAAGGATAAAGCTCGATATGAACGGGTACGTAAACTATTCTCATCTAAAAGTTCATATGTTTCATATATATATATTTTTTTTTTCTGATTTCTCATATTCTTCTGAGTCTTCGTGAATGCATGTTTTTCACGATGAGAGTGCATCAACCAAACACGAGTGTTTGGCGTTGCTCACCGAGTGAATGTGATTGTCGCAATTTTTCATTTGCGAGACAGAAAAGAGAAAAATATGAACGAAACAATAACATGTATAGAATATCAACGACAACATTCGTCGTTGGTTTGACGATCGAACACAAAGCATTAATGGTGAAAATATAATTTTCTTAAAGGAATCGACTGCATACAAGAAGAAAATGGCGGATGCAACGGGAGAAATTTTATGATCAGAATTTCGATTAATGAATCACTGAGCTGTAGCGCATTGCGGGGACTTTCACAAATAGAATTAGAGACGTACGAGTCGATTCTTTCTTCTTTTTTTTTTTCGTCTTTTTTTTTTTTTCTTCATTTTCTCGCTCGATTCCAAGTATCGTGAACTCCATCGTGTAACAAAAAAAAAACAAAAACAAAAAAAAAGAAAAAACAAAAAAAAACGCCGTCGTCGAACGTCCGACGCCCCTTAATCGTCAAAACATCAAAAATTTTCTTAAAAGGAAATGACTGCGTACAAAATGAAAATGAAGGATGGGCCGGGAGTGGGAGCGCCTGCATATGCTATTAAGCACGACAGTGACGAGGACGCGGAAGAGGAGAATAATGCTGAGGAGTATGTTGAGTAGTGGACGCACGTAAAAAAAAAAAAAAAAAAACAAAATCTCATAATGTCACCCCGTGTCCTTGGAAAAAAAAAAAAAAAAAAAAAACAAACAAACAAGAAATCCCGAAAGCATTACCTCACCTACTGTACATACCATTGACCTTAGCGTGAGCGTACTTACACCACTAGGAGAACAAATAACTAACGGAAAAAAAAAAATACGATTCCTCTTATCCCCCGACCCATCCTTCGACCTTCCCCGCCCTACGACGCCCCCGCCCTCACTCAACCAACGACCCTTCCCCGTCTCCCACGGATTATTTACGATAATTATCGATTAAAAAAAGGAAAAAAAAGAAAAAGCAAACAAGAAAATAATAAAAAATACCCGCGGTTATGCTAATTATTTTAAAGAAGAAAATTGTATGTATGAGTGATCGCGAGAGGAGAACGTGTGAGTGACATTTGTATTTTAACATATTGATAGTACACGTGTAAAGTGGCATAGGATAGAGAGAATGAGGAGAAGACGGTGTACTACTACTACTATAAACTACTATTAACTACTACTACACTATTACTACTACTACTTCAACACCTTCTACCGGGTGGATCGAAAAGAAAGGGATTAAAATGAGAAAAAAAGGAAGAAGAAAAAAAAAGATATACGCCGGGGCTCAATCATCGCTGACTTTGTCTCCGCTCGCAGTTGAAACACGTAAAAAGAAAAAAGAAAGAAAGAAAAAACGAATCGATTATTTTTAGTTTATTAATTAATATACAGACGACAAAAAGAGCGTTACGTCTGCGGGACGTAACGAAGAGTATTCACGGAAGATCAATGCAACGTATATACTGCTAACATGTGACAAGTTAAAAAAAGAAAAAAAGAGTAAAAAGTGCGATCATGTGAGAGAACCAGAAGGTGTACGAAGTTAGTTTATACACAGCACTGAATTTTTTTTTTTTTTTTTTTTCTTCGAGACACTTTCCACTCGGGATGGTTTTTTGTTTCGTTTTTCATTTGAATTTGTCAGTTGAATTCGCGCGTTCAAGCATCCGAGTAGTCGGCATATTACGACGAAAGAAAAGGAAAAAGTAAATGAATTAAATGAAAGGAACGAGAAAATAACGAGAATATGCGTTTTTATGATTTAAACTTTTGCACAGAATATCGTTTAGCTGTAAAAAAAAAGTAAATGAAATGAATCAGTCCCAGGGCTGGTGACGACCGGTGGGACTGCTCTGCTCTGCTCTCGCGAGTAATTCGTAAGTACTGTGGAGTCATCGCGATACGTCGAAATTTGTCAAGTTCTCTATCGAGCCAACGTGTGATTGAGCCTTACGCGGTTCTCTCAATTAACTGTTTTCGCCAGACACATGTCTAGAAGATTTTTTTAAAAGAATAAACGAAGTGAAAAAGAAGAAAAACGAAATATAGAGCTGCGTCTCTCCCTCTCTCTCGCGAGGACATGCGGAATAACCGAGCGTGTGTGATGAAGGCTGAAAAACTCGTGTACCAACATTTGAGCCGGAAATAAAAGAAGAAAATAATGGAAAAAAGAGAAGAATATGTTGTATGGGAGATGGAGAATTAGTCCCTGCGTTGGCTAGATGAGAATTTTAGTGGTCATGAAAACAAAAAAAACACAAAAAATGAGAAAATAATAAAAAAACAAAAAAAAAAATAAAGAAAAAGAAACTAAGAAGAACGTTGCGTCGCGACGGCAATGTGTGCAAGAATGAGAGGAATTTAAGAGAGAAAGCGTGTATGTGTCGCGATCGACGGTACGTCATTGATTTCGTCAAGCAATTGTCTATCGCTAGCTTACGGAAGTGGTCCCCGCCCTCGTCATTGTTCATCCTCCGTCTTCGACATTAAATTTTTTCGTCAATAAAAATCAATACTTTGAAAAACCCAACAAATTTATAAATCATGAAAAAAAAAACAGTGAAACACTCGTTCGTTCGTTGGATATATATACATCTTTTTTCTATTTCATTTGGTCGTCTCTCGTCGTTTTTGCGTTTCGTCGTGTCCTCGTTATGTAGCAGTCGTGTTTATCGGGGATCGGAACGTCGTCCTCGCCCGTCGCCGCCAATGGCGATTGTTACACAGCACGCGGTTTTAGGCGTGTACGTTTTTTCGCTGACAAGCTGCCACGAGCCGTTCTGCTGTACAGCAGGCTGTATCATAATAAATTATTATTGTGCTATCTTGTAATATTAACATTCCTAGATCCTAGTATGTACAGATTCTAATCGTCGATCGTGATTAGATGCCCGCCCGAAAACCCTCTCCCCCGAACCCTCTTCCTTGCCCAAATTTTCTCTACGTATGGAAAGGTGCGCGGGCCCGTTTTATCAGCCAAGTCTTTCCGAACTATAGGGCAGATTCGTTCGAACGGGATTTATCGTTGCATTCACGGAAAGTCCCGGTGTCAACCGGGCAGTTAAACCCTACGACGAGACGTTTACGACGCCTCGGGGAAACACCGGATGCTGGCTGCTGTCCGTAAGATTTGGCTCGGGTCTACAGCGCGTTCGGCTTTGTCAATCGTCTTGTCTCTCTATCTCTTCGATGGCCACTTTACTATAAAATATTAGAGAAAAAAAACGAAATAAACGTAACGTAACGCGCTCTCTTCGATCACTCCCGACCCGCCTTGCTCCGCTCCGTCTGCACTAACTTTGTCACAAGCGATTTTTTTTTTTTTCAATCGAAGTTTACGGATTTAATACATGCGAGAACTAAACGAAAAAAACAGAAACAAATCAACAAACGAAAAACAAAACGGCATCTGTTTCTTGTCGAAACACATAAGACGAACGCGAATACTGTGTAAAATATGAAATTGTAATATTTTAATACTGATTTGCAGGTGTGCATAATTTTAACATAGCTGGTTATAAAAACAAACAAACAAGTGAATTGTACTGATACGAGAAAAAAAGGCATCTATTCGATGAACAAAATAATCGCAACTATAATACAAAATACAAAAACGAATATTGAGAAAAGAAGAAACGACGATGAATAAGGTAAATAAAAATAAATAAAAGCAAAAAGAAAAAAAAACACAAAACATGACAAATTTCCTGCGTTGTAATAGGAAATTATTGATAGTTATAAAAGAAAATGTTTGATTTGTATATCTCTTAGGGATTAAATAAACTTTTCGAAAAAAGGAAAACTCAATGCGTGTATCGAACTTTCTGTTTTTTTTTTCAATGAAGCAACGCGAGTTGGAAGAATAAAGTTAACGTCTTATATTTTTCGAAGTATCGTACACCAGTTGCCCTGATCGTAGTACAAACTTTCTACGGTCGCGCTCGCGACGCCCGCGCACAGATTCGACAGTTCGTTATCCTCGAACACGTGATAGAAGCGCAAAAAATTGCCGCCGCCTTTTCTCTTCCAGGGCACGAGAACGTCGCTGTGAGTGAAATTCGTTCGATTTTCATGGACCGGTAGAGAAAGACCAGCCTCCGTTACGGCTCTGGTTTCGGGACTCTTGTCGGCGAGGGATTTTTTCTTCTGAGGATTGAACTTCAGATAGGTCGAGTCCGTCGAGTCCTTGCGTTGCTCCTTGGCCCAAACGTATATCAAGCATCTTCCGCCGACCCGGAGAACGCGCGTCATCTCCTCGATCGCGCGTTTTCGACGATCGCTCGTCGACAAGTGATGTATAACGGCTATGCTTATTGCCGCATCGACGGAATTATCGGCAATGGGCAGTGTTAGACAATCGGAGAGAAAAACTTCGAAACCTCTCTTTCGACAGATACCGGCCAAGCCGGAGCTTCGATCGCAACCTATCTGGAAAAAAAGAAAAAAACTATGAGTCTCGATTTGTCGTTACGATAATCGGTTTCTTTTTCGGCTCGATCGAACTATCAGCGATACCTTGAAGATGTCCGGCCTGTTAACGAGGTACTTTCCGTTTCCGCAACCGACGTCGAGAAGCAGACCGCCGGGCTTTATCGTGTCGATGAATTTCGCCACGTTGGGCCATTGCTTGTGCCGGGTCTCGTCGAAGTGATTCGATATTTGCTCGTACACCTGCGCGCATCAATAATGAAACAATCAGCTACGTTTTTTTAAATATATACGATTCGAGAATTGTGCATTCATTCTCTTGTACACATTTGAAGCGAGTTTTTGTGGGTGACATTGAAACAGAAATAATTCAACTGATTTATGGCAAAAAAAAACAAGCGTCACGAAAGAAAAAGAAATTTTAGATTTCTTTTCGGCTGATCGACGGTTCAGGCGATACATTCCCTAATTTTTTAATGCATCTTTCTCGCTCCGAATAAAGTATTCAATAGCACGGAAGAAAATATATTTCCGTGTTTCGGGATCGAAACGTAAGATTCTTTTCAAAGTACCTCGTGAACGTACGAAGATTCCAATTCGGGTGCGATCGAATTTTCGATATTTCTCTCCGAAGGATTCTCCTTCGTGTCGCAGTACTCGTCGTAGTGACACGGACAATCGCCGGTGCGTACTTTTCTGAACGTAAAGGAAGTTCGCGTGCCGCGCTCGCGGGTGGTCATTCCGTTGCTCGTGGTGACGGTGTCGCTGTGCCTCGGGCATATTCCGTGAGTCCACGCGTAACGAGACTCGCCGGACATGATCAGCAACGATCTCGGAGGCAGCGAAAGATTGATTTTTCTCTCGCCGCGTTTGAAGTCCATGATACAAGCCGATTGCAAGGAAAGCGAGAGTATCGGATCCTCGAAGACGCTGTGCGTGTCGATGTGCGGCGGAATGCCTTTAAAAAAAAAACAATTTCACGCGTTAAAATCGTTACGCAATTTTCGCGTTAACTTTCCAATTTTCAAAAAGCGAATCTACCTTGTCCAGGAAGATAACGATTGATCGTCAGTTGATCGTAGAGGAATTTTCCGCAATTGCTCTTCTCGAATAACCCTTGAAGAAACTCGTATTCCTTCGGTATCGAATCGATCGGATTCTCCGGATCTACTCTGTTTGTATCGTAACGAAATTCGTAACCGAAGTGCTTGACTTTCCTGTGCTTCAGCGCCGTTGGACTGTTATCTGCAAGAATAAAAAGGGCGATATTCACTTTTTATCGAACTTTCATGAAAAATAAATTATATTCACCATTGTCATCCCATTCGAGACTGTTCAACAGCATCGATTCTTCTTCGGGAGTTATAAATTCCTCTATCAAGACGAGTCCCGGCGGGAGGTGAGAAACGGCAGCCGGATCTTCCAGGCTGGGAACTCAAAACCCAGAATTGTTGGTTGATAAATAAATAAATAAATTTTCAATAAAATCATAAATAATAATAAATACATTTTTTCTAACAAAAAATTTTAAGATACAACGACTTACTCGTTTCTGAGAACGACAAGTAAAAAGGAGCGTCGATTCCATCCAGGCTCGTACGGCCATGAAATTTTTTGTAAAACAGGACGGCATCGTTTTTGGATTCACATCCGACGAAGCAATACGATTTTCCCAGCGGCATGACAATATTGTAGTTCGATATCGTTTCCTTCGTCAACTCGTCCAATTTCTCTCGACTGAGGCCCGTCACGAGGCCGGCGTTACATATTACTATATTCTTTAAAAAAAAAAATTGTTTTGTATCTATATAGTTGATTCGTGGATCGGCAGGTAAGATAATTGATGAAAAAAACCAATACTTCTGTCGGTTCGTCGCAGCACTGAACATTCATGTCTCTGGCGAGCCTGTGCTGGGCTCTTCGTTGCTTGCGACGGCATTTGCGCTCCGATATCGTGTCGTTATTATTCATCATAGTTTTATTCGAACAATATAATACAAATACACAATTGTTGTTTAACCTCTCGCGACGTCACATGTTTCCATTGTCAACATTGGAACGGGCCGCGACACGCCGCGGCAGAGTTCGGCTTTTCGCCGGCAGATGGCGAAGAGTCGCGTGTTTTTGCGATACGAAAAATAGTTCAAAACACCGAGGGAAAAGCGCGCACGCAGTTTTTTCAGTGCTCGGCGCGATCCGATCGGCGAACGAGATCGCGCGTCTCGGTGATTTATGGTTTTTTCGCGTCTTTCGGTGCGACGAGATGCACGCGCGGAGTTTCGGACGCTCGCGGAAGCCGGATAAAGAAAAAGACGCTTTACCGCGGTTGTCGTCGCGTCGAACGCATCTCATTAACGGGTTAACGCACCGGTTATCGAAGGGCGCTTTCATTGTTATTACTGAACGGGGAAATCAGTTTCCGAAATGAGAGAATCCGAGTTCGCGCGAGTTAGGAAAAAAATAGCATCGCAAAAGGGATTAGACGCTCGTGGAGTCGCGTTAGAATGGGAAAGGGGGAAATCCAGCTTCTCCGCGAGTCTCCCGGCTCTTTTGCACGAGCCCGCGAAGTGAAAGCCATACGAACGAGGCTGGAGTAGAATGTAAAGAAGCTGCGAGAGGTGTTTCGAAGGTACGAGAGAGGGAAACCCAGCTTACATCCAGTCACTCCAAGGCAGGCTGCAAGGAATGTTGAGAGCGTCGTGTCACATCGTCGACGTCGACTTATCGTTCTGCAACTGGCATCCAGTCGAGTTACCGCCACCGGACAGTGATTGCCCCCTACGACATGTACGTATTTTGTTGACTTTGCTTTCTTCTTTTTCTCCACCAATCGTTAATCGATACAAAGACATGCTTCGACATGAATTAGGAGAGAATTTCCGTAGACATCGACTTGTGTCATTTTTAAACAATAACCATCAACAGTTCGAAATCGACGTTACGGTCCGCACGTGCGATCAACAAAAACCAGAGAAAATAAAAATAAAAAAAAACCGACCGTGAAAATCTGAACCACGAGCTTAATTCCATTAAAATTTTTTTTTTTTTTATTATCAAAAATGATGTGACCCAATACGAGTTGACATTATGATTTGATAATTATAAAGATTCTTTGATTATTAAGAGTCGGAAAGCCTTAAAAGAACGAAGGTTTTTTTTTTTTTCATTGACTTTTGGACGGTTTTTAAAGGTTTTGGAATATTGTATCAACTTCCTCGCCGATCGCGGAAACAAGTGTCTAAAATTCTGTTGACGCACATCGAAACATTTTCGATCAAATGTTTACAACCAAAATCGCTAAATCTTATAAACCCGGTGGAACGAACTAGTCTCGCATTTATCCCTGGCGGGGGCGGTCTCGGGTTAAAAGTAGCCGGCCGGCGACCAAAGCTTTCGGCGATCGAAATTCTCTCGCCGTGAATATTTTTTTTTAATACTACTTTTTTCGATCCCACAAAACTTCTTTTATGTGCAAATAATTCATGAAAATCTCTCAAATTAATTTTGCAAAAACGTACTCGACATTATCGGTATTTCGAGATGATGAAACCCAAAAAATTTTGCAATTCCGAACAAATGCCGTTCGGTATCATAGGCGCTCGTCAAACACGGTACCTTCGCGCCGACGTAATGTATTGCAAATATTCTCGAGGAGGTCATTCGCGTTGTGCAATCTATTATATCGCCCGACGAGGGAGCCAAGCTCGGCCGTAAGAACGATTTACGATGTAAAAAAGAAGAATGAAAAGAAATTGAGATATCCCGAGACAGATAGGAAACCCGACTTTACGGGCATTTCACCGCGCTCGGGGAAGTCGCTCGTGAAGTACGATTCGTACAAGACAGTTCGAAGTGCACGAAACTTCGTTATCGTATTCGCGGATACTAAAAGTTACGATGCCCGGCAACGCTTCGACGATGCTTCACACCGTGGCAACGATTCGATTCCGCTAATGTTATTCAATTCGCGAGAATAACCAAACGTAACGGACGAGAAAATGCATTCGGCAGTTCTCGTCCCGTTCGCTCGCGTCTACCGCTACGTATACGGCGCGTAACACAACTACTGTGAGCCTCGCACGTGAGCGGAATGCAAGTGCGGACTCGATCGGTTGCGACCGAGACGACTTTCTTCGCGTGCCGACTATCCGCGCGCACACCCGGATACATAACACCCAGAAGAGCCTAACCTACGTCTATTAGCTAAGTGTAACACGCTCGTATTTTTCTTTCTTTCCAATCGAGAATATATATGTATAGCACGCGGAAAGGTAACGTTCGAGGATATCGAGCGAGCGTCCTCGAGCGAATTGAAATGGCTCGATGCGATGATTAACGGAACGAAATGCTCCCACGTGTTAACGAGGTCAATCGTTCAGGCGCAATTTAAAAAAAAAGGAATGTAATGAAAACAATGAAGTCGAGACGAGAGTTAGAGAAAAGACCGGAGAAGCGACTTCTGGCGCGTTGAGTCGAAAGTCTCGCTTCCGTGTTAAGCTACGTTGCTTCTTGACGTTCCTCAATGTTACGTCTCGAGCGGTATAACGAATTCCGAGTGAAAGTACACCGCGCTCGTATCATCGCCGTACGAGCGTGTAGGTAAATATACTCGCGGGCAATGCGCTTACCTTCTTCCACAGTCGTTAATTTACTGTTTTTCTTATTCTGTACTCAAAAAAAAAAAAACGCCCAAAAAAAAACTATAGAAACATCAGTACATTGTCTGCCGTGCTCTCGCGAGAAAATCGAGCTCGAAATCGAAAAGGCCCGATTGCCGTATAGAAAAGAGCCCGCGTGAAGGCTTGAAGAAAAAAATGCAAAGTAGCCAGATTCGAATTTTTTTTACCGAGGATCCCCGGGGATTCTCGCTTCAGTAGCGGGGATGCTGATTGTCAGAGAAACTCGTATTTCCATATTTGGCGCTGCGACACGAGCGCGCTTGACTCTCGGCGAGCTGCGGATTTATTGCAATTTTCATTTTCTCTCTCTCTAGCGTTCGACCGTCAAGTTCTCGTTACGGAATGAGCGATGTCAAATTTGCCTCCCGGTAGAGTAGCTCGGTATGCGATTATAACGATAGGCCGCGCGCGGCGCTGCGTCGAATTAGGAACGGCGAGAGTGCGGTGTCTCGTGTTTATTATTGCCGCGCGGTCGGCCGATCGGAGATTATTGCTAAATTTGCCGGCATTCCTGCGTACCTGCGGCACTTTCGAAGCCAATTGTCACGTGCGGCCGACGAGAACCGACGTAGCATGCTGTACGCAGCGATACTGTAACGAGTAACTATTATAGATGTATATACATTAGCGTCTAGCAGGGTAGGCGCGCATTTCCCTTCGGCTAAGTATCAAGGACTCTCGAGCACGCGGACCGAGCGGGTATCTCGCGAACGCCAGTGGGCCTCCACACGGGACCACATGATTTACGATCGCTCGTACGCGGTTAACGAACGCTCTCCCTCGCCTCGTGAATTGTCGGGGATTATATGGGGCACAAATTTTACACGTATCGCGACAAGCATACCAGATCCGATGTCCGATAAACTATCATCTTTCGCAATATTTTTCTTTTCCCGAACGATTAATTTCCAGCGTGCAACGCGTCGAGGTGTTTCTTTTAGTTTTGCGGTAGATTGTGTTATGGATGGAATCGGTGGCGAACGCTAAAAGACGACGAAGGGCGGTTCGGTAATTTTTTTTCAACTCAAAGAGACACGGGCGAATAACATTGTTTTCGTGTCCGTTCGATCGGACACTTTCGTTTTCGGCCTTGTTATACATTTTTCTACTTTTGAAATCGTGAACGAGCGGACCAAATTTTTTTTGACAAGATTATCGTCCGCGCGATCGTTGCAGGTTTCCCCTAATCGACAATCGTGCGCCGTACGATAATTAACGTCCGACAGCGGTATCGCTGTTTATACTTTCTATAAAATAGTATCTCCACGCTCGATGCTCGAAGTAGCACGGAAACTCGGCACACGCGTGAATGCACTCGCACTGTATTTACCGAACGTGACTTACGATGTTATCGTCGTATCAAGGACTCCGCGAAGCGAGTCGCGAGCTTCCACCTAAGCGTGCGCGTAGGTCAGACATCAGCGTGACTTTCGTCGGTCCGCGTTATGCTTTCTGCCGAAAGTTTTTCGAACAAAGGAATCGACGGAATTTTTTTTTTCTTTCTTTTTCTGTTCAGTACGTCGATATCGAATGCTTTTATCGTTGAGCAGCTGACAATGGACGAGAAAATGGTTATTCACGGGACTGCGGCGATGCTGGAAGAAGTATCGGTATCATCTCGTTGAGCGTCGAGCGATTCGCTTTCACTGAACGGCAAAACTCAGCGGTGTCTCCCTACCCGTTAAACCCGTTACAAACCCGCGCGCGCTCGCTCAGGGCACTGCCTTCCGTGGGCTCTGCTCGGCTGGCCTCAATATCCACCGAACAAGTCGATTAATACACATATCGATATGTACATACACCGAGCACACTCGTATGGAAACACTTTCGAAGTCGGTAGTGCCGTTAAACGAGGAAAGTGAATTCTTGCGAGGAGTCGGAAGCGCCCCGTGGGCATAAAACGACCCCATGCCACATACTAGGCTGCGTATAATGGGCGTGATCGTCGCCGTAAGCACTCGCGGAAGCGAACAATGTCGGAAGCTGAATCCCAGAAGCTTCGAGCGACTGTACGTTTATCCCATCGCGAATATTATGGCGAAGTGGGAAGCAATTCGGATCCGTGGGAATTTTCTTTTTTAAGCTTTGCGTCGACGAATTTCACGAGAATCGGTTCGCTTGTTATAGCCCGAGTAAAATTAGCCCGATTGTGCTCTACTTTAGTAATAATTTCCTATGATGCTTTTTTCTCGTATTGTAATAATACTCCCCGAGTATAATATCATTCTTTTTTTTTCATTGATTGCATAATGCTTCAGTTCATACTCGACTCTTCGCGATGTTGGCTCTCGAAAATGCTCACGCTCGGCTTTTCCAATTAGTTTCCCGCGTGTTTGCCGCTGATTATATCTCACTCGTGGGATGTCTATTATATGCGCTTTGGCAAGTTTGTACACGGTCTACCCTTTTCGTGGCTGTATGAGCCAGTCTCAAAAAAAGTAAAAAATACAAACTACACGCTGGAGCTCATCGGTGATAATTAGTTATAGTTTCGTACGCCGCAGCAGGAGGAACGGTCCAAGTGTGCGCAACGTTTATATCCCGTGGTTGCCGCAATTATCGCCGGGAATTCGATGATAATCGATTTCAAGTTGATGCAGTAATAATAGCTATAGACAAGCATTATAACTATATGCTGATGATGCATCATCGCCATCGTCTCTCTGGAGATTCCTACGGCTCGTTTTCGCAATAAATAGAAGTTTCACAATTCGCGATTTTTTTCCAACGTCCCCCGGTGCCCTGTTCGGTGTGTAAGTATAGACGATGAGCAACCGACACGAGACGGATAATGATCGCTCGGTGACGAGAAGATTGGGTCTCTTCGCGGTTTTTGCGGCAAATGAGAAATGATTTCCGGTTCATTCTATTATACGTTCGTTGATCTAATAGATCTATAGATCTATGGATCTATGGATCTATAGATCTATGGATCTCTAGATCTATGGATCTATGGATCTATAGATCCATAGATCCATATGGATCTATAGATCCATAGATCTATAAATTAATTCATGACGCGTCTCGGCATTGGGCTGGCAAATTTCGTTTCTCTTTGTTTTGTGGAAACAATATTAACGATACTAAGCAGCCGACAACCTCGCCAAGAGGGGACTTTGATCCTGCGAAGCAAGGATCAATGCCTCGTCCTCTCGGTGTGCTTGCGGTCCTCGCTGCATTCGCGCGTCATTTGGAATTCCGAGGCGACCCGCGGATCGTTTGCATCCTCGGAATTTCAAACCGGCTTTATATGCGACCTCGTCTGCACCCCACGACAGAAATGTAAATATATATCGTTCCTATATTCGTCGACCTTGGCGCGGATGCACAAAAAAAAACGTTGTAAATAAATAAAAAAATTCGTTATCGCATAATAAAATACGACCGTGTTATCAGTCGCATGTAAAAAAATCTCGCATGCGTCTTGTTGTCTCGGACGGAATTCTTTTTGCTACGTTGAAAAAATGTCGTCATGCGAGATGAGTTTCGATGAAATACGGACGAGAAGCCGCTTATTTGTTGACTGTGAATCTTCGAGTCCTTCGCGATTCTTGACCCCAACGAACTCCCGTCTATTCTCTGTACATGGGAGAGTACTTTCTTCGAGATTCTCATGTGCACTCGCACTACGCTGTTTAGTTCATCGCCGATTTTATCGAGGATTTCGTCTGCAAACGCTGGAAATGCCGTAACCTTTGTTCACCCATTGTTTATTTATATATTTATTTATTTATTTATTTATTTATTTATTTATTTATTTATTTATTTATTTATTTATTTATTTATTTATTTATTTATTTATTTATTTATTTATTTATTTATTTATTTATTTATTTATTTATTTATTTATTTATTTATTTATTTATTTATTTATTTATTTATTTATTTATTTACTTATCTATTTCGTTATTAAAATAATCTTTTCTATTGGCAATGAAAATGTTATAACGAAAATTTCCCAGCTAAACCGTACATTTCGTTCGAGTCCAAAGTATCGAATTCTGTCCCGAGATCGAAAACAAAAATTCGTCATGCCGGCTCGCGTGTCTACGCCGTGGGCGATTCGGCCGGTCAGCCGGCATTGCCTAAAGAGAATGACCGTGATCTTGTCCCGCTTGATCATGAAAATATATTCAACACATTGGCTCTGGGCCGATGACCGACAACCGGCAGGTAGAAACTCTCGATTCCTTCGCACTTCAGTGACTCTACCGGCTTGTATTTGCATATTCGTCGCTCGAGCGACGTTTCACGCGTGACCAAATGAAATTTCATCTAACTCGCGCTCTAACGACACTCTCGTGCGGATGCATAAATCGCAATTTTCTTCGTCGTGCCTCAGAAACGCTGGCCGCTTCCTGTTCTAGCGTCAATTACAATTTTTTTAAAATAACAATAATAATAATAACATTCGAAATCGAATTTTCTATTTTTCTATTTAATTTGCCTTCGGCACTTCCTGTTCGGGTCGTTAATTGAATTCTTATAATAGCAAAAAAAATCTTTATCGATTTTTCCAATTATTTTACTCTTTCATTTATCTTATTTCTCTCCTTTATTTGTGAATTCTTGCGTTCAATGATCTGCGACATTATTTATCGCTTTTGGACCGTGGAAGTTGCGGAGAAAGTTTAAGGCAGAGCGAATGATGTTGGATGTGTATGTACGTATATACATCGGTAGGAACAGCTTGGATTTTTATAAATTCGCTCGTTTCTTCGAGACGAAAAGTGTCAAGTGTACGACGAGCGTAGATCGAGTTAGCCGAGTATAATCTCGATATGAAAGCGTCGATGAAGAGGCTTCGACGTAAGACGAAGCCGATCTCCGCGGAGCTCGACTGTTTTTTTTCTTTCCAAGTGGAACACGCGGTCAGCTCTCTT
Source organism: Ischnus inquisitorius (assembly GCA_963924025.1). Taxonomy (NCBI): domain Eukaryota; kingdom Metazoa; phylum Arthropoda; class Insecta; order Hymenoptera; family Ichneumonidae; genus Ischnus; species Ischnus inquisitorius. The sequence continues at coordinate 12,850,890 of OZ001254.1, read as the reverse complement.
CTGCCGCCGACCAGGCTCTCCGATTCTTCTCGCGGGCTTCTGCCGAGTCTGTTCTATCCGCGCGCGCGCACGCAATTACACTATGAAAGGGAGAGAATCGTCTCGACGATTTCACATTTTCCATCGCGTCGCCGCGGAACCGATGAAACATTCTCGTTCACACACGGGGGTTACTAACTATCGCGAAGATAATTAACGAATCAAGGTAGTCCGAGCGGGCCAAGGAAATGTGAGATTCGGAGAGAAGAGAACCGGGTTTTCAGAGAAGTTCGAGCGTTTCCCATGGCGTAAAAACCTGAAAAAATCAAACATATGGGACACGTTTGAAAGATTCATTTCGCATAATAATAATTTAAAAAACGTTATTAAGAAATTGAGAAAAAAAATTTGAAATTATTATTATGATAAATTATTTTCGTTGCACCTTCCATATGCCCGATTTTTTTGCCTACTTCAATTCCATTGAGCACTGTTCGAAATTCTCGTCGAATCTCACGTTTGGCTCTACCGTTTAGCTTAATTCGCGGCGTGTGCTGATAAATTTGATAAAAAATCGCACGGTTGGAATGCCCGCTGTAAACCGCGCGATATTCATTAGCGATTCGAGAGTCCGTATGAACCCGAGAATGAAATGATTCTCGAACGGTTGGTCCAGCTCTAGCGTTAGTTACGTACCAAGATTCGTGTAATGGTGCTCGGGAGAGTCGCCCCTGGGCCCACGATTCGCTAGAGAACAGTAGTCAGCCTCCGTCCGGGTAAACAGCCGTTTTACTTGAGGTTTTTCAATCGTCAACATAAGCAATTGCCCGTAGCAATTTACCGTTGCTCCGTTATCCGCACGTGTTCAGGAAATTCGAACGCAAAGAGAAAAGGAAATACTGTTCATGACGCTATTATCGCAACGATATACAGTAAAAACTCGAACAAGCCACATGAGAAAAAAAATCAAACATATATCTCGAATAAAAGTAACATATTTTCGTCGAAACAAAATATATAATTACTATAATTCTATATTTTTCTAATACACCATTCGCATAATATTCATACTTGTGGAAAAAGTATATGAGAAAATATCGAATTAATATAATAAATAATATAAATGATAGTAATTAATATAATTAATATTTTAATTACAATGATATAGTATTAATAATGGTGGATTATTATTTATCGTTTTGTATCGCTATTACATTTTACATTCACATAATAAATGTCGTGTCTCAATGATATCCTAATGATCAGCATATCGTCCATTCATTGCGAGCCTTGTTGAAAGTCGAGTCTTAGAAAAAAAAAAGAATAGTTAATCTAATACCTATCGAGGTCGACGTGCCGTGTCCTTATCACGGAGCGCCACTCCCTGCCTTTCTTCGCCTCGCGTCGTAAAACGATGATTCAATGTCGTGTCGAGCCTTGACGCAGCCTGACAATGAAAAGTCTATCGCGCTGTCTAAATATTTCATGAATAGTAAACAGAACGCTCGATACACAATACAGTTTCGTCGAGGACAATCGATGAGCGATGAGTCTGTACAATACGAATTAAAGTATTCCCAAAGGTAGCCGAGATTATTACATCGCACGTGTGTGTGCGAAGGCATATCAGAGCAGCGAGTACCTCGCAATATTATGGTGTAGCGTAGTATTATTATTAGAAAACGGATTACGAGTTGGTGCGCGCCGTTCGAGGTGGGTTTGCTCGGCTGTTGCAATATCGTGAGAGAAACAGCCCCGGAGTGAAAGGCTCCGAACGCGTGCGCTTCGAACTCGGCATTGCTTCTGCCTCGCTCCCTATTTCGCGTCTTGGAAACTCTAGAATTTCTTTGTATATACCCATGGAAATATGTGTACTTATGTATCTCTAACGAGGACTACGGAATAACGTAACGCCGCGAACACGAGAGTCATCGTTCACTCGCTTAAGTTGGAGCAATATCACATCCGTGTTTTACATGCACCCCGATTATTTATTATTTATTATTTATTATTTATTATTTATTATTTATTATTTATTATTTATTATTTATTATTTATTATTTATTATTTATTATTTATTATTTATTATTTATTATTTATTATTTATTATTTATTATTTATTATTTATTATTTATTATTTATTATTTATTATTTATTATTTATTATTTATTATTTATTATTTATTATTTATTATTTATTATTTATTATTTATTATTTATTATTTATTATTCGCAGTTGTCGAACAAAAAATGATGAAACAGCATATTCGGTCGAATAACCATTTTAAAGCATACCATTTCACTTATTCCAATGAATTATTTAGCCGCTGTAAAATTGAATCGTTAAATAACTCCGGGCGATGTTGAATAACGAAGGAAGCGATCCGTGAAATAATACCGTATCGATACCGAGGCAATACGAGTTTTCTCGGAAGATTCACCGTCGATTATTGCGGTCTACGCAAAAACGTGCCAATAACGATCTTCCCGTCGCTCGTTCGCTAATGGCAATTGCTGTCTATCGCATCAAAGCGGTTTATATAATCGACAGTGGATTCGTACAATTATTATTGTCCATATGCACCAACGCATGAATAAAGACGATTCTCTAACGTTCTCTGAATAATGAAAATGTTCTGCGTTAGCGAATCGACGTGTGCATCATCCATCGGCGCTCGGCGAATAATCGTGGGATAATTTGTAAATCGTAGAATTTATACAGAAAAACTTAACGGATCGGCGCGCAACGTTGTCCCACGCTATTTTTTTTTTTTTTTTTTTTTTTTTTCAAGGTCCACACACTCGGTGGAAATATGCGTCCATTATAATATCGCTGGCGATTATGGCCCTGACAACGAATCCCGATTTATTCCCCCGACTGACACGCAAGGACGTAATTATATCGCAATTTATTGTACCTTTCATCGGTTCCCACCTGCGTTATATAATCTCTTTGACGCGTCTCTATTATCATCGCTAGGATAGCGGAAGCTCGAATATTGACAGAATATTCCTATTGTATAGAATCATATTTTTATCCGCGTAAATATAGTAATAATTATTTATTCGTTATTGTATTTTTTTTTTTTAAGTAGGGCAACTGCGCGCTCGTTTGGCGCAGTGGGCAAGTTTCATACCGCGTTTTTTTGTATTTTTTCCACGCTGAATACGAATTCAACGGCAATTGTCTGAAATTGAGGAATGTACGGAAAACGACCTAAAATTTTTTTTTCTCTCCGGGCCGGGTTACAACGCGCAGCAACCGCTTGTCGTGAACTTGACCGCTTTGCCGGGCAAATCACAGGTCGAATAAAGCGTCCGCAGCGACTTCGACCGTTACATTTCAGTCACCAACTTTTCAAGCGGGGAAGAGTGAACTACGCTCGCTTAGCACGCGGCCCCAGAACTTTTAGGCGTCGCAGTGCGCGCACGTAACCTTTTACCTGTGCGCCAATCACTGCGCTGCTAACCGGTCACCCATCCAAGTACCGTCCGCAAGCAATTTGCTTGACTTGGGTGATCGCCGAGGCAGCGCACCGATCGCGCATCCACCGCGTTAGTCCAGTTATTTTTTTATTACACATCAATTTAAAAAATGCAATTATAAAATTAAATAAATGAATAATAAAAGTACGAATAAATTTTTTAAACACTTGCACTTACCGCTAGTTTTGAGGTTTTTCGATGGAGTTATGAACGACCCAATCGTCCATGTGGACATAAAATCGCGCGACGTTGTGTAGTCGAGACGGTGCAGAACTCGCGAAGGCCTCGATAGGAAATAATGAATTCCAAGCATGCTCGAAGTCGAACCGCGGCTCTCGACGCCCGTCGTCTCTAGTATCTGCGTTTGCGACGAGAGCATTGCTCTTACTATTGTTTTCCACCTAAACGATTACCGAGTAGTTTGCGGGTTGCGCAATATCCACCGTTACAAAAGTTACGCGTCGAAATGGGTGCGCGAAGCACGCGCCCCGTGTTACGCTTAGGTAAACGCGTTTACCGCGCGGCACCGACCCGGCACCGTGTCGAGAGTCTTATATACATATCTATGGCATGTATAAATACCGCAATTGGTTGAAATTACGGTATTTCAAGACACAAACGATATTCGCGTTATTTTAATTTTTTTATTCCTACACTTTACCTTCGAAGCAATTGACTTTAGAGAAACAATAAATTTGAAAAGAAATCTCGTTCGCTTCGAGAATTCCTCATTGAGAAGCCGCAAGCTATCGTCGTTCTCTCGCGGATTCGCGTAAACTGCAATTACTCGTTTTTTTCTTTATTAATGACGAAAGGCACGAGAAGAAGGTCAGATAATTAAGACGAATGGCACGAAGACCTTGTTTATTTGTATATCAGGTCGCGAGCGATTTCGCAATTGCTCCGTAAACGTTCTTCGACGTATCATCGTTTGCGCGGAAACTTTTTTTTCACATCTTTGATCATTGTTTACCTTGTGTTTTTATCTCTGAAGGGCATTGGGGGTCTGTGAGACCCCCTGGTATTTTATTAATTATATAACAATATAAAGTAATTATATAAAAATAATCATAGTATCGGCAACTTAATATATAAGGTGTTATTATTATTATTGTATTTACTGTTTACCCTTTAACGATTCTTATTCGTCGCAATACGACGATTTATGTCCGAGATGTCTCGAGAGAAGGATCGAGAGGTTGACAAATAATAGTGATATTTCATGTCATATCATTTCATGACATTACAGGTCATTTTTTTCGTATGATTCATTCGTGACTCGTGAATAATGCGGGCCCTCCCCGATCGGATTTATTGTTTCAGATTACGAAATAAATGCTCCTGAGTACGATGAGATCCGCCTGACAGCGTCATGTCAACGAAATATTTCACCTTCGTCATTGCTCTCGCGTGCGGTGAGTAAAGCACCGATTAAAAAAAAAAAAAGATTTTTTTTTTTTCGCCCTACGAATGCGAGTCCGTGTGTGCTATTTGGCAATTTTCGTTTGGCGCGGGTACGCGTTACTTAAACATCGTGGAGATCGAAATCAGCTGGCCGTGTGCGCGCGTTACGTTTGACTCGAGCGGATTATACGAGCGATATGAATTAATAATACGGTAACAACGCGCGCGCGAAGCTACAGGATTTCTCACCGGGCGTACGCGCGTCGTACGCGAGTTGCCCGTAGAACGAAACGAAATAGTGCAAGACCGTGGCCAAAGTCGGTCAGAGCTCGTCACGCAGAAACTCGCGCGCTACCGGAGTTGGGCAACTCTCGGTACGCGAGAAACTTTCGGGTGATTTTGCGGTCGGAATTTCGGCAATCGCGGGGGAGGCGGAAAGGCGGAGGGTTCGGGGTACTCCGAGGCTCGGGAAGAGCGCGAGTATCGGCCGCGATACTTCGCTCGAATTCGACGTCGAACACCAACCCCGGCATCGGGACTTTCCATTGTAGCGCTCGGAACACTCGACGAACCGTCGAGAACATTCGTTAACGTTGCGTTATTCAATTACGCGATTGCTTTCCTCCCGACGTCGAGTGACCGGCTCTACAAACACCTTGAACTCGCGCAACTTTCGGTCAATACGGTTTGAAGCGTTTTACGTACTTGTACGCATTGGGCAACTGTGCGTTTCGCGTTTCTCGTTCGTTAATTTCACGATAGACACGGCAACTCGTTGCCTTATGTATCGCGCGCTCGGACTATTATTTATACATTTTTTTTCCACCCCACCGACTCGACGGGCTCTCGTTTATAAGGCGATCGAAGCCGATATTCAGCGAACCAACCGCTTTTGGCTAACTTCGAAGTAGTCCAATGTTGTTGCGTTGGCAAAATGATAATGATATCAAATCGAATAAGAGAAACATCGAAATCGTTCAGTTGAGTAGGAAAACATGATTTAAAAAAGAAATGTTAAAAAAATGATATACCTTTAATAAACAATATTATATAACAAATGGATAAAATATTATTTCTACTGAATTTAACACAAAAGCAGTAACAATGAGTATTTCAAGCAAAAAGTCAATATCGCGTTTTTATTTATTCATTTTTCTTTGCCTTCATTTGTTAATAATATTTCGCTATCATTATTATTATGCAAATCAATCTTCTCAGCATCTTCCGCATGAGCTGCTTCAGAGCTTCAGAATCGAACAAAGAAAAATTGAACGCTTCGTTCCGATGCCTCGGGCGTGTCTCGCGATTCCGCAGCTCACCGAAATGCCTACCCTTTCCCACACTTTTCATAGTCGTAACTCAATATCGTTGACGATACTCGAACAATGTGTAAATACTGAATTTTTCCCTCTCGCAGTAACGACATTCAAACGCACATAGCAGGAATAACAACGTTATTTAAATTTTGCAACAACGAGCGCTAAACGATAAAAAAAGATAATCACATTTAACGCGCATCATTGCCAGATCGTCTTTGGATCTCGTAATCCTTCGAACATTGTTCAGGGGCATCGGGTACGCCCTCCCTTGTTGAGACTCGTTCAATTTATCGTACAACACCGTTCTATGCCCTATCCGTACACGCACAATAATGCAAATAGGATATCCATGCACAAACGCGCTTCAATCGTTGCGTCACGACGCCGATGCGTGAGATCGACGAGCCGAGCGGACTTTTCTCTTGTTAAAAGGCTAACGCGGCTCATCGAGCGAGGCACAACTTGCATCACGCTCGTGTAACGTTAAGAAACACACGTAACACGTGAATAGGCGCTGTGTGAATTCGACCTAGACTTGCACCGGCATAAATCACACGGGAATGCATTCTTCGAGGTGCGAAAGACGAGAAAAAAAATTAGATCGAAAAATTCATAGGTCGTTTCGTCGGGTGCTTGTCCATTGAGTGTCCGACGGCTCGGTGGGTCTCCAAAGCTCGCGTGCCAACGACAAGTGCCCTAAGCTAGACATAGGTGCGCCGAGCGAGTTTACCAATCTCAACATCGATAGTCGCTGTTTTTCCGCTTTTTTTCGTTTAGAGCCTTTTATTCACGGTGGAATAAGCTATGTAATTACGGAAGCCTTCTCGTCGACCGCGGTGGACGCGGGGTCGGTGCGCTGCTTCGGCGATCAGAAAAGTCAAGCAGAATTGTTCGCGGGCACTACTTGGATGGGTGACCGCTTAGCGGGCCGTTGAGCGGAAGGCCAGATTTTTTGAGACCCTATTGTATACATTTAAGTATTTGGTTTCCTGTGTATATCAGAGAAACACAAAAACGTGACATTACCTAAGTGCGGATAGAAAAGGGAGCTGGAAAGGTATCGGAAAAACCCACCGGGGTATACGAAGATAGCAAATATGAGCAAATAACAAATCGAGTGCGCTGGATTCGCGGTTGGTGCATTGCTTCGACAATCACCAAAGTCAAACAGAATTGCTCGCGGCCAGTACTTGGATGGGTGACCGTCCAGCCACGCACTGGCTGGTGCATCAATCGTCGAGCGGGAGGGCGTTTTTCTTCGTGTAAGCGCATACGTAAATTACTTTCGGGTAAACGCTGAGGTATCAAAGTAAATGAGGCCATTCTTACGGCCACGGATTTTTCAATTTTCACGGCAAATGCGATTAATGTAGCTAAATCGGCTGCGGCAGATTTGCTGCGTATTAGTGAAGTGCTAGAGGGACAAGGGAAAAGGTTTTACAAACCCATCAGAGTATACAAGTGTAATGAAATATGAGAAAAGAAAAAAAAAATACAGGGCGTAAAAAAACTTGAAAGAAAGCCCTTCGGCACGTAAAACGAGCGGGTTGCACGTGATCGACTTTGCTCCATACAATAAAATAACGAAATATGGCCAAAGAAATCGGAATTCCAAACTTTACGCTCTCAATTGTGGGCAACTGGCCGGATGTCGCTCGCATTAATTTCGAAAGGAACGAACGTTTTACGAAGATTTTTTTCTTTCTCGTCCCTCAAACAGTCGGAGTATCCCTCGCTCAGGTTTACAAGGGAAGTTCACCGGCCGCGTCGGCGCAGGAAGTTGCGAAGCCACCGGAAAAGCCGGAAGTACCGAAGAATAATGACTTTATCACCCAAACGGTTTACGGCTTTCTGGATTTCACGACGACGATTGGGAACACGGTGATGGTTTTCAGTCCTCAGAGCGCACCGCCAGGTAAGCCGATTCACACTTCGCGCCACGATTCGTCTTCGCCGCTCCTATCGACGATGACCATTCTTATTTTTTTTTTTCTCCTAATAACAATATTGATTTTACTACCGACGTTGAGACCGCGAGAGAAGACGTCGGCGTTTCATCGCTGATGACTCGCGATAAACCCTGACATATTTCAAGACTCACCGATCGACGAATCGAGTACGAGTTTCACCGCCTCCGTCTCCTTCGCGATTACTATTTTTTTTTTTAACCATTGAAGATTCTTCGTTAATCGCACCTTCGGTTGACCACGTTTATTTGTGCGGTTTGCGAATATAAACGCAAAAGCCAGTCGACTACGCGGGGGGAGAATCGTTTTTAAATTGTTCGAGCAGTTGGAGCTGTGAAAAAATTGGAAACCTTGATGCACTCCCGTGAGCAGTTCATGCAGCGCATCCGGGTGACCAGTGTTACTGGTTATCATCGAAACAGGATTATTCTCAAATGATCCGTAGCATTTTTTTAATTTATTTTTCTTCATGTTTCGCGCGACACAATTTTTTTTCCGCGCTTTCGAAATCCAGTCGGTATCTTTCCGCAGTCCTGTTTATTTTCATCCGTCGCTGGCGATCGCGTTGACAGGATCATTCCGGACGTCTTCGTCTGGAAATCGTTTCTTCTCAATTCTCGATCGATATTTTATAGGATTTATTATACTTGCTATTCACGATAATAATAAAGCTTCTAAAATATACGAAATTTATAAAACAAATAAATTTTCGTCGAAAACAACGATGAGATTTAAGATGAAAACAAACGGGAAGGAATGTTACTAAAAGGTTTCAATTATCTTTGATAATAATACTGCTTATAAAATGAATTAAAAAGTTGATAAAAAAATAATTTATTATTATTTACTATTTTTATTCAAGTTTTTTTATACCTTCTTTTCATTATTTCTTGTTATCTTTCGATACCTGTTTCATTTTTTTTCCGGCCGTCTTCTCTTTACGCGAAACGTGGGTAGTTCATATTCAAAGGATTACTCGCCGTGACGTTTGTCGAACACGCTGTATACGTGCTGTAAATACTTCACAGTTGTTATTCGTGTGTCGTTTCTTCAGTATAGAATGCGCTATAGTCCGGGTTCGAATTCACCGCGCATCGCCTTGAAAGGACAATAGTTCGGTTTCGGAGTGAGCATTAATGTAGTATCAACTACACGAGTGTATCGTGTAAATAGATATCATATACCTCGTAATACACGAGCATCGCGATGATTGACGCGAATGATTGAGCAAAATCCTATTCCAGTAACGCTCGTGAGTCTCGAGCCGTTATTCGAGAATCGGCCTTCGACGATTCTTCTCCCCAAGGTCACTTTTGGGCATTGTTACGAAAAAGAGTTTCATTCAGCCGTCATAAATTTTCTTACATTTTTTTTTGACGAGCTCTCGTCACCGCAGGTGGCTGAATTTTGAGCTCCTATTTTTTGCCAGCCTCTATGGAATAAATTTTCATTTTTTTTTTTTTCACGAGTATTTGACCCCCTTTATTCGTCGCGTCATCGCTTACCTTCGGATACACAGAATTTCGTATGTGCTACACGATTGTTCACACCGGATCCGTAATCGCTCGTGTACGTCGAATGATTACACGAAATTCATCCTTGCAGAAGGAGCTAACAAGGTCGAGAAGCCAACGAGCCCACCGCCCATCGAGACGAAACCCACCGGCGCGCAGAAGAAGACTCCGAACATACAAGCGAGCAAGACCCACAAGAGCCATACCCAGGCGGACACGAAGAAACAATCCGTCGACAAAGAAACGAAGATCGTCGTTAATTCCGTCGTGGAGCAGAGCGCGCAAAACAACGTGATATCACCGGCGAAGAGCGAGGTAGAGCGCGGGACAACGACGCAAAATCGAGATAATTATAGTCGCGATTATACGCGCCGAATAGTATATGCTAATTTTATTTTGTTTTTCTTTTTTCTTCTCTCGACGAATCCCAGAATGTTAAAAAACACGTGGAAGTGGCGACTCAGAGCTCGCCCATGTCTTCGGTAATTCAAGTTCGGGCGAACTCCGACGTACCCGGAGTGAAAAATAACTTGGCCGAGCCGGAATACGACTTCCTTTCCAAACAGCCGACCGAAGTCATCGACGAAACTTACAAGGTAAGGAAAAACCTCGCGCGAGAATCGAAAGTATAAGAGAAAAAAATCGTCTTTGGCTCAATGAAACGATCTAGCGAATGGTGTCAGCTTTTTGTTTCATATACATTTTCATAATTTCACATAAATCGGAAACAACAGCATGAAACGCCGGAAACTCGTTGATTTCTTTTGAATCTCGCATGAAATTGTTGGAATCGAAAATAAGATTGAAATAATGAAATATTCCTCTGGCAACGTTCGCTCCCGCGTTTTATTGAATGAAACACTTTTTTTTCCGGTTCGTATACTCGGTTGTAGCGACGTTTCGGCAGAGGCTAAAACAGTTACGCGGTTCAAGGCATTTGTAAGAAGGTAGACGGCGAAACATTTGAGAAATTAGGATTCCGTTCGCGCGGGTAAAAGATTGTATGCCGCGAGTGCGAATTATCACGCATGCCGCTCACGCCTCTTTGTCATTCTCATCTCGAATCCCGCGAGAATAAAAGACGCTTCGCGCGTATCTCAAAGAACGGCGGATTCCGCGAAAAATCCCCCTCGAGTTTATTTATCGTCAAGCACGCATTGCGAAATTTCGCGCTCGAGTCGGGCGCGCCGACTGTGGACCGCGGCGAACTTTTTTTTCTCTTCTTTCTACTCCGGTACGCTGCGGAAGGAAAATAAATCGCCGAAGTCGTCTGTCGCATTAATGCTAAAAAAAGTAAATTCAAGACAAATTCCGAAATATCGAGTGTTTTTATTATTATCACGAAATATGGGATCATTAGTATAAATCTCGTTCATAATTCTTTAGCTTTTTCCCACGCGCCGAATGGCTCATTTTAATTCCTCACGATCTTTCATACGAAAATTTAGCTACCGGAGTAAAAATAAATGATAAATATTTTCTGTCGCCACGTAACTAAAGTACAGAAGAACTTCTGATTGATGACCGTTTCCTGGTTTTTTTTTCGTACGAAGAACGGAAACTGTTTTTATATTCTGTGAATCTAGTATTCTGCTTAAACTTTTTTTTTCTCAAGCCTTTCAAACGATTTCAAAGATTTTTCGGATTTTCTCACTCATCGTTAATAAGCCCTCGATCTATTTTTTGTTTGAGCCACCGCTCATTTTACTTCCAAATGATCGTCGTATACAAAAACTGGTTTCTAAAGTTAAAAAAAAGTTAATTTCTGTCATTACGTGACTAAAATTATTCTCTAGTAAGTGTAGAGGAACTCGTGATAGATGTCTATTTCGCGCGTTCATTCACAAGAGATTACGCCGAAGATTTTTGAATTATTGAAGCGAAGGTAGCGCACAGATCCGCTACTACGTCGGATGTACCGTAGATCATATCTCACGTGGAAGCTCCGTCGTATTACATTATAATATGGCAATACTCGTAGTTGTATCCCACTTGTTCGTGCGTTCTCACGCTTTCCCGTACGAGAACTGTGCGCTCGGCGAGTCGACAGCTTAAAGGATGCGTCCTCGCCTTCACTTTGTTAACCGAGTGCTGTTCAGGGAGCTCCCACGCTCGTGCACGATGCTTCGCTTGAAAAATTCACGATGCTCTCGGTCGCCTTAGGCGATGACAATTCATTTTACCAATTGCCTTATACTTTTCCCTTCGCGCCTCTTTGAGCATTCTTAATGAGCTTGATGAGCATAACAAATTGTTTTTGTTAAGGTGATCAATTTGAGACCGTCGTCGAAGCCTCCGGCGAAGCACAGACCGTCACCGAAGAAGGATAAGGAAAATCCAACCGGACTCGTTACCCGACTCGGCGGCACAATCGTCAAGGATGGCCTAACGACGGTTCACGAAACGAGCGTTATCGGAACGTACATAAACGGAAAGTACGCTCAGGTACTGCAGAGCACGTCGAGAATCTTGAAGGGCGCCGGAACGCCGTTGAATCCGGAGGGCAAGATTCGTCCCTCGAGCACCCAGCGAATCCTCAAGACAATCGGACCTCAGCATGGAAAGTTGAAGCCGCAGCTCGAGCCAACGCCGACTCATCAGCAGGAGGAGTCGTCCCTGCCGCTCGAAGGTCTCTTCAGTGCGCCTCCGGGTTCGTAAATCGCATATAATACCTCCTATTATCTCATCTCTTCCTACAATTCTCACTAATCAAGAAACGCGTAAGCGATGCGGAAACTGGAAACTTAGAAAGTCGTATGTTACGCGCGCACACGCATTGTACCCGTTTTTTTCACGTTGAAACGTTTCTTTTCCCTTCCGTCTTCCGTCAGGTCCGGTGAGAACTACCAGACGACACTCGGGCAATCATCAGGCGCGTCCGAAGTTCCGGAACAAAATCACCGACGACGTCGACAGCAATGAAGCACCGCAGCAGGCACAACAGCCGAGGAATATTGGGAAAAATCGTCCGGCCAATGCAAGGCCTGGTTACAAGTGAATATCAACGATTTCGTGAAAACAAAACGATATTCGCTATAACAATAATGAGGACTAATGAATAATGATTGTAGGAATCGACCGATCACCACGACGACCGAGGGCCCTACGACGACCCGCCGTAGAAGCAGCTTCAGACCCAGCAACAATCAGCCGAGTGTTCCGACAAAATCGGGCAAACCCAGAACCGACACGTCGTCACCTTCCTTGAGTCCGGTCCCGAAGGTAAAGCTTCCGCGTACCCAGGGTCGTTGGTCCTACAAGACGACCCCTAAGCCGAGAATCGCGATTCGCAAGCAGGTAGACGACGACGAACGTTTGCCATCGACGCCGGAGAATTCGCTCAGAGCCAACGAGGCCGTCTCGACACCTTTGACCACCGTCGCATCCGAGGAGCGAAGTTTCTCGACACCGCCGACCAGCCAACGCAAGATTCAGGATGCGTCGTTCGACGACGAGCTGGATCCGAGCGAGACAGAGGAGGTATCGATAGTTCAGGAACAACAGCAACAACAATCGCAACAACAGCCGCAGCAGCAAGCGGCCGAACAGATACTTCCGGTCGAGACGCTGAACGTCGAGATCTCGACACCTGCGGATTTCGACGACATATACTTCGAGATCGCGACGATAAAGTCGCCGTATACGTTCCAGGCAAGTTTGATTCGCCGTTCGCGACATTAAATATCATGTCAATTTTGCTTTCTCTCGAGTCTTCTCTCCACTTTCATAATTATGTATAGCGCAGAACGAATTTCGCCGTGGGTTCTAATCGCGCATAAAAAGATTCCGGTGTTTCGTGCCAACAGAAGTGGTTTTTCAACTTTTACTTCGCTTCCGCAGCGCGAGATGTGTGCCTCTATTCAAATTATTTTTTTCCAGGTCGGCACAATGAAAAACACGCGTTACGTAACGGTAACGTCGACGATGAAGAAGACATTCGCGACCGCCGAGGTGACGAGTCCAAGCGCGAGTCCGAGCGTCGCACCGACCGAGCCATTGACCGAGAACATTCTCGTCAACACCGGAGCGGCTTACGAGTCGAGCCTGCCTCTCGATTCTTCGATCGCCACGCTGCCGGCGATAACCCTCGAGTCCGGCCAAGCAACGCCTCCTCTCGAGACTCTCACGGAAACCTTCTCCACGACGCAGACGCTACTCAAGACTCACATGTTGCCCGTCGTTTCCGGTGGCAACACGACGAGGCTGACACTCGTGCAAACCTACAACATCGCTCGTGTCGTAACGGCGACGAAGACTCTACCGCCAATGGAGATATATCAATTCATTCCGAGCAAAACTTTGAACGAGTTCAATTCGAAGCTCGACGAGGCCGGAAGCGAGCTTCACTTGGAGCTCGATTTCGGTGACGACGAGCGCGACGACGAGGACGTTCCGAAGCGGATCGTAGCGCCGAATTCCAACGACGGCGATTCCGATCTCGATATCTTCAGGCATCAATCCACGGCCGCTTCCAAGGCCAAGCAGGAACAGACGAATCATCCGAGCCCCGAGGCGCAACTCACGCCCGAGCAAATACAACAATTGGCTCTTCTCAAGTACTTCGGCACGCCGCCCGGCCAGCCACAGGTTATTACAACTTCGAGGCCGGTGATCGTTCTGGAGACTGTTTACGAGTCGCGCGTTATACCGTTGGTGAACGGCGCTAACACGATATATTCGACAATCTCCAGACCGGTCGCTACCGTACCGAGGACCTCGTACGAGTACGGTACCTCGACTATAGCTCCGATTATTCCCCAGCAGCAAGTGCCACAGGTGCCGCAGATACCGCAGTTGTATCCGCAACAACAGCCGCAATTCACGGTCACGAGCGCACCGATCGTTACTCAGACCCTCGCCACTGTCTCGGAATCCAGGATACTCAAGCTGACCTTCGGCGCTAAAACGGCGTACACCACTCTGTTCTCCACGAGGGTCGTGCCCACCGATATCACGACCTACGTCACGTCGACGGTGGCGTTACAACCGACGATTCAACCATTCCCGGGTTACTATCCACCTCCTGTCGGTTATCCGCCCTTCCCGTACGTCGGATAAAATATAGAGAGTAAATCTGTTTAACAAAAATTCTCGAGGACACCGAAACGATGTCCTACGGTGCTGCGATCGTGAAAAAAGAATTTTCCGCGCCAAGATCCGTCGAGTCGCATAGATCGAAGAAAAATCGTCAAATTCGTTTATTTCCTTGCGCCCTGCAAGATTTGCGAATTTCTTTGATGACCATTGTCGGGAATAGAGGCTCGCGGTATTTCGTTCTTACTCGAGACATTCTCGATATCGCTCCCGTAACTTTTTTTTTTTTTTAATGACCCGTCCGTAATTTTCGACGCTCAATCATCATGCCAGTTTTTAACGAGATTTCTCGAGGGAAAGGCGATCGGAGGCGGAAGTCGGAGCTGTCAGCGGTTAATTGAATACGCTTGGCGCGTTATTAACGTTACGGGGGCGGTTCTGGAACATTAATTGCGCGCTTCTATTCCCAACTCGACAGCCCAATGGCGCGCATTATTATTGTAAATAAATTATTCGATATCTATGTATACTATTCTCTATTATTATTATTATTATTATTATTATATTATTATTATTATGTATACCGCGTATGAATCATTTTGTAAATAAAAGATAAAACAAACTCGCCTGAGTGTAAAAACAACGGGAAAAAAACAAACGGGAAATCAATCACGGTCCCGACATTGATGTCAAAATGTCACGGCTAATCGACGCGGCTGCGTTTGAGTAACGATCCATATATCGGAATGTTGTTCCGCAAAGATCGCGGCACTCGCATTCTCGCAACCTCGCCTTTGTTGCTCAAATGTCTCTTCGAGCATCGCGGATATTGACCACGTCACGTTGTTTACTTATGGGGTGATTTATTCCAAGTAACGCGTATAAATAGTGTTATGGTACAAGATTGATTGTTATCATCCGGACGTAGTTGTCGAACAAATTGATGCTTTGTAAATGGCATGAATAACACTTGAAAAAATGGCAATGTATCAAAATTACGAAAGTTGATTATGTAAGCTTTTTTTGTCGCGAGGATTTATCGCGGATTTTTAATACTTCTACGCTTATCGCGGTTAATTATTAATCCTAGAACACCTCTGTATTTTCGCTCGTCTCTAACACCGGAAATCAATATTTTTAAGTTCGATTGCAAAAAAAATCGAAATAGAATATGATTTTTGTGCTTTTTTCAAGTTTTTTTTTTTTAATATCTCGAGACTTGCGAAAGTCAATTATGGTCTTTTAGGGTTCATAATTCAAACTTACTCGTTATGAAAATTCTATTGGTTTCTTCGCATCCATAAATAGACGCGCAATGACTAACGCTTGAAAATCGCGGCTTCCTCTTCTTTCTGCTTGGCTTGCACGAGGACGAGGGAGAGCACTGCAAGAATCACCTGAAACGCAGAGATGATATGCCATGAATAACGTTGATTCATCGACGGTATTGATCTTATGATTTTTACAAGAGCCAAAGCGAACTGTCGATTCCGTCCGCTTCGTGGGAATCTCTCGTTATTTGACGATAGAGATTGCGAGCGAGAGAAACGCGGGGCATCGCGCTACGGCGAGCGAGTCCTATGCAATAACGCGCTCGATAGCGCAGAGAAAGGAGAATCCGTGTCCTTTAAGTCGATTGGCCGTTCGAAAGGTATCACAAAGTTCACACGAGCGGAGGCGACGTGCGCGATAGAAAGAATATGCAAGCACGCGATAAAACTACAAGGAACGAATTTTGCGGAATAATGTGAAAGAAGCGCTCACGTGAAGCATGCAGAGCGACAGAGCGACACCCGCGAGCCAGCCCGATCTCGCCTCCAAAAACCAAGTGAACTCGTCGACGCAACCGTGGAAAAATGCATTTCCGGTCACGGTGTCGCGACACTCGGTTGGCAGGGGTTTCAGAAGATTCAGGTAATCCATCGGTCCCTCGGCGCCGCAGCAACCCATCTAATAACATTTTTTTCGTGATTTTTATCAACGACAACGATTTTCAGTCATTTCCATCATCGATGACAATTTTCAAAAATTTTCATAATGAACGATGTTTTTTTTAATAAAAATCAATGAATGTTGCTCACATTTTCTTGTACTATTCTGAGAATCTCCGCGGCCCTTTCGTGCTGCGAGTTGCTGATAAGCGCCGTCATCGATCGTTTGATTAGCGGTTGTATTTGACTGTCGTAAGTCGAATAATCGAGCAGCACAGCCGATCCTGCGAGGCCGAGAACGAAGCACAAGGCTTGTAGTCCAATGTGCTGAAAAAAAAATATATAAACGAATTTCGTCAACGTTGCAGATCGCTCGTACAGTCTGTGGCGTCCGAATCTGATAAGCTTGGTATTCGAAGAGCGTGAAAAAAAAAACTCATTGTCTCAGCGCCGTTCGGGCTCGCCGAGTCGCGATAATCGCGTCGCCGTGTACTCACCACGAATAGGGCTGTAACGTGTTCCATTATGGCCGCGGCGCAACCGACGAAAGCGATGACCATGACCAGGACCGAGGCCACGATCAAAATATAGATTCCCGTGTACAACTCCGATATATCGAGAAATTCAACCCACTCGGCGAATCCGGGCTCCATTCGGAACCATATAGACAGGCCGAACATTCCTGCGCCGAGTATCTGTTCGGAATTGAACAATAAACCTTTCACGCATAGTTGAAACTCTTTGGAAATAGTTTACCGAGCCAGCGCTTCGCCCGCATCGGTTTATTAATCATCGGCAAGATCCGCATCGTGAGTCATTAATCTCACGTGGAATCTTTGATAAGAGCAACGTAGATACTATGTATGGAATATATGAAGAAAAAGAGTGTGAAAAGACACAAAATTCGCAGCAAATTGGAAAATCTGATTGACTTCACAAGTATTTAGAAAAATAACCGAATCATTTTCATAAAATTAATAAACCGGGGTTTCGGGAAAATCGTTAAAAAATTTACTTTATGATTTGTTAATTTGTTGTTTGTTGTTGATTTTAGAATTATTATTATGCAGAATTAATCTTATCTGTATCTTTAATACGCATGAATTTTCTCAGATTTTTATTCTATCGAGAAGTATTTGAAATTTGCTCACATTTTTCTCGAAATGAGCGCGACTCGACGCGATTCAACCACGAATCGCGTTACGAAGGATCGAAAAATAATTGGTTTGTACATTCCGTAACGCCCGAATGACAGTGGTAACAAAAGACCGTCGAGATTGAACGTTTCCAAAACTCACCCATATAACGGCGTTGAAGCAGAATATCGTGTACTTGATACATCCAATTTGTCGCTCCAGTCTCGCGGTCTCGAGGCCTTGACTCTTCAAAACCATCTTCGATCCAACTCGCGAAATCGCACGATTAACGAAACACTACGATTGAGCTGATTTCGCGTAACTCCGCCACAGCGAAATGAAACTGATACACTGATGATCCACGCAATTCGTGAGCGGGACTGTAATGCGCGACGATGACGAGAATGGCGGACAGGTAGGACGCCGCTGGGCCACCACAATGTACCTCTTTATCTTCGACAAATATGAGATAAGTGGATAAGCACGCCCTAGATGCGCGCTCGCCATTCGCCACAGCATTCTTTGTATGTTATGTCGATCAGTGATTCATTTTTTCGTATAGTTCCCAACTCTCATTCGACCCTACCCGGTGTAAATAATTGTCGCCCATGTATTTATCCCGGCAATCCTCAAAAGAATCGATCGCTGGATCGGCTCAGTGAGGAATTGCTTATATTCTTCGATACATCTCTATCGCCGTCGCCCACATGGTTTTCGCGAGACTGCGAAATACCGCCATGCAAAAAATTAATTTATCGGCTCGCGATAAGCGCATCGGCGTGACGAGTATCGTCCGAATAGTTCTCAGCGGAGAACTTTGCATTCATGTTTTATTGTCGAAGAACCAACGGAGATATCCCGCAGATACATTGACGTTGAGCCGCGTCCAAATTATACGGGACGCGGAGCTACGCCGCGAAACTAATGTACCAGATACAGTTTTTATCTTGGTCTATGTTTTTTTCTCAATAGCGCCACGCAATCCCTTTTAAAGAGATGAGCGACGCTCATATATAGGCCACACGCGTAGAACGCTGGACGTAGAACAGCCGGTGAATGCCGCGCTACCCTCCCGGCCCTCGCGCGCCTTTTTATCATTCTTTTTCCACCGCTGCCCTCAGCTGTGCTTTCGTTCTCGCATACGCGGCATACGATTCCTATCCACACATAGACGCGCCTATGTGCTCGGCTAGCGAGAGACATAATCAGGCGGACAACCACGTATATGCATGCATAATACGTAATACTACGCGCAGACGATGCAAGCGTATTCGTCGCGTTTCGTTGAGTAGAGCCCACGAGTGGGGGAGTGGCGGCAACGCCGGCAGCGGAGAAGACTTTTGATGATGTGGAAGCTGCCCGGCCGCCGCTGCTGAAGCCCGGACTACAGAAATCTCTCGCATCTTCGTTAAATAACTCTCCCAGCACCTCGAACATTTTTTTTTTTCCCCGAAAGTTTTTCTTCTCATTAACCGATATTCGCGCGGGTGTCAAAACGGTGAACGGCGAATCGCGAACCTTTTATTATCGCCGTCGAAGCGACTCGGGCAAGTCGACTCGAACGTTTTCTCCGGATCTTCTTTTTTTCTCGAAGAAGTCACACGTCGCAGAGCTCGAAGGATGATGGGAACGACGCTCGTCGCGGGTCTGCTCGTCGCCGGGATCGTCGTCGGAGCTATTCCGAAACCCGAGGACGACGCGACACCCAAAATACGAACATTGGAAAAGGTTTGACGTTCGACAGTGCCGTCGTTATCATTCGAATTTCGACTCGACCGAACGTCGAGAATTGTTCCGTTTCACTTTTACACGTCGAGAGCCTTTGTTATTGTTGTTCGCCTGTCGAGACGCGTAATATTATAACCTCTCGCGATTAATCGTCTCGATTTATACGTTAACAATGACGAATCGTTGCGTTTTTTTGTTTTTATTCCAGGATCTGAGCGAACAAGAGCACTTCATAAATTCCGAGCACAATCCCAACTACGATCACGAAGCGTTCCTCGGCGAAGACGCCAAAACCTTCGACCAACTGACGCCCGAAGAGAGCACGAGAAGACTCGGAATAATCGTCGACAAAATAGATCAAGACAATGACAGCTTCGTCACGCAGGAGGAACTCAAGGATTGGATAAAATACACGCAGCGCAGGTACATCAGAGACGACGTAGAGCGTCAGTGGACCTCTCACAATCCGGAAGGCAAGGAAAAATTGCCATGGACCAAGTACAAGTCGATGGTTTACGGGTTCATGGACAACAACGACACGGATGACGAGAATCCGGAGGATGACACGTTTTCTTACGCCGTAATGCTAAAACGCGATCGAAGAAGATGGTCCGTCGCCGACAAGGACGGCGACGACTCTCTGACCAAGGATGAATTCACCGCTTTTCTTCATCCCGAAGAGACGGAACACATGAGGGACGTCGTCGTTTTGGAAACTATGGAGGACATCGATAAGGACGGCGATGGAAAGATCTCGCTCGCAGAATATATCGGTAGATTTTATTTTTTATGCATTTTTTTTTTCCTTTTTTTTACGATTAGCAGAAGGTTTTTATTTATTTATTCTATTTTTTTTTATCCGTTTATTATTTATTTATTTTATTATGATTATTTTATTTTTATTATATAGGAATGATGAATAAGAATATTTTTTGTCAATTATGTTTTCAGGCGATATGTACAGAGGCGGAGACGACGAGGAGGAACCCGAGTGGGTGAAAAACGAGAAGGAGCAATTTTCGTCCTACAGGGACAAGGATAAGGATGGTTTCATGGACAACGAGGAGGTACAGTGATATCTCGATCCGTATCCTCAATTACACGAGACATTTTTCCGTTTATCCGAGCGCTTGGTTATTCGAAATCGAAATGTACGGGTTAAAGCGAAAAAATGCCGAGTGCTTTCACTTTTAAACTTTATAATTTGAACATTATTATTTTAAAGTCTAAGAAACTTAACACTCAAGAAACACTGCAACGCGATTGGTCGATCGGAGCTCACTCGCGTTGTGATTGGTCGATGGATTGTCAACTAGTCATTTGGACGATTTTCTAAATTATCTATAATTTGCTGCGGCCATAAACAATATCCAGGCAACAATTTTTGTTCGGAGACTTTTTATTCACCCGTTTAGTACCGCTTTGATGCTGGCCGAGCTGTCCAAAAATTAATTGCACGATTCAAGATTGTGTTTTTGAAAACTCGCGTTACTTTCTCAACAGGTGAAAAATTGGATAATACCGGCCGACTTCGATCACGCCGAGGCCGAGGCTCGTCACTTGATCTACGAGGCGGACACGGACGCCGATCAGAAGCTCACCAAGGACGAGATTCTCGAGAAGTACGACATCTTCGTCGGTTCGCAGGCAACCGATTTCGGCGAGGCGCTCGCCAGGCACGACGAATTCTGAGCCAAAAACAAGAAAAGAAAAATAATGCCAACAAGAACAAACAAAAAACCTATTTTCTCATCCATTTAGCTTTAACGTAAATGAAACTTCATATATTATATATATTTATAATTCCTCAATTATGAAACAGTAATCTCAAAGCTTAAAGCGTAGACTTAATTCGTTTTTTTTTCTTTTTTTTTCAAATGCCAAAATGCTATATTTATCGACCTCTGTGTTCATGTAGAATATGAATTGTACTGACCGATTGGTTTCTCTCTATAAATGATACTTACGAGAATTATAAAGGCATTTTATACCTATTTTAATAAATGTGTATATTTTATATTAGAAAAAAAATATTATATGTATACAAACTTCGTTATTGATTTCCGAATCGCGCGGGTAAAAGGCAACGGTGATGTATCGAATGATAAGAAATCAATAAGCGCGATACGTTCGTCGATAAAATTTATCGCCCAGTTGCATTTTTGTCCGAGCAGTGTTTCCTGCTCCACTATCAGATAGCGGAGATACCCGTTATCGTTATAGTGTCATAGACAACGCTCGACGAGAGCTCGCTGATCGAATATGAGGCTCGTTTATTCGGTATTAATTCTTCTCGGATCAACGACCGTCGTTTCGGGTACGAATATTATTGATCTGCGTCACACCTTCGTCGTCGCAACTTCGATAATTTCTCATTCTTTTAAACAGCGTCGGCCGGAAGGTGCTTTCAATTCACGTGGAACGTTAACAATTACAACAAAAGTGCGAAATGCGCGAGTGACGAACTGAAGAACAGACCGTGCATACTACCAATCGTTTTCACAGGTACCATTTTTCTTAATCGCATTTTCATACCTGATTCATTTCGCTCGGCAGTAGAAAATTGGTGACAGTTTTTTTTTCTGGATCGCAGAAGATAACACTCGACCGGACGTCGAAGCTATCTGGGAACATGGCAACAGAACGGCGTTTTCTTGCCCCATGACGAATACCTGCGTCAAATACAGCTACACCTACAACAATGCTGGTGAAGCCGATTTATCAATTTTTTTTTTCTCTAATTAATTTTTTTTCCATGCGTTTTTTTTGTAAATTTCAGTCGAGCACCTCGCCTATTTCTGCGGGAAAGTGACCGAGAACAACGAGACTGCGATAAAATCGGGGTGCTATTCAGCGAAGGTAGAATTCTTCAATTTTTCGTCGATCCTCCGCAGAGGGGTTCGAAACTGTGTGTCGAACAATTTCTCGATCGGGAATTAATGTTGCAGGACGGCGGTTACACGATAGAAGTCTGCGCCTGCCTAACCCGGGGCGACAACAGCACTTTTCCTTGCAACTCGTCGAGCCTCGCCTGCGTTTCGATAAGCCTCTCGATCGTTCTTGCTTCGATATCGCTCATGTGTGGTGGTAAATTTTTCCCACGATTCTATCTACAATGATGAGTGAATCATTGAAATCCGTTCTGCAAAAAATTCATTGGACAATGAAAAACGGAGAAGCACCACTTTAGCATAATCAATATGAAAAAAAAGAGTTCTACTCAATTTTGCAAGGCCGCTTCGCAATTCGTAGAAAACTTGAATGTTAAAAATCGCCATCGAATCGATCAATACACTGTTTATTACAAAAAAATACAATATTTTCTTCGTAGATGTGTAATCGCATCGAGCGATTATAAAGCGGATAAGAATGATCCGCGAAAACGAGATATCGCTTGGAGAAAGCGAGAATTTTCGAATTTCCGGGTACTCGGAACTTCGTTGCGCTCGGGAAATTCAGTTATCGGCGTTGCACCAATCGAACGCATTGTCGAATATTCTTTGCCACGGCGAGCGTTCGTTCTTCCAATTCAACGGTGTGTAAGGCCACTGCCACGTTTGCGTGCATCTCTCGGGATGCGGCATCATCGCCAAGTGTCGTCCGTTCGTCGAGCATATTGCGGCGATACCGTCTTCAAGAATGTGCAATTTTAGTTATCAAAACCACAATTCGGAGAAACAAAAAATCGTGAGTAAAACAGACTAAACAACGCTTACCGATGCTGCCGTTCGGATTCAGAGGATACTTTTCCGTGGGATTGCCCTGATCGTCCGTGTAATTGATCGCGAGGCAGTTTCGTCTTCTGAGTTCATTCAGAATCTTCTCGTTGCGGAAGGTGAATCTTCCCTCGCCGTGAGCGATCCAAACGCCCATTACGCTGCCCTCCATGCCTCGGAGCATTATCGCCGGCGATTTCGATATCTTAATCGTTGTCCATCGGCACTCGAATCTCTCGGATTTGTTGTGATCGAGCACGACGTTTGTGCGATGCTCTGCTGTTCCCGAAATTTGAAATATATTTCGTCATTAATTAAGCGCATTGATCGCATGTTGATCTTCGTTCAGTTACCTTTGTCGCCGGCATCGAGATCTCCGCCGATCCATCCCAGGAGACTCATCAATTGGCATCCGTTGCACACTCCCAAACTGAATGTGTTATCTCGATCGAAGAAGTTCTGCAGCTGCTTACGAAGCGAGGGATGGAACAAGAGGCTGGCGGCCCATCCTTTCGCGGACCCCAGAACATCTGAAAGAGCGGCGAAAAGAATTTTAAGACCAAAGTTCGATCGTCAATCGAGGAAAATAGAATTCGTATGAAAAAAAAAGATTAAAAATCGGAAGGAACCAATTTTTTTGGGTGCTAAACGATCGTTATAGTGGCCGCGCGTTCTACCTGCGTAACTGAAACCTCCGGGGAATATAACACCGCGGAATTTATCGAGATTGATGTCGTTCGACAGAAGATCCTGCATCGTAACGTCCCAAACTCGGAAGCCAGCCTGAGCGAGGGAAGCAGCCATTTCACGATCGCCGTTTATGCCCTCTTCGCGTATCACGGCGACTCTTACTTCCGCTGTTTCGTAAGAAGAAAAAGTTAATCAAAGCGAATAGTTGTTCCTTTTTCGTAGACTCTGTGGAATAACTCGGCGAAACAGTTCACTTACGCGCTAAGCTCTTGGCGAGGCGCGCAATCGGCGTGACGTCAGGATCGAATGTTAATTTGTAAGCCGGTGTGGTTCTGTCCTCGAGACCTTTGTACTCTTCCTCGGCGCACTTGATATTGGTCTGGCGACGCTCGAGCTGATAACTCGTCTCTTCCCATATTTTCATCAGCGGTAGAACCGTAGAGTCCAAAAGAACCTTGCCGTTTACGGATACAACGACCTGGACGATAAAAAATCCATGAGCATGATTATATTTTCAAAAGTGATATTAGATTTCGGAACAATTTTACCTTTGATTGCAAACCGATTCCTCGCGATTTGCCAATCGGATAAACAGGGGCATCGAAGCGTTCGAAAGTCTTCAGTACGTGTTCGAGATCGTTTTGGTGTATCTCGAGTACCCAGCCGACTTCCTCGGCGAACAGAATTTCGATGGGAGAGCCCGATTTGTGAGCAACGTCGATTTCGATCCCGGACATTCCACCGAAAGCCATTTCCAAGAGGCAATTTATCAGACCCCCGTCGCTAACATCGTGACCGGCTAATACCTTTTTCTCTGAAAACAAGAAAAATCGTTATTTCTTGATCCCACCGTAAAGACACCGAATGCCGAAGCAGCGAAAGATTTACGATTTACCGGCTATCAAAGATTGCGTCGCTGCGAATGCGTTTTTCACGAGATTCGGATTCTCGACGTCGGGACAAGAGTCGCCGAGCTGCTGATAGACTTGGGCGAGAGCCGTGCCGCCGATGCGACAGTTGTTCTTCGAGAGATCGACGAAAAGCAGACAACCTTCCTTTCCCAGAGCCGGAGCCTTCAGATCGGGAGTAACTACCTATGGGACAGAAGATCACAGAGTAATCGAATCGAGAATCTCATTAATAAGCAAAACGCATTTTTACGAACAAATCGAGAGACTCACGAGTCTAATGTCGGGACAAGGCGCGTACGACGAGACGACCAAAGTTCCCGGGGCTTTGACAACGTCTTTTCCTATTCTCGCTGCCATACTCAGAGAATCTTTGCCGCCGTCGATCGCGATGCCGTATTCCTTCATTATGGAACACATGGCCTCGCATGCCTCGTAGAGCGCTGCCCCTTCGCCCGGCAATTTCGCCGCCCACATCCAGTTTCCACTGCATTTAACGTCCTGCAAGCGTCGATTCGTCATTATCATCGATTCATCAACGAAGTTTCACATGCACACGTATTCTCGATAACGAAAAATGAGTTTTTATACCTTCAAGTCGGTGATTTTGGCAAAAACGAGATTAGTCAACGACTCTGTGACGGTCATTCGAGCGCCCGCAGCGACGTTGACCAGACCCTTTATCGGTTGTTCGCCTATCGAGGTTGCCGTGCCGACCTACAAAAGAGAATTATTACGGAATCATTATGGAAACACTGAATTATGAATCATTTTTTATCATCGTTCATATTTAATGATTATTGATCATTAAAGATGATTGACAATGGTTGATTATCAAAAATCTCTGATCATCGTTTATCGTTAATAACTAACGATTCATCGTTCCTCAGAGAAGAGCGATGGAATTCGTAACTTACGGTTGAAAATTGCGAAATAGCCGTGACCGCTACATCAGCGAGCGGCGTGTGCAACGGGCCGACGCACTGTTGCTGAGCGATAAGCCCGGTAACGCATCGGTCGACCTTGTTTGTCAAGTATCGTTTGCTCGCAACGGATGGAAGACGAAGAACTCGATCGAGAGCCGCTTGCAGGGTCAACGTACTCGGTAAACTGATAGGCCTCGTCGCGACGATCGCTCGCTTCAGATCGAACGTCTGCGGAGATAGTTCAACATCGTTTTACAAGTGACGAACCAAAAAATGAAGAAAATTGATAAATATTTCATGAAAAATGACCGAACCTTTTGCGGCATTTTTCCAAGAACGAGCTCGAGCTCAAGATCGACGGGATGCCGAATATTTTTGTCTTCCGTGCCATTGAGATACTTCTCAGGATCGCAACTCTCCTCCTCCGACAGAACGATCTTTCCGGAACCGGTCACAGTGCCGACAAAATTGATCGGGCATTTTTCACGATTCGCTATCCTCTTGAGCAACGGAGCATCATCGGGCCTGCAGAGTATCGCATCGTTTTCCTGATACTCGGCGCCCCAAAGTTCCATCGTACTTATGCTCTCGTCACCGAGATCGAACTTCTTCGTGAATATCACCGCACCCGCGGGCTCTACGATCTCCTTCAATACGTTTCCTGCGGCAAATACAATAAATTTTATCTCGCATTCCAGAATCGATCGTAGGATCATAAACGAGGAATTCATTGAATCGTTATTTGTACCATTGCCACCGGCCCCTTGGTCGTGTATGCTCAAAATCGGATTTTTGTCTCCCATCTCTGTGCAGGCGCGAACCAATCGGTTCAGCTTTTGCTCCATTTCCGCATCGCCGCGTTGCACGGCTCCGAAATCCAGCTCCGATTTGTTGTCGCCTTGTACCTGGTCGCAAAGACAAATTATAATTATAATCGATTCTCAACATGAAAAAAAATGTATTAGCTTAAAAAAAAGGTCGACGTGTACCTCGACGGAACTCGCGGAGCCGCCTCCGACGCCTATGCGGTAAACCGGGCCACCAATTTTTATCACCTCCATTCCTGTAACGTTAAATCAACGAGATCCGGTTGATCGATCAGTTCCTTCGATACAATTGGCCCGTGATCGTTACGGATGCAATAAATAATACTCGCCCTTCTCGGGTAACAGTTTTTCCGTCATATCGGCATCGACCGTTCCCAAACCACCGCTGAACATTATGGGCTTGATCCACTCCCGACGTTCGCCGTTCGAGTCCGTGAGACCGAAGGTTCTCGCGAAACCCGAGATAACCGGCTCGCCGAATTTGTTGCCGTAATCGGAAGCGCCGTTGCTCGCCTCGATTATTATGTCCAGGGGCGATGCCATGTTGCTCGGATACGGCGTGCCTTTTTCTTCCCATGGCAATTCGTAGTCTACAACGATAATAAATGATTAATAACGAAAAAACGGCTGATAAGCAAAAACAATTGTTTGAAAAGAAAAAACAAAATTACCCGGTATGTGAAGATTTCCTACGGAATATCCGGCAGTTCCAGCGGTGTAATAACCGCCTCTACCGACTCCTTGAATATCCCTCAATCGTCCTCCGGTTCCGGTCGTGGCACCGCTGAGAATGATTAGCAATGAATGATTGTGGGAAATTAATATATTTATTTTAATGAAAAAAATAAATTAATTGAACCCATCGTTACCTAAAGGGCGCAACGCCAGTCGGAAAATTGTGGGTTTCGGCTGTGAATATAAGATGCTTCTTAAGTTTATCGAGATTGAAAGAACTCGAGCGTAGAGGCTCGCTCGGGCGCAGTACCGTCGCTTCGAAACCCTCGATAGCGCTGCTGTTGTCCTTGAACTTGATAACATTATTTTGATTGGAGCCCGTTTGCGTGTCGGTTATCATGTCGAACAGCGTTTGATCCTTTCTCACACCGTCGACGATCATCGAACCACGGAAGAACCAGTGACGACTGTGCTCGCTGTTCGATTGAGCAAGATCGAAGCACTCGACGCTCGTCGGGTTTCGCTTCAATTTCTTGCCGAACAGTTCCGTGTAAAAATCCAAGTCCCAATTGTCGAAGGCGAGACCTTTAACGTGAATAAATTTTTTGTTTATTTTTACAATATAGGTCGAATTTTTATGGAACTAATTGTCGAGCGGGTCGTACCCAACTTATCGTTAACATCCTCGAGGGCTTTTCTTCCATGCTTGAGAATATCAACTTCGAACCATTTTTCGGGCCTGAAACCGTGATCGAAGGACTCGATAGGCTTCAGGTAACGACACTCGGTCATTCGATCGTGGAGGACATTGACGATCTGTCAGAAAAACGGAAAAAAATTATAGTCCAACAATTGTTTGGCAGATTAATAATTTTGTTATTAAAATTCAAAGATTTTAACTCTGGTCTTAATATTCATTCATAATTCATTCATAAATTAATAAAAATGAAAATCTATAAAATGACGATCCATTTATTATTAATTATTTATCAATAATTAATAATAATATTAAACAATACATTGATTACTTCAAAAACTTTTTTTATTGTGAACAATGAATGAATAATTCTTTTAAAAAGTAGAGAACAAAATGAATTGAGTAGATATTTCTTTGCATCATCTCCAAGCGATTCCTTCATACTCACAGCTTCCTCGGTCTCCTTGCCGAGCGCTCCTTTGTGCTTCACCAAATATCTCGTTCCAACTTCGACTCTCCTCACTTTGTCTACGCCGATCGACTTGAATATCGATACCGCATTGCTGGAGAATGCTGTCGAGAAGTTCAATCTATTTTTTTTTTCAAAAAAAAAAATTAGTATCAACATTTTTTTTTTCATTTTTAGAAACAAAAAAATGTTTACAAATTACCTCGGCCCTATCTCGATAATGAGATACGACTCGCCGCTCTTATCTCCGATTTGGCTCAAAACGCTGGATTCGCTCAAATCCTGAGATCCCAGAGGCGAGCCCAGCGTCCAGCGAATAATTTCGATCTCTTCCTTGGACAAATTTTTCTTACTCTCCACGTAGTAACATAATTCCGTTTCCAAGCCACTGACGAGGTCGCATTGTTGAACGACGGCGTTCAATTTGTTGCTCAGTTGTCCGGCCAGCAGACCGGGCGTTTTGTAGAATTTAAGAATAGCCATGTCTTCAAGGTCAATCCGTGCCTCGCGACGCGTCGAAGCGATAGCTTCGAGGATGCAAAATTGAATTAAACGAAAATTTCGTCGGAACGATCGCGGTCCGTGAGGAGGACGTGGTTTCGATGATTCAATCGAGCGTTTCGTTTGCCGAATCGCGCGATCGAATCTTGCAACGAGACCCCCCTTTGAACCACAGTGACGAAAGGGTCAACAAGTCGCTATCGTCACTTATCTCTCGGGGGGTCTTCGCGGACGATGCAAAACAACGCCGCGTCTCGAAACGCGCTCGCCACGATTTCTTTCGTAACGCTTATTTATCACGGAATTGCGACTTGTTTCCCTTATCGCGATACGAATATTACATTCGAATAACACGCAAACGATTTTCCATGCTACGCGCGGGACGGATAAGCGGGATCGCCGTGCGTAGTTTCTTTTTTTTGCATGAGCGATCAACAAGTAGCGTTTCACGTGGAATTTTTTTGTGTATCGAAGAACACGCTGTCGCGATCGAATCGTTTACTCACCGGGAAGTTCCGTCGGTTCCTTCGAAGATCGTGATAATCCACTCGTTGAGACAAAAGAAAAACGATTGCACGTGTTATTGTCGCGAAGTGTCGAGCGGAGACGAGCACATGGGATCTAGCAGACGCCACGCCGGCACGAGGACTGCGGCACTGCGGCCGCCTCGCGCTCCTCGATCGCGGAGAGAAAAAAAAAAGGAGAGGGGAGAGATAACCGGTCCCAGGCGATAGCCGAAATTTGCCGCTCGCTCAAAGACGGCGGTCGATGAGTCGATGCAATCATTTCACTGCGCGCGCGAGGATCAATGAATAAATCGAAGTAGCCTTTGCGTGCTCGGATACGAATGTTTATTCTGCCGAATTCGTCGACCTCGCATGTATCTTTGTATCGAAATGGCTCTCGAAAATTAACTGCGTCGAAGTCACGGAAGATTGGTGATTAATATATATTATTATGATACAATGTATTTATCCTAGAAAGTCGTAATTCGAAACGTCTTCAAATTGTTGAGTTTGCTGATTGCCGGGCGCCATCGGTCTTGCGGTCATTTGGCCGCGGGGCGGTACCATTTGCTGCTGCATGCCGAGTACCTGCTGCCTGTACTGCGGTTGTTGCTGCAATTCGAATTGTTTCGTTAGTTTTTTTTCCGAGCGATTTTTTTTTTTTTTTTTTTTTTTTTCAAAGAAATGCGAGAATCGTTCATTTACTTGTTGCAAGAGATGCCGGAGACCGAGATTGTTCGTCATAACGGGGCGCATCATTCGTTGGGCGTTGGGCTGCTGCGCGGCCATCGCCGCCGCCGCTGCAGCCGCGGCCGGATTAAGCCCCCTCTGCGCTTGCTGAGCCTGCAAAATTGACGATTATAATTACGTTAAAAATCGTACTCAAAATTCAAAATTTAAAAAATCTAATGAAAATCGTATATAAAAAAATATTCAGTTTTGACTTCCGATTCGGATTGGCATTTTGTGACAATTTATAAACACGATAGTTCTCTCCGAGAGTCACGAAAAGCTCTCTTTATTCAGAATCGCGGCGGACAATCTATAATAATTTTTCCGGAGTCCGCAATTTCATTTACTCAATTTTCAGAAGTCCCGCAATTTTTTCCCCGATCCTTTGGATCCAAGAAGAAGTTCGTTGAAGTTTCGACGAAAAGAAAATCGGATGGAAGTTACTTGCCTCGAGCTGTTGTTTGTACTGCATCTCCTGCTGTTGGGCCACCTCGAGAGTCTGTTGGATCTATCGCGGCGAAAGTGCGAAAAGAAAATTCTCTCATAATAGTATGCCGGATTTGCGTGTTAGCGCGAGAGCTGACAATGGTTACTGTGAAAAAGAGAACGATCATACATACACTCACTTCGATCTGAGATTTGTATTGGGCCTCTTGTTGCTGCGCGGCCTCGAGGGTTTGTCGCAATTGATGAATCTTCATGAGATTCTGTTGTCGCGCCATTTCGATACCGTCGAAGGGAGGCCTCTGCTGTTGGGCCATCATAGCCGCCTGTGCGACGGGTCCGATCTGTTGCGGTCCCATTCCGCCCGGTTGCATGCTCAGTTGGCCCTGCGGGCCGCCGGACTGTCCCAGCGACTCTTGCGAATTCGCGTTCGACGAAACGACGTTTTGGGTTATTTGCCCGCCTCCCATCGCCATCGTGTTGGTCTGCGACATGAGTATGCCGCCTTGCGGAATTCCGGCCGTCGGCATTGGACCGGCGATGCTGTTGTTGCCCGCGGCCCCTGCCTGAGAATAGACCTATTCGTTTCCGGCGTTACACACTACGGCTCAGTCTCGTCGGTTTACTAATCCTACTTCTCCGTCAATCGCTCGATCTTGACCGTGAATTATCGATTTTTTTGTTGTTCTATTCACCTGTGATTGTCTCATGGCCTGCGTGCTCTTTTGATGTTGAATGACCTTTCGCAGACGATCGACGAAGCCCGTTTGATCGTTGGGTATGAAGCCGAGGTAGGCCCGCTTGTCGGCGGTGTAGAGAAGAATCAGAACTTTTATGTCGCAAGTGGGCACCGCCGCTACCGAGGTGAAGTGCACGCATCCGGCCTGAAACGTGCAATTATAATTTTTGTATTCGAATCCACGAAACAAACGACCAACGTAAATTCGTTAGAATGAAAATACTAGATCGATACTCACGAAACCGGTGCTCATGACTTTCGTCAGCGAATCGAGTGCCTCGCACGGAGTCGGATGGAACAGAACGGATTTGGAATTCTTCAAGAAAGCACCGCCGATACTGCCGATCAGTTGTTTCGGCATCAATTGCATTATCAATTTCGACGGCCAAAAATCTGCTTTCCTGAAAGAAGAAAAGTATTGCTTCGTTAAACAAAAAATCACAAGGGTTCCAAAAGTCGCCTGGGCGTCCAATCGCGAAAAATGGAAAAGTTTTCAATTCAAAAGCAAGTCTGTCGATACGTAAAAAAAAAATGCGGAAAACAGTCTCACAATTCGGGCTCGCCGTCTTTGGAAGTCACCGAGACGTGACAAGGTACTTGTCTCTGTTGTTTCTCCGCAGGATTCTTCGCTTTTTCGAGCCACTCGAGAATTCCTTGCCAGATCATCGGTCGTTCGTTGCGATTCGGTGCCATCGGTTGTCCGCTAACGTTGCCCCCGCCCACGTTGCCCTGGTAAAGTAAATCGCATCGAATCAATGAACATTCTCGTCATCAAAAATTGTTATCAAGTCCGACGTACAAGTCGGGCCACGTTGGTAATGCATATTCGTACCTGTGGCTGATTGTGAGATACCTGCTGACTCACCGAGGGTCCAGACGCTCCTTGGGAGACCGTGACGGTTTGTTGACCCTGACTCGGCACCGATTGACTAACACTCGACACTGCCAACTGCGGGCCGGCTTGACTCTGCGACGACTGCGGTTGCATACCCATCGGAGCTTGTTGTTGCGCGTTTTGTTGCTGCTGCGCCTGCTGAGCCTGCTGGGCCTGTTGGGCCTGCTGGGCCTGTTGCTGCTGCTGTTGGACGACTTGTTGAGCTTGTTGCTGTTGCGCGGCTTGCTGAGCCTGGGCCTGCTGCGCCTGGGCCTGGTGTTGTTGGACGTGAGCCTGCTGCTGGGCTCGCAATTGCATCGATAGTTGTATCTGGTGTTGTTGAGTCAATTGTTGCTGCTGCGCCTGCTGCTGGTTCTGTTGCTGTTGAGGATTTCCGCCCATGACATTGGTATTGCCTGCATAGAAGGAATATAAAGAAGTACAAATATTAGTCTCTACAAGAAATGGACGTGAAAATATCTTCGGTGAAGAACGCGCAATGAAATCGGGATTTTTCTGAAAATCAAACAGACACGTTAGAACGGACTTGCGGTGGCGAAAACGATTAAATAAGATTATAAATACAAAAAATCGGCTAGAGGGAAAAAATTTCGGCCGGTAGGGTTGAGATGCAAGAGTGTCGCGGAAAAGTTTGATGGAAAGATGGAAAGAGGAGTGAAAAAGTGAAAAAAAGTAGCGAGAAAGAAAAAAAATTAATAAACAGTAGAGAAGAAATAAGGTGAGAAGCGTTGAGTGAAGCGGAGAAAAGGAGAGACCAGCGAACAGAAAGACCGGGGTGTTGGCTCGCCGTCCCTTATCTTATCAAACCCAAGCTCGACGAACCGATTGTATTAAACGCGCAGAAATACAAATTATCGAATGAGCGTCCATACGAATTATCAATAAACCGGAAAGTCGTAACGACGATACACTGAAATTTCGAATGCAGCGAATAAGCAAGATTTTCAATCATAGAAAAGGCTTTGACGTGAATATTTTCCAGCCGACTGGTCCAAATGACGGTATGTCGAAATCCTTTTAGTGGCAAATGATTGAAAATGTGAAATTCCGAATGGCGTACGCCTGCGCAAAGGATTGTCGGCTACGTTTTTGTAAAAAGGCCGTTGCCATCGCGCATTGTAACGCAGCGAGGGGACAGACGAACAATTGCTCACCGTCCATCCGTTGGGCGAAGGAAGCAACGTTGAGTCCAAGCGAGGACGGTGGCTGCGTCAACTGAGCAATCAGAGCGCTGCCTTGATTGTTATTCTGTCCTACGGCGCCCGGCGGCATAAACGGCGGTCTGATCCATCGTGGATGCGAGGCCCTCGCGCCTATACCACCAGGATGATAATTCGGCGGTGGATTGAGTTGAGGATTGAACGGCGGTCTGTTGGCGTTCATCGGCACCGTCATCGACGGCGCTACCGGCTGATGAACGGAATTTATGTTTTGCGGCGTTTGATTACGGAAGGTTTGTCCCTGGGCCTGTTGCGGTTGCGGTATGCTCTGACTCGATTGGTTCGTATTCGGACTATCGTGGCTCTGCAACGGGCTCAGCGGTATTTGGGCCGCGCTGGTGTTCGTCGTATGCACGACCGCGCCGCTGATACTCGGACTGACCGGACGCTCTTGCAAATTGTAGTTCCTCAACAGTACCAAGTGTCGCGGATCTTTCGCGTAATTCTTCGTCTGCGAGGACTGCAAGTCGCCGCCCGCCTTCTCGAAGAGTTTGAACAACGCCGGTATCTTGCGGGGCGACAGAATCGACAAACTTATGCTTCTCTGAAATGATTTTTCGTTTTATCAGAATTCGTTGGAATATTCTCGCGATAGGATTCGATGGACGAAGGTAGAATTACCTCTTGGAACATGCCGGCCAATTGATCCACCGTGTGTCCCGTGAACTTGTAAGATTCTTGAACGGCCGTTTGGTAGGGCGGCGAATTGCAGACTAGAATGCAGTGCTTCTGAGAGGCTGTGTTCGGCTCGCGGCGCAATTGAAGGTCGTCGAAACATTGGAGTCCCGTCGCGAGGCCTTCGCCTATGTTCGCGTGAGACTCGCCCTTACCCCCGACCATTCTGTAACGCAGTAAATTTCTCTACAATTCGACCAATACTCGTACGGTATTTAATCTTCAATAAATTATGCTACAAACTATGTTTGCAATCGTAAAAAAAGATGATTGCATTCATACAAAAAATAAAACAATATAAATTCAACATAGCATGAATTGGAAAATGATCACAATTCCAAAGGATGATTCCTTTCTTATCTCATAATAGCAAAATGTGGAAACAAATAAATTTGAATGAAAAAATTATAAATGTAAATCTTCTCTCGGAAAACGTGATCATTTTAAGATAGAATAATTCGGCAAGCAGCCGAAGTGTGTCGATATAAAAAAAATTGTAAATGCATTGATGTATTTACTCCAGCCTATCCAGTGTGAGCAGCAACTTGTGAGGATTGGAGTAAGGGCCGAGAGTGGAAGTGCATGGCGAAGGTAGACAATCGGCGGCATGATAAACGACGATTCCGTATAACGTTGTGCTGTTCTGTAAAACAAATACAAATATGCAAGATGCAAAAAAACGCTTACTCATATAGTAATTAATTTTGTAAAAAAATTAAGAAAAATAAATTGAACATAAAATTGTAAAAATAAATATATTTATTGAAAAACATACAAAAGCGCACAACAAAAAAAATGTGGTCGCCAAATGTTAATAATATCTGTGGAAAATGAAAAACGCATCCAATAAATCGTTAAAAGATAAATGTATAGATCTAAAAATTATGAACATTACCTCGGAGACATATTCTCTGTCTTCTATTCCTCCCTGACTGAAATATCTGTAAATAAAAATGTGTAACGAATAATCGAGTATGAAACTTGTATCGTCGCAATTGCGGATAAATTTTGTTACGCACTCCAGAGTCGGTATCAGATAATTCGTCTTCAAATCATTGAGGTAGGCTCCGTTGACAGCGGTTGCCTCGATGACGAATATCACATCGGCTTGAATTCCATGCTCCGTCGGACCAGCAACCATTTTCGGGCTCTGCCGTCTCTCCGCTTCGTCGTAGTCAACAATGCCCTGCTCGTTATTGCGTCGTCACATTCGTTCGGCTTTTGGTTTTCATCACTCGTTTTCCCCCGACACTGTCAAATTCGCATCGACGCTCCAACTGTTCGGGACAGCTGTCAACTAGTCTCACAGGCGAATAACAATTGTAACCTAAGACAACATTTGCATTTTGTCCCGCGAATAACCCTGAAATCTCACGTTCGATCGACAATGAGAAACTCCGATCGAGAATAGTTCAGCTAATTGATTTATCGTTCGCAGTCTTGTTTTTTTGTAACTCCGTCAATGTTCATTATCGCGTTAAAAAACATAAACATTAACGTAGACGACGAGCGAGGAGAAAAAAAATGACAATACCGAGTGTTTTCGTAAAGTCATCGCTTCGCGTACGACACCGCGGTGCGCGCGCGCGCGAGTGGCCCTCGAAAAACGGGACAGCCGGTTTTAGTACGAAACAGATGGAGCTCGGATTGCTGCCTCGCGACGCTGCATTACCGTGGTAGTTTCGTATGGTTTGGTAACCTCGATGCCGTCGGTACAACACTCGGTCTAGCGAATTGTGGTTAATTTCCCAGTCTGTGCCTGTGTCGTGTTTGTATAATAGGTTACACTGTGACTCCGAAAATGACATTTGTACATCGTAGATATTATTTATTCGTAACGAAATAAATTCGTTTGGTTATCGAGTTTCATTGATGCGCGCCCAAACTGCCCGAAAGCTCGACTATTATTTATTGATTCGTGTGAGGTTATGATAGGAAAATTGACTTTACTGTAATCCCCCCGTGGTCAATGTTTACTACAGCAACATTATTCGTTCGTCAAACAGGTAAGCGCGATCGCAATAACGCGACAATAGTTTTTTTTTCACCGCGCGCGACAACACAAACGACCGTGGTCGGCCGAAATTTTCGCGGAAACGACTCGCAATCTGCTCGCTTCATTGGTGCTATTGACATTTATCAAGAACCCAGAGTCAGCGATGACAAAATTTATCATCGCTCGTAACAATCGTTTTCGATGTTTATTTCACAAATTTCGAACACTGCGCCTTCTCATCGCAATCTTTCGACACTTTTGCTCCGTATCATCAATAGCAAAATGTTGCAAATTTCAAGAGAGTTTCGCAGTTATCCAGCGACTATTAGAAAACACGATTGCGCAAGAAATCAAGCTTGTTTTTCTCCTCCGACCGGATTATTAATAAACGAACTCCGTACCGCAGATTTTATTCGAAATTCAGAAAATTGCTCCGATTTTGAGATTCTCGTTTCGATGTCTCAGTGCGCTTGATTTTTCAAGGATAATTCACGATATTTTTGTGCATTTCAGAATGTGACGAATCGCCGATATTATATGAACTATGACATTGCATGGTGCGATCAAAAAAGGGCCAAAATGATTGGCACAGCATCGGCTTTGGAAGATGCCTGTTGGCAAGCTCAGGTACGCACATTTTTTTTCCCTTTTTTTTTTTCAAATTCGTAATTTTCGAAATTTGTTAATGATTCGACGTTTATGAACCAGGATATGATAAACCAGATGTCGAGAGGCTGGCGAGAAGGGCAGGGTGCGAGTCTGACGGGAGGCTCGACGATGGCGGACAAGACTTCGCCATTGGCGCAGAAAAAGGATCATCTCAATCAGTCCAGGCACAGTATACAATCCAAACTGACGAGACTGTACTTTGAGGAATTATCCAAAGTACCTCACGCCACCCCCGACTCCGTTTTGGTACGTTTAACTCGAAACATCGCGCAATCGTCCCATCGAGGTTTCGCGATCGTCGAACCGTCGATCGACGCGCCGCGATCACTGCGATTTATCGCCCGATAAAGATAGGCCTAAATGTGCCCGAAAAACAATGCGTCCAAAAAAACTCCAAAACGATTATTAGGCGACTGCTCGTCGTGTTTCAATTGCCAAATTTCCGAAAGTTTGTGAATTCGACAGCTAAAGACGAGGCTACCGGAGCAATCTCTTCGATATCAATGATGCTGCTCACTGGTCGCCAGTGGAGAATCTTTAGAATACGCTCCAAAACGATCTGCTCCGTTTTTACTACCCTTTAGCAATTGTTTTAGCAGCACAATTGGACCTATCTAAATCGGTGATTTAAAGAAACGCACGCGAGTTTTGCGAAGTTTTATCTGCGTATCAAATGAAACCTAGGGAAAGTGCAACGTTTTAACGATTCAATGATTCTCAGAACAATCTCGAAAACGAGTGCGACCTGTTGGGCCGACTGGTGCAACGAGAAGGACTGCACACGTTGATAGTAAATCTCTATGCAGGCAACAAAGGATACTCACTAGCCGTAAGAAATAGGTAATGTCACAAAGCACAAACTTACCTCGATTGAAACGTTTTTTGAATGTTAAAAAAACCAAAGAAATTCATTACTTATTCGATTGAATTTGTCGAATCAGCGATAAGGGTAGCCAGTTCGAGAAGGGAGGTGCGTTATTAGCGGAAACGCAACTGATGGGCTACGAGCAGGGTGAACTTTTATCGTGCATCGACAACGGCCAGCTGCCCGCTATGCTCGCGGAGCAGCTCGAACCGAACAACTCGCATTTGTTCTACGACGGTTGTATAATAGCCGAGGTTCGGGACTACCGCAAAGCCTTTCCTCACAACAAGGCCGAGGTTCATCACGTTCTTCTCAAACCGACGACTCAGGTAAAACAATTCGAACTATTTCTCGAATTTCCCGCGTTATCAGGGATATTGATGAACAATCGAAATCACGAACAGAGCGTATTATCGGACGTCTCGACGCTGACGAGCGACGGCGAGTGGAGTCACGAGGAACGTTTGATGCTGGAGTCTCGTTTGGTCGCCGCCACTCAAGGACCCCTCTGCCTCGATCCGAATCCCGCGTCGAGTTTGGCTACCACCCGACTGCGACAATCGCGATCGTTGCTCACCGATCATCAGCTAATGCGTCAAGCCAAAAAGTTTTCGCAGGTGATACAACAATCGCCGTTTATTCGTTCGCGCATCTCCTTGAGCTTATGTTGAAGACTATTCTCCAACGCCTCGTTTCTTTAGGTGACGGTAAATCGAAAAAGGAAATTGGAACAGCTGGCTCAGCCGGAGGGACTTACGATACAGGATCTAATGCAAAAATTGCGTGCCAAGAGAGGACTGCCAACAACCACTGCCTGTCCACCGCCTTCTCTCGTAAATCCACCTTTGCTTCCACCGAGCACGCCGATCGACGTCTTGAGGTAAGTTGCTCTCCGTCGGAAAGATAAATGTATTATAATTCTTCCGTAAGGAAAGAGAACAACCTGAATTAATGAATATTCGTGTCGACGCTTACAGATACGCGAAAGCTTACGAGCGACCGCGGGAAACGAAAGACTGCCTGCCTCAACTTATAGAAGAGTATATATTAGAGACTGAACGGGGCCAAGGTCGTGTTTATCACATAAAGCTCTCAATCCTACAAAGACCTTCCAATTCCGAGTACCTGGGAGAGCTTTATGTGGACAGGGATCACCGGGAGGGAGAAAGAAACGGATCTGCGTGCAGGTATAAAATTATCCACAAAAGCGAAAGGAACCTCGAATTTCATTTATTTATTCTCGTCGGGTCGTTCATATGTTTCATTCAAATTTTCCAAGATTCACACTGGGCACCAGAGTTCAAGCTAATCACTATATGCAGCAATTTACGGAAATATTCACCGAGGAAGGTAGAAAGAACGTGCGTATAAAGCATGTAGTACCGGGGCAGGCTCCTCGAGTAACATGCACGCCGGGGATGCAAAGAGCGCATCAGCAGGTACACAGAAATACATTCGAAACTACTCGTTTTTTAACCTGGGAATCTACTTTAATTATTCGCATTCGTAGGCGCAACAGCAACAACAACAACAACAAGCTGCACAGATAGTTGCTCAGCAGTTGCAACAAGCTCAATCGCAGCATGTCGCACAGCAGGTTCGTTTCTCCGACGAATCTATTTTTACCAATAATTATCTTCAAGGCGTTTTTTACTCTTCTTTTGGTTATTTGACGATCGTTTTTCTTCCCCGCCAGATACTTTCGCGAGCTCAGGGCCAATTGAACTCGATAAAGGCCATGACGGAAGCAACAAACGCGGGACAATCGGTCGTTGCGTGCTTGGACGGTGGGCCGAGCGCGGTACAAGGCATTCCACAGAACGACGGAGCTAGCGGCTCGGCTCCTATACAGCAACAACAGCCTCTTACCAACGGAGTTGTTAACAGTCCAGCTCCCGTGCCAGTACCTGTACCTGTGCCCGTGCCTGTTCCCGTTCCCGTTCAGCTCGACACGAATTCCGCGATCGCGGTCAACGACACCGTTAACTCTTGCAACGGCTCCGGGATTCTCGTTTTTCAACAAAAAGCACCGATACCGACGGGCGTCAATACCGCCGTCGCAGCGAACTCGGTACCTGTCTTGGTAAGAAATTTCGATGGAAATCACAAATATTGCACAGATATTTTGAATATTTCGTTGAATTTTTTGATTTATTGTCGTTGCTTTGTTCGATGACACAGCAAGCGCAGCTGCAAGCCGGCGTTCAAGGCGGCATCGCCGAAAGCAGCGGCAACACTCAGAGCGCGGGCGAAGCAGCGTTCAAGAAACATTCGACTAATCCTGCTATAAGTGCACTCGTTACTTCCCTCATGAATTCTGCTCAACAATTTCAGCAACAGGCAGCAGGTAAGGCCTCGCCGTTATTCGACAATTTCTCGTATCGATCGCAATATTCTTCGTTGAGCTTCTTCATTGCAATATTGTATTTCAGCCAACGCAGCGGCAGCAGCTATGAACAACACCGCGCAGAGCTCGACGAAGGCGAACAACGCAGCGATTCTTAGCTTGCTGAACAGCAGCCCGGCTAATCTAGCTCAGCAGAAGGCTCAGCCTCGAAGGATCTCGTTGAACACGTCGATCCCACCGCGTGTCATTGGACACGGAAATGTTATAACGGTGCCCAGCACAAGTGGCCAAGTGAGTTGCTCAATTTTTTCCTTTCTCGCAAAGGAAGCTTTCATTTGATGGAAAAAATTGAGACTTCGGTAGAAATGCGCTCAGAATGTTTCAAAATATCGGAACATCATGTTCAGAAAGTCTCTGGTTATGGAGCTGAAATTCAGAGGGGACATTGAGGGGTCAATTCTTAATGTTCGTTTCAAGTTCGGTTGAAACCGTTTTAGTTGTTAAGTTTTACGCCGTTGTTAAATGTGTCAAAATATTTATTTGCACGATAACTTATTTCGAAATTTCGAATTTTTTTCAACACAACTCGACTATTTCTAGCCGATGATTGGTATTGAATTTATTCAGAATTCATTGACGGGGGTTAAATTTTACGAAATTGAGTGTTTCTTTAATTGTAGAGAAAGAATTGGTATTTTATCTCGGATGCGAGTTTCCTTTTGGGCGTGTTGTTTTCGGGTCATATTGAGAATGAAATCGGGCCATAAGAAATTATGCAAATACAATTCGCACAATTTATTTTGAACATTGTTATATTTTATTTCTTATAATTGAACCATTAATTTATTTTTCATTATCGCAGGTGAGAGTAAGCCTGAGCTCGGCACTGACGAGCCAACTGGCCAGCAAGCAACAACCGGTGAAAACTACGACTGTGAGATTGGCCAGAGTTCAGGATCCCGCATCGACTCTCGGTTTATCGATGCCGGGACTCTCGGCATTGCTTGCAGGTAACAAAATCTTTTCTATCGAACAATCGCGTCGTTCGACGATAACGAGAGACGACTTTATTCATGCGACGCGTTGGAATTAATGCAGGTACACCGTCGGCGGACAATCCCATACCGGGAATAAACAGCGCCTCGTCGCTTCTGGAAAGACTTACCGCTTCCTCGAGCCAGAGCAGTCAACCGAGCAGCCCGATGACGAGCCCGCCACCCGCCAACGTTAATCTTCAGGGTGTCAATCTCACTAGTCTACCGAACTCCATAAACGGTCTTCAGAACGTGCAGGTCTCGTTTCCCGGCTTCTCGCAGCCGATCACAATGGCGCTTACCGTATCCGCGGCCACGGGCTCGGTAACCCCGACTGGCGTTCTCGTCTCGCTTCCCATATCGAGCGGAACGAATACTTGCACTACGGTCTCAAGCGTTAGTAAAAAAACTCCACTCTGATTTCCATAGGCCATTAAATTTCTGGCTATACGGTGAAGAATAGTTTCTTTAGAAGGGTTTCCTCCTCTTTTCAGATGGTCGCTGCCCCGGTCGTCACAACCGCCGTCGCTCCGACTACTCCGACGGTCGTCATTGCGAATCCTGCCAATGCTCATCTATCCTTGCCAATCGGTTCGTTGCGAAACGCTTCCAATCAGCACGGAAAAAAAATATTAGTTGCGCGAACTTGTTGATTGGCACAACCAATTTTCCATGAAAGGCAGTTTTTACCAACTCAGTATTAGTTCCTCAATCTAATCATTTTTTTTCCGTACGGTCGACCGGCTTTTTCTGTTTTTCACTCAAAAAAATGTTTTTCTTCGGATATCCGTAATTTTGTATTTTCTTGTTCAGCTCAAATCTTACCATCCGGCGTCAAAAGTTTGTCGCAACAGAATATACGTAGTAACAATGCCGCTGCTGCCGCCGCCGCTGCAGTCAATCGTTCGCAGGTAATTTTTTTCTCGATTATCGCATCCTCTTTGATAAGATTTAAAAAATCGTTTTTCCCATCTTTTCAATCTTAAATCGCCCTCGATCAAAACGAGCAGAATAAAATAAAACGAAAAATGTTAACAATGAAATTGTATAAAAATGGAAAAAATTATTAAGCAGGCAGGGCAGGCGATACAACTCGTCGGATCTCAAAGGCCTCGACTTAACCAGATGGGGCGCCAGGTGCAGGTGCCGAGCCAGGTGAAATCTTCGGTACTGCAGAATCAATTGGTAACGGTGGGAAAGCCCATGACGGCTAATCAACTAATACTATCGGGTAACAAGCAAGTTCTGACACCGATAATGGGTAAGCAACGCGTGAATTCCCGAAGATTCCGCGTATCGACGTAGTCCCGCGTCGCCCGATCGCGTTTCTAACTCGCGAATCATTGCAGGAGGAAGCAAACCGGTGCTCATGGCGAGCCAAGCAGCGACGTCGTCGCAGGCCGTGGCGGCGAGCAAGCACACGCTGCTGGCAAAGTCCCTTCACGCCAGAACCGGCGGAACGGCACAGGTGAATCAGCAGAGCCAAAGTCTTGGAGTGGCGAGCCTTTCGCAGCAACAAGTACGTAAAACAATTTCACCCCGACGGCTGGACAAGAATCTTGTCGAGACGGAGGTCTAAGCCGTTTAAGAATTGACGAGAGAGAGCGGAGAAAAGTGTTTGAAGAGCGGGAGAGATCTCATGTGGATTGTGTTCAGCTTCAACAGTTGCAACAGTGCTTGGCGGCGCAGCACAAGGCCGCCGTCGCGGCTGGCAACTCACCAAATAGAACGCAAATCCAACCGCAGCGAAGCTCGGCCTCCGCACCTGGGGAAGACTCACTCTGAATATGTTCAAACTCTACACGAAGTTTTATCATTGATCGTCGTTTATCCTCCCCGAAGCCCCCCGCTCATCATGTTCGCGTTGAAATCGAAGTAATTGGAACCTTTGATCGTTTAATTCTCATTTTTCTTTCCGTCGTTCGTTTCTTTTTTCGGTATTTTTTCTTGTCTCAAGTGGAGATTCAAGCGAGGTACGGTTAAGGGGGATTGGAGAGTGCGCGTGCCGGTGCGACGAGACAGAAAGCGAAAGAAAGTGAAGAGACAAACGAGAAAAAAAAAACATTGTAACGTTTAGAAAGGTCTTCGAACGAGAGCGCACACTCATTCATCAGCGCACCATTATTATCTCTTATCTGTTATTAACCACTCCACTTTTCTTCCTCCTCGATAATCCCCTTGTACATTAAGGCGTTGCGATCAACGAACTTGGAGAGCATTATACATATGTAAATACATAAGTAGCGAAATTCGTGTGCATGTGCAATAAAAAAAAGAAAAAAAAAATACAAAAAACAAACTTTAGGTAGAGCTTAGTTCTGTCTGGAAGGAACATTTCTTTTTTTTTTTTCGCCGGCACGCCAGCACATTCGTATTATCCGAAGGTTTCAATTATGATTGTACATACCGCATTCACAGGTACTACTACATACCTATAGTATACATACTACAATATATGATTTTGTTTTTATATTAAAATGAAGAAAGAAAATCTAACCGAGACTCGAACATTCATTTCGCTCGCCTCTTCTCCCCGATTCAGTTGAAACCTTTTCCGCGCTTTTCGACGATTCGACGAACAAATCAGGGCGAATCTTCGATTCATCGAAGACTCGCCGATCGGCGACGGAATTGTGCTCGACGAAAAATTTCGCACAATCGAATTCTACGGAAGATCAATCGCGAAGGAACGAAGCGGTTGGAGGAGGTTCGAAAGAAAACTTCCAATTTTCATCAATATACATTTTTCTGTATTTACATAAAATATCATTTCTTTTTAAATAAATTCATAACAACGTATAAATTATTAGACACTCGCGTGCGCGAGGCTTCTGTCTCTACAATATTTCGTCGAAAAATAAATAAGTACCTATTACGAGACATTTCGGTTGCGAACAATAATTCCGTTGCAGCGAGAAAGATGAAGATTAAGAAAAAAAAAAAAAAAAAAAGAAAAAAAAACCACATTTGAGCACATACGACTTGTAAATTCGTTTACGAGCTAATTATATTCTT
Source organism: Ischnus inquisitorius (assembly GCA_963924025.1). Classification (NCBI taxonomy): domain Eukaryota; kingdom Metazoa; phylum Arthropoda; class Insecta; order Hymenoptera; family Ichneumonidae; genus Ischnus; species Ischnus inquisitorius. The sequence continues at coordinate 12,806,847 of OZ001254.1, read as the reverse complement.
TGATTATCAACGATCGGGTGGAACATCCACGATTGCTAAGGCCACCAAAGAGTCACGGAAATTCGTCAATCTTGCTCTGATTCACTCTTACAAAATACTCCAGGTACAAAAGTTCCCTTTGCACGACTTTCATTTGATTTCTTTTTAAATTCATCTAGAATGATTTATTCTTAAAGCTCGCATTCGTAAAAAAACAAATTTTTTTTAATCTATCGAACGAGTAACAATGGAAAGAAAAAATCAATCACGAGACGTGATTTTGTGCGCGATATCAGACTGTCGATTCACAATTTGTTCCAAGGCATCTCGTAGACTCAGCGAGGCGCCTAAATCCTAGATCGAGCAATGATCCACACTGCACGACGATTTGACCGAATATAAAATCGCAAATTTTCGTCTTATGTACAAAGTTATTAAAAAAATCGTTTAGGAAAAAAAAAAAAAAAACAATCAACGTTCTCTCGGTCGATGAGTTAACTCGACTAGCATTTCACAAGCGAATCAGTCAGTGGGAACTCAACGAATTCGTGTATAATATTCAGTACAAAATAATCTATTCCGCGGCGGCGCCTCGTTTTTTTTCTCGAGAAATTACAACCATTCGTCGCATTAGCCGCAAAGAGAACCGCTTTAGTCGCGCTAAAAAAAAGTATTTATCGAACAATTTCTAATGTATCGCTAAATCTAAGAATCTTTCACTAGGGTCCGTTTTCGTCGAAACAAATGGCTCAATTTCGATCATTGCGAGACTAGCACTGCGTAATTGCTTCTTCATTCCCGTGACAAACTTTTCGGGAATTCGTTCCTTACGAAGGCACGTTTGGCAAGAGAAAAACAAAGTGAACAGAATGAATCGTCCTATTTGTAAAATAAATACGAAAGAAGAGGACCGCGATGTTCAATCGTCGTGTTCTTCTTCCCTTTTTTTTTTCTTCTTTTCGGCAAGATAAATCGCGCCAGTCGATTTCGTTTCGTTCTGTTGCGTGCGCTGTCGCGATTCCCGTCCGACGATTAAACTCCCGTTTCGCGTCGAAATTTTTCTTTGCGTTAAAAGTGAAAAGCACTCAGAGCCAGCTGCATGCAATAGTCGCATTTTCCCTTCGTTATTTTTACATCGCGTGACTGTCGAAAAAGCATCGCGCATTCGCGTCCGTTCGGCAAACGAAATTCGACGATGAATTGACCAGAAATAAAGAAAAATACTGCAGCTTCATACTGCAAGGAGAAAGAAGAAAAGAAACGGACGAGCGTTCGCTACGTTCGAGGGTCACGTTTTTTTTTTGGACTTTAATACGTAGCCCCAACTCCGTGGCAGACTCCGCGACAGAGTTGATTTTGGATACGGCGAAAAAAAAATCCGACCAGCGCCGAACTTGGCGAAATTGGAACGCCTAAAAAAAAATAGCCTATCTCATTACCCGATTGCCTCGGCTTCTCGCATATGCAGCAACAAAGAATGGAAGCGATCGACCGACGAAATCGAGCCTCCGATTTGCGGTAGCCCGCGATGAGCGTGAAAGTGGAATGAAATCTTGCTGATAATGAAGATAAAAATGAAGGAATGAACGGAGCGATGAAGAAGTAAGGAAACGTTAGAGATAGATTTTCGTTTAAGCTTAGAGAGTGGAGAAGGCAGGCTGATCGACCTCGGGACGACTGTCGGGAGGGCTGGCCGTGGGAAGAGTTGGATCGACGGGCATTGCTTCCCGATTTTTCTCCATGCCCCACTCGCTCTCGGGATCCGAATATACATTCGATCCGTCCAACAGGTCGTCGTCGAAAGATATTTCGGATAGGTCCTCCATACTCTGTTGATTATCGTCCGTGTACAGAGACTCTGTTACCGCTACGAGAATTCAACAATTTTTGTTTTCGTGAGAATGAACGATGCGCACCGGATCTCCTCTGAATTACAATTAATTTCTTCGAAATTCGCGTCTCATTGCCGTCGTCGATCTATCATTCGATGCTTTCACGTCGAACTATATCCTTGTATTTGTCGATTAGAGTCTTGCTCAATTTTCTCTTGAATTCGTCTAACTTATCGATTGACTTACCGTCGTTACGGGCGTGCTGCGATAGCCACGTCGGTTCGTCCCACTCGTCGAACTGAAGCTTCGCATTGACCTCGATCTCGGTCGGCGACAACACACCGTGAGAGTCGGCATCCGTCACGTCGAATATTTCCGTAACTCGAACCTTGTTGTTCTCGTCCATGTAATAATACGCCATTATCGCTTCCTGGTCCGAAGTCACCTGTAGAATGTTTTCAAACGTGTCGTCGACCGTCGCGCGATCTGACATGTTTATCACGCAACTCGATTTCCGCTGACAATCGTGATCCTCGTGTTCCCAAGGTGGCCTAAAAAAAAAGAGAAATTTAAAATTACCATACAATTTGATGATTACGTGAACTCGAGGCTCGTCGAAACTCAACACAAGACTCACATCTCGTTGTGGTACTGAACGGAAAAATTTCTGCTCTTTTGTCTCTTGAACATCCCGTGATCGTCGTTCTCGACGTCTTCGATATTGTAGATATCTGCGAAAGTGAGAAAATTCATTTTACGACTCCAGTTTTTTTTCTCTGATTTTTCTGGTTGTTGATTTTCAAAAAAGAAATCGGTATACTCACTCGAGCCGTATTCCCTGATCGCCAATTGGCACTTGATCGTCTGCGATATCGGCTGGTAATACACGTTCATTTTCGGGAAAAGGATGCTCAATTGTTCCAAGAAGAATCTGCTGATCTCGAGAAGATTGGACCGCAACTTCGGAGCGTTCATGATGAATCTGCGAATTGAACAGAAAACAAAAATCGGTTACTCAACGGGCAAAGGACTGGATTGTTCTTGTATTCTCATTCGTTTTTCGTTCGAGTTTACAACGCAAGTCCCAGTTTGTCTCTCCGCTGTGAAGAACAATGACGCTAAAGCACGGAGGAGCCAAAAAACATACGACGATTGGTTATTAAAATGCAAACGCAACCACCATGCCCCGCTTCTTGCACAAATTTCTCTCAAAAGCCTTGAATATTTTTTTGTATAGTACACATTAAATGAAAAAAAGGAACGGACATCGTTATCGATAATTTCATTGCTATCCGAGGAGATTTCGAAAGCCCTACCGTGTGATATCTGACCCCGTGAACAGACAAGTGATAACGGATATACATTGAGGTCTTCTGAACGCTTACCGTGACGGGGGAGTCAAATGCATTGCGCACTTGGTGACCGCCTTCTGAGGTGTACGCAGGATATTTCCGATAACCTTGTATTCCAAGGTGCATGTTTCTACTGTATTTCCTAGCAAGCTGATCACAGTACATTGATATTTGTTAGTATGATTCCCTTCCTACGTAGCCGCGTCCATTTGTTAACTTATTTTCATGCTCTACGGTACTCTCTAGTGTTATTGACGAGAAAAATATAAAATGTATGACGGACATCGAAATGGAATTTGGTCGAGGCTCGAGGATCGGCGAGGGTCGTGAAATCGCTAAAAATCAAACAATCGTGCAGAGAAAAGATTCTTATTTTTTGTTTTGTTTTTTTTAACTCACTTCGTGAACGTCGCGTAAACAACGTCGGCCGGCAGCGTGTAGGGCAGACTCAGGAGCGAAAGAATCTTCACGCTCTTGTGTTTGAAGAGCCAATTTATGATGCCCTTGTTCGCCGAGTCAATGGCATCTTGAAATATCGTCAATACTGGTTCCGGCAAATTGGCGACTAAAGCCTCCTGCGAATGAATAATTCATTCGAGTACAAGGTCACGCGCTATGACGAATGCTCTTTAAATAGATCGGCGGGACGATTGTGGTTTACCTGTCGATGAATTTTGCATTCGAGACACTCGGGATCGTATTCCATGCTATCGTCGAGCGTCTCCGATACGACGAAGGTCGATTGCACGGCGAGACATCGCGTGCAGTTTATCAAATTGTTGCGCTGCAAGAATCTCAGCGCGTCGTTGAATCCCTGTTTACACATGTTCGAAAGTATCTGCAATAGACCAAACAATCGTTATTGACCGGAAAGATTGCGAACGACCTCGACCTCTCTCAATGAATTAAATAACATGCGTATACATATGCGTACCTCCGGATTTGGCGGAAACAGTATTCTCGCGAATCTGTATATATTCTGTCTGGAAAGCTCGATACTCGTGTTCGCGAAGTTCACCTGTTCAACAAAGGAGCACGAATCATTTTATTAAATAAATCGGCGACGGCTGCGAGGCCTCGAGAATTGTTTAGGCTAAAAATAAAAAAACGTGCGAAAGATAAAGAATTTTCGATACTTCTGGCGCGATTACTCGCCGCGATCCACGATTAATGATAAAAATTTGTTGCGGTGAATTAAAATCAAAGCTTTTCCGTATCTCGAAAAAAAAAATACTTAATGAAATTTCGAAGAAAAAAATCCAAACGCTACCTTTGTGTTCGAATGCAATCTCGAGAAAAATTCCAAAGTTTATCTTCGCTTCGCGATAAAATATGAATGATCGGATATTCGGCGATGTTTCGGGACATTTTTTTTTTTTCGTTACAGACTCATAAACAAAACCTGGAAAGGCTAATCTAATTTTTTTCATCCGACCGAAGAATCGCGTGTATTTCGCGCTTGAAATCAAAGAGAGCAGTGATAATAATGAAAAAAATAAATAAAATTCTCGCGCTTGAGCTTTTTGGCATCGCGCAGTATGCATTTTTTTTTGGATGTGCCGTTGCTAACGCGAAATTAAAAAAAATCGTATCTTCGCGAAGCTCTGAATGACTCACGTGAAACAATTGCGACGATATGTCTCTGGGACAAATATCGCTCTCGCCACAGAACGGACTGATCGTGATGGTGTTCTCGTCCAGGGTCGGAAGATTGTCGCTGAAACCGCCGTCCATGTATCTTATCCCGTGGAATCTCGGTGGAAGGATTCCCGAGAAAAATGGTATGAAGGAACTCGCAAGCAGAGCCTAAAATTTTTTATAAATTTACATCAAAGCTAATCTTAATTTTTCGAAAAAAAAAAAAAAAAAAAAATGTTACCTGTAGTAGATCCTCCCGGGAATTGAAGTGTGAAACGATGACATTTTTGCCGTCGTAGACCCTCGTAAGAGAGATGTGAAGTTTCCCGCTGACTCTGGTGTGTGCATCGTTGGGAAGAAACTGAAAATCGAAGTAGATTTCTCCGGTTTTTAATCCTGACGAATTTTGGGCGAATCGGAGAGTCAACGAAGGTTGTAAAAAATGGCAAACCTGTTGCAAACTATCCAAAAGTATCTGTTGGACGTTGAAGGACGGACTGAAGGGTCCAAGAGTCCGTTGTCTCGCTTCGCGCGCGACCCTGAGCAGATTGCTCGTTATTGTACCTGAAAGCAGAAAAAAAAAGGTGTGTCAATTTTTTTCCTCCTTGCTTACGCAACTAATAGATGGGTCCACGATGTGATAATAGTTACGTATCGACGAGAGGCTAGCGCGAACCCGATGACGTCTATAATCGTATTCTCGACTATTCTACGAGTTTGACATTGGGCAATCGTGAGAAAAAAAAGCTAATAAAATTCCCTCCCAACGGGGGTCGAGTAAAATTCGTTCGCGTTGAGACAGCCGTCCGTAGTGTACCGATAAGCCAGATAAGCCCGTGTTTGCTGTGCTCGAGAGAAATAATCGTTACGGGCAGATACCGGAAACAATAGAGTTTGATCACGCGATCCCCGTTGTACAAATTGAACCTTGGCAATCGCACCTGTCCCGAGCCAGCCGAGATTCAAATCCCACCGAATTTCTGTCGTTTCTTTTCTTTCTCATTATTTTTCTTATTTTTATTTCGAATTAATCTTCATCGACGCGACCCTCGACGTATTTTTTTCTTCAACATCCAAACTTTGGACGATCGTTTCGTCGCGATAAGCCCGAGTCGGCTCATCGATACGAGCGGAGTCTCCGCGTTATTGCAAAAGAAAATCGATCGCCTTACGATAAATAAATATCTCAATTCTTCGCGCGGAGGATACCGATCGAATTATCGCGATCCGGACAAGTACAATCGAAGATCTCAATAAGTCGATAAGTTATCGAAATATACCGGGAGATAAGAGTTAAGCCTCTCGATCCGCGATAACGTAATCGACGATAAAAATTCGTTCGCCACCTTCGATAATCGATGCTATTCTATTTCGGTGCGCGAACTATATTGATCCGCGTCGATCGCCGATGATTTGCATACTTTGTTGCGTTACTACTCGTTAGCTTCCTCGTGGAAGCGACGGGAGTTTCGAGCATCCGCGATAAAGCACGCGCGGGAAGGCGCTCCCGTTGAAATGTTATATTTCTCTATAAACAAAGGCTCTTATCAAAGGGGAGGGGTCATTGACCAAAAATTCTCTGCGGTCAAACCGACGAGCTTATTTATCCAAATTTTCTCGATTGTTCTGTTTGATCTGCGCGGGATAAACGATCGAGGCTTTTATCAATGCAAACCGAACGAAGATAGAGAGAATGAGGAAGGAAGATGAATAGAGAAAGTGAAGAAAAAAAATGTAAAAGAAAAGACTATTAAAAAAACGGCCTTGATCGCTGTGCACATTAACAATAAGTGATTCACTTCCAATTGGCCTTTTCTAAGCTTGACCCACTTATCATTGCTGCGTTTCCCCCGAACTCGGATCTTACAAGCTATATTCTCTGCGTGCGTAGTCGCGGGCTTTTGCTCTACCACGAAGACACTATTTGCGACGTCGTTAGATATTGGTCAATAGACAGACCCCCCTCGCTCGAATCTCGCATTGTTTTGGCCTTTTTTTTGCGCAAGCCGAGATAACTCTGGAAGAAGTGCGTCACGACGAGAGAAAAAACTACGCAACCTCTGCAGAGAACAAAATAACGGCGCGATAATCGAAACAGGATAACGAGCTTTTGTTTAATCGCTATGGATTAGACGATGCCTTGAGAAAAAAAGAGCGTTAGCCGCGCATCTCGTGAGTCGGACGATAAATGCGCGATAGTGCGCACTTTGTACCATTAGCAAAAACTACGAAACAAAGAGCGTTAGGCGATGGACGCTCCATAGTCATTAAAAAAAAAAGGTCAGGTTCGTGACGCTAAAAAAAAAACAGCCAGTATTGGAGAAAAAATCAAGCTATCGGCAAGCAATTAAAATGCTCGTAAAACGAGAAACGAGAATAAAAAGTTTTTAACGCGCTCCGTAATCCAATGATTTTTTTTTTTTTCTCTAGGAGTAAAAACTAAAGCGATATCGTCGTATCTGTATGAGTATGTAAACAACGAGGGAGTTCACTCACCGAGGGGCAAATCACAAAGAAGACAGCAGGCGGCGATGGCACCAGCGGACGCTCCGCTGATCTTATCCAAAAGCAAGTGCGGCGCGTACTTCTTGAAGCAAACCGCGACGCCGACGTGATAAATACCTAGGAAGCCACAACCGGCGAAGGACAAATTCATTTTTGTATCCTGAAATTTGTGCACGAAAATTATAAATTTGTGTGTAATTTGAAGAAAAAAAACGAAAAAACGAACGATTACGAAAAAGTAGTGCAATTGACGATAATAAAGTACGATAAGCACGATTGATGATAAATGCAACGGATGACACAAATTTATCGTTCACGAGCAGGAAACGAATTGCGAGTCTCTTAGATAATAATAATTGCGGGCTCGTGTAACATTACGAAATCTCGGTGTGAACTAGATCAATGCAATCGTTACCTAGTTATCGGCAGTGTGGAGTGTTTATCCGATTTTACGAAGAAACCGAATCGCACGTTTTTCGCTCGTTTCCCGAGCCGTAGCTGAGGGGTATCGTTTGACCGAAGCGCAGAGCGAGCGAGCCGTGTTTGTGCCCGCACGCGAGCACAGAAACGCTATTGGGATAAATAAAACTCCGCGCGCTTTGTTTTGTCGATTCGACGATCTCGCACGAACAGCTGTTCAACCGCGCACTACTCGACGCTTTAACTCGGCTGTCGAGCGATCACTAATCTCCTCGGCCAAATGTGCTCTGAGTAGGAAAGGAAAAAAAAAAAACACGTCGTGAAAAACAAGCAGCAACAATGCGCCGGTGACGTTCGATCTACTGATAACGATGGATCCGCGTATTGGTCGATTTTGTGTGGTGTGGTTAAAGCTCCGCCCACTCGCTTTTTCTTTTGACATACGGACACGCGTCGTTCGTTCGCGACTCTCAATAAATTTGCAACAAACACGAAAATTATTGTAAATCAAGTTTTTTCGAGAATCCTTGAAAAAGTTATGCACTCCGTGTGATTCGACGCTTTGATTAATGAAGAAAGCGGCCGATGAAGTAGACGATTAAAAGGTCATTAGAACAGGTCGACGATTGAAATGTGGCAGTTTGCCTATTTCGAACCTATCGAAACAGACGCTTCGGTGGGAAGCGCGGACGTCCGATTGGTCGCTCGTCTCACAACTCTCGCTGGATCTGACACTCGCTGCCGAGTTTGTATTAGTGCCGAACAGGCTTCGTGGAAACACGAGTCCTGTCCCTGTGTAATCGCGTCGCGTACGTATCCGTGCGTATTCCTACGTGCCAATACATCGAAAAATTCATGCTAGACGTGAAAATGTGACGTGTTGGCTCGTCTGTGCGGCGGTAAACCGTCCAACGTAATCTTTGAATAACAATACTGCACATGTAGGCACGAAGAGCGTAAATAAATAGTTTTTTTTTAATATCAGTTACGCGATAGTTCGAATCCCCGTGCGGATACGCAAAACCCACCGACGCACGTGTTTGTTACGGAGTAGGTTAGCGAATAACAACCGTATTTACGTTCCCGTCGATGAATACAAGAGCCGCGACGGATTAATCACGAACGTTGCAGGTTACAGCCGGCGACACATGTCAAGTATATCCTTCGCGGATTTAGCCTATGATTTATACGCGAATTACTGGCGTTATGCGAAGATGAGCGAGGAACAGGTAACTTCCAACGGCGAACCAGTCGCCCCCGATCTCAATCACAATGCCCAGGGCGACTGCGTCTATCACGCCGTTTACGTGCCACCCGACGATGCCGACGGCAGCTTGGAAGGTATCGTACAAATGCGACAGAACAATTATTTTGCAACGATATTTACTCTCATCTTCCGTTTGCGTCATCGACATTTTTTTCTTCCCCTTCAGAAGCGGGGACGAGAGTCTACACAGAAAAATTGGAGGCTCTCAAGGCGATGAAAAAGTGGAAAACAGGAAGACTGAAGACTTTCAACACTCGCGAGGAAGCTGAAGATTATGCTCTCAACGGCGGCGAGAAGGAGAAATGCCCGGAGATTCAGATCACGGCGCCAAGCGAAGAAAAATCCAGTAACTTTAAGGGTCCAAAACCGCAGGAACTAGTCGCGTTCAGAAAGCTCATTGAGGGCGGAGATTTGGAGGCTGTCAATCGCGTCGTTTGGGAAAATCCAAGATACTTGGTCAGCAGCGGGGATACGCCTGCCATTCTTCAGGTGCGCAAACTTTTTTTTGCTTCAAACTATTTTTTTATGTAGAATTATGTAGTTTTGTTTATAAAAAATCAATTTTTATTCATCATGGGGAACCAGCCCTTTTACAAAATTAAATACATAATAAATAATAAATAAATATAGAAATAATAATATATAAACGAATAATAAAACAATTATGATTTTATTAGATCAAATTGATTTATTTACTTATGATGATTTCGACAGAATTATTTTGTTCAATATATTATTTCTTTTTTCTCAAATGTTGTGTTTTGATTTTTGATTTATTGAATTGAATTATCTTATCTTAATTCATTTTTATAGAATTACATTGCTCTTTGAATGAATGACCTCCAGTATTTCATCGAATTTTTGTCACGTTTGTTTTTGTAATTCATGTTGTGTCAAAAATCATTCAACAGGAAGGCTGTCGTTACAACGCTCTACACATAGTAGCGGCGAAGTCTCAGTCGAACGCGTCGCAGATGTGCGAGCTGATACTGAAAACAGTGGGAAATCCGGAGTTCGTGAGGTTACTGTACGGCGAGGAAGAATGCAACAGTTACGTCGATCGCGCCCAAGTATTGTTGGATCTCTATCTCAATACGCCCGATAAGGGATTGAACGAAACGCCGTTGCACTTCGCCGCGAAATACGGCTTGAAGGATATCGTTCGGGTGCTCGTATCTTATTCCGAGTGCATGAAGCATTTGCGAAACAAGTACGGACAAACGCCCACGGAAGTATGACAAATTAAAATTTTTTTTCGCCTGTTTCATCGTTTGCAAGGAACGAACGTTTGAGATATTTTTCGCTGTTCGCTCAGGTTGCGTGCAGCAGAAAATGCCAAGACGACGAGACCCTGAAGCGAGATATACGCATGTTGCTCGAGGATCAGTATTACGTGCCTGTTCTGAGATCGGAGGACAATACGTTGCAACCGAAGATCGGCGATCCATTTTCTCCGACGAGCCCACCCGTAAGACCATCCGTTCGATCTTCAACAGACCGGAGTACGCATCTTTCAATTATGTTATAATTAATCAAAATTACGTTTTCAAATCCGTCAAGCGCCCGATGAAAGTCGATCCGATAAGTCCGCGAGTCGAGGTTCGAGCCTTCGCCGGCCCAATGACGAAAAATCAGGCGGTGGAGTTCAAGAGAAAATGGAAGACACCGCCGCGCTTGGGTCTGAATTTCACGCAGCGCAGAGACTTCAATATATCGCTGAACGATTCCTTCGAAGCCTTGGCCATGGTCACATCGCGCCCAGCCGATCCGACCATGCGACTTCAGGACACCGAGAAAGGGCTCGAACGTATCGGAAGGTAATTTTTTTTTACCTTGTCGACGACTCGATCGTGTATTTCACTTCGCTTGAACGATCTACGGGCTCTGATCCATTATTGTAATACATTTCTTTCGTCAGAGACTTGGCCGAAGAATGCCACGTTGAGTGGAAAGAATTTTGGCCGTTCCTAAACGATTTTGCGGATCTACGCCGTCACGAGGGTCTCGCGAGAATCGAGAAGTATCTCGAAGCACGCTTCAAGGAGACATGGAGCGAAGAGGTCTGCCTCTTTTCTATAGCGAAGTTTACGTTGTTCTGCCTTTTATTTCGCTGAAATGTCGATTACGATGGAAAACCTTGTTGTGCAGAAAACCGAGCCACGCGAGACCGGCGACAAGGATTGCATCGACGAGCTTACGAGTCTCTGCACCAAGTTGGAGTGTTGGAGTCTGGATAACAAGGACAATAATTGTGATAGTGATACGGGTAGGTCGTATCGTCGTTCCAAATACGGCGTAACACGCAATGGCTTCATTATGTTTTACGGCTTTTCTCAGATGACGAATATTTCACACCGCCGACCTCGCCGAGATTGATGTCTGCGAGCTCGTCGCAAGATTCCGATTGCGACGAAGAAATGTCCATGGCCAAAGAGGCACCCGGCATCTTCATAGAAGGGTGAGCTTCGAAACTTAATCATCCGCCATATACATATTTTTTTAAATCTCAATACGCGGCGATTTTGGATTGAACATTTCAGGCCCGCACCAACGAAAACCGATGTCGACGTTTACAACGCTATTTCGAGCAGCATCGACAAGGAGCTCTATCCGTACATATACCGTTGGCGACACGAGATGCAATTGATCATCGAGGGCGGAAACTTGGAGTACGGACAATTTTTAGTATTGCTTTCATTCGATACGCAATGAGCGGCGATATTAAAACTGAATGGCTCAATTATCGATTATTCTGCAATTACTTTTGATTGCAGCTGCACTCTTTCTTCGGCGAGGCGAAGGTTGCTGAATTCACCCGAGAAACTGCAAATATCGAAGTTTTAGCGACTTCAAGAAAGCTACGCTCGCGAGCACTTTGACCTATTGAAAATAGGCTCTGCTGAATGTTTTCTTCATTTTTTTTTTCATTCTTTTTTATTTTATTTATCTCGAGCGTTCTCTCAACTTCCATTATCTTAACGGAGCGACTTCTTCAAACGCCGGCTGATACTACATTGTTGTGCGGTAAGAACCCGCGATAGTACGTAAGTTATGTATTATACATTATATATCGCGTAAAAGAGAAGACATATTTTCATAACGTTTCATACTAAGCTACGATATTTATGAAAAAGAAAACAATACAGGAATGTTCAACTTAAGGTGCCTCAGTGCCAGCGGCGACGCGCGTGTTCTCGAACGATAATGAAAAATAATCGTAAGTTGCCAAATTAGAGATTACAAAAAAAAAAACGCATTCCGGCTGTCGTACTTGTTAATGTATAAATTATCTTTATCTCTCGTGTTCAACGACAACTCGATGTTCTAATTTCGCTTTAAACTTTATTCACAATAACATTACACATTTGAATGAACAAAAATTACATCTTCCGTTGTTGTGATTATTTCATTTTTCCTTCTTGTTTTTTTTTTATCATTTAAATCCTATCAACGATAATTTCCTGTCGTCGGCGCGCCACGGCCCCGCGACGGTTACAATATTAACAATATTGTTTCGAATGAATATTATAATTCGTTACAATGATGGATGATCAGACGGTGATCGGCGCCGGCGGTGTCTGCTTCAGTTGTAGGATAATCGAGCGCATTCGCGACACGTCCTTGGATGTTCGTGACGACTTCGGATTGAAGTCGCAGAGTTTGGCGATGCGCTCCCACTCGGTGCCTGGCTCGACCTCGTCCGCCTCCGCGACGAATTGCTTCTCCGCGTTCCTATTGAGATAACACCGGAACGGTGATACAAGATGCATAAACATGCCAAGTGCAACAACACTAAACATAACATCGATAGGCCGTCATCGTCGCAGTTACTACATACAACTTATCTGTACGTTCTTTTTTTTTCTTTGTCATGCGCACATTACTTGTTTTTGTCAAGCCTGTAAAAATTGTGGAAATTGCATTTGTGTGTTGTTGCAACGCGAGTTTTTGTTGATCTCGTTTTGCTTGTTTGTTTTTTCTTCGCTACGAGTATCGCACATCTGTCTGTATAGCAATTGGACTTTCATGACGTGGCTTTTGGCATAGGCGAATATAAAGGCACGATGAAAGCAAATAAATAAAAAAAATAACGCTTAGGCGACGACTCGATATTGCACATTTCCGATTAATAGCCGTGTTGAGAGATCTCCGTTACGAAGAGCTCCGTACGAGAGTCGGTGCCTGTGACTTTTATGCACTATTTTTTTTCATATATATTTTATTTACTCTTCTATGAATCATTGTCAAAAATTTTGCGCTTCGTTTTTCGACGAGAAACGAGCGAAAAGTCTTTGGGAGTGCGAGGAGTCGAGAAGAAAGAGGATAATCCGGATAACGCTGCATTCGAGTGTTACGAGTGCGATTTTAGCATGCTAATAGAGAAAAATATTTTTCGTGGAAACTTACTTGGCCGATTCCCTAAGAAGCAGAATGAGAATAATTTATATATATATACGTTAATAACAGAGGGAAGGATCGCGCTTCTGAGATGGGAATCAGAGAAAAAAAATAACTAAATGAAGAATCAAACTCAACGAAATTATTCCGTTTTGCATGAATATAGGCGGCGGAGGCGCTCGAAAGAAAACAACGTATATGGTTTTTTCTTTTTCATTGTGAGGTAAATTCGCAACAATACCTGTTGGTGGCTTTCGTTTTGCTCGTTGTCTCGGCGTGATGCTTGTACCATTCTTCCAACTCTTTCTTCGCTGCCTCTCTCCACTCCTCCTTCTTCTTCTCCTCCTCGGCATCTGTTTTTCAGTAAAGTTGGATTCATTAATTAATAGCAATATATGGATTCTGACAATGGCAACGGCACTCTTGGAATAGTGCTAGTTATTGCAAGAGCTGCAAGATTGATTTCAAATAAATGATTAATAAATAATAAATAGTAAAGTTCCTCAATAAAAAAAAACAGTGATTGTTTTTCGCGCAAAAAATATCGCAAAATAATTTCGAAATATTATTCCGCGATTCAATAAATAAGCTATTTGGTAAAACTACGAGTTTCTATCCAAACTGATCGCCGGTTTTACCGCAATAAAAATCGTACGCGACAATTAACCTTTCTGTTCCAATCTGGCCATTTGTTCCTCTCTCCACTTGCGAATTTTCTCAGGCTCCTCTCTGACTTGCGTGACGGCGGGCGCAATTTCTGTAACGTCATTACGCAATGCACAAGTTGTTGATTTATGAAATTACGAATGCGACAAGTAGTGTTCCCAGAATTTTACCTGGAACAGATTGCGAGATCTCGGCGGGCTGGCCGATAGTGTTGATCATTTCGAAGCTGCCCTCAGAATCTCCGCCTCCGCCGCCGGTTGTTTTCATGTTCCCAAAAGCTCCCGACAGATCATCTGTGAATGAGCGAAATTTTTCTGGATGAGCAAAAAGAGGCGAAAAAAAAACAAATTGGGAAGTGCAATTGTTGTTCTTACCTTCCATAGCGGGAGCCGTGGCGGCGGCTGACATCGCGACGGGAGGAATCTCATCTTCGAGGCCAGCCAACTGGTCCTGCTCGCGAGCCAGAAATTCGGCTGCCGGATCGACTTCGAGCTCGTTGGTAAAGTTGTCACCGAATGCGTCCATTTTCTCTGTAATACAATTATTCTCAGATTTTATTTCTTTCTTCGAGGTTAATAACGAACCGCAAAACTGTTAAACGTACAATGACGCGAGCACTCGGAATTTTGTTTTTTTCGAATTTACCTGCGAACGATTCTTCGATCTAAATTACGATACGAGAGACTAGCGAGAAAATTAATAACCGAATGATCGACGAACACGCGTCCTACGTTGTTAATATGGTGACAATTCGCTTTGAAAATCAACTGAATTCCGATTGTGGCGAACCGAAGGATAGAAAAGTTCGAAAGTCGACGAAAGCTTCGGAGTATAATCGAGTTGCGATCAAAAGCATTGTTAGTCATTGATCTCATTGTCTTTTCTTACCGAACGCCGAGTGTTCTCGATGAAAATTGATGAATCAAGGTACGGTTGAGAGGAATCAGTAGATCGGAGCCACCCCCTTTTGCGAATTAACGTCAACGATGGAGGTGTCAATCGTAGTCAACGTCAATAAAATCGGCCGTCGACGTGATAAATCCGACGTAGAGAACGGAGTCGAGCACACGCGGCGGCGCCGCGTGGCGATTGCGCGAAGCTTTTGAGAATTTTATCGTCAATTGGAAGCGAAGCGTACGGGAAGGGTACGCGCGCCATTGGCTGTTGGCTAGAGAAATTCAAGGTCACTGAGACTTTGCCATTAGGTCGGATGGTCCTCGTGTCTGTTTTGAGTCCCGATGGAAACTAGTAATGTGTACCGTATTTAAAACAAACAATTATTATGAAGACCAACAACAATGACGGAAGAGCAGCGAAGCGTAGAGAAAATAGCGATCGTAACGCGAACGTGAATACGAAGAAACCGTTCGATAAAAAAAAATACCGGCTACAAAAGTACAGCAACAAGTACAAAGGTGGGTTTTTGTTCTTTTTGTTTTCGTAGGTTAGGCACATCTCTTTTTCGTTATTTCATTATCAACAATCGTTCGCAGTCGCTCAATGGGACGAGCGTAGAAAGAAGGCTGTTCTGCGCGGCTTTTACAAGGATCTTCACAAAGAACAACAAAACAATGTTTCGGACAAGCAATCGTCGGGTTCCGAGAAACCTGAGGTCGAACCAGGAGAAAACAGGTAGGCAGCTCTTGAAGCAATCTTAAAGCTTTCTAATCATCATTAACTTTCTACAAAACTTTTTTTTTAGTAAGAGTCCCGTAAAGAAGAAGAAGAAAAGCGCGTTCTTTGCGGCTAAGCAAGAATTTCAAAAAAAGAAAGCAGAGAAGCTGGAAAAGAAACAGCAGTTGCTGCAGTCCAAGGCGGAGCGAGACGAGGCGTTGAATAATTACAAGGAGAAGAAGATGCAGATGTACAAGAAGTTATCGAAAAAAACGAAAAAGGGACAACCGGTTATGAAGGACAGATTGGAGATGCTGCTGGAGAAGATAAAAGAATCTACTTCAGCAGAATAAATGCCTGTAACCATTCTGTATTTATGTACAAATTACTATGAAACATAAGAATAAATTATTCATGTTTTTGAGAAATCGAGTTCTTTGGAGACATCCTTGCGAATTCTTAAATCTTTTCCAAGTAGAATATAGATATGGATAACCGATTAAAAAAAAAGCAAAAAAAAAACACAACGGAAACGAGACAACCGGTTACACCGGTGAGATAAGAGATATTGCCAAAGAAGATAAAAGAACCGCGCGCAATGAATGCTAATTTTTTTACTATTGATATGCAAATTGTTGGGATTCGCGAAGACATTGATCCATCGATTGATTCGTTTTCTGTGAATTCTTCCCTCTATTCCGAGAACGGCTCGATCAATAACAACGAAATGTTACGGATTTATCGTAAAAAGGATAAAAAAAAAGAATGGCGTGTTACGAAGACCGAATCGATGCTGCCAGAGAAAACGGAAGATCTTTCGCGCAATAAACGTCCCAAATTATGAAATATTTGCCTGCGAGTTTACTGCGATAACATTTACGAATAAACTATCAGTGTCTCGAGTTATCCTGCAAAAACAAATGTAATTCGCCTATTATCGATCGATATAACGCGACTCGCGTCAGACACTCGCGGAATGTCAATTCGAATTTTTGTCTCGGGACAAGTTGCGCATGCGCGTTGGCGCGGGGGCAAGCGCGCGCGCAGTCGGTACGCGGTGCGCAAGGCGAACTCGCTCACGTCGGCTCGCGACGGTGCGAGCCGTCAGCTCTGTGAACTAGTCAGCGGTTGCAAATGGCGACAGCCACAAAATCTGTGGTACCGTGTCGCGAATAGTTGACGCCTCCCGTGCATTCGGTGATCGAGCCGTACGCGATAGTGTTCCTCTCCCAGATCGGTACGTAGCCCGCTGTTGTGCGCAAACAGCGTATCATCGAGATTACTGGTTAGACTCGTAAAACAACGTTAAATCGAAGCGGGAGATTTCTCACGGCGAATTCTCCGGGTAGGGTGCTTATTACCCTATTCTCGACGCCGTGGAAAAAAAAAAAAAAAAACGAAAAAACCACCTCTCGAATTAATGCTTATTCTTGCGTCTCGTTACATCGATAATTTTGCAAAGTTACCACGACCGTTCGGTCGTGTCACGAGGAAAGACGTATCAACGTCACGGCAGTGATTTAACAATGTGTTTTTCGTCGATTGCGCGATTCGAGCCGTCGGGCGGCCCGTCGTCCGCTCGCCACAGGCACGGATCCCTCCTTTCCGCGATCTTTGACTTTTGACGGTGCGCGCGCGACGGCGGAGAGCGGTGTGTCGCTGTCAAAATTGTTCTGCGCCCGTTATCGAAATTGGGTCGTGACACGACGTCTCCGACAGGCACCGGCTCGGGGCTCCGCGAGCTCTCGTCACCGAATCTTCCTCTTTTTCTTCTTTCTATTATCTTTCATCTTTCCTCCCCATTAAGCTCTTCCCCCCTCCCAAGTGTCAATGGACGCACGAGAGCACTTGCGTATCCTGATTTGACGCAAGGTGGTCGTACCCTATAGAAAAAAAAAAAATTTGCCACGAGAATCGGGAAAAGCCCGAAACGTCACGGGAGTCGTTAAAAATCTTCGCGTCTCGTGGGTCTATTAATTATCGCCGATAATTCAACGTTGCTCCAATATTTTTCAGAGCTTGCAGTGGCAAAAAAAAAAATCCGTTAATAATTATTATTATTATTTACAGGTAGTTCTAAACAAAAGGGAGCAACATGCCGGCTGTGCGAGGGGATGGGATGCGTGGACTCGCCGTATTCATTTCGGACATTAGGAACTGTAAGTGTTGGCCATTCCGACAATACTTCAATTACGCGTGTTAATTATTTAAATTGAATTCGAGACGTTGAATACTTGACGACTCAAACCATCAGGATTTTGATTCAATTTAAAAAAACAAAAAATTCTTAACATTAATTTCTATTTGTAAACCAATTTCGTACAATTTCGATTGATACCGAGTTCACGAATGGCTCCGAGATAAAGTGAGCTTATTGAAACCGAGATGCAAAGTTCCGGGATGCAGGGAGCGAGGGCCTTGGGGGGCGGAGCTGCGATACAGACGTATCTTTCCTCTCCGTTCCTCTCTCTCTGTCTCTCGCTGATACAGCTCGACTTTGACGTAAAAAATACGCGTAACCCACGTCGGATATCTCGCGACGTATCTGTCGCGCGTGTTTTGGAACGAATATCGGTCATATTTCGTTCGAAATCGCGTTACCGTAACATTATTGAATAAAGGATTAATTACCGCACGAAAATGAACGTTTCGGGCGTTGTTTTTATCGAATTTTCGTAATATGGAGTCTCACAGACGATGCAAAAGAATCGCCGCGATGCGTTCGAGTTTTCATCGAAATTCAATGCTTTTTTTCACGGCCAGAGGGAGTCTCACTTTCGGCCTATTTTTTGTATAAAAAACTCGTATGTTTTCAAATGCATCGAATTTTCATATTATCGAGTCTCGATATTTCGAAATTTCGAAAAGCGTTCGAATTTTCATATTATCGAGTCTCGATATTTCGAAATTTCGAAAAGCGTTCGAATTTTTTTACCGGAATTCAATGAATTCTCTCGAAGCCAGAATTTGTGACTTTTACCAATAATTTCGATCGCCGTCGGTGTTTAATCGCGGTCCCGCAATAATCGATTCTTCGGCCGCGGAGTAGCGCGTTTCGGTGGGTGGATTTCGCGAGGATGTAGTAAGTAAACGAATCGATACACGTGATAGGCGGATGCATCTGGCCAAGTGGCATTTTGCCATTACGACTTTCTACATCGATAGTTGCACAATATCACCTGTCCCCGACGGCATTACACTTTTGCCCTTCGAGATAAGAACGGGTTTGGTTAACTACGATTAACTATCGTGGATACGTTAACGAAACTACGACGGATTTTTCGAGCGCATGCGGCGATATTGTTCGAAGATTCTTCCGTCAATAAACCAATTGACGAATGAAATGAAATAAAACCGACCAATTGTTGAATTCATTTTTTATTCTCGAACGCCAGGCAAAAGCAAGGAGGCCGAGATCAAGAGGATAAACAAGGAACTGGCAAACATTCGGAGCAAATTCAAAGGCGACAAAACTCTCGACGGCTATCAAAAGAAGAAATATGTCTGCAAGCTTCTGTTCATATTCTTGCTTGGCCATGACATTGACTTCGGGCATATGGAGGCTGTGAACCTGTTGTCGTCGAACAAATACTCTGAAAAACAAATCGTACGTACGGCTGCTCCGATCCATGCCTATGAAAAAAATGTAAAATGTTCCAAATGAAGGGAACGCAGAGAAAAAAGAAAACGTTCATAAAACCTTTCTATCTGGTTTTCAGGGATATCTCTTCATATCAGTCTTAGTGAATACGAACAGCGATCTCATCCAACTCATAATTCAGAGTATTAAGAACGATCTTGCGTCCCGCAATCCGATCCACGTTAATCTTGCTCTGCAATGCATCGCCAATATCGGCAGCAAAGAGATGGCCGAAGCCTTCGGCAACGAGATACCCAAATTGCTTGTCTCGGGGTAAGTTTCAAGCTGCGAATAAGAAAAAAATTATTGATAAATCAACAATAATTCATAAGAAATTGATACATTTTTTTCATGATTGATATCAATATTATAATATTAATAATAATTTTATTAATATAACATAATACAATAATATATCATTGTTATCAATATTAATTATTATCAAATTTACTAGTAAATTAAATATTAATCAACGACTTTTATCGTCATTTACACTTTCGCAATACACGAACAATCATACTACAAATACACCTTGTTTATTCATCGCTTATTGGATCTAGTCGGCTGGATATTAGGTAAACTTTCACATACAGTTGCGGAGTTATTTCGGCGCTTTGTAGAGATACACCTTAGAATTAACGCAAAGGGAGATCAGGGCTACACGACATTGAGGCTGTACACTTTTTTTTTAAGTTCCTGCGTTTTCAGTCAGTCTACTCGATGATGAATCGTTGCAATATAATTTTTTGTAGAGATACGATGGATGTCGTGAAACAGAGCGCCGCTCTGTGTCTGCTTCGACTCTTGCGCACCGCTCCGGACGTCGTTCCTGGATTGGAGCTGACCTCGCGCATTGTTCATCTTCTGAACGATCCGCATCTCGGGGTCGTTACCGCGGCCGCTTCGCTGATCGATGCCCTCGTCAAAAGAAATCCCGACGAATACAAAGACTGCACGAGCCTCGCGGTGTCCCGACTGAGCCGAGTAAGTTTCGCGAAGCTTGCGATGTAGGAAACAAAAAGTCCTTCCTTTGTGCAACGATTAATAACGCGTTTCAGATCGTAACATCGAGCTATACGGACCTTCAGGATTACACGTATTATTTTGTTCCCGCTCCGTGGTTATCGGTCAAACTACTTCGGCTACTGCAAAACTATACACCGCCAGGTACGAATAATATCGCAATGTCTTCCTCCCTTTCGGCGTTCATTTTCACAAAAATATGTAATTAATTCGCAGCCAAAGATCCGGGTGCGCGCGCACGATTGAACGAGTGTCTCGAGACGATATTGAACAAAGCACAAGAGCCACCGAAGTCGAAGAAAGTACAACACTCGAACGCGAAGAACGCGGTACTGTTCGAGGCGATAAGTCTCATTATTCACAGCGACAGTGAGGCGAATCTGTTGGTACGAGCGTGCAATCAGCTCGGACAATTTCTCTCGAACCGTGAGACAAACTTGCGCTATCTCGCGCTCGAATCCATGTGTCATCTCGCGACCTCCGAGTTCTCTCACGAGGCCGTGAAGAAGCATCAGGAGGTCGTGATACTGTCAATGAAAATGGAAAAAGACGTGTCGGTCAGGCAACAAGCGGTCGATCTGCTCTACGCGATGTGCGACAAGACCAACGCCGAGGAAATCGTTCAAGAAATGTTGAATTATCTCGAAACAGCCGATTACTCGATCAGAGAAGAGATGGTACTCAAAGTCGCTATACTGGCGGAAAAATATGCGACCGACTACACTTGGTACGTCGATGTTATATTGAATCTTATAAGGATAGCCGGCGACTATGTGTCGGAGGAAGTATGGTACAGGGTTATTCAAATAGTCATCAATCGCGACGATGTTCAGGGCTACGCGGCGAAAACAGTTTTCGAGGTACGGAATTATCCGAAATTCGTTTGGTATAATTCAATCTTTTTTCGTCAACGAACAATCATCATTGAGAATGTTTGATATTTATCTTTCAGGCGCTACAAGCACCGGCATGCCATGAAAATATGGTCAAAGTCGGCGGTTACATTCTCGGTGAATTCGGCAATCTCATTGCCGGCGATCAACGATCATCGCCATCGGTGCAGTTCCAACTATTACATTCCAAAGTTAGTAACAATGCTTTGATTTTTCGACACAATTCGTTCATACGATTTACGTTATTGTTTTTTATTTTTTCTTACTTCACGGATTTCTTCTCTCGCGAAAACAAATGTCATAATATAACTTTTTCTACAAAAGTACATTTTACCAAAATATGATGTATTTATCTTTGTGAGACGTTTCGAGTTGATTGGTTTTCTGATATGGAAAATTGTCGTTCTTTTTTTCAGTATCACTTGTGCTCTCCCATGACTCGAGCGTTGCTACTGTCGACCTACATAAAATTCGTGAATCTCTTTCCCGAGATAAGAAGCCAGATTCAGGATGTGTTCAGGCAGCACAGTAATCTTCGGAGCGCCGATGCCGAGTTGCAGCAGAGGGCATCGGAGTATCTGCAACTCAGTATAATCGCGTCCACCGATGTCTTGGTAATCACATACTCTCCTAGCGCAATATCGCCGATATTCGAGAAAAAAATCTTTGACTCGATCCCTTCTTTACGATTGTGCAGGCAACGGTGTTGGAAGAGATGCCGGCATTCCCCGAGAGAGAATCGTCCATTCTGGCGGTGTTGAAGAAGAAGAAGCCAGGACGAGTGCCGGAGAACGAAATAAGAGAGAGCAAGAGTCCAGCGCCAAATACCAATCATCATACCGAGGCACCGTCGGCGGTAACGGCGGCGGCTATTAACAATTCGTCCGCCGATTTGCTCGGTCTGTCGACCCCGCCTTCGTCACAGCCTACGAGCAACACCGGTGTACTTCTCGACGTATTGGGCGATATCTATAATACTCCCAACAAAGTCGGTGCTACCAACGGTGCTCAAAATACCTACAATCCTAAGAAGTAAGAATGCCGCATTAAAATTCTCTCCATCGTCTCTAGCGTGAAAATAACGATGAATCGTCGTCTCGTCTCTTTGCAGATTCGTGTGTAAGAACAACGGTGTACTTTTCGAAAACGATCTCATACAGATCGGTGTGAAGTCGGAATTTCGACAGAATCTCGGTCGCATAGGTCTATTCTATGGAAACAAGACCCAGTACGCCTTGCACAGCTTCCAGCCTCAGCTCTCGTGGTCGGAAGAGAATCAAGCCAAATTGGCGGTACAGGTTAAACCGGTGGATCCAGTGTTGGAGGCCGGGGCGCAGATTCAACAGATGATAAACGGCGAGTGCATCGACGATTACAACGGTTCGTTCACGTTTTTTCTCGGATTTATCGCTATATCGGATTTTGCTGTACGTAGTTCTTTTGCCGTCTCCAAAAGCGTAGCTCTACGATCTTTCGTTCTTTCGCAGACACGCCGAGCATGATCATTTCATTTATTTACAACAACGTGCCACAAACGATCACGATGAAGTTGCCATTGACGATCAACAAGTTCTTCGAACCGACGGAAATGAACGGCGAGTCGTTCTTCGCCAGATGGAAGAATCTCGGCGGGTGAGCACCTCTACCTCGTCTTGACCTTTTTTATTAATTCATTTTTTTGTTATTCGTACGAGAAATCAAGTGCATTTCGTTTCGCGCGCAGAGCCAATCAGCAACGATCGCAGAAGATTTTCAAGGCGCAACAACCGATGGATCTTACGCAGGTTCGCACCAAGTTGCAGGGCTTCGGCATGCAGCTACTCGACGGCATCGATCCGAATCCCGACAATTTCGTTTGCGCGGGAATCGTACACATGAGAGCCCAGCAAGTCGGCTGTCTTTTGCGTCTCGAACCCAACAAGCAGGCACAGGTAATTTAAAAAATCGTTTTATATATTTTTAACGCGTTGATAGGATTCATACAGGCAGATTGAAAAGTCAAAACTTACTATTTGTAAATATCAATGTTAATAATAGTCGTTGTTATTTAATAATTCAGTAATAATAATTAATAATCAATAATTTTTTTTATTATTACTGTTTCGACGATTTAGTGACTTTTTCATCGATACGACGATTTTTCATATTTTCAGATGTTCCGGTTAACAGTGCGCTCGAGTAAAGAAACGATGTCAATAGAGGTCTGCGACCTGCTGGTCGATCAGTTTTAATCGCGCTCTTCGAGGTATCGATACCGATTAATAACATCCTCTGTTTTTTTCGTTATCCATGCTCGTGCAACGTTGCCACTTCGACCGTGTCGATTATTACCACCGACCGGACGAGAGCATGTCGTTTCACGCGAGTCCGAAAAGGTCCGACAATGCTAACGATTCGTTGACGAGGAAGCCCTAAGTTGTACCCAAGGTCATACTCATAAAGCAAAGGAAAGAAAAAAGTTTCAAAAAAACCGCCTCCGCCTCCTCGACGAAGAGATAAAGTCAACGAGTAGAGAACGGCGGCTCTGCCAGCCTCGTGCAAGTGCTTCAAATGGCATGGGGACACTCGGAGCGATCGTCGAAGTTCGAATGGAAAATACGCTGCGGGGAAAATTAAAAAAACGGGCCGGAAAGGACGCCTGAATAGACAATTGCGCGGGCGGTCTCAGAACGCAAGGTAACGAGAAGATTCGATCATTCTCGCGTCTCTATCGATTCAATCTACGATTCTCCAAACAAAAGAAACTCGTTTCGACCGCGAATCTTTTTATTCGTCCGCAAAGCACACGAGCAAGACAGCCCCGGGATTTTTCGTCGGTTTTTATTCCAACCCGTCAGGAGAACGCGAAAGAGTGTACTCGTGGCTCGAGCCGCATTGGACAAATAAACAGAGGAGACTTCCTTTTTTCGCAGATACCGCAACAGTGTAGATTTCGAGTGTAGAACTTAGTCGAAGAGTTGCGTGACTTGTGAAACATAGAATCGACACGAGTGCACTTTTCAGCGTCCTCGTGACGAATAAGAAAAGAAACGGAACGCAGAGACAGATAAAGTCTTCCCGAGCGTGTTGCGCGGCTCTCGGGCGAGCCTCGTATTTTTCATTTCGCTTGCTCCGTCGAACGTCGCGAACGAGTGGGGTGGGCGTAGCTTTTGGGCATGACGATAATAGCTGTATGATATTAATTAATTTACCTTAGAGAAAGAAAGGAGAAAAAAACAAACTCCTCGTATTTAACGAAGCTCAAACGAAACAGACAAAAGAAAAAGGTAATTATCTTGTAACTATGTAGAGTCGCTTAAGGACCTTCGAAGATTCGATCGAATTTTTCTCTATCTCCTTCAAACTTCCCATTTAGAATGCCTTTTGGTCCTCAGGATATTAACTTTTTTTTAGCGATCGTTCTACCGATCAATCCATGACTGGTTACGCCTGAATACCCTTGACTACGAACGAGAGTTCTCCCGTCGAAGAAAGTTATCGACGAGTAAACGTTTCTCCAGTTCGTTTCGTTAGTTACTCTTTTTTCTCTCCCGTTTCTCGTCTTTTTTTTCTTCTCTTCGTTTTTAACCACGAAAACACTTTTCGTTCTGTAAAACAGCTTGGAAATTGTAACCACTAATCTTCAATTGTATATAATCGCTTCGCGGATTCTCGAGTTAAGTGTGGGAAGAAAAATTGATCTCGCGAAGCCTTTTAAAGTCTAAATTCGTTGCTTCCGGTTCTTGTCTATTATTGTTCTTTTTTTTTCGTTAATTCGTAGATTTGAAAAAAACGCGATTCGTTCTCGAAGGTGTATGTATATTTTTTGTGTCTCATCGATAGGCTCGATGTCTGTAAAGAGTTAACGTTGTTTCTCTCGTTTCTTGCGCGAAGCCGTGTTTTCTGAATCAAGTTCTCGAGCTCGTTTTCGTAGAACTTTTCTCCGAACGAGAGTTCGCGCGCTCGGTGACTGAGCAAGGCCCGAGGGTAGCTTTTTTCTCAACGCTCGTGCGCGAGCGTCATTGAATCTCATTCGCGATCGAAATGCAAAAACCGCGATTAACGAAACATTGAAGTTTTTATCAAAAACGTTGCGCGCGCGTTTCGTATTCGAATCGTTGAAAATAACAAAAAACAAAAAAAAAGAGAAAATAAATAAAATGATTTGAAAGAAAACTATCAGTCGCCAGTCATGGATTTATGTGAAAAATAACGTATTGTATCGTATAGGCGGAGCGTATCCTTATCAAGCAGGAAATAAAGGTGTAGGTGCCCGAACAAGCGTAAGAATGTGTTGTTTCGATGCTTACACTCGTGTACACTCGTACTGTACAAATTTGAAAAAAAAAATAATAATGAAAAAACGAAGAAAGAAAAAAAAAGGGCTAATATATAGTTATCGTCGCGTTAATCGCGCGGGTACGACGACGTTCAAAGAATTAATTTATGCTCGTCGTAAATACGGTAGCATATATATAACACATATTATATACACAATGAATATATATATAAATATATATATATAAAGAAAAAAAACACTATATATATGCCCACGAAATATTACGAGCGTGAATGCCGCACGATTGTTAAGGGGTCATTATTGGAGAAAAAAAAATGCGAAATATATCGAGAACGATTATTAATATATGTGGAAAAGTAGTGCGTTTGTCGCGTTCGCCATAGAATTTTATTCCCAAAGCACTCTTGCGCTCTCGAGCGGCTTATCTCTCCCTCGTTGTTATACCATCGATGTATGCGTTCATTGTTCATCCTTTGCATTATCATTCCCCCGTTTCTCAGCCCGTCCCTCCCCCTCTCATTGAGTTCGTCCCCGAGCGCGTCTCGCCGAAGCGTCGCGAGGGCTCGTTCTTTTCTTTGTTTTTTTTTCCGCTGTAATGATGAATTGTTTTTTTGTAACGTTGAGCCCTATGTACATGTATGTTTGTAAGACACTATTGATTTATATTATTAAACAATATAATATCTCTCGTACAAAAAAAAACATATTGTGTCTCGATTGTCTGTACTTTTTTTTCGTTTCGATGATTTTTCGTCGGCTCCGAGCAAGTTTCCTCACCTCGCGGAATTAGAACGAGATTCGGAGACTTTGTCCCGCGATTAACAACATTGCGCGGCTTAACGGATGTTTTAATATACGAAGAGAAAAAATTGAAAAACGTTAAATAAAGGAATAAAAGACGAATGTATGCTTTACGAATTTATGGCGTGTTTTACACAAGCGTACATTAAATAGATCGTTTACGCCCTAAGATCGTACAACTCGAAAGTGAAAAACAAGACTGTCCGGTGTAAAATTATTCAGCACCGCACGCATGTACATTAAAGTGTGTGTATAATAGGCAATCAATCGCTGTTAAAAAGAGAAAAAGAAGAAACAAAAATCGATCAAATGTGTTCCGTCGATTTTCCTTGCTATTATTATCGATTATTATTTTTCGCAGAAGTAGCTTTAAATCGAGTTGCTAAAGGATTGGAACGGATAATATGCACTCGCCACTTACGGTTATTAAATGAAACAACGAGCTTGTGTTTTTTATTTTATTTGTTTTTTCATTTAATCTAGATCCGATTATCAACGAATAGGAGATGCGAGCAAACGAAGCAGCCCCTTAATATCGCTACACAAATATATATAATTCTCTTGAATTAAACTTAATGCGAACTTAACGGACTCGGTCGGATCGCGCCGCGCTACTGTCTCCCATGCCATTTATTTTTTTTTCTTTCACAACCTTAAGTTGAACTCACTCGATCTTACAGTTCGCAAGTTTCCTCGCTTTATGTACAAACGAAAAGAAAAAACGGTAATCCGTGAGCGTGATTTGATCTTTCATTCGCATTAGAAGAAGCATTCGCTGCTTTCGAAAGAACGTGCTTCTTATCGCTAAACTGTAGGGCTTTGTTTGAGGAAAAAAAAAGAAACAATAATAATAAGAAGTAAGAAATCACGAGAGCGTATTTTCATCTGCAGGGATGAGCCATACCCGTGCCTCGGGACCGAACCAAATTATAGTACCTAAACAACTGTATCGTAACGTTTAATAAATATTAAAAATAAAAAAGTATTAAAATATATATACACTAATAATGATACGACACGATTGGCCGCACGACTCTTTCGAGACGTGCTCAGTATCGCCGAGAAATTTCACTATCGAAAACGGTGATTGGACGATAATAATAACGATAATAGATTAAAACTTGTTACCGAAAAAAAGAAAAAAGGAGCGTCATCTAAAGTCGATAATTCAGTCATTGTCAGCCTATTTGATCGTTCCCCGCGAAACCACGTTGGCACAATCGTCGTAGAATAAGGAAAAAATCGAGGTACGGACACGTTGGTTCCTCGAAGACAATTATAGTATCTTAAAGAAAGCCGATTCGTTATATTCCCAGCCTAGTGTGAGATTCAGGAAAAAGTTTCGAAGCGCTGAGGACATCAATTTGAATTTTTTTTCTAATTTTGGATCTTTTTTCGTGCATGAAAAGCCCCGAGTTCGAGATACATGAATTCAAATGGTTTGAAGGAGGAAAACGAAAATTGATCATTGGAATTCTTATTAACGTTTCGTTCACTAATATTTATTTCGTATATACAAAATTAATTGTCTCAACTGCATACTCGATTTTTGTTCGTATTTTCGTCTCATTCAAAGTCGCGCGAAATTCTTTCCGAAGCCCATTATCGATTGGGAACATAACGATTCGTCGTTCTTAAACTTCATAAGATAGAAGAATTCATTGTTCAATCGACAATTCATATATTCTCGAGAAGCGAAGTATTCGATGCGAACAATAATTACGATTTCGATCGCGGATCGTTTGCACTCGTTAATGTTGACGCAAAAAAATAAATAATTATCAAACTTCGTCACGAGTAAATCGATGTTTTGCGAAGTGTAGCGAAAAATCGGAAAGTATTTTTCTTTGCCAGGTTCGATCATGAGTTTCCACGCAGCATCAATCCCCGACACTCGCTCGCGATTAATGCAGTAATTTCATCATTAGAATATACATATATATATATATAGTATGTCTTTGGTTATATACAAAAAAGTTGTATATGTGATTCGATTATATTTACATAGATAAACGAGAAAGAATACGTATTATAAATTAACATATAACATAATGAATGAGATTGCGAAGAGAAAAAGAAAAGGAAGAAAATATCGATTCGTTTCTGTACACGCGATTCGACGAAATCGTCTATTAAACGTAGAGAGAAGTAGCGACGAACTAGCAACGACTAATATACAATTGAAATATCGATCGGCATCGCGACCGACGCATCGATGGCCCATATTATTCATCGTGTTTCTACCACGTTGAGTATCTTGCGTGTTGCAAATGTAAACTTATAGCCGAATTTGCCAATCTGTAATCCCCGTTCCCGATCGATCGAAATAAATACATATGTACACTGCTGTTTCAATTGGACTCAGTTTTCGTCTCTTCTTTTCCGTTTTTTTGCACAACTCGCGCGACGATCGGCTTGACTAGTTTTCCTTCCACGATTTTTTTTTTTTTTCACGGATAACAGGATTTATTTGATGAATCGCGCGAATTGTTCGCAATCGGGCAGGTTTTTCGTGTTGATCGGTGATCGTTTTTGATCGATCGATTAATTCAGTCTCTGGATTATTTCGGACTTTCTCGAGTCCAAGATCTGCGCTTCGGCGTCTTCCTCGAGGATCTCCTCGCGCGCTTCCTCGTCGATGTCAGCGCGCTCGGGATCATTCACAACGCTGCTCTCCTCGCCCGTGTTCCTCGCGTCCTCCGGCGCCAGAAAGAGACTGCCGCGGCCCTTGCATTTGCGCTTGTAGTCCGGATTGTCGTGGGCCACGCGATGGCAGGAGTCGCAAACCGTGTCGGTGCGACCGTTGACGCAGGGATGAGCCTCGTAGAGTCCAGGACCGCAACGCGAACATATCCAGCAGGGTTGCATATTGTGATGGGGACTGTACGTTCCCGGCGAACATTTGCCGCACTGTGTGTCACGCTCCGCTGTACAACGGCCGATCACACCCCAGCCGGGTCCGCATCTGCTGCAGCTGGAATCGCCGCGGTGATGTCGGATTCGCGGCCTTGCCTCGGTCGTCTGAAAAAATAAAAAATTCATTATCGTTAAATTTTACATCCAAACCAATTAAGTTCCATATTTTAATAAGCATTAAACGAAGAAATGAAGAACAAAGTTAAACTTGAAAAAAAAAAGTAGATTATTAAATTTAACTTGTAAGGTAGTCTGACCGGTACAGTCCGAGGAAATGCGAGATTCTGAGAGAATTTCGAGTTTTCGAAACATTGATTTTGTTTAATAATTCCACAAAGTTATTAACAAATCGATGTAAAAAAAACTTAACAAATTACTGGGCAACCCAGCTTTTTTTACTGATGAAAATTATTTGACAATTTTTCTTTATCCGTATGAACTTTTGAAAGAAAAGTTATATTGTCGGGTAATTTGTTGAACAAGCTTTTTTTTTTCATAAATTTCTTAATAGCTTTTTAGAATTATTATAGCGCAGAATCAATCATTCGAACATCTTCCATATGTTTGATGTCTTTTCAGATCTTTATCCCATTGGGAAACGCTCGAAATTCTTTCAGAATTCCAGATTTTCTCGAACCGCCCCGTTCGGACGGCGGAATGAATTTACTGCTAAAATCCATCGTCTTGAAAAGAAGTATACAAGAATTATGGCGCGATAACGAGGAATCTGTGAAAAAAAATGTTGCACTCGAGTTGCCATTGTTGGGCCTTGATTTCTATTGGGAGCATGTACGATACATAATACCCGGGGTTTCTTTCAGTCGCCGTTGGCGAACAGGTGCACGAGAGAGAGACGAGGGCCAGCTGACTTTGAAAAACACCTTGCGCTTCGGGACTCGCCTTTTTCTACGCTGTATACCCGCCGGTTTCGACGGCGTATACGTTGCGTATTATACTGCGGTCCTGAAGTCCATTCGTCCTCCGCCCTCGTGAGCAACGGGGATAAGAATCCTTCGCGTACTCCCAGTGACCCTCGAGGCGAGCAAGTCCGTTCCTCGGAGTACATAAACCGCGCTATACGCCGTATATAAATCTAGAGTCGTTTAAAATTTTTCGCCGCTCTCGAGACCGTGGGATCGGCAGCCAGTCGAAGGCGTTTTTTCGAATCCCATCTGCTACCATTACGCATTATAATACCGAGAGAGTTCGGACCTTTCGATCTTCGAGATTCGAAGGGTTCTCGAGGGGTATTGTAATCTTCTTTTTTTTTTAGCAATGAATTATTATCCGCCTTGGCTCGGATGTATCCTAGTATTTTGCCTCGATGTGGAACAGCTTCCTCTCGTCGATGGGACTGCTGATTCGTTCGATTAGGTTTAAAAAAATAGGAGTTTGCCCGAGGCATATTACTTTCGCAGATGGGAGTATTATTATGCCTTTATCGATGAGGATTTGGAGTTTATGAAGGGCATGATAAAAGAAATAAAAATAGAAGATCATTTCTGAATCGACTTTGGATGCGTGGTCGGTGCGCGGGGTCGGCGATCACGGAAGTCAAGCAACATTGCTTGCGGACAGTACTTGGTTGGGTGACCGCTCCTCCAAGTCCGGACCGATGCACAGAGCATTCGCGGATGTCGTGTTTTCTGAGATTTTGTCTACACACGAGTAAATACTTTCGTGTATAGACCGGGGAATCGGAAGAACGGGCCCAAATGTACGGACACGGGTCTCCGCAGTTTTTCGGTGTCCATGTCGAATGCGGTAAAGTGTAGTTAAGTTGGCCCCGGGCACGTTGGATTAGCGAAGTGGAATTGAAGAGCGAGGGAGATACTTTACGATAGGATCGTAAAAATATAAACAAAAACTTTCCCGACAAGACTATTGTTGTGTTTACAAAGAAATCCAGCACGACTCTCGCTTGAAATCGGAACCCACGCACGGCGAGCGCAACTGCGAAAAATTCGACGATTATCGAAATGATTTTCCGGAAGGTTTAACGCGCGGCATGTCGAAAAGGAACGGAACAAATGAGGCGAGCTAGATCCGAGGACCATCTGTGTCGAAGGTGCGGCAGCTGTCGGCGGCACGCGCCAGCCGTCTCCAAAAACTCAGGTGAATCGGGGAAAACACCCGGCCTCCTCCTACCCGCTTCGCGGCACTCATTAAACCCCGATATATCCCACCTCGCGTGGAGAGTTCCACAGCCACGCGACCGCATCTCATCTCATCTTCGGGCGATATTAAACTCCCCTCTCCCCCCTGTTCGACTCGTTTTCGTCGGTTTATTCGTCCCACTTTTACCTTCGCGACTCGATCTCAGACGCCGAAATATCGATATACGGAACAAACGACCAAAGACAGCGAATATCGAAAAAAATTCTTATTCTGGATTAAAAATAGATTTTTTTTGAAGCATGATTCTGTGATTCGTTCTATTATTCATAAATATAATAATAACTTCCGTACTATACGAGTCGTAATAAATTCAGATATTGTATAAATTTAATAAAATATAAAACTTATAATAAAAAATGTAGGACATAATGATAAAATGTATTTAGTATAAACAGCAACATAAATATTTTTTTATATTACAATATTAACGAATCATCATTTTTTATATTACTATTACGATTATTGCTTTTGATGCAAATAATTTTTTTAGTAGCATTTAACGTCAACCCGTCGAGGCTGTTGAACCGATAGGGCAAGTTGGACGCTGCAGGAAATGATATGTAATTTTTTTTACTTTTTCCCCGCACTCAAGAAAGTAGCTCGGGGGTTGGCGTTCCGACTCCGTCACCTTAATTGGACGGGTAACACGTGCGGAAATACGACGCATCAACGTTGTAGCCGTCTCTATCCGGCAAAGCAAGACCGAGGGGTTGCAGCCATCAAGGGGTCAGGGAGATCCCGCCGCGATGGGGGAACCCTCTCAATTTCTTCGCTGACTCGAAGGAAGGTTTCGGAGTGGCTGACCCCGACGACGACGACGACGAGCCAAGTACCCCTTTGCCGAGTCGCCTTTCGCTTCCTCAGAGTCCCGACCCTCGATTCGTTTTTATGTGTAATACACGCTCGCCCGCTGAATATGCCCTGTGCATTATAATCATTAATCCTTCGAAGAGTCAAGGATGTTGGCCCCCACAGTTTACACTCGACTCTCGGGCAACGAACGAGAGGGACAGCCGCGTGGCTCGCGGCAACGGGAAGTACTTCCTTCCTCGATTCGATTGTCCGATTCCGACAATAGGGGGAGAAAAACCCTTTTGCGCAACCTTTCGAAACTTCACGACGAAGGGAGAAAACAAGGTTCTTCCCGGCAAACCGTCCACTTTGTCCACGTGCCCATTCATCGCATCGACAAACAACTGTCCGAATGTACGCGCGTGGAAAACCCGAGGGCTCTTTTCTTAGACCCTTTTCTTGCCTCGCGGCGATGAGCCAGCCGTTCTCGAATGCGGTTACGCGTCGCGAGAACAAAGCCGAGGAATTTCTCGCGAATTCCTCGGGGTGAAAAAAAATTAAATGAAAATGATATTACATTTTTTAGAATAGAGCGGCGGATGCGCGGTTGGTGCACGGCTTAGGGGTTCACCCGAGTCAAACAAAATTGCTTCGGACGATACTTAGATGGGTGACGAAAATCGTTGAATAAAGGAAGAAAAAAATTCAGGATGGTAAAAATACTTTAAAAAAATTAGAACTGCACGGTAAGCTTTCTCCTCAAAGTTTTCGTCTGGAACTATTATTTTTTGCGCTGAATAACAATTTTTTTTACCGAATTGCATTATATTAAAGGCAAAGGCTTTTCGATTCGCGTCTTGTTAATTCAGGTCGTTTCTTCCCATGCTTACGCGGCGAAACGACTGAACTCTATTTTCAATGATCGTGGGAGTTTCGCTACGTGTTAAGGGGGCGTAAAACTTATTTCACCGAGGGTAAGCATAAGTACCGGGGAGTAGCGAAGTGAGTTCCGATGTAGTATAATACATTTATTCATCGGGAACACCTGCGCATTTGCATCGAAGTGTATATATGTTTCCCGTCTATCCGGGCGTAGCGAGTGCGCGAACTCTAACCGCTTCGAAAGCGTCTAGTCGGTTGGGTCGCGCTTCCAGACTAACTTTATATTACGCGAGACGTCAGGGCGAATTACTTTCGACCTCGCGAAGAGAAGCGAGCAGATAAGTTAGGGTTGCGAACGCGTGTCGAACGCAACTCTGCACGTTAAGAGAAAGATGGGGCAAAATGGGTCAACGGGGCTGAATGGAACAGACGTGCGATTCGAATTGTGGGGCAAAATAGACCCATTCGAAAATTCATGAAAATTCAAACAAGTTTGATTTGTAAATTTTACAACTGCGGTTCGCTACTGAAATGTAGTGAATCAATGAAAAATAAATCTCCCAATTATAGTGAATAATTATCAGTTATTTCACACTCTTTTGAAGGAACATTTTTACACTTGTTTTGCAGTCAGGAGTTTTTAATTCTTTCAACAAATTTTTTTCTTCTCAAGTTTGTGTGCCGAATCTATTAGTTCAAAAGCAGCGGAAAAGTGTTGGGTTTATCAACGAATCTCCTCAAATTGCCGCGTTTCATTTTGCCCCATCTTCGCTTGTAGATATCGATGTAGATTTATATGTATGCACCGTAGGGAACGGTACGTGACGGTTTCCCGGATGACTCGTTGTCGCTCGTATACGCTGAGTTTACAACTATCGTATAAACTCATACCGCGCGGTGTCGCGTCGTTATGTTCACCACCTGCGTGTACGTTATGGATATATATATATTTTTTTCTCTCGGTGGCGTCGCAATGTGGACGTGACGTCGGTTTCCCGACTCGACCGAGTCCGGAAAGACCGTCGTTTCCGTGGGTCCGGAACCTCTGTGGGTCACGCCACGCTGACGCGGTTTACATCCGCCTCTTCGTGTTTCTGTAACGAAGCCCCAACGGGCGAAAATGCCCAATCGCGCATGCATTTAACCGAGTTTTTGCTTCAAACATTTACGAGCGATGGAAAATTACTTCGAGGGCCTTCCCGTTTTTTTGTTTCTGTTGTACCATTCTCGGTTCATCTATTGTAACGCTTCCGAACTTCTGGGCTGGAAAATTATTGTGTTCACATCGCGATGGTTAATTTTTTTTACTGCAATCGAAAGCGTTGCGGAACTTTCGTATCGTGCGGGGGAAGCCGCGAGCGACGAGATTTATGCGACTCGAACGAGTCCTTAAATTTATAATTTCGTCAAGCGCGGAGAACTTTTTCAAATTTCTTTCTGTCGAGCTAGTTCGACGAGTACCGGTGGGAACGAGAGGAGCTCCGAGTAACGGAATTGCGAATTACGAAAAAAAAAAAAAACATTTCAATCGAGTCTGCAACAAAAGTGTACAAGGAAAGTATAAAAAAACGTTGGCGACTCGTTAGCGAAACCAATCGGCGCTATGGTAAACGCGTACACCCGCGATAGTCGTATAATCGCGCTCAGGGAACGTTGAGCATTGAAAAAAAAAGATGGAAAAAAAGAAAAATTGCATCGCGAAAAAAAGGTGACCGAGAATCGCGCGCGGGCAGGAGAGGAGAGAGAGGAGGCAGCGAAACAAACGAACGCGAAAGTTCGCGTGTAATTGCGTGCGTGCTACGGGAGTGCACACAAGCTTTAGCCCGAGCGCACGGCCGCCACCCCGAGGGCGCGGGTTCCCATGCCATGTTAATGAGAATCGTAGAGCAACGCACTACCGCTCAACGCTTCATAGAGAAAACGCTACTCCTGACGGATCCGGATAGTCGTCAATATTCATGATTTTTTTTGGGAACTTTTAGATATTTTCGATTTTTTAAATAATGCACAATAAAGAAATACAATGAAAACAATAATTTTGAATATGTTTTTAAAAAATGAGGGGGAGTATTTTTAAAAATTTTATGTAAATAAAAATTCTGTCTTAATGGAAAATATATAAAAAATGGTTTCTTGTCAAAAATTGAAGAGCGCGACAACTGTCGTCTGTAAAAGTATATGGGCCTCTTTTACGACGTCATTACAGGAGGCGCAATTGGTGGCAGATGGAAACCACGGCCTTGCCTCGACCACCGAGGCCATCGCCGCGAAGTCGCGACGAGCTTCCCTTTTTTTTTTCAATTGTTTTGCCGTAACCACGCGTCAATGGGCGATAATTACAGTGTCGCGGTTTATCGTACGGGACGAGAACGAGTCTTGCGGTTGATTATAGCTAACAAATGTCGTACACATGTGTTGGGGAGAAAAAAAGATTTTTCGAATCGACCGAATTTACGGTTAAGGGTGGCGGATATCTCGGAACTCGTTGATTAATTTTTTTTTTAAATATCAAAACAATCATTTTATTAAATAAATAAAAAATTATTGGCGCAATTTTTTTGTTATTCCGTAAAAATTTGCGTTTTTTTTTCGATTGTGCACAATTTTTTGGGATGAAGTTTTGTTTTTTTAAGGGTGAAAATTTAGTCGATTTTAATTGGAGGTACGTATTTTAAGGGAGTCCATGTACTGAAGCTAGTGGATCGTGTGCCGAACCGGCGAAAACAATGAAGAGAAGTATTCCCGAGGTTCCCGCTCCCACGATATCCAAAGGACCTTCGTCTAGACTTTTGACCACGGTGCTGATCTCTCCGAGTCACCCCCTCGCGCGGCCCATAATTCTTCGTACGCTCCTCGTTATAGTAGCCCGAGTTTGCCACAGGACTTTACTGCATGTGAACCGATCTTATCGGATCGCATACATACGCAACCTCCACCGTGCGGGGATCTCGGGATTCGAGCGTTGTAAACTGCAGCTTCCTGCCGTCTCTACGGTCACTTATCTTGCGATAGAGAAAAGCCGTTCCCGATTGTTCGATTTATTTCCATTGTGACTCGGGCGCATAATAAAAATAGCAACGTACAAAAAAGAATACCTACAGGCCATTTTGAATGATTTTAAATATTTCGATACTCTCGAGGGATTTTAAAGATTTTAAGTAATTTATAATCCAGAGTAATTATAAATACAATTAAGTAATTTATAATTCGAGACTAAATTTCTTTTAAATTCCAAATAATTCCAAATAGTTTTAGTGTCAATAATAATAAAAAATAAATGCATTTAGACCGAATGAATGATCGACTAATTGCTCAATTATTCTCTTCGTGCGACGGGTGTACAGAAAATGGAAAAAACGTCCGAACAGTTTCGTTCCGGATGACTCGACGTAACCGGAAGAGACGACCGAGCATTAGCAGTTTCCCCCCGCGAGCGGGCGTTTCGTTCGATTCGATTGAACAAACGTATCCCAGCTCGAAATCGCGAGAGCGTGCGAACGTTTCCGAGAAAAGCTTTTTCGTCCACCTCCCAACCCCTCTGCTATTCATTGACCATTATCGCAAAGGGGCAGGCATTCGTCGTTCTCGCGCGCCCCTCCTCCGGGAGTCAACAATTTCCGTCTAGTTTTCTGTTCGACGATCGTCACACTGTCGCCCCGGCGCAAAGTTGTTTACGCCGAACTGGCGAAGCGTATCGACTGTCGAGAGCAAACGTCCAATTAAACTCCCTCCCCGTCGTAGCCTCTTTTCACGCTGGTTTGCAATTAGATCGTTTGCCATTGTTGTTTTTCAACAACGCCCGCGCGCGCGAATACATTCCGCGCAATGTTATCCGTTACTATTTCCTCTGCCAGGGTAGCAATTGCAATCACGCGACCTCATTGAAAACACTGATGCCGGATTTGATCGTCGTTGTCTCTTGTTGAGCCGTTGCTTTGATAACGCGACAGGTGGTTAGACCGATATAAACTTTTATAAATATATCATACTCATATATAGTATTATAAATAATATTATATAAAATATAATATTAAAAAAAAATATATATATATAAAATGTTACTATATTTTTATGAGTCTTTGAAAACTTACCGCCAAGTAGGCAACGACGAGAGTAAATCCGACGAGGAACATCGACAATCTTCGACCGGCAAACATGTTTTCGTCCGAGTAATTGCCACTCGATCACTCGTGTTAAATTGAAGGTTAATCAACGATTAAATTGCAATCGAACGAGACGATTGATCGCGAACCGCCGGGACTGTGTTTTATTTATGTTTTGTTGTTTTGTCAATGTGCAAAGTGAAATCAATGGAAACGATGTTACTTGGAGCACGGTCACATGCGGAATGAAGGGACCGAATGCGTTGCAGAAGCAGCTGCCTGCAGACGCCGGACACGCGGTCTTCTCTCGCCACTTTCGTTCGCGCGCCGTCTACACCCTTCCCGCACGAATATACCTCCCCACTATTCGGCCGAGAGCCATCCTCATGATTGTCAGTTTACCTGAACTGCCCAACTCCCTTCGGGTCATTAATCATATGTGCCGTCTAACGACCCCGAAATCGTCGGCTTCTTTTTCCTCAGCAATATTCATTGTTTTGCTTACATTTAAGCTTTTCGCGCGGGTATGGATTTTTATTTAAAAAATTTCGTTCCGTCCGCAAAAATCTTTGTTTTGGTGAATTTTTTTGTTTTTGTTTCGGAGTGTGCCGAAATGTCGAAAATCATATTAAAAAAAATGTGGTGTGTGGGTGTGTGCGTGTAGTATTGTACCCCTTAACTTGAGAATCATTCGAGATATCAAACTGAAATTTACACCACATACTGAGGAGACAAGTTGCCTTCTTTGGTCCAATTTTTAAGGAAATCTATAAAGTCGTTCGGTTTTTACGCCATTTTTTATTCTTTCCAAAATGATTCGACGCACTCTAAGCTGCCACATTGGTATGATATTGAACTACTATAAACCAATGATCGATATTGATGTCAGGAAAAAATTTAGTTCAAAATTGGAATATCATAAACGATCGGTAGCTATTGAATTCGATCAAAATCTATGCAGTCGTTCACAATTTTTTTAATTATTTTTTTTACTGATAAAAGAGAATCGCGTTGAGTAAAATCTGAGAACGCAAGTTCTTGTCGGCTTTGTTCGCGCGAAAATAGGCCGCAATGCGAGGCCGAACGCGGAAGTTGTCCCGCCGGAAGCTTCAGTCGCGATGGAAACAAAAAGAGTTTCTCGCGCGATTGCCCTGTTTCAGGTTAATGGAATAAGGCGAGAATCATGAAAGCCATGACTTTCTTGGGCCGTTCGATTGCGACGAAAAATATCGTCTTTTTGCCGGAATAAAGATATGTCGCGGGAATTCGGATATTCCAATTCATTTAATTATTTATCTATATTTTGCTATTAATGTGGGAGTCTGCGGTGCAATTTTCCAATATTCGAAAAAGGTTTTCGAAAATGTTCAGGCAATATTAACAGTCGAAAATTAATCTTCTCGCTGGCGTTAATGCGACAAACAATGCGAGTTAATAAACTGCGCTAGCGGCCAAGACTTTTTTTCCTTTTTTTATTTTTCCAGGGTATCTGGCAAGGTATTTCAAGCAATCGATATTTTTATACGAGTATAGAGTTTACGGGAGAAGTACGATTTTTTTTATAATTTTTTTTTGAAATTCGAGAACGTCTCGGATCCCTCGATCCTTGTAGGCACGCACGTCATTTTCCCCTTCAGCTGCCCCAGCAGCAGCAGCAGCAGCAGCTGACAGGCCACGAGTTGCCTCTGGCCTGCTGTTCCTACGCCTGACTTTGCTCCGAAGAATATCGGCTGGCTAGCTTGCAAGACAGGTGCACACGCGGCACGCGACAGACGGCATTCGCGTTCTGCCTATGGGTATGTACGCACGCCCCTTTGCAGTTACAGCATTTCTTATGGCGCCCATGGATTTCAATTAGTACTGATTAAAGAAAAAATTGAAAAAAAATAAAGTCTTCTACTTCGAACGTACAAGGATTTCTACGAAAACGAAAGATCACCAACTAATTTTGTACGCAACTTTCGCATTTTCTTTCTGGAGTCTTCTTGATAGTCCGCACATGTACGAATTTTTGGCGCGATATCTCAATAATTGCAAGATAAATTAATAATTTATCGCGCGATAAAACATTTTCGAAAGAATGTAATTCACTCTTGCGCATACCTTGGAAATTTCAACTTCATAAGTCGAGACCTTCTCAAGTTATACGGATTTTTATTTCTTGACTTTGCCAACCACACACAGCAAGACGATTTGCTGACTATGATTTTCCGACGATTTTGAACACTCCGAACGGACTGAAAGCTTTTACTGAAGTCTTGATTCCTTTTTCAGATCAAAGCGAAGCTTCCTCTGCGAGAGGGTGAAAAATGCAAAATATTTTTGCAAACGAATTCGTAACTCGGCAATGCACTTTGCAGTCGAAATCGGAGCTGAGAAAGCGGCCGCGGAGGGCCGATGACTTTCGTTCATTCGGACTGCCAATTAACCCGTTGGCCAGT
The DNA here is from genome assembly GCA_963924025.1 of Ischnus inquisitorius. NCBI lineage: Eukaryota > Metazoa > Arthropoda > Insecta > Hymenoptera > Ichneumonidae > Ischnus > Ischnus inquisitorius. The sequence goes on along the minus strand of OZ001254.1, from coordinate 12,767,228 downwards.
GAGCATGCATCAAGACTTAGTCCCCTCGGGTTCGCAGCATCATCAGAATGCTGATTTATGCGAGCACTGCTCACGGAACCATGAGCGAATCGCCGAAAGGGCTTGACCCGTAGGCCCCTCCGCTTCCGTTCGCCGAAACTCGCGATATCATTTTTTTTGTGCATCAACGTCGAACATTCGTGACTTTACACGGTAGGCCATTGTGCACTTGCTTACTGCAAATAAATCGTATTTTTTCTCGTCTTGATTCTTTTTTAACAAACCTTGGAGAAGAAGGTTTGTTTCGAACAGTGAAAGATTCAAAATCATATGTTCATTTTATTTCCAACGTTCTTTACAAAACTTTTCTATAAGTAAGACATTCAATTCTCATTCATTCTTTCTTATAGAAGAAGTTTTGTAGACAGCGGTAAAAGCAAAGTTAATAAAAAAAACCCATAAATTTAATCAGTTTCTTTCCTCTTATAACTCGGTTTAGTCTAAAATATACTAAAAAAAGTGAGTAAGAACGATCGTATGATATTGTTTATTAAAATGATTTATATTATGTTTCATAAATCCAGGAATCCAGGATATTTTGTTTTCCGATTAAAGTGAGTTCGGTATCTATTTTTTTTATTCCGTAATCCAAAACTAAGTTTACTATTGTGTTCTAACATTACACGCCCAGATAGTTCTTTTTACGTCTCCCGACTATCGAAGATTACGAACGCGTTATCACGGAAATCTCAATTTTATAACTGTGGAATATTAACAGTGTTTAACCGTTTTTCTAAAACTGTTTCCCAAAAAGTTATCGCGAAGATGGAGATTTACACTGGTAGACAGCCTTAAATAATAAAAGACAAAGCTTCGTTTGCTTCCTGACAGAAAGCAGTAAAATCGTCGAAAATTCATCATCAATGACGGCAGAAAGTGCTGCATGTACCGAACGCCTGCGAACGCGAGACCCGCTTCGCACGGCTCTGTTTTATCCCCTGCAGTCTGTGGCGAACGAGCCGTCGATTCGATACCGACCGAGCCTTCCTTACTAGCATTCATACGCGATTACCGTTGCACCGTAGCAAATTTCGCAATCCACCGAACCACGCTATTCCTCGGCGCCCTTCATTATTATCTATTCGTAACGCGAGACATTCAATGCCATTCTTTATCGAACAAGGTAGAATCGAAGTCGTCTCATAACCGACTAGCGTATCAAATTTGTCCCGTTGCTCGAACGGAGTATCGCGATCGTCGGGTTTTTTTTCGCGCTAGTCAGTTTTCGGCCACAAAGGAACTTTGGTCATTCTTTGTCCCGACGACCGGACAAGCCGGACGAGCCGAAGGCGGACTCTAATTTTGGCGAATGTGGCGCATGCCTGGTGCATTTCGTCTACGTCGAGTTTTGCTGCGCGAGTGGATCGATGCCAAAGCCGTCGAGGCGAGGGGAGAGGGGGACGATTGTTCCGCGAAACTAAGCGTATATACTGCAACTCGGAAACCCGTTCGTTCTGCGCCGTCAGAAAATTCTACCCGGCTCGCCAGTCATTAATGATCCAGTAGCGTCTCTTCGAGCTCGCAATCGAGCCTCCCCTCGTTCCCCGGTGTCTATCAACGCCCGTTCGCAATTATCGGATGAAACAAGTTATTCGCGAACAACGAAATAAACACAGCGAGCATCGATGGTGTCGGTGTGTTGATATTACGGTTGCTTTGGTCGCTGCGCCGATCGATAGATCCCACGTGCGGCATGCAAGCAACGACGTCGCTCTTATTTACTGTGAGTTGAACGAAAAAAATAAAAAATAAAAAAATACCAAAACAAAAAAGATGTTTGAGACAGACAGGCTCTATTCTATTTTATTCCTCGGAATTGCATCCACAGCGGCAAAATTAGAGCTCGATGAAAAACGCGAGTATAAATTCGTATCTTTTCCTATTGGTAAATATTTCTCAACACCGTTTAAGAAAATTTCTTTGCGGAAGGGATGCTTAATTAACACCTGCTTTTATTGAAGAAGCTTTGTGCACGATGCGAAAGCAAGAACGCAATTAGCATTTTTTTCATTGTGGGTTATTACGGAAAAAAATCAATGAGGTTTATTTCGAACGTTGATCCCACGTGGGGAACGCGAGCGACTCCTTCGGGTGTAGTCACCGCGTTAAGAAACAAAGCTCGAGGCAGTCTGGTTTTTTTCAATTTTATTCCACGCCGCGCCGCAATAGGAAATAATTGTTGCAGCCGCGCTAGCGAAATTAGCGCTGAATGAGATGAAGATTACATCGCGAAATGGAACCTTCGCCTGGGAACATTGCGCTTCGCGCGGAATCACACAATTATAATATTATCGAGCAAACGAAACTTCGCTCGATGCAAAAACTCGGGTCCATTGAATTGACTTATTCGACGCGCGTGTTAGGCAAGCGAAAATATGTATTCGGATTCGGATACGTGCATCGCGAATTCCCGCGAGAGAGTGCAGCCTGCCCGATCTAGAGAACTATCGAGCGTAGGTCAAGGTCGGCTCCGGCCGGCGCGTTCGCGTCGTTCCCTCGACTCGCAAGGAGCTAGACAACGCTCGTCGTACCTTCGCGTGTACGATATATTGTGAGATACTATGGACTCGTTGTGCTGCCGCTAGTTTATCAAACGACAACCGTAGTTTATCGGAAACCGGTTTGCCACGAGCGACACTCGAGTTTCCGTATAAAATTAACATGCTAACACGCATCGCGCATGGGTCGATTCATTGCCATTCTTCGCATAGATCGAATTTTGATTTTCTAAAAGTGATAAACAAACAATAAGATGAAAAAAAAAAAAAAAATTATATCGATAGGTATGACGCCCAATCGTCTACATTCATTCGTAAACCAATAATAATAATAATAATAATACTACAGTAATACATTTATTCTTAGACTGATAATAATAATAATGATGATGATGATGATAATAATAATAATAATAATAATTTCTGAAAGCAATTTTCATAAACTGGATAGAGGGGAAAGGATGCTGGTGCTCTCGGTGGCTTGCCAATAATGCACGTGCATTATGTTTACGCCGAGCTATGAATCCTGCGAGCCTGCGCTGCCGGCGCGTTTCCGCGATATTACGCAAGCGTAGTTCGCTTACCCGGGCACAGTCTAACGCAAACTTTTACTACTGTTCACCGGTAGTGGTTTCGATCGTCGAGGAAGAAAGAAATGAAATCCTTCATCTCTGCGAATTCGGCGACAAACGACAAAATTGTTAACGAATAAATAAATCGATAAATAATGATTCTGCTATTTTCTGTCTCGATAATTCGCCGGTATTCAAAATCGCCACTTTTTCGCGAACAGGCAGTATCCACGTTCAACGCCACCGAATCGTTTGCCAACGATGCCGTTTTCGACGATCAAACTTCGGTCCCTTTTTTTTTTTTCTAGCGCCCGCGATCGATGACGCAGCTGTTCCACGTATAATCCCGTGCCCGTGTAGTCATGGCGCTTTATTGCGTACCGCATGATTCGCGTACGCCAAGGCAATCAGGATTTTATTTTTTTTTTCAACCAGTATAACATTGTCGCTCTATCGCCGAAGCTTACGAGGTCGAGCTATTTTTTCGATATGGTGACGTGATTTTGAAAAATGGCAATAGTAATTATTATTATCATTATCAGGAATCGATTATTATTATATTATTATTATTAATATTATTATTGATTATTCACAGAAAGTTAAAATAATTATGTGTCCATTTTTTACAAGAGTGTGTTTTGTAAACGAGTGTATATCAAATTTATTTTGAAACTGACTTAATGTCTCAGATTCAACAATCGCAGCCGGAAGTGCTTTCCACTCGCTTACAACCCTATTTAATAGGACGCGTTTCCACGGGTTTTGTTTGACATGGTCGGGTTTGTAAACATCGCGGCCGTTTATCGCGTGACGGCTGTTGACGATTTTGTAGATCCCGATAGATCCCGAGGTCTCCTCTTGGCCTCCTGGCCTCCAAGGTCAAGAGACCCAGTCTTGCTAGGCGTTCCTCGTATTCGACGCCTCTCAGTCCGCGCGGTTGTTTTGTGGCCCTCGGTTCTATTCGCTTGATCGCATCGATGTCTGCCCTGAAGTACGGGAACCAGGCGACGTTGGCATATTCGTTTGTATGGGCGCACGTCCGTTTTATAAATCTTCGCGAGTCGTCCTGGTGTTGGGTTTTTTGAAGGATATCCGCACGAAGTACATGGGCGAGTTTGCCTTTTTAATTGTTGCAAATTAATTTTTCCTGCGCTTGATATTACTCGCGATTATTTTACGTTTCGATCGAATCCATAAATCTCAATTTTCTAATAATAAAAAAAATCGTTGCAGAAAGCAAAAGAAAATACGAAGTGCAAAGCGATTTTCTAAAAATAATCATTAAAAAATCAAGAGATATGAATTGGTATTGATTGCCACGTAATTTATTAGCATAATCGATTACTTGTTGCAGTTATTCTTATTGTTATTACTGTTACGACGATGGTAACAATGTTTTTATCTCATGTTTATCTTATCTTATCTGTAACTTTGTTGTGATAATTATCCATGTTTTTTGTGTAAAATAAATTCACGAATAAATCAATATCAATATTAAAATCAATATTTCATCAAACGGTCTTTCTCATTCAGTTTCAATTTCTTCGGCCGCGATCGCAGCTAATAATGGCGTAACTAAGTAAACCTAACTCACAAGGTACGTGCAAATAACGAGGAAACTTTTACTGTGTTGAATATTAATGAATGTTACGCGTACATGTGCTCTCTAACGAGAGTATGACGGGACGACGCGAAAAGATTGAAACGACGTGGAGACGAACGATCCAATCGCCGATCAGACGGACGCGAATGCCGGCGTTCGTTCGTTTATCTTATTTTTTTTATCGTTGGGTTTGTCACTCGCGAAATGATAAAGAGGAAGGGTCGTGGTCCAGACATGCACTTAACCGGGCACAAGAGCCGAGTAATGGTGCTGCAAAGTACACCGCTAGAAATATCTGCACTTTAGTCATTCGAGAACCGCGAACGATCGTCAGTGCATCGCGGAAAGCGAGTTTCGTGCTTATGCAGTTGCGAACACCAGTGGCGAAGCGATAAGCCAGTCCGTATCACGGGAAATAAATCGTGCTCGCCTTTGTTATGCAGTGAACTCATTCTTGCGAGGTTGTCGGTCTGTATATTTTTAATTGAAAATAATCCGCGGTCGCGTTGACCGACGGTGCATTAATCGTATAGCCACCTTTAAGTTCTTCGTGAAAATTCCGTAATTATTTAATGTGTATTTCTTTCATCGAATACACGTTTTTTTTTTTCAATTCAGTCGTCAACATAAAAAATTTGTATCACAAAAAAATCGCATTGCGATCAAAGATTGAAGGAAAGATAAAGATAAATATCGATGATAAAGATATCGTTGAAATATCGAAAACATATTTGTGCGTTTCAGATGAGTATCGAATAAAAAGATTTCTTCGGCGATTCTCTGCTGTTTTTTTTCGATCGTCTCTTTGGCGAACAATATTAGTTGCTCTAAAGTACAGAAATGCGTGCGAATGTGTTTCCACATGCGACTCATTATCGAATTTGTCTCATATTGAATATTGCATGAAAACCAAAGTGTGAGCACGAACTCCCGATAACATTATTGAAATAAATGTGTGGCGACGAGCAGCGAAGAATGGATTGAGTGTTTAACGGGCCATCGTCGAGTACATCGCAGTACATCGCAAACCTGAGAAGGTGTCGTTGATACTTTACGATTTTTTTCCCCATCCAGTCGTAAAAACGGATCAATTTTTCTACATTTTGTTGTCGTAATTTGTACGAATCGCAATTTCAATTAGGATTGATATAAATGAGACACCTTTTGAAGATTCTTCGGTTCTGTGTGTTTGGGGGCAATTTTTTTCATCTCCTTCATTGATCCCAGATCGTGCCCTTAAAGCGACAAGGAAAACGGGATAGACAATTGCCAAGCTTGTCAATCATCAATCACAATCATGAAGTCTATAAATCCAAAATCTCGAATCGATCTTTGGAGTGACAAAAAATTGCAATCGTGAAATTCCGTTTTTTTAGCCTCAGAAATGAGATTCATCAGAGTTATTGGTTGCAGGTTCAATCCGAACTACCCCAACAAAGGCGTTGCAAGAGAAGAGGCCGAGTTTATCGTTAGCGATTCGCCAGAAATACGTGAAGAATGACACCGAGCACGACAATGGCGAAAGTCGCGAAGGATCTCGTCGACGGGAGCGACGATGCGACGACAATCGTGAATAGAAGGGATGGGAGGACCATCGAGGATCTTTACGATGACAAAGTGATAGACGAGGAGAATCGATTGGCAGCCGAGAGATTGTGGAGAGGAATCGCGGAGATACCGAAGAATTGGAACGACATGACGGTGCGCGAGCAGCGGGCTTGGATGCGCCATCAAGCGAATCTTCACTTGGCGAATCTGCCGAAGAGTCTGACGATACTGGTGTCGGGATGGACGATCACGGGAGATTGCGGCAGATCGCCATTGGCACCAAGGCCGGACTGGCTGGACCACGAGAAATTTCTGCGCGGTCAACGTTTCGCGATGGACCATCTGGCCGCGGTCTTTCTCGCCGAAATGTTGTCACTCTGCGGTATATTCTCATTTGAGAACGGTCTCAAACCGTTGATAATGACAGGAAAATCGGGCGATCCTTATGCGGCATTCAAGAGGTACTTGTCGACGGCGAAACGCGTGAAGAACTGGTACAGTTCGGATCCGTGGACCGAAGGAACGCCGGCGTTCAAGGACATCCAAGCGGTTCGAAGGCTGCACGCCAACGTTAGAAACAGATTGTCGGACATGAGCATCGCAGAGTTCGACAGTGCAGCGGAAATAAAGGAACCTTGGAGCGTCACGCGACCTTCGCTGTTGGAGGATTTTCGAAAATCGTGTCCGGCAGCGGCGCCGGGACAGTGTCCTTACGCATTCGGCAAGGAGGACCAATTCAGAAGGCCCGTGGGCTTGAATCAGTCGGAAATGGCTGCAACGCAATCCGGCTTCGTCGGTCTAACGATTCTCTTTCCCGAACGCTTCGGCATTCACGGCGCCACCGACGAGGATCTCGAGGCTTTTTGTCACTTATGGCGAGGCTTGGGATATCTTCTGGGAATGGAGGACGAGTAAGTTTTACAACCGTAACTTTGGCCTGATCGAGGCCGGTTTGTAGGTCGTCAACCAAATGGGATATGCAGAGGAGCATTTCGAATATCTTGCGCTGGAATAAAGATCTAAGAAATCGACCATGTAGAACGTGGTAACAGTAGCAACTTTGCATAATAAGAGTCCCAGCAAGTTATTAATAAATCTTGTTTCAAGAATTGTTTAGCCAATCGTCTGGTTTTAGCGGTTGATAGTATCACCTTGATACCCTTTTGAGAACAGACTTTTTTTTGAATTGGCATTATGCGAAATTAATCTCCTCGACACTTTCTACAAAGTTGATTATTTTGAAATTTCTCTTCCATTCGGAAGTGTTCGAAATCCTCTATGATCTACCATCTCCCGCGCTTCTGAAATGTGTTATCATTCTAATCGTTCAACGAAAATGCAGGTTCAATTTCTGCAATGGAACTCTCGATGAGATCAAACAACGCTCGCGCGACTTTCTCGAGTATTGGGTGAAGCCAAACTTTCGCGATGTCAAACCCGAGTGGGAACACATGCTGCGATGCCTATTGACAGGAATACGGTACTATTTTCCATCGTTGAGTTACGAACATGGCGTGCTTTACTTCGCCGAACTGCTCAACATTCGACTGCCGACACTCGAAGCGTCACTCGATTACCGGGAATGGTTTCGCTACAAGCTAATGAAGTAAGAGTTACCTCTCTAAAATATGAGAAGGGAAAAATCGTTAAGATCGACTAAACCGGTGCTTACGGAAAGCTTAGAAAGCTGAAATATTTGGTCGATTCGACCGATTTCGTTTACCAATGTATCACGATTTTAATTACGAATATTATTTAATTACGAATATAAAGGGCAATAAAATTACCAAATCATCCTGCATTACAGAATAACTTTATGCTGGACGAGCCGACTGCCGTGGATATCGGCAGCGATGAATCATGGCCTGATTCTCTGCATGGAACGCGGTCTCAATTACAGCGAGGAGGAGCTCGAAAAGTTGAAGAAACATTCGTCCATCGTCATGTCGGCGGGAATCCGTAAAACTGCTGCTCCACCGATCGCCGACGTTGGAACGACGGTTCAGTGGCACAAGAATTCCTTCTTGGTTCTGCTGTCGACACTTCTGTTGCTGAGCTTGCCATTTTTTATGAAGAAATTCGATAAAATGTTTTGGATCATTGACTCCGGATCGGCGTTCTCCGATTGAGATTCGCGCGAACCGGTTTCCTTAAGGTACAAAGTAGTAGATGTAGGCTTGTTTTTTTTTCTAATTCGAGTTCATTTCCGGTATTCTGCGTAATGCTACTGAAGTTACTTCATGGCTCGCCACGCCAGTTCGCGCTGCGCGCGGTACGGTTAAGTGTGCGAGTCTTGCAGCAGCGAAGCGACGAATAACCGAAGCAATTAATATCGTCGAGCTATGGCTGCGGGAATGATTTTACTTCGCGAATATCTCGAACTCCCATACTGGATGGTCGTTTTTACGGTGATAGGATACGATGGGATTGTGCCAGGGGCGGATATTACGTAAATATCGTAACGGGCGGACGTCAAAATAGTAGTTAGCGCGCAATGATTGCGGAGTACTTATTTTTTTATATACTGGAGTATTCAATAACGAAAGAAAGTGTATACATTATACGAGACGATTGAATATTAACGCGCTGGTCGCTTGTGCTGTGATGGAAATGTGAAAGATATGGCCTAAAGAATGAACTTGTAGTTTGTTAAAGATGCAACAAATATATAATCGTTATATTAGATACCATATAGATATACCGTTGATTATTGCGTTACTGAAACATTATTGAAAAACCTGAAGCTTCCAATAAATACACATCGATGATACCCAACTTCCACGATCGGGGGATCAAAACTGAAATGGATTCAATATCTAGAGAGATAAACAGCAATATCGACGAACTACCGATGGTTATGCAGGAAATGTCTTGCGAGCGCGCGACGCGCGCAATTTTGCAGGGAAGAAAAGGCATCGAAGTATCCTGTTTCGCTGTTCCATTTTGCCCCTATCCCGCTATGCCCTGGTCCCATTGGGCCCCAATACCATTTTGCCCCACTTTCCACTAAAACTGCGGAATACTGCCGAAAACCCGGGCCGGTAAAGACGGCTTATGTTGTTCGAATTCCCCACTGATATCCGAAAGTAACTGACTGGCATAACGCAAGGTCTTAAAAAAACTGGCCTCCCAGTTAGCGTGTTGGGCAGGGCGCAACTGAGCAGTCACCCATCTAAGTTCCGAGCTCGAGTGATACTGCTTGACTTGAGTGTGCGCCGCCACCGCGCACCGACCGCGTCTTCGCTGTCGGTTATATTTATGTATCAATTTTTTATTATTAAGGCGCTGCAATATCGTATTCACCGAAGGAAAAAGTAAGAAGTAAAACGACACGTGGCCCATTACCATATTGCCATTCGACCCGATTGTTTCGAAGAATAAAATCCGCATGTCTCACAACGCTGATGTCTTATTCATGGCTGTCTTTTATATTCATAATTTATGACTAGGTCGTTGCAAAGCAATATCAACCAACAGCGAGCATAGCAAAAATGTATTAAAAGTTATAAAAATAAGTTGTAGATCGCAGAATCTACATTACTGTAACGATCGAAAATTGAACTGATCATCATTAACGAGCCTCGGATCAACGTCGATTCTGCGAATTCGGAAGAAATCTCACACCGCCGGATTGTGAAGATACGATCAATCGCTATGCAAAATTAATTCAATGATCATTTTGATTGCCGGTAAAAGGATGAAGATTCTCGCGCTATGCGAAAAAGTTCGCCGATGCATTTGAATGGCGTCGAGTGATTGCAGCGGGAAAAAGTAACGCAATTAAACTCTATGGTGCAAGTTACTCGAGAGGGGCGAAGCGATGTCAATGTCTGGCGGAAGCGGTGTTCATGCAATTGCGTACGGCAACCAGTAATCATTGTATCATTGTTCGGATAGAACGGTTCGCTTCGTGTCGCGACGGTCTGGCTGGCTTCAGCATTTCTTCGGAATTTCGTCACAAAACTACACCTTAATGCATTTGTATCGGTTAGAAACATCCGGATTAAGGAGCAATCGAACGGATCTCGAGAATGCAGTGATATCGCAATCTAAGTTGATTCATTTCTTCAAGAACAGAACTGCATTGCAGCACTCATTAGTGCTCGATTGATTTGCTATTCGTCAAAATTCCGATCATGATAAATTTCGAATTGATATCAACGGAAGAGAAGGGTTCAGAAAACGAAACTAGCGAAAGCTCAGAACTCGAAGGTGAAAATACTACAAACAGTGCGACGAATTCTCGCGAGGATAAACTGACAATGGACGACTACAAAGCATCAGTCGAGAATCTATGGAAAGGGATCGTTAGGCTACCAAAAAATTGGGACACTATGACCGTACGGGAACAGCGCGACTGGTCGTACACTCAAGTAAAACGGCACTTCACGAACATGCCGAAGAGTCTGGCTTTCCTAATCGTAGGAAGTTCCATCAGAGGAGACTGCGGCAGATCACCATCGGCCCCGAGACCCGATTGGTTGGATCGAGAAAAATTTCTGCGCGGTCAACGTTTCGCGAGGACAAACTTGGGCGGTGTATTTTTCGCCGAATTGATATCCCTCTTCGGATTATTCTCGTTCGATAGCAGCCTCCAGCCGATTATAATTACCAACAGATCGAGTGACCCTTTCACGGCGTTCAAGAGATATTTATCGACGGCCAAGCGCGTTAAGAATTGGTACAGTTCGGATCCGTGGATCGAAGGAACTCCGGCTTACAAGGATATCCAAAGTGTGCGCAAGATGCACACTGTAGTGAGAAATAAAATAACAAATTCGAGTCTCGAAGAGATCGACAGAGAGTCAAAAATTGAGAAAACTTGGAGCCCAACGCGAGCGACGTTACTCGGTGATTTTCGAGGCTCGTGCGCTGCAGCAGCCCCGGGCCAATGTCCCTACGTCTCCACTAAGGGAGAATCTACGTCTTTGCCGAGAAAGAACAAATGGCTAAAAGCAATGAGTCAGTCGGAAATGGCTGCGACCCAGTGTGGGTTTGTCTCCCTTGCGATTCTTTATCCTCGGTACTTCGGTATTCACGGTGCGACCGACGAGGATCTCGAAGCTTTTTGCCACGTTTGGCGAAGCATCGGATATCTTCTGGGCATGGAGGACGAGTAAGTTTCCCAATTACAAGTTTGCGTATCAAAATAGTACTAGCGGCACAGTCCGGTGAGACGTGAGATTAATAGAGAATTTCGAACACTTTTCAATAAAGTCAAAATTTGAAAGGTCATACGGAATGTGTCGAAAATATTGATTCCCTACGATAATAATATGAAATTGTTATTAACAAATTAATAAAAAAAATGAATCGGTTAACAAACCATCCGGCAATCCAAATTTGTTTAAATAAAAATGATTACGTATGTAAATTTTAAAAACAGTTGTCGCCAAAGGATTTGTTGAACAATTTCTTTTTGTCAATTTGTTCATGAAATGTAGATATTAAATGTAGAAATGTAGATATTAAATGTAGAAATGTAGATATTGTTATGAATGAAATTAACTTTGAATGGGAAGTTTGACTGAAGCTCTGGTACGACCTTTAATAAATGATTAAATTGCTGATCGTTTAATGACAAATAGATTCAATTTCTGCAATGGAAGCCTCGAGGAGGTGAAACAACGCTCGCGCGACTTCCTCGAGTATTGGGTAAAGCCGAATCTGCGCGATATCACACACGAGTGGGAACACATGTTGAGATGCGTCACGACGGGAATAAAATATTATTTTCCACTTTTTCCGTCTTGGGAGCACAGCATACTATATTTCGCCGAATTGCTCGATATTCGGATGCCGGGACTCGAAGCCTCGCTCAATTATTGGCAATGGTTTCGTTACAAGTTGATGAAGTGAGAATTATTTGTTTACATTTTTTTCCAGTGAATTTTCATTGCGTTTTTTTCGAAGATCGAGAGCGAATGAAATTGGCTTTGCGTTGTAGAGGATCTTTACAATGGACTACGCGGTTGCCTTGGGGATTGTCGGCCATAAATCGGAAATTCATCGTTTGCATGGAACGAGCTCTCGCATTCAGTCAGGAAGAACTCGAGATTTTGGGGAAACGTTCGACTATCGCTATGTTCAAAGGCATAGAAGAGACAGACGCGAAACAGCATGTTGCTGCAACGCCGACGAGCTGGCACAAAAAAACGTTTTATATATTATTTATTTCGTGTATGTTACTGAGCTTGTCTTTTCTGGTAAAAACATGACCCTTGGTTTTGATACTCGAAACAGAACACGAACTCATTAATTACAATCAAAAAAATATTGAATATTATTTTATTTTTTTGATAAATGAAATTGATGTTATTCTATGCATTGGGTAAATATCGTACCGTACGAATGCCAAAAAGGCAATAAACGCTCAAAATTTGTAGCGTCCATCATTCAAATACACAATAATTCATATCTGTTTTTCTTTGTCCCGGTCGTCACCTAAATAACGAAACGCGTGTCATAAACCGAGTCGATTACGAAATAAAAAACAGTCACCTATTCGCGCCACACGAATATTTATGTATTTTTTCAATGTCACTTTTTCATGGCTAGATCGAGATCGGTCGACGATTATTTGTGACAATAAATGTTCAATTTTTTTTCCGACTAAACATAATTTTCTGTATAATTCTATCAGCAAAAACAATTCCGTATCATCGCGATCGCGATATCGCGGATAAGGTAAAAGTCCCAGTTTATGACCTATCTAAGGCAACTCTCTCACTTCACGCATGCATAAATATAGGGATAAAGAAGGAGCACCGAGCGTCCCAGTTTGTGACCCTCCCAAACGCGCGCTACCCATTGGCTGCATATCGAATGGTGGGGGAAGCCGACAACGTTACAGGTAACCCGGTCATAAACCGGGACAGGGTCACTTATTGGACCGTTTACCGCGCAGCACGTGTTAGTTTCGGGTGTTTTTGTTATTTTCATCGCCCCGAGTACCGCGATATTTGCGTTGGGAGCGACAAGAATCTCGACGCTCTCTATCGCGTGACGCAAAGCTTCGTACACCTTCGGGGCACGAAGGACAAGTAACTTTGTCAACTAAGTGTAATTTCGCGCATTGAATCAATTATCGGACTAATCGTTTAACGACAGATTAGGTCCAATTTCTCTGATGAAACTCCTGAGAGGTGAAGCAACGCTCGAGGGACTTTGTCGATGACATGCGCCTAATTGCATCGTGACGGCCCTCACGATGTTATATTTTTGCGTTACATTTTTTAACGTACACAAAATGTTACATTTACAAACAATGTAACAATTACAAATACAAATGCCACACACAATATGTATCGATTAAAAAAAGTTTAGCAGTGGTGAAATTGCGAGAGGTGAATGTAATACGTTATATCGCAAAAAAAATGAAAAACTCACAAGCATCGAGAACTTCGTCATTTTATTCCTCGCTCTTGTTGACCAGCTGAATGCTTTCCATTATCACACATTCTATCTTGCTCACTGATTATCGAAATCGTGCCGATTGATATGATTATCACACACTTAACCCCGTTCCTACGGGTTTCCAGAATTCGCGGCTAGATAAAAAAAATTGAAAGTCGCGATCTCGTGCGCTACTCGAGTATCGACCGCTGCCGCGTACGCGCGAGCTACTGACGATCAAGCAGGCAGCCTCACGCCCGTGCGACGATAACAGCGCCAACCGCGCCTCGCGGAAAGTGGCGGAGCCTCGCGCGCCTCTCGCGGCGCCAACAAACGACAAAACAGTTATTGCGCGCGAAACCGGCCGCATTCCATCGTCGATACTTTCAACACACTCAGCAGGTGTCGTTTGTCGCACCGTTGTCAAATTCAAACGTTGCAACGGCTTTCGACGGCGTGCAAAAACATTACGCGAGTGAATTCATTCTCGACGCACCGAACGCGATTATTCGGATACTCTGAGCGAAAGGAATTATGATCGTAAGTCTATTTCCGTCGAACTTCGACGAGTTCTTTTTTCTTCGATACGGAATCAACGACGATGTTTCGCCGTCACCGGAATCGTGTTTTTCGATCGTGTTCTCGTGTTTTTCAGGTGGGACGCGCGATTTTTCGTCCAAACGCATGAGACGAGCCGCGGCGATCGAGACACGCGATGGAAATGGAAGCGACGATACTCGAGCGTCTTCAGGAGCTGCGTCAGTGGCAGATCGAGCAGCAAGAACGATTGTTGAAACAGCAGCAGGAGCAGCGTGAGTTATTGAGTCTCGAACAGGATCGAATGTATCAGGCACTGGGTCTTTCGGCTCAAAGTATCGTCCTGGACGACCCTGCTGCGGAAGGCGTACACTTTTCGTCCGGAGACTATCTCAACGACCCGAACGACCCTCGAGAGGCTTTCGACCATGAAAAAATCCAATTTGACTCGATCGCTTCCGAAGAAGCGATTGCCGACGAAATGGAAAATCGTAAAATCGAGTTGAGCGTTCCGCCGCTTCAACTCAGCACGAAAAGGTATCTTAATTCTAAATCGACCATCGAGGGATTTTCGCCTCGCTCGGAAATCCCTTTGGATCGCGATCCGTCGGTCGTTACGATAAGCTCCGATTTGACTCCCGAAAAGTGTCAGAGACGCGTCTCCGAGCTGAGCATGGAAGGCGTCGAGCCTTTGCCGCTGGACAAACCTATTCCCAAGCGCATTACCATTGACGACATTCCCCTTCCCTCACCGAGGAAAGACTTCAAGACTATGCTCGAGGAACAGCTGCGAGACTGCGAAGCCGACGCGCCTAACGACGCTCAAGCCACGAAGCCGATAGTAAAACGTCCTTTTCTGAAAAAGGGCGAAGGTTTGGCGAGATTCAAGCCTAATCCGGCCGGAAAAACGCCGAAGGGCCGACCGAGACAGCGGAGCTCGTCGCTTTCCTCGGCCGCGCACTCGTCCTCGAAAAACTCCGCCGCGAAGCTCAAGGACACACCGAAGAGTTCGAGAAACGCGGGACCATCCGTGAAGAACGTCGCCGTTCCGTCCGTCGCTCAAGCGAAGCTGAATCTCAAGAACGTTCCACCGCCGAAGAAGAAACTCCGCAGTAAATCGATGTCGGCTCTTACGGCGTGC
The DNA here is from genome assembly GCA_963924025.1 of Ischnus inquisitorius. Classification (NCBI taxonomy): domain Eukaryota; kingdom Metazoa; phylum Arthropoda; class Insecta; order Hymenoptera; family Ichneumonidae; genus Ischnus; species Ischnus inquisitorius. Next base: position 12,751,895 of record OZ001254.1, on the reverse strand, counting down.
AAATCGAGCGCCAGCGTTGCGAAGCCAAAGCCACCGGTCGACGCGAACACTTCGTCCGACATCGAGACGAAAACCCGTCGCGAGTTGGAGGAAATGCGGATTTTCGAACTACTGGAAGAAAAAGCTGAGAACTCGAGTTTCTGCTCGAACTCCAGCACGGTATTGGCGTTGTTTCGGCAGTCGACGCCATTGAAGACGAAATGCATGCAGAAGAACGCGCGAGAACCGCGACAACGAGCAACGCACGAGTCGAGCGACGCGAGTCTCGAGGATATCGTTCGCACGACAAAGTCGAATAGCTCGATAACCGCCTCGCCGGTCACGAAGATACGCGAGACCGTTATAAAGAAAGACATCGTGTTCGCGCAATGGGACAACGGACCATTCGCCGATGAGAATACAAACGATAATTCAATGTCGCCGAATAATCGTGGAGCTCATCGAACTCTCGCTTCCGGCACTTACAAAGCGACCCAACACACCAAACGCACGACTATTCAATTCAACAACAACAACGACAACAACAGCAACAACAATAACGTTCGCAAATTCGCGGTCAATTCGAATGGGGATCTCAACGCTTGCGACAATTATTGCGACGCGAATGCTCGAGGAAAGAACGACGGAAAACCCGACGATTCGAACGTGAGCCTTCACGTGCGTTTCTCCGAGTACAACGAGTACAAAACCATCGGCTTGACCGACACGTCTACGCTCTCGAACGATCCGAATCCCTCCGGGAATTTTGCCAACGTCGATAAAGCATGGAGCGATCGTTCGACGAGTCCGGATTCGTCGGACGTCGAGGTCTTGTACGCGAAAGATGCGATCGCCGTCGGGGCTTTGTCGCTTCCCGTTAAAAACGGAGAATCGATTTCTTACGTCGACGAATCGACCGATCAAACGACCGACGACGAGCAGTACACTTCCACTAGTTGCTCCAACGATACGTCGTACGACGCGGACGATACGATTTCCGAGATTAACGTCGACGGATCGAAGAGTCGCGCGAAACACACGAGCGACGACGAGACGGAGATCTGCAACGACAGCGGAAGTACGATAAGACAAGAGAACGACGAAACTCCGACGAATACGAACGCGATCGTCGATGCCGCGGACGCGAACGGAACGATCTTCAAGTCGGAACTTCTCAAGACTCGTCTCTCCGAACTCGAGCGCGAGATCGACATATTTCGAAAGGAGAATGCCGCGCTGGCGAATCAACGAAAGAAATTGCAAGAGGAACAGCGACAACTGCAGAAGGATTACCAGCGAAAGGAAGAGCTTTTGGAGAACGAGAGAAAAGCGAGCGACGAGGCGATGCAGGAGGAGAAAAAACGTTTGGCGCGCGAAAAATCGGCGCTGGAGAATCGTTTGCGCGACGCGAGAGAAAAATCGTTGCAGACCAAACAGGAGCGTCACGAGATTCAGGCGTTGAGAGAACAACTCGACGAGTTGAGGGAAGAAACGAGCCAGAAGGAGAGCCGATGGCAAGCGGCTCAAGCCCGTCAAAAGAGTCAGATACGCGTTCTGCAAACGGAGAACGCGAGATTGAAGCAAGAATTGGAGAAACTCCGACAAACGAGGGGCAACAACGCTAGGCTTCGCCGAACTGCGGCGACCACGAATACGCGGGCGATACATCAGATAAACAAGCAACTCGACGGCAAGAAGAAAATAAGCCCCAGGAAGGATTCGTCGTCGGACGAGGATACATCGGGGGCTCGAACAGTTCAAAGAGAATGCGAGTACGAAGAGGAGCGGGGCGATCAAAACGATCGAGCACACAGCCTCGACGAGGATGGAAGCAAAATGATCGTCTACAACGGCGTCGCCCAACAATCCGCTAAAATCAACGAAGATCCGCGGCAGAAGCGCAAACTGTACGCGAATTTGTTGAACGAAGCTACCGAGGGCTTGCGAGGTCGCGAGGAAATAACGCTGGAAAAATGCGCCGAGGCTCACGAGAGATCGATGAACAAATCGCCGAGCTGCAGATTCAACGAGGCCGGAAGAACCGTAACGAGCGAGTCCGAGGACCGGAAATCGGAAAACTCGTACGGGCGGTACGAAAACTCGCCCGAGATTCACAAGAGCCCGGGAATTTTGGGAGATAGACGGGAAGATAGGAATCGACGTACGGAAAAATCGACGGCAAGTCCGGTTGCGATGGTCAATCGAGCTGATCCGATGGGGTCGAAAGGCTCCGCGGACCTCACGCCTTCGAGAAACGAACGTGGCAACAACGCCGCGAATAAGCAAGATATTCGCGAGGTGCAGTGCCCGGACGGTCACACGGAGTATTGGTATCCGAACGGAAATGTGAAGAAGATTTACCCCGACCGCAACGTAACGAAAATGATTTATTACAACGGCGACGTACGCGAGAACGCGGAGGACGGTAGCGTGAAATATTTTTACGCGTCGACGAGGACATGGCACACGACGATGCCCGACGGTTCGGAGATATTGGAATTTCCCGAGTAAGTGAAAGAAGAAGAAATCTTGTATGCTCAGTTGTTTCATTGAGTAACTCGTTATCCACGAATTCAATTAACTTGGTTACCATGGATTCGCTTTTTTTCGATGCGACAGCGGGCAGGTCGAAAGACGAACGAAAAACGGAACGACCGAAATCTCCTTTCCCGACGGATCCGTTCGACTTTTACAATCCGATGGGACGGACAAGTGGGTTTTACCTGACGGCACTGTGGCCGAGACTTTTCCAGATGGAGATAAAATACTATCGTTTCCGAACGGACAGCGAGAGGTGCACACGAAAGAACACAAGGTAATTGGATCGCGCGAACGTTTTTTTTGGCATAAAAAAATGCTTCGAAAATGTTGAATTTCCCATTCCAATTATCAACGATCCAGGACAAATTAATTTTTCTTTTTTCAATCAGCGTTCGTTCTTTTTTTTGGTCTCAACTATTTTATTCATACATAACAAACCCTGAAAAATTTAATTCTCACATTATCGCCGCACTAATTTCTTTTACTTGCAAAGATTCTCCTATCTCAACAAATGCTCGCTCGTAGTAGAATCTTCTTAAATGGAAATCGATAAGGAAACACTGTAAAAATGTACAATTTTTTTAGGTTTTTTTTTTCTATTGCTTTGTACCGATGTAAATACGAGAATATTCTCTTACAGCGTCGGGAATATCCAGATGGTACAGTCAAGCTGCTTTATCCGGACGGCACGCAAGAAACGCGTTATTCAACTGGTCGAGTGCGCGTCAAAGATAAGGATGGAAATTTGATAATGGACGTCCATCATCAATGAGTAACGACGATAATTCGAAAAAATTGCTCGAAATCGAGAGACTGACGAAATCGCACGCTTTCGCGCGGTCACTAAAATTTCATTGACCCGATCGAGCAAAGGGATTTTAACTAACAATCCACGTTTGCCAAAGTCAGCATTTATCGCACTGAAGAAAAGCGTATTAATTCAGACAACAAGAATTACCTTAAACGACAATTTGTCTTGTGTTTACAGGAAAATTCTTGTTTCGGTTAATAATTTTTCTCCATTCGCAACGAAGTACTAATGAACAACAAAAGAGACTGTTTTTTATACGAAAATAGATGTATTATATTATTTTACGTATTATAAGTGTCGGTACATTCTAAGCTATATTGAGCAATTTTTTTTGTTTCCAAGATACGAACGCATCTACGAAGGCCAATAAGGGTTTTTTTTATAATAAAAAAATACATGATACAGTTCCTCGCGCATAAATACGATGTATAAGAATAGAAAAATATATATTTGTATCTATAATTTTGTACTGAAAATGTTGAAACGATTCTTTACGGAATCTCACTGCGCGTGCATTCTTCGAGCATAACAGCCAAGTCGCGTACTTGCCGATCGATCGGCGTTGTCTCGTTGTCCGTTCTCCCGAGTACGTCTGACACCTCGCTTATCGGTAGCTCGTTCTTAACTTTGCAACTTCTCGCCGGCAGTTGCTTAACGTTTATGTCTTGGAGGGCGCAAATGGCCGCTTTGAACGTGACAATGGTGTACGACAGTCCGTCGTGAGGCGAGAGGGACCAGAGAAAATTTTGGATGTAGTGCAGATCAGTTATCAAGCGTTTCGGTCGCGACTTGACGATGACGTAGATGAGCAACGGTATCAAATCGTCGGTTGGCACGACGAGAATGGATTTTCTCGCGCCAATCATGTCGTTCTCGTCGTGAATGTCCATCCTCGTTGTTTCGACGGCGGCCAGAGCGCCCTTTATCTCGGCGATCATGAGATCTATAGTCGCTTTGAGGCACAAGAGCTTTTCCTGTGGTCCTTCGCGCGCGTCAAGAGTCGCCAATTCGACGATCGCCGACGGCAACGATATGGCCAGCGATTCTTTCGCTCCCAATTGATCGGCCGTCACACCGACGTCTATCAGCTTGTCGATCTTCCTCTTGATTCCCAAATCGTCGTGTTCCAGTGCATTGCTCAGCAACGAGTATATAGAATCGTGAAGATGATGCATTATGTATATCTCTAGCGAGGCGCTCAGAAGCTTCTGAAATCGAACGTCGCGCTGCACGTCCAAGCTGTGGCGACGCATCGTTCGGGCCCAATGGCGACGCACCAATTCCTGTATCGCCGCGCGTAACTCGTCGGCTGAATCGAAACGTTCCAGATCCACGTGCTGCAGATCAACCTTGAGCTCGGCGACCGAGCAACGATCCTGCGTCGAAAGTTCACGAAGGAATGCCACCGCACTGCGATCGACAAAAAGAAACGTGTTTATTGAATATTTCGCTGCTCGTAAAACATCGAGGAGTTGCATCAGCGATTGAAATTTCACGAATGAATCTACCGTACGATAATTCATTGAATTTTTTCTTATGTTAACATTGTTGTATTTGTCGATTTATTTGAAACGATTTTCAAATTGAAATCGAAATTGTAACGATGAAAATCTAATTTTTCATAACATTTAGAAAAATGATCGATTTTCGGCGTTTTTTTCATTCAATAAAAAAATTCAGTCCAATCGAATAAATGTTATATAACCGATTTTTAATCGAAAAATCAAAATTTATGAAAATCGCTTTTTTTCTTTGGTTCCTAAAAAAACGTTATTGACTTTAAAATTATTAAATTCAGTCGCCTGGGCTCGTATTTTGTAAAAATCTCAAATTCTCGACTCTGAAATAAAGAAAAACTGATAAAAAAAATTGTCACACACTCACTCTTTGTAACAATTGATAGCGCGATTGAGTTTCATTCTTGTGCAAGGTAAGCTGCGATTAGCGCTGTACTGTGGATCGAGTGGTTTCTCAACGATGACGATGTTGTAGAGCTGAAACTCTTTGTTATAGCCACGCTCTATGGTTATTATCTTGATTTTGCAAGTATCGACTTGAACGGATTCTTTGCCATGCTGTACAAGATTTATCACTGTGTTCTCGAATCTGTAAGTTCGAGGATTTTTCTCATCCGTTGAAACGTAGTGACAGGCTTTTCTGACGACAGGCTTCAATATGTGGTCATCTGTAAAAAAAAAAAAAAAAAAAAAAAATTATTGCATTTTTTATTACTCCATATTGTTTTAATAATTTTTTTTCATGTACCAACAAAACTGTCGTTGATCGTCAATCCCTTCAACGAATCGCTGCAAGGTACGCATATAGTCCAGCATTTCGAGATCGCGTATTCGTACTTGCGCCTGAATTTATCCTGCAAAAAGTCGAAAGATTTTTTTTCCGGTGTTGATGCGAAAAAAGGGCGCTATTTCGATTGTCGGTATTCGCGATACTAACCCGCAGTTGAAGATAAAAAGTGTTGTACGTCAACTCGTCGACCTCCATACCTGAGCGTCGAGCGAGATCGTCGCGATTTTGTTGCGGAGAAAAAACAAAGATGAAGAATAAACAAAACAATTGCGCGCACTGTCGAACGTCTCGGCGACACTCGCGATTGTTGGCATGTGTTATTCGATTCGTCTACTCGTAGAACGTCGACGATTGATCGACTACGGCGGAAGGATTTGTTTGCTCACGACCAGACAACGTAATCGTAGACTCGGCTCTCTTATCGCGCGTTCGATTCACTGACATTATTTATATTCTTTTCACGGGACACTTGTTTGCGCCGTAATATAGACGTACGTTTTTTCCCCATTACGCGGAATCGCGACAACACATGTGACCGCGCTCGGTGTTTTTTTTCTTCCTCTTTATCGCGACTTGAAGCGCGAGCGCGTAGGTGCGGAGGCGTGAACTTTTGCTGAGCGTTAGCCAGGTAGTTTTTTCGAAGCGTAGCTGTGGCGAACGCAAAACAGCGGAAAACTGACGTGTAGCGCGTTAACCGGTGTTCGATTACTGACCGACCAAGGACAAGACGCATGATTCTTCGGGCAGGTAATCCGAAGCAGCGCCACCTCACCGACGCGCGGAATCTTCCGGTACTGCAAGAGAGACTTCGTCGAGACGGCGAAAGGCCTCGAGTAAATTTCTCTCGCAGCCGAGCAATTATCGACCGATGTCTTCGCACACGGGATTATCGTTTCTCGGCGTAGGTTACTCACACGGAACGGTCAAAACAGAACCTAGGAGTAGTGGACAATACGCCCATGTATCTTCGCGTGGAAAAATCTTTATCGCTGACCTACTGCGATTAAAGACTGAATTTGATGCCCACTGTGTCCGCTTGTATTATTAGGCCGTCGTAGTCATCGATGAATTATATTAATGTTCTGAATATTAGAATATAGTGTTTCTTTTCTTACTCGTTAAAAAGAGGCTCATTAATTATGATTCATTATTTGGCGATGATACAGTCGTCTGTTCTGTGTGTTTCTGCGAAAGTCGAAGGTACAAAAAACGACGATTTTCATTCGTCTATTCGTGAATAAATACAATAACTTTGCTCTGGCCAGTAAGTCCTAAGTAGAAAAACGTGATACGTTAAAAATAGTCGTTACAACAGCGCAGACTGAAAAACAAACCTAGAGCTTCCGAACGAATTAAGTTATAGGCCCGATTTTTAATGAATTCAAGGTTTTTTCATCTCGGTTCATCGTCAGCCAGTGCGCGACGACGTAATAAAAGCGATAAAAACTCAGTGTGACACATGAAAAAAAAAGTGAAAATACGTTCGAGGCTTAATCGAAGCTGAAATAATATCCATCGATTTCGTACATTTATCTGACGGGGAAAGACCCCAAGCCGGGCTGTATTCGCGTCAATTCGAAAGTCGTGTGTTGGCTCTCCCGTTGCTTACAACGAGTAGAGCGCTCGTCGCGTGAGCGCGATAAACACGCGTTCTCCCGGAACGCAGCGTGCCGGAATTGTAATCGCAAATGTTTTGTTTTCAACTAAGGCCATCGGAGTTTTATGTTAACGCTGCGTCGTGTGGTTCGTTTTGCTGTAAACCATCGAATCGATCGTTTCGATAAAGAAAACACTTTTTAGACAATAAAATCCATAATAAACGCGAAAAAAAAGCAGTGCTCGGTGTGGCGGAAACGAAGGGCGATGTTCTGCGTGATACCCCGCGACGACGCGATCGAGAATTCTTCGGCGCCTACTTAGAAACGTCTCGACGTCAGACAGGTGAGAGAAACAAGAAAAACATTTTTTTATCGTTGGTCAAATAATTTCGTTCGATCGCGCTGCGACAATCGGCGTCTTGTCTCACTGGGTCACGCCGAGTACACATTGGCGTTTTCATCTCCGACGCTCATTTCGACTCGAGTGTCCCGCCCGAACGGCGGAGTATTTTTTCAATTAAGCTCTCGGTCACTCGGCATTGTGCCGGTTTGGTAGCAAAGTCGTTAAGATCAGTTAACCGAGTCGTGAAAATAATACCGTCAAACGGGCCAAACGTTCCAACGTGGAAAATTGACTCGGCGAACGAAGAGGCATCAATTTACCGTAACGCGAAAATTAGCTTTGTTATCTTTTTTTTCATTCGCGTCCGAATAATCGTAGAGTTTGCGGCAGTTCGAATTTCGTTTTATCGAATCGCTGTAAATTCATGTATTTTTTTTTGCCGAAAGTGTTCGTCGCTGCTGTGTGTGAAGTGTCGTTGAGAGCGCAGCTGGTGTTCGATCGAGTCCGACAGAATCGCGGGAAATTTGCATCACTAATTATATGGATTGCGCACAAGCGGCTTGAGGCTTGATGGGCTGACCGTAGCGTTGGGCTCCGTTGAGTCCGCGTTCGAACTTATCACGCACGCTCATTTATATGCATATAATTGCAGATATTTTTATTAATTCATGACCAAGATGAGGGAGGACAAAAATTATGAGAAAAAATGCTCGGCAATGATCCAATGTTGGGGTAATACGAGCGGATGGCATTCATTTCGCATAAGTTCGACGAAAATGAGAGAGAATCGCAAACACTTCTCGATGCTATCAAAATCGTCTAAAAATGCATGCATATCAAAGATACTGGAAAGATTCATTTTACATAATAATAACCCTAAAATGTTAATAACAAATTAATGAGAAAAAAAAGTTGTTCAACAAATTTCCTGGTAAATCAACTTTTTTTTCATTGATTGGTTATTGACACTTTGAAATTATATTTATGTGAAGTTAATCTTTCCAGTACCTTTAAAATGTATGCATTTTTTGAGATTTTTATACGATCGAGAAGTGCTCAATTTCGTCGAACTTATGCGAAATGAACTCCATGCGCTCGGACTACCTTCAAGTTTAATGCGTTGCTGTAGTCTGAGTCACCGGTGACTGACCTTACTCGTATTCGATAATAAAGCACGAAATGTCGGCACGACAATGGGCGTCAAATCGTGCATAAAACCGCACAGTTTTTTTTCGAATTCATAAAACTCGCGTTTGTCGAATCGACGCCGCGATAAACTTTATCGTAGCGATAGAGTGAGAGATAGAATTATTCATGGGTCAAGACCCCGGACATTGCAATAAATTAATTACCGTTGTTTTCTATAATAGCACCGATGACGGGTTAAAAGCAGTTTCGAAAAAAGAGTTTATTCATAGTTTAAAAATATGCAGTTATGACGAAATGAATGTTTAATTGCTGTTAAGAAATATCTTTCGAAAAATACTTAATTGGCCCGAAATAAAGCTCGGCAACTTGTGTCGGTTGATAAAAAAAATCTCATTCGGCTCGGAGTGAGATTCGGAGACTCAGCTCGGCTGAGATTCGGTAACAATAATTAAATATTCATTTTGTCACGTCGCATCGAACTTTAAAAGAAATCTTGTTATAATTAAAAGTCTGTCTTGATACATTTATCCCCGGGATTCAAATACAATATTATAATATTGCTGTAAACGACGATGTAAAAACGTTTATCCTGAGATTTGTAGATCTGGGATTAGCGGTTGTGCGTAGACGTTGATTTGATCCTTATTCCGCGATATTTCGTACGATAAGATAAGATCCGTAACTATCGGATAACGCGCGATCTTTTCACCGAGACGGGCGACAATGAGAGATTGTCCGTGAATTTTTGTATCGATCATCGCTAATCGATTCGAATACAGCATTGAGTGAAAAATCCGCAACTTTGTTAAGAGCGCGCGTAAAGAAGAAGAAAAAATTAACCGATCGATCAATCGTGAGCACAAAATATACGCATTGTTCGTATACACAATTGCAGATCTGTGACGCGTGGTGCATCTCATCGCTGGGAAGGCGCGAACGCCGCTTTGTCTGAGGAAAAACCACTGCCGAGAAATGACGAATGCCACGTCATTAAAAATTATCGATGGATTGGAGGGTATGAGAATGAGATTATTAACGCAACAATTAATCATACTCGATGGCTTCTGTCACGACATTGTTTGCTTAAAAAAAGCACTACAAATTATTGATGCAATAATTAATGTGGAACGTTGTAATTTAGTTATGAAATAATCTTTATTTCCACATAAATGTTAATATTTAGATGACGAAATGCGCGTGCGAGCGAGCCGGGAGATGGAAAAAATGGGATTCTATCAATTATCGATGTACATGATCGTCAGCCTCCCATTAATGCTCTCGGCAACGTACAGTCTTGGCTACGCTTTCACGGCTGGCGAAGTTGACTCCAGGTATGCATGAACCAACTTTAATAGTTGTATTTAATATTACAGCTTTAGGTGCTAAATAATGATATTAAAATATTATAAACAAATTAATGAGGAAGTTAATTGTTCAACAAATTACCCGGCAACCAATTTCTTTTTTGAATGGAAAAGATTCGTTCATTTTTCGGAAAACGTATTTCTTATTTCGAAATTTTTTTTCAGCTTGTTAGTTTGGCCGGGCATCCGGCTCGGTGGCCCATTTTCCCCGATTTTGCCCGATTTTGCCCATCTTCTCCCATATGAATTCCATGTCCCCAATTTTGAAGTACAATTGTTATAAAACGCTTCGCCTATTTATATCCCTCATATCATCGCCATCCAGTTGATCCGTTTGGATTTAATCAGTTTACAGGGTCAAACGCGCCCCGATCAATTAATTTGCATAGCTGAACGAATTAATTAATCAGTAAGTCACAGAAATGTTGGCGTAATCGAATGAATTGCGAGCGAAATGAATTGGTCAATTGAACGCAGCTTATTCAATCATTCCATTGATATGAATTTCTCTCGAATTGACTTTGCACAAGTTGCTCTATTTCGATCAATCAATGCTTTCGACACGTTAATAATTATCTATCGCCATTTAATCGATAAGCCCAACTATTTTTTTGTCTGTAACGCAAACACGTGCTCGCGATAATAGATCGTTGACTGAGCGAGGCAAGTGGATGAGAAGCCATAAGTAACACTTCGCGGAATCTATGCGGCCCTAATCGTCTGTGCATCGACGCTTTAAACGGACTGGCCCGGATATACGGCGGGGCTGTTTCTCGTGACGTGATATACGCTGCAACTCCCGTAGGATAATGGGCTTCCGAGCATATATGCCGATGGCTCGTAGAAGCAATTGCTTATCCGTAATTACAATCCCTACCGAAAACACGAGACCGTATCGTATTAAACGTCAAGCAGCCTGCGCTAACTTGGAACGCGGAATCGACAATTAACCATCTCTTATTCAAGACAATCCCGGAGCTTTACGATCGGTTTCAATAACATTCTGTGAAATCCCCATTCCTTCCCGCATCGAACGGTGTCAGGTAGACAAATTTTCACCGATTCCAGGATTTAGGGACATAGACGATGACCTACATTTTTACTATCAGCGTTAGTTGCCCATCAAAATAAAGCATTGGGCAGAATAAAATGTGTCTTCAACTCCTTCAACTCTGTTTATTATGAATTAATCAATTTCGTTTTTTCGTAAAGTTCTTTTTCATCAATAAGAAATATATAATAAAACAACTATTTAATGAATATTATACAGTTGAAATGCAATTAATACTTTTTTCAAATGCATGAAAAGTGATAATTAATTAATTATTATTGTTTACAATAATTATTATATTCCTACATATCTTGCATATATCCGAAAGTACGGGATTTATATGTAGCAAAAATATAATATTTTATATTAAAAAATATTATATAGAAATAAAAAAACTATAATAACTATTATGATACAATTTACCACCTTTTGCTATATCATCATTAATATCACTAAATTTCAGGTTACGTGGCAGAGTTTCAAAAATGCCGAATACTTTATTTCCACGAGAAACTATAGTCTGTTTATTCTTCAGGTGTCTCGTGCCAGAATGCGAAAACACAACGAGCGCGGAATGGCAACCGTCTTGGGTAAATCACTCGGCGCCGTTCTTGAAGAATAAAAAAATAGATTCTTGCAAGCGGCACGAGGTTTTGGCCAATCTCACCGATGGGCAAACGTGCTCGGCTTCGTCCTTCAGCGGGAACAATGTTAACTGCGACGCCTGGGTCTACGATCCCAACGAGAGGACAATAATGAGTGAGGTCGATGAGCAATAATCACATTTAAAATTCTTGCGTCTGCGACATGTATAAAAAAAAAAGAAACAGGCAATACCGTAGAATTATTTCGTTATTACAGTGGGACATCACTTGCGATGATAAATGGAAGCTCGCCATGGTCGGAACGGTCAATAACATCGGCCAGCTAGTCGGTCTGATCGCCGCCGGATACCTGTCCGATAGGTGCGACATTATCATTATTATTATCTCTTTTTATTCGTGATTTATCGCCCGAAAGCAACGATTATCATCGATGATTTATCGTTGCGAAAGATCCCTTCGAGGCTTAATTACTTCTGTTCAACAGGTTCGGCAGACGGACAATGCTGACCGCGCAAACTTTCGCGAGCGGTGTCGTCGGCGTGATACAATCGTTTTCCGTAAATTACTGGATGTTCATATCGCTGGAATTCTTTCAAGCGACATTCTCGACGGGAATGTTCAGCTCGGGATTTATACTCGGTGAGCCGTCCCCGAATCGCCCGTTGTTAGGCAATTTTGTGTACAGTAAAATTGGGATTTCTCAATCTTCGGGACGAATCTCGCGCGTTTGGCTTCCGCTCTTACGGCAGATAAGAAATTCCCTCGATCGATGTATCCGGAGCCCCGCGGGGTATGCTATTCGAGCGACCAACCGGGATTTTATCTCGCGATGCGAGTTTAAAGTTACGATATCTAACCGCGAGCCTGTTTAATTGCGCAAAAACTACTTTCCAAAGTTCACCTTGATGCGATACGATAATCCCCGATGATCACGTACGCCGGTGGGTCGCCGCGGCAATTGAAGTTGAATCGTTGCGTTTCGATTTTTAATCCAGGATTGGAGATGGTCGGCGAGAAGCGTCGAGTACTGGGAGGAACGATAATCTCATGCTGGTACGCTATGGGCGAAATTTTAATGGGCCTCGCCGCCATGTGGCTGAGATCTTGGCGCGCCATGCTGAGATTGTTTTTCGTACCTGGATTGTTCGCTGTATTCTTGCCGGGTGTGGTTCCCGAATCTATAAGGTAGAGAGAGCAATTGCGAACGAGATCATGGGAAAGTCTTGGTGCAATTTAAATCCGCATTGGATTTCCACAGGTGGCTCATAGCCAATGGAAGAATCGCGGAAGTCGAGAAGATATATAAGAGAATGGCGAAAATGAATGGCTTCGAGATGAACGAGGCTAAAATAAGTCTGTACAAAGAACTGAATTCCTGCAGTGTGCCAAAGGTACAAGTTTCGCTCACTTTTAGCGTAATTTTCACTTTTTTTTTTTTTTGTACTAAGACATGGGTTTTTACCAGCAGGAGGAAAAGACTGACAAGCCCAAGGATCGAGTATTAACGAGACAAGCTTTGGGCAGACCGATACTAGTCATACGGCTTCTCGCTTGCTTTGTGTGCTGGCTCACGAACACCTTCGTTTACTATGGATTATCTCTTAACGCGGTGGCGCTGGCCGGCGACAAGTACGTTAACTTCGTGCTCGTATCCTTCATCGAGATACCGGCGAACTTCCTTAGCTGTTACCTTATCAACACCGTCGGTCGCAAGGCCACCTTATCGGGGTCCTTCTTCTGCAGCGGTCTCTTCTGTTTGGCCATTCAATTCTTACCCAAAGGTAAAACGTTCGATCGCCGAATCGAATTAAAATGCAAGGCATTCGTCGACAATAAAATGTGGAAAAAATCTCATTGATATGATTAATTGAATTCACAGAGGCCGGATCGGGATTGGCTCTGATAATGTTTCTGGGCGGTAAAGGCTGCATCACCATGGCCTTTTCCACAATTTACGTTTACACCGCCGAAATGTTCCCGACGACGGCGAGACACTCGTTGCTGGCTATGTGCAGCATGATGGGACGAATAGGTTCAATATTGGCACCGCAAACCCGACTTTTGGTAAGTCCGCCAAACACAAAATCCGAATGAGACCCGATTTTACTGGACCATCGCATCGTGGATTAAATCTCTCTCGTTTCTCTTATTACAGGCATCAATAATGGCATCGCTGCCTCTGATACTCTTCGGAATCATGGGAACAATCGCCGGTTTCGTGTCCCTAGTTTTCCCGGAGACTCTCGGCTCGAAGCTTCCCGACACGATAGCGGAAGCCGAGAATCTCGGAAAGGACCGCGGAGACAAGAATTCACGCGAGTGCATGTCGCGCCTTAAGAACTGTTTTCGTTCTTAACCACCCATAATCGTTTAGAAAATCAGCGTCGCGCGAGAAGCGCGATCGGGTCGAGCTTCTCGATCGGGTGCGTCGACCCGCTGCCTCGAATACCCTTGAGATAAACCTGCAGTCGGGAATAACGATTTTAGCTCGTCGTATTCATTGTGCAGTTGGTAATGGCAATGCCGATCCGGCGAGGCGAAGGGGGGAGGAAAGTAAATGGGGACGGTGGAGCTCGAAACCTGTTTGGTTGCTTGACAAATATCGTCATCGTTCAGTCGGATCACGTTTCAACCTTCACCTATCGCCTGCACAATGCACGATTCGTTTCACGAATGAACTCCCAGCGCGACGTTTGATAGAGCTGTGTCATATGCATAAACGCCTCTCTCCGCTTTCCTCGATGCGAAAATGAATGACGGACGATGATACGATCATCGCGCGCGGCCGATACGGCAATCGATCAATCGCCCTGCAATCGACGCTTATTCATCTGTCGTGATTTCGCAGATTCCGAACGACAGGCCAATATTAACCTCGTACAAATTTATGGACTACGCGTCGACATCGTCACGGAATTTCGTTGAGGCGCGACGTTTTTCAATGTTACACGCATTAATTGTCCTCGATACGCGTCGCAACATCGCGATAACGATCGGCGCGTGTCTCGACTCGGAGAACTCGAATATGAAAAAATCATTTTAATTCGTGATAGATTTCATTCGCATTCGCAACTAGTATTCCTAGCGAGTAATGACAAATGCCAAGCAATTGACTCTTTTACGTTTGGGACAATAAAAAGAATAGAATAGTGACGAAAACTCGAAATTAATCGAGACACGGAGTCGCGAAACTAGATATAAATTGTAATTGCGGGAGTTTTTTCTCTCAAATTGACGCCAGGGTTCCTTTATCGCCCCTCAAAGTTGCCTTTGATGTTACTCTATGGATAGTAACTCCCGTGTTCGCTCATCTCCGTCCATGGCCCGCAGCTGTGCGGCGTTTCTGCGTCTGCTGAATCAGTTTTCGGGTGTAGGAACGACTCGTGTAGTCGTCGACGCATCGGATTCCCCGTCGTATATCGTCTTCCGCGAAATCCCCCGGCCTCGACGGTTTTCGACGGCACCCCCGACAAACTTTTACTCGCAACCCCTCGCCCCGTCCCGAACGAAATCCCGTCGTTCCGGGTCCAACCATCCGGCGAGAGATTCCACCATCGCCGTCTCTCTCTCTTCGTTTTATCTTCTCGCTCTGGCTTCCAATTAACTACCGAAGGCCTGGAAGGCCTGCGGCTGACCGAAAAGGGAGTACGCTTCTCTAGCCCAGAGTCGCGAGGGGTGGGTCCGAGAGGGAGAAAAGGCTAAATTGTCGATCCGGGCGTCGTTCGGGTCATCCCCCGCGTGGATTAGGTTTTCGCGTCTGACAAAATTAGAGGGTGCAATTACTTTTATTAATTTTCCTTTGTACCAAACTTAACGGACAAAGTTTGCTCCCCGAGACTCCGCGGTCGTTTGCTTTGCGCCGTTGAGCTTCGAGGAAATTCGCTCCAATCTACGCCCCAATGGAACTGTGCGATACCATAAAATACGAAAACAAATAATCAAAAGTAACATAATAACGAATATAATTACAATAAATAATATATATTATTTATATCGATATTTTTTAGCTTCGCTTAAATTGCTTCGAATATTTATTGATATCGATAGAATTTTGTAAAAATTTTAATAAACATATTGATTTACGAAATTTTCATCGAGATTCGAGTAGATCCGCGCGCGATTATCGAAGAGCGTCGTTACTGAGGGTCGGTAAAGCCGTGAACGAAACGCGCAATCTTTCCTCATCGCTGAACGGTAATTTTCCGCTTATGGCAGAATTCTGTTTTGCGGAGTTGGTAAAGTTTGTCTCGAGGGCCACATTGCGGGGGGGCCTCCTTCGCCGCGGTAGCGCTGTTATCCGTTGTCGCATCGATAAAGTACGATTTGGATAACAACGACGAGCGAATGATTTTGCGGATACGAAGTTCCAATTTAACGGAGCGTGAGAGCCCGCGAGGGGATGAGCGGGGGCGGCGGCGTGTAGCGGAACAAACGGGGAAAGAGAGCCGTGTCGATGTCGATGGCGCGCGAAATGCTCGCGCCACGCGGATAGTCGCGCGCCGAGGGCATAACTGATGTGTATATAGGTAGAAGGCTTGTTATCGGGAGTTCGTTAGCCAGTGTGGCGAGGCATTATTGGAATCCATAGGAGAAACGGGGGTCTGGATGCGATAGCCCGGGTTGTTACGTGTCGTCGTGCTTAACGCCGTTGATTATGATTTGCGACAGGAGGTTCCGGGCGCTTCGCGCGGATGCCAAATCCTGGACGTTAATTTATCGCTTATAGATATTAGTGTACCAGTTAATGTTAATGTCAAGCAACCGAGGAAAGGGGGTCGACGGCGCGCGGTCGAAAGGGACGGGAGGGCCTGGGATCGTTAGCCGCTAGTGAGATGATAGAGAGAAACCAGCTCGTCGGGGCCCCGCGAGCGTGTCCCCGACAGAGCGTACATATTCACGCTCCGACTGCACGCTGATGCATTTCCGTGGGAATATCGCCGTCGTTATTCCAACGAAGCATATTCAACGTCCGATATGGCCGTATCTGAATTTCCAATTAATTCAGTGGAAATCGTACCGAGCCAAAATCGAGCGCGGCGCGTGTTTAGTTGGGAAGAAAAAAATTGGAGATGAAAAAATACTCACCTTTTGGACCGATTGATGCTGCACAGAAGCTATTCGTTTTTTGCTTTCAAAAATCTAACGAGCGAAATCTGACTCGAAAGGCTTCAAAAGGATTTCACGAGAATGGGTAAAAGAGTGAAAAAATATGTGTGTGAAATATTTTATTTGGCATTTTCCGAGTTGCATTTTAGTCATTTGAAATATCTGAATTTCCAATTAGTCTCTGATAACGTACAGAGGCCAAATTCGACTGCGGGGTTCGTTGAACGCGCTGAAGAACGAGAATGGAGAAAATAAGATGGGAAGAAAAGAGGAATTCTTAGATCGAGGGATTCATAACGAGACACGTTTCGGGGCTTTGCCGTACAGAAGCTCAATTTTCTTCAATTACTCTCCGAAACTCACCGAGGCAAATTTGACTCAAAGCGAATCTGAATTGCCTTTGCGAAAAGCGACACTACAGAAGTGAAAAAAAAATATTGCGCGAGGATCCGAAGGAGACGAAAATCTTATTTAGCATCTTCGGGATGAGATACGTTTGCTTGATAATTAAATCGAGACAGCTGAGCACGGTAGCGTGGATTTCTTGAAAATTTTCGAAAACTCGGGGGCAGAGCGAAGATTGGAAGATTCCGTGCGAAGCAAGACGAGAGCGAGACGGGACGAGAGAGGGTCGCGAGCGGGACGGAGAAGCGCGGCCGTCGTGATGGCATTATCCGCGGCTACGGACTATGGCCTTTTCCTCGAAGAAGCGGGACCCCCCGCGACTGCCGTGAGGAAAACACGAGACTCGCGAGCGAGAAAACCCGCCCGTCTGATTGACATACCTAGGAAAGAATAACCCCGGACCCGCCTGAGAAACTTCTTGCCCGTCGGTGGTTTCATGAATATGGAATAATGCAAATTACGACTCGCTCTCGGCCAACGGGGCCTCTCTTCTGTTATACTATTCCCACCCGAAGAAGTTCAACTAAACGTAATCTCATTTGACAGGGATCCTCCGGAAATTTTCTTGGTCAGATGTTTTGTTTCGAATTCTTTATACACCATTCCGTTCCGTCCGCCCGGCCTCCTCGCTTCTACGGCGGGCGCAACGGAAGGCCGGCATGAGAGAACGAGAAGAAGCGAGAGCGAGAAGAAGAAAAAAGAGAGAGAAGTTCCACCGAGTGGGTTTGTTTTCGCGAGTCACTGCGCACAACCCGCGATCGAGCAAAGAGAGCCGATAGTATACAACTGTATCTGCCCTTTACACGCCTCTCCGTTCGCATCGGCGAAGGTTTTCCATACATTTTCATCGCCGGACGTGGAGAGCGATACGGACGCGTTTTCATGAGGAAAACATCAGAAACAACAAGTTGAACCGCGAGCCAATTTTCAAGAGATGTTTGAATATTTATTGTTAATCATTCGAAAATTTAATAAGTGAAAAAAAAAAAACTGTTGCGTTGATAAAAAAAACTGAAAAAATGTAAAGGATGATTCATGATAAATAAGGAATCCTTTTTTTCTTCAATTGTCGTTAAACAAAAAGATAAAAAATTTACTACGAAAACTGAGACAGGATTTTTTTTAAATATCTCAACAATGAGTTTTTTTATTCGTGTTTTAAAAAATCTTGATTAATATTATTGTAACGATGTGAAAAAATTCCGATCATATTTTCGGCAGCTTTTTTTTCGTTTTTTTTTAATGGGAAATGAGGAAAAAAAAAGAATTTGATGTTTCTTATGAATCATCCTGTAAATAAATCTATATTTATATACATTTATATATATGGTCTATCGGTGGATTTCTGGACCAGAGGCCCTACTGCTGCCGGTACGCGTGAAAACCTACTTTCACAAGAAAGGAGACTTGTCACCCCCTGCGAGTTCGAAACATATAACTGCCGGTCCCGACCATAAATCGGTCACCGCAAGGATTTACGCACCGGTATTTTCTCTTTCTTTTCGCCCAACAATAAAACGCGCTATCTATCATTATGAGATACAGACTCGGCTGCCCCGTCCCCCACGCTGATGGACAGGTGGAGTTCATTTCTATAGCGTAGCGCGTGTATATTCGCGTACAGGTAGATCATAAAGGAGGAATAAAAAATACCTACGAGAAGTTTGTCCGTGAAATTGCTAAGTTCGATAGCGTGAAATCTGGCGAATCGGGTCAGCCAGTAAAAAAATGTTTCCAAAGTAGAGATCTAAACCGAAGAAAATATATTTATGAAAAAAAAAAACCAAAGGCGGTATAAATAAAAATAAATTGGTTAATCATCTTCCAAAGAAGTCGATGCGATGTACTATCCAACTTTAAATCGAAACATATTGAAGTCTGGAAGCCAAAAACCGTTTCTCCTGTGATTGGTTAAAGCTCAAGTTTGACAAAAAAAAAGGTAAAAGCTCAAGTATGCGTAAGAAATCGTTCTAAGTGATTTTACACAACAATTGCCATTGAATTCGTGTTCCGCGTCGAGAAATATTTAACAATTCGCGACACGCCTTTTCTCTACCCCAGTAGATATAAATACTGTATTAAGGAATGTTGAATTCATTTATGCTGGGAGATATTTAACGTTTTTTTTTCACTCGAGTTATTTTGACCTCCGATTGACAACGTTGTTGTTATTTATCACGACATTCGAGGGTCTATGAGATCGATTGCGGTGGGTATTGTGTTGGAAAAAAAAAAGATGCGACCGTCGGAGGGTTAATAGCGAATGGGTGGCCCGGTCAAAGATAGTCCAACGGAAGTTAGGGACACCAGTGGAGTCTGTGGATTTCTGTCTTGAAAACGCCCCTCACGCCGGACACTGAACTCCGGTGCACCGGTGATGGCTCTCCGGGGATAAAGACACCCCGACGCCGTAACTGTCCTATACAGCCCGATGGTCATCCATCTTCCGGCTCGATCTCGGCCTCGCGTAGCTTTGCACGCTTCACCGAGAGGATATTCTCTCTCCGTTCACGTATAATATTTATCGTGCGATTCCTCAAGTTATACCATAATTTCCGGGGGATCTTTTTTTTCTTTTTCTTCCTCTCGTTTCTTTTTTCTCTCTTCTCTCCTCGCACAATTCCATACAAACATAGATCGAGAAAAGATCCTTCGTTATTTATTTCGCGCTTATCTCGCACATGTAAGAGCTACACTCCGAGTCGCGAAGAATTTACATCGTCGTGAGATTGCGCCCTTTTCTCCTCGTGTCTCTGTTGCCAGCGTTATGGAAAAAGTCTTTTTCGCCTCGGCCGCGACGTTATTCTTATTCTCGCGAGAGAAATCTATCAAACGCGTTGCGCGGGTCACGCGCTAAGATATGCAAAGCATTTTTCCTCGAGCGAGGAAAAGACCATAGCCGTCGGTACCTGGGATCTCACTATCGTCGTCGTACGTTTCGCTCGAGCTCGAGTCACCAGCGGATAACTGAAAAATGTCGAGGACTCCGGACGGCGGGAAGAATGATAGGAAGCTGGGCGAAGCTAATGTAGCATTCACCGAGTTGGTGAACTTTTCCAATTTTCTCCTCGATTTACAGATTGGGTTTGACGGCGAACCTGGGGGAGGGGGAGGGGGATTTGGGGGTGACGCGGGCGGGTTGGTATCCGCGACATCCCTTTCGTTCGCGTATCATCCATACCAGAATCGACAGTCTGCTTAGGCATCGCGAACTCGGCACATTGGCGCGAGCCGCGAAGAAAAACTCTCGAACGTTTCGAGATCAGCTTCACCGCAATTTTTTCCCTTTTTTTTGGAAACTTTTTCGCTTAAATGTATCTATGGGTGAAGGATGGGGCAAGATGAACCGCTTCAGGAATTCAGGCAGTCGCGTCGATACACACAACTTCTCCGCTGTTTTACGACCGGAAAATAGATTTGTCGCACCCTTGGCAGCATTGAGGCGAAATTTTAAAAAACTGCTGACACGAAAAACAAAGGGATAAAGCGATGTGCAAGACCGATTTTATATTTTTTATGACTCAATGTAATCTTAAATATGATTAAAAAAAAAATGCACATAAAAAAGACTTAAAAAATCGACCCAATTGAGATGCAAACGAAGCCTTTTTAGAAAAATTCTATAAATTTCGAACGCTCCAAATAATTTGCATCACATTTGATCGAAGACCATATTTAAACCATGTATACAAACCATAAACTTGTGATTCAAATGTGAGTTCGACATATCAAAAATTGCGTGAGTAACGAAAGCAGACGCATAATAAAAAATTCAAAATGCCGTAAATTTTCGAAAGACTGGACGCGTTCGCATCAATGCCTCGATTGCATCGAAAAAATGAAAAATTTTAATTTCAAATAAAGCACTGCCGACAAGTGGTTTATGAATTATTTGTATCGGAGGATATAAATTCTACCATATTAAAAATAACAATTTTTGTTTTCAAGAGTCAATCATCGAATTACAGTTTTATACATCTGCATCCCTATTTTTCGTTCAATTTTAGCCCAGGCAATAAATGTTTCATAGAACGTCGTGTCCGGCCTTTTTTTTCCGGCAAGCCGAGATCTGCGGCACAACTAATGACCTGAAAATCGTTTTTTTTATAATTCTGCGAGTTGTAGTATCCAATTTCGACCCAAAGTTTGAGTTATGCAACTGTTCCATTTTGCCCCACTCTCCCGAAATTTTATCATCGGCTCTCAAAGTACTTCCGTAAAACGGATTAAACGACTTTCGCGCGAATTTGATTGGTATAGTGTCGTTGATCGTCGAATCGACCCTCTGCGGTTTCTAGTATTAGCAGTGTGCGTTAGGTAAAGGGAGAATACCTTGAGATTCATATCTAATTGGGATGTACATTGAATTACTAGCCATCGAGCTAGACAACAATGGTCCTCGACGCGTCGCTTCGTTGAATTGTAAATTCGTCATTATCAAATCTATAGCGACGGGGATGAAGTACGAAAGCTCGAGGATGATAAGGAAGCGCGGTGAGGGAAGGGGGAGGGGTATTGGGTCGTGGCGAAGAGGGATGAGACAAGAGCGCTCAAGGGATCTAATGAGAGCCAACTAACTCCATCGGGCAGCAACCAAGGGACTAGGACGGCTTAGTGTAGGTATCGAACTTCTGGTATTCAACGCACTTTGCTATCAATATCGAAGCTGATGGAGCGCCGAGCGTGCTTCTGGCTTTTCCCGCTCGCTGACTGACGTCGTCTCACGTTCTCGCCTTTCGCGCTCGGCTGTAATCGCGTTAAACCCTTTCGGAATAAAATCAATAACGTATTCTCTAACATCGCTCCTTCACATCGAATTATGCAAAGGTGGAGGACCAAAAAAATTCGCTTAGACGAAATTTATTCGATATTCCATTGCAAAAAAGAATAATGTCACAGCTCTTCACAAAGGTTTCCATCAACTTCCTTTTCTCTTTAACGAATTTTTAAACAATTTTTTTCAACGCTATATTTTTTTTTTCTCCGAATTTCATTTGACGGCATGAAACTTTCATTTCGAAGATAGAAGGTATAAAATATTGAAATGAAAGCGTGATTGAATATCCGATTATAAAATACTAGAGGGACGTAGACCTCGCGCGCTCGCGGCCATCCTACAACTTCTCCTTTATAGTAATACTATAGTTCTCAATATCTCTCTATATTAATTATCTGCTGTATTTCAGCCACTCCGAGACGTTAGTACCTTCGTGACTTCATCCACTCCAAAACTTTAGTACCTCCGTGAATTTAGCTCCTCCGTGAATTTAGCCACTCCGTGACTTTAGCGTATTGTCTGAATTGCCGTTTCCTACACAGCGGCGGCGGCGAGATTTTTTTATAATATAGAAAGTTAATAAACATAAATAGAAAAGTTGTCCTTCATAGATCATAGATCATCGCATCATAGAATTTCGTAGAAGCATGACTGACACGATTTGATTCGTAAATCTGCATATCGAGAAATATCGGTCGATTAGCGGTTCGACCTCAGAGCCGATAATTTATAAACGTTGTACTTTTTTTTTTCTTTCACTCGCCAACCCCTTCGCACGTCGCGGGGATGAGCGAAGTGGATTGGGCCCGAGCGTGGATGTGTTTTGTGGCCAAGATACACTCTACACTTGGCATCGCTAATGATATTTCACGAGTGCGCGGAAACCGGTACGATAATTGGCTCGTGACCCGGTAGCTCACGCCGCAAACCAATCAGCCCGGAGTCAGCCGTCGACGCGGCGAGGGGTGGGCAATGCGAGCGGATGCGGAGGCATGTGTAGCGAGCGCGGCGCCCCGAGCACCCGGCCTCGGAATACCTGTTCCGTCGACGCTTAGCAATTAATGAATGTTTTAATTCCGTTGCTATCGGTGGCCGTTACGAGTGCCGCTCGGGTCGCTCCCTCGCCTTCGTGGATTTCTGATGCTATTGACACGATTCGGAGGAAACTCTCCGACTCGCTTCGATTCCGCCCTGCTCTCTCGGGCCGCGCGAAAAACTTATCCCGCGCGTCGGCACTATCGGCACTTTGTGAATTCCGCTTGGGAGTTCAACCGAATACCGGTACACAGAGTCAATTTGCGCGGGAACTTCGCAATGAATATGTTTTTCTTTTTTTTTTATCAATCAATTTAATTGGCATTCGGCGCATTGAGATTTAACGAGGAAAAATAGATTCGCGATAGCGCCGACTGAATCTTTCACTCATTTTTCACGGCCACTCGTTAAAACGAAAGAGAACAAAAATCAAGGAAAGAGATCACAGAAGCGATCTATCGAAAATTTTCGAATAAAAGCAGAGTGCCAGATAAGCGTATGGGTGAAGTGGAACTCGTAAAGTTTCGATGCATAAATTAAGTAGCTATCGATTGACGAGA
The DNA here is from genome assembly GCA_963924025.1 of Ischnus inquisitorius. NCBI lineage: Eukaryota > Metazoa > Arthropoda > Insecta > Hymenoptera > Ichneumonidae > Ischnus > Ischnus inquisitorius. Next base: position 12,728,264 of record OZ001254.1, on the reverse strand, counting down.
ATGAGGAGGGAGCGGGGTGTGACGATGAAAGGTGTATATGTATATCGAACGGAAATTCGTGTCGATGCGGTGCGACCGGTCGCCTACGGTCAGCGATAATTCGAGTGGTCCAGCATCGGGGGGTACCTGGCGCGCTGAGGGGTTTCGAGAGAGCGGAGAGAAAATTTCCGATTGGTTGACGATGGGCGCGGGTGTTGCGGGTAACGTCGGGGGTTGCGGCGAGAAATAAGCGCGACGATCCGTCCGGTCTCCCGGGGATTTTCGAGTAAATCAGGCTTGTCAGAGATGCGTCGAGGGTGACGGCGCCTGGGTCCAGAACGAAATGATTGGCGTACCGCCCGCGGGGGACCGATTCCGTACGAAGATAATGGATCATCGATTTTTTTTCTCTCTTTTCCTTTTTTTCTCGTGACCACGACGGCTAAACGACCGTCGGGGAATACGCCAAGATTACCTATCCGACGACTTCGCCGTTCTCTTTCGTTCGCGAGAGCGCGAATCTAAAGTAGCGATTCAAACTGGAAAGTCTCGTAACAACTCTCCGGCAGAGAAGCGGGGGAGGTGGCGGATTTCTATCCGGGGATTTGGAAGGGGACGAGGGGGCGGGCGAATGGTTATAACCGAGATAGTGCCGCGTGACGAACGAATTAGTAGACGGTGTCCGATAAGATTTATTCGCTTTATCTTCAAAGTCCTCGCGATCGAAACACCGAATCTCCACAAGGAAACGATGGGACACGACATATGGAAAGATCGGCAGGGATATCGAGGCTCCCGAGTTTGCATATTGCCGGTCTTGCCGATTGCGATCGGTAATAATGATTCGAGTCGCGCCCAACCCTTGACAATGATATTTTTTTGCAATGTCAGGATCACTCCTTGATAGACCGAATAATTAGATTTCGAAGGGCAAACTAATAACGGTGTATCTCAAATATATCTGTGGGAGGAAATGACGTATGTCGGCGAACTCGCGAGAAGGGTGCGGGACGGTTAATACGTCTGCCGCACCCGGTAGCATCCCCGAAAAAAAAGCCGCCCCTCTCCCGTGCAGTTCCAGGAAAAATCTCTTCTGACTCTCTCGGCCAGCGCCAATTACTTCGTTGCACGCTCGCAAGAAAGATGCTCGGTCTTATAAGCTCTCGACGCTATCTCGTATTTTTCCACGAGCCCCCGCGAGAACGCGCCGCTCACTCGCTTTTGCCGTGAAAACCCTCTTTCGCTATATACACTGTATGACTCGTGGATTCTCCACTCGTAAACTCTCTTTTAAGAGAAAATCCATCTTGCGGAAGTAAGTAGCTCCAACGATGCCGTCCGCTCTTCGGAGTTCTTCCTTTTTTTTGTTCGGCTTTTCATTTCGTTTTTTAAATATTTTTCATCAAAAGACACTACGGCTTGCTCGGCGCCGTGACGAAAAATAAACAAACGTGTCTGGCGTTAAAGCGTTTTCGCTCGACTGGCCGAGGGGTTGGAATTTCTGCCAGTGCGCCATATCGGTCAGGTTGATTTTAAATAATCGAGCGACGATGTCCAGACGACTCTTGAATTATTTTGCTGCTTACCCCAAATCGACGCGGAGAACAAAAATTTGTTGCCAGAACCGACTTTGCCGCTGGAAATTGATATTAGTTGGTATGACTGATCTATTTGTTGGGTCAACCAATTTGTTCCCTCAATAAATTCATTGGTTCTTCCGACTACTATCAGTTTTCTTGTGCCGCAATTGATTCTGGCAACTAATTGTTTTTCTCTGTGCAAAGAGACGAATTTTATCTGTTTGGCGAGTCGGGAAGACTCTTCGGAGCGATCGGATCTCCAAGACTTCCCGATGGAATAAAAATCTGGGAAAATTCAACAAATGTACTTAGGATCTTCTATGAAGTTGACCTTTTTTCATACTTCCATCTCGTTGAAAAGTGATTGAAGTTCTTTCCAACTACTTCGCCAAAATGCACTCTCCTTGATAGAATCTTTACATTACAACTAAAATAATAATCTTTTCTCAGGTAACTCTGTACTCGTTGATTTTTCACCGCTACGAAGTAAACTATGCGGTCACGCGAACAGCGAAGACACACGTGTGGAAAAACAAACCTTCGGGATTGTTCACCGTGCGAAATTTTCGTACGAGTAGGGGAGAGCGGGGCAAAACGGCACACCGGGGCAGCATGGTATGAAATAGTAAAATAGAGTCCCAGATGATAGAATGGGAGCGAAATGGGACAAGGAAAAGTACAATCGAAGTCGATTTTTTCGCTGTCCCATTTTGCCCCTATCCCACTATGTCCTGGTCCGATTCTGGCCCGGTATGCCATTCTGTCCCGCTCTCCCCTAACGTGGATGGTGCGTTAACTCGGTTATGCGAGGACGAGGAAGATTCTCGCAATGGTCATCGGTAAGAACTGTTTTCATTGCGATCGATGAGCTTCCAAGCGCCGATTCTTTGCCTCGCCGGTTCGCTATCGTCGCCGACTGTCCGATACCTCGTATAAATACTTGAGAATCGCGTACGCGAGCGACGAACGTGTACTTTAGTCGGGGGCGGTGGAAAACGCTCGAAAGAATATGAGAAAACATTGCGGGACAGCGCGAGAGAGAATGGAGCCGGGAGAAAAGGCGAGTGGTGGAAAACGTTCCTGGAATCAACCCAGAAATCGTTCGTTTTACAAGGGCAAAAAATTGTTTGCGGTACGCCAACGTCGGCGCGTTTCTCTCCTCGCTGTTTGCCCCGATCCACGGCTCGCGATGACAATCTACCTTCCCCTCCCCTTCCCTCGCATCGCGCGGTCTCTCACGAAAGAGCGAAACACGGCGAAACACTTTTGCGGCGTATAACCGAAGCGGCAAAATAACGAATGGAACTGCCGGTCGTTCTACCGTATTATCCCTTGTAGAACAGCACTTTTATAACGTTTATAAGATACACAGGAAAGAAAGCAAAAAATAAATTTGTTCGAGACAATTTTTTTTTTTCCTTTTTCATTTTATAGCGACCGACTGGATACTTATGCGAGCAGGAAACTCGTTCGCGATCTATCCGTAAAAACGCGGCGATTTTTCGTCGCTGCCGTTTAATAAACCTTTTTATCGAGATATTTTTCGCGTTAGGCGTAATTGGGGCGCGGAAAGGATGGGACACGAGCGGGGCGTAAAAAATTACGAGACGTTTTGTAGGTGGACCCAGCGAGAAGCCAGGATAGAGCTCTGCGGGGAAACCACTTTTTTTCTTTCTTTGTTAATTTGGCTTTATCCGTTATAACTATACTCCGCCCGACTCGTTGGCGGTCACTACCGGCCGCCCCAGTAGACCAAGCGTGATTCGTTTATTGGCTCATTTTTCGTTGCTCGAGGGACTCTTTTTACGTGAGCAATTACCATCAGCGCGCTCGTCGGCGAGGCGTGAGCCTTCGCCGTGCACAAGCACTGTACATACAACAAACTTCCTCCCCTCCTCCCCGCCCCCAACCCCGTGAGACGAAGGGAAAGAGCCACGTTGGCCACATAATATCACGTCGTTACCGAAACGACGCTGTTATTATAGACGGTAACTATACGTAATAACACGGGCTGTTATAGGTGCTCACGGTGATAATCGTTATTCTTTTTAAAAAAAACCGCCGCGAAGGTGAGAGCACGAAACGCGCGATACTCCATGCGGAGAGTTCCACACTTCGTGGAGACGCCTTTTCTATGCTAGAGGGCGATAATTGTCCTTGGTACCGCGCGGTAACGACCCGCTCGAGATAGCGACTCGAAGTGCGGTTAAACTTCCACCGACAGAGCCAATGGTACCAAAAATGGCTCGTAGGATTCTAAAGTATAGAAGACAAAAAGAAACGATAGTTTCCATGATGCGGTTTTTATCAATTCGCAATTCCCGATTATTGTAGTTGGTTCTTATTGAATGAAAAGAAAAAAAGGTATCCTTCCAAAGACTCTACTCTATAAAAGAACAATCCTTCCCCGAATCTTGTAATAGATGCGAAGAAAATTGTAATATTGTTCGGCCTTAAGACAATGCGCAGTTTCTATCAATCGGCAATTTCGAACAGTTTCCGTCGCGCCTTAAAACAGATACCAGAAAAAATACTACTTTCTGTTCTTTGACCATGGAGAATTTGAGTCAATTTGCAATTTTCGATTTCTTTCTTCGAATCCAACAACGATTACCCCCAAAAATAGGAGAAATAACGTTGATTCCTTCGACCCGGCAAAGTTTTTATCGATTCGCGATTCTCGATGCTTTTCCTCGGTTTTTGCAGATTCGAAGATAAAAATAAAAAATGCTCTTTCGACAATGCAAAGTTTTTGTCAATCGGGAATTTCCCGATGCTCTTTCCCGGTTCTTATAATAGAAGTGCAACTATAGTGGAAACTGTCGTCCCCGTCGTCGTCCGGCGGTCGGACAGTCGGCCAAGGATCCGGCCTTACATAATGCATTGCGACGTGTTACTTAACGGCTGCATTATCAGGATTGCCTCGGAGTAAGAATTCGTACGGTATTGCTGGTAGAGGTACGAGTACACATGAACGAGCGTACGAATGCCACGACCGTGCCGAAGCTCGCCGGTCGCCACTCTGGCCTCGTCCAGAAAATTCGACGACGCGCATAGACCGGGGCGTTCCTGCGATATATCGTTCCCCTCGCCCCTTTCCTGCCCCCGCAGCCCCACGGAATTGGATTACGAAAGACACGAGGGGAGAATTCGCGACGAGGCCGGGGAGTTGAGTTCGAAAAATCGCGAGGGGATCCGTGGGAGTTATGACTGGGGTATAACGCGAAATCGGCGCGGGATACTAAAAGGTCCGAAGGACACGACTATGCATTTCATTTAAAATAATATATTACTCCCCTTCTTACATATATATATTTTTTTCCTTCGTCCTTTGATACTCGGGCGATTTACATATACGCGAATAAACATTCCGCCAACGATAGCGTCGAATCGTTGTTATCGCATCGGAGCGTTTAGCAATTCGATTGAAATTCAATTATTGTTTATGGTAACTCGGGATCGCGATGAAAATAACAAATTACCATTTCGCGAGAGCGGACGATTGTAATGCCGACGGAAGTGCGCGGAGGGGTCGGGGGGGTTGCAGTTAGAAGGCCCATTATGGTAATCTTGATTAGATAGGACTTGTCTATAAACCTTCGATGGCTCGTAACAGCGTCGGAGCGGAGCGACGCGGAGAGCCGCGAATTTGCCTCGTAACTAGTTGTTTTCAGAGTCAGCAAAGGACCGAGGGAAGCGAACACGCTGTACATGACGTTCTGAAATTTGTTTGAACTGCTTGTTGGTTGCCCGAAGAGTGTCTGCCGTATATACGGTAACTAAACGTTTGTAGTTTATACGCGGACTGTGTGGTCTTAAGCAGCCCCGCTCGCGAGAGAAGAGGCGCGGCGCATTAAGTTTCGGTGAATAATTTGTTTGACTTTCCAGTAATTTTCATCCTGCGGAAGCCTTCGTCGGGTCTGTTATCGAAACTCCGAGCTTACACAACTAACCCGTCTTCCCTCCGCGCCGCAACTCGCGCGCCGTGGGAAATAAAGGCTGTTGAGGCGCGAGAGCCAACAGGAATGTTTTATATCTCGAACAACGATGATAATGCATTAATAACACGAGATATTTGTTCACCGCGCTTGCGAAGAGAGCTTTACGAAAACGAGAGAATTGTTTTCGCTTCCTCGCTGAGAAAGCTTTGTTTACTTGAACATTTTTTTTTCGAGATGTCCGTCAATGCTTAGAAAATTAAATTGCACAATAATAGTTTCAAAATGTTATCAACAAAGCGATGAAAGAAATTGTTCAACAAATTTTTCAAATCATTGTAAATTATTGTTATTAACGTCTTTTAGAAAGCTTCCTCTATGAGGAAGTCAGAATTGGTCGAATAACTTTATCGCGGCGGAGCTTTGTAAACGACGCCATAAACAAAATGAGGAAGCGACGCGCGAGTGTAGTTCGAAAAAAGCATTTTCCTGATTTCAGTGAAAAAGTGTTGAGAATCCTCCCAAGCGTCGAAAAATCATGTTTTCAAAAAAATGTGCGCTTTCTCAACGCGGAGCCTTAACTTGGTTTAGTAACTTCTAAGCTCGGGTGAAGGACGTTAAAAACAAAATATGGAAGCGATGCGCAAATATAATTTGCATAATATCCTTTCATAATTTTATTTCAAAAATAGCTCGAAGAGATACGTATACACACGTATCCGGCGAATGAACGGGTTCTTCGCGTGTAAAAGCTACTTTCCCTTTAATACGAAGTTCATGTAGTCATCCAACCCCTCCTGTAGCAATATTTTTTTGCTTCTTCTCCTTCTTCTTCCTTTTTTCCACTCTTTTTCCCTCCTTTCCTTTGCGAATAGCTGAGCTCTTCTGGAAGCTTTTATCGAAGCCTCGTCGCGTCGCGAAAGTGTAGTATACCGCGGGTAAAGCGGGGAAGGAGTACTCGAGGAATATGACAGTGGTAAGTGCGGCTTCGAGTGCACAGCGAAGCTCGAGGCACAACGGCGACGGGGGAAGGGTGTGGATAGAAACGTTTTCCAATCCTGCGGGGCTTACTCCGCGAGGCGAGTCGCGGGAATGGGCGGTGGCGGCTTAAAAGTCACAATTTGCCGATCTCACTCGCTTCGCGGACCGAAAAAGAAGCTATTTTTTCTTTCTTCCTTTTTTTTTCCCTTCTTTCTTTCGGATTGCCGCGTGCACCGCCGGGAGAATAAGTTGAACAGCCAGGAGGAGCGAGCATCGTCGTTCGTCGCGGTGTGGCTACGCGCGCGACGACGACTCTGATGCTTGCGGCCGGGGTCGCGCCCCTGCGCCACGCGACGTAAAAGTGTATTATAGGCTATGAAAGAAACGAGGGGTGATCCCGACCACCCCTTGCACCCTTGGCCACCCTCGGCGCGCTACCCGGGATTGCTCTCGGTGTGTAATTTGTCCGCGTTACGTTGCGTGGAAGATCGAGACCCCGCGCGGCGAATTCAGCCTCTTCTCTCTCGCTCGGCAATCTCTCGGGCTTCTCGTCGCTCGTGCAACACCGCCGGACCGGCTCTTCGTACCCGTGGCTAATAAAAAAAACTGCAATCTTTCCCCCTTCCCCCAATGGGCAGAGACGAAACAGCCCCCGTTCTACACTCCCGCACGCTTATATCGTCGTAAACCATTTCTATGTTCGACCTGACACACTGGATTGCGGAATTTATTACTCTACGGCTTTTTTTTTCTCGGCTCCCAAATGATTCTGCAGCCGTGCAAGCGGCGGAGGCTGCGCGTGTGTATATTGAGCAATGGATTAAGGGCAGCTTGCTCGAATTGCTTCTAGTTAAATTACATCGCGTTAGCTAACTCGGATAAGGGTTTGTGGGAAAGATATTTCTCAAACGGATACGGATATATTTTATTGCGGCCGTTTGCGGCGATTTTTATTTCTTGTTCATTGAATACTTTTCTTTTTCCAATTGGACGTTGATTTTCTTAAAAATTGTTTATATCAATTCACTCAATGATCTATCCAATATTTTTTGATTTTCGATTAAAACTTGTGTCATTTTTTAGAATCTGATAGTCACAATCAGACCGAAAGGTGGTTGAAAACCAAAAAGTATAAATAGAATTATGTTTAGCAGAAAATTATTGGAAATAAAATATTTCCGTTTTTTTGAAATATTTTTGAGCAAAATGGAGCAAACCCAAAATCATTGAAATACATTAGGTTGCTCCGAATCGCTAGTTACCAACAAAAAAATTGGGAACGGATCAAAATTTGATTCTACAGAAACATTTTTTCAAAGCCGTTGAAAAAAAATTCTCTAAAAGCCTTCCATTATTTTAGGTCTGAAGAAATTCATATTATTCGACAAGAACAGCTTCCATATCGCTTGCAGGTAGAAAATTATTCCAAAATTCATATTTTAATATATTCAAAGCAATTGAACGGTGCATTATTTTTTTCGTCTTAACATTCTAAGGAAGATGTGACGATTTTATGTTTTTTATCCAAAAGCAGCGGAAACGTGTCGTGTATATCGAAAATAATTCGATGAAATGCCCGAGCGGTCCATTTTGCCCCGACGTTCTCTATCGTGCAGCGGCAATATTCGGTACGATATTGCGACGGTAGCAAATGGTATGAAAGGATTCTTGATGCTACATACGATCTAAAACTCGTCAGGATACCGAAAAATCACTTCGGGGGGGCCGGCGCTGGGTGGGCCCGCGGTGCTCGTTATCTTGGCGAAAAGACGAGAAGGATAGGAACGGAGCCGCACGTACATAAGTAACAAGCGATACGCCCGCGGCTTTCGAATGAGCTTCCGTTCTTGCCGCAACCGGAACCTCAGACGGCCAACGGCTTCATCCTGAAAGCGTACGCGATTCGAAAGCTTCGCGAACCTCGATGCGGTGTATGTTTCTCCTTCGAGCTTCCACGAGCCAACATCATTACGTAACATCAGACGGACTTTCCGGCATTTCGACTTATCTATTTTTTTATATTTTTTTTTACCTCCGTCTCCGCCCACTCCGAAACGAGGGCCTTATAAATTCTGTACATTGTTCGAAGTAGCGCCGTTTCAGCGGAGAGAAACGCAGAACAATAATATTGATACTCGAGCAGTTTCCGCGGTTTCGCTAATGATGATTGATAACAATGAAGGCAAAATTACTTTGCTCAAGCGCCAGCGTGGAAAGGTTCCGAGAGACTTTTGTGCCGAGTCTGTCTAATTTATATACCGAGTTTACTTTTTATAAATATTGAATCTCTTTTTTTCCCTTCGTTCCCGTTGAAAAAATGATCATAATGAAAATTAAGATAGACCTTTTTTTTTATATACTGATAACATTAATAGTGATAATAACTTTTTCAGATTTCAATAAGGAGTTGACTCGATTTTCATTCGAAGAATTCGTTTTTTCTGCAAATTCCAAAACTCTCAAATGACAAGAAAATTAATGATCGAAAAACCCAAAAAAAACTCTATTGCGAACTTTTTTTTGTGGAAAGATTAAACGATTAAGATTAAGATTTTTTGTGGATTTATAAAAAACATCTCGTTTGACATCCATGTATTTTTTCATCGTGCTGAAACATCGAAAGGCCATTTTGGCCGAAAGTCACGAAAGTCGTTGGTAATCGTATATAAATATTTTTCCAGGGAAAAGTTATCATCTAATCGATCGGGAATTCCGTTGCTCGCAGAGAAGCAGGGAAGAGGATCGAATAAGCGCCGCAGTGGCGTCGCTCAACTGGCGCATTCGCCCAAAGTAGAGGAGAGCCGAGGCCTCAACGGGATTCGATCTCTCAATCCGGCGATGCTACCATCCCCTTGTTTCGCCCGTTCGTCGGTTGCTTCCTTCTTGCCCTCTTGGGAATGCGCGCCTTCGCGCAGGTGGGGTGCGAGAGTCGCATAAACCGGGATCTCGCGTTCCTATTTTCTACATCCGCAAAGCCCAATTCTCGATGTGGACGAACTCGACGCACGGCCATAGCGTTCGACGATATGGGGTTACAACTTTTTTTTCTTTTTTTTTTCACCGCTTCGAGGGCTTCGACGTCACGTGCCGGCTTTCCGCTTCCGTTTTCCTTCTTTCCGGCCTTTCCCATCGTGTAATACGGTATATACGGGAAAAATACTGTTTACTGTATCTTCGAAGCGCGATAGAACCGCACACCGAGAAACCAGAAAGCCGGCACGCAACCTTCCACGTTTTATTTCCGAGCTTTTTTTTTTTTCGTTTTTTTTTTGTCCCCCGAGTTCCGGAAGGTCGCACGTCCGACGGCATCGAACCCTGTCGCGGGCGAGCGTATCAACCCCTCGGTTTCCATCACCGGCGCGAAACCTTCCAGGCTAATTCATTCTGGAAAAGTGTCACGCAGTCCCGTTTCTCGATTTCTCGCCTCTCGGTCAATCCACGTCCGTCAATTTTGTCCATCAACCCCGAACGTGATTAGCAGCGCATCGACGCCTTTTTTTTGCGCCCTTTCCGACGTGTCCGTTGGAAAAGAAACTGACCGCGTCTAATGGCGATAAATATAAATCAGGCTGATCTTCGAGGTCGAGGAAATTCGTCCGCATTGCAAATCGATCGCGTTCGACCCTTCGCCGCTGCAATGCCTTAACGATTTGGGATTGATCGATGAGAATCAATTATCGAGGATTCGAAATGCTCTTCATAGATACTCGCTTCAATTATTGAACTAATAGAATTTCGGAATCGTTAAAATTTGAATGGATTATTATTATTATCAATCAATATGGGATTTACCTTTGATAAATAAATCTATTTAACAAATTTAAAAATAAAAAAAATCAGAACAGTTGCCAGAAAAATAATTGCGAATCATCCGGTAATTTGATGTTTTTCACCCGTCATTGATCTGTTAATGGTCTCAGACGCATATATATTTTTGTAAAAATTGTGTCAAATTCACAATTGTTTTGTTTTTCATTAATTTTTTTTTTCAATTTTGTTGTGAACTTCTGCGAAATTAACCACATGCCCTCCAACCTGCGTGAATGTGGCCCCGTCTCTGTGAGTCATGCGTCACCGTATCTATATTCCGAAAGCTGACAATTATTTCGTTGAGTCGTCGGTGCACGGAAGGGATGGAGATTCTAACGAACGGCGAAGTTGTCGAAGTTCGTTGATGGGTACCGCTGGTATCGACAGTGAGAGTGTGTGGCATTGGCGGGATGCCGATGCCACTGTGGTATAGTTGCGGTCTCGTACCAGTAGTCGGTCTCGCGCGCCATCGACCTCATCGCGCGGATCTCTCGTTTCGTGAACGATTCGGTCCGCGATGGAGAAAGGCGAGAGCGAGAGAGGAACGCAGTATCGGAGCGTTGTTGACGTCTCCGGAGGAAATTGACGACCGGCGCGGGGCGTCAAGACGTCGAATATCTATCTGCGTACGGTACGGATACGCGCGGAGTACCGTCATAGTTGAGGCTCGTATCTCCCTAGTTTTCTCGGGGGTTTATCGAGAGATTTGCCCTTCGGCGTCATCCGCGGAAAGCCACGAACGACGGGCTACGGTTGACGTCTTATTCGATTCCGGATGGGAGCCACGACGCGACGATAGTTGTCCTCGGTTTCTACTTCGCCGTCGTTGTCGTCGTCGTCATTGTCTTTGGCCCAAGGATATTCTTGGCGAGAGGGCCTCGCGGCCCTGCGCATCGGCGGAGTCTCTTCGAAGCTTCGCCGAGAGAGAATCAAGAGAGAAAGCCCGCCCGAGTTACGGAAATCCGGTATCCCGATTCCCTCAAGCTTTGCCCGTGAGAGTAAGCCACGTCTCGGTGCACAAACGACGTTTGTAGTTTGTACTTGTAATACAAGCGGCCTCGGGGCGAGGCGGATAGACGCCGACGGTCGCATCGTCGCCTGAGACAATGCTCTTTGAAATAACTCTCGTAGTTACGCTCCGTTATAGCTTGGCGCTTGTATAGGTTCGGCTGCATCTTGCGATGGGGTTGGCTTATGCGTATCCGTGGGGAGTCTCTCTCTCTATACCGATGTGTCTGGTGTGCGGCCTGTTACGGGCTTTTCTTGTGCGCCCATCGTATCCTTTAATGTAGCCTCGCCTCCGCCATTCTACTCGCTCGGCGCTGCTGCACTTCAACCGTCCCTAACTCCCTTCCTTCCAACACCCTTCCATTCGTATATGCTCTTAACACTTAGGCGTTATGCACCGAGCGTTATCGTTATCCGGAAGATTACGTCGGGAATTTTCCCTCCCTCCGTGAGATTTTCCACGATGCAGTGGATATCGTAGCTTCGCTACTCTCGCGTGCGGTACAATCGGCTCTACCTGCTACGCTCAACGCATCGCCGATGCACGGTGAAACTGACCGGTTTACTTTCGCGTTTACACGAAGTTCCGCAGCACGTACTGTACCGCGACGGTGAGACGCAAGACGCGGAGAACGGCCGAAGCGCTCGTAGCTTTATACCCTTAGCCGGGCTACTTCTTTCTCCATCTTCGAGACCTTTTATGCAAGACTCTTCGTACCTGAGATACGCAAGAAACCGTTGCGTTCTTCCTTTTTTTCTCCGATCTCATTCGAGAATTTTCATTACGCGAATGGCAAAGCAACTGCGATCATTAAAATTGCTTTTCTTAATTAACGTTTCGCCGGGACGGGGCTCGCGCGCGTGTTTTTGTTTGATTAATTAATTCCCGCCCACCCTTTCGGTGCCGAAGGGGTGTCTTCGGTGCATCGGGCGCTCCGATACACTCGGCCGGAGGCCGTGTTTTCTTTGAGATTCAATTTTCTTTCAAAGTCTAGAAAAAAAAAACAGGTTTTTCTACTTTGCGAATGAAGAGCTGAGAAATATCATAAAAGTTTATATGTAAAGATCCTATTTCTCGTCAGTTATCTCTTCCTCGGAGCCACTCGAACGAAATATCCCTCTTCTTTTTTCTTCCTCCGCGTTCCACCCCCTTTTTTTCGCGTATATTAATGCGCGTCGAGAGAAGTTTCACGGAATCCCAGAGATGCTTTAACATGAAAATATCTTCGCGGTCCCTCGTTCTATATGAATGTATGTTAAGTACGGAGCAATATCTCTCTTTTCTCTGTCTATATACGTGTATATATGTATCGTATATAAGTCTTTTCCTTTCCGTTTTTTTTTCTTCATACAAGCAAGCATGCAGCATGTAGTACACGAGACCCGCTGCTTTAATGGCGCCACAAATATTTGTTTCGCATAACAGATCCCCCCTGATAAACAAGGAAAATGGTCGTCGGCGGTATTCCCCGCTCCCTGGTACGACCGAGCGACATATAGAGTCTACCCTCGTCGCGGAAACGCGAACCTTTCGTTAAGGGCTGGGGGATGATGGCTGTGGGACTCCCTTTTTGGAGAGCAGAGCTTTTTTTCCCCTCCTTACGCCCCCATGTCATCCCTTTTCTTATTATTAGCCTTATCCTCGCGTGCGAGAAATATATATACACAATCCGGGGGAGGATGGGGGGTGGTTCTACGACACCGCACTTCCGAATGCAAACACGTTAAATGACTGACGACGCGGGGGGGTCGGAATTGGGACGGGAATGACTCGATCGCGGAGACCTCGACGCGATGAAAACGCAGGGGTAGTCGGTGGGCATTAGCGACCGACTGGGAACTTTGCGGGGTGTCGCATCGACCCTCGTCTTATTTGAATCTTATTTGACGGCCTTAACGCCCTGAAAAATTCCATTCGGTTAAGTAGTCGCGCAGGGGGAGGTCGAACGTGTCGCATTTCGTTCGTTTCAAACTCTTCTTCGGCTTCTTCTTCCAGCCCCGCGATCCGGTCCCGCGCAACGTCGGACCGTGAGCTTTTCTCCGTTACATCGACGAATGGACGAACAGAGGAAGAAGAAAAAATAAAGTGTGCGGTGCAGAGAGACGAGAGAAGTAGCCGGCGACGCAGCGTGTGGCAAAGAGAACGGAGATCGAAGCTTCCCGCTTGTTGGGGAGAGAAAGCAACCCTATGAAACGTATAGCTATACCACATAGCCATACAACATATAGCGGTATTTGCGACCCTCGGACTTTCGCCCCTCCGCAGTGCTTTTCTGCAGGGGAACATCCTTTTCCTTCCTTTTGCCTCTCAGAGCCCACTCTCTGACCCACCCTCAGTCCCGATCCCTCCCGCGCCCCGGATCATTTCATTCCTGCGCTGGATCTCTTTTGCCCCGCTCTCCCTTCCACGGTAGAGACCTTCCATGCTTCTCTTTTCTTTTTTTTCTCTAACTAATTTTTTTTTCTCGCTAGCACTCTACGATATCCCGACCCGCATAGTGTACTGCTCCCTTTAGCTCGTCTCTTTGCCTTTCACGAGGGCCGCTCTCGGATCGAAAGATGCGAAACGCTACGTTTCTACACCCTACACACTCGGCTCAGTCGTCCGGCCGATGCCTGAATTGCCAATCACTGTATTTCCGTCATTGGACGGTAATCCGAGTAACGAAGAGGTGGCGAAAAAGATGCGCAATTTTTTTTTTTTTGAACGCGCTCTTCCGAATTGGAGACTTTTGAATTCTTTATTTGCCCTCGGAGGTATCGTCGCGGAAGGGATTTTCTCGTTTCGACGTCAGTCAACGGGATTGGAGATTGGAGAAACGTGAAATAAGGTTCTGATCTGCGTCGCTTAAAAATCGGTATATACGAAATGGTTAAAAGTGTTTTTAATCTCAGTCATGCCTCTTATTTTGCGTTTTCATTCGGTTTATTTTGTTTAGATAAGTGAAATTTAAAAATAATTATACAAAATTCTGAAAAAATTGATACTTGGTTTTCTTTAGAATAAAATTGAGTTGCAGGGTGATTTGTTATAGAATTTTTTTTAAACATTTTTATGAAAAACAAATATGTTGAGAATATTCATGTGCTATTACTTTGTCTCGAAATTGTGTAATGTATATTTTTATAAAAGAAAAACTCTGTTGCATAAATGAAAAAAAAAACTTAAATTCATAAAAAATATAAATGAATACCGTTTGTATCTACGTTCCGCGATGTTCAAAGCGCTCGCGAGGTCGAAAGTTTGCGAAAAGTTTGTCTATTCTCACAGTCGCGAAATAATGTCATTTCCGTCGAGTTGATACATCCAGTGGCGGTTCCACGTTGGGGCCGGTAGTCGCTCGCGGAACGGAACGAATATCCGGCAAAGTGTAATGACGATAACGCGTACCTCGCCGCGACGTTAAAAGCAAGAACAGAGTATCTTATTAATTAACCCACTTTTTACGTTGGGCAAAAGTCGCCGATGTTGGAGAACCATTCGAAAGTACCGTCCCGCATATACTTTCGCGATTGCTGAAAGATTGCGGTCTCCTTCCCTTCCGTCACCTCTCCTTTTTTTTTTCCGTTTTTTTCTCCTTCGCGATCGCTCACTCTACGCTTTTCTCGAGGTCTTCTCGTCGCGCATATTCGCGAAAAAACTTTGCACCGCACCCGCGCCAGAGAGAGAGAAGAATCTCGGGCGAGGCAAAAGTTTTTCACGAATTCGACGAATTTTCTTTTCAAGATCGGAAATTGAGAGTGCTTCGGGCCCCGAGGATTGAGCCGTGATGCTATATTACTTTTGCTCGGTCGGCGGTGACTCTGTGTTTCGAATTCAACGATAGAAGACTCTTTACTCCGGTCCAGGCCGGCGAAAACGATATATATATATATATATATATATAAATCAAGAGAGAGCTACGTTCGTCGATGGTGTTATCAGGTCCTTTGAGAGAAGAGAGAACCGAGTCGAAACTTATTCGAGTTTTATGCATCTCCGTCTATTCAATTATGTGTCTGTTCGTTCGAACGGAGATAAACAATCCCGCGTCGGGGGAGCCCTCACGAACGTAACTGTCGTGATTCGTTCGGTGACAAAAGCACGAAAAATGAGTTCTGTGGTATTCGAATTTTTGCTTAATTATTTATCACGTGAGATGCAAATCCCCGTCATTTGGGAGCAACTTTGTCGTTGAAGAAAAGAAAAATTCATAAACAAAGAAAAATTATAGAAATCTAATGGAATTGAAGAGGTGGCGATTTTTCATTACATATCGATAGGAAAATTTGAACAAAAAGAAAACGAAATGGATTTACGGAAATAAAAAGAAAGTATGAAATCAAAATATTTAACAACTTTTTTTGCACTATTTACAAATAATATTGAGATATTACAATCCGAAGATTCATTATTATTACCGTTATTATGAATTAAACATGAATTATTAATCAATAATATTTTTTTTATAACAGCCTTTCATCACCAAATCATTAAAGGAATATCGCAAGTTTTCGCCTCGAAGAAATTTCGGCAGCGCGGTTCGCAATTGAGCGAGAGTCTCGTGCGATATTTCGTATCTCCAAAGAAATCGCTCCCCGGTCGTTGCGAATAAACCACTCGGGCGGAGTAGTCTGCGAGAGTCCGCGGACTATGAAACTGGGTGAAAATTCGTCGTCGAATAATTATGACATCGTGTCGTTGAGCAAAGTTTTCCCGGGCACCGTTAAGACCTCCGCGCGATAATTGTGCCCGACAGAAAGGTATTTGGTTACACGCGTATGCCGGAAATATTATATAACCCCGAAGGAAACAGCGAGAGCGAGTATAACGCTGGAAAGGTTGCGCGCCGGATTAACTCTTGGCAGATTGTCAAGCTAATATTGGCCCGGTGTAGAAGTGGGTGAAACTTCGTTAACGTCCCAAGATTTCCAGTGGCCCACCTTGTAGGAGACCTTCGATGACCGAGTCGAGCGGGGGGGGGGGGGGGGGGGGGGGGGGGGGGGGGGGGGGGGGGGGGGGACGTCGACTACGATGGCCGAGTGGGGTTGGCTCTCGCTCCTATATATTCTCTTATATAATCTCCTATATGCGCAGAGCTCGCATAACTGTTTTGCGAGAGCTTGAAGGAGCGATACCGTCGACGGAGAGCGGTCCGGTTCCACCTCGGGGTAACAGAGCCCTTGCGGAGCGCGCAATTCGTGCCTTTCGTCCGCAGCCCCGCGAGCGTCTCTCGGTCTCGCGGGGTAGGCGCTCAAGTTTTCAACGAGAAGCATTAGCCGAGTGGACGAGACGGCATCAAATATGAAGATAGCGCTTTGGGGAATTTCATCGGGAGAACAAAGTTCGCTGAGTACGAGAGAGCGAGCCGGATACATCGTATAGATATGTCAAGAAACGCGGTAGCGACTTTGCGCGTATATATACATAGACATACAGCATGATTCATAAAACGAAATTTGGTTGTTCTTCGAATTGCGAAAAGAAAAAAAATTGTGCTATAGAAATTAAGATTGAAGTTTGCTTATATAGTTTCATTGGTCTCCGTAACGAGAACAATATTATTTACATTCAAATGATTAATATTGAATAATCATTATTTTCATTATTACTATTTGCAGTTTCGATATGAAATCTCGCAATTCGATATTATTACGAGATAAAACGTTACCTTTTTCAAAAAGCGATTAAATCTACTCAATATTAGTTTTCTTAGTAATTTTTTTTAGGCGAAATTCATGGTTAAAAAAAGCAGACTCGACGATTATTATGAACAAATTTGATTTATGCAATTTATCGTTATGAATTATCCTGTATATATAGATATGTATAGAGATATATATAGGTGGATATTACGAAGGGAATGGAAGGCTTGGGTGGACGGGTGGCGGTTTTCCCCAAGTCGCTTGATTCGCGCAAGAATCCATGCAGACTCCCCTGTGGCTTGCCGTAGGTATGCCGGATAATGGAGGGTCGAGTCGGAGCGAGAGAGGAGCCTAGAATGTGGTTGGGGTATAAGGCACGAAATACGAATTCGTCGGATAGTCTGAGCGTAGTAGCGCTGGCCGTGGTTCCGAGAGCGTAGCGCGCACCATTCCCCGCCGCCTTGAAATTGATTAAACGTAAGGGCACGGTCCGCGCTATCGTGTTTCGACGTTGGATCGAACCGGCGAATATTAATGTCCACGCGAGACGTTACCGACGGCGAAAGCACACACGCGGCGAACACACGCAAGGCCATGCATACATGAGCGCATTAATGATCTTCTCCTTACCTTCGCGTATTGTTTTCTCGCGCGGCTCACCTCGCACGGCGAGCACTCGCGGGTGCTTTATAAATTATTAATATCGCCGCGGACGGCACATAGTCCCGTTCGCCGTCTAGTAATTAAGTCCCCAAGCTGTTCCATTAAGTGTAATGGAATTTAGATTAAGAAAATGAGGAACAATTCGCGCGCGCTCACGAGATTCTCGATGAAACGCCGTGTTCAATCTTCGCGCCTTCGTTACCCCCGACCCCGCACGCGAGGCACAAAGGCATTTCACGAAATCCATAGGAATCATTTTCCATCCGCGGATGCCTCGAAATTCATGTCGTTGCGAAGTCAGACGCCGAGCGTGTGCGAGGGATGAAATTGATGAAACGGGACGAGGCGTCGAATTTTCGTTCATACCCATCGAAGCTCGCCTCACCCTTCATCCTCGCGGGACATAACGAGAATTTATGGGCAACACAAATTTTTCGAGCGCCAATAGGATGAATAAGATGAGATCCGAGAGATCGTTCGATGTCACACGGTTTTTTTTTTTTGCGAGGCTCTTCCAAGAGGATAAACGAAGTTTTTCTTAACAGCCGTGAAACTGGATGCTCGACTAAAGTTTTTAGTCTCGGGGATGAAGTCTAATAACCGTGCGATCGGAAGTCTCGGGTAGCTCGGAATGGTGATCGATTCGCGTCGGAGCTTTAATGGTACACATCGGCAAGGGGGCGTTTGGGCGATGAAACGAGCATTGAACTTTTATCTCCGTCGAGTTTTGATTGAATAGGTTATCTCGCCGGTGCATATCATTTCGGGAAATGGAGTAAAACACGAAGGCATTCGCCGGCGGATCGTCGACCGGGTTAGCCATCGCGCGACGAACGCGCCCGAGAACGGCACTGAAACGAGCGCTGAAACAGCGATGCACGCCTGCCAATCACCGATTGCGACTGGCCGATCGCTGTGTACCGTTCGTTTCGCGAACGAGAAAAACAGAGGTCGAGAATTCGCGGAATGCAATTCCGCTGGGCAGTATAACGCTCGGACTGTTTCATGCGCGCTATATGGAAGTTTTATGCACGCGCAATACACGGGCTGTTCGGGTTCTATTCGCATATAAACCGACGCGAACGCGAACCTGATAACCACTGCCGCGTTATCCATTCGTTACATGTCGATAGAAGAGACGAAGAGAATTCTAACCCACGTGTTTACGCGTGCAGGTACGACTTGTCAGATCGTGCACGCAAATGTACCGATCGGAGAGAAAATGGATTAAAATGGGACGGCAATCAGACATCTAGGGCAAAATTCAGCAACAGCAAAAATGAGAGAAAATAACAAAAAAATTGGTCAAGAAATTTTCAGGAAATTTTTTTTTTAAAGAAAATCATTAGTTAATTTTTCTGAATACGTATCAACTTTTTAAGGTTTTAAATTTAATTGGAATTTTTCTTCATATGGATAATAATTGTTTTTTTATGTTATGATAACTACTTTTTGAAAACCACCGGGTATGCCGTTTCGCGGAATTCCACGAATGATTCAGCACCCTAAATTATTCAATATTAATTTTTTTTCATTTTCAAGAGCAATTTCATCATGGTTCATTTTGCCCCATTTTTCAAAAATGTTTCAATACTGTAACCGAGCGTGAGTGACTATTAAATTGTTCAAAAGTAGCGGGAAAGTGTTGTATAAATTACTGAAATTCCCGGAATTGCTGACACGCCATTCCAATGCTTTAATTAACATGTATAACGAAATCAAATTGATAACAAATATTTCGAGTTCTGTAAAAAAATTAAAACAGCTGGAGGCGTAAAATTCGGACAATCTCACAAAATGACCGAAAAATTCCATCAACTTTGGGCGCAAATCGAATTGATACACCGTGTTTGGCATCGGGTTTGACGAAACTACGACATTTCGCATTTTGAAAACAAAAAAAATTGCACATTTTGCCAGCTGGTGAGAACCACTGAAGTCGCATGAATTCTTAACATGTAAATTGAAGATACGTGGAGTACAGACGAATGTTACATGCACGGGTACGGGTGAGAACGAGGAGAGAAAAACGCGCCGGAGATAATAAAAGTGAGAGAAGGAAAATTTGCAGCATGGGAAAAGCTTGATAAGTTGAAGACATATAAAAGGGAAAAGTGGGGGGAGGGAGGGTATAGAGCTCCCTCGAGCAACGAGCGCAAGTACAATAAGGGCTGTGCAGGAAAATCTACGCTTTTCCACCCTGCCGGGGTAATAAGGCCTGACGATTATTTGAGATTTGGGAGAGATCATTTGCCGCACGGCACGGCATCGTGCTTGGGAATGCGTCTGGTGGACTCGGCTAAAGTTTTCGTCGTAATTGTAGCCACGGGAGTGGTTCTTGGTGATATAGCTCGCGGGCTTTCTCTCTGTCTCCTCGCTTCGAGGGAAAAACTCGAGAAATTTGAACGAATCGGTGTCCCATTCCCGTCGGCACGTACCCCGGGTCTACTTTTGTCGGCGACGAGTGAATTAAACAAAGTGTAAGAACGGCGAGACGACGAGAAGTTCGAATGAAATAAAGGTGCGGGCGTTTGTTGTTTTTAAGAAGGCAGGATCGCCGTTGACAAAGCCGGTTTTAATGAACTCCGTGGGAACGCTCACCGGTGAAAATATTAAAGGGAACGCTCGACGATTACAACCAAAAAAGCGTGTTCGAAATTTTCTTATCGGTAGAAAAAGTTCGTATCACCGATCTATCGAAATGAATTGTTGGTAAGTGCGATCTGACAAATTTAAAAAAAAATGGTAGTTCTAGCATTTTTTTTTTACATTTCCAATACACTGGGACGTGTGATTGGTCGCGTGGAATTTTCGATAAAAATTGTCTAAGCGATGAAAAAAAAATGAAAGACAATTCCTGACCCGAAATAGCCGATTCGTCCCCTACGAAGCAGAAAAACACTCTATAAGCGACGGGCGTGCTCGGCTTAAACTGATTTGTCTCAGATGTGCAAAATACGACAAAGCCGTAGTTGAGCAGCGGAAAGGGAACCCTCGACGTGCACACACGACCGTATAGAGCTGGAAAGGATCGACGAAGATATTATCCTCTCGTATCCCCGATGGCTGTATATCTCGCCATTAGATTTGCGCACATGTGCGGAACGAATTATACCAGGGACGCGCGTAGAGCTGAGTGACACTTGGATAAGGGTGCGTGCGTTTTGTGCGTACCGCGCGGTTGCGCTGTCTTGCTTACCGTACCACCCGGACGCAATACCCAACATATCCTCGAGGTCTCTCGTTTTGGGTCTCTGGAGTTCCCTAGACAGCGATACCTTTTCATTAATGTGACTAACGACTAACAATAGGCTTTTAGACGGCGCCAGCGATGAATTGCGGGTCCGCGACCGAAGCCAGCTGAAACGCATGCAGTTAAAAAAAGGGCTTTTCGTTTGATCAAGAAGGCAGCTTTGATTTTATTTTGGAATTAGCCCGAAATTCGAACGACGCTAAAATCGCAAACTTTGTCCAATAGCATTTTTTTTTATTCCAAGTGCTACATAATTTGGACGGTCTTATGCCAGACTCACTTCCGAACCTTGTATAATGAAGACCTATGTTTGGTCCGGGCGATATCTCGAAGAAAAGAAGAAAAAAGGCTAAAAGGTCCATAACTCATAAGCGCGGTCTGTACACGTACACCAATGATTTACTCGTATAGAGAGTGAACAATGCGGATCATGGTTTGTGGCAATAAATTGTTGAAAGGCGATGTGGATTCATATACTTCGTTGCTCCCCAAGGTATCGACTGGTCCGTAAACACGGACAATGAACCGCAAAGTCACCCTACTCGAAAGCCTATCCATCAAACCTTCGGAGCAAAGAAAGTCTTTTTTTTTCTCGCCAAAAAGGAAATTCGTGAGTGACACACTGGGGTGGTTAGAATTTTCCGAAAGGGTCGCGCAGGCCGATGTATCGAGCGGTCGTAGTCGCGGCGCGTTCCAGCCAATTACGGTCTCGATGGTGGCAGAGGACACGCGAGTCTTTGGCCTGTTATCCTCACAGCGTGATATGTCCTGCGTAACCGTTTGTGACCACTTAATTCGTGCCGCGAGTAACCAACCGGATCGGATGATTATACCTGGGCGATCGGGCGAACTACCAGCAGCGGTAGTCCTGCGCAAACCCAAGGGCAAACTAGCAGAAGCGGATGCGATAGCGGTACCAGCAGGACGACGCTTAGGGGTGATCACCCCCCTCGGTTCGTCATATGGCGTCAGCGTCCCCGGTGCGCAAAGCGGGTAGAACGACGGGTAGCCCGACAGGTTTCTCGTCGTTCAATCGCCACTCATAATTCATCACTGGCGTCGCTCTCTCGGTCGTCGATCCCTTCGTCTCTAATAACCCGTAACCGCGGAATAGTCGAACGCGCGTGACCGGATGGACTACGCCGTTGGGTCTCGTTTCGCATTTGAGGGAAGTATCACGAATCGTCTGGGCGGTACGGAACGGATGTCGTTTTAGTTGCCGGGTACACCGACGGCGAGCGGAAAGAAGGAGGACTTGAATAACGACGGTGCGCGCAAGTTTATTATACCTCATTGTATACGTTGTAGACGATGCAGATGTCTACGCGCGGGTTTCGGAAACCCTCTAGGTTTGTCGCGCGGTGATCATTACTGAAAAGCCACATCCGCGTCTCTTTCATCGCGACCGCAATAATTCTCGATAATGATGTCTCGACTGGATTTCCTCGACCGGCATTGAGAGTCGAATGGAACATCGTGGCATCTCTTCGTGGTTTTTGTCGTTGGACGCGCTTTTTTCCCATGCATCTGACACACTTACCATAGTGAGATAGGAAAATGTTAAAACAAAATGAAAATAGTGTAAGGCCCCCTGTTTACCGGATGTTAATTGGAGCATGGAATATGAATTCTCGATCAAAGAGAACGTGTGAGACGAAACGTGATACGCTTCAGGCAACCCTGCCTCTGGAGAGCCTTCGCGGTAAGTTCAACCTTATTGAAGATCAGCTTGCGGAAGATCTCTCGCATAATGAACTCCGATAATGGTCATCCCACGTATCTCGCCTGGCGCATAACCGAACCTTACTTGCCGCTCCGTAGCTCCCGGGGTACAAGTCTCAAGTGAGCTTTTGATGTGGTACCTCAATGGGTATGCACACATGTCACTCCGTCGGGTTTTCCTCTCCACTACTACATTCCATCTCCGCCTACCTATCCGCTACTATCCTTCTTGGCTGTGCCATCACGCCCGCTTCTCGTTCCAACGACATGTACACCAACGCGGAGGTGGAGCGCAGCTTACGCTACCGCTTTTGAGCACTTTGATATTACCCGGCCCACGGGTTTGTTAGGACGAGCACATATGCGTTTGATGTGGATAACCACGTTTACCGGAACATTTTCCAAGATCCCATAAGCGGCCGCGTCGGCTTATCCCGGGCAAACACACATACCGCGGTTAATATTCCGTAAATCGTCACCTCGAACTTATTGTTTTTCTTCTGCGAATATTAGTTGGTACGACTCATCTATTTGTTGGGTCAACCAATTTACTTGTTCGCCTAAGAAATGTATTGGTTCTTTCAACTGATATCAGTTTTCTCGGGCCGCAATTGGTTCTAGCAACTAATTATTTTTCTCCATGGATCGTTCGTGTGAAAACGCAGTTGGACAATTCTGGACCAGTGTCAGATTTCCGAAATTTGCGGCAAAAGTCTCGCCACTTGAATCAACATTACAGTGAAAGTTTCTCAAAGATCTGCTTTTTTCAATTTTTCTGAAGTCCAAAGAAATTATTGGGAGTTCTTGATCATATAAAGTTTATTTCGAGGAAATATTTGCGAATACGGGAATATTGTCACTACTCACGCGATGAACATGCAGGTTTTTCTGCAATGATGAAAAGAAAACTGGCTTCGCGCAATGTTTCAAGCGTAAATGCCAGATAGACTAGACGCGAAAATATTACAAAAGACGAGAGACAAAGGGAAAAAGTCAATAATCGAGATTCACCAGTCAGCTCTGGGATGCGTTGGAGAGAAGAGAACACAAAGAATCCAGAACGAGGGCGGGACGCACAAAAAGGCCTGTGAGAAAGAGAGCTTTCTCTTGGCAAACCGTGAACACACCACGAGTCGCTGCGACAGTACAAGGGGCAATGGTTTGAGGGCGGATAGTTTACCGCGAGAGTTTCAATATCTCCGCGCGTTTCTCCAGATGAGACAGGAGCTCGGAGTTTTCCAGCGTTAGTCCGTCGCGCCACAGACGAGAATATCCGCTGCAAGCGAAACTAGCCGGAGGCGAACTTGGATTGGAAACGCTCTCATCGCCTTGCAGCGTTCGCCGACGACTCCACCGATTTTCACCCTCGTCGTTTTACACCTATCTCTCCGCGCGCCCGCGCCCGGCATGGATGCGAGCTATGCTCGCGAAAAAAACACGACCCCTCGCGCTTTAACAGAGGCATCGACGAGGCGCTCAACGATACCGGTGAAATTCGGTACGCGATACTTTTCGAGGGAGCGACGGGAGTTTCGCAACACACAGCGGCCAACCCCGGCGGAACAATCAAAATCGTTTCGCGAATACGCGTTAACGCGGAACGAAGGTAATTCGGGAGAAATCCAAGCGGCGGAGCTCCGTTCCTCGAGCAGAACACTCTTTCCCTTTTTTTTACACGCGCTACGCGCATCCCAACCGTTCACATCGCACATATTTCGCTCTTGAGATTCAGACTGTAGAAAAAAATGTCTCAATGTAAAAGCTATGCAGAAATTGTAATGAGGAAAATATGTGAATGATGACACTAATAAATCAAGATTATTATAATCTCTACGATAATGATGATTTTACTATTTTTTTCAGACAGTTCTTCGACTAAAAAAAAAATATGCCTTTCAACCTTCGTAAAGTTCTGAATACGATCTACACGGAGAAACACAATTCGTTGCCAGATCCAACTGCGGCGCCGGAAATTAATGCTAGTTGGTACGACTAATCTATTTGTTGGGTCAACCAATTTATTTGTTCGCCTAAGAAATTTTTTGGTCACGCGAACAGACGGAAAAATTCGGTTCTTACAAGAACATTGCATGCATTCGCCACAGAAGGCGAACGTCGCGCGCGCATTTGCTCTCATCAATTAAGTTCAAAGAGATATTTCAGTACGTATTTTTACGCGGGTGACGAGAATTATAGTTGGTACGGGAGAATCGCACATACGGCGAGGACACGGTTCGCGTACGCAATGATCAAACCGCGATGACCAGTCGGCCAGTCGGGCGAGGTGAAGCTCCGGTCAAAGTGTCGCATGCAAAATCGTTGAAGCGCGCATATTCGAAGCTTTCATTTAGCGGTAAAAAAATTGCATCTGCCAGCTTATGCGCGTAAAAAAATATATTTCCGATCGTCATTGTTCGATCAGCGAAATCCAAGAAGTCGAGAATTCCAAGAAGACACGAGGACGGAAGACAATAATAGAAAGTATTTTATATCGCAATTTGTAGTAGCTGAAGAACTTGGTGGTGTGGGTACCGAAGAACGAAATGACAAACGCGCAACGACGTGGAAGGAAATACAATCCGAGAAATTCGAGTCGACGTACTCTGAAAGCTTAAAAAAAAAAAAAAAAAGAAAAAAAAACAACAACGTTCCCATTGTCCAAGCTACACAGGGAAATAGCCGCCGGTCGTGAGCCACAAAACCTTCGATTACTCGCGCGTTCTCATGTGTCCCCCCCGCGCTCGCGGCAACGCGGGCATACTCGGGTTTTTCCCCGAGTGGTCTATAATCAAAGTCGTACAGAACTAGAAAGCGTTTTAGTTGACATCCGAACAGACAAAAAAAAGAAAAAAAAAAAAAAAGAACCGGATTTATTGTCGGTTGACATATGCCGGTCGAGTGTTCTTCGTTGACAAAAGTTTCGTCTTTTGTACCTGTGACGAGAATCGACAAAAAAAAAGGATAATAGATGAGAACCTTTCTCGGTAAGCGCTCCCGGATGCATAATTAGTGGGTGGAGTCCCTTTTGCCTCTGTCAAGATTTCCAAGCGTTCGGACTGAATTATCCTTATTTGCGGAGGGGGAAAGGTGGGGCAAATTGGTCCGCTTTTGCAATTCAAACGGTTTACGACATACCCGACACTTTTCCGCTATTTCGAAAACTTCCCAATGGCATAAAAATCTAAGAAGAATCAGGTATAGAGAAGGTGCCGTGAAAGGTTGATTTTCAATAACAATAATACCAAAATATTAAAAAATTATATTAAAAAAAATTGTTCAAAAAATTGAATTTTTCCCAATTTCGGCAATACGCCATTTTTCCCCAATGTGCCAATTTTTTCATATTCTCGAGTAACATTCGTTCGGTGCGCAACGAGTATGACCTTAAAACCATCTGCCATCTGTATTAGTGAAACAAAAAAAAATTGCCTCGCCTTCGCTCGGCGAGTCGCGTTTCCGCTCGCGAAAGCGCTAGATCGCCGGTAACGATAACAATCATATTGCGTAAGCGCGAAGCCCGCATTAGTCGAAGTTGCAGAAGTGACCGATGGCCATGGGATGGCGGAGGAGTACGTCTGGCGCTCGGTCCGGACGAGGTGTACACGTAACGCGACCGCGACGTTTCGCTACAGCGGGGGTCGGATGTGTGTAACGGGGTCCTCGTGTGGGTGCGAGAGTGTCGCAACGATGGAAGGGTCGACGTGAGTTTCCCCAGGAGTGATGACGCAGTTTAGGGCACTCGACGTCGAGAGGAGGAAACGTGCGCGGGTCCGAGGGGGCCGCGTACCGAGAGAGCATCAGCAGTCGCGGCAGTCGAGCACGTTGGCGGTTGAACCCCGTTCGGCTATATAGTTTCGGTGGGTTCGTCCCCATACCTATATATACACGGGAATAGAAACGACCGTTGGGTAACTCTCGTACGTAATACGAAATATAGAAACCGCGACAGTCATTGGCACCATTTGATTCACGAGCGTTCGCAGCTCCGCCGGCCGCCCTCCGCGTCATTCCATCGTGCATGATTCGGCGGGCGGCGCGCTACGCTGGAACGCCGAATCACTGCCGCGCGGCCAATTACTGTGGCGCTGGATACGGCGAACTACCCGGGCGAAAACGTGGAAATGCCCGGGCGCGCCAAACGCGACGATTGTACGGTCATCGCGGCTGCGGTGGAAGGTGGTACGCCGGTAAAAGGGTCCATATACCCGACGCCCAGTAATTACAAGATCGTGAAATTCGCGTGACCGGACGGTTTATCGAGCACACGCGCGAAACTTTCCCTCTGTGTTTGCTCTCGCTCGCGCCCGCCTCCCGTCCGTCGGCGTATTCTCCTAGGCTTGGCGAAGGCCGCCGGAACGCGTCGGTCGAGTCACGACAATCCACCGTTGCGCTCACGAATCCGAAATGCAATTATCGTAGGCGAACGGAAATATCTTCACGCAAGCGGATTTTCATGGAGGTTCTTAATCTCGTTTATTGCGGGGAAAACTTTCGCCGATTGATGGATGAGTACATGGTCGCCGGGGCTGGACTTACTGACGTGCAACTCGTTATTTAACCGATATATCTTTGATTAATTCACGGCAAAAACCCAATAAAGCTTCTGCGTTTCGGTAAAAGGGGGAAGTTTTTTTGTTTGTTTTTTTTTTCGTTCTAGGAGCGATAACGGAAGAAGGTCATCGGGAGATGCGTCGAGAACGCGAGGGGGATGAAATCGTTAGTCGATTAATCTCGAATCAACATTGCTTTTTTGCCGATGCCGCTCTTCCGCTTTTCTTTCGGTTATTCTTTCATTTCGGCGACTAGAGAAGAGACAAGAGTCATTTTCCTGCCGGAGGTCGGATGGGGTGTTTGCGAAAATGCCGGATTAATAACTGATAGGCAGAAAGTTACTTGACGATTAATTAGAGAAGAAAAATATTGTTTTTTTTTCGATGTCGGAGGATCATTTCAGGGCACGTAGAACAATAATTAGTCGGAAAAATTAACAGTGTTGTAATTCTAATATAGGGCAATATAATAATAATAATAATAATAATTAATAATAATAATACTTATGGTAATAATAATGATAGAAAACTGTTAGTAAAAGTAATAGTCAATGAAAAAATCAATTTTCTATGAAAAAAATCGTTCGTCATAAATAACCATCGGTTCTCTCAACGAATTGCTGGAACAACCGATATTTTCATAAAAAGTGCTCGCGCCAACTGACCACTGGTTCTCCCAGCCAATCATTCTTTTCAGTGAGTAAAATTCATTTTTTTCTATCGCGGAATAGAGCGGAGTCAGGAACTATTCAGAGTTTTACCGCAGGAAGCGAAAAATACGTTGAATATATTTGTGCAGCATGCGTGAACGAAAGGGGTTTTGTGATGTGATCGATCGATCTCGGTGCGTGTAACTATCCAACGGAAGAGTTCCAAGTGGAGGGACGAGAAACGGGGAGGTTCGGAGGGGGATTTGTGCGAAGCGAAACGAGACACGTGTCTGTCAAATCGTCGTGATTGGGGAGAAATGTTACTGATGCAGAGCATTTTTATCCGATTGCTGCCTGCTGCCTTTGCTTCTCGTACGTAGCGCCAGACGGTTTGAATGACATCCCCGTATTTCTACGTTGCAGGGCGGAGGAGGATACGTCATTTACAGATATCAAACTCTATTTACAATTATCTTCGCTCCGTTCGTCCCATTAAATGGAATTTTCGTCAAGAGAAATCGATACCTACTCGTTGAAACAAATGGAGACTCGTCGATTTTTATCGATGAACCGAAACTTCGGAGATTAGGTCGAGCAATCGATGAAAAACAATCTAAAAAAAGTGGTGCAGAATAAATTTGCACATTGCGTGCGAACAGGCATTTTTGAAAACTTCATAAAACTATAATGACTGTAACGATTTTGACAAAACTTGCAACGAACATCGAGCGATCTTTCCTAAACACATCCTGCAAATTTCAGCGTCACAACCGAAGACGTTTTTAAGGTATGAAGGTTTAAATTCTATTTTGTCGCACACGCCAGATATTTTTTTGAAGTACGATTTTCCGATGTTTCGGAACATTCTGAATGCGTTTTATTGGAATCTCGATTTTTTTTAATCAAGACGATGCTTTCTTCACGGGAAAGCAAAAAGGTTCGGCTAAAGAATTCGGTCTGAATAAATTAGTTCGCATCGAGGAAGGGCTAATGGAAATATGATACGGGCGCATGTGCGGCCGAGCTCGCTGAATGTTCGATAAACATAGTTTAGCTAAACACAGTCATCCCCGTTGTACGCGCGAAAGGGTGATCTAAACTGGATGCAGCAGCATCAGCAGCCGCGTAGGTGCTTCGCGTACATATAAGCATTATGTGCCTAATTGCACTTTATTGCCGTACACGTTCATTAATATATTTGCAAGCACGACCGCGAAATACGCGACCGCCGAACACTGCGGCGGTTTCGGCGCGGTTCGCTTTCGATGTACTCGATATTCGTAATCAAACGACATTTGATCGAAACACGGCGGAGTTAACAATCGACGCCGCGCTGTTACGAGACTGAAGTTCGACGAATTTACGCTGCCACGGAATATGACTTTTCAACGTTTATCGACGAAGTTTGTGGACAAACGAGTTTTAATGATTGAAGAGTTTGTTGTCGACGAACGAGAGGTAATCGGCCGAATTTGTGGTCACCGTGAAATATTGATTTAGCTGCATAATACAAATTTGTCGGCAAAATTTGCAGTAAACATTTTTTTAATCGTCACGATTTTTGAAACAGTTATGTTCGTCGATTTCGGTGGATTGTCGAAAACCTCAAATGTCCATTATATTAATTTTCGGTACTCGCCTCTCAGCTTGTTGCGCAACAATAAAAACGGAGAAAAACAAATATTATGAAGGAGCAAACTTACCGGACATCGGGTTTCTGCATTGATTTGTGTGCCGCAAAGGTTTAGGCGATCTGAAAAAAAAAAAATGGTTTTTAGCGGAATTCGAGTTTTCATTTTGAGCCTTTTGCGGCGACCAATCAAATCAAATCACCAATCGCAAACATTTTGTATTACCCAACCCAAGATTGTCGAATTCTCCTGCATTCGCGAGTTAGTAATGGCGATTTTCTTTTCTTTGCCTGAACAAAATAAGCAGGCTGTGTGTCACGCGCGCGAAGCGGGCCTCTTCTTTGGAGAATACGAATTTTATATGCCTCAGCCTGATTTATGTAGGCTAAGATATTCATGGGTCGGTAAGAGCTTCTCACCCGGAAGCGCGGGAGCGGAAGGACGCGAGCGCGGGCGGAGTCACTCGCCTTGCCTTGGCCCGCCGCGCTACACGGTCGCAGAGAGCGCAACCTTCTTTCTGCATACGGAGATCTTTCTCTCGCATAATCTCTATCAATAAGAAAGACTCCCCCGGCGCGAAACGGCGAAATGGGCTTTTGTACAACAAGATGCTTCGAAAGTATTATTCTCGGCGTTTCGCTGGGAGAGTACTAAATTGAGCGAGAAAAAAAAAGACGTAATATCCATTCCCGTCGGTACAATAGGAATAACGCGAAAGGAACTGTTCCGTTGTTATATACCCTCTCGAATCGGTATACGCAACGTAAATATTATGTCGTACATAAAGCCAAATGTAGGGATCGTAATTTCTCGAACCCTCCACTTGATGAGCTACGTGACGTGCATTGTTGACGCTTTTGTGCTCCCTCCCCGACGACCCTTTTGCTTACCGTCCGCGTATCTCCATTATCGAACTCTAAACGAGGCGAAATTTCTCAGTTACCGAACGATTAATCTCATCGATTGCCCGAAGTAACGAGCATCGACGCGACGTTACGCTGGTCGCATAAATCGATCTGTTCCGCGCTATGGGCACAACAGAATAAACTCCAAATCGTCATGAAATTTATCCACCAATTGTGTGATATTTTTTTTTTTCAATTCATCAAATAATGAATTCAATATTTCTCTTGACCATATTTAATGTTTTATATTATCAATGCAATATTGTTTCCTCATTTTGTAAATTTGAAAACCAAAATTATTGAAATACTCTTCATTATATTAATTCGATAACACTCAATGTGAACTTTTCAACAGTTATTACACGAATCTCACGAATGAAATTGAATGCATTTTTTTTTCTTATATAATTTGAAAGCCACCGAAAATAAAACATGTGGGAATTGTAGATATAATTGCGCGAATACGAAATAATTGGAGAAACAAAATATTGATAATCAATATTAGTTCCATGTTAATAATCGATAGAAAAGATTCAGATGAGAACTTCTTTTTTATTATCACCCCATTTTTTAGTTCGCAATTCGGGGTATGACAAATTCGAATAAATTGATTGCTAAGCAGATCGTCAAATAGGTGCATAAAATTTGCAAGATTATTAACTAAAACGGATGGGATTTGGATTTTGTCCTTCATTGACGAAGAAACGCGAGCGTTTCGTCCTCTTCGCGCGACCCCCGCAGCTTGTCTCTCATCCAGAGTCAACCCCTCTCTCCATAAGACCGCGCTTTCATCTTATTCCATAGTTCGCATCTTTCGGCTGAGAGCACAAAAGGAATTCGCAAGAGACTGCCCTGTGTAGTGGGGCTCTCCGGTCGCTCAGCAGCAGTCCCTGCCTTGCTCCAAACTCACTCAGCTCCTCGGTCTCTCTCTTCGTCGCCCGTAAAGTCGGATCGAGCGATATACGAGAGATTGTCCACTCTCAAAGCCAAGCGACGTACAAAGGAGACGAAGGACGAGATAACTGAGAGTGCCCCCCGACGCCCGGCGCGCTCTCTTCACTTCGAAACGCGAACGATTGCTTTTGTCTCCGAAATTTATTTGTTTGGGACACGCGTCCGTTCGGCGCGGAGCCCGACCGCGACACGGGGAGGTGACGAGTGAGCAAAAACTACAAATCAATCGGTTACATTTTATTTGCAGAAGCCTCTCGCGCACTCGACGAGAATACAGGATCGAGGGACACGAGAGAAATTTGCAATTTTCACTTTCTCGCTCTCTCTCTCTCTCGATAAAATAACAAATGTGAGCGTGTTCCGCATTATTTTAGTCGGCAAATCCCGTTCTTGTTCGATTTTTTTTCTACGCCTAGTTTTTAGCAACGCACAAGATCGAGTTGTAAAAACGAAGAGGAACGAAAATGAGAGGACGAAAATCAGTTTCCGCGATGCACGGGTTCCATTTCCGGTTGAAGAAAGACAAACAAACGCTGCGACGGTGGTTGCAACTTTCGGCAGAGATTTTCCGAGAGCGCGCGACGCGAGGGCGAAGCCAAGGATGCCGGGCCCGGTGATAGTGCCGGTACACAGAGGCGCAATAGGACGCGGAGGAGAAACACCGAAGCCAGATTTACTCCCGTCGGCGAGCACACATCTGGCTTCCGCATTACTAATGTAACTGCCTGAGTACACAGTTAATATTTAACTACTCGCTTTGCTTCGCCAACCCCTTCGACTCTCCAAACATCGGAAATCCGAGATGAAGATCGAGACGGAGTCCTTTCGCGGAATTCACTGATGTCAGTCGCAAAGTGTACAGGCTAGAAGAGCGCCACAGACGGAAAAGGGCCGAAAAGGGCGGGCAATGTGGGCGGAGGTTTAGGGATAGCCCGATGGCAAAGTCCTGAGCGAAAAGCGCAAAGGACACGTTCAATTGAGGGAGAACACGCAACAAATATCCAATTTACAGCGTGTAATCTGCTTCGAAAAAGAGCTTTCTCGTTAGGTAAAATGATCGAGGCTTCTGTCGCAGGCGAATGGCGATCGAATTTTCATTATGTAAGTTTAACCGGTCGAGTCAATCCAGTACAAAGATTTTAAAAATTCATTGATGAACTCTTTGTGGCAGAAACTCGGGCGAACTGAAGTGAATTCGGATTTTCAAAATTCGCACCGTACGAAAATATCCCATTTTTGACAAAGAACGGGCAAAAAATGTTTGTTTTCCTAAATTGAGATACTTTAATTGAAAAAACGTATTCATAGATAATAATACTTTATAAGTTCAGTATTTGCCTCTTTTTCTCTCTTCCATTTCCGAGCCAAACCATGTAATATCGGACTCCGAGTCGGGACGTAAAATCTTTAGATGACTCACTCCATCTTTTCAGCGCGTGGTTCATTCCGAATAGTAAAAAAAGAAATTAAATCACGATACGAGAGTATCGATCATTCTAAACACTTTTTCTCACCCTTCGTGTCTGAGTCAGCGAGTGCACGGTAGAGCTTGAAAGCTCATTCGTTCCGCGCGCAACGTTTTGTCTCTCGTCGCGAACGATCGGTGCGTATAAACGTTGCTGCTTCTAACTCGCAACCATCCCCCCGCATTCGACTTTACCATAGAAGCGCATTGCTCGTGCTCGATGTTACATGTCGCTTTATGTGTGTCCTCCCCACCCCCTTTCTGTCCCTCTACCTTCTATCCTTCCCTATCCCGTAGAATTGCTCTTTCCCTTGCTCACGTTCGCATACGTTTATTCGTACAAAGAATGCGCAGCCGTTGATACCCATGGGCGTAGTGAAAGATCAAAGGCTTGCGCGCACCGCTACCTATTTCACTACTACGAGCCATGCATTTCCATGCTTTGGGCTTTAGCTCCAGATGATACTGTGGCGCTGCCTCTCACTCTCTCGCTCTTTCTCTATCATCGATTCTCTCGTTTCGTTTCAATCGGCAGACAGACAGACGTACGAACAAGCGATAACAACGTTTATTGCAGTCGCACAGGCCAACCCAGAGAACGAATAAACGCCGACCACCGATCCGACCATCGAGATATTTTAGAGTTAGAAGCATTCCCGGCGAAGTGCTATTTTTATTCGGCTCATCCGACGGCTCTTTGATGGCTTAATTAATTTCGGGAACGAAGTTCCATCTTTATCACGAGTTTCGACTCTTTTTTTTTTACTTTTTCGCCGGAATTGATAATCGTAATGGAAAAATGTTCCTGTAAGGACGACGGGACTACAGGGCGAATGTAAATGCGGCGAACGGTAGTCGAGCGGTTGGAAATTCGGAAAATAACGGACTGAGAAATGCAGGATGCGGGACATAGGCACGTACGTTGGGGTACGTATGGAAAATGGCAAAGAGCCGGAGGCGAAAGCGCAGCACCGCGAGCATGCCATTGAGCGGCGGAAGAGCCCAGCGCGGAAATGTACGATGGTACGACAATGTACCGAGCCCGAAGGGGGTTTGGGAGATTCGCATACTCGTATAACGTAATGTGTGGCCGAGAGTTCACACCCCGAAAAACCATTCCAATAAATGGAGTGCGAGTGTAATAGGCAGACTCCACCCTGGACTGTCTAGCGAGTAATGCGATCCCGAAATGCAAGTCTCACACAGCTGCACAACGCACACCCCGGCATTGTCCGGCTACACAGCGATTCCGACACTCGCTTCCCACCCACTCGCCCATGTGCTCGCTCGAAATAAATTTTAACACGCCTTTTACGAGTTCATAGATTTTCACTCTCGCCGCGTTTTCTCTCCGCGTGCGGTGTTATTTTTATTTTTTCATTTGCTTCCCCTTTTTTTCATTTCTTCCTATCCCAGTCACCTCTACGAACGACCGAGGAATTCACGCACCCCGGCCGGGGTGGAAAAACTATTTGAATCGAGTATTCCGAATGACTGATTAAATTAGAGACCAAACATTGCGAGTGTACTTTCCTGTTTCATGGATTTTCACGAATTTAATAGACGCCCATCGACTCGCAATCCACGTCCGCGCCGTCGTTTCCGAGAGGTTTCGAAGCCGAAGGGTTAATAAATGGAAAAGGACGGAATACTCGGGAGTGAGGATTGATTAAATTCCGGATAAACATAGAGTACAATTTTCACGGTTGGGAAACTGGTTTGGGGCTATGCAGCGGGGTGAATGGAACAGTTTGAGTGGACGTAATAGATCCGTACGAGTGTTCGACGCAGTTTTGTAAAGCGTGAAGAGTTAAGGGGACGGCAATGGGGGAGGGGGTGAGTGGGACGACATTGCAGCGACGATACGGAGATTATACCATAACGTTTTCTTCCCTGGTCTCCGAGTTCTGCTGCAAGGCACATCAATATCGCTGGTGCGCTGTTACTTCAACCCCCCCTCGTCCCCCCGCCTCATGGCTCGCGGGAGGGAGGTATTCAGAATGCCCTTCAAGAATTTTAATGCCCCCACGGTGAAAGAATTTATTGCGACATAGAATGTGCAGTAATGGCGGAACTACGTATAAAAGTCGAGAAAAGGGTACGCATTGTCGTCGTCTAATGGCCTGGCCTCGGGCGTCGTCGTACACACTCCTGGCGACGTTGCTGCACTGTACCACACAGATATACCGTTCTACACCTTAGGGCACTCTCTCTCTCTCTTTATACTCTCTCTTTCCGTCCCTCTCCGGTACACCCCTCGCCACACGTTTCCTCCCGAACCCACCGACAAACATCAAATGGGATACTTGTACTTGAACAGGTGCCTATTCAGTTTTTTTTTTCTTTTCCATTTCGCGTCCAGTCGCCATCTCATTCCGGTTTCTCTCGTTGCCAGACGTTTGCTTCTCAGTTTATTTTCTTTTCACTCTACCCCGCCACCCCCTGCCCGACCCCAGCCCTGCGCCTCCGCTCACCCACTCGCGAGAGTCTCAAGACTTTGGCTTCTATATACCGATCTCATCAAGGAAAAACTTATTAAAATCTCTGATACAGCGTTCAACTTTCGTACAATATTAAATTCTTGCGAAAGCTCGGCGAAGAGAAAGCATCGACGTATATAGCCGAATTTTTAATTATCGGCACTCGGGCGATATAATTATTAACACTCGAGATATCCCGAGTTTCTTCACGCGCAAATTCACCACTCCCCGGAGGACCGTGGATGGTCTGATCGAAGAATCGAAATTTGAAGGAATCGGAAACTGCAATGAGAAGAAACGACGCGGTTGGTTATGAAATTCTTTTTTTTTTTCTGAGACGTCGATAATTGGCCACCAGTGTTTACCGAAGTCTTCGGTGGCAATTGAAAATTGGAACTGTTCCAGGAGTAAAGCTCTTCCGGTTTACTGGAACATTCTCGGGAATCGAACGAACAGGATTCTCTGAAGATGACCAATTGGAAAGTCACTCGCCTGTTCGTACGGTTTCGTTCGACTGAAATCGATATTCATTTCTCTCGGATTTCTTAAGTGATCCGTCGAATTAACGGAGGAAAAAAAAGAAGGGCAAAAATCGAGGGATCAAAGACTACGGGGTAGCCCAGATTTTATGGAACTGGACCGACGAAACAGCTGGAAGTTCACCGAGTCAGCGACGGCGGAAGGGTAGTGGAAAGGGTCAACGACGGAATTTGCAACAGATTTGCCGAGAGATCGAGGATTTACGTCTAGTTTCAGGAAGTAGACCGGAATATTTCACGAGAGCTTTGTAATCAGGAGATAGGTTTAACGTAATCCGAAAGGCCGGAAAACGGCGAGAGCGAGGCCCGCGCTCAGGCTCGAGTGGATCGGGTCGAGTGTGAGAATTTCGCGAGTAAAACAGCCTTGGAGTCGGCCCACTCGCGTTACTCGGGGCTGTTCCATTCGCGATTCGAAAAACCAACGGCAAAAGACCATTGAAAAAGAGTAAGGTCAACATTTTTCAGAAATGAAATAAATTGAACATCCGTTGGTGCTTAATCTAACGTTTCTTTTTCACTACGGATAGTCGTGGCAATCTTGCTTTTAATTGCGTTTTTTTTTCGACAAAACGAATGTTGATAGCGTAATTTCAAGAGATTAGAAAAAATTCTATGTAAATTTAAATGTATTCAGAAAAATTAACGAATCTTTTTCATTGAAAAAAAAGTTAGGTTGCCGAGTGATTTATCGAACAATCGACTTTTTTCATCAATTTTTTAATAACACTTTGGTATTATTATTATGCAAAATCTATGGTTTCAGCAACTTCTCTACGCCTGATTTTTTTTGGATTTTATCCTTTTTGGAAAGTGTTCGAAATTGTTCTTAAATCCTACGTTTGGCTGTAGCGGATCTGCAAGCTTGCGGGAATGTTCGCAACTTTATAAAACCTCCGGCTCGCCCGGATTGACATTATATTAAAGTTCTATTGTTTTCCGAGGGCGCGTTAATCGAAAAAGTCGCTGTAACGATTGGAAAAATAGATTTTTTTCTATTATATCTTTATTTTCTCTTGTTTGCATTGTTAATCAAATCGACGACAGGGTTATCAGCGTGAGCGCATTGACGCGGGTCGGTAATAACGAAACGGCGGTTCTCGCACCGTGTAATAACACCGGCATTATTGCGGCGGTGCCAGGTTTGTACGCTTGCGTGCTCGCCGGAACGGCAAACAAATTTCGCTCGAATCTCGCTCGGTCCGTCATCGTTTGGGCGCGCGAACCGGGCGGCGAGGTTCGCTACATGCGAATCTCGCACCTCTCTCGGTCGTCATGGCCGCGAGCCAGTCTCTCGTTACGACCGCGCCGAGAGCTCACTCCGCCCGAATTTCCGGTTGTTTCGACTTTTCTCACAGCTGTGATTAAAATCACGACAGTCCGCGCAGCGTGCACTTCCCAATGCGCTTCATTCGCGAAACGTTTCGCAACTCGTTATGAAGTCACCGAGAAAGGGTCGTGTATGGACTTGCGTCATTTTAATTTGTCGCAATTAACAGAAAACTTGTCGAGAGGTGAAAAAATATTTTAACGTTTTTTTTCCGTGCTCGTCGCACTGCTTACAAAAAAGAAAATATAATATATTTTTTTTGCAATGCTCCCTCCAAAAAAAAGGGAATGGAAGCGCATTCCTCTTTCGTCGGGCGTGCTGCAATTTTGATTCTCTGTGACGCTTATATTAATGGATATTCCATCGCGGCTTGTCGAGACCCTGATAATAATCGTCGCAGCCGGAAAGCCGCGAGACTGTTCCAGAACTCCGATTCCTGCAGGATTAATGTGATTCCCTCGATCTCCCGTAGTTATTCGACGAGCGATTGAATCCGATTAATTTATCGCTCGCTCGTTAATCGATCTGTTTTGACGTTGAAAAAAAAAGAAAAAATAAAAATAAATTTAAAAAATCCACACATCGACAATTGGCGAATTTCCATACGGCCCCCATAGGGCGAGCGAAGCGTTAGCCCTCCGTTAGTTCGGCCGGAGGTACCTGATTGCGCGTTGACTCGGAAAATCAACTCTGCAAATTGGTCGTATACACAAGCGAGTCTACATCGTTCGTGCATCGCGTATATTCTCGCCGGCCTACGCCCGCATATTAATTGTCCTCGCGGCCGGCGCATCGACGAAATAATCA
Source organism: Ischnus inquisitorius (assembly GCA_963924025.1). Taxonomy (NCBI): domain Eukaryota; kingdom Metazoa; phylum Arthropoda; class Insecta; order Hymenoptera; family Ichneumonidae; genus Ischnus; species Ischnus inquisitorius. The sequence goes on along the minus strand of OZ001254.1, from coordinate 12,690,397 downwards.
TTAATCATCGAGTGACAAACTTTCAATAACTGCCCCGTCCTTTCGTGTGCCCGTCGCGATACCCTCGTCGACAGCGGCTCGTAGGCTTAAGCGCTACGTTTAATTGGTTTTCCGCTAAATACGAAAAACATTTTCGCGAATCCGTCACCCGTACGTTTCGTACTCCAATGAATGGGAAATTCGAATCTCGCGCGGCAACGAAGCGCTCCCATGTAAATTAACCCTCGTGGAAAACTTCGGCTCGCCGGATACTATCCGTGACCCGACAGTGGCCAGATTCAATTACGCTTTCAGCCGCGAATACCGGAGAATTATCGTTATCGAACGGTATCGCTTCCTCTCCCCCCCGATCGACATCCGTAACTACAGAATAGTGCGACGCGCGCTCTTTCGTACGCGCCCGTTACGTGCGCATAAACTACGCGCTTATAATGTTAACGCTCATTGAAATTCATGGTTCGTACTTTGGTACAATTACGCAACGCATTAACGGCGCTTGTGAATCGTATCTTTTTACTGTAGTCCACCCGGCAATGCGTATAATCCGAGCGTTGTATCATTAACCCGATAATTGCGAATATCGCGAATACGCCCGCATGACAATAAAATTCAATATCTACAATATCTATGTGTCCTCGTGCGAAATCGCGGACATTTGTTTCCTAGAACTAACAATTCGCCGCGCGACATGTGTTCTATTCGTGATCAATCGTATCGGCTCGTGTTATGCCTCACTTTATCGTGGATTTATTGAAACGCGCGAATCTGTCCGAGGGAGGGGAGGGGTGGAGGGGGGGGGAGTTATGCTTATCGGGTCGAATCATCGTAAAAATAAAGTGGCCCCAGTACCGTGGAATCATCGTTACCGCTCGGCCCGATTGGCCACCTACGCCGTACCTAGCCCGGTGTCGGCCCGAGATGACTGGACCACAAAAGCTTTCACGACGTCCATGTTAATTCCGTTGTTTATACTGATTGCCACTATACCAGATGGAATCAACGAAATTACCTCGTTTCCATTCGTCGACGCAACGCGCTCGCGAGCGTCACCGAACAAATGGACGTCGAGCAAATAAAATTAGTTGCAACGAATTTATCAGCTATTAATCAAGTTTTTTTCCCGACTCGTAACAGCGGCATTCGCAATTAGTTCCGTTGAAAATATCATTACGTCAACCGCTATGCGTATTTCTATAATTAGTCTTTCAACTGGATGAAAATCGGATATTAATCTCGCGGAAAATAAAACACTCTCGTGATTATCATTTCGCGATCGTCCGTAATATCGATTCGAATGCATTTGTAACCATTGGTTCGAGGATGCAATCGGATATGGCATTGCGTCGTGGCAGCGTTCGCGTCGAGCAAACAATGGTTCTCCTCGCGCAAGAGCGATTGGAGTAACGCGACGGTCGGTCTCGCTGAAACGAAGAAGCCGAGATTGTCGCGATGCGGTCGTTGTTTGGATTACTCTAGCGACGTTCGGCTTCATCGCGACTGATACTAAAGCCGCGAGTAGAGTCTTCTCATGAAGTTTCATTGGAGTCGGGTTACGATATGAATGCAAGTTCTGTATGGCGTACCGCGTCGAATTGCCAAACGTTTCAACGGGAGAAACGATTTTGCCGGGAGTATCGAACTCCGCTGGTCAGTGAGACGAATATAGAGCGGAGGAAATTTTACAACACGAATGCTCGGAGCAGCTGTAGCGTTGGGGTGAGAGTCACGTTTCTCGCTCGCTGACCGCGTGTGTTTGAAAATTATTTTAGCGTGCTTTAATTTCACGAACGGTAAACTCTCGTTAGAGTGCGCGGAGGGGTTGGAAGGGCAGAACGAACGAAGAGGTCCCGCACAATTATGGATATCCGCGTAACCGTGCTGGAGGGGTTCAGGTGCGCCGACAGGGGGTGGGTTCGTGCACCATGCCGGTTTCCATTTCAGTATCCTAGGGAACGGTAGAAACCCTCATTGCGCGATGGGCGAGCTCGAAATGCCGAACGTGGCCATCCGTTATGGCTTTCGTTACCGGCCATCTCGCTCCGAATGGCGACCATGACGAGAATCGGCCGTTATGGTGTTTCGCATTCGATGATTTCGAGCTCTGCGATTGCACCGCTTCTGTCCTATTCCCAAACGAGTCCGTGAACAACCATGAACCTCGCGGCAGGATATTTAACCCACCAGTGTATTGCATCGAAGCACCTCTGGTGCACTTGGATTGGTTGAATATTATCAATAGCAAATGATCCGCTGTCGATTCGATGCATTAGTTCCGCGAAAACCGACCGATGAGTAAAAAATTCGAACAGTCGGGTCTCAAAAGAGCAAACTACAATCACATCGTTGTGGGGTCTCGTTTCGATGTCCTCGACGTCGCCAGGGCAGCTTTTCCTCTTTCGTTCTTTCGCCAATCTATTCTGGCTTTGTCGGAGAGTTCGGAGCTACTTAGATGCAAGAAACAGGGTAGATCCCTATCGGATCGCGGTCCTCTTTCGATTGAATTGTAATCGACAATGCTGCCTCTTCGTGATCAATGGAATCCGGGTAGTCTGGTCTCTTTCGGCGTAGAAGGTTTCGGGCCACCACGCGCCACTCCGCGAAGCGACGTTTCTGAAGATCGAGATAGAGTTCGGATGGGACATTGCCTTGACCAGCGTTGCAGAATTTCAAGCTCCGCTTGCTCGGTACCAGTGTGCAACTGCGTACCCGTCGAGTTCTCGAGTCTCTATCTCGATCCAAGTACCGCTTGACTATTCCAGCTAACCGATATCGCGGCCATTCAAACAAGGGAACACCTGGGCGCATGAGGTCCCGTCGAATCTGGCGGACGTTGGCCGAGAATCGGGGAAAAACGTTGACCACACCGCGTGCCGACCGAGATGTCAGCAGAATTTTATGACTTCTTTAGCAAGCTAACATAGAGGTTCGGGGGGAGGGGGAGGGGGCATTGGGGTCCCACCACCGGCTGGTAGAAACGCCCTTACGACTACGAATGCGAGAATACCGGCTCCCCGGGCATCACCTCTACCTCCTTTCCAGATAATGTTTCCATCGGTTTTCTATCAGTTCTTTCCTCGGCACTTTTCCCTCGCGCCGTTATTTCCCAACCCCTGATATACCCTCCACGTTTCCTTTCAGACCGTTCTTTTTTCTAGAAATATCGTACGATACTTTAGTGTTACTGGTGAACTTTATCGAGCAGTTCCAGAAGAAGTGCCAGGAGCCCACCCTGCCGCTGCTGCTGCTGCTGCTTCTTGCGACTCCAGCGCATATTTCCATCCCACACATACATGGACTCCGTTATGGGTCTTGCTTTATTCAATATATGTAATATTATCGCTAACTCTTTTATCAAAACGCTCGAGCGCGTAAAATGTCGTGTTTCACCTCATTAGAACATTATCCTACGATAGTTGCAAAAACGACCGTTGGCGGGTAACCGATATTTCGCTCGCGCCTGACGGGAATAGAATTAACGTCGTTGCCGGGATCGCGAATGGATACGTATAAGCATTTATGTTTCTTTCCATTCGCGAGAACCCGGCGTGTATTCACGGAAGCACCAGCGCGTCCGTATCTGACAACTCAATTATGACTTCAATTATCGTTCCAGAAGCCGGCTAATTTTATCCAACAAGCGGAACTGACTATGACGGCATGCAGCGAGTATTTCAGATTCACGAATGACGCGAATGTCATTGTGGGCATTCCTGAAATGCAGGACGAACGGCGCGCAATTGGACAAAGAAGCTTGTGACGTTGCGAAAGATTAAATTGTTAATCGACCGAGAGTTGACACCCGTGAAAACGATTGCACGCGCCGGTATGGCAAGCATCGAATACCTAGGTCGAAGTTGTATTTTCATGTTGATTTACCATGTTGTAGAGTCGGGTATGTATTAGGCAGTGAAGAGCGGGAGAGGCGAGAATACGATATTGGAATCAACAATTGCCATCGTCCGAAACGAAACGTTTCCGGGTCGGGGATTCGTCGAACCGTTTTTCCGCGATAAAATCTGCCAGTAAAGTGAACTAGAACGGGAACGAATCGCGATCCATTTTCCCCGACAAGAGATTGCTGACATTCGCTCGGCACAATGAACGAATCTCTATTGAATCACTATTTTTCCAAGGCTGAAATCGCATCGGCTCCGACGTCATAGCCAAGGCGGCGAGCAAGCGAGCGTTCTTTATCGCGTCCGGAGGATCGGACTACGCCCGACTATTAGACGCGAACGAATTCGAATGAACTCCAACTTTCCCTCCTCGTTTCGAGACATTCGCTTCTACACAAATGCCGTCTAACGCGTTCCCGAAAATGGCATTGCACGGTCAAGACATATGTTGGATCTTCCTTAATAAAGTATAACCAATCAGAAAGTCGTATGCTAGTTCTATGCATTATAAAGGTTCTCGTTTTTCAGAGGAACCGACTGGATTTCGCAACTGAAAACTGCAGGTCGAAAAAAACATCGAACTGATTAGAATTTCAACGCATCGACTACGGCAGAGGATTCATTGTTCCGGAAGCGAGCGATAAAGGTGGAAACGGGGACCAAAAAAAAAACCAATCGTCAGAATGTTTCCGATTTGTCCGTGGTAGGGTCAAAATTGAATTTCTCAAGGTTCGTTCGAGGCGAGTAGAGCTAGAAGCAAAGGGGGTTTTCTTTCCTCCTCGACATCAATATGTGAATTATCTAGGTAAATCGTTCGGGAATAATGATAAGGGGCGAAGGAGAAGAAACGTCGAGGAGATCCCCGGTGAGGGTAGGGGGCAAACTGGTGAGAGCGGAGCCGCGGCAAAAGCCCGCATTGGAAATGAGAGCGTCAAGATTCAGCGAGGGTTGAATATTGAAGTAGCTGACTTCCCAATTTCCTCGGCTCCCACTCGACGAAAGACGAGCATCGAGCAGCGGTAGCTTACCCTCCGCCGCCGACGACTTCGTAATTCAATGTGTACTCAACTCCGACGAGCCTTGACCAACTGCTCCGTCTGCCACTCAAGAAAGTGAGGAAATGAGCTCGCAGTCGAATCGAACGGTAACGAAAGCAGCTGACCCGCGTCGAGGAGCCAAGTGTGCCGGATTCAAACTTTGTTAGCACATGCGTGAACTAGGCCATTCAAATTCACGTCTATTTCTCCACTAATTTGGGATACACAACGGATCTCGATGTGCCACTACATTTACATACTTATTCCACTCCGTAAATTTTAGTACACTATATATATATATATATAGATCGGAAGGATTCTTAGCGATAATACAGTCTGCTCTTGTTCGCCGCTATGGCACTCGTGAAACTATGGTAGAAGCTTGAGTCGATCTTCGTCCGCCTTTGCCCTTCGCGTCTCTGTGCCCTTTCAATACAGACCATACCGCTCCTTCCCCCTCTCTATGTTAGGCCACTATCTCCACGATCGCTTTGTATGCTCGCGTCTCGATCTCATAAAGTTCATACACCACTCGGGAAGTCTCGCTGTGGGAGGTGCTCCAGTTCGTGACTTATCTCGCACCCGAGATCCGCTCGCGAATCGACGAAGAGTCTCACCTTGAAGGACAACGCCAGCAATCTTGACTGCTTCGGGATTTTTATTTTTAATTGCATACTCCTTCGAGTCGAGATCTACTGAAGCCTTTACGTTCAAAGACTACACACCAGGACAAAACTTAGGCATTGTGAGAACGCATCTTACTTGGAATCGTCTATCGATTTATGGAAGAGATTCGAGTGAACGCATTCAGCGCCCCGAATTAGCAGGCTCGTCGGTTCGATCAAGCATTAGCTGAACCCGGAAGTCCAACGCGGCGGCACTAGGTGACCGAGAGAATAAAAACCATGAATTTGTGCCCGTCGTGATGTGCGGTAAGCTCAGAATGAAACGCTGGCACGCAACGTCAGATCAACTAAATCAATTCGACATGATCTGATTCGTTCCGACTCGGCTCACTGGGGCGTTCCGGGAGCTTTAGTGGTCGCACGGTAAAGCCCCTGTCAAGAATTGTACAACGTCGCCTTATTGGCTCGATCACCGCTTTCGTATCTCTACAGCTCGGTCATCAGTCCCAGTTTTTCGGTACTGGGAAATGTTTTTGGTCACGAAATGATATCAGCTTTTGTTAAAGAGCGATCTAGAATAATGATGAGAGACACAGGAAAAAATTGCGCGAATCAGTTTCCCATCGCTTTCTCATATTGATTTTAAGGTTGCTCGCAAAACTTAACCATAAAAATGTTATTCAACCAATTTTAGCTTCCTCACAGAGGAAGTTGTGCAAATATGAAGAGTTTTTTGATGGCTCAACTTCATCCTAAATATGGCAGAAAAAAAGCATGTAATATAAAATTCTATAAAAAAAAAAAACAAACCCGCAGTTTATTAACTAATGTCCCGCATGAGTTTTGTCTCCAACCGCGGAATGTCTATCACAAAGAATATCCCAATAAAGCTCGCGTTTCCCGTTGCAGTGGCACTCGTTAATTTCAGGATTGTCGGTTCACCATCTGCGCCTGATGCCTCGCGTGTCTACGTGTGTTATATCGCAATTACGGGACGTAGATACAGGCGCGAAGGTGAGTTCAAAAGAAGCAAACAACGAGGGTGAGTTCCGAGGTGTTGTAGCTTCACAGAGACAGATCTCCAGTCCTCGCCGATATTAACGTTAATTAATGAAATACGTGACCAAACGAATCGTGCCCAAGGTATCAGTGTACGTTTTGCGGATCGTTGAACTGCGCCCAGGTTATCGATAGGAGCGGTGTGAGGGTCCGCCCGAACGTTTCGCGAGCTGCAACGGCGTGTAACGACCGAGGTAGCCAAAGAGAACACGGTGTACTAACCGTGGCTATGTTACCTCTCGCTGAGGGATGAGGGCGGGTGGGATAGCCGAGCGAAAGGAGTTTTCTGCACTCCGACACCCCCCTTTCCGTTGCAGCGGACGTTCCGCTGGTCCGGCACAAACTTTCTCCTCTCTCTGTGTCCCGCGTTTGAATTGCACTCACGTACAAGTCGGCATCGTGGAAAATAATTGTCGATCCTCCTGCAACCCCTTCCCCGGCTCGCTCGTTTAACGGACGCCCCGAGAATTCACAATTCTCGCCTTGGCCCTCGCCCCGTTCCGTCTACATATCTTATACTTCCGTTACACCAGTTTAATAGCTATATCCTTTCAGAATCGCCGCCCCCCGATAACGCTTCCATCGTTTCACCAATGGCGAACACGTGGCTTTGAGACGACGAGAAAAAGAAAATGTCTCATAGCAGTGTAACAAATGACGAAGGTGGCCGACTGAAAGAATCGCATCGTCTACCGCGAACTTATGGATGTTGCTGCGATTGACCCAATATATTGCGGCTGCCCGATCGACGTTTGACCCTCAAAGCTAACCGTCCCACCCTCGATCGACCTTCGATTTTTCTCATATATGTATACCAGCTATCTCACAAGGGTGGAAAGGGATAAAAAAAAAGATGAAAAAATATGACGGATGAAAAAGTGACGTGGATGAATTCCATACCGCTAAGCAATGACTGCGCTGTTATTCTTCGCGCATTTTCGCAACGTCTTTTTCTCTCCCGCTCCCCAATAACGAAAGTTTCCGATGCTTTCGCGTACCTACATGCCGCCAGACTGAGTGCCGAAGGACGAAAGAAAGCTCAACGATTCACCGACGATTCAATAGCCTGTCTCTCGGCTCTTTTCTCCGCCCGGTCGTGAAAAGCATGGAAGATGATATTGCAAACCGCAGTAGTCTCTTTAATACATAGCATGGACATATATATACAAGAGATTCGTAGGGCGGAGTGCGCACGCGTTGCATTTGTCTATATGGCAAAAAGACTGCCGTGGTGAATATTGTAAGTTTACAGGTGAGGCGCTGAAACGATTATTACCTTTCCCTATTATTAATATAGGGATTATTAATATCCTTGGGAATCCCTCCTTTATCTTTCACGTCTACTCTGAGCTTAAAATATTTCCACCCCTGTAGAATATTTACGGGTCGACCACATGGTATATTTTAGGCAATGGGGTCTCACATGGAGACATCGGCGAAATCTTTTGATACAGGAGCCTCTCTCTAAGTGCGCCCTCCCAGAGCTGAAGGGACAGTAACCAGCGCTTGCAGAAGTCCACTCCGCGGAAGAGAACCAAAGGGCTAGTGCACCGCCTCCTACTACCTTCCCCAGTGAGGGACTGAGAGGATTAGTGGGGGTATGTCCAAGACGGATCGAGAGAAAGTAGATGAGCGCTACTTATAGACATTCTACTGTATTCACAAAGGGGTATATCACAACGGTACCACAACCACCGGACTTTTCGCTATCACCGTTACTGATATAAATATATGTGCGCGCATTATAGAGCAAGAAGTGACTGCGGGATATGCGGCGCAGAGAGCTCGGCCAGACTCTACAGAGGGACCTTTATCTGTCGAGTATTTTCCACTGAATTAAGTTTCTTGCCTTCTGTTCTCCCAAAGTTTATGTGTTTCGCGGCGAGATAGCGGCTCGCGGCGCTCATCTTCTACGCCGCGTGCCTTTCGCGAAGGCTCTTTCTCTCTCGCCCAGTTGAGGGACTTTGTGCCGGAGCGGTCTGGTTTTTGTTTGCCTCGGCGCGCAATATCACCGGGCACGAGCGGTTACAGAACGAAGAGAAAACCCCGCGCTCGGTATAACCAACCCTCTACGGCTTGGTACAACGTCCTGAAGATACTCCGCGAGTACTGCGGCTCCCTCACAAGGCACTGGCCGCGTCTTTTTACCTACGTAGCTTCTTTATCTTTTGGCCGAACGGAGAGAGTAACCCACCCGCTTCCCTTCCGGCGACTGAAAGAGCTCATGGCATTGTCCTCGCTCGGCTTCATCGGTTTTACGCGATTCATCTTTCTTCGCCGGGCTGGAGGGAAAGGGAGCACCGGTGGGATTCAGCTTTCACGCTATCTCCTCGCGAATCCGACACCTGTTCTCTGTTCCCTTTCATACAATACTGTCGACGCTCGTACTTGCAACGACCAGTGATCTTCCCCTACCTTTATCTTATCTCTTCTCTTTCATTCGGCAAATGTTTTCTACTCTACGCGCGCGAAAAGAATCTTTCGTTTTGTCTCTCGGACGCCGGCACTCGAGTAAAACAGAAGATGCAGGGGAAAAAAAAGTGTCTCGACGATTCGGTGGAAAGCGCGCTTGGCTCCGGACACAAAAGTGGTAGACTATGTAATGTATACATTGAACGTATATTCAATACATAGACGAATTGAAAACGATATTTATTATACAGATTATTGTACTGATGATAATCTATTGCAAATCATAATGATTATTGTACTTTTTTTTAATAAAGCATGGTTCTCAATCAAGTATTTTCCGAGAACATTAGATTTATCGAAATTTTGTGCAGTCTGGTTGATAATTAAATCTGCGTTGGTACACAAATTATTTTGGAACAATCTTTTTCATTTTTCGTGGGACCAAAGACAGCCGGCTATCGGTAGTAGCGATATAGGAGCCAGCAAAAAAGCTTCGAGGCTCGCAGTTCCTTCGGGCTCATGGGATTTTCCGGTAGTGCCTATGAACTCGAAAGTCCATTCCGCAAATCACATTACCTAAGTCTTGTTCGCGGGATTCTTAAAGGCTTTCGAAAGAGCTTCGCGAGAGGCTTCCCTCTCGCGTTCTTACCCATCCCGCAGCGTCCGGGAGTAGCGCGATCTCACCTCATTGCTCCTATTCAACGCTCGTTTTCGCAGTGTTCTCGCTCTCGGCGCTCAAGAGGGAAAGGAAGCGCCTTCGGCCTCGGTCAATGCCTCAGCGTTTTCGTATAGGTACACGTCGTATAATCTCCTGTTTGAAAACATTTTTCATCTGTTATTTCTATCGAAGGTATTTCATCGATTATCGGAATCATATTTCAATTCGCCTCGTCGTTCTTTCAACTTTTTATTCCGTTTTCTTCCGCTCTCGGTCTTTTTTTTTCCTTTTTTTTTTTTTCCTTCATTCGCGGAGCTTCTAAAGCCCGCGCCCGTCATGAACCCGGCGAGTTCTCGAATGGAGACTTTTTTTTCTCTCTCTTTTATATACCATCGAGATCAGGTTTGCACTCAACATTTCCAGTTATATTTTCACAACCATCGCCAACGGGGATTTTTCTCTCCTTTATAGCGTTTTCATAGCGTCTGGCAGTAGCTTGTTATTTGATTACTTTTCCCCATCGTCTCCCCACCTTTACGTAATCATATACTGCGCCACCCATTCGTTGTAATTACAGATGGGAAAAATTTGATTCAGTAAACCGAAAGCACCGCGCGATGTTTCCTTGAAAGGGCTCAATTCTCTTCGCCGCTTTTGCGATGCGTAAAATAATTTTAGCTCGCCCGCGCGAACGTGAAAGGAAAAACGCGTTTGCCAACATCACTCACCATGTTTTTTTTTTTTTTTTTTTTTCGATATGCATAATCCGCAGCGCACGATGCGCTCGGAGACTACTCTCGTTCGAAGCCGGTGAAGCGCTTGACGCGCATCTATGCATCCGCGCGCTTACGCGGGGAAGCAAAAGATTCTCCCTTTCAAGAAATGTGCCTGCAATATGTCTGGTATGCTGTCGGAGTGGTGAAAAAAATGGAAGAAAATAAAATAGACTGAAAACTAAAAAAATCCTATAGATAAGGTGAGAAAATAAAATACGATTTCCACAAGTTTGCGACTGAAAACAGAGACGATGGAATTGCGAAGGTACATAAAGGGATGAAGGACCGAGCGGCGTTTCTCTCCCAAAGCTTGGAAGATAAAAAAAAGAAGAAGAGAAAAAACAAAAAGCATTCGTCGAGTCTGTGTGATCGTGAATGCGTCTAGACAGCTCCACTTCACGCAATGAAAACACCACCACTGTCGACTCTCTTGATGCAAAGTTTCATTATTTACCCAACAACGTTGCGGTATCCGAGAACGCGCTACGGTTGAAACGGCAAGAGACGGGGCTCACTCGCGTCTACATGGGGTACCTTGGGATATTTCTTTCGCGCCCGAGTCATCGCCCCTGTGCGCTCATACACGCTCTCTTCTCATGCGTGCTCGCGTGCGGCGAGCTCTTCTTCTTCCTCTATTTTTTTGTTTCGCGATGCTTCGTCTTTTGCCACCCGATCTGCGCAATTTCTTTTGCTCTCCGACTTGTGCTCCATCGCGACGTCACTCAACTCGCGAAGAAGCGTTCCGCAATGAATACGTAAGATATTTCTATGGTACCGAGCGACTGGCGCGTATCGCGCTGACGAAAGCGAAGCTCGAAGACGAGAAGAGGAAGACAAATTGGCGAGGATCGCGATAGCTGCGTGTATCAACGTTGAGACGGAGCTTACGCTAATTCCAACCATGAAAACGACTAAGGAAGAGCGGGCGAATACCGGCAAGTCGTTAATACCGACCAAACGGATTTGTAAAAATGAAGCAATGATATCAAGATGTATGTTGATTCATCTTGTTGATCACGTGAGAATCAACTATTGAAACTAGTCGTACCCTTTTAGATGCTCTAGATTTTTTTTCTAGAGCGACTGATAGGTTTTGTCTGTTTTCATGGAAGAATCGCTACACTTTCGGAGGCATTTTTTTCAAAAGTTAGTGCATCTTGGAATATAAACAACGATAGTACAGCGCTTTGGTGTTTTTTTACCTGTAATTTGAGCCCTGTTAGAAGAGAAGATGTTGGATAATAGCATTTTTATCGCGAAAACCAAAAAATCGAGGTTCAATCCAAAACCTATAAAATGTTTCAAATCGGCGACTGGTTCGAGATTGGTTCAAATTGGCCACGTGCTACGGACGCTCGATCATTAGAACGGGGATAAGGATTCCAGTGAGAATAAGCGTTACGCGTTGTGGGGGTCGGTGGAGAGATTGGTCGAATAGTACGCTGCGCAAGATCGGTAACTTGTCTTATTCTCGGACATCTGTTACGACGGGGGAAGGTGTAGTGTGTGTACAACATCACGAAGAGGTCCAGGGAGAAGGAGAGAAGTGCCGTATCCTCGCGTGGTCTTGATGGTTACGAGAACAAATGTTTCTCGGCGAAAGAATACGAATGGTGTGTCAGCGGGACTACATCTCGCGTAGGGACAGGCGAAAGAGCGAATGAGGCTTGCGGGAAGAGGTCGAAGGGGGAGAGAATAACGGGGGAATGTGGCGTAGCGCAAGTTCGTCGTTCTACATTTCGTATAAAAGAATGGTATTAGAGTAGTGTATAAAGGATTGTGTATAGGATCGTGGGAATGGCAGCAGGAGACACACAACTGGGTGCTTTTTGTGTGCGCGCACGAGTGGTGTCGAAACGAGGAGAGCGAGAGAGAGAGAAAGAGAATTGGGACAATAATCGTGTCATGTTCCCCGTCTGTAACGCGATGTCGTTACCTATCCGACAAAGGGTGTAGCTTCAGCGACGGTGGATAGTCGAATGCTTGAAACGAAAGGGAACGGACATCCGTCCGGAGGTGCGCGCCAGCTACGACTTGTGTGTTCGATTCTAAAAGCTCTAATGAGAGTTTTGCCGGAAGTCGAGGCCCCCGAGAGAAACCTCCCCCTCGCGAAGGCCAGGAAGAAGAGTTTCATCGTGAAAAGAGTTGACGCGAAAGCGTCGGGAGGCCATTCGACAGCGAAAGAGTGCAAACAATTTTCCACACAAGTTACCGAGCGCCGCGGCCTCGGTAGGATACACCGGTGATGCCACAAAGGATTCCGATACAAAAGACACGGATTTTTTCGTCATAAAGCCATTATTTTTCTTGTTTCTTGCTCCGCTCTTGTTTGTTTGTTTTTTTTTTTCCGGTTTCGAACGATCGTCAAAGCGACGTGCGATCGACATTTTTCTTCTCAATCTGTCTTATTAGCGAGCGAGTCGTCATGAGACGCGAGAGGGTGCGGGGGACAGTAACGGAAAGCGAATGAAGACAGACGCTCGGAAGGGAGAGGGGATTTTGGGAAAGCGGAGCGCAAAGCGTGCGCGTTTACCGCACAATGGCCCCGCTCCCATTGTCATGCAGATTCCCCTTGCCTAATATAAAGTGATCATCAGGGGCATCCAGACAATCCCCGAACGCGTTAGCACCTAGTCCGCCAACCCGAACTTGTACACTCTCCGCTGCCTCGTATAAGCTCGCTCGTGCGTATGTCTCTCCTCTGTGCGTATACTACACATCTCCCCCCCCCCCCCCCCCCCCCCCCCCCCCCCCATACCCCTTTCCGCGTAGGCACGATGATTGGGTGGGCGAGAATATATTCGCGCGATGATACAGCGCGGTTCCCCTTTGGTTAGAGTCTGTAACCAAGGCAACTCCGCGCTATGCGGATATTACTGTATACATGACAAAATATGCATTAAAATGAAATCTCTGATAAAACAAAAAAATAAAAAAAATGTATACACGCATTTTTATTCCGGACTGGAAGTGAAGCGATGAGCTCGGTTTCTTTACCGTTTTTTTTTCATCAAAGCTGTTTAATAACATTCGATAGTGATAGTCGATCTTGTTACTGGTTTTGTTGTTGTTTTTCTCTTTCATCGAAAACTTTCGGAAAATGTGATCCATAGAGTTATAACGTAATCGGATGCTTCTCACCGTATTTGTCGATATATCGGATTATCAGAAGCGAAACGGACTTAGAATTTTTAAGACTTTTGTCGATACGCAAAGAACTTGTGAAAAATAAAAAATTCGAAATGAAAAAAGGTTCGCCTATAAGCGATATGTGAACTATACTCCAGGCAGAAAATGTAAGATCCCCCATATTTTACGAACAGAATGGAAAACTTTTTGAAAATAACAATCGAATCATAGGTTTATTTATTCTGCACTTCGTTTTTGCATCGGTTCATTTTGTTCCAGGTAAATTTTTCTCTCATCAGCAGCTTGAAAAATATTAATGAATTACGAAAATCCAACTGTTTAGATTGTTTCGAATCTTCGGATTGGTTCGTTTTGCCTGAAAATTCGAGTCGCGCGACTGTCCCATTTTGCCTCCCCCTTTGCGCTTTCCCCGCGAGTCGGCGGCTCGACGAAAAATACAACGAAACATTTCGCGAGTTGTCATACAAATTTGATTTCATCATCGTTCGAATCAATCGCTCCTAACTTTCTCCTCCGTGACAAGAGCAGTGAAGGGAGTTGAACGTTAATTTAATCGGACTCCCGAAACGAGCAGTTGCGCGAAGGGTCGCGAAAGAAAGGAAAAAAAAAGGTAGAAGATTTTGAAGGAGAGACGACGAGAGAGAGAGAGAGAACCCTCGAATCTGCAAGGGAAATTAACAATGTTTTCCCTCTCTCTTTCTACTCGAGGATCACTCGTCGCTAAGTAGCCTTCTGCATCGTGAAGCGTCCCACTTTAACTGGCATCACCCGGAGAAGCTTGCTCCGCGGGTTACGGGGCGACCGAGTCGTCTCTCATTCGCCCTTCCTTCGTCACTCGAAATGGCTGACAAAAACATGCCATTCTCAGCGCCGCAAAAAAATTCAATCAACGATCCCAGCCCCACAATCGTCGATTCGATCGATCTTTCGCTCTTCTCCGCGACGCTATGACTCTCTTAATTGACGATTACCCGTGTCTCGACGAATCGTTGAAAAATATCGCGGGAAGTTCTTTTTTTTCTCCATTAAAGCGAGCATCTAATTCGTTGGACGCGATACAATGTACTCTCGTTCGCTGGACTTTGTGCTTTGATTTAGCCGGCCTGTCGAACAGCGGCGAAAGCAATTAATGCCATCGTGCCGTCGTAGACATCGTTTGATGTCGATGCGGGTATCGAGTTTCGTACAACACATTCTACTGCCTCCTCCCAACTGTTGAATTACCAGACAGCCTCGTCGCTTGCTCGTGAAAATTATTTCTACCGGCGAACGCGTCGGCTCGAACTCCGCAAAATCGACAACGCTATCGGCGTCCCGTGAACGGCGTTAATTAACAATTAGAGATCGATACGCTCTAGTATTAAAAAAAAAAGAATCATACGATACGACGTTTCACTTTTATCGACGAGTACCTTTCTCACTTCGCGTCCGCAAATTTATCTATCTCCCGCGGTGTTCGCGGATGATTCAATCGATTCTCGCGAACGGAACAAAGTATCACGGGCATCCCGTGGGAAATATACGCGGTCGGAATTAAACGGTTTTCTCCGGAACGGCGCTTGGCGGCTACGGGCTCGTCTTCGTTCTCCTCGTCTCGCCGTGCGAGCCTTCCATCGGGAGGCCACGTGATTTCCGTTTGGATTTATATATCCCCCGACAACGAACCATCTTTTCATCAGCGTGAAGCACTCTCGAGATATCGTCTCGAGACGAGGCTCCTTCGTCGCGCACAATATAAAATTTGTGACATAATCGCGAGAAGCTAAATCCTCGATCTCGCCAGCAAATTCCGTCAGGATTTCATCGCGATGGACGTATTTATATATGAATGTACATATATAGTGTAAATACATATGTATGTACCGGCGGAAGCGAAGAAGCGATGAAATGAAATTTATCGTTCAACGCGATACTCCCAAGACTGACGTTATCGCGAATATAATGAATGCTTTAAGGTCGTCCGAGCGATACACGTCCGAGGAAATGTAAGATTCAGAGAGTATTCAGAGAGAATTTCGAGCGGTTCTCAATGGGCCAAAAATCTTTTAAAAAAATTTGGACAGTGTTCGAAAGACTGATTTAACGTAATAACAATTCCGAACAGTAACTAATTGATTGAAAAAAAATTGCTACCAAATCGAAGTTTTTTAAGTCGCTACGAATGGTTGCTGGACTTTTTCCCGGCCAATTTCTACCAGTGAACATTTCTTTCTCTCCGGCTTTTATCTCGTAGCTGCATTTCTTCCGTGAACACAAAGAGTATGCTATTTTATTGGGAAAAAACGTGCATAAGCGTTGCGTACTTTCTTCGGCGAAAGAGCAAATATGCAGCAATAAATTCCCGTGCACAGTGGGTCAGGCGGAGATTTTTCAGAAAAATACTTATACAACAGGCACGCGGAGTCGTTTTGCAAAATATGAAGGAAAAAAAAATGAGAGTAAAAAAGGTAAAGAAACGATTGGGAATAAAAAGGCGCAGGCTTGAGATGCGATCGGAATGTGTGCGCTCCTTCAACATTTTATTTGTCGTGGAGATTCGAGTAAGAATGTCGAGCGACACAGAGAGAGAGAGAGAGGGAGCAAACGCGGAAGCGCGGATATCAAGAGTAAACCGTTAAAAGCTGTGGATCGAAATGGGCTTCCACGAAGCTCAAGAACGATTTATGCTTCCGGTGATAAGCCCACCAGTCGGTTCCGCACGAAATCGTTCCACTTTGAGGCATCCAGTGGCAAGCTAGGTACATATTTTATTAGATAAGAAAAGAGTGGATACGCGAACACAGCCAATTCGTGCCGAATGTGTGCACGGGAACTTGACGGCGCATGTGTGCGTATGGCAATTCGTGAAGAGACATCGCGACGTCAGATTTCATTTCGATAAGAAGTTTCTCTTTCGTCATCAGTTCGCGAAACTAGAACAGATCCTTGCTTGTGCGGGTCTTAATCGTTCAAGTAGAAATTGGAATATTTGTCCGAAAAGTAAATCTTCATGTTATTATCATCATTATTATCATTATTATAAAAATAATCTGATATATAGAATTTACGGCAATTTAACTCTAGAATTTGATCCAACTCTATCATTGCCTAATTTCAGTTGATTTTCTTATATGCCTGCTATTTTATTTATTACATTGTCATTTTTATAATTACTTTTATACCTTTATTGATTCAATTATTTTCGTATAATCATAATTTGATGATTTTTTTTTAAGTAACGTCGCCCTAAGATTTCTAACCGGTGATCCGCTGACACGGTGGATCGTCTTAGCCCACAAAAGGGCTGAGCTTTCTCGCCGCGAGACTTGAGGAGGCTCGTAAGAGTGTGACGTGACAAGTATCCATGGGGTTTGATAAGATAAGCCTCTCTACTTTGTGAGCGCGTTGGGTCCCGAGGCTATGGCGCACCTGGGCGTTATATACAACGGAATCATGCCGTCAGAGTTCACGAGGATGTTTCAACGCCAGCGGGACCGACGGTAGCCCCGCCACTTCGGGGTGGCAGTACATTATCGCGCGTCACGTCAGAACTTCCACTATCTTAGATAGCGTGTCCAGTTATTATCCGCGAGCGTGTTAATTGCGCGATCGTTTCCATTCTATTATCTCGGGCAAACTATCGCCGGGTAGCGTCTCGACGTTTTAATGGGTAAGGTTTGCCCAGGGTATTATGCCGGGGCTCGTGTGATGCCCCGTAGCTGCGATACAGCCCTTGTTCGAAAACTGTATAGCCGCGCTTTAATACCCCCGACAGAAACTGTCTCGCTGACTACGACCAAATTCATTATGGCCGCGAAATACACAACATCGGAGAAACTCGATGTCGCCTTTCGCAAACGCGTCAGATCGGGTCGTTTCTCATATTGGAGGGTCTGACGAAATAGAAATTCGCCGCGATTGCTCGATTCGCGAGCAACGTCGAGCCCGCTCCCGTGGCTGCCGGAGCCCCGCGCGGAGAGTGATAATTTGCATTAAAAATCTATCGGCAATCTGGCTACCGTCGTGTGTTGTATTTACCGCTCATCCATCAAGAGTTAACGGATCGTTACTCAGGGGGCCGCGCACCGTGAGAGCCCCAGTGGCGTACGAAGAGGAACGGAGCGAGAACGAGAAGTGACAAAGTGTCGGAAAGTTAGGAGACCCCCACGACCCGCCTCCTATAATTTGCTGCTTCTGGTCTGGCGCGAGCTGGTAGTGCTTTTGGAAGCTCTGCAAGCTCTCGCTCTCGCGCGCGCGCTCTCTCTTTCTCTTCCCGCATCGTAACCTGCTCTCGCAGCATCTATCCGCATAAATCTGCCCGGGGTGAGTCAGCCCCGGTGACACAGCGCGATAATCGAGCTCGACAGAAACGGGCCGAGTTTCACGATGTCCTCCCCGCTACTCTCTAAACAACGATAATTTTGATTATCGTCGGATTACTCCGTGGGGACTGTTTTATATCCACGGTTCATATATATGGGTATATACGTATGTATATATATTACGAGAATATAAAGTTGAAATCGCTCCACAGACCCGGATGGTACAGTCCAGACACGAGGGTGGCTCAAGCACTGCCCTTTGATATGTGAGTCTCAAAGGAATCTCTTCGTTAGCTGCGGACTGGCGCGTGACCTCCGTTTGAGGAATCAGTTGTGAAACCAACGCCAGCTCGGGCTTCGAGGCATCACGAGAGAGAGAGGTTCTGTTCTGCATGTCGCTGCGGTTAACAGTACCTCTATGCCAGTAGTGCGTCTCTCTTCCCATTCTACTTTTCTATGGTTTCTTTCGTTATCTCGCGCTTCTTCTGCTACGCCTGCGTGCCAGGCCAAATGTCGAGAGTTATCTTGTTTCAGCGAGGTCACTTTATGGGTTCAGCGAAAAAAATCGCGGCAAGAAAAAAGAGTGATGTGACAAATAATCATTTAATTGATTATTGATAATTAGATGCGTATGCAGCGTGGGAAAATACGTAAAAAGACGCAGTACAGAGTTTGCTTACAGCCCTAAACTCGCGGTTGCCCTACTTATTTAAAAAAGTCGGTTCGATAGCAAAAAAATATGGTAAAAAAATCAACAAATGCCCGACTGTTAAGAATAATTGTGATAAATTATTATTCACAGACGGCCATTTTTTATTTTTTACAATTCTTTTTGCTGTTCATGCGACTTTTATCCGTTTCAACGACTAACGTAAAATTGTAGAAGCGCCGTGGGCGCGACGATTCGTAACCCGTACCAAGCGTGCCGGTCATTGTTCTCACCTCCCCTCCGGCCTGTTGTGAATTATTTACGAATATAGTTCCATCCACCTTTCAGTTTGTATAATTTCACGTTTATGGCGCTCCGGGGAACACTCGAAGACCGCAGGAGGCGAGGACTTCGTGCGTCTGTCTCAACGCTCGTGGCTTTAATATCAATAGATAGGCACGCAGTTTCTTGCGACTCTCGCGCGTGGCCGAGCCATTCAAGACTTTTCACCTGCTTTATATGCTCCGGACCGGCGGAACTTGGTGGAAGCACTGGTGGGATCGGACTGGAGCATAGCTCTACCTATCTGCCGGTACAAACGCCACCGCGAATTCAAAGCGACCCCGGCAGACCACTTAACGGTCATAAAGTGCCGGTGACTGGAGTACTTCGGGAACGTGGGGGCCGACGTGAACGCGCTGGGCTGAGCTTCGAGTGAAGAGAAGAACTTCGTCGGAATGGTGTCAGCCGAGAAATGTTCCAGACGATGGCAAGGATCATATGGCTGCCCGGTTCCCTCTATTTTTTTTTAACTCGCGGTATTACTTTTACAGCTTCGAAGACTCGGGACGATCGAAGCGACGCCGAAAAACATTCCGTCGCCATCGCCCGTCTCGTTAGGCACTGTTTTTTTTTTCCCCTTTCCTGGGACTAATCAGCGACGGGCGACAAAGACCCAGGACGTTCGAAGAAATCACGGACGAACGTGGAAACAGCCAGTCAAACTCTATCCGTCGAGATAATCGAGTCCACCGTGAGATATGAGAAAATGAGAAAAATCGAACGATCGGCGAACGGATTCTCCTCGGTCGCAAGCTCTCGCGCAGCGGGAGCTCGCACGCCGGTTTCGGTATAACTGTAGATGGGCCAGGAGGAGATGGTTAAAGATAATATTTTATCGACGTCGAGCCAGAGCGGGGTCTCGCTCGGATTCTACGCTATAAGTTACTTCACCATATCTAACGACTTCGTATCCCACTCTTGCGGCGTCGCGGGCTCAGAGAGTTCGAAAGTTACGCGCCAGCTCAGCAACACATTGCCACGTCGGGATAGAGAAGAAGCGGAGGGACGAGGGGGAGGTTTGGAGAACAACGTAGCGAAGTTAAGCTCACGAAGTTACCATCACAAATGAAGAGAAATGAAATGTAATTTGTAGCGGCTTCGAGGAAAGAGACTCTCCGTTGCGTGTGCGCGCGAGTATGAGTGTGCACGGGCGATAAATGAAAGAGTGTTGAGAGTTAACTCTTGGAAAATCTGCGAAGGAAAGAAAAAGAAGAAAGAGAAAAAAAAATCTCGTCTGAATCGTCGCAATGCTCGGCTAAGTGCGAGACTTCCCGAGCAAATTGCTTTACCGAAAAGTCCGACCGAGATTTCGTACCTGTAAAATTTCGCGATTTTATCTCACAACAGACAATCGTCGGAGTCCCGACGAGGCTTCATTGCTCTTCGAGTGTAAATACAGCAGAGACTGGGCGAACGCCAAGCCATCTAATGGAAAACTTAATTATCTCAGTTGCGAAGTGACGATTCCATAGAAATTTCGAAGCGCTACAAGCTTTACGATGTTGATCAGCGATTACGAGCATTTGAGGCTATAAAATTGTTGTCAATTCATTATTAGTAACATTTGGAAAAAAAACTTATTCAAAGAAATAATAGCTTTTTTTTAATTGCCTTTTTCAATGTCTGAGCTGGTATTTGCGATTCTATGCGAATCAGAACTTATAGAAAGTGTCGCTGATTCATTCAAAGTCTACATTGATTGATATTATTGATTTGTCATTGACCAATTCTTCTTAACATCGAAAGCAACGTTCGTTCACTTCATTAGTCTGGCCGGTATTCACTGAGTTTCCCCGGCAACTCTTGCCACTAATCGCTAAATTGAGTTTAAAAAAAAGGTCGTTCCTCGAATGGTCTCGGAGTCGTTGGAATATTGCCTCGCTTTAATATTCACTGAGATAGATCGAGTGCGAGACGTCGGGAGATAGAAATGTTCGTTGCCAATGCATGATTGAGTTTGATCTCGTAGAGTGCGTCTCACGGAACTACGAAGGAAAATGTACGATAGGAGCGGGAGGGTTGAAGTTTCGGCTCGAAAGAGTCGGTTGAACGAACGAACGAACGAAAAGAAGAGGGTTTGAGGAGCTTCGGCTTATTTCGTGAACTGCCGCCCGGTGTACTTTGATCTGCCATAAAATTTAAGGGTCCGACGAGAGGCGAAGCTCGAAACGAGCGTGTCTACCGTCACTGGGAAAAGCCTGGAGTTCTCGTCCAACATGAAAATGGCTGAAGGAGTCCGCTACTGATTTTACAAAGGGACACACGGAGGATCGGCCAGTGTTCTCTGTTCTGCTCGTGTTCGCGGATTCGTAACCGGTATACTCCTAGATAGCGATCAGTATTCAGACAGTGACTGTGGGGTCATGCGAGCCGGTGAAGGTGGAAAAGGAATGAAAAAAAAAAGAAAAAAGAGAGAAAAAAAAAACCAAACCGAGAAACGAAAGAGGTGGAGGCGAAGCTTTTTCGAGACCTTCTCGCTGGTCGCTTGGACACACACAAGATTTCCTGAAGATTCTTCACGATGCAGGATGTCCTGCCTGGCAAACTGACCCTACGTGCTCGAGCTCCCTCATGCACTATTCCATCGCCTCCCCCTCCCGGGCTTCCGATCCCTCTAGTCAATGCGGACTCCCGATCATTTCTACGGACAGTACGTGACTGCTCACCGTTCCCAATCCCTCTGTACCTACTTGATGCTACTATATGCTCTCGTACGATACACCTGACCTCCCCGTCCGCGCACATATATCCGACAGACGTGCATGTGTGTAAGCTTGACCGCTCTCGTCTCATACATACGTAGCATGTATTTTATACTCTGGCCCTCTCTTCCACGATCTCTCGTATCTCGTCTTCTTTCGCCCGATCCGCTTTATCTTGATGCGTACCAACATGCGAATTCTTCCTTCGTTTTCGGGTCTTTATTATTCCCCAACATCGACCACCGGGAAAGTTCTGCCGAATAGTCGAACGGCACGCTCAGGTGAGCTTGGCGAAAAAGCTCGAGCTGGTTATTCCGAGGCACCGGTTTCGTGCTTTCGACCACGGCCAGCTTGACTTTTGGCATGTCCAACTTGCTCGTAACTTGAATAAATTCCGTGCAACCGCGACGTTAATAACGGGAAAGGGTGGACGGAGGGGCGGGCGTTTGGTCTCTCTGTTCGTTTATAAATTCTGGAACGAGGTCGGTTGATGCCTCCGGGGGTCTGGGCGAGTAGAGTCCTCCTTGGAGAGCGGCTCCTCGACGTGGCCGTAGCGTTCGGAGTCCTCTCTCGGTTCGGGTCACGCGGTAGCCCCGGGAGATACTTCTCCGCTGGCACGGAGAGAGGGACAGACCAGGGGCAGAGAGTTGTACCGGTGGACGGTGGATAGAGGCGGATAGAGGCACCGCTGGCTTCCACGCGGCCCCTTGGGCATCCCTTAAAAATGTACGAACGGACGACGGGGCTAATACTATCAGTCGAGATGTCGGACGAACATCTCTCAAATGTCTAACGATGGTATTCACGTAACTGGTACAGTCTCTCATCGTGTCATGTTGCGGCAAATACCGCACAGACACTGCGTTGCGTGTACATAATACAACTCTATTTTTCAAAACTCTGCATCCAGATCGATTCGCCTTTGGATCGGAAAGGAAAGTGAACGAACGAAAAATCGAACCAAACAAGAAGAATCTCTCAATGTGTGTTATGAATTCGTCTTCGATATTTTGAGCCTTTCTCAAATGATGACATCAAATTATGAACACATATGTGTTTTTTCTTGCGTTTCAGAACATTCTGAACTCATTGACGTGAAACCTTGGATAAGAAAATTTTCCGCGAAAACAAAGCTTTTTCAGTGAGGTAAATTGGAACTGTCTGGAATAATCAATCTGAAGAATTTCGGTCAATTGTGAAAGGGTTCAAAGGAAAGCATCGTAAAAAACAATGACTATTATACATTTACAGAATGTTCAATGTCTAATCGAGGTTGACAAATGTCTACTACTGCGACTACTGAGAAAAAAAATCGATAGACGACACGAATGAACGACTATAGCGAACCGTTGAAATATCGCGCGATTGAGAGTCACACGAATTTAATCGACGATAACAAAAAAAGAACGCAATTGCGCAACTCGTTTGCAGCAACGTCGTTGTGGGAAATCAAGCGACTGATCTTCAATTTTCCAGGTAAAAGGGCGTGGGCAGAGGAGCCGTACCGAACAGCGTGAAAAGGGGTGAGGTAAGCGCGGAGAGCCGAGAGAGTTACTTCTTGGCGGCGTCGTGCTTACCGAAGAAAATCGGAGGGGTTGCCACGTTGGCGGCACGGCCGGGGATCGACGGAGCGACGAGGAGAGCCGCGTGCGTGAGAAAGTGAGACGGAGTTCATAGATTCGTTTATTACTTTTCAATCAAGTCTCCGAGACGAACGAAATCGCGGGGAAAACGGAATCACGAGAGGGAAAGTTGGCGAGCCGCGGTGTGAAAGAAGGGATAACGGCGCGATTTACTTTCATCAAATTCTCGCGACGCTTTGTGGAGTTTCTCGTCTCACCTTCTCTCGGGTAATCAACTTCGTTTCGATCGGTGAGAGAAATAAATAAATGAAAAAACAAATCAAATACAAATCACGTCACGATACTTTCAGCGTCGTGAAAACGTTTCTTTGTCCGCGCTTTTCTCGAGTGATCGAAGAAAAAATTGAAAGGAATGAGAAAAAAGAATCCACCAGGAAGAGACGAAAAAAGGAATGCTAACTGCGGTTGATTGCATTAGGGAAACGCGAAAATCGTTTCGGAGATCGTCCACGCGGATCGGGGATATGCGGCGAGAGAGACTCGATTTCGACCGGTAGAGACCTATGCCTCTTGCCGCTCGCCGGCTCAAATAAACCGAGAGGAGTCCGGTATCCCGGAAGTCCGCATACGCCCTCGTGAAACTTCCGTAATGTTTTTAAACGGGTTAGCATAGTACGGCACCGGTGGCGATGGCGGGGAGGACAAGAGTGCGGGAGGGTAGCAACAGCGAGCGGCAGCGGCAGAAGCAGTGGTGACCGGGGTTCTGACCGCAGCCAGAGCAGCTCAGCGCACTCCGGAGCTCCTGCTGCTATGTGGTACTCTCTACTCCCCGTACCGCCATCGCTATAGCTCTGGACCATTCTCTCTCAGCTCGCCATCCGCGTTTCTCTCTTATCCCGCTCTTGTTTCTTCACCTCTCGCAACCATATCCATAGGTCGAGTCGACTTCCACCGCTGCGCGCTCAACGGGGCAGAGTTTGACGATAGTTTTATAGAGCAAGTTCCACGGTGACCGAGCCCGCAAGTGTCCCTGCAGGACGACAAACCTTGCGGATCTCCGCGGGAGGTGACACATTTCCTGGCTTCCCGCTACGCTCCCTTTATGGGTTCGTTTATGTACCGGTGGGCTCGCGCTCGCTTCCACTTCCCCCGGCTCGCATGGCTCCCATCCCTTTTTGAGTTCGACGTCTCACCACCAACTATTGGAACATCGACTCACTGTACTCGGTACTCCCGACGGTCATCCGACTACACACAACCGCGCGTGGAATAGCGCATAGGATATAGAATGTTGTAGCTCCGAGGTACGGCGACACGAAACTTACCGAGTTACCGGAAAGACTATCGATTCCTCGGGCTCGTGGGGTTCTCGAATTTCTCACGAGATATCGATCGGACCCCGGGACCCGGTTTCGACTTTTGCCGATGAGACAGTCTCTACGGTTACCATTTCAACCTGGCCTCCGCGCCCTTCTTCGTATCATCGGTGTTCTTGCCTTTGGCGACGAAACATGACACATCGGTTCGGATCTCTACGTGTAGCGTACACTAGAACGTCGTCCCAGGTTTATATATTCGAAATTTGAGTCAGTCCTTGCGTTGCAGTCCAACCAGAAATGAGTTTCACGTGAGATGCAGCGGGAATTGCCAACATTTCTCGATGCGATAAAAATCCGAGAAAAATCAAGCATATAGAAGACGTTGGAAAGATTGATTTTGCATAATAATAATTGCAAAATATTGTTAACAAATCGCTTTAAAAAAAATTAATTTAACAAATCAATCGTCAACAAACCGGTTTTTTTTTAATGAAAATGGTTTATGCATTTTTCTGAATGAGTACGAATGTTTTCAGAATTTTTTACGCTTTTTTAAACTTTCGCGAGGACTACCTCAAGCGATTTTTACAGGAAACCGACAACCCAAAAACGTGTGGAAAAATTATACTAATCAGATCTGCGCATCGTCCCTCATCTTCTTTCGCGAGAAAGTTACTCGAACAATTTCGACTTCCTCGTAGAAGAAGCTCTGTAAAAGACGGTAAAAACGTAATGCGGAAGCGATGTGCAAATCCAATTGGTATAATTTTCTTGCTTAATTTAATTCGATAAATGATCCGAAAAATGCAGACAAACATTTTTTTAATAATAAGAAAATTAAAAAAATTGTTCAACATTTGTTTTTTTTTTCACGATGAATATCGTTGTTCAGTTATCCGAGTTTTTTATTATTGAAAAGATGTCCGGTTCCGATGAGTTGCAGATAATCGACGCTGTACTGTATATTCTTCGTGAAAAAGCCTCGCGGAAAAGCCTCGCGGAAAATGTTGAAAGCGCAATAAACCGAGGCTCCTCTTTTAAGAAGACTTCCGGTACGCGGCTCGCTACTCTTGAAGATTCGCATTTTTTACTTCCACCGTTTGTAGCACTTTTCTCGGGGCTCTCGCACATACTTCGAGCTTTCTCGGCTTGATTCTCAAGTTTTCATCTAGCCTCGCGGATCCGGGTGCGCGGCGGGCGATGAGCACTCGGAGTGCTCATATATGTTTCCGCAAATTAAACAAGACCACACCGTTCGCCCATTTATGCTTTGCCGCGGAGATGGTTTCGTTTTTTTTTATCTTTCCGCGCGGAAAAGAAAATGAGGAACGCTATACGAGGGCGGCGCAACGGCTACGGCGGCGAAGAGCACCTAGGAGAGTACCCGCAGCAGAGTGCCGGGAGAATATCTGGTCCGCGAGAGAGTGCCAGATGCATCCCTCTCGCTGGAGCCGGTCGCGGTTGTGTTGCGGAAAGCTCCAACTTTGCGGAATTGCCAAGTTGGAAGGGAGAGAAGAGAACGCGGAAAAAAAAGAAGAAAATCGCACATAAAATAATAAAAATAAAGTTTGAATTAACTGGCGAAATGAGACAGGAGAACGGCACTTCATAAATTTTAATGGGCAACCTAGATGCCCGACGTGACGTGACACTCTCTCCGCATTTTTTCGAGCGTAATAGCCTCTTTCCGCACTCTCGGCGACGCTCTGCTCCGTGAAGAATAAGATCTGCGAGTTTATCGCGCGCTCCCGCGAATGGAGCCTCGCGCGTCGTATCGCTCTATTAATCGACGATGAACGGTGTGTAAAATAATAAGCAAAAGAGAAGAAATTACGCATACAAATGTGAAACATGCCTTATCAATCGTTCCGTATTATTCGTATTATCCGTATTAGTCGCAGAAGCGAGCCTATATTTTATCAACATTGGAAAGATTTTTTAATGAGAGCCTCAACGTTATTTAAATTAATGACGAGCGAATCGAAATTCGATGCACTAAGTCAAGTGAAAATCACACCGCGTTTTAATTGCGAGTACGTGACCGGGCGCTCTATCGGCCGATATATATGCGCTCCGCCGGCTCGAAGCGTAACAAAGGGCCATTCGCGAGCGCGAAAATTGTAGGCAAACTCGCGGCCCTCTCATTGCGCAGCGTTAATACTCGCGCGCATATGCTTACACGTGTTCCGTTACTCTCGATATATAATATAGAATTTTAATTAGTGAAACCGACGGCAGAGCAAACGAGCTCGTGCTAAATTCGGAGTCCGCGCAAGATTTTCCACTAACACCGTTAATGATTCGTCGCTCGGCGATGCCGAGCCTGTTCGATCGGAAGTATAGAAAAAGTCGCGAACAAAATGAGGACAGCCGCACCACTCGAATTTTATTTAATTAAATTCATGAATTTTTCTTTTTTTTCTTAATTCCAATCGTTCAAGTTTCACGACCATTATTTCGGCAATGGATCAATGCATATTGGAAAGAAAAAAGATCGGGAACGGCGATTAATAAGATTCTGCGAAATAATTATGGGTTTAAAAATGAGCCGATACGAAAAATAGGAATGCAGGTAAATGGTCAGAAACTTTGCGTATCGCTTTTAGGTAGAAAATTGTTTTTAATTCAATTTTTCTCATTTTCTAGGTTCTATCTAAACACGCTTCATCTTGCAATTGTTCGTTATCGTCTTAACATTCAAAGACAAATCGATTCTCTCGTTAAAAATCATTGTAAATTTTTCGCTTATATCGAAGAGCTTCTCCGAACTGCCGAAGCGATTCACCGCTCGACTTTTTCGTATATACAATTCTTTTTCAAATCCCATTGCGGAGGGACACACGCGAAAAATCGATGGCGCAAGCTGCCGGTGATATTCGGTGTTCTTATGAGCCAGACGTTGTAAATATAAAAACCCCCACCGACTGTTATAGAAATATTGAGCTGCAAAAAAAGAGGTAAAAAAAAAAATGAAAAATAGTTTCTAGTTGAATCTGTCGTTGCAATCTGGCCACGGTGACCCTATGGGCTTCGGCAAAAATTCATATCTCATCAATGCAATTTTCGATATGCGTTATTGATCAAACGACCCGAACGAAAAAAAAAAAAAAAAAAAAAAGAATGAAAATGAACAATAGTTAGTATCGATGGGCTTTAACTGTGTCCGAATAATTCACGAATTTGTGAAGGTGGACAGGTACACAAAGCCGGTAGGAAGCGAACATCGTCGAGCGTTGTATTGTCCGGTTCGAATCGAGCTCCGGGCCGAACGGGCGAAGTTCGAGCCGCATCGACGCTGCGCAACCTCGAGCGGGCTTCCTTCTCGCCGCTCTCATTCCCGTGCAACATCTACTATACCCCGCTTCGCAATTAGTCGCTATTATTAAACGAGGAACTTTATTTCTCGATTCTACCGGCCGTGCCCCGAACGTCCCGATACCCTTCGCACTCGCTCTCGGCATGCCTCGCTCTCTGGCCTCTCGCGCGGCCGGGCGCCGGAGCTTTAGCAAATCGTTCGACATTCTTCGCGAATTAAATTAGCAAAGTTTCCGAGTGAAATTTGTGGAAATTGTGCCGTCGAGGAGCGCGAGATATTTAAATTTGTTAGGACGTATTCACTGTGACGCGACGTGTTTTCCACCGTCTTTTACGAACTCGGTCTCGTGAACGGTGAAACTTTGATTATATCACTTATATACATAGACCTGTATCGCATCGTTTCGAGGGGAGGGGGGATGGATGGGGTGAAATCGGTTTTATCCGATCGTCAACTTTTAAACTGTGCAGCGTTACATGCATTATCGATTTTTCTCTCACACTCGAACTAATACGGCCAGTCGGGTCTCGATGTCGATATATTAATTTATTTGCTACCGGCTGTTTCGCCTCCCTCGCTTGCCGCCTCGACGAACTGAAGACGAAATAAAAAAAATGTATATATATATTCGCCGCGCCACTCGCTTGGCCAATTTGTCACAGTTCCGTGAATGTGCGAAAATACCATCGTCGTGTTGATATCGAGCAATATTTTTCTCGTTCGTCGGGAATGCCGGGGCTTGTTGAAACGCGAAAAAATTCACAGACTGATAAATTCTTTTGTAAAAACAAGCTCCTGGGTTTCTTTTTTTTTCATAAAACAGTAAATCGATGCCATTGTACAATAAACAAAAAAAAAAAAAAAAATTGAGAAGTTCCCGGAAATAAAAAATGTTGATGATTTTATTATTTTTTACAGTTCAGATTTGTTCAGAATCTGGACGACGTTTTGCAAAATTGATTTAAAGAGAATAGCGCCGTAAAGAAAAAGATCGTCGATTTTCCGAGGTGAAAATGATACTCTGGAGATTTAGGCTGAAAAACGTCGATTCCTTTCACAGTGCGATTCCGTCTTGACCAGTGTTTCAACTAACCCCGGTCTCCCTTCCACGCGCTGTTTTCTGTAGAAACAATTTTTTTTTTTAACACTTTCATAACGATTTCTTCCGCTTTTAATTCCGCCACACCTCATTTTCGTCCGATTTCCGCGACTCAGACAACGCGAAGCACGTTGACCAGTCCGCGGAATAAATTACGCCCGATCTTTGTCACGTTGAATTAACGTTCATGCACGACAAATAATCCGCGCGAAATATACCGATAAGAGTAATTTTAATAAACCATCGGTGCAAAAGAATGAATACTCGTCGATCCGTCACTCCGACGATTGTTCAGTCGACTGGTTTATCTCGCGTTGGTAATCTACGGTAGTGAAAAAAAAAAAAAAAAGAAAAAAAAGTGAGTTCATCCATTCGGCTGGGAGTGTCGTGATTCGATAAAACAAACGACCATCAGCGACGAAAACAAACGAAAAAAAAAGTCTATCAACGAGATCGCGAGCACCCATCCAAAGTGGTCGGCCCTCGTTAAAAATGATTAAGCCTGATCGCAACTGGAGTGTCCACTCGGCATTGAAATGCGCGAATTTTTTATTTACCAACCCGGCAAATCTCTCTTTGCCTTTCGACACTCTTCGCCGTGAATGAGCTTTGAATAATCCTGTAGGAACGAGCCATCGGAACGGCTCACTTAAACGTCGCTGATTCGGATCGCGCAAAGGGAGAGAAGAAAAAAAGCAGAACGAAAAGAATTATCGAGCAATGCAGTGTTAATCGCGAAAGAGGTTTGACCGAAGAGAAAAGATACATGCGAAGGTACCATCGATAAATGCTCTCGACTCTACGTGTGAACGCAAATTTAAAATCTATATGGCTCCCATTCGTTTTTCCGTTCGGACTGGCGCTCGCAGCATTTTTTTTAACGACCCCACGAGCCGGCATCGGGAGGAAGGAGCGAAAACGAGAAAAGGGGAACGAGAGAGCGGCACGAATGAGAAGGAGGACAACGCGCGGGTACGGCAGGCAGACGATTTTATGCTCCCTTTAATTGTCGAGTGTGCGCTCGATCGAACGGTAGCGCGCCCGCGAGGGTTCGAAACAAATTCGAGGCTCGTTTTTCAAGCATTCGTTACCCGCGCGTAACATATTGTACGCTGGACATTCTAACGAAGAGAGCTAGCCGGGACCCCGGTTGGAGCGGCAGTCTCGCTATAGCGCCAGTGCGGTAGTAGCGGTCTCGCTGATGCTGCCGCGCTGGTAAATTCGAAGAGCGATCGATATCCGCTAGCCGCGTAGTTCATCCGTCGGATCGGGAATCCGACGGAATCGTGGCCCTGACCCTGCGAACCCCTATTAATCATCCCAATATCCTCCACTCACGACATTCGACTAAACGAAAGCTATCAGTACTGCCGCTACATTCTCTCAATCATTCCGCGAATTTTACTCCCCGTAACGGATTAAAAAAGCATCTTCCGTGTCTATGAAAAAAACACGTGTAAATTCGTTGTTACATTTCATGAGCAACGTGAGATTGACAACGAACAATCACGGGTTTTTGATTTTCACAATAATAAAATGATTTTTTTTGTTTGAGAATATCTCGATAAAAAAATCTATCGAACGACGAGACCTCAATATTTGTATCGAAAATTTCGACGATGTGTAGAAACGAGGAATATTATATTTTCAATAACAATATAAAAACTGGATAAAAGAGTAACTAAAAAGAATATTAGTTATAGAAGATAAATAAATAAATAGTTCACAAATAACTCCGAACTTGTAGATAAATAAA
The DNA here is from genome assembly GCA_963924025.1 of Ischnus inquisitorius. Taxonomy (NCBI): domain Eukaryota; kingdom Metazoa; phylum Arthropoda; class Insecta; order Hymenoptera; family Ichneumonidae; genus Ischnus; species Ischnus inquisitorius. Next base: position 12,659,716 of record OZ001254.1, on the reverse strand, counting down.
ATAGTTTGTAAATAAATGCAAATTATTTTTTTCTCCAATGGAAACAAAATTTGAAAACGAGATTTCGCGGAAATAATTAGGAATTTTTGAGAAAACAGACTTAAATGTAAGTAAAAATCATGAAAATGTAATTTTCAATACTTTGCGTTCACACAAAATCATTTTTTGTATTAGGTTATTTCTTGTTCTAAAAAAAATATTTTTGAAGAAAAACAACTTATATTCGTTTACAACCTATAAGATTTTATCGTAAGTGATTTATTATTTGTAAACTATTGGATACGCAAATAATCAATTATTTTGTCTATTTTTTGTTGAATATATATTGTTTTGATACCATTTTTTTCTATCGACACACGATGTAATTATTCGTTGTTTTGCGCGTACGTCAACACGCAATCTTCCGCAGTTTCGAGCGCAGTTCTAGCGCCGTTCCGATACGAGCGCGAAGGGCGAAAAAAAAGGGAAAATAAACGAGCATTATCGTGTGTTCGTTACGAGGTGTAACGTATCGTACGTGAACGGACTGACGAGAGAAGAAACCTCTCGCTTCCATGCTACATGCCGCTATATATCCGTCCAGTCGTTCATCCGTGATACGCTTCGCGACTCCACGAAGCAAGAACGAGAGACCTCCCCCCGCCCCCGACCCCACCCTCTCTTCGCCCCCATATCGTGGATACAGATCGGCCAAATGCTCGACCGTGCGATAAGGCGCATCTTTACACCACGCAGAGATACGACCACTTTATACCTTCATCATCACTCGGGATCGATACAATTCTCGAACGATTCTTTGCTCACCTTCGTACACCGATGCAACGCGAGCGTCCGTGATCCTGCGGATGCAACGATTCGACCCCCCTCGCAGCGTGTACCGTCTACTCGCGTACGTATCCGCGGCCCCTTTCTCAAGTCATTCAGAAAAAATCGTCGAAGCGTGACTAACGATAAAGCGTGCGTGGCACTCAATCGATACCCTCGAAATCGTTCGACTCTAGATAACCCGCACGTATACGCGCGACTAAGACCTTCTGACCGACTTTTACGCTCTTCGATAAATCGCAGTGCGCAAAAAAGCATAGAGCATCTGCAGCCTTCTTTTGTTTATTTTTGAAAATTTTATTTATCGTTTGATCCTACCTTTTGCGAGGTCAGGTCGGCCGAGCCACGTCCACGAAGTGTAATCGTTCAGCAGCCAGTTTATCCCTTCGTTGCAGAATCTCGGCTAGAAAAAAAAAAATATGTCATCAGTATCCGACACGCATTAAACACGCTCGATGTCACACGATTGTAGTTCACTGATGTGAGATCCCTAATTCACTGGGTATCCTCTATGTGCGTGTCATCTCGCCTCCCGGCGTATTCGCGCACTTCGCGAAAGAACGCAACCGATTTCTCGCACCCTCGTAACTTGAATCTCTTTTACACGTCGATGCTTCATAAAAAGGAACGCACCCTTAACTTTCATCCCTGGCGTGTCATATTAAGCGACATGGTTGACGGACCGAACCGCGAAGATAGGCAGTTGAAAAGGTGGATACGCCTTGTCGAGTGCGAGACCGAGGGCTCCGATTTACCGGACAGGAAAGTGAGCGAATACCGGCCTTTCATGGGAAAACTTTATGAAGTTGGTTATAATGTGAGTGTTCCATAAGAATCTTTGCTCTGTTAAAGCATCGAGATGTTGACGAGCAACTGAGCGTGTTATTGCATAAAATGATTGTCAACTCATTATCATTGAATATTGTAAAAAACATTGATTTGGTCGAGTTTACTCGGGCAGTTCCGGTAACATTATTAAATATTTATAATAAAATATTATTATTTGGTTTTTTTTATGAAATGACGATAGCGGATCTGCATCCTAACCAATTCGAAGTATTTTTTTGGCTCTAGAATTTGATCAATCTACATGAAAACTTAACTTTTCGACATTTTTTTTCCAGATTAATTACTCGACTGCCCGGAGTTATATTGGCCAAATGAACTTTTCTTCAATTGTTAATAATAAGTTGCAAATAATATTATCGGTCCAAACGCTGCTAATTAGTCAACATTACGAAAATTGTACCCCTTGAAGATTCGTATGGATTCCTCGCTTTCTAACTGAAACAATAAAGTTTCCCCTGAAGCTACTCTTTTTATAGTCGGTGAGTCTACTGTTCTTCTTTTAGAATTGGAAACAATTGCTAGAGGATACATTTTCTTTCGACGTGGGAGTTTTCTGTACCGCGGAGTATCGTTCGACGCCAGACGAAAGTAATAACTGGTCCCTTCTTCGTAACTGAACTAACGTTGTTTTTCCGTCATGCAATAGGAAAGTTTCTCGCAAGTGTCTTCCCGTCTTTCGCGTTGGGGCTCAATGTCTCGAGGAGCAAAAAGAAAAAAAGAACTTCGGTTATGACACTCGAAGGCGCGAGAGTTTTCACGCGATCTCTTTTTCCAACGAGCATATCTCTCGCTCGGTAACACACTCCCGTCGCTTCTCTTCTGCAGTCCGTAAAATATTGAATTGACCGCGGTGCTGCTTCTTTTTCATTTGTTTTTCCGAACCGAGAGATGACGAGACGCGCGCACGGCGCTCACGGACAGACGACTCCCGCAAGGATGGATTTCAACTTCGACTGCTTTTTTCTTTTCGTTTTTTTCAGTTTTGTTAGACTGCAAGCCGAGACTTTTGGACAAAAGTCGCGAGACCGAAGTGTACATGCGGCAAAAAAGCTGCTCGGCGTCGTTGAAAAGTGGCGAGCAAGTTTGACACTCGTCAAAACGATCCCAAGCATTCGATTTCCTTCCAGGGTACACGTGGCGACCCAACGAAGAATCTTCAACATCGGATGCGAAAGTGAAACCCAAGAAAAGGGATTCCTACGACGATTTTTTTGATCGATTATTCACTTCTTTGTCAATGTTTGAATGCGATTCGTGTGACCGGACTACCAAAACTAATAGGACTGTTAACAATCGATCTTCAGTTTTTGTTATTGACTTCAGTTTAGAATTTTGTTCGAAACGCTGAGGCAGCAATTTTACTGCATGAAGTGAATGTCGCGTAAAGAACCTTTTTCATCATCACGAAATACCATCAAAGGTTTTTTTCTACCCGTGCAGCTTTTTGGTTTAAAAAATCGAGCAGAGAAATATGCACACCTCTAATTTGTTTAATTCGCTGGTTTTTTTATAATATTGATAATCGCCAGAAATATGAAAAAAAATGTTGACGCTGATTTTACTGATTCGATTAGCCACGGCCGAATTTAGGTTTGCCAGCTATTCATCCCTAGCTCAATTATAACGTTACGATAATCTTTCAAATTAAATCGTCCGGGGCTCGGATGAGAGAGAGAGAAAGAGCCCTCCTTTCCCCGATGTTGAGCAAATGAAAACGAGTTCGCCGAGAGTCTTCTCTTCTTGTTACCAAACTCGGCGCGCAGCCGCAAGATATAAGTACAACGCGTATCTTGCAGTTTCGTCTATCTTTATTCCTCGCTAATTAAGTGTTGCCCGCGTATATTCTCGCTATATCCGCCCGAATCTTCCCGCTTTGCCTACGAAATTTCTCGGTGTGCAACTTCTAAGCTTCGTTGCGTACACGAATTTCGCATGAAGATATGAATTTACGGGGATTCGGCAATTTTCGGCACTGTAGCTTCGCTTGTTCGCAGAATGATAAATATATTTTACGCGGACGCGAAGGCTCGTTGTTTTCGATTAATTTGGATGACTGGGTTTTTTTTCTTTTCCGACGAGGGCGAGATTCTCGTTGCTGGAGTGCACCGTCGTTCTGTGTGTCTTCTGCACGGAGCAGAACATCGTATCTGCTTTACCTTTTGGCCTGGGGTTGATTCCGTTGTGTACTTCCCTGCCTGCTGCTCCACTTCCCTCGCTTCCAAGAACCGCTACCACTTTGACACCGAGTGTCTAACAACGGAGAAGCAATCCCCCACCCGTACAAGCTCGAGGGTGGAATAGTTCTCCGCACCCTTAATACTGGCGAATCCACTCGTTTTGAGGCATTGTCATACCCTCGGGATTCTTTCATCCTCCTATCCTTACTTCTCTTAAACGTATTTATTATTTATTATTTATTATTTATTATTTATTATTTATTATTTATTATTTATTATTTATTATTTATTATTTATTATTTATTATTTATTATTTATTATTTATTATTTATTATTTATTATTTATTATTTATTATTTATTATTTATTATTTATTATTTATTATTTATTATTTATTATTTATTATTTATTATTTATTATTTATTATTTATTATTTATTATTTATTATTTATTATTTATTATTTATTATTTATTATTTATTATTTATTATTTATTTGATGACTTTTTTTGTTTCACCAAATGTTGCGGACAATAAATAAAACCGCTACCCCTGTTTTTGCATCGTGACATTCTGTGAGTCAAAAACACGAAGAACAGATGCGCGATGTTACAGCGGCAGTAGCTGTGTCACATTTTTTTTCTGCTTTGTTTTTTTACGTTTCCCGTGCCGCGACTGGGAAAGAAAAACAAAATCGGTATATCGAAAAGCTACAAAAGTAACCCCTCCCGGCGTTGTTATGGTTGGGCCGGAGACCTTTATCAATCGGGCGAGAATTTTCCAGCGCAAAACTGACTCTCCGCCCGTCCATCGGATGGCCGATACACGATGCTTCACGAGAGGAACATGTTTTTGTAGGATCTTTATGGGCGAAGTGTATTTTTAACGACGGAATTGCTCGGTGTAACGCGACAGTTATTGGCCATCAGCGAAGCAGGGAAACACGAGAATACAAGGTATGTATCTTACCGATTGACACGGAAGAGTGCACGTGTCAATAGACGGAGCTCGCGGGCCAATATTTATTCTGGTCTCTGCGAGCGAGAAACAACGATTAGCGCGGTCATTGTCATTCGCCATTGATTGGTTTTCTCTCGAATCGCGAATGGCGTCGAAACGATTCGGGAAATACGTAGGGAAGAGCGGGGCCGAATGGTATGAAATGGTAAAATTCGCCTGTATAGTAGAATCACGGCGGAATGGGATAAAGAAACGTACCATCGGAGTCGATTTTTTTGCCGTGCCATTTTGCCCCTATCCGACCGTGCCCTGGTCCCATTTTGCCCCAATACCATTCTGCCCCGCTCTCCCCTAGATTGTGAAAAAACATTTTTTTCGTGTGATAACTGTTGTGAGACTCGCGTGGAATGGATTCACATGTTTCGCGATAGAAGCGCCGAAATTCGCGTATCGCCGTAGCCCGCAGTGAAGGAGGGGGTGGCGAACGCAGCTCGGAATCGATAATTATAGTCGATCAGAGAGTCGAACGGTACGAAAGCACTCGGTTCTCACTCGTATATTTCGAGCCTATATATACGCGGGAGAGCTCGCGAGTAGCGGGCTCATACTAATATTCATAAATTTCTGTTTTCATATGCATACATTTGTATGTAAAACTAACGTAAGCGCTACTGCTCCGGGTAGGCGATGCGGTGCGGTGCTCGCCTCGCTCTATACTCGTCCAGTCATATTTATCTCTCTCGCTCTCTCTCTCTCTCTCTCTCTCTCTCTCGCTACGCCCGTGCGTGAGTGCGTGCTCCGGAGCCTCGCGCGCAAATGCCAGCAGCTAAAATACGACCGACGATGGGAGAGAGGAGAGCGAGCGAGAGGCGGAGAGGGGCTTGATCCCTCATCCCTCGCCGACGCGGGGTAGGCAGTAGCGAGCAGTAATCGCACGCTCGGGGGGGCTCACTGGTGAATTTTGCGACACTGATTTTTTCCTTTCACTCATTTTTTTTCCTCATCTTTTGTTTTCAAATATTTCGTATTCCGGGAAGCCACAAGCTATTCCGCTCTATGTATGGGTTTGGATAAAAAATAAAGAATAGTGACACACGGAAAAAAAAATTCTGAATTAAAATCGAGATGCATTAATTTTGGTTTTCCGTACGAACGGCGCGATATCGAAGTATTTCGATGTTATGGAGGACGCAGCGTTACATTCCCGCACAAAAGTGAGGATTCGGAGAATTTCTAGAAGGTGCTGAGTTCCAAAAGATTGGTGGCAAATCAGTTTCCAACGATTTTTCCAATGGAACATTCGGTAGTCTTTTTTTTCCGCGAAAGTCGCTTCGTCAATTTTTTCGCATTTATGTAAGATTTTCCCAAATTTTCCATAACACTAGTGTTGGAAAAATCCTTCATTGATATTTGTTAAATATGTTAGATCGATTGGCCGGAAAGATTTTGAGTACTTTCTATTCACAAAATGGAACAGAGAAATTGAAAGATTAGAAAAAAAATTAAATAATCGCGCCGAACCCGACTTTTGGCTGGGAATGTAACGACATGCTCTCTGCAGTATGTTTTCGAACCTGGCACAGGTAGCATGTAATGCAGACGAACCGTCGTATTTCGTAGACTTCGCTTTTAATTAAAAAATGCCGTCGGACGCCTTTTGCGAATGCCGATGCTTGATTTTTTCTTTTTTTCGAGCTTCAGCGAATATCTTCGTAATCAGCGTCGAAACGAAATAGAAGCATGGACAAACATAACGGATTAACTTTTCATTGAATCCGTCGAGATTCACGGTAACTGTGTACGGCTACTCGCTAATTGAAAGCTAGCCAATTCGGAGTAATGAAAGAGAGATAAGGGCGATAAGGATATAAAGTTCGCGCGAAGGAAAGAAACGAGAACGAATAGCCCCGACTAAGGACCTTGCGGATGCTGAAGCGCGACGCGACCCAGGACGAAGGAAGGAAAAGAAGATAAAAATAAAGAGAAGAAACCGGAAGTCCATCTACCTGCAGAAAGACTTAATACCGAAAGACAAACCGGAGGCTAATAAGGGCCGCGCTCGTGTACACTCCGGCCAATTTCCGCGTTTCCATTTCTCTCTCCTGTGGCACATATACTCACAATCTACTCGTTCGCATGGCTGTCCGCTTGTTTCTCCGACAGCACGAAGCGGTCAGGTCGCCGGGGAGGTTGCGGAAAGTTCTATCTTAAGATCCTTCGGCCACCGGACCGAGCTCGGTCGACCACTTGTCTTATCACAGGAGAAAAGAAGGCCGCGAGGAGAGCCCGCCCGGTCATTGAAAGCAATCGCAGAATTCTCTCCTTTTGAAACAGCGGAGACAGCAGTATAGCGGTAGCAGAAGCAGCAAAAGAGCCGAAACGACGGAGAATCTACGATCAAACATCGCTACCTCGCGTTCTCCTTGGTCGAGAGATTTTTCATCTCTTTATTTCTCTCCCTTCCCATCCCTCGATTTCTCTCCCTCGCTCCTCGTCCACTTCCTTTTGCTTTCTACGGCGTCTTTTTTATTGGCAAACCGTAAACCACGCGGAGCCCGAGCGTTTCTGTCGTTGATGCCTCGAAACGTATAGAAAAGTAGCGAAAGGATAGGAACGAAGAAGAAAAGCGTGAGAGCAAGAGGCTCTCACGGTGTTGGGAAAAATCGCTCCCCGCGACTCTGTGAAGTTGAGACTCGAGAGTATCTTCTCTCGCGACCGAGATTTTTTTCCCTCCCTCTTCTCCATTCCATCGGTCCACTTGAATCCGTAAATCCGTGCCTCGAGTATCGCGGCGAGCGAAGCGCATTCGAGTACACAAGATTTAATTACGTTTTTTTTTTCCACCATGTCGCGAGAGTGTAAAAAGTGAGAAAGAAAAAGCGAGCGAGGAAGACGAAGTGGACAAATTATAACACGCGGATGATACGGCAAGGAGATTATATAATTTTCAAGAGTCCTACGTGCAGACGTCGAGCACGCTTAGTGGCCTTTTGGAGAATTTTTTTTTCATAAAGAGTACGATGTGTTTCACAGGCAATGAGAAGATGTTGGCTAACCACACTGCCGAGATACGTGCGCGGGACTGGACTCTTAAAAAATTAACCAGGAAGAATATTATACCTTCACGAACCCTTCAGCGACGGCGTGGCATCTCGTCGCACTTGAAACTTCACGAACTTCTGAACGAAAAAATATGTTGCTCGGATTAACGCAAAAGGCATTAAGCAAGATACGAGAGCTGCACGGAACTGGGGCGGCGAATTTTTTTTCCAAGGCGCACTCGATGCAGCGACCTGGATTATCTATCAAGAGATGTATGTGCTATATATCGCTTTCTCATAGAGAAAGCTTTGTTTTCGCGAAAAAAAAATCAGATTTTTATGCCAGGATGTTTAAAATGATGTTAAATTTGAAAACTAATAAAGATACGCGATAAACAGAAAGCAACTGCTGAGCGAAAGCAATGTTGCAACTTCAATCGCCGCGACTTTTTAGTTGTTCGCTAGCGATTTTTTGTTGTTCGGAACGGATGAACGAAAATTCAAAAAGCGGAAAGACAAACAACTTAAAAAAAAAATATAAGATTTTTATTCATAAGTTATCGATGGAGATAAATGAGGGTGCTCTCGAATTTCGATGCTTCAAGGAACGATATTAATCGTGTATAAGAAAAGTGCGGAGGGAATCTTTCGGGGGTCGTGAAAAGCCGCGTATAGCTATTCGACGTACAAATTTCGCAATTCGTTCTTTCCCTCGGCCCGCGTCGTCTCGCCCTATCGAGCGATTAGGACGGTCTGGAGGAAAAAAAAAATAAGTAAGGAAGACTTCTCGTCCGATATCGGAAAGGTCAGGCCTGAGGGGTTGACCGGAGATCAATGGCGAGCCAAAGCTATACCAGAAGGGTCCGCGAACGCCCCATTGATTTATGACGCGTATTCGAGACCGCGGTGGGAGATGCACCCTTGAATTGAAAGAAATCGAGCAGCGCGAAGGGCCCATTTCGCTGCATTAGGTACGTTTCGCGAGGCGATCTTGTCGGTCAATTAAAACGACCTACTGACGAAACGACGCGAGAGGATCGTAAATTTGAATACGCCTTGAATCGAGCGTAAAAACGTACGCAAGACAAGAAGAACACGAAACTTCTTATCGGGAAGGGGGAGGGAACGTGAAATTTGCCTTTTACGATCGTACAAGAGTTCGTTTGGAAAACACTAACTTTCTAACGATGACACTCTCGCGCCCAAGTTTTTCGTCTCGTACGACACGCCGAGACTCTTATCGTCAAGTTTTCTCTACTAAACTCGCTTCATTTTTTTTCCTTCACGACAACGTTATCGACAAAAAGAATAATCGAAACAGAGGCTCATCGCCCCGTAACGAGGGATAGAGCGAATAAAATTCTCGAAAAGGGTACTTTGCATGAAGAATTAAAATGCGATAATATAATTTGGTGTAATTCGAAGCTCGTTCGATTGAATCGATTATCAGATGATGCATTCATTCCGCGACGGACAGCTGGACGTATTGAATGTTATTGAGATGAAAGTTTCGACCTCGTCGGAGCCGATCAAACATATACCAAGCGCTTGTCTAAAACGGTGGTTAATTTTGTTTCCGGTCGCGCATTCGTCGTAATTGCGCATTGACGCGTTACGCTTCAACGGTGAATTTCATTTGCGTTGTCGTTCATACGTTTCGCCGTAATACGGTGTTTAATTACAGCATTCATAGGATATATACGGATTTTGGGATTGCGCTTCACACGTACCGTACACCCATGGAATTCCGTTTGGGAATTCGTCCCTATTCCGCGAACCTCTGAACTATGGCTCATTCGGTGGGCCCACCTATCGAGCCTCCGTGCGCGCGGCGCTTCTGCCCACGGCAAATATGCTACGGGCATCCGGCCGGTGATCCATTAAAGTCCACTGTCCACGGTTCATGTAAAATTCGCGCGCTCATCTGATTCGTCTTATTTAGCGCAATTGAGATGAATTTTCGTCTCGAACTTTTTTAAATTTTTATATCGATTCATTTGTGATTACGACGCTTAATTGATCAATCGGCGAGCCTTAATCTTGTGATCCAAAAATTCCAATATCTCGGAACGATGGAAGTTAAAGAGAATTTGGTATGATTCCGCATATCCCCCTTCGCTATGAAAAAATTCCAATCTAAAGAGAAAGATAATTAAAATATTGTAACAAGAGTACAATAACTCGTAATAATTATTGATTTGAAAAACGTTACTATTGTTTTTTATAAATATATTTTCATTCCTTTCCGTCTAAAGGAAAAAAAAAAACAGAGTAGATTTTATTAATCTAAACGAACGAACGACTTTTCGTTTACAGAAGCTTAATTCGCAAACGAATCGTGTCCATCGGATTTTCCGCGCTGATAAAAACCCAATGAAAATGTCTGCAACGAAGTTCGAATGGATCAATTCTGATACAACGAGAGTTGCGTCTCGAGCTCTCGGGCGCACGAGGATCCAATCGTCATCGAGACGCCCTCGTGAAAACTTTAGTCTTCCGCGCCGCGACAACGTAAATATAATCGCTCGTAACGGTGAAACTTCGGCGAGTCGTAAAACGGCGTTTGAGTAACGTGAAAAAAAATCTCCCTTTTCTTTTTCTTTTTTTTTTTTCGTTTTCAACATTTTTATGACTAAACTGCGAATTTTATTTCCTCGATGGATTGTTGAACGAGCAAAGGAGCGGCGCGTTAAAAGTTTGTCGCGCATTTTTATCGGAGTGGATGCGGACGATTTCCTCGTCGTCGTTACCGCATTCCAATTTCGAGCCGGGTGGATGCTGGTCAGCGAGCATAGAGCGGACTGTCTAAATTTCCCAATACCGCTCGGTGGTCTCACGCTATCGAATGAGGAATCGTCGGTCCTGTTAATACACCGCCAGCGCGTACTCGCTTGTCTGGGTATTTCCTATTTCCTAATTCACGTTACTAATTCGAGAGGAAAGTGTCGCACAGACAATTTACCAACGCTCGACGCTCTACGTACCCGTGCGGCAGAGACTGTGGCGGAATGCGCACGGCGACTTCAATCAGAGCTATGCACGAATCTGTGTGCGCTGGGTGCTATTATTCCGGGCTGTGGAATACGGTAGTGAAAGGGGAAAGGGGGATGAAGGGGAGGTACTATGTACCGTCGACGTCGTCGTACGCTCTAAATTGCGTAATTCACCCACCTGCGTTCCCCGCCGAAGGCTGAAAGCAAATGCTCAAGCGCCCATTCTCGCTTGGCTCTCTGTAAATTGGAAACTCACGTTTGATCACAAATGTTAGCTCTACCGTCACATTATTGTGCTTCCAGCACTTCATTATAATCTTCGTTTCGTTCGACAATGACGTACTCAAAACTGCGAGAAATGCGAAGACAAAAATGAGAGGAAAGGAAGAATTGTCTCTGTATGAAAGTCTGCGGCGCCGCCGGGCCGCGTCTTATATAGCGGCACTCGAGCTCGCGTCCAAAGTGATATCGGGGAGTGCAACGAAGTGTTCCTTTTTTTTTATCACGTCTTATAACTCTCGTCGAGTGGCTATAAAGTCTGATATAAGTTGAGGGAATATCGTCTCGTTTCGTTGCTCCGGCTCGTTCGGCTCGAGGATGGCCGATTCCATACGCCAATTATTGCCATTTCTCAATTTCAAAAAGATGTATGAAAAATACTCCGGAAGGTTCGGCTGAACATCCGCCATTCGTGCGGGAACTAGCGCTCGAACGAGAGTCGAAGAAAGACAAAAAAATAGGGTCTGTTCAGCAACGTAGAATTGTATTGACCGATCGGGAGTCAGCAAAGTTGTCGGCGATCCGCTCCGTACGAGACGGAGTTTCCCCCCGTTTCGTCGTTTCACAAAAGCCGTTTTGTTGCCACAGTGAAAGGGACTCGAAACGGAAAAGATCCCTTCGCTCGGTGGCTCGTTTCCCTCGAGTCCGACTGTGTTTGGTCAGGCAACAGGAAATTACCAGATCGCTTCCGCGCCTACAACGTCCTAACCCACCGCGCTGATTGACTAAAAGGTAATCTGGGATTCGTCACGCCCCAGTGTATCGCGATATTAACCGGGAACGGTGTCCCTTTGCGTTTGCGCGCCTCCACGCATTCTCCCGTTCCGCGCTTATATCTCTTAATCTTCATCGCTGCGAATGATATTATTCGACGCTGAAAAGCGATCGGAGCGCGACGGTAAATCCCCCGGTAATTCATTCGAGCCGCAAATGTTAATTATCCGTGAAATAATACAAATTATTGTGTATGCTTGATTAAGCGTGTCTCATGAATTTGTCACTGGAATTATATGCGCCCGATAGCGTTAACGATATTGCCAATAAACGGAATTGAACCGATGCGCGCGCGAAACTTGGATTATTATCGGTATTAAGCGATCGCGCGGTACCGTGACGAAACGAACTGTCGACGATTATCGTCGATAAAGACCGAAGTGGCATTTCCGAAGCCCTTTCCCCCCCTTCGGCCGCTCGTTTTCCGCGCACATAATTTATTCTTCTGGAGCAACGGGACATAAAGTTGCAAGCTGCGAGAGTGCCACTTCGTTGCCACCCGGAATGAGCGGTGAAAAGTTTAACGCGAGAAAAATGATACTCGCGTTAAATCGTCCGGGAGTTATGGAATTATAAAAAAATCTTGCGGCCATAGAGACGGAGACTATGCGCGTAGCGGGCTCTCGTGCTGGTTTCATAATTTCGCGGATCATAAACCGGTCTCGCTGGTGCATCCCGATATTTCGAGAGGCAACGATCCGACCTAGCTGGTCTCGCTCGCTCCCGAATGCTGACGAACTTACTGACTGTTATAAGCTCCACTTCCGTTAGCCACCAATTTTATTTTCCTGCTTTAATAGAGCGATTTTCATCGATGACTTTGGAACGCTATGCCGAGGCCAACTTCGACCGTGTCCCTATTAATTCCACCCTATGATCGTGCATTTTCTATGAAAAACCGTTGAGGAACGGCGTCGCTCACCGCGATTGGCTATTTCCGCCTCGTCGGCCCAGAGAGAAATCGCCGGGATAAAGCGGAAATGAGAATCGGAAAAAGCATCCTCTCGACTACCGACCTCCAAACCGCCCCATCGTGTTCCGGAAAGATATTCGTATCCAGCCCGTACTTTTGTTAAAATGTTTCTTAGCCTCTCTCGCTTCCGACAGAGTACCGCGGCGTTATTATATGTTTTTTCTGAAATATGCGATATCTCTTGAAAACTCGTATCGATAAAGCGACACAATGGCAAAATAGCCGACACTTAATTTTCTTTTATACATCCGCGAAAAAGTCGCGAAGTTTTCTCGTTCGATGGCATTCAAAATGCGAACTGCTGTTCGATAAATCATGAGGAAAAAAAAAAATGTATATTAAAAGAAGTCTCGTAAAAGTCGAGTAATAATTTTATGGAGGGAAGTCGTTCGGCCATAAAGACCTCTGGACGGGAGAACGAAAATCGCGAGAGCTTTCCCTTCCATTCGACCTCAATAGATTCCCGGAGAGATTCATTATTCACCGGGTAGGACCTTAATGATCGTGGGCACTCGTCTCCGTTTCGTCTCTCCTGACACTTGCTCCGACTGTGTCGTCATAACGACCAACCGGCACGGGGCGAATCCGAGTCCGTCGAGGGTCCTCCGTTTCTGCGTACACTGTCGTGCAACGCGTAATGGATAACTTCGCCTACAGTAGAAACCGTTTGAACATCGTCGTCTCTCGATTCGACACGTTTAACGAGTCGATCCTCGAGAGACGTCGAGCTTTCCGATTGGTCGATTTTCGACCGCGTTGACGCGCGCGGAGGAGGATTGCCGACTCGCGAGCGCGAGGACAGTCGACGTTGCGATGCGTCAACTTATGAGAAACTTCACTATATCGCGGAGCAAAGTTCACTCGACCCCACAGAGCGTATGTCTCTTCAATCCTCAACTCCGTTAATACTCGAATCCCTCCCTTTCCATCCCCGCACACCCGAAGAACGAAATACGTGCTGAGCGTTCGGCATGTGCACGAACACACGGGAGAACACACATTGGATAGTAGCAAAATCCTCAACCTTTGAAATATAATCCGACGAGAGCTCGTGTGCTTCCTATCCGCCCCCCTTCCCTTCCTCCCCAGTCTCGGCGTTTGTCCAGAGCAGTTTTCCAATGTAATAAAAAAAACCGTCCACTCTCTAACGTGAACGGAGTAAAGCTTCGCATAGCTTTTCGAACTGCTGTAGCCCATATTATAGTATATATAGTACATATATCCGTGAAAATGTATCGGTTTAAGAGTCCAGTTGGCGTCGCGTGTGTGTGTGTGTGTGTGTGTGTGTTGAGCTAACGCTAACAGAGGGATTGAAAACGCTACTTTATTCGAACCGGCACGTTAGCCGGTGCGACACGGCCGGCGCGACCAAGTTCCCAGCAGGTGGAGAGAAGTGCCTATTTATGTCGACCGAAATAACGATGAGAATATGGCCGCTTGGCCTTTTGGTCACTTTGCAGCGTCGGGAAATTACGCGTAAAAAAAAACCAAGCGAGTAGAACTTCTGTCAGTCGACTATTTTCATTCCCGAACAATTTCTGTGTACATTCGAGTACAAACGCGCATCGGACCTGGATGGTACGAATAGGAATGAAAGAGGAACCAGCGTCTGCCCTGCGAAGCACGAATATCGAATATATTATTGCGAGTTTCGGTTGGCGCGTTACCGTCGAGGTTAGAAGAGGGTTGTCAACGTACTCCGAACTTTGCCGTGAAAACTGAGCCGCGCAGGATTCAATATAAGATCGAGTGGGGCTACGGGAGAGGACGAGAGAGGTCCGAAGCTCCTCGCGTCAGCGACGACGATACTCAAGACACGGAAGAACGCGCGTAAGGGAGAATCAAAGAAGGACTCCTTTAATATCAGAGACGAGGATGCCATCGTACACGTCTGGTAGGGGACGCGGTGGCGCAGACTAGACGTCGACGGAATCTGTTCGGAGGAACCCTACAGGGACTCTTGTGACACACACGCCATGATTTTCGTTCATCCCTCGAGAAACATCCACGAGGTCCTTTGTCAGTTCGAAGGAGTAGACGCCGAGAGGAGTCGGGTCGTCGCATCGTCCTCCGTTCTTGCCGGTCTACGCGATCCTTGTCCCGTTACTGTTACCACTGCGATGCGAGGTCGAGCGTGATACTTTATCATATAATCGACGAGACTATAAAAGAACGTATCGAGAGCAAACGGTACAGGAGAATACGCTCGCTTGAAAAACGTCGACGACGATTTCACGCTGAAAAGAACAAAGTTCGAGCGGTCGAATATTGCAAAGTGGTCATCCAACTTCAGACAGCGGCTTCGCGATTTTTCCCATCGACCCTATTTGCCGTAAATGTAACGTGCATTCTACAACAGTAGACAAATGTAATGCCTTCGAGAATCTCGCGAAATTTATGAGCAATATTGAAACAATATCGAACATTGATCGACTGCGAACGTTTGTGAAGCGTGTCTTGTGCGCGGGTTAGTCGCTTTCTATTCTTCTTCGTCGTTTACTCTTTATTCAGCTGGGCAGGCAACGGGACGAAAAAAAAGGAGAAGACAAAACGAAAGGCGCAATGAAAGACGAGGAGGAGAGAGCCCATCTTCCGCCAGAGTGTTCATCTTGTGGTTGACTGGCCTCTGAAATATAAGACAGCGAACAAATCGGTGCTCCGAGCTGAAGCGAACTGGTCGGTTCTTCGACGCGCGGTTCCCGTCAACACATGCACACCACCCTACTATTATCCGCTCGAGATGCGCCAAGATGCGTTTGTGCCTTCCTCGCTACTGCGGGCGGCGATGTTCCATCGAAGATCCTCGACTGCTACCTGTGATGGTGGCCTCTCACCACCTGGAAGGCGAAACGGAACGAGCGTCTTCGCTAGCGAGAGCCGGCGCATCTACCAACGAACAGGGATGGATTGCCGCGACGACCTCGTCTTTAACATCCGCGGCCATCATTGTTCTGTACGTTCAACGTCGAAGTGGCTATCTCGTCGGGGGTGAGAGGTTTTCATACCTTCCACTCTCGAAGAGTCCACTACACCTTTCATTAAACTTGACACAGGATATTCGACAGGAAGCTCCGAGGGCACTCGCGTATCATGGTTGCTGATGGCTGATGCCGCTGCTGGCTGGGCCTCGGTCCAACTCCTTCCAAGAATGTCGTTCAATGATCCCTCTTCCTACGTGGAAGAGGAACGTGTTATTACGCGGAGGATCTTGCCCTTCAGGCTGTATACCAGTTAAGGGAGTCGCCCGAGCACGGAGTATACGTAATTCCTTTGGACTCATTCCGGATAATGGCTGACCGGTACCCAGGTAACTGAGATTGCTTGCCAGTGAACGACCGCCAATAGTTTGTCGCGACCGATACATAATAAGTCAACCTTCCTCTTTTTTTCGGTGGATCGAACCGGCTTCACCAAGCTGGCCGAAAGAGGCTAAGACTTCGTGATTTTATACCTATTTTTAACCATTCAATCCTCGGGACAGGTTTGCTTCTCGCAACTTTGTCGCCGATGTAGCGCGAACCTTCAAAGTCTAAGATCAAACGACAGATAGGGCGAGAGGATTCATCATAACTTTGCCTCCCGACACGAAGAAAGCTTCGGTGTCGTGTCATATCCGTATACCGATCTATCGGAGCAATCTTGAAAAAAAAACCGATGTTCCAAGAGTAACAAGCGGGTATTATTGAAGGGATACTTTGTACGGCAAATAATTGATCCAAATAACACATACGACGTGCCCGGGAGCCAGTAGCAATAGCGAGAAAATTGCCAACACTCGAACGTTCGAACTCATATGTATGGGCGCTATGCGATATGATCGAAGCCCGCAGCTCTCGCCGAGACGTTCGTGTTGAACCGCAAAAATATCAAAACAACTTGCGCCTTGGCTTGGCAGCTCGGATGGGATGTAAGAATGATTCTTCGACGTTCCACATGCATATTTTGCCATAACAACGTATTGGCCATCGCCGGACGCCTGATCCTCTCCGCTGGGACAATCGTCATCGAATAAGCTTCTCGCCACATGCGCACATTGCATTTTACATTTTCCTCAATGTGATATCCCATTTTCTTCGATGCGGTGGAATCGCTTCCGTTTGCGCGGATGCTGTGAACGAAGTCGTTCGAGAGATCGTACGGAATCCCATTATTGTTCGATGTACATGACGCGACGACGCAATGGTATCAAGCATTTTTCCGATATTCCGCTCGTCGGGTTTACGTAACTGAACCATTATTTACAGATAAAATGAAGTTACGTTTTTATTAACTTGAATATGATCCGTATCGCCGATCTTAGATTTGCTATTTATTTGGAACATCGTTCATCCTTTTAAAAAATAGTTATCGATCTTATCGGACCCCCCCAAACGTCAATATGCGGTGAGGTCATTGTGGACAAACAACAACGATAATGGCGATTGATGATACAGAAGACATGGGTTGTCCTTCGAGACAATTTTTCCGCTCTACATGAACAGTTTATCGACTGCCGCATGGTCACGCAGTTTCCACGAATCACCGCTATTCGCAGACAGTGATATGTAAACACGATAACAAATCGTTCGATCGTGTCACCGCGACTTTGTTTGAAAAATTTTTGTAGGTGTGGTCATTCAATCAACTGCTACGTAATAAGAATAACGTCTCGATTATCCGTCGTTGGGCGAAGCGACGTAGGATATGATGCGTCAATTTCGTATAGCAAACGAAATTATGACAAATTGGAACTTCCACGGTTGTTTTGACTGATCGGAGATGGAGTGTTACGTAAACCCAGCCTGTCGTCAGAGTACTTTGTTCTCGAGAACAGACGAAGGTCTTTCAGCGTTATTGACATGTGTTCCACGAATCTCATGAGGGGCATCGATAACGACAGATAACAGTTCGCAACAGCAACGTAACCCCTGTCAGTAGGGCTATAAATACTTGAGCGAATCCAACGACTAGCATCAGTTCATCTTGAAAGGTGCAATCAACAGCTGAATAAACTCCATACGTGAAAATCTAACGCAAAGCGATTCAAAATGAGATTCGCCGTATTCGCCGCATTCTGCCTCTCTATGGTCGTTTTCGCGACAGCGAACGATCTTTCCGTCGGTGATCGTCAGGAAGGCGATGTTCTCGTTGCAACGAGACGCCTTCTTCGGGTGAGTACTCATCTACAGTACAATGCGTCTTCTTCTTTTTTAACTCCAATTACTTAACCACTTGCTTCACTCACTTCGATACCTCAACAACCCTTTTGCTCTTGTCAATTTTCCTTTCTGCCTCTTTGATATTCTGCTTTATTTGAAATAGTCACCTGTCTTCCGACGGGGCATTTGGAATCGTTATGGATTCAATAGTACAATAGCGTGACTACGATGGCGAATCGTCACACAGAGAATATTGGAAACTAATTAGCGCGCACAGAGAGAAAGGGTGTCAATGGGCGTTGTTGGACAGTTGAGCTATGGTCGTTGACGAGGTCCCCTCAATAGATCGAATCGGGTTAACCGTGTTGAACTGAACTTGTGCTTGCAGCCAGCGGTTCCCGGAAAGCCTATGGTAGCGCAAACTGGATTTAACGCCCAGGGCGAGATTACCGCCGTAAGAGCTGTCAATGCTGAAGGCTCGGACGCTACAGTTACGATCGTCAAAGGCGGTCCCGGTGAGACCAGCGTTGTGGTGACAGCAATTAGCCAACCCGGATCTGGTATTGATGTGCAGGTCGACATTTACGCGACGCAGCCCCCTACCAACGAAAACGGACAGGCATCTGCTTAAATATCAGCGAATCCTTTCGCCCGCGTCGACGACGAAGGATTCCACATGGCGAAACTTTGCTCAACCGCTGCACACCCAAACACTCTGATCGTTATGCCGCGGCTCAAATTGACCCAGGCTCGATGCTACTCCGTCGTACTCCAAATTTAGGATTCATTCAATTCATGACACATTGTCATTGGCAATTGGAACTTATGATTTATGAATATAATGTGAATTAGTCAGCTCCTCAATTTTATCTCACATTAAAAGAGGTTCAGAATCCATACTTGTCATCATTATAACCCAACGCATACACGTTATAGAATAAAAGAAAGATATCGAGCGACCGCCAAAGCCCGATGTGGTTGTGTCCACCGATAAGAGACTTTAAGACTCTTATTTCACCGTTAGCACAGCATATGACTCCGGGAGAGCTGAGCAACGTTGAAGCGAGCATTTTCTTCCCGGCGCGTCTGGGTTCGCCCAGCAGCGGACCGCTCTAGCGAGTCTCCGCAGCGTTCGCGAATGTGCACATACGTTATCCTATAGCACGGGCATTACGGAGATCTTCGGATATGAAGTCTGGCGCATCGTTTCGCTCGGGCATATAAAGTCGAGGCGCTCACGCTCCGCTAAATAACAAACGAGGAATCCCGCGAGTACATGCCGCAACGAGCCGTGCATGGATACCTTATTTCGCGGATATATAGAAGCGAGAGCGGAGAAGAATGAGCCCTTCGGAATAGAAACGATTGAAAAAAATGTGATAACACTTTGAACAAATGAAAAAAAAATTGCGGTAAAATTTGAAAAAAAGTCAGTTGAGTTTGTGAAACGGTTTCTTTTTTTGTTCAAATCTTTTCTCAAATTCTATTTAAGTTTTTATCCAACATGAAATAAGAAGAAAGTTTCAACGATATTTCCATTTTTTTCTAATTTGCGATACGTGTCCCGTTTTGTCTCATTCGTCGGAAATTTAAGAAGCTCGCGTCGCGTTTCGCATTCATAGTCAGTGGAATAGCGTGCAACAGAGGTGTCTAATTTACAACTGCAAACACAGTCAATGTGACCGAGGAGTCGAGGAGCGATGGTTGCTTTAGACGTGTGCACGTTAATCTGCTTTAATACGTATAACACGCACGTGTGAACCCTTTACCTCTGCATAGATTATCCACGTCTGTTGTCTATGCACCTCATCCCTCTTGTGTGCCTATTGCTCATGGGTGCCCGCAAGGATCCATACGTACGGGGAGGGCGCGGTGCGTACGTAGGTATGTTAGGTCGACGGTAGACGGCATGACGCACTTGTAAACGTATCGCTGCGTGTACATAAACGTGGAAATCGACGCTGTTCTCGTGGGAGGACGACCATAAGGTATGCCACCCCTTTCCCTCCCGCTCGCCCCGCGCGCCCCTCGCCGCACATGCGCCAGGTGCAATAATTGCGGCAATCTCAACCATATTTCATTCTACGTACGGCCACGTCGTGACACGTACGTATGCCCAATACGTACGCGTGCATGCTCTCGCCAGCGTGAAATTATACGCCTCATGCGTTATATCCTTCGACCAACCCTGGACTCACATTCAACCCGGCTACGTGGTGTTATACCGATGTCGCCGTTCATACTCTATATACTCCATCCACCATCGAGCCCGCGCTTCACTCTCGCGCACTAATACAATTTGATCTAGATTTCGGAATTACCGTAGAAACGCGACGGCACACACGGACGTCGGGGTTTTACGATTAACGACAGTCGGTTGAGCTTCGGACTCCAACGGATTTTCACCGTTCGACCATCGAATACGTCGGAGTCAATTGTCCGTAAGAAATTCTCGGTTCACCTGACGCGCAATCGATATTTATTATTCAACGAGAACTGTGCATTTAATCGTCGCTGGAATTGCTCGGTCGCCCAACGATACTTTAGCTTCGGGATATACTGCGAATGAATTGTTATTCTCTGCGCTATCGTGTTTTTAACTACCGAATTCCCAAAAAAACACGGGAGTTATGCGCTTCGCTGGGGCATTGTGATTTTCAATCTTTCGCTGGCATTCGTGTCTGCGGAAATGGCTCAATATGTCTTGGAGGAATTTGGTATATTAATTTCGCGAAGCCGGGAGTGTGTTAAGACGATAAATCATTAACTACTCATGAGCTTGTATAAGTTGCATAAAATAAGCAAAAGAATATTGGTACAGACTCAAATTCACGGAGAACTAGCTTTCTTTTGGAAAAATGTCTTCCTTGGAGAAAGATAAAATTAAAAAATGTTAAACTCCCGACTGATGAAAACATTTGATTTTGATTCGTCGTTATTGTACAGTTTCTTCGTTAATACGATTTTTTTCATACACTCTTCATTGCAGTCTGGAGTTTTTCTTATTCATCTACATTTTTTTTCGATGATTCATAAAATTGTGAGAGCGAGTCTCTGCCTCGAGTCATGGACCTTCACAATTCGTGTACCAATCTCTCTTGCGACGAAGATACGGAGTTAACCTTCGCGCACAGAGACTGCGGGGCAACAGTGGAGCCGGCAATGTGGAAATGGAATAAGAAAACTTTGCCGTAGTACGCGAACAAAACGCATGGGACGGAAAAAAAAATGTTGAGAATTTGCCCAGTTATATTCGTTGAAATCGTCGAAATTGTGAATTTCGCTCAACTCCGGCGGAGATTCGCTCAGTGAAAAGTTCCTTGCTATTTCAATGTGACCGCTTCTTTTTTCCAACTCACGCTTATTCCGAGCATACGTTGCGAGCGCTCTCCTTTACTCTTCATTTCGTTTTTTCTTCTATTCATTTTTTCTCATATTCGAAAAGTTTTCCTCTCAGAGGCCCCGACGAGAAGGGATGAGACAACAATTTCGCGAATATGATAACATCAAATTAGATTGAATTAAAATAAGCGCGCGATAAAAACATGTCTAACGTTCTTTCCGATTATTACTCGACGGAATGTCCGATGGGTCGAGAACCAAAAATTCCGGTAAAAAAAGGTATTACGAAAATTACTTCCATATTTAAAAAATTGAAAGACTCACGGACTGAATAGGGAAAAATTTAATGAATTAATTCTATGGACAAAATTACATGCTCGGAATGAAAGGCATAACTAATCTCTCTACTACGAGAAACCGGGAGCTGGAAATGGGACGCATTAATTATCCAATGGATAATTTCGAATGCTTTTCGTTTTACCGATTAAAGATAATCCCCCGCTTACCACGCACTATTAATTGGACACGTAAGCCGCGCCTATATTGAGCTCTACGAACTGATGCGAAGAGCAGTATTTTTCCGCAATTTCTATCACTCGCATGTGACGGACATCGGTGGTCTGTCAGTATATACAACCGCAAACCGGATAAAAAGGTGACTGGAAAATCAACGAAGCATCAAACGAAAGGAGAGGCCGGCGCTAACTGTGACCACCGGCGGAAAGCTGCGCCGGGTGACTTTCCGTTACTTAATCGTCACCCATGGCCCCCCGCAGGCCCGCCTCGCGCGCCGCGCTGCAGAACCCCATCATATTCACCCTGATATATGTCGCACCGGTGAGAGACTTAGAGTCCGGAACTAAAAGGGTCGGGTGCGCTCGGCCAACCGTAGGTTATTCCTACCTACTTTGCCACCGCATTCACCGGCGTAAAACTTGTCACAAATGCTCTCGGCAACACATGCATTATCGTTCACGATTCACATTTTTCTTATTTCATACGTTTTTTTTATAATCCCAACGACTTAGCTGTCGCGAGAGATTTTTTCGACGCATTACCAGCCCGAGAAGGCAGATGCTGGGTTCTCAAAAGACCGCCCAACTCTCGCGACTCGAGCGAATTATTTTCTCTTCGCGAAACAAATTTATGGAGTGGAAACGATGAGCTTTCGTGGAGTTTGTCATAATTACATGAACCCGGAGCGCTACATCGGTAGTGTCCTGGCGCAAAGTCGGCAGATGTCGAGAATCGCGCGAGTAAGACGAAACGTTCTCGTAACGCGCTTCCTCGTAATCCAGTAATTAAGTCTCGAGCGTTGAATGATTTGTCGCATGACGCCTCGCGGCGTGCGGTGACCTTTAACGAGTGTTGTGACGAAGCCACGGCGGTATGAGAATTTATGAGCCGGCAATGAGTGAGTTTCGCGCGAATCCTTTGAAACTACCGGTAACATAAGCGAACGAAAGACACATAGATAGAGAGCTTTACTTTAGTTTCGCGCGCGTTGATAATATGAGCGCGGAGTTTATCGGGGAAAACTAGCGACAAGAATAACCATTAACCGATACGATAATGTTTACTTTTATCGAAGACCGAAAGAGAGCCAGAGCGACGAGAGGATAGCGCGAGGCGGGTTCGTCGAATAGAGCAGAACGAGGCGAACGAGACGAGATGAGAAACAGGTGCGGAAGTTCGGCTGCAGCCGAGCCCTCGGGCTTGTGTATTTTCCGATCGAACTAACCTGCCCTAACGGGCCACTCGGTAACGTTACGTGCTTATGTTACTTCGGTAAATGTCGTAGCCTCAGACGCATCCGCCATATTTGAATAAGATATTAGAAAAGCTTTAAGCGAGCGTCGAAGCTTCGCGGAGCGGCGGAGTGCCGAGCTCACCCTCTTCCTGCCTTCCTGCTCCCTTCTCCCGTTTCCCTGAGACCCCCTCGCCCATGCCCGTCGACGTCGACAAGACCGGTCTCTATCCTTTTATCGACGAGTAGGTTAGCTTCGTTGAAAATTTTATGCTCGACTCCGCGCGGTAGTGCAACTCCATCCGAGGACTCTGAGAACGAGAGGCCCCCCCCCCGAAGCCTGTTTAAGTTTCCCCATTCGGAGGGTATGAAGGAGAGGGTGCGCGCGAACAGGATCGCTCCTCGCCTTGTGAAAGCGTTCGCTTTTCCCTCGCGCGAAAGCTCGCAGACGCGGAAGCTCCGGGGTCGCGTATGTTATACCTTATAAGCTCTTCCAAAGATAAAGGGACCAGCCAATCCTTCTATCTTTTTTTTTTTTTTTTTCAGTGAAATTCCATTTCCTCAACGAGATACCCACGGACGCGATGCTCATATCGTATCAATGGTCTCGGAGCTACACAAATTCTGTCGCGGAAGTATTATGGATGTTTGGGAGACCGAAGAACAAATGGATACTGGTTTTCCGGCTCTGCAAATCGCGAATGGTGCGTTTCCATCGATGTTGGTATAGAAAAAGAACACACCCCCCCTTCTTTCTCGCTTTCCCTGCGAAACACGTAGCCCCGTGACGCATCGAACGTCCGCTATGCGCCTCAATAGCTACGCAAATTCTCGTTTCTTTCCTTCGTTCACTTGTTCGTTTCCACGCTTTCCGATTCACTCTTCAACCCTCTGCGCCCCCCCCATTTACTCAGGACCGTCGCACTTCCGTGCCGTCGCGCCGTCGCTCGCTCCATGTACTTTTTGTGTTTATTAATTTTTGTCGAAACCGAACAGCAACGGAATTGGCGCGTGCATTCAACCGTGCGGAGCGTCGATAATAATAATTAAAACCGTTCGGTCTAGCAGCTTGGGTGGCGTATCAACGCGAATGAGATTCATGTTTCTGCGTATCCCTCATGCTCCCGACACGCGTGATCCAGCGTGTGTTTCCACGTATTTTCAGGCTTCCTTTTTTTTTTTTTTTTTTTTTTTATAATATGTTGCGCAGTTACACGGCAAATAACAAATGTTTTCGGAGGGAAAATTTTCCGGTGTAAAGGCTCGACGTCACGCTTGACCGAGAAAAATTGGTTTTGTCGAAAAATTAACGAAATACCGAAATGATCGAACACGATTTTGGATGACAAAGTATCGGAATGCGCGAGGATTTTTTTCTTTATCCTTTGAATACTGAATAAAATTGCATTAACAAATAATTGCTCGTCTCGATGAATAGGGAAAAGGAAGGTTTGACGATATCGGTGCGTCTTGTGCCCAGTCAGTCGAATGTTCCAGATAGATAATTGAACAATCTCTCCTTTTTTTTCTATCCGACGAAGTTTCTAGAGTACGTCAAATTAATCATCCGGAATCGATACGCCCGAGACTTCGCGTTCCAATTAAATTAATTAAAACGCCGCGGGTATTTGCACTTCGCGGAACTGGTTCTGACGCCGGCGAGATTTCAACGGCTTGAATCTGTTATAAGAGAGAAATCGGCAATTTAGTTTTACTGCTGTTATAACGCCTGTACACATACCCGTTCAGCGAATCGATATTTGCCCGACAAAGTCCAACAAGAGGAGAGAAAAAAAGAAAACCGTGTTTTTTTTTAATTCGAGAATTACTCGACGAACGGAATTTTAACGATACGCATACAGAGAGATGTTTGATAAGTAAACCATCAATCAGTAGAATCATAAAAGTCAGTTCTTCATTAAATTATCGTGATTTCACGGCTTATCAATCGGAGAGATCCATTCATGTGTTTGAATTCGCGGGAAACATCTATTTGGACCCGCAGGTCGTGTGACTACTTGAGCTCAAATCCCTCCGATGCTCGCATCCCCGAGTGTGCACTTTGATAGTAAGCTCATGTGTACTCGAACTATGAATTTCATAACGCGAATCAGCGTCAACAGAACTGATGATCATCGTGAAACGCTGATAACTCGGTAGGGACGCAACAGCGAAGAACCGATCGCGCAACGGGCTTCGATGCGATTAATCCCAAACGCGGGATTACTCGATTCACTACAAAACGCGGCCCCCCCATGTGTGTCATGTAATTCCCCAATCGAATCCTTTGAACCGCTTATGCTTTGATCCGTTTCGAAATCGGCGAAATGACTTCACACTGTTTCCGTGCCTCTAACGAACGTCTCATTGCGGCCGAAAATTCTCCACCTCGGGTATTCCATTCGGTATCGACGTTTTCGTGCAGCCGCATATCGTAGAAAAAGTTACTGTAGCATGTTGGAAACCGTTTCCGATATTTTTTGGGTGTCTTAGTGCACATTTCGATTCTACAAAACTATTTTATGGCAACAACAATAGCATTTTTATTTCAGTCCAAAAATGTTCAAATAACAAAACCCAGTGAATCGTAAAACTTTCAATATATGCCAATTGTTGAATTAATTTTTATTCCTTTTTTTTTAAGTAAAAAAATGTAATGTGAAATATGGAATACCTCAAAAGTTCCGGATAGCTTCGATTCAATGGAGCCGAGAGCGAAAAAATTTCAAGAATTACGCTCTCATCAAAATTTCAACTAAAAAAATTTCGTAAATCACAAATTAAGAAATAATAATGTTCGGTACTAACGAAAAAAAATTCTCCACGGATTTTTTTCATTAATGAAGCTTTTCCATGGTTACTAATCGCACGAGTGGGTTGCACGTCGATATATTCAATGCTGCATCCACTCGAAACGAGTTGAGTGCCAATTATGAATATATTTCAAGTAATTTCAATTCCGTGAAATTGCAATAATTTCCAGTCAAATGTTTGGCATGTGTTACATTAAATTTGAAAATCGGCACCACTCCGCGAACCGATGTACGAAACGATATCGAAACCCCGGTCGATTTTCATACCGGCGTGTCGAATGAGAGATGAAATAATATTTACACTCGGAGTAATAATTCGTTGAGGGCACTTCTGCAAAAGCGGACATTACGCGGCAAGAGCATTGAACGCGGTCCACCGGACTATCTCCTTTCCTTTCGTTCGCGAGCGCGGTTATAGTGTAATATAGTGTGCCGAGTAAGCAGGCTGTAATGGTATAGTTGTAGTGCCCGAACAGCGGGCAGGAGCGAACGAAACACGATTGCAGACAAAGCCGCTCGAGGCAAATATAATCGCCGAATGCTGACTTCCACTCGGTTCTTATGGTTTTCTTGCGGTTTTCTTTCCGAGCCACGGAGAACCGCTCGCTGCCATGGGGCTGCGAAGATCGTTAACTCCAAGTGGGTAATCATACCCACCGGTTTCACGCCGCAGCGCCGGACCGGACGCTCGTACAAGCGCCCTATACTGGGTGAGAAGATTACGTGGGATATGCGGCTAACAGCAGCGAACCCACCCACCACCGCATGGCTCCTGGCTAATTTACTTTTATAGATTCCCCGCTCGCTTCTTTTAAAAGCCTTATTCTGTACAAGATTGCCCTACATCTGACCTGGTTTACTCCGACACTCGATTAAATCACAGTTGTTTGCCGGCATTTTTCACACTCGGAATATCTTAATCCATTTTTTTTTAATGTACTACTTCAGATACGAACTACGAACGTAAACTTTTGAAGACTTGCCTGCAATTAACAAGTGGGATGTAATAATGATTGAGCAATTAGGCTGAAAACCGATAAGTGCTTCATCAGTTTTTCTACACGTTTCGGTGTGTTATCGGAGGAGAAATGGTTCATTGCATTTTTGATTAGGGTTTTAGTTCGGCCACTAATCAGCATGATGACAAATGAATCGATACGTCAAAGGCCAGATGTGAGAATGGTGCAATCGAACAGCGCGTGTATCAAGCAGTCACCCGGTATACACGAGTACACATCGAAACGTGTATGCGTATAGGCAGGCAACGAAGCTGCCAGGTTGAATGGCTGGCTGGCAGGCAGGCATATAATTATATGCCTCAAGTCCGCACCTCTCGAAGACGGGGCCGCCTTGTTAGCAAATCTCGCAGGGTGCCCCAAACACCTGCCTGATTGTTAATAATTTGCCAAGTTCGAGTATCACGATTGTGGGCCTTGTCCGGGCTATCGCGAACTTGCCGCGCATTGTTCAGTGCCAAAGTTAGCGAAGTACCCTATGCAAGAGCGCAAACATTTGCGATCCTGCAAATCCGGCGACCGGCGCGCATAGACGTTTACGAATGTAAACGACGTTCACCTTCGTATTGAGACCCACGGTTTACGCCCTTTTCATTGCTAGCCGTCGATATACGGTCGTAATTCTCAATGGCGCTTCCGAGGACTGCGAAAATGATTCGGCGAACGCTCGATCAACTCGTATCCACACAATCCTCAGCGTGTTTTTCTCCTTCTTCGTAGGAATAATGCAGGAAGGCTTTTGGCTTGTGCATGCCCGAGAATAATATATATTCCCGGATAATTGGTGCCAGATGGTTTAAGGCACGCAACCATAGTTCACGGAAAAGCTCTGCTTTACCGTACCTTAATTGTTGCCTCGAACACGACTGTGCCCAAAGGCTTTCGCCAATTTATGTACACGCTTCGCCCCGCTATCCCGGGCTTTTTCAATTTCCCGAACTACGGAGCTTCCATTCTCGCTCGGTTGATAGCATTAAGTCGACTTCAAGCGAAGAATGTTCCCGTAGACAAGATTTGGAATGAGATTGAATCAAGGTCGATCGTGTTTGCGATAATGCGACTCTGAGAGACGGTGTTAATGCAACTTCATATCGGACGTTCGCGAGTGAAGCCAAGAGGACCGTCGGTTGGAAAAGAAAAACCGGGAGAGCGTGAGATAAGGATTTTGATGAATAGTTCCGTTGGGAAATTTCACTGTTATCACGCCTTTGAGGAGTTTCAATGGGCGGTAGGGAGGGCGCCCCTCGACGCTTCGCCGTTCTCAAACGATAATGCATATACTTTCCCCACTTTTCTCCTCTATCCGAACAGCGATTTCGCTTTGCTCGTTCTCCACCTCTAGCCATCGCTCTCGCTATCGCGCTGCCAGAAGATCACGCGATCGAACGTGATTCAATCCTGCGGTATAAACATTCCGGCGATTACTCCCAACAACCAACAAGCCAATAATTTAGGTAATACGTGCTTTGGCCCACAATGCATCCGAATAAGAATGGTTACACCTCGTATATCCTCTCACCTGTCGATTCCCAACAACGCTTCATCCTACTCGTGATTCATTCGAAATAATCGAAGAACCGTCGAATTTGACGAATTTTACATTATATATTTCAGATATATTCCAGATTGAGAAGATAAAAAGAATGAACATAACAAAAAAATGTATGCGTCTCATTTTATAGCGAGATTTGCGTATGGTACGCATCTCAGTACACACTTAATTTCCATAGGGAATTTTGCTCCGACCGCGTATAAAACAACGTTTTTGCAGAAGCGCGCAATTTTTGCCGTTCCAATTAGCGCGAGACGTGTAATTATATCATAATCCGATATGCGAAAGGGGACATTCGAGCGAGAAAATCTAGGTGATGCCCTAATTTCGCGTGTATTTTTATAAATACCGCGTACTTGTACCACCGTGTTTTCACAGCGAGATTTAATCATTCTCGGGATGACGTTAAAAGTTACTAACACGGATTCGGATTTGAATTTTCTGCCACCGTAAATCCGTGATGGAACTGGGAGTTAATTAGAATCCCTCGGAAGTTCGAACGAGTCGACATATTTGCGGCTCACAGCTCGTCGAGTGGTTGGAATTTTTTTTTTTCTCTAAACCCTCGTTCCAATCGACGCAAGCCGCAATAAACGGAAAAATAAGGGCGATGAGATTAAACGAGGGGCGAAGAGAGCGCGAAAGAAGCTCAAGTACATCTCGAAAATTGGTATCGCGTGACGGATGCATTCTGTGCTAAAAATCATGCAGCCACGAAAAAAATCCCTCGACGCATTGTTGAGCTTTATTGTTCTCACAGGATTGCCCTTCGACGGTATGAAGGACGGGGGAACCCCGTTTATAATCATCCCTTCGCCCTTGATTCCCCGCGAGCCACCCTCATCCTATTAATTAATTCATTAGCGCCGACAATTAGCCGACTCTTGTTTGAACCTCAATGCACGCTAATTCTCATCTCGTAATTATTCCGTCCGCATGACTGCGAATTCGATCACACTATAGGCCACGGCACGCCACGAATCCATTCGCTCAAACGCCCACCGGCCGTAACTTCGACGCCCAACCTTTCGTTCTTCGATCTTTCACACCGCGTTAGCCTCTCCGCCCGTTCCCGTTCGTTCATATACTCTAATTACCTTCGTCTATAAATTCCTACATAACGGCGCCAAATGAATGTTCTCAAGCGAGCGCAATTAACAGCTATCTAATCTAGTACTGCCAAAAATTCCTGATAAAATTCAATCGATCGCAGCCCGTTGTTAGCGAAAAATAACGTAAATTCCTCATTTTTTACCGACTGCAATGCTATCAAACAATGGTTTAAGCACTTCGATTCGCTGGATCGTCGAATGTCAGTGAGAATTTGCTATCGTATTATCGTCAAAATCCGTGAGAAAGATATTAGTCGCTTAGACTGACGTAAACACGTGTCAGCGAGACATTAAAGCGAGTGAGAAGCGAGCTTACGCGCCAACTTCCGGTCCGCAACCCTTCTCCGGCAGGCGCACTGGGGGAAACAGCTTTCGGCATTGTCTTCCATCAAGTCGGGTTGGCACGTTGCTAGACTCAGGGTTCTATGCCGAGTTGTTACACTTCGCTGTGTGGCAAAATTGTATATAGTCCTGAAAGGGGTTCGAGGAGCCAGTGGTTTGGCTTTGCTCGCCTGCTATATGCCGCATTATGTTGTTCCTTTCACAGAACGCAGTAGTCAGTCGTCTTGTCAAATGGCAAGCTTACAGCTCCCCCCAAGCCGAATATCTTCTCATCGCTTGCCCGTCACGAGATGATTGTATTCACGTTGTGTTTTCCACTGTAGCCGAATCACGCAAATGTGTTAGGCATATCAGACTGAACCGTGCATAGAAATTTATATACATGTACACGGAAGAGAAACGGGAACAATATAGCTCGAGTATAAACCCTCGGATGAGTATACCAAACCGACATCTCAGAAACTCTAGGCATTCAACGGCATACCTTTCATTCCTCTCTGTAGCGTAAACTTTAAGATACTCATCCGCTACAACACAATTTCGGTTCAACTGTGACGAATAAATGCGGTCCGGTGCGCGGTCGTTTTTAAACTAAAAGTTTCCCCGCCGCAGTTTGGTAGAGATAGAAAGCCCGGCTCGTGCTCACTATCCGCCGAGTCCACTTTGCCGCATCAGGCAAAGTTTTAACTGCGGTAGTTACCGTGCCCTGTGAAAACACAGTTACGGAAATCGACGCGGACGTACAGGAAGTATAGTAGTCCCCGCCGCGAGAAGTTTGGATCGTCAGGGAGATGGGGGAAGGTTTGTAGCATCTGTTCTCGTTGTGTGTCGCCTACGAGAATTTCAACACGTGGACATTTCCGAATCAAAACACGAGTCGTATTGGATTTCAAAAAAAAGAATTGGGGGCAATATTTGAAAATGTTATACGACGAATGTCCTGTATCCGTATTTGGCGCATCGATGAGCTCGTTGAAGCGTACGGGTGACTTTGAGTGGGCTGCATCGAGTCTCTATCGATCAAAACGATCCTTGAAGGCATCGAGGCGAGTTGCCTGTTTGCCTGATAGGAATTGATATTGAAGGTATAACGTGGCGCGGTCCCGTCTCCCATCAAACCGGAGACTTTCTTTACCCCGCCTTGAAGATTCTTGTCACGTGATATTAAACACTGACGTGTTCGGCTGCGAACGGGGGTCCCGATATCGATGATGGCAGCTCGTGTTTTGGCGCATCGTGCAAGAGGCCCCTCGTCCATCTACCACGGTCACATAGTATAGTATAACAACACAAGCAGGTCTATGTGAAGTCTGTTGGCGATGGCGCGGAGAACACAGCGAGTTGCTGCGGCGTCGGGTACATCGGAACGAGATCCGAGAGATGAGAGATGCAAGATTCTCTCCTCCCCGACGAAACGAGACGAGGTGGTCGAAAGGAAAAGGAGAAGGAGAGGAGAGTCAGAGAGAGACAGAGGCTGGGTAAACCCAGTGGAATGGGCTCCGAGGCAACGGGCGAGAAGGTCCGAGGCTTGTTAGCGTGATGCGAAGCTTGTGATCTGAACACCAGCCGCGCCACGCCAATCCACGCCACGCCACGTTCATCTCACCAACGCGACCAGGCAACTACCATCCGATCATTGCTATTTCATGCTGTTCGTGTATACTGGACCCTGGGCTCTCGAGTCTCAAGCACCCTCCTCGAACCTTCGCGAACGAGACGCCACGAACTTTCAGACTCCGACAGCGAATATTATCGGGGATACAATCGTTGGCCATCTACGGGACGTTAGTCACATTCATAATGAATCGCCAGTCTTTTTTTTCGCTTCGAGCGCAATTCTTGGTCGGAATGTCGGATATGGAATTTTGCTGGAACGTTGTCTAGGACGTGATCGCACGCGCTTCGCGCTCGAAATCTCTCTTCATTTTGCTTCATCATAGAGAATGGTTTTGATGACATTTTGCAAAACGGAAATAAATTAGAATCAAGAAGAAATTCCTAGGCGTCCCGGTATATGAGCGGTTCTTTTTTTGCACGTCGTCGTTTCTTGGGAAGGTTGTAAAATTACATGTCTCCAAATTTGCGGAAAACTGCAAATGCATCTACAATTATCAGGGACATCTGTTGCTTGAGAGCATTGATAATCGATGAATCTGGCAAAGGGAAGGAGTCCTATGGGGCTGTGTTCATGCCGGGGAGAGTGTCTATAAAAAATAAACAAGCGAACAACCATCGCCCCAAAATGCGTACACGATTATCTATCAATCTACGAGACAGAAGACGCGGGTATGCCAATGACCGTACAGTTTCTTGCGATGTACACAGAATACTCGGTCTTGGCTTATCTACAGAGATAGCGTGTCGCTCCCGACTGCGGTTGCTCATCTTCCCCTTTGTCCCATCCGCATTTGCCAGACACACACACACACACATTCGTCAAGAAGAAATCGTTCTCCAAGGATTCACGTGTCACGGTACATGCCGTGACTCAAATTTATTTCCGCGAGCCGCGCGAGAGAGTCCATCCCCAGAAGGGATAATCGCAGCTCGCACAATGAAAACCACAACTGAATGACAGGTGTCAGACGTCTCGTAGCTGACAAAAAAAACCCCGGTGATCCCCGTTATTAGCGTCGTTATACCGAGTTATTGAAAACGAGAAATTATGAGCGCACCAAGGAAGCAAGTTGATGCGAATCCGTACCGATGGAATGAGTAGCGCAAACGCCTCGAGCCACAATATACCTCATGGCTGCCAGACTCCATACGATACGGCTGAGAAGAATGGAATTTTCATTTTCGTGCCCCGAAGGTCCCGCGGGCTTTAAAACGCAGGGACTCGGTTTTTCTTTTTTTTTTCCCCGTCGTGTTTTGTTTCGTTATATCTTCGCTGCTGCTTACCGGGCGCTGGTAGGGAATGTCCCATTTGAGCAAGGCTGAGCCTTTCGAATTGCTACTGCTGGTTGCTACAAAACTGCCGCGGGGCGTACTTGGCTCGGAGCACAACGGTGCGCGAAGCCGAGGGGGCTCGGGGTATGCGCGTTCATCCCGCGAGCGTAGGGAGAGCATGCATTGTTCCTTCTCTTGGCGTCTCGAGTGGGAAGACAATATTTGCAGGCAATAATGAAGGTCTAACGTCCGGGGCGAAGTTGGGTACATACGCGAGAGAGGATGCTCGCGTGTGTACACAGCGTTTATCATTTTTCCAGACGGCAGGGGCGAGGGGAGGGCTGCGCGGGCCAGAGAATATTCAGTTGAGTGTCTCGCCTTCTCTCTCGCGCTTCGACGTTGCTCTCCGTACGTTATGCTGCACTCTGTGCCTTGTTGTTGCCCGCGCGTAACAGCTCCTACGAGCTTGTTCTTTCTCGACTCGCGTACGCCTCGGGGTGTAAATAAGCATGTGCCGAGATTACACTTGATCACAGGGAGCTCCGCCCGGTACGGCCACGGTCGTCTTATTGCAGCCGACAAAGTTGCGGGAGTGCATCGAAACGGAGTGCGAAACCAAGGTCAGATTTGATAGGGGATGCCGCTCCTCTCCACTCGGCCTGCCCGCCCCCCTTCCTTCGACACTCGCCGCGTTCGCGCCGACATTCGACTCTTACAAATAGCATCCACTTCGTATACCGGAGATCGAAATCTCTCGTACACATCGCACGCGGTAACGCTCGTGATATATATCATAAAACACGGTACGAAGATTGTTTTAGTATACGCAACGAGAGCAAATAGAGTGGTGGCCTGTAACACGCCCGCTGTGCAATCACAGCCTCGTCGATCGCCCCCCCCCCCCCCCCCCCCCCCCCCCCCCCCCCCCCCCCTCCCTCCCTCGGCGATATAAACCAAACCCTTCCCTCTTCTTATTCTTCCTCGTCGAAATTTTATTTCTCCGGTGCGAAACCGGTGTTTATGTCCGTCGACGAAAAAATAAAGGTAGCAACGCCGCACGTGCACCGTTTGGCAAACATGTGTTGCTTCATCCCTCTCCCCCTTTCGCATAAAATAACTATCGAGTACGAAGCGGATAGGTTTTGTGTGTGATTGACGGCGCCGTCGAGCCGCTTTTCTTACGATCTTCTCCCGAATGCTATTTAATGCACGTTCTTTTCTTCGATTTTTCAACGCGTTTACCCGCGAACGTGTTGCAAAGAAAAGAGATACTCTTCCTGCAGGATTTTAATCAATCTTAAGCTGAGCATCAAAGGGAAGAGCCTCTTCTTCTTCTTAACTATGAAATTGAAAAGAAGCGGATTTTCCGCTTAAGACGAGCTCCTTTTCGGGGTTCTCGTTGTTCGACACAGCAGTGAAAGAAACAGACGGAACTTGAATTGGATGTGGAACAACAGAATGTTTTTGGTAACGGCAAACATTGATATTCTTACCGTTGTTATCATTTATATCGTGAGCAAAAAAAAGGATTGAAGAGAGGATTTTTTTGCATGTTATAGTTACGGTTTTTTTTATGTTCACGAAAGTCTAGTTTCCTGAAATTCAAACTACTGCAGCTGTCGAAGCAGGCGAGAACGGATGCAAGCATGAAAATCTGTAACGAGGCGAAAGCTCGATTCCGTCGACCGTCGAGATCGATTAGGGAATTATTGATGGACTCGAGGATTCGCCACGGTAACGGCTCCGCGAGTTCACTTTCGATTTTCTCCTTTGACTCCGAAACGGGCGTTGATACACGCTCAAGCAAAATGTACACTCCGGTTCGATCACCGATGAACGCATGAGATGAATTCGTATCGGGCAACCGGCTCTCAACGGGCCGCAAGCTTGTTTAACGTCAGCAAGACTCAGTCTCTACACTCGAAGCGATTGCCATCCGAAGCTTTGGGTTTGCAGCTACGTTAACTGCGCCACGCGGATGCTGGGCTTTTCTCAACTCCGTCGCACGGTCCCTTCTACGACCTCCGGTAATTCCGACCACATGCGCAAATAGAACTATCGGCTTGCTTGCGCGAGTATAACACGCGTCACAGAGACGTCAAACCGGCTTGCGAATGTAGTTCAACGGCGGGCATCAAGCGATTCGAACCATTCACAGGGCATGGGGCACTCCATGCTACGTAAACTCTGAACTAATGTCTGTAACGTCTGCACTGTGTCGGCTGTGTGCGAGCTCGACGAGATTGCAGCGAGCGTAACAGTCGCGACGGAAAAACAAACGAAAATAGGAAAACTTTCGTGCAATTACCTCGGGAATAGTTGATGCAGATTTGGAATTCTCTTTGGTGTCTCGCAGCGATGACGAACTCGCGCGATGCGGGAATCTGGAAAATGGAAAAAAAGAGTCCCCATCAGTTACCGATGTCGCATTCGTTTTCTCGCGGACGGTAATGTCTTCAATGAGAAATTTCGCCCGATCGTACGCTCACGGTCGTGCCCTTGTCCCCTAACGATATCAAAGGCCCTCGGCGGAGGAGTCTCGTTTGGAATTTGCGAACGCGACATATCAATTGGACTTTTAAATCGTTTCGATATGAATTGTAGATTCTTATAGCCGGGCAGACAGAAGGGGAATGATAAAACTCTTTGGAGAACAGTTTGATGTTTCTCCTCGCTTTTGTTTCACTCGGCAGGCTCGTTCGTGCGGAATTGATACGAACTCTGATCAGTGCACATACGTCGGCGTTCCCGGGAATCCAACAACTCCGATGCGCCCGATTCTCCGTCGATGTTGGGCACGAAATATGTGGTGGTTGCGGCGAAGTGTGCGGAAAGCCGTGTATATGCACGACGAGAGAAACCCCCATACGCGTTCAGGCTAACGCACGAGTGCACGCGTCCGTGTTGCTAGGCAAGGAATTAAATTATCGATTTCAGCATGTTCATCCCCCAACTACCCTCTTATCCTCCCTCATTCGTCATATTATCGTTACCTCGACGCGTATAAGTGTTGCCGCTGTGAAGCGACACGATCGTTTCGATTCATAACTACACCGATCGTATTTACGCCTCGATCAACCCTCGTTTCATCATTGAATGAATCGTTTGCGCAATATTGTCCAACCAATCGATCGAACGCTCGAGAGCTGAAAAGTTCCGAGCTTCGGTCCGTCGTACTTAATGGATCTCGAAGCGTTTCTTTTTTTTATTTTTCTTTCCTTTTTTCGACGAAGGGATGGCAGAGATGAGAAGTGACAGGATATCGATTTTCAAGTAAGCTCAATTCAGAATCGGCAATGGGAATGAACCGTCCAGCGCTCGCGCTGGAGTTTCCGAGAAAACCCCTCGGAGTTGCCAACTTTATTCGTTTCCTCTTCAGAGCCCCGAGGACCATTCGCAGGTTTCACGACTCAGCACGGAGACGAGTAGCTGTTCGGGTGGATTCACGGTCGTTGAGCAAAAGAATGAAAGGAAAAAAAAGAAAAAAACACGGAGCAACCCGTGACAGAGCGAGATGGACAGATCTCTCGCGAGGGGGCGGAAAGAATGATGAGAAAAGCAACGCGAAACTCATTTAGCGGATATTACTTTTCGGGGAAGTCGGAGAACGGTATTAGGCCCGAGCTTTTTTCGCATCTCATTCGCGGGCGTGTATCTCGTAAAGTTCGACTTGCATATATCATGGCGTTATTGTTATATTTATTTTTTAATTGTGGAGTAAATAGGGAGAAAGAAAGAACGCTGATGGGAATGATGAGAATCGATAAATATATCATTGTTAATCAAATTATCGATGAAATTGAATTATCGAGATGCTTTCACAAGGGAAAAGTAGCGAACATGAAGCACCACTTCGAGTATAGCTCTCGATGTTAAATCGCGCCTCGGTAGAGACCAATTGCATCCGACGAATCACGATATAAAATTGTTGACCCGAATCGCTCGCTTCTGTTGCTTTGGTGAATTCCTCAAAGTTGGAACAATGAGGGTCGCATTAAAGGGCAGAGAGCATCATTTTTGTAACGGCGGATAGGAAAACAATCAGCGAAGGGTCGAGTGCCGGGCGAAAGAATCTAAGAGAATTGCTCACACTGTACAGCGTTCTCTTTGAGAGTAATTTTCCGCTCTAATAAAGTCCAGCTGGAAGTGGAGCACACACACATGATCTCCGAAAGGGAGGGTAACTGCATTTTCTTCTTATTTTTTTTTTTTTCAACAAGAATTTTTCGTCGGCTTCTTAGCGCCGACGCGGGTATAGCGAATGCGGATTATAACTGGCTCTCGACTTTATAGTGCAACTGGAGACATCTTGAGTGAACGCTAACGCGGAACGATTCGTAGCTCTTTCGAGTGCGCGAACATGCGGGCAAAGCACTCCGAGCTATTTTGCGTTCACGCATCGGAGGACGATGCTGCATGAGCGCGAGCAACGCAATTTTACGGTCTGTCGGGAAGCGCCGGAGGACGTCGCTGACTCTGATGCGATAACACCTACTTTTTGCCTCCAAAAACACATTCTCTCCCTCTTGCCCTCCGCATCTCACGTTCTGTCTGTCGTCGTTCTCGCGGGGCCGGCGCGCGCATGTTTTAGTAGGTACACCGGTGGCCGGACCGCCGCCGCGAACGAAATTAGAAAATAAAATGAAAGGAGCGGAAGAACGCGAGAAGAGAAGAGGCGAAAGAAGAACGGAAGAGAAGAGAACATCAAGGGACGAGACGCGAAAGTTACATCCCACCGGCGATAATTAACCTCGCTTCCAACTTGATGATATTCACGTTACAGAAACGCACGAAACGACGTGCGCTTGATGCAATTCACATAAAATTCACATAACAGCGACACCGAACAACTTAACTTGACTATCTTAAAAAATTCCTTTTTAGATACCAAAGTGTTTTGATGATTCATTCGCAAAGATTGTGAAGTGATTTTCTTAAAATTGAAGAACTTCGGAATAGAAAGGACGAGTAATAATTAAATTTCATTAAGAATTGACAAATTAATGTTTGCATATTATAGTCGAGAGCTTCGTCATCGGGTGCAGAAATTTTCCGAGTTGCAATATGCGAATGACAATTTGTCACTTCGTTTCTCATACGATTAGTTCATTATAATTTCTTTAAATTTGTGTAAATTACTTTCTATTCAATTTTTATGGATATAAAATTGCACAATAAAAAAATTCGTGCAGCTGGAATGCATAACTTCTTTTTTTTGACAGAGTTAACAATACCGGAAAATTTTGTTTTTACGCAAAAATGATGGATAACGCGCTCGACAAAAGAATTGCATCAGAAAGAGAAGAATGTATTCGCGCGAGACTCGAATAATTCTTCGAACGTTGACGCCGCAGGTCCAATTAAATCTTGCGGTATACACGTTATAATACAATCACGATGATCGTGGGGATAACATTGCGAACCGCAACGCGGGGATGCTTGGCTTGCCGAGACGTCAGTTAAAGTTAACCAGATGTGAATAATACGAGCCGATAAGTTAGCACCTTGTATAGGCCCTGTTAAGTCTTCACGGAACTGTGGTGAGTAGTCTCGGGCGTGTTTGTGATGGTACTCGGGTTGATGCCGTTGCCGCTTGGTAGCCCAGGCGGAGGAGAACGAGCTTATATGCCCGTTGTATAGATCGCGTCGTAAATTCAAAAAGCTATTAAGACCCCCCCCTACGCGGTGCATTTTGCGCCGCGTTACGAAATGCAACGGTTATCGAGGAGTTTGCGCTCCGTCGAAAGAGATGGGAGTGCGAGGAAGAACCGGCGCGCACAAAACGCCGCTCGCGCGTCGGATATATACCTGCCGAAGAGAACGATAAATTATTTCGCGCCCATAAATCCCGGCACTTTAATTATTCTCTGACTCATCAAGTTAATTGGGCCGCAATCCCCGAGACAGTGTTGCCCTCGTAAAGACAATAAACTTCTAATCGCATATTCCCCTCTTTCTACTCCTTCACCTACTTCTAACGTTCTGTGAACGTTACCCATCCAATACATCTGAGAGTATTCGAAAGAAGAATATGTCTTCGTTATCGTTGAAATTACGTTTAGTTCTCGCTTTTACACGAAAGCGCGATACGACGCGACTGAGTGAAAACAAAACGAATACAGGCGAATACAACAATTCAGGCAGTTTTTTGATACGCATTGCATTTGCGCTATTTTTGAACGGAAAGCAAAGAAGATTTCTTTCCATTCGCTCCAAAATACGAGCAGCGGCAGTGTCCAATTTTGCCACGTTGACCCATTAAGCCCCATCTTCCTACTGTATGTCGCGGAGCCGCGGATGAGCAGTGAGGGACGAGACGAGAGATAGAGTCTATTAAAAGTCATCGTTATCACATTCGTATTATATCCTACGGACTGGAAAATCCGCAGCAAGGCTGGTTAAACGAGCGTAGGTACGAGCGATGCTTTGCTTCGTTCTACTGCTACTAAAAAAAACAACAAAAAAAAAACATGAAAAAAAAGCCAACGCTTCGGTGTTTTCACGATAGCGCGAGAGGGTTGGCAGACCAGGAGGCTTTCGCTCGTCGTTATCTTTCTCGCTCGTAGCTTGGCACACACCGCGTTGGTGGACGGGTCGTGTTACTGCCGACGCGAAAAATTGCTACAACGCTGAAGAGGGACCAACGGCAGTTCGCTCCGGTGGTTGCTGCTAGCCTCCTGGCGGCGGCAGAGTCCCCGCGTTACCGCACATACTATACGGCCAATTTACTTTGCCAACTAAACGGCCCACCCACCCCCAGCCCCCTCGGCCAACCCTGCGTGTACCGACCGGCCGTACAGCGGTTGGACACGTATCAAAAGCGGACGGTTGCGACCTTCGCCCGGCCCTCGGGGCAACAGTGGAGGAATTCGAGGAATAAAAGAGACGAGATATAACCTTCGAAATATGTTGAGCGCCGCTCGGCCCGTCGGATCTTATATATCCCCATCGCGGCGGAGAGACATAGTCTAGCTCGACGAGATCGTTTCTTTTGTATTCCCCATCCTCGACCCCCCCTTCGCCCTTATCCTCCGGACCGTGAAGAGATATCTCCGTCTTTTTCCTCTCTCGCGAAATGTTCGAAGAAAGAGAATTAAGCGACGGGTGGGACCCGGGCGATAAATATCGGAAACAGATTCGAAGAAGTCTCCGGCGACGTTGGAGTGTATAGAGAGATCGCGGAGTGGCTCCGTGGGGCTTAAAAAATTTCGCGGATAGACTATCTAGGCAGACTCCAAGGGCATGCCGTTGGAACGACGTCGGCTTGATGGGACGCTGTAAGTCGACGGGGGTTTGGAAGAACGGGGGAGAATAGCTAGAATATAGCGAGCTCCCTTTCGAATCGTGTATCAAACCCGAGACGAATCGAACAGGAACACGCGCAGGTGCACGAATGGCACATTCACGATGCGAAACAAGGCCAAGACCTCTTCCGCGCCGGAATAACCCAACGCTGGATCAATTATAAATGGCAAAAGTCTCTCTATTCTCTTTCCTTTTCGTTCTTTTAAGGCTCGTAAAACTTGTTATGCCTTTCGAGGGTGTAGCCCCGGAGGTGCGTGAAGTTTTGGCCAACGCAACAACGCGCGATAGCCCGGCTATGACTTAATGGAGAATCGTTTAACGAGGAATATAAAAAAATTATGAAAGTGTCACGAGAGGCTGTCTCGCTCTCTGCGGGATGTAGCGCGTCGCGCGGGGGCCATTCATCGGTCGGTGAGGGTCGGTAAACCGCGTTGCTCTCGGGAGACCATAACGTATTTTCCTCTCTCCATACACATAGCCACTCTCGGTTCGGCTCGGTTCATACGCGTTATATACGTATATGTATGACTGTATTCCACCGTACTGTACATTGCCAGGGGAGCCGAAAAATACTGTCCCGCATGTGGCAATAACGTCAATCACCGGTACCGCACAGTCCATCATTTCTACCAATAGCTATTCCCGTCGGTGTACCTATGCGCCATCACCAAAGACATTCTTCGTTCTATTATCGATTTTATCATCATTTCATATCCATAGAAAATTTGATCGAGGGCAGTTTGATGGAAGCTCCGAATCCGTTAGCGCTGCCTATGCCTGTAGGCTTCGAGATTCGGGAACAAAAAAAAACATATAAAAGTATTCGTATCATCCGACGAGCGCACGTCAGTAGAGACGTACGTCGATCATCATCACATTCTGATCAAGTTAGAAAAAATCTCAAACGCTAATTGACTCCGCGTCGATTTTCATTAATCCCGGTTTTTTTTTCTCTCTGTATGAAAAACAAAAAAATACTCGCGTCAAGAAAAATCTGGAAATATTGAAGGATCGATTTTTTGCGCTTCGCGCACCCGACACTGAGGGAACGGCTAGGCGGAAAACAGGGGAAGGCCATTCATGGAAAACTTCAATCGTGTCGAGCACAAAAAATGTTGGCAAAAAAGACGTTATTTGTTGTCACCAATGTGTCGCTTGATGTCGTTGCGAGAAAAAAAAATTTGTTGGCTCCGCGCATGCAGCACGAAATAAAAGCATCGACATGCATCTGGGCTAGAATATTTTTGGAGAAATTTTGTTCGGCGAAAAAATTTTTTAACCGAAATAGGGTCATTTTTTCAAATACAATTTTTTTGTATTTATAAAAAGAATACTATAATATTATTATCACTTTTTGAAGTATAAAAATATAGCCTCTATAGTTCTATCTATCTCCATCTCCAAAAATTCGATAACTGATAAAGTAAGGAAATTGGTTAAAATTGCTACAATCGATAGGTCGTTTCACTCCAGTTTCGCACGAGGCGAAAGACGGATCGATGACAAAGAGAGAATAAAATTCTATCGTCGCAGGCCCGATTGCACGGGAGTTCGATGGGACAGACGCACACAGAAGCATAGGATGCGCGTAGCAGCTTTTACAGTTTCCACGGTTCAGGGGCGATGTCCAACAAGCCAGAGGCCGTTCGACACGATTCAACACACCGCTATGGCTAGATCCTGCGCGTCCGAGTTCTTCCTGCGCTCGGAGCGGGAAGAGAGATGCTTCGTTGTAGCACAGCCGGTGAGAGACGTTCGAGGCGTCTCGAACGTCCGGTTGGGTCGAATCAAACCTCGCGCGTTATGTATACCCCTCGCTCGACCGCTCTCGCATCCCACCCGCCGGCTATGTATTAAGGGCGAGTGTGAACGACGTGAAATGAATTCCTATGCAAAGTGGAGCGCGCGAGAGAGGCTGAGCGCTTCTGCTGTTTTCTGTATCACGAGAGAGGATACAAGGCCGGGGTGGAAGTGACTCCAATCTTCCATCTCTTTCGTTTAGCTGACCGCTAGTCTCATTAATGGGCCTCGTTTGTTTTGCACCGCCGCAAGGGCACGCCCTCGTTCACGCGCGTCATTATTTTTCCTCTATCCGTGCTATCGTCCCTTTCTAATTTTTCATCTCGTTCTCCTCGTTCCCGGTGCGTTCGAGTCCTGACGGTGTGTAAGCATATTCCTTACCCCACTTTACCCTTCCCGACTCCTTGTTTGGCCCTCAGCCTCAATTCACATCTTTCGATCTGCCGGCGATGAAGCGGCTCTCTTTACTTCTGGCTCGCTGACTGGATGGCCTACGTGGCCCCCGACGCTCCCTCTCTCTCCCTCTCCCGTTCTCTCGTCGTCATCGAAACTCTTGATGTCTGCCCGTGGAGAGCCCAACGGCATAAGTATCTCCCGTTCTCCGTTCTTTCGCGGGGCCCCGCATACATATTCATGGCGTCATTACCGCCCCATGATCCATGGCAGTGCTAAACGTTTCTGCCGCTATGCGCGATCTCGCTTCTACTCTCGCGCGAGCCGCCGCGCGGCTCGCGCTCTTTTCCCTTTCGTGTCCGGGCCCGCTCCTTGTTGGCTGATTATACCAGCACTCTTTCTCTTCCTACCCCTATCCATTCGGCACGACTACTCTCGCAACCCCGCACTCGACTCTCCGAGCTCCACAACCGTTAACGCGTCTCTCCCCGCGCCCCACCCCATCGTTCATCTTGTTGTTTCATATATCTTTTCTTTCTTCTCGACTCCCGAAACGCATATGCGATATGCGCTGACAAAAAAAATGGTGTTCAGTGTATGGTTTCCTTCTCTTTGTTTATTTGTGCAAAATTTATCTTTCAAAGTGGCGGTTTCTCGGTGTTAAAAAAAGAAATTGTTAGACTCGATACGAAGAGAAGGCGTATTACGGCAAAGTAGAGTTGTCGATAAAGCGGGACCGGATGACAAATTGGCCGATATCCCGGCGCAGGACCAATACGTAGCGAGCTCGAGATTCTTCGAAGCAACTTTTCCCGAGGGTGATAACGACGCGAGCGCGGTAAGTACCCCTTTCGCGCGAGACGGGAGCCTCTCTCTCTCTATCTCTCGCGAATCTTCGCGACTCGAGAGCTCGAAGGAATATCCGAATCTTCGAGACGATTTCGGGATAGTCGCAGCTTCGCTCACGAAAATATAAGTTTTCCAACGATACGAGGGATTCTCGGGATTAATCATCGGAATGATAAGATTATATTGAGCGTGGATAAAAGCCCGGGAGCCGCAAAAACGAGCAAGGAAGAAGAATCGTTCGGGGCAACGCGGAGAGAAGTAATTGCGATTTCGATAGGCTTCATTATAATTCCTTTTCCTCCACTCCTCTGTTTCCGGTGAATCCGATTCGCGTCTCGAATAACAGATTGGACGAAGTCGCGGTTACCGATATTTGATATATTTCCGTACGCTCGTCTATTAGTTTTGTTTGCGATAACTTCGAAACGATACTCGTGGCTTTTCGTGCGATTCGCTGTTATTCATTAAAAGCACGGTATTACGACATTGTCGCGCAAGCCCCGCGGGCATTGTCAACTTTCGCGAAAATACCGTTCGTTCAATTACACTCTTCTACCTAATTAATTCAATTAGTCGACAGTGGCGACTGTTTGTCGGATACACACCGCGATGCGATATCATTAGGCAAATAATAATCGTAACGACGATCGACAATCGAGTTTGATTAATCGCGAAATATGTAACGACAACGGCGCCGGTGTCTTTGGGCGTTGCGCAACTGGTATCCAATCGAATTCATGAAATACTCATTTTGTAATTACAACGCAAAACTTCCAATCTTTTTTGTTACGCGAATAATTGCCATTAACAATTATCTCCATAAATATTTATTATTATTATTGTTGTATTCGTGCATTACAAAACTTTTCCAGTCTCGAATTGCTTTATTTTTCTAAAAATACCTTGACAATAATAACAATTATTATCTATATTAACACATTTTTTTAATAATTATTCTACTATATTTTTTAATTGCTAGGTCCGTCATTTATCTTGACTTATTTTATAACAATTATTATTGTACAAAAATAATAATGATATATTTAGTAAATGTAAAAATGTGCATTATTCAACTTTTGCCGTTGAAACAATTGCGATCACTTTCCGTCTAGAATTTTTTAATTTTTTAAAAATTCCTCTTTCTCCCTTCCATGCCCACAGGCTCAAGTTTCCCGAGCTCGCGAATATTCTTGCTCGTCTCCCTTCGCTACGGTATACGCATGAAACTGACAAGATTTCAGGGTCAGAGGGTGAAGGGAGATGAAATATAATCCACAAAGAGATTCTTTGAATCGTCAAGTAAAAAAAAACATAATAATTCAACAAATGTATTTTCCACTGCCAATAACGTAAATGGATTTCACTTTCCCTTATTATACTGATACGTTGCGAGCGTGGTTTGTCGCGGTATACCGGCGAGGCGAAATCGAGAAAAGTTGCGTAAGGGACGGTAAGCAGCGCGGCGGGGAAAAGGGGCGCAGGGGCGATGAAGCTAGAATATCGTGGGGCAACACAGCCAGCGAAAGCCGAGAGTCGGCCGTTCCGCGCAGGAGGCACTTAGCGTAGAGTACAATGTCGGTACGCTTGACATTCGACACTGGAATCGAGGCTTATCGGGGGAAACTCCGTCTCGCGCACGAGAGTTAGATAC
The DNA here is from genome assembly GCA_963924025.1 of Ischnus inquisitorius. Taxonomy (NCBI): domain Eukaryota; kingdom Metazoa; phylum Arthropoda; class Insecta; order Hymenoptera; family Ichneumonidae; genus Ischnus; species Ischnus inquisitorius. The sequence goes on along the minus strand of OZ001254.1, from coordinate 12,614,899 downwards.
ATAAACGAGAGAGACAGACAGATCGGGAAGCGCGTCGCTGGAGAGCCGGGTTGCTGGTTATTTTTAGCAGAAACCCGATGCCATAAGTCATGGAGGGGTTGGTGGGATATGGTTGCTGGCTGGCGTTTGTTACCGCAGGGGGTGCTGTAGCTTATTTTCGAGAGTCCCCGACGTTGCACCCTCGCTTCGCCGCTGCTATCCGCGCACGCACACGCGCGCGAGGCAACACACGAGTTCGGCATGCCCGTGTGTTCTTATTCGCAGTGTACTACAACGAACGGTTATTCCCCATGCATTATTCAACCACTCGCTCGCACTCTCGATGTAACAGTTAATTCGGGATACTCGAAATAATTTCATACATTTCACAGGGATGAATTGTATCGGATGGAACGGGCAAGAGTGGAGAGCGCGAGCGAGAGACTAGCGTGTGTTAAAAAGAAAAAAAGCTCTTCGTGTTCCGATGGCTGTCTGGGAAGGCAAAAAAAAAAGCGTGTAGCCGAGTGTCCGTAGCCCTCCCGCCCTTTTCCCACGAGAGTGGCGAGAGAAACGCGTGACGGCCGGAATGACGGCAGAAATGTGAAGGTTTTATACTTTTGGTATATCCGTCATTCAAATAACATCGGGATCCATCGTTCCGAGCCTTTGTAGCAATGTGGTAGTGGCAGGTGAAGTCCATTGTTCGAAAAACGGTTAAAGTCACTGTCAAAGACTAAAAAAGCGGGCGGCGCACGATCGCCTTGCGGGTTTTCTACACTTTTGTCCCGCGTGATGCGCCTCCGCCGAGGAAAGCTGTACGAGACCGAGTCGATTCCGTTCTCTCGTAAATTTCGGTATACATAAATCTCTCGAGACCCCTTAAAGTCCTCATAAAGATAATCAGAGTGACGAGGGGACGGGAGGGCCGAATCGTTGATCCGTTTAGCGATACCAGCGCGAATGAAAAGGTACCGACTTGAGGAAGATGACGAGGAACAAGAGCAGAGAAGAGCGGACCGGCGAGGCGCTGCGCGAAAGGTTGAAGGAAGGTGGAAGAAAAAAAGAAGAAGAAGAAAAGAAAGACGAGAAAAACGACGTAAGAAAGTGTAGAAACGTAGGAGGTATGGCTCGTCGGCGCGCGGGACTTTAACTCGCTGACACTGTCGCATCTCGGCGGATTCTACGCGACGAGGGTCCCCGAGCGTCTCGAGATTATCTCTTCCTTTCGATTTCTTTAAAAGCCGTCGGACGAGGGACCGCCGTAGCCGTCGTCGCTGAATTCTCCGTCTGCCTCGCACCCGATGCTTTTGCCCTGCTCCAAGAAACGTCCCAGGTAGACCAACAGAAAACTTCGATGCCTGGGACGTCGCAACACTTTTTTTGACGAGAATACGGCAGAAGGAAGAAGGAGCGACGAAGCGAGGAGAAGGAAATGAAGAAATTTCGTTTAGAAAAAAGTGTTCCATAGGTCGAAAGCCCGAGATGCCCTATTATTGAGTATATATAGAGCGGCGCTCCATACGGGCCGTGGGCACGCTTAACCGTATAGCCCGGCGTTACAACAAAGTAAAAGACCCTTTAGCGAGAGAATGCAAGAGATAAAAATCGTGCAACCCCTGCATCCGACGAACCCTCCTTCTACCCTTTATAGTCAAGCGATCCGAGCGAAGGGTTGACGCACGAAGGCATAGCCACGTACGTATCGCGGCGTGTACCTTCAAGAGACTCGCTATGGTTGCGGGACATGTTTGCCGTCCCGTTTCGGCGCTATAACTATATTTATACCCCGCTATACGACTAGCCGAAACTACTCCGTGTAGTACCAGCACGATTCCGCCGTATAAGAAACTTCTGTGGCTTTAGGGGTCCGCGGGAATGTGTGAGCGCGAATCTTTGCGCGTGTGTATTGGTCCGTTTCGCTAATCCGTGAGACAACCCCAGACGCCGATAGCCCGCAGTCTACTCCAGCCGACAAACTATACGCGGACGAACACATATATATATATATATACGTGTTGTCCATACATACGGGCGAAAGTTCGGCTACCTTTTGCTGACGTTGCTATCTTGACATCTCTCTCAGTCACGCGAGACTCTTGGCTTCATTCTTCCTTCTCTCCGCTCGCGGTAATCTTTCGCTCTCGCTCTCCGGTACAAAACTCGTTCTATTAATCTCCCTCTATCTATATATTTCTTTTTCGATATGAGAGACTTAGGGTCGGGACTGTCGGCGAGATGTTGGCGTTATACGCCGCGAGACAGTTCATTAACTGGCTTCGAAGCTTTTTCTGACGTGCGCCTCGTCCCGCGATTCAGGTAACCGTCGATCGGGAGAGAGTAAGAAGAATTTGACCTCCCGCTGATCGACTACCTATTAAAGATTGCTCTTCGCTGATGCGGTCCTAAGCTTTTGTTGGACATTGCTTGTTGTTTTGTATTTTTCTTCTTCTTCTTCTCCTCCGCGGGTGCGGGATGTATTAATCACAATCAAGCGTAACAAAATTCGTGACAATCGCATTTCGTTCGGAGAACGTTTTCACTTTTGGACAACGCAATGCTCGACGTTAGATTGGATACGAAACGATTTGTTTGGGTCGAATGAAATTTTTTCGAAGAGAGCAACGTATTCGATACTATGGGCCATGATTGGAGTCGAGAAATTCGTGGTTTGCGCACGAACGGAACCGGAAATGCTACGAATTTTCGTGTACCTTCGCTATCGGTAACTAAAATATTCATCAATTATTCAGAAGGCACAAAATTCCGAATGAAAATGTTATAAATTTTTATGAACAAAAAATAAGCTACTATTTCTTTCTTGCGCATTATGATTGAATTATTAAATCGCTCATTATCATTATTAAAAATATTACCGTTGAACAATGGGCAATCAATGATTCAAAAAAAATGTATAGTGAAAATGATCACAATAGAAGTATCCGACCTATCTATTACTTGGCTAATGTGATCCGATTTTTTTTTTTTTTGGTTTTGGGACATGTTAGTCGAAAAACAGGCGCGTCGAATTCATCCAAATTGAGCGAATCATTTGTATCGAGATGCGCATGCAAAAAAAATCGAGCCGAAACTACAATCGGCGTGTTCCGTTCGAGCCGAAAGGGTGACCCTTTAAATTTGCTATTCTTCGACGTTTATACTATGCGTATATATGTTATAACGCTGTTAAAACGCATTCCTATACGGCATTGTGTCCGAGAACTACAACGAACAGGGTGCCGCGCGTTGTCGGCTAGAATAGTCACGTATCTCATTCTAAAACTCGCTCCCTCTCCCGTCCGGGACAATACTTTAACGTTTAATACGGTTCCACCGGTGTAGTAGACGAGGGTTGGTTCCATTTGGGATGACGGTCCCCGCCATTGTGGTAACGCGGGAATCGCGGCACGGAAAAGGGGGACGGCAAAGTGGTGTACCCGACGTTATGCTATATAGAAACGACGAGGGTAACGCACGAAGCTGTGCAGTGCCGAACGTATGAATCGCTCGAATTTGCTTTTAGGCGTTGCAAAGTACCTTTTAGTAGTGAAAAATAGAATAAAAACCCGACGCGCACGACCCTTCGGGGGAGTTGCGAGTCGGTCTCTGCCGCTTAACAAGTCGTCGTTCTGCCCGCTCGGTTAATATGCGCCCTTTCCATTTTCCAACCGAGTAATGGAGTTGTCTCGATTAATCAGCGGATGTACGGCGGAGTCAAGTGTTTCGCGATCTTTTCTCCAGCGACGATACCGACGTTGTCTTCTTCTCTCTCTCTCTTCGGAGTCGATTAGTCAGAAGTGAACACTGATGGAGTCTTCTGGTCATCGACTCTCGAAGTCGCTTAATATTGTAATTTCTTTTCTCTTTTTTTTCGCTTCCGAACGATTTTAAATCGTTTTTACGCGAGGATTTAAACGCTTCGCTGGAAGAAAGATATTGCTCTCGAGGTTTTGGCGCGCAAGAAGATGAGAGGATAGATCCCGAGGGCAGAAACGACGGCTGGCGAACTCGAGAGCGGTCGGTTTAGCCCGGCATGCAGATATACTTTACGGTTATACGACTCGGGAGCTAATTAGCGCCGACTGGGACATATTATTTGCTCGGAGTTATGGACAGGGCCTTCCCAATGCGATCAATTATACAAGTCAAGCCGAACGACGAGGTATAGTTGCGCGAATCTTCGAGTGTGTTCGCGACGAGCTTGCGTGTGCGAGTACGGATGCGCGCGAGGGAACGAACGCGAAGGCATCGGTGCCGGACGTCGACGTACAGAACTGTGAGATTCTGCGCGCGGTCGTGGATTCTCGGCTTATCCCAAGCGGACCATCACCGAAGCCACTAAGCAATTAACCAGTCTTATTAATAGGTACGCGCGGGCAAACACACTGCTGGAACTACACGCGCCCGTGTTATACCCGTGACAGATACGTCTCAGGGGCAATTATCAACCCTGTGAGGCATCACTTGGTCAGAGAGATTTCAAGACAAACAAAAAATCAAACAAAGTAACGAATCTCTACGCGCAATCTGCGCTGCTTTCGATCATTGCGAAGCTCGGGCGTGGGTCAATTTGCATGAAATACATTGTAAGCTATTTGGGTTTAGCATATTCATAAGTATGATAGGCATCGTATACGTTGAAAGAGATAACAGAGGGCTTTTTTTTATCATACGGCTCCATTCATTAGTTAGGAAGAATTAATCTCGACCGTGGAACTAATTACATTGGCCTGTTGTGCTCGGTAGAGAGTCGACAAGTCGCGCAGAGTATAAGGGCCGAAATAGTATATAACCATAGTTGCGTACACAACAGAGAGGAGGACCTTTCGGTCTTGCACACTCACTCGATTATAACGAGGCAGCTGCACCGGAGAGCCTCGTGACTCCTCTATCCTGTCTCTCTCTCCCACGGTGTATATTCAGTATTGTACGAGAGTTGAAATTATGAAAAATTTCGCGGCAGCTGAGAGGAGTAGAGCGGAGAACGAGTGTCCGGTAGGGAAAGAGTATACGTCGGGAAACCGTACGAAAGGAAAGAAACAGCACGAAAAAAAAGGCAAGAGAAAAAAAAAAATGGGTAGAAACGAAATAATTTAAGCTCATGGAATAAATGGCAGCACATCCGTGCGGTTCTTACTCTCTGTCCCAGGGAAATACGGTAATCTCATGCATGCACGCGCGTTACTATGTACCACATCAAGGTACGAGGGCAGACTCGCCGTCTGCTTTATTAACTCTTCATACGGTGTAGCGGACTGAAACTCCTGTTTCTCTTCCAGCAACCCTATGCTCCAAAAAATACCGAGGCCCGGCTCAAGATTGAACCTAGGCGGACGACAGCAAAAAAATGCCAGAACTCGCGTGCCAAGTACGGTCTTAAAAGGCCGATGTATTTTTTTTTTTTTTTTTTTTCAAAAATGAAAAAACCCGGAATTAAAATGGAGTGTAATCAAAAAGTTGTAGCAACAAAAAAAAGTTAAAAAAACGAATAACTATTCTCGTATCGTAGTCCGTGGATTTATTCGTCATTGAGGATTAAAATCTTCTCAGAATATTCGAATAATGATTTACAATTTTACTATTTTACGTCACTGCTCTCTCTTTTTAACATTACATCTGCTAATATCGAAGCTCCCTTTTCAATGCGAAAATTTTTCATTGTCTCAAAATAATGAGGATCGCATTCTTTCGTAATTGAAAGAATGAAAAAAATACTTATAGAATTTCAGAGCATATCGGATTGGCGAAAAAAAAGGGAACGTGGAAAATCGCTGGTCCACGGTGAAACGCTCGCCTTTCGTCCGGCGGATAATAGGGAATTAAAAATGCGTTTTGAATTCGGTGATTTTCGTCGAAGAGCGGAATGAAAAAATGTATAATTGTACTTGTCGAATAAGAAAAAATCTCCATCGCTGTAATTTTGCAAGACATAATCCCGCACGGTTTAATTGTAATCTTTGCACGGACCATTATCCAGAAGCGAACGACCAATGTGAATCGGCGCTCTGAATTTTCTTCACAGAGACGCTTCAACGAAAAAGAATTAAAACGCGAAATGCTATTAATCCAGGATCTCTCGTCGCTCATTGCTATTTTGTTCATCCTGAAATATTCGCAGCACCCGCATATTTCGCGTGAGCCAGTGGTTTCCGAAATATTCACTTTTTTCCCCGAACAAAATTACCGAAAAATCCTACCGTTCTCACACCCACATCGCCTAGGTGAAAAAAGCCACCTTTGCCCGCGTTACTTCCGGTTAGCTCGGCCCTTTCGTGTCTCGCGGTTCGTTGTAATAAAAATGTTAATTAGGAAACTGAGGGTTGTTTCCTCATATTTATTTTTGTCCTCTTTCTCTTTTTTCGACTCGCCAAAAGAAGCGAATGGATGATGCGGCAGTGGAAGCGAACCCTCGCGTTCGCGCTGGCAATCCCTTTATCCCGGAGTCATTCGTGTACCAGCATCTCGCTGCCCTGGATAGCGTGGTATATAACTTGCGTGGTTCGCGCCGCGATGAGCGTGGGGACAGAGAAGGAGCGCTGGTCGTAGCAGCGCGGCTTATGGGGTAATTATTTTTTCCACTGGAGCGTAGCGCGTGGCCGTGAGGGGGTTGGACGATACACGCAGCCTCGCCGAAGGGGCCAAAGGAAAGCGCGGCGAAGCTGGGGAATGGCTCTGCCACTGGTACCACTACAATCTAGCCAAACCCAATGAGGATCGTTCGTTCGGACCTTCAACGCTCTCTGCTCTGCTCCACATTAACCATGAAACGGGGCTCCACCAAGGGTTAGAAGCCCTGTAGCGAATGCGGCGAACTCTTATGCACACACATGTTTCCTAGGAGAGCTTGCGGCTGGATAAAGTGGTGAAAGCAAAGTGGGGAACTTGAAAGAAACGTTAATTACTACATTACTGGTTGGCCAACCATATAATGTACTCCTCTCTCGTACCACACGGACTGCCACCCGTTATGCCCGGCCTTTCTCTTCCCGTTAATGCTGAGTTTGTTTCTCCCTCCTCCATGCACAGACGCACACACACACGCGAGATTCGGAATCTCTCTGTATTACTCCGACGCCTAGCAGCTTAACAATATCCGGGCGTGTGCGCGCTATGGGTTCTCGGCTATCGCAATTCCGCGCTCGAAAACGTGGAATACCTCTTCGTCCTCTCGTTTTTTTTTCTTGGTAATTTCTTTTTCTTTTTTTTATGTCTGTACGAGGAGAACGCAACGGCCGGTGCGGGGAAAATGTACGCGATTAAACAATACGAGTGAGAGACGCTTAATGAAGCACCGGAATTGAATAAATTGCATTATTGTCGGTAGGAAGAGCAGATCGGTCGAGCACGAAGCCGCTAAAGTAGAGAATGCGAGGCTCACGATGAGCGAACGAGAGAGGATAGAGACGAAAAAAAGAACTGTGGCGTTGGCGGGCGGGAGAGGCGAAGGAGACAAAGGCAGAATCGAACGAGAGCGCGGTCGAGTGCGGACGGGGAAAATTTGTAGAAGAAATGAAATACGCGTACGCAGAAAAATAGGAAGGCTCAAGTTGCGTGCTCGAAAGATCAAGGAGAAGATTTTTTTGGCAATGGCTGCTAGAAAACTATAAAAGCGAGTCTCCCAACGTACATTTCGACGAATGCGGCAATTATTAATACTTTGAACAAATCTTTCAACAATGATCGACAGAGTTTTCATTTCGGAATTTTTTTTTTAATTGCTTTTTTTTCCAAGGCCGATTGAAAATAATTCAAAAATTATTTTAATTTCAAAGGGAAATGTAGTTTGACGAGTGATTCTTTAAGTTATTTTTTTCAAATTTTTTATCGTACTTTTTTTTAAATTGGCAGGTAGAAAAATGTGGAAAGTTGTTAGAAAAAAGAAGAATTCCTGCTCCATGTATAAATTCACGCGAAGCAGGCCAGAACGATGCGAGAGTTACATACAATTCGGAGGACGTTTGACACGGTCACGAAGATAGGAGATGGAATATAAAAGAAGCTGCTTCCCGTACCAGAGGCGATTAGAGCGAGGCTTACGTCGGCTTTTTCGACATGAGACCCAATAAGAAAAATCCCGAGAGGAGAAAAATAGAAGTGAACCGAAGGAGCTTCATTGGATAGACCTTCGGCGCCGCGGAGACACGCTTCTTCGCTCTCCACAGCATCCCATATAGTCTCGACAATGTCTGAGAGAAAATTAGAATAGTCGCCCCGCCCCATTCTGCTCTCGCATTCTTATCTGTCGGAGAATGTCTAATTAGTCTTTGTTCCTGGTAAGAGTCGGTATAATTCACATTAAAGAAAAAGAAGAATAAAAGATGGAGAGGGCAGGTACTCGATATGGATGCGTCGAAGATAAGCGACGTGTCCTCGGGACGATACGTCGATTAAAAGAGATCGGAAGGTATGGTATAAGCTCGTTAATACGAGATACCGCGTCGTTATAACTAACGAACGAATTTTCGTCTTTCAGGAAGCTCGATGTTTGCTTCTGAAACGCTTATCGTCGTAATTAACGACTAACATTAGGCTTAATAGGCATTGAGGAGATAGCCGATTCGTCCGTGGGGGCCATAGCGATAAGTAGATATACAGAGCGCACGGGCACAGCGTGATGACGCGATTAGAATCGTATGCGGCGAGCGTCGAACCGGTCCCCGGTTTCCCGACTGCGTAGTGTTAAATCGGATTATGCGATACATACATCACGTTCGACACACCCGGAGCCTACACACGATTCGAGATAAATATGAGAGTCGAGAAAAAAAACAGTTCGCCTCATTCGAAAACCATTTGGAGCATTAAAATCGTATTTTTCTTTGAAAAAATTGATATTTCGTTCGTTTTGCTCGCAACTCTCTTGGTCGTCCAATCCACTGTCGAAAGAGCGAGGCTCATGCGTTTTCACTCCGAATATGTGACTGCGTATCTTCTTGGTTTACGATGTTTTTCGCAATTACGCGAAATGTCTCAACAAAATTTGTCGATACTTTGCTTCACGACTTTTGCTTTTTTAGCTCTCAACTTTGAAATAGACAAAAAGGAAATTTTTTAAAAATAATAATGATTTTATAATTAATATGTTTCCTTTGTCCGGAATTGTTTTTTTTTCACCCTGATCCGATGTGTTATTATTGATCCCGAATGAAAGTTTCCCCGCGACGATTAAATACAAATCTACGAGTACCGGATCGACTCGACTCGTTTTTATCGTCAAACTTTTGTCGCCCGATCTTGGTCCGCCCCCGCTCTCGAGCGATTTCGCGCGCGCTCGTGCGCAACAACAAAGTTTGCAACAAGTTCCTTCGCGAATCGAAAATCAATTATCATCGTAACATGTTTATTATACGACAATAAGATACCGATGGTAACGAATACAACGATCGACCCGCCGGGGGGAAGATAAACTTTGCGTGGAACTGTTTACCCTCGATCCTATTACCGCGGTAACGGGGAATAATAATAACAATAATAAAACGTATAAATGGACGGTTAATGGACAATGAACTCGCCATTAGCGCGTAACGCGAGCGTACAATTTGTCATACGAATCCGGGCAGTCGGTGCGACGATGGGCCGCCAAGGGGAATCGCGGGGTAGAAAAGAGGGCAGGCCAGCCACCGTCGGAGAGGCGCGGCTTTCAGAACTTTTTGCTTTTGTATATACATACAACATGCATATTCCTTGGCATAGCACCGGCGTGGCATATTGCGGGAGCTGACGAGTATTTATGGTACTTGGAGCATTATTTGTGCCGAGAAGGGTCCGTTATAGGGACGTCGAGTGCATCGCTAATATTGGCACACTACTACTGTTATGCCGGTGCTGATGGTGCTGCTGCTGCTGCTGCTGCCGGTGGCTGCCTACGGCCGGCGCTTCGCTGAGCACAATTGGAGCATTGTGTAAGTACGGACTGCAGCCTCATCAATTACGCGTTCAATTAGTAGAGACTCGAGACTCCAGGAGGCACGTATACCGCGTTACGTTGAAAACCTCTCCTACTTGCTACCAATGTATGTTTCGCGAGGATACGTTCTTTTTTTGTTTTTTTTTTTTGCAAAACGTCTTCACGTAGGCGATCAGTTATTCCAATCAACCATTTTCTCATTGGGTTTCGCTTCTGCCAAGGGCGCGAGAAAAATGAAATAAGAGTCGGGAGACAAGTGTCGACGAAGTTACATCGACTTTTTTATTGACTCGAGATCTTTGGAAACTGCTGTGTTGGAGTTCTAGAAACATTTTTTTCAATTCAACTATTTCGACAATCGAATTGAAAAAAATTATTGTTACTTTAGTCCTTCGAAAAATCGTGAAGTTTCAGCGGCGATTAATCGTAAGTTAACGGAGCAGTTTCTCAAGATCTCGATCGAGAAAAAGTATTAATATATCTTTATTGCCACTTGTCCTTTAAACTCTATTTAAATTTTTTTCCTTCGTTCTTTTTGTCGCGGGAGCTTTGAACTTTCGCGAAGTAGTGAAGAACAGTTTTTCAATTTGATCCCTGACGGAGAATATTAACTTGGGGTTACGCAGAGGGTGGGGAAGAAGGGCGGGGGTGGGGAACGGTGATAACAATAGCTTTTCGTTCTCGGGGCAGCGGCACCCAATGACTGACTGATCAAACATTCCCCCGGGCTTGATTGGCGTCAAGGGTGTTTCCGAGTTTCCCTACCCTTGAGCAATATTCGCGATATCGAACGCCCGGTGACGGAGTCTCGAGGCCTTTCTTTTTCCCTTCGTCTCTCTCTCTCTCTCGCTCTCGTTTCTCGTGGAATATAATATGAGCTCGCGAGGAAACGAGAGAACGCCTTGACGCGGAGGCGAAGAGCCGCGAACAAAATTCCGCGGATCTTTATCTCTTTATTTCGCGACGGGGTAATGCGAGCGCAAGAAACTTTGGTCTCCGGGGGTGCAAAGGCGAACGAACTCATACAGAGAGGATCTCGTATCACAGCTGGCCGTGACTGCGTAGTTGGTTCTCGAAAGATTGCGAGCTTGTTGATTTCAGATAAGGGAAAAAGAAAAAAAAACCCTCAACGAAGAAACGACAAAGGCGATTCGAAGGCGCATCGAAGAATAATGGTTTCCCGGAAAATTTCAACGTTATTTAGACCTTTGGGGCGTTTCGCGGAATTCTACACACTCGAACGTTCGTTTCGTCTTCTTTTTTTTTTTTGTATTTCTCTTTTTTCGCCATCGAGCGAAAACAATATTTCATTCGAACGGAAGTTGCGTTACTGCAACAGGCTGCCGTCGTCGGGACATCGCAATTTATAAATCTCTCGATCTCCGATCCTCTCTCGCTCCCGCGACTCGCGGAGTGTGTCGAACGCTCCGAGCGAGATTGATATCCTCCGAGGATCGCGATGACAATGGGGAGGCGGCCGCGATACAATCTTGAAGCATGATTCTTTTCGCGTCGATGAATCCACAACTGCGAATTCACGAGCTTGTTTCGCGCTGTAAATATTTCACGACGTAAAATAGAAAAAAGCGCGAGAATGAAAATTCACCTTTCGCCGTGGGGTTTCTCGCGGATTCGACAAAGGCGAAAATATTGCTCGTTCATTTTCTTTTATATCTTGTCTCTGGATTTTTATGTTCTTTTTTTTGTCAAATCAATCAATATCAACGCAGTACGCGTGAACGATAAAGAATTTTTTCGCGTTATCGAAACACTTTTTTTATGAATTTGGATACTCAATGAAATTTTCTAATCTTACATCTAATCGATTTCATTTTCAAGTTTTTGTTCATTCGGAAAAAAATGTTGCAATCAGATATTTAAATTTTCAGAGATTCCAATGAGTTTTCAATACTGTGAAGACATAAAACTCGTCGAAATTGCGATAGAAATCGATTATTCGAATCTTCTGCAGGCGAGCGCGGTCGAAACTAATTTTTTTATTGCCCGAAATGAATTTACATCGATGAATGAGACTGCAGTTGGACAATGCCCGTTGATATTAGTAATTATCGACGAAACTAACACGAGAAACATACGGAGAGAGAAAGGTGGCCGGCGAGCGCCGAGCTCGCCCGGAGTCCGCGCTCGCCATTCGGAATTTATTGTCCGCGAAAATACGTAGGTAATACTACGTGTACGTTGGTTACCGCTCATGGGAGGGGGTCACTGACGCGAAAGATTAACGTTAATGCGTCCCGAGCACACCCCATTCCCGGGCTAAACTCGCTTCCTACTGCTATGATTATTTAGCGACCGCGCGCATTGTTGAAATTCCATTATTTGTTCAACACCCTTCTCAAAGATTACTCGAGCGCGACAAATTGAGAACAGCTCGCATTATTATTCTCCCTCGTGAGCGTGAATTCGTACAGACAAACATATATTAGTTTTCGGATAATCGGGTAAAAATACTTAAAAATCGTGATTAACGACCTCTAACTCCAAAAAAAAAATGTATCAATCGCTCCACCGTTTATTTATTGCAACGATTAATTATCGGCGGGTTTCTTTTCTTTTTTACAAAAAAAATTATACATTTTTTCGCCATCTCATGGATATTTCATGAATTCAATTTTATGTTTGTTTTTTTTTTATCGATTAAAACCAGCCTCAAACTTTGGCCAGCGCTCCGTTCTGTTTTGTTTCTCCGGCTTCGAGCCGCCCCCCCTTTCTCATACTCCCGGATCATTATATTCCGTCGGTTGGATTTTGCCACCCGTGTTCGTGCCCGGCAGCTCGTCCGTATATACAGTTGGCACAGTCCAGAGGCACCCCTCGGTAATCAACCAAACACTCGCCGGTTATCAGCAGTGGTCCCTAGTTGTCCGGTGCAATTATGTCGCGAGTCTGTAATGCGTTTTATGTGTATGCGGCTATAACTCCTCGCCCCTGTGATCACGGCACCGGTACCGCTCGCCCCGTCCCGTTCCCTTCTCTATCGCTTTCGTTCGTGTACGCCGGTCAAGGGACGCACCGAAGCGGCTTCGCCTGTGTGCGACCGTTCGTATATTCTTGTATACACGCTGTATCTCACACAAGCGCCATAGCACGGCTCCCCGCGCTGACAGGGGCATCCGGGTGCAAATAATGCGGCCACTATACGCGAAACTATGCGCCACGAGAGTCTGGCTAACGTGCATCTATACTATATCTATGGTTATGCACTGTATCCACCGGGGTATCCCAGTTGGTAAACTATATTTCGTTACTCTCCCCCCCCCCCCCCCCCCCCCCGTTTACTCGCGCGACGCATGAAAACTCTGTGCAAAACTCTCGGCGCGCACGGGTTTACGAAAATAATCGATAAACTTTGCGAATTCATTGGACCGTTAGACGAGAATAAATTTTCGTAGAATGCTATTGCAATAATGGGCAGGAAACGTAAAGAAAAATAAAGAACAATAATGCGGTAAAAAAAACATTGCCTAGGTGGGCTTTGAACGAGAACACAAGGGCCGGATTACGAAGTTTAGGGAGATTGGAAGTAATCGATTAAAAAGTTAGCGGCCCGCTGCGGTTCGTGACGAGATTCGAATGGACCGGAGAAACCTAGTATCGCGCGTTAATTTGATCAACGATAAGCTTCGCGAGATGCACAGGAGACTTCGTCGCGAATGAATGTACGTGTGAAACATTGAATTAGGCCGATAGAAAAAAAAGAAAAAAAACAGTATGTTGTAAAAAAAAAAATTCTACGTGCCTCTTGAGCAAGAATACGAATCCGGGATTTCAGTGATTTGGCGAGTTGTAACTTATCGATCACAACTTTCCGGTTACCCTGCAGTGTGCACGAGACGAGATTCGAAAATGCAGGAAAGATTATTGAATTTAGCTCATATAAGTTCGCAGTAACGTACACAAGAATGTAATTGAATTCAACAGTCGATTATTAAATTAATTTATATAAATCAATTCGATAACCGATCTATTTTGCAAATTGGAAGCTTTGGACGAGACTAATTTCCATGAAAACATCGAATTACATTGACAATGAAAATCGAGTGTGAAAACAAAAAAAACCTTTGGCTCTGCGCAGTTCGAGCAAGAATCCGAGTGGCGGATTACAGCGATTCGGTAGGTTGGAGGTAATCGATTTAAAAGTTACTTTCCAGTTTGCCGGGGTTCGGGACTAGATTCGAAAATATAGTAGAAGCTTAAAATATAGATATATGTGGTATGTACGTAGATCGTACGCGAAGGTAGTGCGGCAAGCACACACGTAGGTACACCATCCGGCGGTCATTTCGTCTCTCAAAGCGGAGGGCGGGGGTGTTGGCGAAAAATCTCGTATATCCTCCGCACATCTGGGCCAACGGGGGCGGGTTTGTAACGAGAAAAAGTGGATGAAATCGTAGCCGGGAAGCGTTGGCCTCACGGCCATTGGAGAAGCGAGGGGATGGTTTTTCGATGGATAGCTGTGGCGCGAGGAGCAAAGAATCGGGACGGACCCTGACGAGAGAGAGGAGCGAGGGTGGGGGGAGGGGCGCGCGGAGAAAGTGTGGAATTGGAAGCGCAAAGTGGTTGCGGGAAAAAGGGTCAGAGGGGTAAGGGAAGCTATGGTGGTTTAATAGAGTGAGCCATGATGGATGACGCCGGATCGATATTACTTTTTCTCGAGAAAGCTGCCCTCTTTCGCCTTCCCCCCCCCCCCCTCCCCCGCGCGCCGCCTTCGCCGTTGCCGTTTCCGTCACGTTATGCTATATCGTACGATATTTTTCGTTTCCACGTTCAACTTACCCCTTGTCTGCTGGTTGCTTCAATATCCTCCACGGCGTTGCGTACACTATAACTGTCATTCCGTTAAGATTTGTGATGGCTCACGCAAAGGAATCCGAGCTCCCCGCGAAATGGGCCGTTCTTTGTTGCCTCACGCCCGAGCGTCGGGCCAACCGACGATTGGGAATGTTGTGTTACGCGTGAGAGATGATCCGAAATCTCGTAGTTTAGCCGACGCCGCGGGGCGAGCAAAGTGGAACGAATTTCTTAACGCTCCCGACGAGAGAGAAAAACGTCAATCGGCGTTTCAGAATATTCAACGTCACCGTCACGAAAACACTTGGGGGAGACGAGAAAAAAAAATTCGCGGTCAAAACTGCGCAAGTTGTCGATGACGCGAACGTTAGGCTAATCGATGAATATGAATATTTAATTAGGCGTATTAGAGCATTATCGCGTAGATTCATCGATGCCCCGAGACTAGAACGATATAACGAGTTTTATTGCTTCCGACAATACAAATAGGATCGGCACTTGGAAATTTTCAATGTCACTCACGAAAACACTCGCGTCACAAACGGGAGAGAAAACACAAATACGACCACGCGCGATCCGTTGGATCGACACGTTGCGGAATCCGCGAGGTTTAGGCCGTTCGGCGATACTTAATCGATGTTTATTTGCGAGTAGAGCTGCTCGCACGCGAAACAACGTGTGCACTTTGCTGTCACGCGGCAAGCTGTTCGCACGCGAATACTTAACGGTGATTGGCTGGCGGTTGGCGTTGGCGTCCGACCGGCGCGTCCGCGTTCCGTACGATCGTGTGCGAGCACCCAAAAAGATTCTCTCGAAGTTTAATCGAATCTCACAGCAACCGAATACGCATCCCATCGTTTGAGAAAGAAAATCCGTCGATACTTTACTGTTTTCAATGTCACTGTCACGAGAACGCACGAGCGGAAGACGAAAAAAACAATAGCCGGCTCGACCGCGCGCGGTCGCCGGCTTCGCACGCTGTGCCGGTCGCGCGCGACTGACGCGCCACTGGCGCGAGAGCGGGCGACACCGAACTACGTGTCCTTGTCCCCGCTCGCTCGCGCTGACGGTTAACGTACATGGAAGCGTCGTGCGCTCGACGCTGTCCAACTTATGTATCGCGTACAGCTGTTTACCGGTCGCGACATTGTAAACTCTCGAGACGTTTGGCTTCCGCTCTTTGCGGTTTAAAGTAAGCTACATTTTGTTCGGATAATCGAAGGAAAGAAACGATCGAGTGAGCGTGAATCGTGCGAGTTCCGACTCGCATGACTCGACGTATATATTTTTTTTTTGTCGCGAATATACGAATTTAACTTTTTATTTGTCATAACCCCAAGTGAACGATTTGCGATCGCGAAAACGTGTTTTTCATTTGATCATTCCCGACGCAAGAGTGAATCGAAACGCGGCAGTGTTCGGCGACATACATCGATGTTTTTTTTCGTGCGCACGAATCTAACAATTAATTTGCCGCAATCCCAAGCGGGACGTTGCCGATCGCGAAAAATTGTTTGCTTTTTCCGGCGCGACCGAGAGCAGTGATTGAAAACACGTGAGTTTCATCATTTCTGAATGTTTTTTTTTCCCGTGCATGCGAATTCAACAGTTTATTTGTCTTAATCCCAAGCGGGCCATTAGTGATTTAAAAAAAATGTTTTTTTTCATTCTCGTCGCGAGAAAAGTTTCTCGCGGACGGCTTCCGATATGATTATACGGACGAAGCGACGTATCGCGAATTACACGGATTCTCGAAACGCACGGCAAATGCATGCGCCGCAAAGTAATTTCGTTAAAAGAAACACGTACGCGAGCACAAGTAAGCAAGCTTCGTGGTGCAGACGCTCGAGGTAGTGTTTTTTTTTTTCGTTTGTTTGTTTTTCTTCGCAATGAAAAGCTATTGCATAGATTGTACAATATCCGTAAAAGTTTGCATAGCACCGTCGCGCCGGCTTCGCGTATTAAATGCGTCGATGCGCACACGGGGGTATAGTTGAGTTAAAAACGTAGCGTTCCGGAGAGGCACCTGCGCGATATTGTGAACTTGTATCGCCTCGGGACACTTTCGCCCCCCCGTCCTCGTCTCTGCCCCATCCCTCCTCGAATATTTCCCCTTTCTCTTCATTCCTCCGCGCTCTGAATAATATGAAGTTACTAGAAATTACATCTGCATATTATTTCGATGCTGCAGATTGTTTAACTGTGGCCGAGCTTTTCTCGCTCGCACTTTGCCGCAACGAAACCGGATGCGAAAGTTTTATTAGAAACTCTCCGAGGTACACTAGCTCGTCGCGAAAACTTGACGCGCATTCTCGCCCCCCCCCCCCCCTTCTCTCTACACACACCGGGCCAACGGACAGGGCTCTCGGGTTCTTGCTTCTTATTACTGCCAGGCGGCGGCGGCTCACTCGCGTTTTTTTCCTTTATTTTCTTTCGCAAGAGAATCCTTTTAGAACATATAAAATACAACTGAGTCAACATTTTATCATTTGAATTTTATCGAGGAAGTTTTGGATGATTTAGCGCGCTTTATTTATCACATATTCGCATACAATAGTTTTTAAATATTTTTTTATTTCGATGCCTATATATATTGTGAACATACATTTTCATGATAGTTACACGCTAAGTCATCAACAGATATCTAAACAGATATTTTCCTATGTAACGGATGCGACGACAAATATTAATCAAATCAAATATTCGTCGTAATTTCCTGTTAACGGATTTGCATTGGCGTTGCGCGCGATTCGATGTTGCCAACAAATTGCGATACGAGCCGATGGCACACAATGTTTTTGATCATTCTCTGATCGCGACACCGATGATTCCGCGAATTTCTGGGTCAATACGAACGTTTCGCTCGTTCGCGGGCGCGCACGCTCGCACTCACGGTCGCCCGTTTGTCACGGTACAACCAGTTATTTTCGTTTAGTATTCCGCCACGGCGGTCCTCGTCTGTAACGCTGTACCTGACGCCCGAAGGAGCTCTCGGGGGTTCCAATGAAAGGCTGTAATAAAATAAGCCAGACTACGCTTTTCCACCGTTGCTCTACTTTCTCTAACGCAGGGAATAAATGGAACACTGCAAATTACAATTGAATGCGAATTGGGTTGGTGGAGAGGGCTGGGAGGGTTATGTGCCGGGTATAGATCGCGCGAGCGCGAGGAACGGAATATTAATCATTAGTTCTGTGACGACGAGGAGACGGGGGGGTTGGGTGGAGGTAGGGCGGTTGGTACGGTTGATGAAATAAGTAAGACGGTTTCTCTCTCCTTTCCCTTAGATCTTACTGCTCACTGAAGTAAGCCGAAGTAAAATTGACGAAGGTATATATACAGCGGCAGCATTATAAAAGAGACAGAGGGTGAAAATCGCGCGGGGGCGTACGGAGTATTAAGGCAGCCACGGTCGATTCGACGGGGTCTAACGGTTGGCAGTGATGAAAATTAATGTGGGTAGACTTCTTAATTCGATGATTTCGTGGAATGCGAGAGAGAAAACCGATTGAGAGCAACTTCGTGTACCTTCAATCAGTAAGCGGAGGGAGTGGGAGGGGGTTGCGACTGTTGGGTGGGTGGTAAACGGCCAGTATGTCGTTTGTATCAATTTGGCCGGTGCGGCGTTGCGGGAGCGAGCCGAGAGAGGTGAGGAACTCCACCCTCGAGCTTCCAGGCTGATGTTCGCCCGTCTGATCCCCGCTAGAAACCTCCCCCCTCCCAACGTCGGATTTAATCTAATACCGGGAGAGGGAGAGAGCATTGGCCACAAGAAGAGAAGCCCGAGAGAGGAGCCGGGAGGAGAGCAGCAGCGGTCCAGGGTTCTGAGCCGAAGCCGAGAGTAATTCCTCGACGGTGGTTCTCTCGGAGGTGTGTGATTTTTCTTCACCCACATCCGAAGCAACCCCCAAACACTGTGGCGCGCCTCGTACAGTTGCGATGAGAAGTAAATAATTAAATTCACTCCGGCGTAAATTGATGAAAGCTATAGAATCGGCCGGTTTCTATCTCCCGCGGGCAAAGAGCCTTCCCTGCACACGCTCGCTCTAGCGATAGAAACGCCGTGGCTGAACAGAATTTCGAGCGTTCTACGCGCGCAGAGAGAGGAGAAGGGAGAAGAGGGAACGGTGTGCTCGCGCTTGAACGGACTCCCCCTTCCTCGTCCAAACCGGAACCTCCATTCGGGCCGGTTCTGAAATATTCAAGCAATTCGGTAACGAGACCAAAATGGATTCGAACACGCGCTCGTCACCGCTCGAGGTTGAGCTTCATCCCCCCGTTCTCTATCTCTCTCTCTCTCGCGCTCTCTCTATCGCCATTCGGGAGATGTTCTCAGTGTCAATCGAACGTGCTATTCACCTATTTGCCGAGGATGAATTTATCCGTTTAATTTCTCTATTTGCCTACCGCACGGTAACACGCACCTCTCGCGCTATGCACTCGCTCATCGGTGCATCATTGCTCGTGCACGGAACAGTTATGCTCCATCGTCATTGCCGTATTTTTTACCAGCGATAAATACGATGTTATTCGGTTCGCAGGAAACATGCGGACAAAACGAAAAAATTGCGAGAAAATGATTTTAGATAGAATTTTATAATAATTGGGTTCATATTGGGAAAATCGAACGAAAAACTTTTTTTTAAATATTTACCGTGCTCAATTGTAACTCTTTTTTCAAACGTTATCGATTTTTTTCTAAATTACCGAGAATTGTGTCGTCGAGCTCAAAAGGCCCGTTTTGCCCCACTCACCCCTG
The DNA here is from genome assembly GCA_963924025.1 of Ischnus inquisitorius. NCBI lineage: Eukaryota > Metazoa > Arthropoda > Insecta > Hymenoptera > Ichneumonidae > Ischnus > Ischnus inquisitorius. The sequence continues at coordinate 12,595,445 of OZ001254.1, read as the reverse complement.
CACTACGGCGCTACGAACGCGATGTTTAGCTTCAGCGAATTCCCGAACAAAATTAATTCGGAATATGCCAGATGAAAGGAATCTTTCGAGTTACGGTAGCGGCGGAACAATGACGAAAGAAAAAAAACGTTCAAAATCGACTGCGGCTGTGTGACTCTAATGGGGGTGACACGGTGAAATAATTAATAAAAGGTCGAGTGGCCAAGCGTCGGGGACGAACTGTACGTAATTGTCTGATTTTCAACGGAGCAGTTGGGCGCCAGTCAACGGGGGTGGCCAGGCGAACGGGGGGGATCGCAGGGAACGGGGGAGATACAGAGCGCGGAAGAACAAGGGAATCGATAAAAAGGGTGACGAAAACGCGAGGGGTCGAGAGTTTGACATGACGGTGGTCGAAGTGACGGCAGAACAAAGGCTCGCTATTGTATCATCTGTTCCTGTTCCGGAAAGCTCGCTCTCGTGGCTCACACACATGCAATAAATATAAATGCCGCGCGGGTGTTGGCGCCCGTATAAAGCCGTATAAACGTTTCATCGGCGTGGCGCGTTGCCGTTTACGATCTCGTGTCGGTGCAACAACCTCTGCTTCAATAAATAATAAATAATATGTAACATGCTCGAATCGCGAAACGTTTGACGAAACGCGTAAAAGCCCATAAATCGGCCATTTAATCGGCGAGCACGTAACATTGCGGCGAATACTTTACCGAAGTTTATTAATATTTCATATGCTCGATGGGCTCCACGAAAACGTTAACGCATGCGTTATTTCATGTTAACATTTTTTATGAAAAAAAAAGAAATGGAATTTGTAATATAGCCGAGGTAAGCGCGAACTTTGATCGCGTTTTCGAAAAATTCCTCCGGAACATATTTTCTAGGAACGTCGCGTATTTTGCAGTCCGGGCCGCCGAAATATCGCGCGCAACGCAATGCGATGATTATTGACCAATGCTGGAATAACGAGTTATTGCTTGTAACTCGCTTGAAATAGTAAAAACATGGAAAAGCTCGTAACTCGTCAGTTCAAACGATGCGGATGCATTCCAACCGATTTTCGTGTCGATTATTAATATGGAAAATTTCGGAGTGCTTTTAATATTTAAAGAAATACGTACAAAAAAAGTTCGATCGATAATTAAAATTCAGTTACAATGAATTATTACTAACCGTACTAATCTTTTTTTTTTCAATTCCAACGTATTTTAATTCATTTCGATTGAATTTTTTTTTAATGAATTTCATGTTTACATTATTCTGTTTTTCTTTATACCTGGACGGGAATGCAGCCTTTTACAAATCCAATAGTATAGTTCATTTATGCATTTGAATGAGATAAAAAAATTGAAGCCACATTCTTAATTATCGAACAATCTTAATTGTAGCTAAAACCACTAACTCTCAAATTATTGATAATAAGTAATATTAATAAAAGAAAAGAGATGGAAACATGTAAACGTAATCGAGGTAACCAGACCTCGGTTTCATGGAGCATTGGAGGCCCATCCTGAGAGGCATATTTCATCACATTTTGCAGGCGCTTTCTCACGTGCGCGTATACCGGCACTGCTAAATGGCAGTCATATTTCTGGAGGCAGGGGAGACCTAATAATACATCACGAGACGCGGCGGTAACAGCGAATAATGCGACCTTACCTTTTTCTTACTCGTGAAAACGTTCCACAAGGCCCAAACCCCGACTGAGCAAACATCACGTCGGGAGAAAAGAAAATTTTCATCCTTACCCGAGCTGACCTTTCGCGTGCACAGCACAATTATAATTGAGTCTCGGAAAAAGAAAAAAAAAAAAGAGAAAAAGGAAAATTCTTCGCGGGCCTCTGTTTATCTCTCTGTTGTTTAGATTCTTTTTGAAGATACCCGAATCACATTGCCGGTGTCTGGCTCTCGGGGATAGCGTAGAACGGACCTTTTTTTTTTCTGTCCAAGCTATGCGGGGTTGTTTCGAGGGAGCCAGACAACTGTCGAGGCCTCCGGAACTCGGCAATCCTTTGAAGAATTTATACGAGATTTCTGTACAAAAGGCTTACCGGTGAGTGTCCCCGTACCTTCACGACACGCACACGGTCGCGAGGCGACGAACGGGAGCTTCTCTCTTAGGAAGAAGATCCGCCTAAGAGAGTGGTGTCCTGGGTAGGAAGGGGGTTTAGAGAACGGGGGGGGGGGGGGGAGGGTAGCAAAAGCGAACGAATAAAGGGGTGAGAGTAAATGTTCAACACCGGGATTAGGAGTGGGCCAAATCCAATAATTAGAGCTCCAGCTGTCGCCATGTTGCGACTCCGCAGTTCGTTCATTCGGCATCACAGAGGCGTCTCTAATGAAAGGAGTTTATTAGCACGACGGTAAGAGAGAGAGAGAGAGAGATGATGAGGATTTGGCCTCTCTCGTGCTCGCCCGTGCAACATCGTCCCGCGTGCGAGTCCGCACCGAGGGTTGCAGGATTTGCATCCCTTACGTGTAATTTCGCTCCGATATTAGATTAGCCTCTCGTACCCGAGCCTCGACATGCCGCTTTCCGCCCAGGCATCCCGTTGCTTATTAATCCAACAGTCTACGGATAACTCTACCCCACGGTATTTCCGGCGCAACATGAAATAAAGTGTTGCATCTACCGTGCTTACTCTCCCTCTCTCCCTCCGCCGGGCACGTACAAGCTTCCTTAATTTCACTCTCATTCGTGCCCGACGAAGCTCTTTCATAACCAGCAACCAAAATTTTTCGCCCGGCACCGAGACACGTGCAATCGCTTTTGTGAAAAAATTCTTCGATCAACCGGGCACACCACAATGCAAAAGTCAATTTTTTCGCTACGGCACTTTCTGCCGACAACCGAATTATTATTATCATAATAGAAATAATAATAAAACAATAAACAGGTTGAATGAATTAAAGGATATTATTATTATTAGCCCAGTTATTTACGATTAATAACATCTTTTTTTTGAAAAAAAAAATACACACATTTCGCTACACACACTACCATTTTTTAAAAAAAATTTGAAAATGATATTTTTCAAAAACGTACTCGCTGAAAGTAGAAACAATATTTCATCGAGGGCTTCGTTCATATTGAAATTATCTTTCAATAACCGAAGGTATGCCGAAGGTTTTGACTTGATGTGTTAATCGTTTCTTTGGGTCGGGCGCAAGATTGATTTCTCATTCCGCCACAAGTGACGAGTGAGTGAGCTAGAAAGCCATTATTCCGATATTTTCGATGCTAATACCGGAGCGCCCGACGTTTGTCATGATATATGAGAGGAATGAGTGAGGTCTCCCTCATTCTTCCGATTTAATTAAAATATGTAAAGTAATAATCAACGTTCATGACTTTGCATTGAGCTAATCAATTTCTCCTTTAATTATCCGCTTCATCACCCACAATCTCGGGGGCCAAGGCCATTAGGAGCTTTCACTTCTTAATAATAATAAGGCAACGGCCGCGAGATATAACGGGCGGCTTGGGGGGCGTTCGGGGGGGTTGGTTAACGGAACCGAGGCGCAAGACTGACTCCCATATTATAAATTATGCGCCCAAGTGCGAAACTCCGAATAACTCGAAAGTTTGTATCGTTTCGTGTGATTTATTAAACAAATGGCGTGAGCACGCGAGAGAGAGAGCGGGCGAGTGGGTGAGAGAGAGTCCCTTTGAAAGTCTGGGGTACGTGGTTCCCACCCACGCGCCTCTCGGCAAATGGTACCAAGTTCCTTTGCCTTCTGCCTCCTCGGCCGTGTAATCCCAAGGAGCGTAAAGCATTGCCGCGTTTGTTTTAATTTGCTTCGCGGGTACAGTTAATTTATTCACTGTTAGGAGAGTAAAAGAGTTTTCGCAGGGGGGAACGGCGCGGGGGGAGGCAGGTAGAGGCGGAGGTAACAAACACCGTGGTATAAGGACGCCTTCGCCTGGGTGGTTTGGTCGATGCGTTGCGCGCAAGGCGCCGGAGAATATCCAGGGATGAGGCGAACAGAGGCGCCGAGCAGCAGCAGTAGCAGCGCCCTAGCGTCGTCCTCGTACTGATATTTATACGAGCCGTTTTGTCCGGGGGATGCCGCTGGTGAGCTTCTCGTGAGCCGATGAACCATAGAGCTCGAGACCACCGCTATTGCCTCCACCCCCCTTCTCGTGCCCCCGCACACCCAACGCGGCTCGAGATCCCTTTGACCCCCCACCGATGTTTTAACCCCTCGGCAATTAATCCCTTTTGCCCGATTAAACGTCCTATTCTACCGTTCAATTAAAACTTCTTCTTTTCGCTATACGGTTATATCAAAGAGTCACGTCACCCGTGAGAATTCGAATGTCGTGCGGACACGGAGATGGCCGGCCGGCGATAAAACGGACCCTCTCGACGCGCTCTCCGACCACCCCTCGACCCTTACCCCCCCCTCCGGCTTGTAGCCGTTAATTCGTCAAATGCCGCAGAGGGCTAATCCTTTTTAATTCACCCTCTTTCGGAGAATCCGCACAATCGGCCAGGAGTGCTCGGAGTTGACTGGCACTCGCGGGCACCGGTGCTAAATGCGTAATACGGACTACGGCTGCATTTTAGTATGTAGAATAATAGCCATGAAAAGGGAACATGTCAGGAACTCGGTAATAACCGGACGGACCCGGCCCATATCAACCATATTCGCCGACGGTTATTCGTCGGGCTTACGGGCTTCCGATACGAAGGATATCATTCGGTAATTCAATTATAGGACACACTTGGCGTTATCGAAAATTCAATAAACGGCTACGAAATGTCCACAGACCTTGGACGTTTTTGTAGATTTCGTAATACTTCTGGAGTATGCATACAAAAATTAATTATTGAGTTTCACGAGAAAAATTATAATCGTCACATTATTCGGAGAGATTAATTTTCGTGCAGCGACAAAAAATCTTGTATTTGTGCTTTAAAAATATTACTCGAGCCAACATTAAATATGTATTTCGAAGTAATAATATAATCATGATAAAATTGATACCGGAGCATTCTCAGAATTGTTATAACGTCTCGATTATTTTGCAGCGGTATAAAATATGTATTTTTCATTCAAATGGAACTAATTAATGTTTGATGGTCCACTGTAACTGTGTAAAAAGTTAAAGTGCACAAATATGAAGACACTTTCCGTCGTTACTGTACTTTTAATATTTTATTTTAAATTTACTCTGCAGTACATTAAATTTGGTGTACCCGTTCGCGCATTAAAACTTCAATTTTGCCTCGTCAGTGTAATTAATGAATTTTTTTAAGCTCGCCAAAGATTAAGTAAAAAATAATGAAAAAACGAGGAAAAAAGAAATATTATTCACCATTATTATATTTATTAAAATGATCATTCATTTGGCTACAGCCAAAACCATAGTAATACATTTGTTTAACGCAAATAAACTCTGTTATCTCTTCATATTCCCGTGCACCCATTCGCATGGTTTATCTCGTGCATAATAGAGGCTCTGTAATTTCGGAAAAGCGCTTCGCAGACGCGAAACAAACATTTGGATGAAGTGATGGCAAGAAGCCCATCTCCATGCGAGTCGCGTGAACCGTGCATTTCGAGATTAATCGCCGGCCCTTCGTGCGAGCCGAATCTTGAGGATTTTCGCTGATCCGAATATTACCAGGGCGTTACGCGGCACCGCCGGGCGGCCGGGATGCTCCGTTGAATGGGCACGACAACGAGACAGCGAAGAGAAAAGCGCGCGGTATCGAGCAGGACAGTTAGTCTCCATCGGAGTTACTCCGTTTCGGGCTGAAAGGAAAGATAGAGGAACCCGGTGGTTCGCAGTTGTTCGTGCAAGTTCGCCAGTTGAATCGCCAACTCGTGCATGCTGTCCTGAACCCTTACGCGAGCCGTACGTGTGGGTGGTTTGCAAGAACGAGAGAGCGAGCGAGGGAGAGCCCGAGAAGCGCGGAGTGCGCCTCGCCAGCGCGTCTGCCCATCGCGCACGTGTATATGTGTTGCCGTTGGAAGGGAGGGAGGGGGAAGGATACGTGCCTGAGCATCGTGGCTCCCCTGTAGCTACTATACTACCACCACTACTGCATATATCTCGCTCGTCCGTCTCCCTCGCGCGGTGCACTTCTCGCTCTCGCCCCTTTCGAGTGGGGGTAGAAACGATTGGCGGACGCTGCGTCGAGTTAGAGGTTGTAGAGATCTGCCGTCAGTCGTGCGGTGGCCTCCGATCGTAGCGGTTCCGTAGCTGCGAAACGAGAAGACGGTACACGAGAGAAGCGAGAAAAACATTGTCGCACTTCAACTCACGCAACTCTGCCTCGCTGGGCCGGAGTCTCTCTCGAACTAAAGTCAATTTTCATTGTATCTTTCACGCGCCAATAGCATTCACGATTCGATCGACTGTAACGTTGATTCAGCGTTAAAATGATAGATTGAAGATTGCCGATAAATTCACGGCACATGTTTAGCGGAGCAAAGAGTTCTCGTCGGGGCAGTGATTGACAAAGTTTTCCCAAAGTTTCTTACAGTGTCGCGATGTGATAAACGGTCGAAGGTTTTTCTTTTCCGACAAAAAACGAAAGATAAGGAGATCGAGCGAATTAAAAGAGATTCGAATGAAAGTTTTGTGATAAAAGATCGTGTTTACTCGGTGGGCGATACGCAGGAGAAGAGAGAAACAGTGAGTCGAAGTTTCGTCGGCGAGAAAAGTTGATAGTGGGTAACATAGATTGCCGAGATTGGCAAAGAGACCGCGACGCGCCGGCTCTCTAACGCTTTATCGCGGTTTCGTTCGCGACTGAATCAAGGTGCGGGGGTGAAGGGAAGGTTGGACGCAGAGATTCGTAATTTCCGGAAGTTACAATACTCTCTCGAAGCCCGTTTATCGCGTCTCTTCGCCCGAGGAGCGATGTCGGGAAGCGCTGCTCGGTTTCTTTGATATAAACAACGCTGATTAATAGCCGAAGACGCTCCGCGCCCGGCTCGATCCTCCGCCGTGGCACTCCGGATACCGGATGAATTTTCAACGCAGTGCCGCAAAGGGTAAACACCGAAGCCTCTCGACGGCCCCTTTCCATCCCGCAACGGCGGAAGGAAATATCGAAGAGGGCGAAAGAAGGAGAGGCGCCGAGTGACGCCTAATTCTCCACGAGGGACCGAACCGGTTTTGAATTCCGGACAGGGACACTCCTGGCCGAGGCGCTGAGCGTGCACGGAATAATTTCCTCCTTTCACGAGACCGCGGATAGTTCCGGAAGTGGCGAAAGGACACCCACGCGAGGAGGAAGAAAAGAAAAATACATAAGAACGAGACGCCAAAGAGGGGTTCTAAGATGTTTTGTCGCGAATCGAGACGTCTCGTTACGACGGAAGGAACGGAAGAGCGAAGCGATTGGATTGCCGAATCCTTGTCGCAGAACGGCGTTTAATTCGCTGAAAGGACAGAAAAAGTATTATCGTAGCCGAAAATCCAGTTATGACTCGAAGATTCGAATGTGAATTCGTATTTTGAGAACATTGACGAAAAAAGAGAGCGAGTATTGGGTGGAGGACATAAACTTGAGAGGATAAAAGAAGAGAACGATAATAATGTTCGGCGGGTGGTTAATAGCGGGTACGATAGTGTCGTTGGCCTATCTCATCTCCTCGGTGGGCCACGTGCTCGCGGTAACGAGCGCACCACCGCCTCGTTTCGACGTACCGGAGCACTGTTACTGGGAGCCGAACCACGAGGGTGCGCTAACTTGCGTCTATCGTTTCCTCGGTAACGACCCGTTGCGCTCCAACTTCTCGCAGATAACAAGCGAGTACGTGACCTCGATGAGCATCGTGTGCGAGGAATGGAACGTCGAGGGTAGTCCCGCTAACGTCGATGATTTTCTTCACTTGTGGAGACTGCGGGATCTACGATTAACCGGTTGCAAGTTCGCTCGTTGGCCCGCGAAGATATTGAACGGCTTTCGCGATCTGCGTAACCTGACTATACGGAGTCTCAACGGGCGAAAGACGAAATTCAGTCTCGAGCTCGAGAGGGGAGCGTTCGACATGAATCCGCACATCGAAAAGATCGATTTGTCGTCGAACAACATATGGCAGATACCGGAGAATCTGTTCTGCTCGTTGAGCAATCTCGTTATTCTGAACGTTTCGTCGAACATGCTCAAAGACGTGACCGAGCTTGGTTTCAGCGATCAATACGTCGGTTCGTCGACGTCGGTGCAATCCAAGCGCGATCACGAATCGACGATCGCACCGCTGACGTGCTCGCTCGATCTTCAGACTCTCGATCTCTCCAACAATCAGATATCGGTCATGCCGTCCCACGGTTTTTCCGCTCTGAAGCGCCTGAAGAGTCTCAATCTGTCGGGCAACGCGATATCGATGCTGGACGACACCGCTCTTCGGGGTCTCAGATCACTCGAGGTTTTCGATCTGTCCGGCAATCGTATAGTCGCGTTGCCCGCCGGTCTCTTCAAAGACGCCAAGAACAGCCTGAAGGAGCTGAGACTGCAGAACAATTCGATAAGCGCTTTGTCACCGGGTCTCGTCGTCGACATGAAGCAACTGGTCACCCTCGATCTGTCCCGCAACATGCTGACGAGCTCGTGGCTCAACGCCACAACCTTCACCGGTCTGATACGTCTCGTTCTGCTCAATTTGTCGCACAACAAAATCGCCAAATTGGACCCGGCCCTGTTCAAGGATCTCTACACACTGCAGATATTGAATCTTCAGCACAACGAGATCGAGACTATACCCGCGGACACGTTCTCACCGATGAGCAATCTTCACACACTCGAGGTCTCGCACAATCGATTGACTTATCTCGACGCCTATTCGTTGAACGGTCTATTCGCGCTGTCGTTGCTGTCCATGGACTCGAATCTACTCGAGGGAATTCATCCGGACGCATTCAGAAATTGCTCGAGCATGCAGGATCTCAATTTGTCGGGGAATAATCTCGACGTTATACCGGTGTCGTTGAAGGACATGAGAATGCTAAGAACCCTCGATCTCGGCGAGAATCAAATAAAGAGCCTGGACAAGCCGGGTTTTCACGGCATGTCGAGCCTGTACGGTCTGCGAATGATGGCCAACGAGGTTGTTAACGTGACGCGGGACGCACTGGCGGAGTTGCCGGCACTGCAGATACTGAATCTCGCGCGTAATAAAATCGAGTACGTCGAGAACGCGGCGTTCGCCGGTAATCCGGCGCTTCAAGCAATACGTCTTGATGCCAATTTCCTTCAGGATATCTCGGGTATATTCGCGAACGCTCCGGGTCTTCTGTGGCTGAACATGTCCGACAACATGATTGGACACTTTGACTACTCACTACTGCCGGAGAGGCTACAGTGGATGGATCTTCACAAAAACGCGATAATGGATCTTGGCATCGCGCCCCAGGGCTTTCGTCTTCAGTCTCTCGACGTATCGTTCAATCGTTTAACGAGAATACATCCGAAATCGATACCCGACACGATAGAGCTACTGTTCGTCAACGACAACATGATTCACACAGTCGAGCCGCAAACGTTTCACGAAAAGGAGAATCTCACGAGAGTCGATCTCTATGCAAATCAGATAGTAAAGATGGATCTATCGGCGTTTCAGCTGTCCCAGGTACCGGATAATCGTGCACTACCGGAGTTTTATATCGGTGGCAATCCCTTCATCTGCGACTGCACGACCGAGTGGCTGCAGAGGATAAATTCACTGCCGTTGCGTCAGCATCCGCGAGTGATGGACCTCGAGTCGGTTTACTGCCGTTTGCCGTACGACAGACACAGATCCTTTATACCGCTCTTGGAAGCGAAACCATCGCAGTTCCTGTGCACATACAAGGCCCATTGTTTCGCTCTGTGTCATTGTTGCGACTTTGACGCGTGCGACTGCGAAATGACATGCCCGCAGAATTGCACGTGCTATCACGATCAGTCATGGTCGGCTAACGTGGTGGATTGCTCGAGTTCCGGTTACAAGAATCTTCCTGGACGATTGCCCATGGACGCTACGGAGGTTTATCTCGATGGCAATAATTTCGGCGAGCTCACCTCCCACTCGTTCATCGGTCGCAAGAATCTCGAGGTACTTTACGCGAACGACAGCAATATTATCGCCATTCACAATCACACGTTCAGCGGCCTAAAGAGGCTCATTGTTCTTCATCTCGAGAACAATAAGATAAGCCTGTTAAATGGACCGGAACTCGTGCCATTGGAGAATCTCAAGGAGCTATATCTGCAGAATAATTTGCTAACACACATCGACAATGAAACGTTTCTCGGTCTCCGTCATCTCGAGGTTCTCACGTTGGACAACAATCGTCTCGGCACATTCGCCCTCTGGCAGCTCGCCCAGAATCCTTATCTCGTCGACATAAGCCTGTCGAGTAATCCGTGGAGTTGCGAGTGCACGTATCTCGATCGTGTGCGAGACTGGATGTCGAAGAACAAGGCCAAGATCGCCGATTGGAAGCGAGTTACGTGCGCCCTCGGTATGCCAATAACCTTGCCGGCGAACGGATCAGTCATAAATTGCGCCGCGCTGACCGGCGCTACCGGTACAACGATCGCGACTCGTCCCCTCGAGGCTTATCTGCCGCTTCTTCTCGCGACCGCTGTTCTCTTCTTCGCGATGCTTGCCCTCCTGTGCGGCGCATTCAGGCATCGTCGTACCCTGAGAACTTGGGCGGCGAGTCGTTGCGGTCTCCGTGCCTGCTACAAAACGGCCGCTTTCGAGGATCGGGAGAAGCCGTTCGATGCCTACATCTCGTACTCGGCGGTCGACGAGAATTTCGTCTCGAGGGTCCTCGTGCCGGGTCTCGAGACTTCTTACAGGCTGTGTCTTCACTATCGGGATCTCGGTGCCGGCGCAAACGTCGCCGACGCCGTTGCCGAGGCGGCCGACTCGTCGAGACGCACGATTCTCATACTGTCGAGGAACTTTTTGCACGGCGAATGGGCGCGCTTCGAGTTTAAATCGGCGCTGCGCGAGGCATTGAGGGGAAAGGGTCGATCGGTCATTCTGCTGCTGGTCGGAGGTGTATGCCCGAGGGATCTCGACGCCGATCTCAGGAAGAGGATCTCGTCGCACACCGTGCTCGTGTGGGGCGACAAGCTGTTCTGGCAAAAATTGAAATTCGCCATGCCCGAAGTATCGCCGATACCGGTACTGGACAGACCACTGCCACTCCCGCCGCCACCACCGCCGCCGCAGCATTTATGGGCATAGGAGGAGCCTACATTAGGTAATTGATACATGCACCTAACTCGACTATCATCATCCTCTATCGCTGATGCGCGTCTCGCGTCCTTCCGCCCGTCCCTCGTACCAGCTATGAGTTATAACTGCTGCCGGGTTTCGGCTGTGCGTGTACCCGCCGTAAAATCAATGCCGGTTTCCCTCGACGCCGGTCGATACGAAACAGCGACAATGCCGAAACGCAGAACCTCGTCCAATCATATTTTCATTCCCATGATAGTGGTACTGACTTATTCACGGCCGCGCCGCATGCGTCCCGGTATTCGTTGTAACAGTCACGTAGAAACGGCCCCGCTCGAAGGGGAACAAAAATGATAAACAACGATTGGCGCGAACGCACCGACGGTTTGAATACGGCAAATATTCGTTAACGAAGAGAAATGCGTTTCGTTGAATCTTTCAGTGTTCGATTTCGTGCGAGAACAAAAATAAAATCGATACTTATACCTCCGGAAGAGCGAAGAGCCGTACAATCGTGTTTCCCCGCGTGATACGAGCTCGCTACGTGACTTTGAACTAGAGATGCTACATACGCGTCGCAGCGAGGAGATAGAATATATCCGGGTATACCGTACACTATGGCTCTGTGGATATCGCAAAGAGAGACTCCGTCGACGTTTTATCCGCGCACGATCTGCTGAACGGGTGGAAATTCAGTTGTTCGCGAGACCGTAAACAACCATGACGTTGCACAGACGACAGAAATGCACATATACGTACTGCACACGATCGAATAAATAAGACAGCCAAGAAATTCATGATTGAGCGGAACGCCGATAATGAACGTTAAATTGGCTATACCGGGGCGGGGGCGAAAGATTACTCGAGCCATTCGCGAATAACTCGTATAACATAGCCGGGACCGGGATGGGGGCGTACGGAAAAGTGGAGACGGTTGCAATAAATTTTCAACGGGGATTCCCGCGCTCGAGGAAATGCAGTCGCGACAAATTCTCTATCATCGTTATAGCCGATGTGCCGCGGCGTAACGCCGTGGAAAGGATATGGGGAAAAGCGTGCGCGAAAAAGTCGTTCCCCTGGTATAGTTTCGCCACGGGGGCACTGATTCATACCGAGGATTTTTTTTTATATATATCCCAGGGCTTTATTTTATGTGACATGCCAGCGGCAAATGACGAATCGCCACAGTAGGATCAGAGAACGCGCCGAGAGAGAGAGTTGGTCGGAGTTTCGGCTAGCCGGAAAATGGTGGTTAGAGAGGCGCGATGCTGGAACTTTGGTTGGGGCTCGATCGGGGGGGGACCCTTTTTGTCCCTTAACCTTCTATCCCCATATACCGTACATACGTACATATATATATATTTCTGTCGCACTGTACATAGCGAGAGGCACGCTCGCGCCTCCGCCGCTTCCATTAACGGCTGAGCTGCCGATAAGCTGCATCGATACGCCCGACTCGCCTTTTACCGTCTCTCTCCGACTCTCCCGATGTACGCGTATCCTCGGGAAAACTCCTCTCTCGCTCGCTCTCGCTCCCATGGGATTACGCAAAAAATACATTTACACGCACAATGCGTCCGGAAAGACTTATTGTCGCGCGGAGTGGCATTTTGGAAGCTCGGCGGTGAGAAAATAGCTATTTCATGGTTCTCGTCGCTATCGTCCGCCTCTCAACGAATACGATACACTTTATAGTTCCCATTTTTTTTTACGCTTCTCTGCGACCCGCACGCGTCGACATAAGGGCGCAAAGTGTGCGAGAGTCGACGGTAGAAGTCAATAAAATCGTGGCTGAATCGATTTACTGCCGAAGCGCAAGGAAAGATCGACGAACTCCCCCTCCGGCCCTCCAAACCCCCTGTTGATCTAATACCGCGAGTTGGCTAATGTCATATTGCAAAACGATGAATTATACACGGTAGAAGGCACCGCGTCGGATGGCTTAATTGATAGAGTTGCAATTAATCGGAAACACGATGGTAAAGTCATTTGGATATTATTGGAACGATTGAATCAAACTGCGCCGAGCCGGCAATCGATGGAGTTATCCCGAGGAGTAGGTAGCGGCGCGGGGGCTCGCGAGAGTTCGACAGACTCCACGGTGCTCCTCGTCGATATAAGCGGAGAGGACTGGAATTGAATTATCTCATAATTCAAGAGGACATTAAACGATGTAATTTTATCAGAGAGTATCGCGCCGGACCCGGATTTCACTTAGCAGTTACAGTTTGATTAATCGATAGATAATCGGACCGGAAAATATATACACACATATATAGAGAGATATTCCATTTACGATATCACTGAATAATTGATAAAACTATTCGAAAACGCGCGCAACGATTTATCGTGAAAATTTATATGTTTCCTCGTTACAAGAATCGTCCGAATAAATTATTAATTAAATGAAATATGGTAATACAAGTTTTATTTTTCATGCATCGCAGTGAGGTTTAGCGTTACGTGTATGCGGTAACTGACGCGAATAAGAGATGGGCTTGTCGCTAATGCCCGATCGCATTACGCGGTTCTAAATTCCACTTCCGCGGTAACGAAATGGCGCTCTTTGCGAGCTGCGAACGGAATAATTTGCAAATAAATTGGAAAAGACTGTAAGCTCGGGCAGAGAGGTATAACGTATAAGGGACGATATCCTCGACTGACTCCAAAAAAAAAACGAAAAAAAAAATAGCAAGGAAATAAGAGAGAAGTCTCCGGTAAAACCACCGTCGTATCTACTCCAGTCGGAGTAGTACCTAATTTATGTGAAGCAAGACAGACAGAGAGAGAGAGCGTCATAGAGTCGACGAGCGTGATAGCACGGGACGAATAGGATTCCGTCATGTAAAATCCTCGCCCGCGAGGAGTTTTAAATCTACGTCAGACTGAAAATAGTCGTTCTCCATCCCGGGCTGCTATAAGCACGAATTGTGTGAAATACTCACGAGTGAGGAACATTTCCTCGCGTGCTTGACACGAATTTATAGACCTTCAGGACCCTAAGCTCCGAATTTGTCCGGTCTTATTTCTAAAATAAAATTTATCATACGATGAAAAAGGAAATAGAAAAAAGAAATGGGAAAGTTTTAGCAATCCTGGCACGCCCGTCTGTCGTATTCTTTCACTCTCCGCATGAGTGAGAATAATTTTCCTCGCGCTGGGAGGGCCAAGCAAAGGAGGGCCGGGAGGGAGAGAAGTGGGTGATGTGAGAAATGAATTCTGCTTCGCCTAGTCTTCGCGAGGTAAACGTCGTGTATGTAAGTGTAATCGCATAATTTTCGAGCGCAGCACGTTTTCATCGTGCTCAGCCTCGCCTCTCCAAGGGCCCGGCCAAGTTTCCCGTTAAACTCATTAATCTAATAACTTACTTAACAATGATATACACAACGTAGTTTCGCGACTTTCCCACGAATTCAAGTTTAACAACTGTCGCGTGTGCGGTTGGTTGATAAAAAAAAAATATTTGCGTGTAATTTACATTATTTACGATAACGAGCGTCTTACGACGCAAAGTTTGGAGCTATTAGAGTCAAACGGCTCTCGCGGGTACTCGGAATTTCGCGATAACGCGAGAGTTTCCTGTATCGAATGTAATGCGAGGTGGCACGCGTGAGAGAACAGAATAGAAGGAAAAAAATTCAATTAAACCGACGAGCGTTCGATCACACAGTGTGAAATCTCTCCGCTCTAAATTCCCCGTTTCTCGATCCCACGTCGATTGGTTTTTTATCGGACCGCTCGCGCGAACCGCCCAATTCCAATAACAGACTTTATTGGCTTGTCTCGGCTTTCGCGCACTTAAAACTCAACGACGTACATTACGTTTCATTAGGTCCTAGCCGCCGATATTGCAGCCCCCGCGCAACGCTCTTTCCTCGAAATCTTTCCTCAATTTTCTTCGGCAATTATTATTGTAGTTTCTCATCGCCGACGTGAGCGCGCGAGAGGAGAAAAGTTGAAGTCCCAATGAACAGGCGCCTCGAACCCTTATCATCTCCTCTTTTTATACGCGTATAAAAAGACGAACAGTCGAGGTCGGTCGTTGAGTTTTCCGGCGTAAAAGTCACCGCGTCCGAAGCGATAAGGAAAATAAGAGAACAGCCGAAGCGGTCAAGGAGAAGATATCCCGGTGGGAGACGTATTCAGCGATGCGTGAGATGCCCGCCGACGCGTCGAGGGAACGTGGATGAGTTCCAGCGAACCCCGGGTGAAAAAAAAAAGGAATCAATTTCCTGCTCTTGTTAGCGCACGCTCGGCGAATGGCTCTGGTAATTAGGAGAAGATGAGGCGAGACGATAAGGTTGGGAACGAGGGCGATAGGAGCGAGAGCCTTGTGGTTTCGAGGACGCTGTGTCTGTTCTGAAGGACCACGAGCGCTGGGAACGGGGATGCGCGGGGTGGACGGACGCCACCGCCATAAGGTGCAGCATCGACGCGAATTTGGAAATGCAATCAATCTATCAATCAGCACACAAAGGAGAACGTGACGGGAATTAAATGGGGTTGGCCGAAGGGTAGAGAGGCGCCCGGGGCAACCCTGCTCGATGCTGCTGTTGCTGCTGCTTCTCTGGTTCCTTCGCCTTCGCCTCCTTCTACGTCACATTCTACCCATTGATTTTCTCTAGCCGAGGAAAAGCAATGCAACTCTCAACCCACCCGCTCTATTTCTCCTTTTATCTCTGTCTCTCTCTCTCTTTCTCTCTCCTCACGTATTTCGAGAATCGCGATGTTACAAAGAACGTCGTTAGAGCGATAACGACTCTCGGGTAGCTTAACGCCGGCTTAACTTCGTTACAACAATCGTCGCGGAACACACGAAGCCATCCCCTCCGTTGGATCCGACAAATTTTCTTTGACTGACGAATTCTGTATCGACGCATTCTCGTTTTTACGGTAGTTAAGACCGCTAATGGGCAAAAGTTATTCGTTTTTCTTTTTTTTTTTTCGGTCTTCCGCGAACTTCCGTGTCCGACAGCGAACTGGGGATCAAATGAGGATGAAATAATCGAGAATTGCGACTCCCGGGAAAAAATAATTGCACATTTTTCCGAAATGACGAGCTATCCAGAATTAATCACGATGAATTGTTCAGTGTATTCATCAGATACATTCATTTCCATGAGGAATCGATCAATTCTGTTTCACGAGTAAAAAATACAAACGATACGATTTTTTCGAATGGCGCGCTGAATGAGTCATTCGATTCGTTACAAAGCGATGAAAAATCATCGAAATAATTCGCAAAACTTTCACATCGAGCTTTCGTCGAATGAATCCTTTGTAAAAATTCTTTTTGGCGCTTGCCTTGCCATTTATTTATTGCCTCAAATCAAAGGGAAAGAATAAACAAGTATTTTCCAAAAACGTTTTTCACAAAGCACACGCGAGTTGATATTTTCGAATACGGTAACGATAGGTTTGGGCAGAAGTTCCGCGGGATTCGATTCCCGAAATGAAAAAAAGAATATTTCGCTCGTGTAAACATTTTCAATGAACAGCTTTTAGTGTCGGCTCCCGCGCATTGCCAATGGGGGAACGAATGAGTGCAACATCGAAAAAAAAAAAGAAAAAAAAACACAAGTTACTGTACACGGTGGTATGCATTTATTTCTTTTCATATTGTGTTCGTTCGATAAAAATTCATTACACTTTTCGGTCCTTTATTTTAACACGTTTGATACATCGTTTTTTATAACGGCTGTGCGAGAGTTATCAATTACATCGGGAAATCAGCTTTGCACTCGGTTGTTAAGGACACATACATATACGTTCATGCATACATACGGCATTCGGTGAATACGATTTTCCGTGTTACGCTGGAGGGGTCGGGTGCCCGCGGGACACGTCATGTATATATATCGGTAGGTTTATGTGAATCGAGACACCGCGGTCCCCCGCGCGTTATATTCTCGTCGAGTTTCCGCAAGCCCGATAGTGCGGCACAATCGGCGGCGAACCGAGAGTAAAAAGTTTCCATCGATCTCGGAGCGAGAGAAAGAGAGCGCGAGGAGCTATTCAAAGAAAATCTTATAATATAAAGTTTGTGAAGTTTGACGAGGGCGAGACGATAGGGTCGAGACGGCTTCGAGAGTTGTGCCCCGCTCGGGTATGGGGAAGGGTGGCATTGCCTCTCGCGGATGATGTGGAACGCGTGTTGGCCCCGGGGAGAGTCCAGAGGCATTCAAACTCTCCTACACCGTTTCACGAAAAATAACGTCGTTAATTCAGAAGCTCGGAGAGTATGGAAAGAGAGAGAGAGAGAAGGAGGCGCGCCCACGAAAACACGGGTGCTATACGCGAATGGCTCATTCTTTTTCATTCATCGCTATTTGCGCTCCAATATTCGGGGCGCAGTCTGGTACTCGAAATTTATCGTCTAGAAAGGATAATAGAAGGTTAATGATGGTTTTCATTCGATATGACGAAGTGAAGTGAAAGAAAAAAGAAACGAAAGGAAATAACGAGGAGAAAAAAAATGGTTATAGATCGACGGAATAATTGAGCTGGATTGACGACGTATCTGTCGTGGCGAGCTCCAGTTATCCGCAGCGGGACAGAATAGCTCGGGTTATCGATGTAACGGCTGTCTGGATATATCTATGATCCAAAGAGATACGACCGTCGACTCACGGATACCGATGGACCGTCGAGAATGTCCCAATGGCATCTCGAGTAGTCGGACTCGTCGTTGCTGCCTTTGAATGGCAACGCTAGATAAACTTGCCCGAACTCCGATCCGATCGTAACATTCAACTCGTCAAGTACGATCGCGCGACACCGAGGATCAACCCCTCCGAAGTTTCTCTTTGATAATTTCAAAACGCTTCTCGTGACGCGCGGAGATCGACGGAAGTGGCGCGGCGAATTTCTACCCTTTGGCGAAGAGCTCCGAGGGCGGTTCTTGTCCGCCCCTTGTTCGCGTCGTCGAAGGGAGGCAAAAAATTCTACTCGCTCGATTGGTCTTTGTTCCGTATCACGAGGTATCGATGAAAAATCGGTTGTAAAATATAAGTCGGCACTTGCCGTGATATTGGACAATTTTCCACCCAATAACTGAGATCGTCGTTGCGGTCGCTCGTACAGGCATGAATGATAAATGAGTTAATAAAAAAAGAGGAAGAAAAAAAAGATAAACCATCTCAGCTAACTTCGAGGCATTTCGTATCGTTTGATCGTAGATCAAACGATCGGATCTTACAAAATGGACTCGCAGGCAAGAGCCACGGTTAAATCTCTTTCTCGGCTAGATGTAACTTCGTCTGGCAAGAAGGCGACGCGATCTATCGTCCGCGCCGATTCGTATCTCTGTGACATTGATCAAGCAGTCTAGCCGGTTTACGAAACGTGTCGGTGTCTCTCCCTCGATATTCCTGTCCGCTGTCCGAACGTGGCCCTCACCTTGCGAGCTCACTGACGAGAGGAAACAAGACCGTGGATATTCCCAGAGATTCTATTACTTCGATGCCTCAAACGCATCTCTTCCAAATTCGACGTTACCCAAGAATAGGAATAAGCATCTTTGACACGCTTCCTGCTGTTTCTGAAAAACCTGAAAATGAAAGAAAAGTCGGGACTTTAACAAAGAAATATTCAGAGAAATCACCCAATTTTATCGTTCGAAGAAAATGAGTCACAGTACGGAACGAGACAAAAAAAAAGTAATCAAGACAGTTTTTTTCTCACACGTCGGTATTTTGAACCAAACGAAATTGAGTGTTGAAAACTGAAATAATTTGCGTGGAAAACATTTCGCACTGCAAACGATATTTCTATAAACACAATTGACAATCTAAAATGTCGATTATGTGCCGTAAAAGTTTTGAAAACAGAAAAAAAAAAGAACGGAAAATAAGTAAATAAATTCCATTCTGCCAATTACTTTGCGCAGATTATTAGTGGTAATTAAACAACTAACATTATTTTTAATATTGATTAATGGGCAATTTACGGGTTATCAGTAATTGCCCTATGATTTAGCATTTCAGTCAGGAAAAAACGATAATTTAGTTGAAAAACAATCGGAAAATTTTATTTCACTCTTTCGAGAAGCCAGCATGTCCCAATAAAAAGAACACACGGGGATCTCGCTAGTGAGTAAAGAAGGAGACCCCGTGGTTATTTCGCATCGATGATCCGTGTAGAAGAGCGGCAAAGGCGTCGTGCCTACGGAGCCGGAGTCCGTGTAGTCAAAGCCGTGTTCCGAGGGTTATAGCGCCTAGCATCGTATACGACGAGGCAGAGACAGAGAGCGAGAGAGGAGAGGATTGTGGAGAGGGGCGAGCGAACGAGCGCTAGGAAGCTAGGGCAGATGCTCACTCTGCAGCCTCACGCCCCGGTACAATGGGTCGCAATGCTCGTGGAATAATGGGGCCCGGCCATAGCGAGAGAGACTCGCTCGACGCTTTCAATAAGGGTTTTCTCTCCCCTACATTGGCGTCTTTTTCTTGTTCTTCTTTTACCCACGTATGGATTTCTTTATCCCTCTTCGCGGCTCTCGTCTTCTCTTTTATCCTGTACTATCTGTCCTATGGGAGGAGATGGAGAATAGCATGTCCATGCGTTTTATCCTTCTTCATAAAAATTCTCTATTTTCGTAGTGGTAGTAGATCTCGTACCTCCGGCATCAGCATCTCTGCCGCTTATAGACGCGCTCTCGCACACACAAAGCTCCCGGTTCTCTCCTTCAAACGCCTAGGTTCGCCGTGAGCCCTTTGCGTTACACCGAGGAAGACCGATTGTGTCGAGTTTACGGACGAGCGGAATTCCTTTGGCTCCCGTTTCGTCGGCTTCTGCGATACAGCGACGTTCTTCCCCATCGTGAAACGCCCCGTTCTCCTCTGCCTCATCCTTTTCTCATTCTCCCTGTGTGTGTGTGTGTGTGTGTGTGTGCGTGTGCTCACTCGTGCATTAACGTACACCCAGGCTCTGGGCAACGAAAGAATTATAAGACGTCGTTACTTACACACACACATACGCACTCTCGCACAGAAGCCATCGCGGAGTCCGCGACCGGCGAAGCTTTTGAGGAACACCGATGCGAAAACTGCACTCACCGAGCTCGGGACAAACTAGATTCTCTCGCTCATGGCTTTCTTGGGACAGGTCGCGGTGAAAAGATGATTCTATTATAAGTTTCGCCCACTTTTCTCGCACGTCGCAGTTTACAAATTGCCAGCACAGCCGTTCCCTTACCGTCGAGCGGCGCGCTATAACCGCTCGGCGACGAGAGAAACCTCCCGGCCAAGAAGACAAGACGGGGATAGACTCGGGGCTCTAACCGTGACCAACAAGAACTGCGAGAATACCCCCGATGTGCAACCGTGCGCCACCACCGGGCGCTCGCTCCTCTTTCTCTCGACGAGCACGGGAACAATTCAACTTTCTGTAACACCGTTTCCACTCTCTTCCGTGTACCGGAAAAAATTACTGTTCCTCCCATCTTCCTTCCTTTCTCTCTCACCCGCGCTCTTTCCATCCTCTCGCTATTTGCTTTGCTCTCACGAGAGTTCTATGGACTAGACGAATACCAGCCGGGCCGATTTCAAAGAGAATTTCGAA
Organism: Ischnus inquisitorius; assembly: GCA_963924025.1. Classification (NCBI taxonomy): domain Eukaryota; kingdom Metazoa; phylum Arthropoda; class Insecta; order Hymenoptera; family Ichneumonidae; genus Ischnus; species Ischnus inquisitorius. The sequence goes on along the minus strand of OZ001254.1, from coordinate 12,574,697 downwards.
CACTTCCCCATGGGATGAAAATCTGAAAAAAATTCAGGCATACGGGTCTGTAAAAAGTACTTTGGCATAACAATATTACCAAATTGTTATGAACATATCAATTATTATCATTATCCCGATTCCGAATAAATTATTTCCAGAATTTCAGCTAATTATTCAAAATTGTGGTTTCATTCGCGTGGTTTATGTCTTTAAAAAAAACGCAATTTTGAATAATTGGACGAAAATCGGTATAAATTCTTCTTTTCACCAATCACGTATTCTTCGATACTTTTGATGTGATTTCGACATTCATCGATTTCTAGAGTAATTATTGAAGCGTTCAATTTTTACTTGAAACCCGTGACCGGGATTAACAAGCGAACTTTCAACATTACAATTGAAATCTTTACTTTGTATCCGTAAGAAAGAATCTTTCTTCGGGCGCTCGTTACTCGTCGATTCTCCCTTAAAGCCGAGACGGACTCTTCGCGAAGCATCCACCCGAATAATCCGAGATTCAAGTCATTATAACCGCGGAATTCTCTAATTGTTCCGATTAACGAATAAATTGCATTCACTTTCTTCCCTTTTTTTTCTATATAGTATATATCCATATTTTTTTCATATAACGTGGAAGAGAGAAATTATGATATACCATTAAATTTTCTATTACGAAGAGTAGTATAACACTGTGGTCGGCAGTGGCGGTCGTGTTTCTGCTCTCGTTCCCCACCGTCTGGAGTTTACAAATTGTGCTCATTTACATTACGCACGCATTGCTTGAGAGAAGCTTACGCGCAACCGCTTACGACATGGAAATGAGGAGGGAAGAAGAAGAAAAAAAAAAAACAACAAATAACGAGAAAAAAAAATTAAAATTACATTTCATTCAAAGGCGTAGACCGCTTAATTGAAGCTTTGCCGGTTCTCGACGAAACTTTTATTTATTTTTTTTCATTCTTTGCGGGAATGGGAAAGGGACGGAGAATCGTGCGACTCGCGAGATTCGGCTTCTCCTTATTTCCTCGCTGTGACGTTATTCGGAGACGTCGCGAAGTTTACGCCGAGTTGTTGACTGAGCGAAGAGTGAAATGGGAACGGTGGGCGTTGAATCGGATTTCGTGTCGAGGGATAGTTTCGGGGGTTTCGGGTTAGTTGATTTCTCTGTACGTCCAGTGAGAGGTCTAACGGTCGTTTCCAAGAGTTACTCCGCGCTTCGGCTGCGGTGCACAAGGAAGAGGAACCGGATAGCGGTGGAGAGTAGTGGAAGCTCGGTACAGCGGGTGTTAGCGGTGAGTTGACCGTACGTCCTCGGCTTGGCCCCGTTGGGGGGGCTAAGCCGCTTTGAATAGACGATATTCCATTACAAGTTTCGCGTACTTTTTATCGCACGTCGAGTTGTATGCTTTGGGCGGCCTCTCTCCGTCGTACGCCAGCGGACCAGACCGTGGCGATGCCGCTCTCGAGCGGAGAGTTGCGGGCTGCTGGCGCCTCGTTTTCCACCGTACATGCATGCCTAGACTTCAACGTTCCCCTTTCAGTCCGCTCTCTCTCTCTCTCTCTCTCTCTCTCTTTTTTTCTCTATCACTCGCTTTCTGTCTCTCACTCTCCATTCTCGGCAACCGCTGCAACGGACTATTTCAACTTTTTAACCGGCGAGTTCCGGCATGAGGAGCGAAAAAAAAAGAAGGGAGGAGAAAAAATTACACTCGTCAACGAGGTACTTACCCGAGGCTTTGCCAGCCACCCTTTTTACGTACTTTTAATCCTCACACCGACGCACACAACGACTCCGGCCCCCGTGCGCGAGACAGTTATATCTTTTTCTTTGCCTCCTCCGACCGAAACGAGTTTACACCGCGGAGTGTTCTTTACATGTTTAACGAAAAATGAAAAATAAACGATATTGATAATAAAAGACCGACTGTATTAGCCGACCGCGAGTGGTCGAGAAAGGTGCGATAAGTCGCGCAAAAAGGCGAGTTCTTCGTCGCTTTCAGCGATGATAGAGCGCGCCGTGGACTTCCTTTCGGGGCCTCGCGAGACTCAATAACGATCCATTCTGAAGGAGATAAGAAGCGTTGACAGGTGACTAGTATCGTAGACGGATCGCGTAAAACAGGAGAATCGAAGATGGACCGAAAACGAAACATCGCCCGAGAATACGCGTCAAAGTCGATGTTTCTCTTCTGATACATCTCTCTAATAAAAATTGTATGATTCTATAAAGCTAAGAGAAAAAACTAAGTTTGTATGTTTTCAAATGCAATGATAATAATATTAATAGTAATAGTAGTTTGAATGTAAATCATCAATCGACTTGGGTTTCATTCGAAAGAATCAGCATTTGTTTTTAAGACTTATTCCTGACAATAGAAATTAAGGTCTCAATCAATTAAATTTTAAGCAATTGTTGTATTTGAAAGAATTGAGATTTTAGTTTTCACGGGAAAAAATTGCTTTTTTGTTCTTTGATACAAATTGGGAAAAAATCAGATTCGATGTTTATTGTGAATCGTTTTATGCATGTTCTATGGAAGTTATTTCGCGAGGCAAAGAGCGTTCGAAACAATATTTGCCGAGCGATTTTTATCTCATATCTTCTTGTTGTTATACACATCGAGCCGAAAGATATACAGTCCGGGGCAATAACTCTTAACGTCGTATTTACGAGGATCGATTGAGAGGATCAGCGGATGACAGGTGCCGGAGCACGGTGGAGAGATGAATGAAATGAAAAATCGAGTTCGATATGCTCGTTGGTGTAAGATATTGGAGGTACGAGGATTTTTCTATATTCGCCTTTCTCGACGCTCCCAATCACTTTTTCTCGAAACCCCGAGTGTGGAACTTTCGATGTCGAGAGGGAAGAAAAAAAAAAAAAGAGAAAAAAAAAACATTATTGGGAACACCCGCTCAAAGCGATATAAACTCATTGGAGAGCGTTATACCGGTGTGCAGTAGACTCGATTACGCGAGCGAACCTCGTAAAAATATTTTCACTACCAACGGTGGTAGATTTTTCTTTTTTTCCTTTTAATTAAAAAATGAAATTTATCGACGATTCTTCGGTTCGCGTTGCACGCTCATTGCCTTGTCAAACGAGAGCACGCGCGATGTTGTTCCGCTGGTCGTGAAAGAGCGTGAAAATCTGCGTAACACTACATACACGTATATATTTATGTGTGCTCGCATAACTTGGCCAAATATGAAACCGAGCCACGAGCACTTTAACCGCGCCGGTTTAATGACGATAATTTAACGCGACGGCGAGGGGGAGGCCACGCGCTCGTTGATGACTACGCCCGGGCTTTTTCAACGCTAAACTTGTCCGCTCCCTCGCAAATCCAATATAGTTATCGACGAAAAGTTTGCTGCTTTCGCGCTTCAACGATGATGGATGGTTTATATGCAAAACGACGCGATTTCCACGAGGAAAATATTATAATACATATATACTCGCTCTCCTCGATATCGGCACTTTTATTTCAACTTGTATACAGAATATTTGTCGATTGTAAGTTGGATATTACCTCCATTTCCTCGGACCCCACCGCGCCCACGCGGAAGCTCCGAGTTTTATAAACTTTTTTCGAGATTTTCGCATTCGCCGTCTACCGCCCACCCGACCGCTCCCGAACCCCGCGTCTCGCTGTCTTTGCCATTCCGGTACGGTGCTCCGGATAGGATCTGCCGATAAGTTGAAACACGAAAGTGGTCGAACGAACCGTGGAAAAAGAACGGGAAAAGATTCGACACGGTAGTCGTGCCGCGTCTACGGTGAAATTTTAAATTCAACCGGATATTCAAGATTCAGTCGAGTTTGAGAAATAATGTTATCGAAAATTGATGCACTACTCGTGCTACGGAAAGTCGATCGCGATATCGAGGAGGGAGAATAATGTACATCGATGTCATTCCTTCGCTTCGATCGGATTCTTTGCTATTTTCTTTTCTCTTATTCCCGTCTCTCCGCCACGGTCGAGACTTTGTTTTCCAGATTTTTTACAGAACTTTGGTAATTTTCGAAAATGTCGAGAAAACTGATTTGGATGAATATATCTGGGATGAAATACGGTCCGAATTCGTGAAGGAATTAAAGAATTGTTGAACGCGCTTCATTAAAACGTGTTTTTGTTTATTTATTAATTTTTTTCTTTTATTTGACTTTTTTTGAAAAACTCGCCTTGTTAGCGCAATTCTAAGGATATTCAGATTGCGTATCGCATCCAAATTTTCTACGCCTGTCGGCACTTTCTCCGCGTAAAAGTAAAAATTGTTAACGACGAAGCAATGTGCGAGGTTGAAATTCGCAAAAAAAATTCTTGACTTATCCCAACAATCGAAGAATATTGTTCCGTATAACGAAATTGCTTGAATTGAGAAAAAAATGCAAAACCCGGATAAATATACACAAACCGATTTCCGACGTGGACGTGTGAGCCTGTTCGTCCCGTTTGCATATTTATGACTGTGCCCGGTAGGTAAATGAACAAAAAAAAAACAACGCGTTTTTTTTCGAACACTGCAAAGTTTATCGCCGAATGAATATAATTGTTGGGATACCATGCGTGAAAAATTTGCTTTTCCATTTCGCGCAAACAGATACCATGCGTAAAAAAATGTGCTCTACCATTTCGTGCAAATAAAATTCCCGTGGGTTCTGTTTTACAAGTGCGGATGGTTTTTTTTTTCGGTCGCAAAGCTATAAATCAATTTGGGATGAATATTAAATTTCGAGCCGCGACCCGGACGATAGTTTATTCATTGAAAAATTCGGCAGCTTTGAATTCGTAAAAATTCGTCGTTGGTCCAACATTGTTTCGGCCGCCGCTCGTCGCCGTCGGGGAAGCCGTAATTCAGGGATCGTAAATTCCCGACGGTAACAGCCGTGTAGTCGCGAAGGCCGGAATCATGGTCAAGTACCGGCCATTAGAGGAAACGAAGGGACAAGAAAGAAGGGACTCGAGAGAAGAAAATAAGTGAGAGAAACAGAAGCGAGTAGGCGAAATGATTCACTTTTATAGGACGTATAGGTGCCGCATGTGGAACTGCGCAATAGCGAATAGGGCCAGGTATTTCCCTGCAGTACGGAATTCCGTGGGGGTGGCCGAAGGGGAAGGGAAAGCGGGTTTCTTATCGACTTTTCTGCAACTCAAGCCCATCGTGCCCATCTCTTTGCGCGCTACCGTCGTCTCTCCTTCATGCCAGAATAGCTGAATTCTTTCATGATCGAATTCCATTGAACCTTTCTTCATTATTACGAAATAGAGTTTCACCGAGAAGATTGCCTCGCGAACCTTTGTAAAATGCGCCGCGGCGCAGACGTACGAGTCGCGACGAAGTCGCTTTGAACGGCGAGGAAAAAGAGGAAAAACAAAGATATCGAATCGTGGGTGTTTTCTCAACGTCGATTTTACTTTTGTTTCAGACATGGATCGTTGCCAGAAATATTGTCGATCTTTATCCACGTATGGAACATCCCGAAATCATGGGAGAGAAGGTGAGCTCGAAAATGTGTGCTTTTCTCATTGTCGATTTTATCCTGTATCGATCCTGAAGGAAAGATGAGGAATTTCGTTGCAAAAAGCGTGTTTTATCTTTGATTATCGTTGAAAAACAATTTTATCAATAATACGATTAAGCATTTAAGCAAACATTGCTAGAACTGAGTATAAAAAAATTGAGAAGTTTTATTATTCATAATTTAAAAAAAATTGCAATTTTCAGTAAACTTCAATATTTGGTCCGTGGGATTTTTTTGAAACGTTCGAAATATGATTTTTTTTTCATCTGCAAAAAAAATAAACCACGCTCTTTTGCCAGAAACTGTAGTTTCCCGTGAAAATTATTAACAATTTCTCCCGCTGTTCTCGTTGCAGGATTCCGGACTATCGAGACTATTCTATCTACTTATGATCACGAAGAATTTCTTACTATCGCGCTGGAGTACACGTAACGCCGTTGCCGAGTAATTAAAAAAACAAAATAGTCATTTCTACTTTCGACAAAAAAAAATCGTGATAGCTTTCGTAGTGTGAAAAAAAAAAAACAAAAACAAAAAAAAATAACGTAATTAGTGTAAAAGCCAGCATACTCCTCGTATCTTGTATCGCAACGAAAATACACAAGTTTTTCTCTTTCTAATCGGCGATCGTTTGGGTTCGAAACGATCGTGTTATTCAAGTTCTTCGCTACTTCTCTCGTTTGTTCGAGTGTCGAGCGTAGGCTCTGTGCTCATAAATGTAAATAAGAGTTTTGTATATTTGTAATATAGATAGGGCAGTGTATTATAAACAATAAAATTATTTATATATATTTTAATCATGACCACAATAACGGAGTATACGTTCACTTTTTTTTTTTTTTCAAAGTTTACTTTCAAACCTGTTGTGCACGGCACCCTCCCTCGCGATAACCTTCCCGAGCTTTTATCCGCAGCGCAATCTGGAGCATCCTCTTCCAGAATCTTCCATAAGCTCGAATTTCCATCAACCCGCGAAGATCCCTCGAAATTCAGGTCGTGCGAAGAGGTTGTTGACCGTCCTTCTTCCTCATTGGTCGTTACGTTTCTCTCCGCATCCCTCGGTAACTCGCTCGACTGTGTGAGCTCGCATACGTAGGGGAAGATTGGGACAAAATGGCACAGTCGCGCGACACAAATTTCAGCCAAACCCGATCGATAACGAATTTCATGATATTAGAAAGAAAAATCGATTCTTCAAGTTTCACGACCATTCTTTATACTGCGGTTCAGCGTTCGACATAAAACCTATTGGGAAAGGAGTTTAATATAATTCTACCGAACCTTTTTTGTCTAATAAAACCGATACGAAAAATAGGAATACAGGTAAATAAGACTCGACAATTGTCATTGAAAATAGCCAAATTGATTAAAAACTCGAATTTTTCTTTGTTTCTTTAATACATTACGGAAAGGAAACGGTTCATTTTGCCGCATTTTTTTGTCTCAATACTTTAAGGAACGTGACGAATTTATTTTTTTGGTTCGAAAGTAGTAGAAAAATGTTTATGGACAAGTTTCTCTGAACTGCCAAAACAGCGCATTTGCCTCCCCAGACGTATCGGAGCATCCGGTGCGAATAGCCCTACGAAAAACCGAAGATTCGACCGCGATTGTGTTGTACGGGGTTAAAGATTCGTTCTCGACGATGGGATTCGGGGGGGTTTAAATAACATTTTTCCTTCGACCGAGTCAATTTACCGAGAAAAATATGCGAGAGTCCTTGGATTTAATGCCGGAAGCGAGCGAGGGAAGAGATAGGTGTACTACGAGGCGGGACGAGCGCATAAAGTTTCGCGATAAATTTCGAATCTGAGGTACCTCGTCGCCTTGCATCTCGCAATATCTCGCTCCCGAGAGTACCGGGACACGAAAGCGAAAAAAAAAGTCGATTCTACGCGAAAATTTCTCCTCGTTCTCATCCCCCTCGGATCCCCTGTCGCATGAAAATTGAGTACAGAGCGGGTTTCCTTCGACCCGGACGTCGACACTGCACGTCCAGGACGAGGAGACTACCGGAACGATGATGGAAGCTCTAACGAGTCCTCTTTTCCCTTAACAAATTAAATATCAAGGAAAACCGCAATATAAGGTCGCGAACAACACGAAAATATCGGTATCGAGTAAAATGCGACGAGTTACAGTCGTTCGCGGAGAGAGAAAAAAATAAATAGAAGAACAACTTGAATGTCGGTGCAGCCGAGCAAATGAAATTGCATCGAAGCAAGCGGAGAAACAAGGGTGAAATGGGTCGCGTGGTTATTTGCCAAGGGCTACATTACCGTCGGTGGTCGAATCGACGAGAAAAAACATTGCAATTAGCCCCGAAGGTATTCGTAACTCGCCGGGCCAAAATTTCGCAATTTTCTTCCACTCTCGAGAGCGCCGTTCTAATACACCCTCGTGTCCATGTATTCGCGCATGAAGAAGAACGGAGCGAGGTGCGTTTGCAGAAAAAAAAATGTTCTCCGAGAAATTTCGCCGGTACGATCGAGCGAGCGGAGCGAGAGCTCCGCCGGTGAGATTAGATTTCAATTGAAATTGAAGAGAGGCGGTTACAATAAATTCAGATTTTTCCCCTAGACGAAAAGTTTTTCTCCTGACCCGGCTCGCGCGCTTCTTCGCGGCTAACGCACAGCGCGCGTATATTTTCTCCCCGTTGATGCTCCGCGGGGATCGCTCTCTCAACGTCGTATCCTTCGTTATACGCAGTCGTTTCTATTATGCCGTTGGCACATAACCGACATGAAAAATATCCGGTGGCACGGGGAGTCAGCCCGGGCGCTTTCGAGTCCAACGGCACGTTTTCTCCCTTTCTCTCTGGCGTTATTCACACCCGGCGAGAGGCCGCGGCCCGGAGGACGAGAGAGCGCTTCCGCCAATGGACGAAGCTTCTCGTGTGATATAAAGAATAGTTTCCGCGGCACGAAGCGAGTATGACGAGAGATTCCCCCGCTCGCGGTTGAGATGAGAATCGGCCTCGAGGGGAGATTGCCGGAGTTTCTCTTTCCGAATTCGCACCAAGTCGAAACAAAGCGGGCAACCGGAAGAGCGACATTGGATATAATATACGTGTATATAGGAAACACATAGATACGTAACTTGAGAGTGCAGTTTTAGTCGTTTCAGTTTGTGCGGAAGATGACTTTGGGCGATAAACGAGCTCAACTCGAAACGCTTCATGAGCATTGCTCGAGGCATTTAGTAACTTTATAATAATTCTCTCGAGCTTCGGGCATATCACGGTCCAACGAGCGACATTGCTTAGGCAATTCTACCAAAGGTAACTTCGCAAACAATAATTCAATGGCGGTGACACATAAAGAGAAAAGTTCTTTTACATTTGAATTCACGATAAATAATAACAATAATAAACTAATAAAAATAAAAAAATATCTCAATAACAATTATATAATATTATTATATAATGATAATTATTATTAATGTATGCATATTGATGTTCGTTGATTTGTTCCCATGAGCACAAATCCCAATTCGAGCTCGAAAATGTTTTCATACATTTTTTTATAGCGTGCCAATCGATATACATATTTTTTTTATTTTCCGATTGTTTTATTTTTAGGGTTTTGCACTCGTTTTTCATCGTACTGTAACACCTGAAAAAAATGGTTCTGCAACCTGTACAAGTGGCTCGTCCCTTTTCCTCCAAAAAAAACAGGAGAAATCGACACGTGTCTCGAAATGGGTCAGACGATTCGGATTGTATCGCGAGTGGTCTAACATTTTTTTCTTTCCCGTAAATCCTTTACCTGTTTCACTACTATTTCGGAGTATCACTCAAAGACTCGCATTGGAGTCTGACGAAAACTCTCATTTTTCGTCTCTACCGTATTCAAACGGTGTCAGATCTCGCGAATCGCGTTTACACGGAGAAGAAGAACAGCGGTAGGAAAAAGAAAAAAAACATTGTTGTATTGTATTCCGAGAGTTGAACGGTAAATAAAAGGTGAATGGAGTGAGAAACGTAGCGATGTCGGCCGCTTCTACGCGCACAAGAAAGTCAGCTTCTTCTCTCGGCTTCTCCGGTATAAGTAAACTCGGTGCGAGTCGCGCGGGCGCTTCGCTGTACGTTGTATAGACCATTGAAAGAAGCCTTTGCCGTATTATAGAATAGAGCGCAACCCGTGAAATTGGAATAAGCAACCACCTCCGTCGACACTCGTCGGTGGGGAGAGTTAAAAAGGAAACTGTCAGACACTGAGCTTGGGAGCGCCCGGCGGTGCTGCCGCTGCTACAGCCATTGTGAGCGTAACAGCTTCGATAGAAATAACGAAGTAGGTCGCCGAGGATATTCTCGATTCTACGAAGGATCCCAGTCGAGGAGTGTGTGCTCCACTTCGTGTGTACCAAGGATGACTTGTCGTGGCGAGATTGGAGTGAAATTGAAGATCCCTCGAGCGTGTACTCGCGAAACGAGAAACTCATACTTCGATAACAGTTATAATAGGACCGATGATAAGGCTACGTTAACGGAGAAAAGCCGGCATCAGAGAGCTAAGAAAATCGTTTAATTTTTCCGATTCTTCTTTCCTCGCCGCCGACTAAACAAAACTCTTCGAAACTTTAAGGATGCTTCATTACACATCTCGATATCGCTACTCCATTTTTTAAAACAAAAATATTGTTTTGTTTAGAAAACATCGAATACAAAATATTGAAGTACGAAAACGAATAAAACAGTCTCATCTTGCGTATAATTCCGATCTACGTGCACCTAAGAGCCTATTGATAAATTAGATTCGACATAAACTATGTTTTTTTTAGCTTGATGCTTCTCGTCATGTTTATACTAAGAAAAAAGAAAAAAATTCGGCGATGCTGAAAATGCGATGTTGAAGCTCTCGCGTCAATAAGATCGCCTTAAGGCGAGTGCGCGAGAGCGTTGTTGGTGTCCACCGGTGTCGGATTTGCATCGATCTTTCGTCGAACGAAACGGCCCCCGACCGTGGCCGGATGCGTTCTGCGCGAAAGGCTCTTCGGGAGAGGCGAGCTCTTCATCCCAATGGATATCGGAGCTATGGGTGGATTACAATGGGAGAAAAACCGGTATGCCGTCGACCGAATATGGACGAACGTTAACTCGAGAGCCTAGGCGATCGGCTTTACGGCGCATCGGGCTTGGCGATCTCTTATTTCTTCGAGAGGCACGAAACATCGCCTCACTCGCTCGCGATCAGCTTGTGCGCCCTTCCCATCTTCCTCTTCCTCTTCGTCATCCTTTTTATTTCCATTTACTTCGCTTCGCAATTTTTTTTTCAACTCGTCGCGAACCAGCGAGCATTGTACTCTACCCGAGCGTATCGATACCTGTGCGAGCGCATGCACCTGCGCGGCTGCAAACCGTTCGTTTCTTCTTCTTATTCGCATCGGAACGGAGTTAACTATTCATAGTATTCCGAGCGCTGAACTATCTGGCGGAATCGCGCGACGCCGACGTCTGTTTCGCGATGTACAATCCACCGATACACAAGAGAAAAAAAGAGGGAGGAGGAAGTGACGTGCGAACGTCTTAATCTTAATTTGGCATCCGACACCTGTTGCTCAGGGAAAGGTCTTCGCAACACTATCGAGACACCATTGCCGGGCTCCGGATACTTTGAAAACGTCGATACACACCTCGCCGTCTCAAAGTTTACGAGAATTCGATTGCGTCGTATGCTATATTCACAAGGCTCCGGGGGAATGCGGACGATAGCGGCTGCCTCGCGATTGTCCGACGACGAGCGAGACTCGTTCGGCATCGGGGCGCATTTATTTTTCACGAAACAGCGTGCACCGATTGGAGATCCGGACGACGGTACCGGCCGAGAGTGTACTTTATAAGCAATGGGCTTCGTCCCCGGGAGTCCGGGGGTCCCGAAGAAACGCCACAAGGAAGCGCGATAAAAGACGATCTTTGCCATTCGGTTGGATTATCAAAAATGTAAGGAAAAGAAACGACGTGGATTTATTTTTTTCGTTCCTCGACTCGCTCGCGGAGATTTGAATACAATGAGAGAGAACAATAAGATAAATATTGCGCTCCATTTGATTCGGAGTGATTTTACAATTGGACTATCGTTGGGACAGCTCGATTTTCACCGCGAAGCAACGACGGAACGGCGAACGTTCGAGTTCGCAGTATCAGAGTCAGCGATCCACGAGGGAGATGGCGAGCCGGCGAGAGATCTCCCGTCTCTCGACTTATATGGCATCGTTCTGAGCCTCTTTTCTCGTAATTTGCACCGAGGTTCCGTCGGCCACTGGACTCGCCGGCAACAGTCGTACCGAAGCCCGTTCGCTGTACGAGGCCCTCACTCGACTGCCAGTCCCGCGGAACGATCTCGTTGGTACGCTTCCTCGTAAAACGTATCACGCCTTCAGCAATTCTTATACCATTCGCTTCGCTTCTTATTTCTCTACTCTTCTACTTTCACGAGCGTAGACCAACTGCGAGACGCAACAATTTCCGAGGACAGTTCGTAGCGGAGGAAAAAGCAGCGGGCAAGTGGTATCGAGAACGATGCCTCGTTAAACTTCTACAAGGATCCCTTTTGAGAGAATTTTATTTTTCAAGAGCCTCGCGCTAGCGCAGTCGTAATTCCTTCGTTGCATGGGAAGGCGAGATATAGAAAGGCAAGGCCTGCATTGACCATGGGGAACCGGCGGAAAAAAAAGATTCTTTCAGTAAAGTTTTTTGATCCTCTTCCAATCATTGATACATTGAAAGACCGCCAATTGAGACCAAGTCGGCACTGAGGAAGCTTCCTATGAGAGCATCGCCACAAATGAATACTTTTATCGATATCTTTTCAGTTAGCAATCGGACTTCTCGATGGGCTCGATTTCAGCAACCAAACACTTCTTGTTTCATTAATATTTCGAATTCTCTTAAGAACAATACTTATAAGGTTACCAATTGGATCTGCCTTTTGAGAAGGATATAGAAAAAAAATAACTGGTCAAAGTTTTTGATCTTCTTCGCCAGTGCACGACGAAACGAACCAGGAAACCGGACTATTCGATTGGATGCTCGAGGAGCAACCGTAGTTGTCGTAGTTGCTGCGCGAAGCACCCTCGACTTCCACGAAATTGCTGTCTCACTTTCCACACTTCCGGAAAGGGAAGATGGTTTCACCATTGAGACGGGTATAAGTGTCTCCACACACACACGTATATAAAACGTATACAGTCAAAGACGAAGTATGGCTCAGAGAGAAGACCGTAGAAACGTGGTGCACCGGTATGTTTACCCATCATTGTTATACAGTTTGCAGGAGGCTGCCGAGGCTGACATAACAATCTCGAAATTGTGTCTGCTTTGAAGGCGTCTAAGACAACACGGCCGCTCACCACCGAGTGGAGATGAAGCAAGCAAGGCAAGCAACCGAGTGAATCTACCAGCTCGTTCCACCGCGTGTCTATCCGCCTTCCTACCGTATATCTGCTACCTTGTCTTCCGCTTGTTTCATCCTCTCACGCGTGTAATTCAACTTCGCTTTGTCACCGACAACGAGCTTATATTTCATCCACCGATTCAACAATGCCTCCATTCATCGTCATTGTCGCTTTTCGCGGATCGTTGTAATTGGTGGAGCCGTCGCGGCGTTTAGCGCTGCAGCAACATCATTTGTTCGCGGTAATAACGCGAACGTCTCGACTATCGTCGCCGACTGTTTGATCCGTTCTCGATGGTGCGAGAGCGAAATCGTTCTTGTCATTAGAGACAGTGTCTGTCGCGCTCGCGGTTTACTTCGGCATAATTTCGGTCGCCTTAATTCTCGCAGCGAATCGCCGATCGCACCGCGGCTCTCGCGCGACGCTTTGCTTGGAAAATTCATAAGTTATTCAGCAACTGTGCACTAACATCGGAGGTGAGCATATGCGATGAGTAGCCCCCGGGGTAACCCACTAACGCAGCGGTTACCATGGCGATAGGGAGGATTTCAACCAACCGCCTTGGGAGTATGTACTTGTCTACGTATGTAACAACCGTACGTGAATAGGATGCGTCGCGTCTCTCGTATTTCCCCCGCCCTCCCTCCCCCGGCCCTGAGCTTGCGACCCTTTGCCACGGGATCTCGAGGGAAAAGGATCATCCGGTTACAAATAGAAAATCCACATGATGAAGCCAGACGAAAAGCCCTACCAAAAGGGGTCAATGAACTCTCCTGACGGACGTTGGACAATGATTTTCTGCGAATTCCCTAAACCGACATTCGATCGAAGGAAAAAAAATATACTTGAGAACCCATAACTCACTCATTCATGAGTGAATACATAAATAAATAAATGAATAAATAAATAAATAGATGAATATATAAATAAATAAATAAATAAATAATAGTAGTGACAGACACTTTCGTTAATCGTTTGGGAATTCGCGGTATTTCTCATTGCGCAACAAGCGCTTGGACGAGAAACAATGTTTCGCTGAAAAAAATTATATAAAATTGAGTTTTCTTACGAAGAATAGCCCGTTTGAACTCTTGTGAAGCTCTCGACGCGTACTCGTATGAAAAGAGTCATCTCGACGTACTGTTGTACAAGAGGGTCGTTTAGCGAGGGAGAGTCGCCACAAAGAATAATTCCCCTCGTGTAATTGCCGCCGCGACGCCGTGCGCAGACTTTCTTTCACCCTCTTCGTTTTCATAATTATATTTTTCTCACCGACGCATTCGAACGTGGGAAAAACGAAAGAAAAAAGAACAAAAACCGTAACCGGAAGCGATATTGCACTACGCCCTTCGCTTGTGCACAATTGTCGCGCGATAGCTGGTTAAATTTAATTGCAAACAAATTACATCGACGTCGTTGGGATTGCGAGGCTGCGACTTGTAATGAAATATCGCGAACAAAGAAGCTTTCGACAATCTAGCCGAAGGGCTGCCGGATTAATTCACCGTTCGCTGCACGGAAAACAATCATTTAATTGAAACAGGATGTACGGATGGAGCGCGGAAAGTCATCGCGTCTCGAGCTTCAGAATTTCAATGAATGCCGTTTCTCCGCGTCGCTTCCTTGACGGAGGAGACTCTCTCGTTCGCACTCAATCGAATACCGCTGCGGTATGATCGTCGGTCTGTACCAGTGAGCGCGCGACACCCTCGTACGTCGCAAAGCGACCGAGTCTCGGCCGATGGATGTATCGGTAGTCGTTCGCGCGTGTCACTATCACTTTGACTTTTCCGCTCAATCGAGTGAAGACTCATCTCGGCATCCGGGGACTCTGATTGGAGTACAAAGGAGAGCAGAATGAAAAATGCTCATACCGGCGCAGCCGCAGCCGAAGCGCCCCAAGCCATATGCGAAAACCTTTGTTTATACCCTCGTATGAAGATTTTTTTTTTTTCATTTTCTTCCGTACCCTTTTCCCTGACGCCCGATGATTAAAACAAAGCGAAAGATTCTCCGACAGCTACGGCGCAGGTGAAAATCGTGAAAAATGTAATTTTTCACGTAGCTTCTTCATTAATATTCTTTGTTCGCGAAACTTGTAACGCGAGAAAGTATCGTCTTCCATTTCTTGGCTTTCTCGTTTGACGAAGCTCCGTTGGAGGAGAAAATTAATCAAGAAACGCTGTGAAAAATTTTCATTCTGGAAATTCTTCTCTTGTCCTTCAATTGCAGAGATGACGAAAATTAGACGGGCTTCCCGAGCGCCTTTTTTTTATTGATCAACTTTTCATCCACGCGAATCATCAGATTTCAGTTCGATATGCAGACTTTTTTTTAGCAATTATTGAAGCGAGTAGTTTCACAACATCGCTCGTCCCGCGGATGAATAAATGAGTAAGGAAACGAAGCTCTGCAAGGAAGCGGAATAATTCGATGATCCCGCGAATTCGACCGAGGAGAAAGGGACAATCCGGCTGGTGTGTATGCATGCTGTTGCCGGACGTCATTGAACTGGGCGCGATCAACGTGACGAAGTTCTTTGCTCCGAGCGTCGCGTGGGCGTTGGGACAACAACTCGTAGCCGCACCTATCGTAACACGAAACTAATAAATCTCCAGCTGATTTCCCGCAGAATCTCAATCTCGTCCAGGCTAATCGGAGATCTTACGGTACCGGTAATGGCGATGAATTGAAAGAAAAAAAAAAAAAGGCTTTCCTCCACGGATATACTATTCCACGCGTATCTCTTCCATTCGATCTCCTTCGATCGTTACATTTGCCGTATAAACAGGCGGATTCCGCGAGAAGAATAATCGTCGAAGCTTTCTCTCTGTGCTTCAGTGCCTCGCTTGAAATTTTCCACCAGAGGCGAGAGCCGCGATGGGCATTTCTTCTCTTTCTCATTGCCACATGACGTTCTCTGGCGGTGACGTTAACGTCACTCGGGCCTTCTCGGCGCGGTAGACCGAGACATTCATGAAGTGCAAAGCGTTAATTAATGGGAACAAATTGGCTCGGCTGGTCCGAGCCCGGCGACGGAGGTAAGGTAAGTATACGACGAGAGAGCCGCCACCGGCGAGCCAAGGAGAAGAACTCGCGAGGCAAAAGAAGGTTGGAGAAATTGGAAGGAGAGGTATGTAACTCGGGGAGTTCTCCGGTAGTCGGTACGCGAGACACGACGAGGACACTTGGCTTCTTCTTTTAGCAATTAGCAACGCTCAGCGACTGATTAGAATTTTCCGTAGACTATCCTCACGGTCCGATGGGGGGGGGGGGGGGGGGGAAGGATCGGAGCTCGAGCGCATAGTGTCGAGTGACGGAAGAAAGTAGAGAACTACTCTAGTGCCAATCAGTCTGGATATCGGGACATCGTAACGTTAAAGGAAAGAAGACGACGGCGTAAGGGAGGATTTCGAGTTATCGAAACGATGGTAGGAGTGAAGTAGACTCTAGACTCTCCTGCTCGACTGGAATTGCCATCGTCTCTCTCTCATCCCCTCGGCTCTCTTCCGCCCTCCTCCACTTTCCACCCTCCTTTTGCCCCGATATACAGTTTAAACGGACGAGAATATAAGGAAAGGGGAACGGGAACGGGGACAGAGAGAAGAAGAAAGGCGTCGAGGATTTCTCCGAGGACTCTTATCGCCCCGTGACCGAAGCCATCGGGGAGCAAAATAGGACATTCCGATCTTATTCCATCTGAGGGCATAGAAGAGACCTAAGAGTCTTTTACTTGTTCCCCACTACTATTTATGTACCTATGCCCCACTACTGTTTCAACTTCGAGCGAAAGCTCTCTCTCTGTATTTTTCCAACTCCTTTACTTCTTTTTCTTTCTTTATTCTCTCTTTTCCCGTATTGCCCGACGTTACTGCTCTACTCGCTTCACTTGCTCGTCGACATTATTGATTTCTGTACACGAACTTCTACTTGGATCCGATTGTTTCGTCGTGGATTATTAGAATTTATCGCTGGCGTTATAGCCGCGAAACTTTGATCGGTCATTTCGACCATTGTTTTGCCGATAATATTCGTGTGCTCGGCTCGAGCACGGTCTTCTGCGACTCCGGAGAGAACAATGGAGCGTCGTGCGATAATGCATTTTATATTATGCATGCGTGTGCAACGCAACCAATTATTAACATAATATTAGTGTATACCGAGCATATTATCGGGTATATATGCATATTTATTGACAATACGACCGCCGCCCTCTCACCCCACCCTCAATGCCGGTGTATTACATTCGGCGTTCCCAGCGAATTGACATTAACGGGCGGCCGCTCGCGCCACACTCAGGTCTCCCCGTTTGCCTTGTCACGAACACGCGACGCACGCGTTTCAATATTTCACCCAGCAAATGACCTATTTACGATAATTATTCTGTCGATAATCGAACGCAAAGTGGAACAATTTCCATTAAAATATCGGTTATTACCTTTCCATTGATAAACTGCACTTGTCCATGCGTTGATAAAGATTTATAATAATCGAAGAAAAAAAAATCCTTTGTTCCTGTGTTGAGTGACAACTTATTCTTTTGTCATAATTGTTTTCATGAAAACATTTTTTCAATATTTCCGTGGAAACTTCTTTAGAAAAAAAAGTAATTAATCGTTGAAATTTTACAAGAGTATTTTTCCAATTTCAGTGAGAAATTGGTAATTTACCTCAGATGAAAGATTTTTTATCCGCATTTTTTTCGTCACGTTTCGAAAAGTTGGTCAACTAGCTTTCTCCCGAAGAAGCTCTGTTAACGTCTTCGATGACAAATTGAGGCGTCGATGAGCAAATTCGATTTGCATCGTTATTATTTTTTTTTCTTGCGACATTGGATACTCGCGGGGATATCCGGGGGAGGGAAATATGAGAGAAGTTTTCGTGAAAGGCGCCGGGCTCATCAACAGCTGACACGGCCACATGTTGGACCGTCAACGTCAGCCGTCAACGCCTCGTATATACTTTCCGCGACACGAAAATCTCAGCCGGCATCGATCGCGGAACTCCCGTAGCGTTCGGTTATTACCTTTTTCTTTTTTTTTTTCCTCCCAACGAAGTTTGGCCATATAATACTTTTGGACGATTCGAATGGGGGGGAATTGTGGGGTTGGGGGGTTGGAGGCGGAAATTTGCTCGGTTGTTTTTCTCCGCTGGTGGTGCCGCGCGACGGTTACGTACCTCGTATCGACAGTGTATAAAGTCCGCCGGGAGCTTTGTACAGTACATCATTCGTTACGACGCTTTCAACGACGCCGATTTCGGTCTCTCGTCGTCGAAAGTATATACGCCGAGATAGATAAAGAGAGCGCGGAGGCGGGCAGCAGCATCAGCCGGCAACGGCAGCGGCAACAAAAATGTCGTAGCTCTTGCGCCGCGCGGCACGGATACCAAAAGTCAGCTCGACGGTTTCGCGGTAAACGGATTTGGTGAGGAAATACGAGGACGAGGGAGGAGGGGTCGCGAACGGGCGTCCCGCCACTCCGCGGAGGGATAAGAGTTACTGCTCTCGGATCAGCATCGTCTCCTTGCGCAAACCCAAACACGAAAATAATTCGGAACGTCGTCCGAGGATATATAAATGTAATATACGAGGCAATTAATGGGGCCAAATTGTCCGCCCTGCGAGGAACCCTCGCTTACCCCATTCGTCCATCGAGCAATAGCGAAGAAGGACGTTATTTCCTTCTCGTCTTCCTCTATCGCCACGGTTGCCGTTGCACGATAACGCGGATAACGCCGTCGTGGCCTCTCAGCCATTCCCAACTTTTCTATTTAGAGCACAGAACGCTATAAAAAAAAAAAAAAAAAAAAAAAAAAAAAAAACGTCGATATCGTACGTGTACTATCGAGTCCATAAAAATACACACAGAGGATGCTACTCCTCCCATGAGCCCGGGGAATATACATTCTATCCTATCCGACGCATCGACGACTCGCTCGTTTCGCATTTTTCTTCCTCTTGCAGATTCCATTGCTCGAAACGCCGATAAAGTTTACATTCGCGTCAATATTAATACTGATGACAATGAAATGTTGCGTTATGCGTCGAGAAAAAATTTCTAGAGAAAGGAACGATCGGTGTAATCGTCAGTTGAGCAAACACCCACCGGCTGATGGACAAATTTTTATTTAATGGAAAATCCCGCTCGCATGGAAACCCATAGTAATGAATTGTCCCTCATATCGAAACTTCATATCGAATTTCAGATACCGTAGCATTTCATTTTATTGACAAAATCAATACGGGTATAAAAGCGTTTGCTTTCGGGAATAATCGATTTTTGACAAACGACGATAAAATATTATCGTACAATCGAGTGCGTATTATCATCGAAAAAAAAATATCGGACGCGATGTTTAATTACTTTTCGAATAAACATTACGCGTTTTCATGAAAGCTCTCTGCCCATTGACCCCATTCAGAAACTCGATACAGAGGATCGTTTTATGTTGATTAAAAAAAAAAGAGAGAAGAGAGAAAAAAAAGAACAAGTATTGTCGAAAAATGGTGTTCAATATAAGAAAAGTAGGCTGGCGATAAAGTCGAAATGTACGAAGAAATAGGGAGGGACTCGTAGCCATTTGGTTTTTGCGCTAAAGGGCCGAGGGATGGGAATGAGAAGGAAGATTGAGGGTGTAAAAGAGAGGGCTTTGAAGATTCAACGAGCAATGAGGCTTACGCGAAGAACCGGGGGAGGGAAAGAAAACGGGCTTCGGTGTATTGACTTTTCTCACTATTCGTTGTTCTTCGCGAGATATATATACAAGAAATAAGAGGTAGAAGTGAATGGGAGACCGAGGTCCCAATAAAATTGAAATGGGGTGGAAATACAAAGGTTGCCCGGTGTACGGGCGCGCCTCTCTCGCGTACTTTCCGGTTTCTCTACCGTGAGCTCGAGGGTCTTGGACCAACGATGCCGGGCCGCCTGGCTGCCCTCGTAAAAGGGTGATTCTGTATCGGATGATCGGCGAAAAAAAAGAAGAAAAAGGGAAAGACCAAGAATTTCTCGACTCCTCATCTCCTTTCGCGCTCGATAAATATACATCTGAATCATAAACGACAAAATAAAAATGAAAGCGTTTATCCATCGTCTCAATAATTCGTCCATCGATTCCTTCATTAATCGACTCATAAGTCGCGGTAGCCCTCACGAGAAAGTGTATACATTTCCCACAACGAATCCACCCGATGATTTATAATCCAAATCGTCACCGACGGTGCTCCACGTCAAAGTCTTTCACGAAAGCCATTTAGCAGCCAAACGGAAATGCGGCTTTATAATGAACGAGCTAACGACAGCCGAAGCTCGAGCTCGCCCGAAAGATTAGAGTCAACGATGGACCGAAGAGTTCCACACGATGACTCACCGAATAACACGTGTACAACACGAGCGTGGCTCGACGTCGACGAAATTCGTTCGCGCCCCGTAATGGCCTCGTGTTCGTTTTAAACCGTGCCAACGATCGTCACACCAACGAATCGTCCATAATCGCGGCGCGGTTATACACGCGTTAAATCCCATTCCTACCGAATAATGATTCATATATGCCATTGACCGTACATCGAGCACTGTGGCTCTCTCGTCTAACGCTCGTGATCTGTAACAAGTAGATATCTGTACAGCGAAACGGGCCGTATACGTGCCGTGAGCTCGAAGCACGCGTGTGCCCGGTTCCGCACACTCGGCCATGTAAATAGGCCGAAGTAATTTTGTAATTCTGCGGACAGTGAATTCGTTAACGACGTACAACACTGTTGCAGGGTTGGAGGAAGCGGGGAAAGAGAATGAAGGGACACCGTGCCCGAGAGAGGATCGACGTCGTGTCGGGCGCGAGCGTTTACACCGTCGATCAACAGTGCCGGTCTCTCTCTCTCCCTCTCTCTCGCTCCGTTCCTCCTTTCCCCGGCTTGGTTTTTAGTGTGTGTCCATGGGCGTTGGGTGTCCCGCATGCTGGGCGCACTCGATGCCGAGTCAAACATTTAGGATCGCGGCCGCGGTGAATATGCGACAACCGTTCCCGATGTCTGAATAATGCATGGACGCATACATCGAAACCAATGGTGGATTAAAGCGACACGAGCTGGTACGTGAACGGCGAAGGGGGATGGCGGTGGATGCGGTTGAGTATGTGGTAGTGCGAGAGCGCGGTACGCCGGACCAGGAATCGGGGAGAGGAACACTGTAGGGCTCGCGAAGCCCAAAGGATGGGAGGCTGGAATCGAGAGAGAAACGTAGCACCGTTATCGTCACGATCCCCCATACCCACGGGCTCATATACGCCGGTACCAACCGCACTGGGCCACGACGCCCACGTTCTACTCTTCTCTCTTACATTATGCTAATACGCCGGTGAGACAGAGCCCCGGAAAGCCTATACACGCCGCAGTGGAGTCGTATAACTATAAGACAGAGCCTCGACTTACCTATAAGACGATAGGAACTTCGGAACGGATAAGATAACAGGATCCAGCCGACTGGCGGAGCCAGTGTTCCTTGGACAGTGTCGAGCCCCCCTCGGTGTAATTAACGCTAACGTATCTATCGGAGTCTCGATCAAACCGAGATTAAGGTACACGCGGGGCCCACCTAGATCTTCGGCCTGAAGCTCTCTTGCCATTACGGAAACTGTTACATACATGTACTGAGTGTGTAGAAGGGGAGACACGGGGCAAAACGAATCCGCCAAGGAATAAGGACCCTCTTCGTGATTTCGGAGCACACATTTTTTATTTGTATTTGATTGTATCTCACGGAGAAGGTCATTCAATCGTTTGCGCGCGCTTGTTTAGGGCGGCGAGCAAGCTCCGCGTATTTTTGTGTACTTCTCGGCGCTTCACGCGAACCCAACGGCAAATATTGCCCAAATTAAGGGGCATATTGAATTGAGTTCAAAAATTGACGAAAATGTCTGAAGTAGTTCGTATTATAAAAAAAAATTCCGTTTTTCAGCGTTGACGGATTATTAAATCTGGGGAAGCAAATCGTGCCTCGTCTCAACGTTAGCTAGGGCTGGTCCATTTTGCCCCGGTTAGTTAATATTGCCTCGGTCTTCTGTGAGTGTGTAAGTACGTATCCCTCAACCTTTATAATCCTCGTTCTCAACTATCTGTTTATACAGGATCGTGAGCATCTCGTTGTAGCTTTCGTACTTAACCGCGAGCTCGAAACCAGTCTATATATTATTTCACTGCCAACAATGGGATCTTCATTGCCGCGCTGGTTCGCCAGAGGATTTTTATTTTTATTAATGACCACGAAAAATATAGTCGAATGCTTTACAAGATGCCGTTAGATCCATTCTCTGTGCTCGCCCACCCCTCTCTTTTATCCTGCAACTTGGCACGAGGAACTAATGAAAACAGTACACAAAAATTATACGGCTACGGGGTTCGGAGAAAAGTTGTAATATCGTAGGAAAAACACTTGAGCCCGCTGAGCAACTATAGGAGTTAGTCTACGATGGGCCAGGCAACAGCAGAGACAGAGAGAGAGATTCTCTGCTCTCGGAGCGAAAGAAAAATTACAATATGTATGAAACACAATGATGGCCACATTACAACTTTTCTGGGTGGCCCCAACGAATGCATTATATTTATCACGTTTATGAGAATGCGGTCTCGTGCCAAGAGAGAGCCAAGCCCCTCTGCCTCCCCATCCTTTTCCCCGTCCCTCGCCGTTCTCTCTCCTCGCTCCCTTTCGACGGCGATACCGCTGTGAGAGAAGATAGCGAGAGACAGAAATCTCGGCGATTGCCCGCGCACGACGACGTACGGCCCGAACTATATGTACCTTACTGTACCCTGTTACTACCAGCAAGGTTTCGCCTATTCTCGCTTCCTTTGTTCTCGATAGCGATAGAGTTTCTAAACTCGAGCACTGGAGAGTTTCTGCCCATTGGGTTCGAAATCGGAACGGTCGAGAGAGATCCAAACCCGGGACGAACTTTGCAGTACACCGCACGACGACGCGTTACATCGACCAAAGCGACGACGACGACGACGACGAGAGATTGGAAATTTTCGGAAATCGAAAATCTCCCACCCCACCGGTCCTTTCCCAACCTTTTGTCGTGCAAAGACCTTCCGAAACTCATTTGCGAATTATTTTGTTGAATGGCCAAACGGGGTCGGGAAGGGCCGAAGTACGGTACAATGTGTACCGCAGACTGCGTTCATCGGGCAGTTTCACCGGTACTTCTAAAGACTACCGAAACTCCGATCGCTAACACGAAAAACTTTCGATACAACTTTTCCGAATGCGCGAAACAAAAATTGGAATGAAAATAATGTTTGCACACGAAAAAAAGAAATAACTCAAAGTTTTATCCGTATAAATGAACGAGAGAGAAATAAAAGGAGCCGATAGAAAAATGTTGGACAAAATGATCTAATCCTAAAATTAATGAAAGTTTGAATTTTCAATTAAGGTTTCTTTTTCATTTGATCAAACTCGCCTTTAAGGTCTTAGCGTCGCGAAATTCTGCAGAACATTAATTGCCCGAGCTAGAATAGACCGAAAAAGATTTGCATTATCTTTAATATAGGAAAATTGATATTTCCTCGGAATTATATTTATCCCGTCGCTTAGATATAGAAAATTATTGCCGTATGTTATTGTCATTTTAATGCTCCAAATATTTGTGAGAAATTAATGTATGTTTTCGAAAATAGTGGAAAATTCTTGTGCCAAATCGGCGAGACTCCTCGAATCCCCGCGTTTCATTTTCCCCGCCACGACCCGCGATATCTCCGAAACTTATCCAAAGCAGATACACAATCAGTTCGAAGAGAATAAATCCAGTTGGTAGAGATGTAGACGCGATGCGGAGGGCCGCTCCGGGCTGTTTCGTATCTGAACATAAATATATCGTTACAACGACGTTAATGGGGCATCTCGTTGGACCCTCGGTGATTTTTTCACGTCAGTTCGCCCGCGATGATGGAGCTTCTCGCCTTTCGGTGCCCCACAGCGATACACAGTCGCTTAACAGGGAGCCGCAATCGTCGGACTTCGCTCTGCTCCGTTATTTCGTATCTTTCCTCGCATCCCGAAATTCATAGAGCCCTCGCGAGAAAAGTCTCCACTGTATCCGATGGTAATCGTATCAATCTCTCTCGTCGGCGTTACCGCGACATTACTATCGAAATCCTTGGGCATTCGTAACAATCTATATCTTTTGCAGCCCGATGGTCCATAACCGTTCGCTTCTCGTTGGCATGGGAATTTCTGCGTTGACCGCTCTCGCTGTAATGGCTTTGTGTGTATGTATGGAGTACCACGCCCTCCCGGAGGACCCGAGACTGCTGCTGCGGGTTTCTGCTGCTGCTGCTGCTTCAGGACCGAGCTGGACCATTGCTGCCTCGCTGGACCATAGCTGCTCTCGCTCGCGAGCGAGAGATTGTGTGTGCATCGTGAGAGAGAGATATACGTGTATAGTCTCCGTTGGCGTTGCCACGCCGACAGACAGAGAGGACAGCGCCGGAGGAACGAAGACCTCGGAGAAAGCGAGCGCGAGCAAGAAAGCGAGAGAGGAAGACCGAACGACGAGCCACGAGAGCTCAAGGGGCTCTGGGAGTCGAAGAGCAAGAGGGAAACGCGACGCAGCAAGCCACCGCCGGCCGCAGAGCCCAGGCGAGGGGAGACGTTAGCGGTAGCGCCGTGACAGGATGACAGCCCGGGTGATTCATCACCGATGGTCAGCCGGGTCGGACTAACCGGCGATGCTGGCCGGCAGATCATTGCGTTTCTCGTACCGGGGGCCCAGCCTACTTCTGTCACATTATACATACAGGCCCTCGCTATCCGCGACCGTGGCTCACGGTCATTCGAACGCGTGGCGAGAGAGACGAGAGGGAAGGATCGTAGACGTTCGTCTAACGATAAAGAAAAATTTGATGGAAAAAATGAATGAGACGAAAGAATAACATTTTTTTAATGTGATATTGAAAGCTTCTGTGTTAATTAAAAAAATGGATCAAATAATCATTAATCGGCGCACGATTCTCTCGCTCCCGGGTGGACAGTTGTCATTTTAAAGATGGCGCGAATTAGGTGAAAAAAAACCACGAACGAGAAGCACGGAAAAGTAGGGTAGCGCGGGGAGGAAAGAACAAAAGTATCAATCTCGGTGAGTGTGCCCACAGTGGAATCGCCGAGCTGTGTGACGATTCATATGTGCGAGCATTGTATAAAAAAAAAACGAAAGAAAACCGAAGAATAAAAAGAAAAACCAGAAAGGAAACGAGAAAAATCTGTTCTCGAAATACAAGGGATCTATGCCCCGCGGGCTCGTATATACCCGCACACGTATGAATCCGAAGATTGGAGCCGTTTCTGCGCGAATTCATCGATAAAAAGGACGTTTTCATGCCCTCGGGATGAAATCGCGACGGGTAACCGTTCCGTCTCCGCGAATTTCGTTTTTCGCCCGGCAGGATCAATTCAAACGAGGTTTCTCAGCGCCCGAGATCTCATTCACCGTGCGATATATGCCTTCTGCCTCTTTGCCACGACTCTTTATACCCCGTGAAGCTTTCCCGTGCGAGCGTCGCCGGTTCACTCCTGCGAGAGTGCGCGCCCGGAGAGAAAGAGGAGCGGCGCGAGGGAAGATTCGAGCGGGATGAGCGGGACTTGGCTGTACGTATCGCCTTACTCGCTACCGGTGGGTAGTGTACACACTTACTTGTGCATATATTCCACCAACGGCGACGTTTGCCGGGCGTCTTTCCCCTTTCATGTTTGGCACTTGGCACTCGTGGGATCTTTCGACGCGACGCAGAGCGTCTCTCGTCGTCTTCGAAATACTTCGGGGGTACTTTATACAGGCACTGGGGGCCTCCCATCTCTCTGCCTCTCCCAATCTCTCTCTTTCCCCGGGTATATCCGCGGAGTTGCTCTTTCTTCCGTGTTCCTACACAACCTGTATGCGCGTCTGGACTATTTTCCACGGTGGCCTTTCGCGACGAGCCGCGGGCTGGTTCTTTTCACAACCCGCGAGACTCGGAAAAATATTTTTCCACCGACTATTTCAACGGCATTATGTATTCGTCTACGTTCGGAAATTATTCGAATTCTATTCCTATGCGTCCCCGGACGCGGCGGATTTCGAAATACGAACCGTTGTTTCGCGCATTTCTCGTTTACGATCTTCCACATATGCCGAATAACTCGTGTATTTACGAAAGAGCGGCAATATAATACATACTGGAGAAATATTTTTGCGGCCCCCCAACGCGAAAGAACCATGCTGCAAGCGCTGGCGGGATGGAGTGCATTTTTCTGTATTTTTAAGCGCACTGGAAAGCGATGGTATCCGAGTAAACCGCGGGAACGAAAGTCTCGCGCTTTTATTTGTGTCGCCGTATCGATTGTGTTATCTCTTCGGACGTGTTTCCGGATGTACATTGGTTTGCTGACTCAAGACTTTTTTTTCGCTCTTGTAATATAAGATATTTCCCCATTCGATCGAGAAGCCGAGGGTGCAAATATCGCAGTCGAGCGGATGAATGCGGTTTATCGTAGCGACGAATTTGACGGCAAAAAGGATCATTGATTCGTGGATTTCGCGCGAAAGTTTCGAGCAACATGCGGTCAGCCCACCCGTTCCCCGGGCGGATTGTCCATTCATAGGTATATAGTTATTTCGATCATTTGCCACGTATTTGCGAGGCCATTCGCTCTCGATGTTCCTCTATTCAATTGGTTCGCACAACATATACGTTCGATGCACGGCATAACGTTTGGGATCGCGCGGAAAAATCGTTCCAGTCTCGTTGTATGCATACCAGCGCGCATAGTACGGGTATTTACCGACGGTATATAGAGCTTGTATACACTGCATGAGAAACATGAACGAGGTCAGGCTTTCAAACGGTCCGCGCGCGCCCGCCAGTATATCGAGAAATCCGAACGGGTCCAGATGCGTTAGGTTTCACGCGAGGCAATTATACTTTTGGCTTCAGCCAATTTCGCAACGCAATCGAGAGAACCCCCTTCCCGATCTTTTGCCGACGACACGGTTCCGGATATAATCAGCTCGAACCTGTCGATTCACTTTCGTGAAATAGATGTTCGAAACAAAAAGGACGAGCTTTTTTTTGGTTGTTTCTCTTTCTTTTATATCTCGTCGGATGAATGGAAATTGCGGTTTTCAGGTCGCGGAAACAATGCCTGGCAAAATCCTCGTTTTCGAAATTTCGAAATATCGGGGGACACCAGCATTTCATTCATGACAAAAAAACAAACGAAAAAATTCAAACTTGTGAGAATAAAAGTACTTTTCGAGATTTTAATGAAGATGTGTTTGGAATACTCCAAAAAGTTGGACAATTGAGTTTAGAAAAATAATCTATCCAACTATCTAATTGTCTTTTAATTAGTAATTCAATTTTGAATTTTATATTTCACAATGGTAATTGGATTCGCATATGAGTTGTCCCAACTAGTCGTTGATTTTCGCAATGTATCATTTCCTTCATTATCGCGAATCCCTCCGAATCGCGATCGCGGATTCCAATATCCGAAATAACAAATAACGCCCGCCGAGAGGATGACATCGAGGAGCCTTAATTCTGAGTTTGCTGTCTATCTATACATCGAAGCCGAGGTGAACGGGTTATAGGTACGTACGACCGATTAGCCATGCTATTCACCAAAGTAGATAAACTCTAGTAGTTATACCGTGGAGTAGATCCGTATATCGCGAGAGTAATCTTTGGCTGAACCTATCGCGGTGGAATACACCGGTAGCATTTAAGCTCGCACACCAGCATGCGCGCGGGTTGTATACCAACATCGTGCACATTGTAGCACCGCCAGAACTCCGGGATTGCCGGAGCTGTTGGTATTACGAGTATCGTAAGCAGCTCAAGTTCTCCCACGTACGATTTGCAGTTTCGAGGGATGCATCCCCCATGTCGGTTCATTGGGGTCAAATGAATAAACTCGAGGACCATCGCTTCGCCACCGCAGACTAACTCATCCTTGCCTCGGTTCGGTGCCCTCCCCTCGCCGCCCGCTTCGTGCAATTAGACAAAATTTAACCGTGTACGTCATTGATCGATAAGTACAATCGGACGAATATAATACCGGTATTGAACATCGCATTAATTCGCGTTTCTTTGGACCCTGATAAAGGCGAATTTATTCAGTACCACAGAGCCGATATTCGGTGCGGCCCAGCTGATAAAGCTCGTTGATTCGCAATTCGCCGTATCGGACCGATTTCAACATTATATTCGTTCGTACAACGTTGCCGCACAGCAAGTACACAGTGCCGAATCCGGTGTCGAAAAAAAATTATCGTTATCGCTGCACAATAGTTGGGAATATGAACTAAAAACAATATCCACTCTCAGTCTGTTACTATCAGATGGTTCTTCCGCTATTGTTTGTTCAATGTATTTTTTCATGATTCACAAACATCCGTTTGAATAAAATATCGATTCTACCTCAGCTATCGGCACCGAAAACCGAAAAATCAGTTGAACCAAAAAAAGAAAGACTGTTTTCCGAGGGTACATAAGACGAAGAGAGTGATTCATGTGTCGCTTGCTCTCGAGCCAACTCGTCAATGGCAGAGAGACGGCGGCGGAGGCGCAGCAATGGAATAAGTAAAAAAGACGGAGGGCTTCTCCCGAAGATAGTGGAAAGGGATGTGTTCTCGCGTCGGATGTGCATGCGGAACTGCTCCGAGGTTGTTCGGGAAGAGGTCGTGGATCGGGAGGGCTGAAGGGAGGAAGGAGAGAAAGGGGTGTGAGTGTATAGTGGTGTAGGCACAGGATGCAATATCGGGGCAATATTGCTTGAATATATAAGCGCGTCCATGCAACGACGCCCAGAAACGGCAGAGATACCGCAAACTGTTTCTATAACTCACAAGGGTAGATAGCGAAGCACGAAGAGACCGCGCGCGCCGTTGGGGGTAGACCGCGCGCGCGACGTGAACGTTCTTCCATTCAATACTAAAAGTTGAACCACCGACTCGATCTCTGTCTCTACCCCGATGCGCCACCGGCATTCACCTCGCTCTATAACATTGTGGTGCGGTGTGCTCGTCTTCGCTCTCAATCCCTCTGCTATTCCTTTCTCACTGTACAGCCTCGTTTCTGTCGTTCCTCTTTGCTTTCGCCTTCTCCTCTTCCCCCCCGAAACCCCCACGGCTCTCTCTCTCTCTATATCGTTCCGCTATGTGGAATTGTGCGGTACAAGGCGTGCACATCGACTCGAAAGCCGTTCGCTCGCTTGCCATTCTCATCGATTGCATAATATCGTCGTCTTTCCAGTAAATAGGATGTCGAGCCAACGCCCAACGCCAAGCGCCAAATACGAATTTATCCGCTATCTCGAACCCTCCCTCGCTCACACCCCCTTTCAACTCGTCCAAACTATGCTTTACCGAAAAATAAGAATACCGACGCTTCCGCGTTCGCCCTACCGACGACGCTCGGATATATCGTTGACGCTACTGTGCCGAGACTCGCAACGACCGAAGACCACACGAGCGAGGAAAAAAAGGGGGAAGCAACGGAAAGAATTCTCTCCCGTGGATCGAGGAAACTCGATCGGCTATTGCATGGATTCGCAATTCTCTCGTGTGCGCACACAGCGGACGAACGCTATTCCGTTACGGTAGAAAGTCTCAAACGAGATTGACTGATTAATGCCCGGCAATTCTATCGCGACGACCGCGAGTGGACAACGTTATTCTCCCATTTCCAATCTTCTGTTCTTCATCAGATAGATTGCGGGGAAAAGGGCTTTCCAGTCTCGGATCTTTCTAAAGAAATCGAATCTTCTACCTATCGTCAATTCAACGAAAGATAATTGGGAGGATGGAAGCGCGTAACGGATAGACTGGAAGGCTTGAAGGCTATCCAATGGGCCTTTCTTTTCTATTTTGCCGTTTGGTAATGGAAACTGGCGTGCACGAGCTCCGTGGCCTTCCAATCAATCCGATACGTGGTGAGAAAAAATTTGAAAAAGAAAGAGTTAAAAAAGAGTAAAACAGTGACGTATGCTGCTGGGATGGGAATGGGATTCGAGGCATGCCTTCGCATGGGACTAACAATGCCGAGGCTCCCTTCGTAGCCGAGAGCGAGTCACGTAGGGGGAAGAGTGGTTCCGAACGAGGATGACGAATTAGGGCCTCGTTACGCGCTAAATCGAGCGTTCGTGGCCCTACGCGCTCTCGGCCCGGCGTATCTGGGCATGGGATTCTGCGACGCTTGCGGCGAGAGACAGACACGATTTAATTTTCGATTGATACATTACGTCCTTCGCGTCGTTCGCATCGCTCGGAATTCGAAAAACGATGACAAGAGAAGACCGCGGGGAGAAAAGGACCGAAGTTGGAGATGCGAAGATCGCGAGTGAGAAGAAGGTCGAATGAAAGGAGAAGGAGACAGGGCGAATGGAAGAGACAATGCGCGCGCCCCGGTTAATCCCGACAGAGGCCTTTCTTCCGCAACGAATCTAACGAATGTAGACGCCAGGTGGGATATACCCGGGCAAGAGAGAGAGTGATCCGGGCTAACGTCGAAGCGGAGGAGTCCCTAACAAACTTTGCTTCCTCAACGCCCGGGTGCGCGCTCTAACTTTCGGGATTTGCTCAGCTCGTTTCGTTCTACCTAAGATTCCTTGGGCTAAAAGTTTTCTGCAGTTCGGCACTGGCGAGGAAAAGCAAAGGGGGGAGAGAACGGGCGAGGGACGGAAGTGGCAGGGCGCGAGGACCCCGTCACTCCACTTCGATTAGATCGCCAAGGGAAGAAAACCTAATTAGACGTACCCGCGTTTTCATTCGTCCTTATGACGATGATCAACCTACTTCCGTAACACATCAGAGTCAATGGCTGGGAATAAATTGCGGAATGGTCGTACTCCGGACGAGCACCTTACCCAGTTCCATTCAAACAACTTTTATCACAAGTCCCGAATTAATTCAATTTTCAGCTCTCGGGACTCTCTCTCACATCCAGCGTCATCTCGGAACGCTTCCGGGAGCTGAATTTAATGCTTCAGCATTATCCGGCCAGCCTGTGAGTCACTCGTGAGAACATAAACAGCGGGGAACCTTGATGGAAGCCGTCAAAATCAACAAGAAGCTTCTACGTCGCTAAACTGCTCGCAGTCCTCACTGAGAGAGAGCTAATCTTCGAAACAACGTAAATATTCAAAGCTTCAACGGAAGTGGGATGTACAGACGCTTTTGTCGTTGCCCTGCCTTAATAGACGTGTTAACTCGCGACAAAATCAACTCAGTCTGCGATGCAAGGACAGATTTTTGAGACGAGAGCTTTGCCATATCATATGATCTCTCATAACTGGTGACGCAAATACCAGTAAAAAGTGCGGAACGCATTTCCTAGTGCACTTCCAGAGCAGAACATTTTTATAAAAATTTCACTTTTTAACGAAATTAATGGAAATTTTCTGTATTTTTCTCAGTTCGTAAATGAGTTTTCCTCGTGACGTTCGGGCTATCGGAAAGATCGTCTGAGCCGCGCGACGAACGTGGTAAATCCACAAGGAGAGATGTATGCTCATACTTACAACAAGGACTAACGACTCGTTTGAACGGCAGCTGTTGCAGACGTCACGGGGATGTTTCGTATACGTAACGTTCGCAACGCGCGGTACTTAAATCACGCGTCAAAACGATTCTCATGCGGGCAACCGCGCTCGCTACTGCTGCTGCTTTAAAGCACGTCTGCGGAAACCGTCATCCACCCCGTGTACTTCACTTAGCTTCTGCCGGTGTTAGTGCCGCCAGTACGGACCGTCACGTCGATCACAGCGGGCGGAAAATACCTTCTGTAACACCGAACAATACCAACTTCGTAAATGAAAAAGCTCGAGACCAACGCGAATGGTCAAAAGGAGAAAAAGAAAAACATTAAACGATTCTGAACTTTGCCCGCATTTCTGGCTGTCCGGCCTTTCGTGCCAGTCAAAATTTAATATACAATTAAATCAGCGTTACGCCCTAACGAACTCGACGTACAATAACCGGCTTCACGCGGCCGCGGAACTTCAACGAGAAAAGACCCGCTTCGCACACGATTTTGTTGTTTTTTTTTTCCTTTTTAAACGTGTAACGTGTGTTCAACAGAGCGATATTAATAAATACGAGATTAAATAAAATTCCATGAAGTTTCCATCCCTCTTTTCCCCTTCGCAACTTTTTTAAAAACGCTGAAATAATTATCGAAGATGAGTCTCTTTTGTCATTGAGATTTCGTCTCGGAGCCTATGATGGACTTTCGCGAAGTAATCGATCGGCAAAAGCACTTCGCTGATTATTCTACCGGAAACTTGAGAAAAGTTCGTCTCTATATTGCGTGCAGTCATTAGCGGAGAGTTTCTCGAAAGCCCTTCGCTATCCTCTAGCTTTTCTCTTCGCGTAATATTATCGCCGCTCTCGGTTATAACCGTCCCGGTCGTATCCTTCCATCTGCATAAAAATTACTCCGGCAAAGTTTACCGATGAGGAGTCAATTAATCGATTCACCACCGATAGTATTAATGAATAATTCGCTGCGACACGATAACTTTTTTTTTTTCAGATATATTTGAATGTAAAAGAGCTGACCGATATATTGAGAAGTTGGGAGGGAAAATTAACTTTGTTCATTTCAAGCTGACTCAAAAAGTTTCAAGGATCGGAAACTTTCCCCTGCGAATCAACTACTAATTGTATAATCGATTCCACGCGCGGTATTTTGATAATTTTTCACGACCTGTCTGTTTGGTTTTTAGTTTTGTTTCGTTTTTTTTTACTCTATATTTATTAAAGATGATTCATAAAAATAAAAAGTACTTCAGTTTAGATAAGTTATATAATTCGATTTAATTTACATAATTTCGAATAGCCAATTAGGATCGTCTATCGAATGTCTCATTTGTCTCGAAGGTTTTGATTTTCTTGTTCACAATCTATTTTTCTTTATTACTTTTTTTCCTCCACTTTTGTTACTATTTGTTCATTGATTCTTTTGTTACTTAGTTTGCAAACAGCGTTTGCCTTCAACTGCACGCTTTGACAGTGAATTCCATTTTCGATTCAACGGCGTCGAGGCTCGCCGACGGAAAGTCTACGGCAAACCTCGGGGATTCGTGATTCGTGTAACTTTCGACGACCGCCCACGACTGAGCAATCGTCAACAGGATGTACATTTAGGGACGCACAGACGAGCCGTAATGACCATTCGCGCAGGTACAATCGATGATGGTCGCGTACAGTTCGTTGCCGCTGTAGAGTCATCAAACAAATTTCGTTTGCAGCCGTGCACTTTGCCGCGGTTACGGTGGGCCTCACGTCCCACTTGACCAGAATCTCTCCCGCAAATACCTTTCGCGAATCTTTCCGCGCGGGAAAATACAATTCGTCGAATTCAACCTCGCGCGCGCGTCGAACGAACCGCGGTCCGGAACGCGCGTGGTCGGACGTACCTTAAAAAGCCACTGCATTAGCTAAACCGAAAGGGACAATCTTAACTAAGACGAATAGCGCGAGCATGTTTCGTTCAAAAATGTGCAACTACGTTTCGCTTGTCCTGGATCTATTATACACAAAAGACAAGCGAGTTATGAAGAGCAGAGCGGATGAAGCAAGAATCGATCGGCGCATCTACTTCGCGAAAATGCACTCGTTATGCTAACAAAGTGCTCGAATCCACAGAATATTCTTGGATGATACGCGTGGTGGAGGCTTATTGCGAAAAACAATAGCGCGGCCGCGCCCTTTGGGCGCATTTGAAGCTTAGCCGAAGGCAAAAGCGGCGGTTCTTATGAAAGGGGAAGGTAAACTCTGTGTGCCGTGCAGGAGAAAACCAGGAGAGTTGTGGATTTCGAGTCAGCATTCCATTTGCAGTCTCTCGAAGCTTATAATCTCGAAGCTTCGATGCGTTCGTCGGATGAGAGTGGAGTAATTCGTGCACCAGTACGGGAGCTTTCACCCATTATGCCGTTCATTGAAAGCAATTAGGGAGCTTCCCCCTCGTCGGACCCAGTGAGAATCCGATAGTCCCTCTCTCGGTACGGTCATCCTGAGCTCAAACTGCACAAGCGGCCCGACTATAGCATGCTGCTGTGATGCCACGGCGCAGTGGCAACGTGAGAGACCTTAAGCCCCGGACCCCGCGGTAATTAGCCACATTGTACCGGATCAATCATAGCGAATGGTTAATGCCGGGACGGAATACGGGCAGATCATCAATATCTTCCCTGCCTCCCGCGCTCCGCGTTCTACGTTACACGACACACCTGACCTATCCCTGTTGAGAATTTCCGAACCGATATTGAACTAACAGTTTGACCCCTTAACTCATCAACTATATGCACTTGCTGATTGATGCCTTTGACGCTGTTGCAATCTGTAATAACGCTTCGCACGTCTTACTGGTTATTTTTGACACTCGCCTAAAGCTGCGCGGCATACACGACTTTAAGGGGATCGGAATTGGCCCAATTGTGGCGGTTTTCTCTAAATTATGGGTTTCACTTTCCTGTCGCATGCGGAGTGCAGAAAAATAGCGGCCGAAGAATTCTCCCGATGTTCTCTGTTATGATAGCATTTTTTGCGATTTCTTTTTTTGGATTCAGATCCTAATAATAGAAATAATAAATTGTATTAACAGTTGGTATGATGAACAAGGTATTTCGTGCAATTAATGAAACATTTGATTCGCCACCCGCAAGCGCTGGTTTCATCAAACCAATCGTTCTGATTGGTTGTGTGAAATGTTTTAGTTTTTTTCTTAACATTTTCCTCGTGTAGACTTGCGCGAGCGAGGAAATGGTTAGACACGTAATTCTTCGAACGGTAAATTAGAGACACACGCATGGGCGAAAGGAGGCTCGAGTTTCATCGTGGCAGTGAATGAGTACGAGATAAAGGATAAGAGAGCCGATCCTCATGAATGCTAACGGGTCTCGAAACCTCGGACAGGAACACGCCCCGCATCCCAGGGATTTTAATTCGAAATCTCTTCTCTACCTCGCCGTGCCGATAGGCTACATTTATAAGCGTGTCGGCGCCTCCGACTGGCGTCGAGCGTTCTGAAGGCTCACACGACGGATCTTCGAGGTCTCCTTCGCTAAGGATCTCCCGCGCGTCGCGTCAGCGAGCAAAGCTCGTTGATGCGAATGTCGAGGAAAGTCAGAGAAGGGTGAAAAGAAGGAGAAAAAAAAAATGGGGATAAATAACATGTAAATATTCCTTCTCTCCACTGACCCCGGAAGGGAAATACAATTTTCATAGAGCCCTGAGGAGAAAACGAAAGGGTCAGTAACTCAACTCCCCTGGACCCATACATGATATATTGCTTTTAAAAAATATGAGCTTTTCCATCGGGGCGGAGAATGGTTGTTTTTTTTTTTCTCTCTTCCAGAGGGTCAAATCTTCTCCCTCGTATCGACCACGATAACGTGCTTCGCCGGACCCTTGGCTTTTTCATAGCCTTTATTTAACTTGTAGAACTCGCAAACTCCACGCTCAGTTCTTATACGCGTTTCTTCGACTTCCTTCTCCTCTCTCTTGGGGGGAAAGAAAAAATAAAACAAATAAAATACAAAGACTTGCAAAACGAGCCGAGGTACGGATATCGCTGTACCGGTGTCGAATAAAACTTTGCCATTTCATCGGGACGACGGTCGCGGGCGGGGCAACTTATTTTTCATCCGCGACAATTTCCGGAAACGAATGAGAACGGCCGCTCGAGGATCGTACAAAACGGCCGCGAAAATCACGTTGACACCGGAGCAACGAGGTGAACGCCGATGACATCGGGGACGGAAGTTTTGCGCCGCCTGCGCGGATGTCTGTGTGTGCGCGCGTCCAGAGCGCGATCGATCTCGCGTTTCAATCACATTTCCAGCTATTCGATTTCTCTCATCGCGAAACGACCTTTGGCGCCGCGTCGCGCTTCTCCACGGTTATATATATATCACGAGCTTTTCATTTTAAAGAAAAGTGCGACGATATATCCAACGGCGGGGAGGGGCTCGGCCAATATAGAATAAGTGGGGTGGGACGGGAGTCCCTCATTCTCCCAAGGATATTGTCGGTCAAGAAAAATCCCTCGATGCTCGAGGGGGTGGACCGAGCTCTCTTGTATATTCAGCCTGGATAAAATCCCTCGGCCCTCAACTGTGCGGAGCTCGGCGAACGAAAAAAAGCAAAAAAGCGAACGCGCGTGTTGCTCGCGACCAACAAATTCCCTCGGGCACGGAAATATCCTCGCGCCGCGGATCGTACAACCAGAACGTATCATTCAACGTTCTCGAATCGCGTGCCCATTGTACATATAAGCTCGGATTTTTAATACAAAACGTGGATTTCGCGAGAGCTCCGAGAGCTCACAACAGAGAATCAGTGTGCCACGATGTAAAATAAAAAATAAACAGATCGGTGTATTAAAATACAACGAAAAAGTGTAAGCCAGAAAATATAGTCAATTCTGTATCCGAAATTGGTAGACCCACTTAATAGCAAGCTGCGAGGTTGAAAATCCTTTCCTTCTCGTCGAGACCTGCTCGATTTCTACACGAAGTTAAAAATAATTCCACGTGTTAACGGGAGATGATAAAGAAAAAAAAAAGGAGAAAATCGTATTAGCCGACAAGAGAGTAAGAGCGCCCGTGAGAGCTTTATGTTGCATAAAATGAGTATAGCGTAGAGACATATATGCAGAAGTTGCAGTGGAAAATAGTGGGATGTAATACATGAGACGGTACATCACATGTGTATACACGAGTGTATGTCAGATACATAATGTACCGCGTGTGTACACATCATACTGTATGCACATAGTGCGTTCGCCGTGGCTCTCTCATGCATCTAGCCCCGGCTATGTGACTGCATATTATGCGACGCCGAAGTACGGACAAAGCGATGGCGTGACGGCGTGCGGTGTCACGGTAGTAGTTCGGGAAATGGGCGCTCCCGGCGGTGGCACTACCATTTGTTGAGGTCAACGGGGGCCACTACAGGCGTAGGCGAGGATATATACCGCAGCGTGTCGGCGCGAGATAGAGATAGACCGATGAAGATACAGGAGCGAAGCGAGATGAGAGCAACGCGGGTAAGCACCCACTCACCATGCGACAAGACGCAGTTCCGGCTTCTCCCGACGGCAACGCGATTCCTTCACCTCTTCCCCTCAAAGTATTCAAGAAAATAACCATCGTCTTCGATCCTCGGCGATATTCGCTGATAAAATTTGTATGCTTTTTAATTCATTTAAGATTCTCAAATGCAGCGAAAATTCGCACGGTGCAACCTTCCCGATTTTCCATCTCGAGTTCGATAAAACGAATTTTTTCCGAAAATTCGGTTCTTCTGTTACGTATTTCGATATTAGAAAATTATTTTCTTGACACAGAATATTGTTTTTCTTTACATAGAAAATACGCTGGAATGTTCAACAACGTTTGGTACTGGAGTTGTTCATTAGTGAATAATGTAGTGTTCGCAATTTTGGTCGAAAACGAAGAAAATGAATGAATTTGTTTACTATGTATAATTACTTTCCATTTGAACCTGAAAAAACTGTTTGACTATTCAAATATGAATAAACTTGCATCTTTCGAAACGAAGTTGAGAGTTTCGTTAAAAAAAATCAATCTTATTCTATGAAAAAATTAACACATTTTTCAATTGAATCTCAACAATTGAAATGGATTTTTTTTGCACTCGTTACTTAACTTAAAGGTATATCGATAAGAAACTCTTTGGGTTGTTTGTTTCAGACCAAAATTACGCTGCATTGTACGTCGATGAACAATCATCGCGCCGAGGCGTTTTGATCATTTCAGCATCTTTTGTTTCAAGTAAAAAAGCAATATTTTTTGAAAGCGTTGTCTCATTGGCGCCGAGAAAAAAAAAGGTCAAATATAACATTTCTTTTAACGCTCTAATTCGGATACCCCCTTTAAATTCTATCGTGACTGGCGCCGAATATTGGCTTTTAGCCGATTAATTCAAACGTCGGATGAGGGTGAACCGTTGAGAACGAATAAAGCAACGAAAAGCCACCGGGGATGAGGGGCCAAGGTAAGATCGCGAATTTCGAAAGAAACGCGTCTCTATCTCGCGGAATGTTTTGCGTCTCGGTGCTCTTCTCAAGGGGATGAATGGAGCGAAATCCGGGTAGGAGAAACGTTTGAAACCGGACAAAAGCGGCAGAGTCAGACAGACGGTGGAAGCTGTGGTAATGTAACTGAACCGTACACGTAGACTGGCAAGAGGGGGGAGGGGGTGGTGGGAAGGGTTGGTTGGACGGGAGCAAGGTTGGCCGTCGAGAGATTTAGCCATACGGAAACACACGGGCGCGCAAGCCCTACTTGGGCAAGATGTTTCTTACTGCATTGAATGGAAGAAACTCGCGGCGTGGGCACGCATTGCGGTGAATACTCGGGCTAAAGCACCGCTCGCGCCGTCCATCCGCGTAGTACAGTCCAAAGAGCCCTTGCAAATGGTTTCTATATACCTGCTTTACCGTTGTGCCTCGCGGCTGTGCATTAGCAAACTCAGCCATTCGTATTTGTATCAACAGGAATGCCACGAGGGAAACGCGCGTTAGCGTGTGTTACCGTCCGGCGAATATGAAATGCTTGGCAACGAGGTCTAGCTTATTAAAAGTTAAAATTCATTAAAATTTCTATTCATTCTTAGAAGTGCGAAGGGCAGGGCTCTGCGATAGGATAGGGAAAGGTGGGCGGGGAATGGAGCGAGCAAGAAACGGGTATAGGGCGCTGCTGTGCGGTATTCAAGTTCCACCACCATCACGATGGAGTCTGGCCGCTCTCGGGGATACTGGTGAATATTTTCTAACGTAACGTAGGTACCGACGAGGCGTACGCCAGCCAGCAGCGATGCATAAAGCAAAGGGATTTGCCGCACGGAGAATCTTGTTACGTCCGTATGAATTGTTGGAGCGACGCGCGGAGGACGGACGGGGGATAGAGGAACGAGAGGCGGGGAGGTGAAACGAAAGAGCACGGACCGCATTGTACGCTTGTACGATCTAGCATCTAGCGAAGT
Organism: Ischnus inquisitorius; assembly: GCA_963924025.1. Taxonomy (NCBI): domain Eukaryota; kingdom Metazoa; phylum Arthropoda; class Insecta; order Hymenoptera; family Ichneumonidae; genus Ischnus; species Ischnus inquisitorius. The sequence goes on along the minus strand of OZ001254.1, from coordinate 12,535,750 downwards.
ACTGTGTAGCTGCGGAGAAGAGCCAAGTATCCCCAACGCGAATGCTGGAACAGACCAGCCGGCGCGTACTGCACAACTCAACGGGCTGCGTCATTACGCAGACGAGCCGCATGCAGTCATTTGCGAATGCAACAGGAAATTCTCTCGGAGTTTCGTCGGGGGGCTATATACGCCATCCGAGAGACTCCCTTGCGACACGGCACTGTAATCACCTTTGTTTATACAAATTCAAAGCGAAGAGTAGAATGCCAGACGACCATGAAGAAACGAGAAAAACGACACCTTTATTAATGCCGTGAAATGAGAGCGTCCCTTTTTTTTATCTACAAATTAAACAAATGCTCGCTAATGGGACTGCAATTTTCGGATTGAGTTGCACCGGAAGCATGTCGGATGAACAAAAGAATACAATAATGATGACAGATGAAATGCTAACAAGTTAAATGCCAGAACCTGAGTTCAAGAAGAAATCTGATCGAACGTTAATAAAAGTCGCTGATAAGACGGAAAAAGAAAGGCACTTTTATCAATGTCTGAGAGCGAGAGGATCTTTTTGATTCCGCAAATTAAATAAATGCAGGCTAATAGAGCTGCAATCTCAGGTTCGAAGTGCAGTGGACCTCGTCAAGGAGACAAGAAGACAGGATAATGTTCGAAGCTGTTGTCTAGTTTGATGAGGGATCAGAGATTCGGAAAAAAAAGATATAGAACAGGATCGAATGTTCATAAAACTAGTCGATAAGACAGATGCGCTCGGGTAGTTTCAATCCCAGCTACATATATTCATCTACCGCTAGATCCAAAGGATCCATCACCGCACAAGGCGATCTTATTACACCGTGCATTGATTCGCCGAAGCGATTCCGGTGCACGTAGTACGAGACTATTAGAGAGCGCACCGGCATACGAGCGAGCCATCTGGGTCTCGTCATTAGTAAGTTCCGAAGCAGCCGCGCATAATCCGCTATATCGAGGAACTCTCGAAATGGCAACGACTCCTCTCGTCCATATACCTTATTAAAATTTCAAATCTGTATAAATTCCACTGGGAGTACCGCGGGAGTAGAAGGAAGAAACGAGCGTGTATATGCCGTGCGGATGGTGGGACGAGAGCTTTTGCAACGGTATTCATCGTAAGCCTCGCTTCTTCTGTGTGTGGATCTCGTTCTCTTCCTCTCCCCTTACGTGCGCTCGGTGAATATTTTCCAGGTCGAGAGACGCGCGCGCGAGCGGGAAGCTCGGGCGTCCTGTGGCCGTATGCCAGAGTTGCACGAAGCAGAGACATCCGGTGCACAAGGCAATCGTATTCTGTTCGTATTGGATTCGCTAAGGATTCGCATGGAGCATCTCTAAAGGGTAAGGAAAGAGAAGAAACGCCCGCGGGTTCTTAGGGGAGGAAAAGGAGCAAGGGGGAGGGTGGGGGAGGCATGTGCCGCTTTTCCTTCTGCCTTGAGCTCTACCGGAGTCGACATCAGCTGCAGCACACACCGGAGGGGCGAAAGCCGCGAGTTTCGTGTATCGGAGTGAGACACGCGGTGGCACTGGAACTGGCATGCCAGCCGAAAGCCAGTAAGAAACCGACGGGTCGTCCGGCCACGTTATACCGGAGAAAGCCTCGCGAAAATTCGGTTCTTACGAGAAGAACGAGATAGCAGTCAACCCCCTCGAGATCTGCTACACTCGAGGCCAACGTCGACTGCCTCTCTTTTCTCTCATTCGACTGGCCAAACGCTCAACGATGAAAGCTCCTTTCGCGTTTTTGGCATTCGCGACCTTCCATTTTCTTACGAAACGACAATTAATTAGTCAACGATGTAAACCACTCAGACGACGAAAAAGTAATGCAAAGTGAATTTGCACAACGTTTTCTCAATTTGTTTTTAGCCTCGTTTGCAAAACTTCTCAATGAAAAAGTTACTCAACCGATGAGGAAGTGATGCGTGAATATGACAAAAAGAAATGGGCAGATAAAATTTGCAGCCGAGGTAAAATATCTTCCTAAATAAAAAGGGTAAGTACTCAATCTTTCTCAATTCGAACGTTTCGACCAAATTTCTTCAAAATTCATACTGATCATCGAATAAAAAATAGTCCATTTGCAGATATTTTAACGGTTGGCACCGTCCTGAATACGTTTTTACTGAAAGCTCAATGAAAGTACCGTTCATCGAAAAACAAAGTTTCCTCTACAAGGAAGCAAAAAGCTGCCGAACGAACGAAGGAAAAAGCGGTTTGCCAGACTGGTTGCGATAAAACAAAATAAGGTCTGTGATAAAAAAAAATTGTTATGCGCCGCGGACCGCTTCGTCTGGGTTATCAGAATGTTAACTAGACCCTGGTATTGTATTTTTTTTTTCGTCTGCGCAAAAGATTGCTATAAATGAAACAAAAGCCCTGACTAATTCAATTAACCGAATGACCCATTTTCCGCAAATTCGAGTTTATATCATACACACAAGCGGCGAGGCAGCGCGATAGTTGCAGCGATTGTAGTATTATACGTACACATGAGAAATGCCTGACATTGACTATTTCAAAATCTGCATTCATGCATATGCAATTGTACGAGTACGCAATTTCAGTGGGAAAATTGTACGAGTGCTTCCGCGAGAATATCTCACTCGCAATCCGCACTCATTCCTCTTTCCGCCCGTTTCCAACCCCCCATGCTCACCCTTCCGCCCCTTCCGCCCCCGAAATCCCACTCTCTATCTCGTCCTCTCGCCATGAAGAATGCACAAGGACTCTCATTGGCAAAGTTTCCGGTGCGCCGAATTGTGCAAACGTAAATTTACGATTCCAGAAAATGTCTACCCAATAACTCTCGGTGCTTGCTGGGAAGCCTTACATTGCCGAAGAGCTTTCTTTCCTTGCCTCCCCCTCCCCCCCACCCGCGCTATAATGAGGTGAGAGAGGACATCCCCCCCGAGGAATGGTATATATATAAATGAAAAGTCGACAATCTTATGCTTCACGGCATAAGAGTCCTCCGCGAACGTCCCGAAGGGAGAAAGGCAATTTGACCTCTCATTCTTCTTTTGTAATTTCTTAAGAGGTCCAATTTAAGCCGACAATTGCTAGCGACCGGAAAATTGTACGGAGACGCAGCACGAGAAATTATTTAAAAGCCCCCGACACCGCGAAGTTAACCGCCAAAGACGTCTGCGTTTGATGAGAAGAAACGAAGAAAAAATTGGAAGCTTCTCGGAGCGCGTCGATTTTTCATTTGTTACAGCATTTTTTTATATTCGACGAGTCGGTAAATTTCGCAATTGAAATCCAGAATCTTCATTGGCAAGGATTTCGGTCTGGATATTTTTGTATCCGGCTATTTCAATTATTGTAGCTACTTCCGGTGACTCAGAGAGCCGGAGTTTATTCGCACTTTGATAGATCGGTCCAAGATTCCGGTAGTTTAATGAAAAGTGGCAGACACCGAGAGAAATGGGATCCGGGGCGGTATCCTTCGGAATTAGCGAGAGTTCCGACGATGGCTGGAAGGCGGCGGCCGCATCAACCGACCGAATTTTATGGTAAATAAATCGGCTTAGCTTCAGCTGCTACTACCGCTGCTGGTTATTTTCGAAGCGTTAAAGTTTCGAGAGGGTCGGTTTCGGGCTTTCCTTGAGCTTAACGGCGACCTTCTACCCTTTGTTGCCCAATCCACTCGAACACACCGGAATTTGAGAACATTCAAACTTGATACAAACCCGACCGACCCTCGTCCGTAGTCCGGGATATCCTTTTACGATTTTACTCTCGTTCTCTCTCTTTTCTTTTTCCTTTTAATTCGCTATCGATGCTCGTTAAAATTCTACAATCGCGTCGCGACCGAACTTCTGGCGCTTTTACTACCCCGTCGCCATTAATGTCGCAAAAATTTATTCGCATCTACGAACATTATTACCATGGGGAATAACCGTTGTGCGAGGGAACCTCAAAGTCGAAGAAGAACAATTAAGTGCCATTAATATTTCACTGCGGCCATTGTTACTTTTCGTAATTAAGAGATTTCGCGGACGCTTGCCGTTTCTCAGCTTCTTCGAGAAGACGTTTTTAACGACTTGTCGGCTTTTTTCGCGTGTATCGATTACGGCAGTTCCCGATGCTCGTTATCCCGACCGCGACATCGGCGCTTCCCGACGAATTTTTGCAACAAACTTCATGAAGCAAAAATATTTCTATATACTTTCGAAAAAAAAAAAAAAAAAAACAAGATGGCCCATCATTCGTTTCCACGAAAATAAATATTTAAACCCACTTTTTGGTCCGTCTACTCATTAATTACTGGTTTTTAATAGACAGGGTTCCGGAAAGTCGTCAAAAATTAATCAAAATTACGTTTCAACCATTCCGGTCTTCGCTGTGGTCGGATAGTTCGTGACTTACATCGATAAATTCTGTTGCAACATTAATTTTGTTCATTAATTATTCATCTACGGGAGGTCCTTAATTCGCCGGCTAAAGTAGGTCGCTTCTAATTACTCCCCTGGCCGAGCGTCGGTGAGCTCGTTCGCCAATCGATTCAGCCTCCGCCCCCCCGTCCGAAAGCTGAATTATTTACCGGAATAACGTTAATGGATGGAATAGTTAATGGAATAAAATAGATCTCGAGACATTGCCGGAGAACGTTAAAATCTATAATACCCCTCCGCGATGGAATAAAAGACTACACCATCTTTCGGAGGCCGTTTATTGGCAATACATCAACCGATGCTATTGTAATTTTCCGCGTGTCAAGACTTCGCGCCGATAAACGACAGAGAAGCTCGCGAAGCGTCGCGAGGGATGGAGGGAGATGGGCGAGCCTTGGAAAATTATTAGTACCCCGTTACGAAAATTAAATTAAGTAGTTGGCTCGTCGGGTAACACGTTTTCGTGCATGCGCCACGACGAGCAAGAAGTTCGCCCGACAACGCATGCAAACTTAGCGAAACATCGTGCGCGTAAAGCCTAGATGAGCAACGCTCCGTCTCTCTCGCCGCGCGTGCTTATGCAGCTTCCACCCTTCGCCTCGCGTCGTCTCTTAATGCATCCTTAAAACGTCTCGGGGGTTTATAGAGTTTCGCAACTTTTCAGACGTAACCGCTCCTCTCTTCGGCTTCCAAACGAAATTTTTTGTAATTTGCAAGAATTTACTCGTAAGCTTCGTTATCGTTCGTCTGCGGTGCGCTGCGAAAAAAAATCAATTGGGGCAGTAACTATTTTGTACGGCAAAAAAATTGCCTTAATACACGAATATTATATCAAAATGTATCTACGATATAAAATATAAATATAGTGACAATAAGAGAATCTTGCTCAAAATACAGATTGTTCGTTGACTCGAAACAACGCGAATCCCATGAAAAATGTGTAATACGCGTGATAAAAAGTCGACGCGAGTGACCCGCGCGAATCACCCGTCAACGTGTGGTTTAGCAGCACGTTTAATGTCGCCGCATCGTTTAACTCGCGTTCATTTAAACGCGTCCCGACCCTCGATCCGCCGCAGCGACGGATTCAACGCCGACCACCGAATTTCTGAATAATGAATTATGAATCGTTGCGCCCGCTGACCCACTTTCGCTCGGTTAGCTAGTGAAAAAAAAAACGTAATTTCGTTTGTTATATCCTTATCATCTTAATCGGAGTGATCCGGGGCTGGTTTTACCTTGCCGACGCGTTATCGCCGAAGATTGGCCGAGAGAACGTACAGAGGGATGAAACCGAGCGAACGAGGAAGATTCTAACGCTCATTCCCCCTCGCCCCCGTCTTCATCCCCCACGCGCAAGATCCATAAAGCTGGCTCACCCCCCCGAGAGTCCCCCAACGCTCGTAGAGACGATGCCGAGCTAATTCCTGACAAGGAAAAAGCGTAATTGTCGTGAATGGCCGACGCGGGAGAAAAACTTGTAATATCGTGACAGATAAATTAGGTTATCTTAATTGTACGAGACAAAGGGAGAAAAAAACCGAAGAAAGTCTCCGGATAAGGTCGGCGGTATCTTTCGCTCTTTGTATCCGCGGCGCGGCGGTGGCCGCGCTACCAAATTGAGAAGCCCTTTTCTTACAGTCTAAAATAATGCCCCGTGCACTCCCGTCGTTGTTGTTCGTACCGCTACGACTATTACGGGGGCCACTGTGCTCGGTGGCTTAAAAGATACGAACGCGAGGGAGGGCTTTCCTCCCGTTCGAGGACAAATAAGAATAGGAGCCGGGGCATTGTTAGCCGGGACATTGATACAGTAGAAACAGAGCTACGACAACCATGCCACGAGGCACCTTTGTCTTGTCTCTCTTTAATACTGCAACGCCACTTTCCAACGGCCCGGCTACCGCGGATCGAGACATTCCACGTGGAATTGCCCTTGCTGACAAATTCATTGCTCTAAAAAATTGCTCCCCTGCAACGAACTCCTCGGCCGAATTGTTGCGTATCCCTTTTTTTCAACTTTTTTTCGGTAGATCACTTGGAGAAAGTGTATCATGAGAGCTCAGAGATAACTATTCAATTATGGGAAAGATCGTGACATGAAAGTTCCTTGGAGAATGACCATCCGGCTAATGGTCCTATCTCGAGCGAAGGAAAAAATCGCGCATGGCACGACACGAGTGCTCGTAAATTATTCGCGCCAATAATGAGTTGGCGAAAGCCAACCAGGCCGATTCTCAAGAATCAAGGAATAGTATTGTGATGAATCTTGAATTGTGTTGTTGCTTACGCGATGACCAATGGGGACCAATTTTATCGTTTGAGCATGCAAGAATTTTCAGGAATAATCTCCTTTCTACACATGAAAATCTGCCATTTCGATGGCGAAGCTTTTCGAACAGAGTGCGAACCACAAACGAACGAGTCGACTAAAAAGTACAACCAGACGATCCAATTTTATTGTTCGAACGGCACGAGACAGGGGACACGGTGTTAAGTAAATACTCGTCAATTCGCGGGCATTAATTTATCCGTCGCGCAATAAAATACTTGAGATATCGTGTGTATTCACGCGCGTATACAGCTCCAAATGCAAAAGGTATAACAGAAAATCACGGTAGACTTCTTCCCGAGTCATTGGCTCGATTTCAATCCCCCCGAATTATCCTGGAATATATGACCGGGCTTATCCCGGTAGTTTTATGGAAGTTGAAGATCGATCGCTACGCTTGCGTTCTCGCGGGAAAAGGCACGAATCTAGTACAGTAAAACGGACTTTTCGATTGCTGGCATACACTTACATCTCTAGAAAACTGGAAAAAGCTTCCGCTGGCCCAAGTCTACGTTCGCAGAGAGGAGGGAGAAAAGGGGGGCGATAGTAATCGAAATTGAAAATCCCTTCGCCTAGTCACAATTATCTATCGAATTTGCTCAAGTATCTCCCGGAGGAATACGTTCCCGTTCGACTGTTTTTACCACGAACGAATAATCGTTCCGGAAATTTCATCTCGGTTTCGAACGTTCCTTCGACGTTATTGGAAAAGAATCTCAAAAAAATTGAATTGAAATTACTACGGGTTGACAGTTCTATACAATATTATAAATAATCACGAAACATTGTTCATATAATGTAATGATTAATTCATTAATCGATTAATTATTTATCCCGATTATTATTGTGTATTGTGTTTATTATTATTATTACCGTTATTATAATGTTTTTATCGAAATATGGATAAGCAACGACATACATTTTTAATGAAAATTGTCAAAATTTATCAATTTCACACAAAAAGATGAAATTGTATCGCCTTTTGCAGGCAAAAAAGAAGCGAGCTTGCGGGCGCTGGAGGATTGGGGAGAGCCGCCCGTCTCGGTGCGCGGTGATACGTTGGAAAGTTGGGAATTCGAGTAAAGTTTCCGCGGCCGCTCGTGTAATCAGTCATAACTCGCGCGGCTTTCCCCACCGGTGAACAAAGACTCGAAATTCATGCATATGGTGAACTTGTTCATCGCGCACACTCCACCAGGTAGAATATTAATTACTCGGGCTGCGCGTGACATAGAACTATTTTGTTTGCGTCCGAACTTTACACTATCCATTCTCCTCATATTTCACGGAATATTGAAACTCTCATCCCCTTACTCGGTGCTCACTATCTCGATCGTCGTTTCGGGCAAAGGCCCAAGCTCGGCGGCAATGGAAAAAAGGCAATGCATAGATCCGAGGACCAATCGATGAAGCGCTGTATCGATGCTCGTCGAAGCCGATTACCATCGTTTTCTCCTTTTTCTTTGCCTCATTGTTCTTCGAAGAACAATTCGCCGAGCCGATTAGTCAAGTTATTACCAACCGATGCTTACGAAACGCGGGTAATAAGAATAACGGTTAATGATAGGACAACAGAGTAGACTCCCGGTCGTCTCGTGGCTCCGTGATTTTAATAATTGGCGCGGAAAGGATCCTCCGACGTTCGTTCTTATCTATCCTTACAGGAGATACCCCTATTTCGGGAATTAATTAAAGGTGAACAACGTTAAAAGTACGCTCAAGGAAACGGGCCAGACCCCGGGGGTAGGCCGCGCAAAAGCGAGGAAGTATCACGATAAAAGAACGAAGAAAGGAGGAAATTAATTTTGCATTATACCCGAAACGTGCCTCGGGGCGGTCTTATACAAGCCCCCTGCCCCCGGTGGCCCCCGAGACGAAAGTCTCTCGGCGAACGGCGTCGAGCGTCGGAAAGGGAAGAAAACGAAGACGGTGGAAAGCGAGGAAACCGGGCGCTCTCTCACCCTTCCGCGCGGAATATCCGCGCTACACCACGAGGCCAAGCCCAAATCCCCAAGAAAGCTGAAATTAATTACGCTGCCCCAAACCTAGTCCAACCCGCCCCCCATACGCTACCTTTCGTGAATACTCAAAGTTTTATGACAATCGCGGTCGAGCTCGCCATTCTACATCAACTCTGCTAGGCGAAACGGCACCAGCCATTCCCGGACTAATTGCTCTTTCTCCGACTGTCAAAAATTGTTATACCACCCCGCATAACAATGACGAGACTCGGCCGCCGACCACGATTTTAAAGCCAAAAACCTATTTTTAATAATCTGAAAAAAACAAAGAAAAAAAAAAAAAACGTAATAAAAACTCGGCCTCGCGCATAATGGGAAACATTGTGCTCCGTTGCTTTTCCAAGCGTCATGTATATAGGACACACGGATGGAAACACATCGCTTCGCGGTGCATGAAAGCGCCAAGCCGCAAGCTCGCCCGTACAATTAGGCTACACCGAGAGTTGCCTCGGGGCACGTGAACGTATAATGTAGCTCAGGTATAGTAGTAGACGATGTGCCTCGTACCCTCGCGCTGTACAAACATAGTATAACGTTTCGCGATTAATCTTAGCCGGGGTTTAGTTGTATATGCGCGATAAGAAAGTTTACAACGCGAACGAGAACGGGGGTTGTAATTAGAGAAAAAAATCGTGACTCGATATTTTCACTTTCATTCATTCCGTTTCGTTACGGGACCGAAAAAAAAGGGAATCGCGAAATGGATCATGTATACGGAATAGTTGAGAACACATTAGTTGCAAGAATCAATTTCTTTGTTTACTATATCGTTTTTCAGATTATTAATATTTTATTTTGTAGATTTATTAATTTTCTGTTTATTAACTGTTTTTCTTCGCTGCTTTTAAAAAGTTGGTACGCGAGATTTATCGTTTTTATCGAAGTCATTGTTTCCGGTTGTTTGTTCGTTCTGAGATTGGCCCGGCAAAGGATCCAAGTTCACAGCCCGACTAGTTACTTTATTTTGTAAGTCGGACCAGGCGGGGAAAAAAATAGTATTGGGTGGTTTTCATAGCAAGGGGTAGTTGCAAATCCCAATTTTCCCACTACAGTCGATAGGTAAAAGAATCATTTACCAACAAACTAGAAATACATTAGTTACGTGAATGAATTTCATTATTTATCCCAAATCTCTTCGATTCATTCATCTTTCTCTGCAACAACTTGTCATCAATATACCAAACGTATTTTTTCCTTTTCCACGTACATCGAGATACGAGAGATATGAAGCAGCGAACAGGGATAAGATATGCATTCGCGAGTGATATATATCATTTCGAAGGTAATATATAATTGTATGCCAGTTGATATGTTTATGGAAACACGGGTATTGCGCGAGAGGGTGTAACTGTGCATGTGTGTCCATGTCCGGAGCTACCAGTGTCGGGGTGGATGGCACCGAGTGTGGCACATTGTATGCGGGAGGATGCGAGGGCGACCATGCGTTACTCGTAAGCTCACGGAAGCGCGGATAGCCCAGCAGGGGTGGTATAACACGGAGTACAGAGAGCAGTGCTATATACACGTATCTACAACGGGTTGGCCGCCGGTGCTCCTCGATACGTACATACACTGGAGCACGCTGTCATGCGTACCGGCGTACACAGCGGAGACACACGTACGACGTTTGGTGATTGATAACGCTATCGACTCTCGCGTTCCATCCCTTTGCGAGGCGAGCAGGTCCGCGGGTGTACGCAGACAAGCTTCGTACGGCTCTGGGGTGGGTTTTCCGACTCGTCCTCAAGGTAAAGGGTGCCGGGAACGGAAAAACTAAGAAGCGCTCCCCAGAATTTTCAATAAGGGGGTGGCCGAGTCTACGACGGTGGCGCGGAAGAGAAAGAAAAATCGTGGACCAGGAGGAAAGAAGGAAAAAAGGCCGAAGGACGAGTAAGAATAAGTGGAAGAAGAAGACGAAGGAGAAGAAGAAGAAGAAAGAGATTAATGCAATGCCGACGGGTACTGTCGGAGACGACAATGGCGCGCCTGTCAAAAGAACATCCCCCTGAGAGCCAGAGCTGACTATTCTCTTCTGGAAATCCGCCGCGTACGACACGACGACAACGATGACACGTCGCACAAACCGTCACGGTATTCACTCGCGCGGAATCATTCGACGGGGAAAAGCTGCCTGTTGTTAACCATCGAATCGAGAAAAAAGGGAGAAAAAAAAACTTTCTTCTTCATGCCGTTATTCGGTCCTCGGCGATGAAAAGCTTGAAGGTTATTGCTCTATAGTTTCGGCAACTTTTATAATTATATTATTTTGCGAGCAACGTTTGGGCTTTCGGCGTTTCTCGTGTTTCACGTTTTTTTTTCTTTCTCTTTTTTTCGTCGTGGAACCCCGAAAAATGATCAGTCAGCCAACATTAATACAGCATATTGCGCGCCAGCTGCGAGGACTGTCGAAAAACTTGATGCCACGGGAGAGGGTACAGCGCGGGTGTTTTGCCACAATCCGGCGCGGGCGTGCTGGAGTTGCGACATTCCCGGAGTTCAAGTTGTATTCACGGCGGTTATGGCGGCGGTACGTCGCGCGGAATTAACGCAACAAAAATAAACTAATGCAAAGCCTCTGTGTGTGGACTAACCCCCTTAAATTTCTCCCCGTATCTGCGCTTTAAGGGGTAAAAACAACAGAGTATTGAACGCGAAATGTTCGACGGAGTGGGGGGGACGAAAAAAAAAAACAACACGGTACGTCGAGCTCCGGTTGGGATAACCGTATACAAACGATATATATATATTTTTTTGTCGCGCAACGACGAACGTACATGCAGTTGACCCGATAAATTGATTCGATTAATTTGGAATATCGGTTATCTATGGGCGAGCCGTTCATTAAAAATGTCACGTTTTTCACGTCTGCGACCAATGGAAACTCACGGCGGAAATGTAAAAATTTCTGGATTATTGAAATACGCGCGCGACCTCGGCGTTAATTAAGCCAGTTGATTTGCTGCCGGGATTTCGCTTTTTTTCCACCGAATACGATCGTTTGTGCTTCTTCGCGTTTGTACATTCGAGTTTGCGATATTTTGCGAGGTTTCTATAATATGTACGGAAACGCAAATTATTATTATCAATTCAATAATGGTTTCATTATCAATTCATTAATGATTTTATCGTAATTGTTGGGCATTCATTTTTTGTCGATTAAATTATTAATCGGACAATCATCGATGTAACCCTCTGGCGAAAGTACAATAAGCTTTTGATATGATATTAGCTCCCCCCGTCCCCCTCTTCGTGTAACTCGTACCAAATGGTTCGGAATAATAATACGTTCTGATTGGATTCATTTTGTCATTATTCCCAGCTTCATTTCCGCCCTATTGGAAAGTATCGGTTTTGCCGTATTTTCTACGCGCATTTGTGAGAAAGAGAAAAAAAAACGAGAAAAAAAGGAAAATCAATAGGTAGACCGGTGCTTTATTGTTGCAACAGCTGGCCGAGCGCGAACCCGTGCCCACCGCATTTCCCCTATACAGCAGTTGCTCCCTACCCGGTTATGCAATGAAAAAGTAGTGCACTCCCGTTACAGCACCAGTGGCAACGCCAGAGAACCCCGTACCACGCTAACGCAATGCTGTAAATTTTCGATTACGTAGGAATAGAACGAAGAACAACGAAAAACAAACCAAAAAATAACCTCGCTTCGCATCGAAGACCAAATATAAAAAAGCGAACAAATCGAGCGGAACCTTGAATTTGATTAAATACTGCGAAGCAACAGTGATTGATTCCGTGAAACTGTCGAGCCATATTTTACCGAGCCATATCCATATATTATAAATTCAATTAAAAATTGAAATATGTATAATTTCGAAACAATAATATATTTTATTGCCGTGAGTTGAGCTTTTTTTATATCTGATTGGAAATTACAAAAATCATAAACAAGATAAAAACTGTTCATTATACTCGGATTTACCGAGTTTTTCTTTTAATCGAATTACGCGCTTTTTATTCGGCCTACGTTTTATCCATTCAATTTCGAAAGAAACTCTATGCGAGTGCCGAGTAAACTCCACGAAACGCTGTTATCCGAGTTTATTTCTCGAGAGAAACATGTTCCGCTGCGCGCTCGAACCGACCGATTATATCGAAGCGGCGAGTCCCGCTCGCCGAGCCGGGGATCGTTCGTTGCGTTTGGTAGTACAATAAAAACAAACTAACCTTGCTTACGGTGCGCGTGGCGTTCGAATTCGCGGCGGGCCGGGCGAGCGCGAAAGAAAAACCCGAAAGACACCGAGCGAAACGTGCGATGTTTGTTTGTCAGAACGGAAGAGCGCAAACGACGAACTCGAGAGTAACCGGCGCGTTCGCGCGCTCGGGTCTTGACCGCTCCGTGCACTGACGACGCTGTTTACTTTCACTTTTCCATTGGTCGAAATTTCTCGTATATACACGTCTCGAATCACTGCCATCACGTTTATTTCTTCGGAGTTGAACTTCGCACAAGATCCGACGACGTTTATCATCGACATCGACCGAGAAACGAGACTACGACGGGACTCGCGTCACCGCAAACTGATCAGGTGATCCGAAGTACGAGCCGAGTGGGCCCGAACGACGCGGCGTTCTAACCACAATGCCCGAGCCGCGCGTCACGTGTCTCAGTGTACGCCGTGACACCTCACGGTACCCCGCGAATTGACGCTGCGCTACTTTGTTTCGAGATTTCTTCGAGCAGAAGAAACCTCGCGGCCAAGTTTTCCCAAGCTCTAATTACGCGTCTCTCGGCCTTTGATTCTCGTATAAGAATGTATGATCGTTCGCGCGGTAAAAGTTGTCGAAAGGTTCGGTGTTATTTTTCGTCGGAAACAAAGGACCGCGAGAGCGACAATCGTGAAGGTTCGTGCGCGATCGAAATAATCGCCATTTCGATAAAGTCAAAGAATATATTTTCAAAAAACAAACATTTTCTATTTTTTCCGTAGTTATCTTTTGGAGAGAATCGTTCGAGCGGTTTGATGGTCTAAAATACGTACGTAAGCCCGTTGAATATTATATCGAATCTATTATTTATTCCAATATTTTTTCGCTACTCGAAAAATTATTTCCGTCAGTACGTAAATGTCAGCTGCATATTCCGCGAATATTGCGACAGAATTATTTATTCCGTCGCGAACGACGCCGCGGTGAATTACGAAGTCTATTATTTTCGGATTAACTAAACGAATGAAAAAAAGACTCGAGCCCACTTACGGAGTCGTCTAATACACGCGTAATATTCGCATGATGGATGGTAAAATTCTGGGCGAACGGGGTCACGGCGCTTCGGGCGCGTCGCGGGAGGGGGAAATAAAGGGTTTGTAGTGCTTGACACAGAGTCACACCGTTGGGGAAGCACGAAAGCGGTAAATCACGCGTTCCCCGTCGAGTGTGTAGGCACTCGTGCGCCGCGAGCGAGCGAGAGCGCCGCGAACTGCGCTTCCGGTTGGAAAACGAAATCCCAACTATTTCAATATCGGGGAGGGCGATAGTGTCTCTCTGTGTACCATTGTTGGGAAACTGGCACGACATGAGCACTCCAGCGACGGGGCGTATATACATCGCTATGCTAAAGCAATAAACCGACTTACTCATCCGTATTACCCGTGGCAATCGTTTCGGCGTAAAGTGAATTTTGACGGATCTGTTGGCCCATTCATTAAACTTAAGTTATATGAAAAAAAAAAGAGAAAGGACGAAAAATACATAAAATTGAACCTTCGACTCGAGCAAACGGAGCGTGCGAATATTTTTTTGTTCGCGCCGCGCAACGTACGATCGAGTTGGCAATTACGCGACGCTGAAAATGCATTTCGAGAGCAACACCGTCGCGGCCGTTCGGGCGTATGAACATTGCGCACCACTCCGCTCCCGACCATTATAATTAACTTTATCGCGATGCACGGTCTGTTCGTCTATGAGTGGTTCTTTTTTTATTAAGGTAACTTGAGCAGACGAAAAAGTAAACATCAAGATTTTTTTTTCTCGAAAACCAATGATGCGAGAGCATCCAGTTTTTTAACATTGCAAATAAACAAATAATTCGTTAAATGATTTTTACTGCAAACATTAAAGTTTAAAAATAAAATCCGTACGCGATATTCCGGAGTTTGAGAATATGAAAGTTAAATACGAAAAAAAAAGTCTGCAAAGTTGCCGGACCTAAAGTAATTAAATTCGTCTATTGGCATTGGTTAGTATTTGCTTTCGGCGTAGCAAGCGAAGGGCTTCTCAGGAGTCGCGTGGCTCGGTTAAAAATGTAAATTATTCTAGATCGAATGAGCAGCGATAAGAGACGGGAGGGCGGGCTTTGAATAGCGAGTGAAGTGGCCACGGCTGGCCACGGGGCGCACGTGCATTAAAGCGAAGCTCGTGCGTTATCGCGGTCAGACCCCGACAGTGGAACCAAAAGCCTCGGTGGCGCGCTTTTGCGAGCCCCCTATCTTCCATTTACAGGAGCGCAGTGAGAGAGCGTATAACCACCGTCGAGTGAAATAATAACCGGGCGCCGGGGCGCGGTTTCTCCGCGGTTACTACCATCACCTCATAATTTTTCACCTCTTGATTCTACCCGCCAGTTATTTTTTTAACGCTCAGACGCGCAACTACTATCGCGCGCCGTTATATACCAAGATGATAAAAGGCTCGGGTCGTTAGAGTACTGTATAAAACGAACACAAATTTCAAAGGAGCGCGTATCGCTCGTTCGTGTCTCGTGACCGTACCCGGGTACTTCGCGCTCTTAGTCTTGTATGTGTGCACGCATTCATTTCTATGTATACGCAACTGCGCGGTCGGCATCGAATACACTTTTTGATCTCCCTCTCGTGACCTTCATTCCGTCGCGAATAAATCTCTTCCGTCACGGGCGCAATTTTACCGCGGAAAACACTCGAAATTCGTAGTGAGACATTCGCACTCTGTCAAATGTTACGCAGAGCTTTCGGTATTCCGAATGGCGCACGCATTTCGGGGCCCACCCGTGGCGGGGCGAGTCCCCACGGACGGTAACGGTGTCACGTCGTCGCTCCGTCGCGACGGTATAAGCTTCGCGATAGCGGCGGAGAAACGTATCATCGCGTCAGCGTACGTCCGCTCCCTCGGGATCTCCCGCGAATTCAGCGTCTATGTTAATTGAGTAAAGTCGCGAAAACGCGATAAAATGGTTCCGTCGTTTTAACGAGTTGCAACATTCGTTCGAATTTCAGGAGAGGCGCGGCGAAATTCGAGGGTTCGCGATTATTCGCAACGGTGAGAAAATAGGGAAGACCGGGAGACAAAAAAGTCCCCCGGTGAGAACAGGAATTATTTTTAGTTAACAAATGTATAGTTGGTTACGACGAAAGAAAAAAGAGTTGAAAAGAAAAAAGAGGGATGGTAAAAAATATCCGTTGAGACAAATAAAATTTGTTGACTATCAGCAAATGTTATTGAGATTTGTTTGACCCAATTAAATATTACTTGGTTCGACTTTGCGAATATTGACTAAACATTTATTTCACCATATTGGACTACGTTTGTTACATCTCATCTCTGAACCGACCAACATCCGATCCGACCAAACATCTGTGGTTTGGGAATATTAACTAAACATTTATTTTGCTATATTCGATTGTACGTTTGTTACACCTCATCTTGAGCTACATACAATCTCCGAATTCTCTCTGAATCTCTACCGTAAATACACTACCTTAAATACAAGTGAATCCTTTTCACAGTGCAGTTACAATTGTCCGAACACGCTATAGTTGCCATGTTTTTTCAGAAATTCGCCTCAAATTTGCAACAAATTTCGACGATCGCGAACCAATGATCATCATTAAATTGGCGAAAAATCAATTCTGG
This sequence comes from Ischnus inquisitorius, assembly GCA_963924025.1. Taxonomy (NCBI): domain Eukaryota; kingdom Metazoa; phylum Arthropoda; class Insecta; order Hymenoptera; family Ichneumonidae; genus Ischnus; species Ischnus inquisitorius. Next base: position 12,519,140 of record OZ001254.1, on the reverse strand, counting down.
TTTTTTTCGATTTTTCACTTTTTTGACAATATCTGGAAGGGCTCAATTTCTCAAATTTTCCATCCGATCTCATCGGAATCCGCGCGATTTCGAGTTTATTAAACCGCGGCAACAAACAATGCGGGATATGTTAAACTCCGGGCGAAAGCCTTGGTTAAACAACGTCTGGTCACGTTGAACATACGTAACAAGTGTACACCGGATAGCGTCCGCGGCCGAACGAGTGCATACCGCAAAGTTTCTGTCGTAAGCCGAGTCGCTACGACAGAAGCTAATCTCGCTTATCCTATATGAGGTAGCCTCTGACCTGCGGATTAAGCTAAAGAACTCCAATTAAGCGACAACTATGAGACCCCGACGCGACATCAAAGGATGTTCGTTATGCGTTTCGTACGACTCGCCGAGCCATGACACGAAACCGCTGTGCATTTCGCAACTATTACTTCGTCTCGACCGCCCAAGCTTTTCGGCGCTTTTAATTAATCCCACCGATGATCGCCCGGTCGAAATTACATCGCCATCCGCCGAACTGCCCGACCTCATTAATGCTCGACACTCGGTCATTCAATATCGCGGATAATTGGCGCGCGAACTACGAATTTGTGTATCGAATTCGGGGCTTGGATTACGAAAGCGTTAATTCAACGATAAAAGCCGACCGCGAAGTTAACTTCGACCCCCGGCGAATTATTACCGAAGAGCCTTGAGTGCGCCCAAGTGCAGTTGGTACGAGGCGATCGCGTCTCGTTAGAGTAAATCCACTGAATCTCGAAATTATGCTAAGTTTCGTACGGACGGAGATTCCGACAAGTTTGTAGTGGGCGAGAGGGGTGGACTATAGGATGAGACGACGTTGCGGCGTCGAGGGCGCGATGACTCGTCGACTCGCGCCCGGCTCGAGAAGCGTCGAGCATTTCGAGCGCAGTTAGGGATTCTTGAGGTAAACTTTCACTACCCCGTGCGCGACGTTGCCTCTATCCTGACGTCGTCGTACACCGCTTTAGTACAAGTATGTTAGACCGTGTTAAACAGAGCCGTGTATAGCTAACCCCGGGGTTAAATATCTCGGGAGCAATGCGTAAAGGCAATTAGGATACCCTACCGATCGTTAAGTCTGTCGTACAAAACGACGAGGTTGCTTCCGCAAACCGCAGATGAGAAAAGCAGTAAATCTCGAGTCGCTATATTTTTTTTCTTTCGATATTTGTGTTTGTTGGAAAATATTAAAAACATTATGCACGTCCGCCGGAAGACCAACTCGATTTTTATAAAAATAAAAAACATTCGCGTTCCAGACTGCTGTGGCTCTTTTTTCTTCATATTTCGATAATTGTTTTTTTATACGTGCACTTCGTGAAAAAACGTAATTCTCAAGTTGAGTCTTGGTTTCTGGTTTCGGAGAGAGCCGAATAAAAAATTTGACTCAGCTCTCGAAGCGACACGCAGACGCCCTCTTAGCTTGTGAAAAAAAAGGAAACTCGCCCTTAACGCAGAATATTATACGCGAGCCGAGTACATCGCCGTATGAAGGAAGTGTAGGATCGTTGAATAATACACAAGTCTCACAAAGCTACGCGACGGGCTGAAGTCGAGAAAGTCGATTCGTTGAGAAATTCATAATTCTCGCGGTACCGCGCGACTCTCACGGCGAGTCCACTGTTTTTTGTATGTCAAAGTGTGTGTCAAATTTGCGCTCGGTTAAAATGCGTAACACGCGAAAAATTCAGACACGTGAAAAGCGAGAGGGTGAACGGCGAGGGGGAGGTGGTTGGTTGGTTGTAGCAGAAAGGTAAAGAGAAACGAAACAGATAGTAGCGTAGGAAAGCTAAGAAAAGACCGAGAGTGTTGCGGATAGTCCCGCTGCGGATAAGCGTGCAGCGAAAATTCCTGTTCCTTGCGATGCTCCATTCCGTGTTGAAATATTAAAATAAACCGTCGCACCGTGGAGTGTGTTAAGGGGGAAGGTCGGTGTGTTCTCCGACTCCTCGTTCTCGCGTGTTGCCGCGAGCGCGCGAGGGGATGGGCGTCCAAGGGGTAACATAAAGGCGAGGGCTCGTGACGCGCACACGTACGAGTCTCGGAAAGAGCAGCAGTAGCGAGGGGGACGGCTCACCTTTGCCGAAAGAGCAAAAGGGGGAAGCCGAAAGAAGAGCGCACGAGGGAGAGACTCGGGGGGGATGAAACTCGCGAATAAGGACTTGCCTCTCGTGGCAAACACACTCGCATTCTACCGCGAGGCTCTCTCGGTCCGTCTCTGCGGATACACATCTTCCGACCTCTCATAAAATTAACCTGTCTGCAGCGAGACATACAATTCCCCGAGACCGGTCGGTGAATCGTGCGAGTATAACCCAGTGACGGTGGTGGAAGAGTGTTTCATCACCGGGAGAGACGAGAGCGCTAAGCATATCCCTCTTTCCTCCTTTTCGCCTCAACGTGACCGAACGTTGAACGAGGGTTCAGCGGCGGGAATGGGGAGGAGGAGAAACCACTCAACCCCAATTTCACCCTCCCTTTTCATCGCCGTGGCGTGTGACGCGAAGGCGCGAAAGCGTGCGAATGTAAAGCTGCATATGCGAAGAGACGAAAGTGCGGAATGCGCTTTACAAAGAGGCGTTAAAGGCGCGGCGCGGGGGGCCTCGGTAAACGCGGATGGAAGTTGAAATTGCCTAAACAAATGGCTGGCGGTTTTAACAGTTAAGATTATAGGCGCGACTCTGTGTGCAACAGCGCGAGCGTGCGGTTACAAGGGAAACGCCACGAAAGTGGAGAAGCCCACGACTCTCGCGCGAAGCGTTGCCGGTCTCTTACCTCTTCCGCCTTTATGAGACTACTCGAAGCCGGATAACTTTACAGTCGGTCGGACAACTTCGTAATGAAAATCTACGAGCTCGGTTCTCCGTTGCTGCACAGAATTCTACCCGTCCCCGACGCACGAGCGCCCGGAGGGGGTTGGTGTAAGATAGTTTCGAGACTATTTGCACGAGCTATTTCGCGATCAGCAACAGCCCACCTCTCTATCTAGCCGGAGGGCGATCCTGTCGTTGCCGACTTCTTCGGAACGATCTTCTGAATATTCGACTCTCGTTACGACGATGTTATTGAGCTCTTACAGCAACGGCCGGACCGACCTCGTTCGCCGGATTCTCCACCGTCCCGCGTTTATTGTGTACCGAGGTACGTAAATGCTTCTTATGAGCTGCCGTAAATAAGAAGATCATTGAGAAAAAGAAAGTATCGGGATCAGAGAATATTTGAGTTCCACGGCGAAGGAATATCGCGATAAATTTATACTACAAACTCGTCGGCGCGCGGGGGTGAGGTGGAAACAAATATACTCGGAATTACCAAAAGGTAGAGGGCGAGGAAGCATTCATAAATCACACAGTGATCCCAATAAAGCCACGGTGTCAGAAGAACCAGGTGTCTCTTCTAGTTAATCTCGAACTACACCCCTTGCTCTGCCCTCTTTCTTTTATCTCTCGCCTCTCGCTCTTTCTCTCCCGTGCTTTTCTCTCTTTCGCTCGTTTCGAGGATTACTCGCTTCCCGTTCGAACAATGCGCGGCCCTACGGTTTTTCGAAACATGCAGATGGGAATTAGCATTTCAACTGGCAAATGGACATGCTACTCGGTCTGGTACAAGTTGCTGCGAGAGAATGAATGGCCGAGCCTTGTACTCGATTTCGCCCTGCCGTAGCCATATTCGAGAATCGAAAAAAGATTGTTATTCCGGATAACTCGGCTCCCAATGGCTATTATATCGTCGCCTCGCACAAACTGATACGTATTATCCGACTCGAAAACCGGCGTCGTTGAGCGTCCCGGTCACGTTGACCGCTCGGACGTGACGATCTTTTTTTTTTTTCTTGTCACGGATCCCCCGCTTCGCTAACCTCGGACGCTTCTTATCGTCTGCCCAACAGACAGGGGCTGTTGGTGCGACGAGAATTTGAGCGGCTAACGCTTTTTTTCAGAACGGTTTGGCTTACGCTCGGGAAATGGTGCGAATAAGGCGCAGCTTCAACTTTTAAACGGCTAGAAGCGGAGAATCCGCAGGGGGGAAATAACTTGTGACTGATAATGGTCAGGCTCACATTTTACGCGGTCTTTGGTATCAAAGCGTCGAGAGAGGGAATAACAAGACGAAGATTCGGGATGTGAAAAAAAAAAATTAGACGGTCCTGAAAAGACGCATGACACTAATTTATTATAGTTTTGGTATCCATTTTGCGATACGATTTTCAGTGAAATATTTGGAAGAACCGAATTACTTTGCATTCTGATAAAAAAGGCATAAATTTGACAAAAGCGCCACGTCGCGACTTCTTTTTTTACGCGCTTTTCGTACTGCTTTTTGTAACGCATAGACAGAAAGTAGAGCTTTTCGATAAATTGCACTAGTTACTTTTTATGCAGACTTCTGAAACATTCTCTGTTACCTTTTTGCACTTTTCGCCACGCGTTACCACCACGAAAGAAGGGCTTTTCGTCTAGGATTTTCAGAAGAATATTTTCCATCTGTAATTCGATGGAAATTAAATTTTCCATGGAGAGCTTTTCATTTTTCAGTGGTGTGTAATAGCCGATCGTTAAACGCCGTTCGATATTTAAAGAATTTTCGTAAAGTGGATTTGATCATTACACACGATAGAAATGGTTGGTAATCGAATTACGTTTTACCGAGAATAGTACGAGTATATTCCGATCTTCGACGTTCGCAAAGTACAGAAGCAATCACGGTGTACAACGAGCGCAGGAAATAAGCAGCGTTTATCGAGCGTGCCATCAGACCGGTGTCCCACTGTTAACAACTTGGCCGAACTATCCGAATTACAATGCAATTTCTTGCCGCGCACAGTCGCCAAAGCTCTGAGTAGATACGGCAAGTAGATACGCACGAATCGTGTTTTCGACGATTCAACGACGGAAGTTGCCGTCTGAACTGCGAACAAAGTCGCGAAGTCGTTAGGACGCGACGCAGCACGATTGTATACCATCGAAGCGTTTGAATATCGCTTTTTGCGGTTTATGCTTAACCATCCGTGTGGCTTTGCCATTTCCGTTGTAATAAATGTTCAAACGTTAATATGTAGGAGTCGCGCGTTTCGTTCATTACAAAAAGGAATGATCGTCAATTTTTATTTTGCGAACAGCATTTATCGAACGTTACTTTTTGCTATTATTTCCGCTACGTATAGCGCACTCCTTGACTTGAGTTTCGATCGAATTACACCCGTAAAAAATGAAACATTTCCATTTCAAATAATTGCGACAGAATTTTCGGTCCCAAAAATTCCAATTACAGGACTGTCCCATTTTATTCCGCTTTTCTCCCCATGTAGATGAAAAACAATTTCTTTTTTACATCTCTATAGCAACCTTTTGTTCTCAGCCATTGTAATGAAATGTCATGTCTGACTCAAAAAAGATGCCGCGAAATGCAACCGATCCGCCGTCGCGTTCGCGCGAGTAAAAATATGCTCGGCGTTCGTCCCGCGTCGAGCGAATAGTCTGTCGCATCAGTTTCGAGGAAAGTAATCTAAAAGTGCAAACAGCTGAGAAGCAATTGTCGACCGAGTTTTCTCAGTGGAGATGCACGTTGGGTACATTGTGCGTCTTACACGACGGTACACGGTCATGAAGCATGTAAACCGGTGGATGGTTGAGCGGGTTGCGGAGCAACGAATAAAATGTACCGGCGAAACTTTTGAAATAACTCGACGCCACTGTTTCGCCGAGACGATTGTTTCAATAGTTCGTATTCTCGGCTGAAAAGTCGTGCGCGCATGAAAGAAAAACGTGAAAAAAATGAGAATATAAAAAAAATAAAATGCAAAACAAGAAATAGTAGACAAAAGATGTTTTCACCGTTGTGATTATGCATAGTTTATTTTAGTCTATCTCTGGTACACAGTCGCGCGTATGGGATGAGGTAGGAAGTGAAATGTTGCCTCGGTCTTTCCAGGGGCTAATTCACACCGTCGGAGGGAATTAATAAACAGAGAAAATAGGTGGCCGCCGGGGTAAATTAGGGGTAGTCGGGCGGTCGGTAGGACGTAGGACGGCAACAAAGACCTTTTTGTTCAACGTCCCGGCGAGCCGCGCATTCTTTCAGCAGTATTTTGAATGCATGGGGCGTAATGATTTCTGGTGCATTCAGTAGTTGCTCGGTGAGCTTTTGATATTCCGCTTCCCGCTCGAGGCTCGCCCGGTGGATTCTGTCGTTCTCCTCGCTCTCGCGGCGTCTCGCCGTCTCGACATATTTCTGCTGAGCTTTCAATTCTTGACCATAGCGCAGTGCACTCTCTCGCCTTCTGGCTTCGGCCTCGGCGGCGAGGGCGGCCTCGGTTCTCGATTCCATTCTGCACAATTCGGCTTCGAGCGCGGCTCGTTGGTTTTCCTCCTCGCTTGCGGCCCTTTTCTCCCTCAACTGTTGCTCCCGACCTTCGAGAACTTCGCGGAGCGCGCGTGATCGCGTTTCTCTCGACTTTTGCCTCGCAAGATCGCGCTTCTCTTCGGCCTCCCTCGCCGATGCCTCGATCGTCGCCTCGACCTCCACCGAGCGTCGATCTTCCTCCCTTCGTAGCTCTTCGAGGCTTCTCATGTAAGCTAGAATCTCGCCGCGTAGACGCGACGTGCTTTCCTTCAGGTTCTCGCGCTCCCTCGCGACTTCCGCCTCGGACAATTCGCGGAACGTTCGTTCCATAGCGGCCTCCTCGCGCGCCCGCTCAACGAGACATCGCTTCGCAACCAACAACTGTTCCTCGAGATCTCTCTTGAGCTTTGCCCTCTTGCTTCTCTCCCGCTCTCGATTCAACGATTCTTCTTCCATCACGCACTCGCGTAGCCTCGCTAAATACTCGCGTTCCTCATCTCTGACTCGTTTCTCCTCCTCGCTCAGTGCCAGTTTACCGGCTATTTGTTTCTCCAACGTCGCGACCGCTTCTCTGACGGCCGTTGCTCGCCTCCTCTCTTCCTCTATTTCGCGCTTCTTCTTGGCCTCGATCTCCTTCAACATCAATTCGTACCACAATCCATCGATCTCCCTCTCCGACTCGCGCTTCGCCTCGTTCTCGGCTATCTGAACGAGATTCGAGTACTTCGTCTCTATCGTTGTCTTCCTCGAGATTTTGTCGCGCGCCTCCGGACACTGGGTCATGTATTGCTGTATTAGCTTCTCCGTAACAGTCGCTTTTCGGGCTTTCTCCGAAAGCTCACGTAACTCCTGTGCTCGCTTCCTCGACTCGTCGACTCGACACAACGCGCCGTGCTGCGCCTGATCGACGATTTCGCGCACCAGGGACTTCTCCTCGGCGAGCAACATCTTCCGCAACTTATCTCTGCGAGACTCGATGTCCTTCTCGTACTCGGCCATACCTTCGATCCCAAATCAAGACAATTTATAATGTTGATTCGACCAATGAAATCCTACATCAAAAATTAATTATAACTCGAGTTAACTCGAGCGATTTTTCTCTAAGCAATCACTTTATGCCAATTGAATTATTTGCGACCGAAAAGGGAGTGTTTTAACAGAAACTTCATTAATAAAATGGAGTGAAATAATAAATAATTATTTGCATATTGCAATTGCAACAAAAATGGCGATAAAAAAAATGGAAAAGTGTTTCATTGTTTTTCTCTTAGCTAATTGTTCGCCAAAATAATAATGTTCTGGAGTACAGTATGAGAATTCAAAGATGCTTACCTTCGTCAACCAAGTGTCGAATGTTTTTTCTCAGGATCCTCTTGTCGGTTCGTTCCACGAATGCGTGAGTTCGCACGAAATTCTTGTATTCTCGTTCTTCCTGCGCGGTATCCTCGAGATTCCAAGTGCTCGAATCGACCGGAAGTATCGCGATGGGTTTCTCGTCCTTTTGCCGTTGTCTGGTGCGCGCGGTTTGATCGCGTACTCTCCGAGGACGTTCATCGACCTTTCCGAACTCGACATCGCCACGATAATGTTTGACGTTAGTCGCGTTGACATTGGCTCTCGGCTTTTCAGCGTTCTCGTCGTTGACACTAGGTCTCGTCTCTTCAGCGTTTTCGCCCATGACACTGCGACGAGTGTGTTTAACGTTCTCGACGTTGATATTCGCAGGGCGAGTCCGACCTTGCTGACTGAGTCTATATCCATAGGGAATACTCGCGGTACCGGTCGGAACCCTCGGTTTGCCGTGGTCTTTCGTGCCATCCGGTAGCCGCACGGACAACGGTATGACACTCATCGTCGCGTAAACGCGACCTCGTATCCTCCCAGTGTTGTACGTAACCGCCGGGAAAACCGATCAAGATGACGAGGACAACATTACAGAAAGCTCGTTCAAACAGGCTACGGGCAAGATCGTTAGCGGTCACAGAGTTTGCCCACTCGGCAACATAACCCTCTCCTCACGTCCCCGTTGCCAGTCGACGCACAGGACGGAGCCAACATGACGAACATGGTCGATGAGAAGTTGTTTGCCGTAACCATGCCGACGAAACCTCTATCGAACCGGGACGGTCCTATACCTTCGTATCTCTCACTCGTCGACTATATCCGGTATAAAGCCTCCCTCTCCCCCGTCCTCTCTTCGATCCTCCTTTCATCGCTGTGTTTCGAAAACGGAAAATGTGCATCAAGATTCAGAGTTTCCTTTTGATAGTCCCAACGACGATTCCACTCGCCATTCCTCGTTAGGATTGGGCGGATACTGGGCAGTTGGCGATACCGGTTGGCTTTAATTCCAACGGATCCAGCGATATGATAAATCCCGTATTGTCTTCTCGCTCACGTTAATTGTGGCTTCTTAGCCCGCAAGAATTTTTAGAGATTTCGGGTTTGGTGTTCCAAGTTTCCAGAGCTATTGTATATAATGATAAACTCCATCCTCGGTGGCTGTTCGTCCGGCTTGCCGCGAATGAAATTTTCACGAGCAATTAGAGCTTCGGTATTGGCATTAGCCGGGTCAGAATGATCTCGCGGCAATGTTATCGGAGTAACCGGAGCGCGATTCGCCACGAACTATCTTGTCGCTCATTTCCTCGTTCTCCACCGTTCGTTCTCGTAGGATTCTCCGTGAACGACTCTCCGGCGGCCTCTCTTCCTCCCCTCGGCTGCTGGGTCGCTGGACAAAGTTTGCTCTAGTCAAACCACAATGCGTGGCGGACTTGACAGTGTTTGATTTGACGAGAGGGAGACGCTTGGCCCCCGGTGGCACAAGTGAGTTTCGTACGTCGAGACAAGGGAACGGAGAGACGATGATAGTGGGTAACCCTACCGCGAGAGCACGTCGTTCTCGTTCACGTAGCGAAGTTAAAGCATAGCTTCGGGCCACTTTCAATATTGCGTTCTCCCGCATCGCTGACTTCGCTACCCGGATATATCCGAGACCCGGGCTCCATTCGTTCTCCGTTTGTTCACCGCGCACAAATATCGTCGGACTGTGATTATGAGAACGTCGTTGACTCGGCGTTACTCAAACAGTCGCGAATGTTAATTAGACCAATTAACGGGACACAATTATTTACGAATCGGGCGAGCGACGGATGGATCGGAAAGCCACTCGTTTTCCACTTCCGATCGGCCAAGTACGAAACGTCGTTGACAATTGGCTCGAACGATAGAACTCGCAAGGAAACGCCCCGAATTTTAGCGCGTTTAACTGGCCGAACGCCCGATCGACTCGAATATGCATGCCCCTGTTCCACCGTCCGACGATTAACCTCGGTCCATAATTGACATAGGCATAGCACGGCGAAGAAGGATATAGAGAACTTGAGGGCTATTGTCGAACGGATCGTCTATAGCGAGCCAATCGACCAGCCAATACCAGCCGAGGTTCCATTCATGATTTACAGCGAATGTCTGTGCCAAACTCCATCGAATTTCGGCAATCGTATGCTCGTTGAATTCCGCAACGGATCGACGCTCTAGCGTGACAATGAAAAAACGTGTTTTACACGAAAGCTTGCGACTTTTTTTTTATTCAACGATCGTCAATGTTTTAGAGCTCGCGGCGCCGGATATCATTATTCGATTTGGTGTTGCTGAATTTGAAAGTTTTAACGAAATTTCTTTTTAAGACACACTTGTGAGTAGAATATTTCGTTCTCAAAATGTATGCCACCAGATATTAAATATGGCGATAAAATTGAGCGGATGTAAATCGAATAATAATATTTGTAATTAAATTTGATACCAGTTCTTTTTTTTTAATGATAGTGATAATAATATAATTATGATTACAGAAAGAGGAAGGAATTCGTTGTAAATAAATTAAATTTAAGGTTTCATCAGAAGAATATGTTCAATGTTAACTTTTTAATATTATGATTGTTATTAATTCTTAGTTCGTGATGGCGGTAATCATGAAAATAACGAATTACTCACCGCAGAAGAGTTTTTCCGAGTAACACGTGTACGCGCGGATCAACCTAATTTATCGAGCGGGTACGATCGGGGTGGGGAAAAGGGCAGGATAAGGCGCACGTACAATGCACAAAAGGACAATAGAGAAGCCATGACAATGGTCTCTCTCTGCGTCCAACGTACGGCGATCCTGGAGGGAAAGCCCGAAGCTTTACTTTGCTCTGGCTTCGCCTTCTGCAGACGACGCAGCTTTGACTCGCGGATGCCCGTGTCGGATCTTTGAAGAAGTTATCCCTTTTCGACTCACTAATACCGCTAATACTCTCTCGTACAGCGATCGCGATAGTGGTAGTAGCGGTATAAGCAGTAATACCGTTGAGAGAGTTCAAGCCGCTTGGTAGACTGCATTTTGTTTCTTGCCTTCAGAATCCGACGGCTTCCAGCGCATAAAAACTAGGAGCAAATATACATAGGAGCCTCGAATGCTTTGTTCGCCGCACGATGGATGGCGCATGCTTCGATATCGTTTTATTTTTTGTTTTCTCGCGGGCGGTATTGCGAGTAGAAGTTTATAAAAGCGTAACGAATCGATGGCGGAGCTTTCATACTAACCTGGCGCAGAGGATACCACGATCAAAGAGGTGGCTCCTCCGGGTCCAAAGGCCACGGCTCTATGCAGCGCGCCGAAAGACCCGTAAATATAATCTCTGACGAGAATATTTTTGCGCAAAATTTTTGCTAGCGCGGGGCTTCGTGCGGACACGCAGTGCCCCGTCCCTGAATCATTGAAACTCATCGCATCGAAGCGAACGTCCCGAGAAGCCCTCTGCGCCCTTTTTTTCATCGCGGGGGAAGAAAACTTAATAATTTCGTTCTGCTTTTTTAATCATTTTCTTGAGAATTCCTTTATTGAGAATTCTAGACATAAAAATTAATGCAAACGAGATTTGTTCGACGCTTTAAAAAAAAATTTCCACCGTTGATTGCAAAGGTTTCTTCATGCGAAAGCCAATTCTGATCGAGTAACTTTTGCATGGAGGAGTAAACGACGTTAAAAACAAGCCGAAGCGACGTACAAGTATAATGACTTTTTATCATTTCTTTATCATCGGTACTTGCGGACCAACTCGGAGAAGTCGTTCCCGTTCTTTCGCATCACCTGTTTTAATTTATCGGCTGAGTTCGATGGAAAACTGAAAAAAACCGGCAGATCGAAGCTTCGCCACGAGCGGAGGCGGTGTATCGATAAATTCGAGGGTGCCCGCGGGATTATGTAGTTGTATATCCCGTAACAGTTTTCTGTTTGGGGGCGACTGGTACATTCGATACAATCGACTAACCGAGAGATCGTTCGACCGAATCATTTCATCCCCCGTTTAATTCGGTTAATCGGGCTTCCAATACTGTATTTCGATTCACCGGTAACCCGCTGCGAAAACAATTTTATCTCGACGGGCTTCGGCGATGGTGGGTGTGGCACCGAGTGTTCCGAAGGCACGGGATTTATACACAAGCCCTACCTCGCGGCCTCCTCCCCCCCCCCCCCCCCCCCCCTTTCGCCCCTTCTGTACGGCGTAGCTTTAAATCCTGTATCGGGCCCTTCGTCACGTTTCGACACTAATATTCGAAATACGCAAATCCCCATGAGCAAACCGAGATAGGCTTTGCTTTTCAAATCCTATCGCCGCATTTTAAATAATGTATGAAAATGTCCGCGGCGCCCATCGAAATCTGTTCTAATCCATGAACTTCCGCTACCGCGCAGTGGCTGCTATAATGATAACAATGATAACAGCAATAATTCAAGGAAATTGCTGTAATAACGCGCGAGCACTCGGGAGAAATGGATACAGACGTATTTTCATACATCGATAATTCAGGAATATGAGTTATAAAGGCCAACCATCCATAAACTATGACACGTACGTACCACGACGTCGATGACGAAGCTTAACGACGGCCATTAAATCGTCAGTTGCGTTTCGCAAAGTGCCTCGACGATGCGTTTTGTTACGAAAGGTTGGCCGTTGAAAGCCCCACAGGATAAGATTATCGGAATCTTTACGATCTATCGCGCATCGGTCTTTCGATCATTCGAAACCATTCGACGAAGTTTCGTTACAATGTTCGTCGAGCTTTAGTTTTCTTTTCATATCATATGGAAATTGATTCTTTATGCTGACATTAAGCCGAGATACCTAAGTGGACACTTTTCTTTACCATTTTGTTATCGTTATTCGTATTCTCTTCAATGGATCAAGACTAATGTACATGTGTGAATTTTCTAACACGCAAAATTGACAAAGCTCAACGACTTTGGAATCGCCGCAACGTCGAGCGCAACCGCTTTTCGCCAATCTTCGGAATTTTTAATATCGGCTGTCGAAGTATCGCGAAAACCGTCTGATTTGAATTTTTTAAGTTAACCGAGTCATTTTTTTAACCATGGATATGAGTAAAAAATCTACGTAAAACCCGTAATGTAAATTTCAACTCTTGCTATTTTGCTATTTAATAAGTCGTACGCGGCGCGACGCTTTCAGCGCTTTATTTTAAGAAGAGCTTTGATTCATTAATTTCTGGAGAATGTCATCTTATTCTCGTGAGCTTTGATTGATTAATTTCTGAAGAATGTCACCTTATTTTAGTCACAATAACGGCGCTTTCGGCCAATCTACACAATAAAAAACTTTCCTTCGCGTTACAAAAAAATTGGATGCTTCAATAACTCCAGTTTTTCCCGGAAAAGAATCACGACTTTCATCTATCTTCTCTTCTGCCTAAGTAATCGGGCTTGGAAGACACGATATATGTCGATCATCTTTCATATTCATAAAGACAGCATTTGCGTATCCCCGTTGCGATATTGTGGCTTCGACGCACCGATAGATCTCGGTGGTTTTTTTCATTTTTTTTGAACCGACAGAACCTTGACCCTCGTCCACATCGATACTTCTTTTTTTTTCCTATCCCCCCCCTGGATGAAATCGTCGCCGGAGCAGAGAAGCGAACGAGAAATATCGGACGTGACCGAGAAGAATTTATACTGCTCGCTGGGAAGGAATCCGAGCAAGATATATGTACTTGCGATTTCTGTTCCGCTGCACAAGTTGTACATCACCGCGGGGGTGGGAACTTTGTCTCTTCGTATTTTTTTTTCTTCTATTCGCAGTGACACACCCGCGAGGTTTTTCTGCCACCAGCGTGATAACGGTTAAAGCCCGCGAATCGACGTGAAAAACGTGAAATTTTTCACACTAACCCCAAACGAGCCACGCCTCCCGTCGGATGTATCGAAGTGACGAGGGGAAAGTTTCGTTGCTTACGAATTAATCGATGGGTTTTCCGCTCGTCGTGCGTCATTTCGATTATTGAATGTCCATTCGGTTCTACGAAGGTCGACGTTTTTCGAAACGAATTGCAAACTCGATTCTCTCAGTTAACTTGAGTAATTTTTTTAACGGTATGTGAAATACCGCGGTCGGTATCAAAATCTGTAAACAACTTTTTCGGGAATGCTGGCATTTACCGCTTTAAAAAGGGTCTCTCGGTCTTCTATGGTGATATCCGTATACCGTAAGACTTTTTTTTAAGCTGTAAATGCCTGAAAAAAGTTATTTACAGTTTTTGATACCGATTGAGCCCGGAAGGGTAAGGGAAGGGATTGAACCTACTTTTAAAGTTAATTGCCAATTGAACAAAGCAAAGAAAAATATGAAAAACGATTCCTCAACATCTCGTTTGTTCTCAGAGTGCGATTTTGCGTTCAACAAGTACCTTTTTTATAATGAATTCGACTAAAATTATAGTGTCTTTAACTTTTTTCACCGTCGCAGAAGCTCGCAAACAGAATTGCTTCGAGAACTTTGCGAAAGCATCGCTCTCTCAGTAATCTTACACGGCTTGCGCGGCGTGTCCGAGAGAAGAGCGTTTACAGCATTCGCGAAATACAATATGCCGCACTCATCTGGAAACAGTATCATCTCGTTTCGAAAGTTTTCCCCCGTCGACGTGCCCGGTTGTGTAAACAATAGCGCGGATAGTGGAGCCCGGTGCTCGATTACACGATGCGCAATTACGCCCTCAAGTACGCAGATGCACCGACTACTTTCGTAAGTACGCGAAGGGGGGGATTTTTTTCTTTTCTTTTTTTTTTTCGAGACTTTTCAGAGGGCTGCGGAGCTGCTTGAGACGCTAGACACTCTCGCGATTGAAATGGAGAATAATTCATCATCGCAACGACGGTAGATCCCCGGTATTTCGTATCGCTCCGTCTAGCTTTCAGACACACGTAATAATCGGCGCTCATTACGAGCGATCCAATAACGGTCAGGCTAATTTTAAGGCGGACCGAACGATACGTTCCAAGGAAATGAGAGATTCAGAGAGAATTTCGAGCGTTTCCCAATGGAATAAAAATCTGAAAAAAATCAAACATATGAACAATCGAACGTATGAAAAAATTGGAATTCGCGTGTTTTTTTATGCAGCGACCACTGTGAGAGAAGAATTCGATTGTAGGTAACTCGAATAATCGTCATACACCGATTAGTTGTTGTACCTTCGATTTCAAGTCTGTCAGAAGTGTCGAAGCGTTGTAGCTAAAATAAGAAACTTTTCGCGAAGGTCAACGGTGGTCGTTAACTCTTCCTAGGAGAGTTCTCACGTGTCTACAATTATCCGATGAGAATGTGACTATTTCTCCGGCACGCGATGAGCCCAGGGATCATGACGAATGATAATGAAACGAATAATACGCAAACCTATCGTTCGCCGATTCTTTCGGGGTGGGTGTCGGCTGGATGAGAGGGAGTTTGGAGACGGGATGGGGGAGAATCTCTCGAAATAACCCAACGGACGCGCTATAACCGACTCGGCTATCCCGGTCTTTCAACGATGACTGATTAAATTTAATTATGGGTAGGTGAGCGCTATAATGGAAGAGTGCCGAGGGTAAAGGGTCCCGTAGCACCGGCAGCGCAGCGTGGAGTAACAGCCGGCGATGTGTGAAAAATGTATCAGACAGAGGGCGAGGCACGGGAATCGATTTATCGAAGCTCGCGCGATGGCCTAGCTAGGCCGCTTGGGCCGTTTTATGCTAACGAAGCGCCCGCTCTCGCGTGCGCGTCGGGCGCGAATTTCGTTGCCCTTGGATCGGAGCCACGGTAATTGCGGATACATACATCATCGAGATATATGCATAGTCACTGGAGAAATGAGAACTCGAGGGGAAGAATGACGCTACGGAGGGTTGCGGACGCGTATTCTTCTTCGTTTTTTTCTATTTTCCTTTCTTTCGTTCTTTTTCCTTTTTTTTTTTTCGAAGCATTCTGGACGAATCGTACGCGCGGCAGAGTGAGAGAAGAACGGGTCTCGTTGCCGGCGTGTACATCAGCTTGGTTAGTTCCTGATGGTTTATTCAACACGAAGCAACGCGAGCCATTCCTGAAATAGCGCGCGGCGCGTGCTTACCCTCGAAAATTCAAAGGTTCTCTTTGGAACAAAACTCGCGCAGCGCCGCCACCCACTATCCCGTTGTACATCCTGCATTCGCAATTCGGGAGGCTCGTTAATGTCATCCTGTACCTAGATCGCCTAGCTCCGACCCTCCCTCCGTCGAAACCCCCCCCCCCCCCCCCCCCCCCCCCCCCCCTTCTTTTTTCTCGAGCTCTCGCTCGCCTCCAACGCACTCGCTTACTAATCACGTATTCTCTTGTTTTCTCGTTGTTTTGTCGCTACCCCTTCGCTCGGTCGGGATGCCTCCTCTCTTTCGTGCTTCTCAAGATTTCGTTTGGTAACCCGCAAAGTTGCTCGTGCAGTCGCGAGTTTCGGAAAGCCCTTCGAATCCATTATTTTCTCAAAATACTTTTTCATTGAAAAAAATCGATTAGAACCACGTTTTTCTTTAATTCTGTGATATCCAAGAGACTTAAAAATCCATAAATTCGGCGTTATTTTTCATTCGCGATAAAGATTCTCTCTTTCCATACTCCGTGCGAGATGGGAAAGTCGAAAAAGGCCGATATTCGATAAGATCGTGTGTTAGGAGTCGTTGCCGGGTTATCACTGAATTGAAGCCTCCGATCGTGTGTTTGTACTACCACGGCACGTTACATAGGGGATGTGTGTACCGGCTCAGGGACGATAGTCTGGGGGACCCAGAAACGGGCGCCAAGGACGTCGGCGAGGCAGCAACATTTTGACGTTAGATTGGCGCGACGTAACTTCCAGCGGCAACACATCCAGAGAACTCCTCTCGAGCACCCTTCTGATTTCTTTTGCCCGATAAGAAATTGAACGAGCTTTCAGCCTCTCGCGGAAAACCTCCCTTTGGAAGGCCGTCTCTCCGCTATCGTTACCGCGCCCGTTGGCGGAAGTTCCCGTTCCCGGCTGTAGCGCGGGCGGCTTCGCCGTGGCAAGAGAAATCCCGTTGGAACGATATTGGCACTACTCGAGATTCTCTTGCCCGACCTCGCCGACTCTCCTCGCGTCGGGCCAGCGCGCGAGGAACTTGGTGTAGTTCCAGGAAGAAATCTCCGTGCAATAGAATCCATTGTTCGCGGGCATAACATATTACACACGTACACTTTTGACCGAAGATGTACGACGGCTCGAAAACGGCAATATTTTCGCTACTGGGGCAACGATCGCTCGCTGCCTTCTTCTCCATTTGCCGCACCCCGAGAGAAGATGTGCTTTCACGCTTCGCGGGGCCCATATGAACGGCGCAACGATGATAACGGCGTCTGGGATATACGTAAGAATTCGACCGCTGTGGAAGATAAAAACTCAATCATCCGCGCGTCACTCGCAATATCGTTGAGCGAAGAAATAAAGGGACTAGAGAATCGAAGTAAGTGCCAAAGAGTGCTTGCCGGCATAAAGGATTCTGCTGTTCGAGTGGAAATGGTCGCTTGTTCCAAAAACGATGCATATTTAATTTGCACATCGACTAAGGGGAAGCCAGAATTGCTTGAGGTTGGTTGGCAAAAATTAATATCAATACTAATAATCCAGGTGATCCAGAAGAACTTTCAAACGTCGCGATTGCGACGATAAAAGCTGCAAAGGGATTCATTTCAGTCGTCAGAATTCTTTTCGGGAAAAGGAAAAAAAATGTTGTAATTCTATTTATCTTCCACGAGCTTTGATTAGTAAAGAACGCTCGTCGGGGGTGGGAAGAAAATCGATTCACGCGGCTCTGGGAAAGGCATACATACACGAGCGCGCAATCTTCATTGACTCGCGCAACTACTACAACCCCTTCCGCATAATTCAGCGACAACTCGTTTCCTCCGCAAATGTTCTTCCGAGGATGATTCCGCGCCGCTGTAGTAAGAAATTCGCGGGGGATGACGGGAGCGACGAGAGAGGGCGCGGGGCGTCGCCGCATCTATTTCTTGATGGAAATATAAATAAGAAAGTGGCTTGTCTGTGTGGCACTATCTCGCGTAGCTATTACGGGCGGACTGGTAAACTCGGGCGGTGGATATGCCGCCGTTGGTACACTCGACAATGTCAGACATTATTCAAACCTGATGAAAGTTCACGGATGCGCTCTCGCGTATCCTGTTGCTCTGCTGCCATTGCCGCGTTGAATATAGCGCTTTGAAAAAAAGTGAAAAAAAAAAAAAAAAAAAAAAAAATGGATTGAAAAAAAAGGGAAAGAGCGGCACGAACTAGCGCAATGGAATTCGTAGTGATAGCATACAATTATGAGAACCTCCCCCGCGCCGGCTTCGCGCAGCCAGAGGACACTATATTACGCGCTATCTTTACTGCCGAGCCGACCAAGTGATAAAAATGAGATATACGATATACTCGCGCAGCCAACGTTGCGCCGTATCCCTTACGTCTACTGTGCGAGATGAGAAAGGCATTTACGGAATAAAGATAGCCGTGCGCGAACGGGCGAGGAGAACGCCTGAATATTCGCCTCCTCGAAAGTATTTTTTTCACAAGAATATCCTCGCTTTCAAAGGAACAACGTCGCGGGCGTCGCGCACCCGCGACGCGTATAAAAACTAATCTCACTCCCTCTCCTCTTAACCCGCACCTTCCAGCCGTCGTGCGCGAAGAGTTTCCCGTATAAATGCAGCGACGAAGAGAAGAAAAAAAAGAAGAAGCAGATTTCACCGTAGTGAGATCAGTATATTAAGAAGGAGGTGGCACATGAAAGTCGAGAGACTCCACCCCCGTCGAGCTTTATTGCACTTTTTTTTTATTTTATTTTTTTTATTTACCGCAACATCAAAAGCCGCGAGAGACCCCGTGCGACATCTTCATTTCTCAGCTGTACGGCAACGCGAGTCGTCTCACTCTCGCGTTGTGTGCACAAGCTTCGCCGACCGTTTTCCCCGAGTTTCGCGGCTGTTTGTGTCCCGCTTATCATCCCAGCGTGAAGTACCGGCGTACAATCTCCGACGCCGTGTCTGTATATTTCTTGATACTGTATATTTTTCCCGTGTTACACGGATGGGGGTGGGTAGCGATGGGGGAGGGTGGGAGGGCGAGGAAAAACATCGGGGAAAGGAGGGGGAGAACTGGTTTTTTTTCGAGGCGAATGGTGTGAGCATAACCTTGGCGCGATTTCGTCGCGACACCCCCGCGCAAGTTCGTCTCAAAGCTCGCGATAGATAAGAAGTCGATTTAATCGAGCCACGGAAAGTGACTCCGAACCGGTTGTCATCGACGACGCCGAAAGTCGATTCGCCACTCCGGCATATCTATCTCCAAGTATTTGGGGCGAAGAACTTCGAGGCTTTCGCAAAGCTCATCTGTCCGCGAGGTTGTATTTCGAGATAATTCGCGAGTCGGGTGATCGCGATTCTCGCGTTTTACATCACAGAGATCGACGCTTCGACAAAAAAAACCGAATACAAATAATATAATAATGATAATTAGTAAAATAAGTAAAATAATGATTTATTATTATTATTATTTCTTATTAATTATTATTATTATATACAATATAATTTATTCATATTTAATAAAAGTGGTCACTCGAACAGTGTGTAAAATTTCGTCTCGATCGCTCTAACTGCTTAGAACTTTTCAAACACATCGACACAAAAAGTCTTGATTTTTTTTATGCGCAACAGCCACTGCGACCCGGTAACTTCCGCGACAAGTTTCGCGAAAAACTAGAGAGCGGCGAGCCTCGAAGCAGCGGAAGTAGCGGCCAGATTCGCTGGAGAAACGAAACGCTAAATTCGCGATGTATTTTCCGATACACCGCGGTAAGAAAGAGAAGAAAAAGATTGTGTTGCGTGGGCGGCGCGTATCTCACGATAATGATATTCAGTCCAGGGGGGTTGAAGGAAAGACCACTGTTTCCTCTCTCCGCGAGCGCAGGAACCTAAAGAAGAGAAAAAATGTATATATAAAAAAAAGTCGAGGCGAATAAGAGAGCGAAAAAGAAAAGAGTGCGCGCCGGCGCTGGCCGCTTCGCGGTCTCTTGCCGTTCGGTCGGGCCAAAATAACGAGGAACGCCATAAATTCAAGCAGATACCGAACTTATACGACGTGTTTATCCGGCCTCGTGCCCGCGCCGAGTAAATTCACACCGGAACTTTCGTTATAGTGCCGCATAACCTAACGTAGTTTATACGAAAGCTTGGGTGGATGTAGAGACGTGTATGGACACGTACGCGCCGGGGTTGACATAGGCACACGGAAAACCGATCGCGATTCCACGCGCTTACGTAGCCCGTGCCATAGCACGGTTATGCCAGCGGTGAGAGATGTACTATAGGCCGAACGTGGCATTTTAACGACCGCTGCATGTCCAAGTACTCGACCTGTTCGTTGATGACAGATAACGCCCGGCTCCCGGCACGTCGAGCATCGTTCATTCTCCGCGAATCGAACGGTCCTTCACGTTCGACTCGTGCATCACCATCGAGTAATAACCTATTGTAAACCTTTCGGTGCGTGCTGTACGAATATCGTTGATCAATATTCAATACCGCCGAATTCCAGTCGATTCCATTTGTTTTCATTCGTTTATGTATCCTCGGTCGTAACCTTCGGCTCTATCCGGAGCGAAAGCTTGGAGTTTCGTTCCGGTGTCATGAGACGAAATCCTGTACGAACAGTATCGTCGATCGATTATTAATACCCTCGAATTGTGGTACAATCTGTACTTTTTTTTATTTTTTTTTTCGAATGCAATTTTCAATTAATTCGGAGCGAAAGTTTGTCGTATCGATGCTGCGAATATCTGATCAATATTCGACACCGTTGAATCGCAGTCAATTCCATTGTCTTTTATTTTTATTTATATTTTTCTTATTATCTTTTACTCGTAACCTTCAGATTATCCGGAGCGAAAGTTTGTAGCTTCGTACTGGTATTAAAAGAAGAAAAAAAAGGATTAATCTTCCGTCTAGCTCGGGGGAGCTCCGGCGCGTGTGTACCTTTACGTACCGGCGAACCGAGAACACGTACAGTCGAGGAAGATATATGGAAGACTATCCTCCTCCTCCTCCCCCCCCCCCCCCCCTCCCCCCCCCCTTTCCTTTTCTCGGGCTAGCCACACGAACCGCCTATCTTTATGGCACCGACGAATTAACAGATTTCGCACGTTAAAAGTGAACGTGACTGAGTTACGGAAATAAGTGGCAAGCTCCAGGTATATTATCGGGGCGGCCTGTTGACCAGCAGGATTTCGCGAGGGCAATCTCCGCAAATACGAGGAAGCCTATGTCACTTTCCAGCCTCATTACTTTCTCATTACCTTCGCGCATTGTCATTTATCACCAATAATTTTCCTTGTTACTCGCTTCTTTCAATTTGTTTTTATTCATAAATTCTTCGGCAACAAACGGAGCAAAGTAGAAAAAAAAAATCCGGACACCCAAAAAAAGGATGCTTAAATTGAGTGTATATCCCTTAAATCCAGATTAAATATGCCTAAATTAAAAATAAAGATGTTAAAAAGAAGTATAACATTCTAATTTTTAGAATATTATGCTTGTTTCAAGCGTTCCTTTTTTGAGTGAAAGGAAGTCATGTGGGTTATAAAAAAAATCTGCTGTTCGCGGTCGAAAGTCAAAGGGTTAATCAACGTGTTGCCTTTAAAAATCTGGACGTCGGCGACAGCCGGTCGCGTCGGCCGGTCATTTGTACAATGAATATTTTTCGAGGGTGTGCACATACGCGTGGAGTGAGAGTGAGAGGGCGAAGTTCTCGTTACGGAATAACCCGACGATTTGCAGGTGTCATAGAGGGCGGGCGGGGGTCTTTATTAGTTTAGTCTACGAGGGGATAGAGTGCCACCGGCACGCCTCCGAGTACCCTCATCACCGTCAGGGTGCGACGGAAAATTTCTCGTACCCTCCCGTGCGAGCCGGCGCGATTCTCGTATATAATTGCACTCGTCAAACTCGAATGTACACATGTGCGCCACCGGATATATACAAGCGACTCCGAACCCCGGAGTCCATGCTCGCCGTTATAACGGTATAACGTTTAGGCTTCGTTTGACTTTCTAATTTGCGGCATTATAGTCCGGGTCTCTGTTCCACGTGCAGTTTGTATTCGCGAATTTAAGCTACTACCCGCCCCGTCACGAATTTCCAGCATTTAATTAAAATTATCCAACGGCACGTATGGTGACCAGCTGTTGTTCGCCCGTGTACCAACTTTCGGAAACTCGTCAATCTGAGAATTTTTTAATTTTTGTTTAATTTAACAATTTTTTTTATGCAAGGTTTAATTTCGGAGAATAAGTTCATGATGATCCTTTCTGAACAGGATTTCCGTGCTGATTACAACCTAGTGGACGTATGGACATTAATGGAGACCCAAACCTAATTTGTCCCCGCGCATTACTCATTACTATTATTATTTTTTTCTTTTCTTCTTCTTTTTTTTCATATATATATTATCATTTCGCGTGGCGAACGACCTTTAACAGGCCTTGCGACACGAGTCACGTAGCCCATTAATAAACCGCGGCAACGCGGCCATTTATATTGCACAACTTCATAAAGTCTCTCTCGGTCTTCTTATCAGAAAAATATTTTATCCTCGGACAACGCGCCCTTCCCCCTCGCCGCGCGCCAACGCGTTACGCGCGTACACTTTCCTCGTTGGCCCAGTTACAATTTCATTTTTATTCTCGATACGTGAGCTGATTCGGCAATCTTTTAAATTGCCCAAGGATAGCCCACATTCAACTGCGCTGTAACGTTATTGATTCTCACTACCGGTAACCCACGGGAATCTACCCCTTTTTTGCGCTTTTATCATTAAGCCGGCGCAACAAATCCACCGTCGTACCTCGGCGAATTTTATTTTCCGAGGTATCGCGCTTGTCGGAAAATTGTTTGCCGAGCATCCGGAAAATTGATACGATAAGAATTGTCAATGAATAGATAAAAAAGGAAAAGCGAGGGTGAAAATTCGAGCCTCGCTTCGCCTACGATTTTTTTTCTTTCTATTTCGCTCCGATCGTTCGACCCTCGACGCTTTGTCTCTCGGGGTGTCTATGGGATGAAAACACGAGGATTTTTTTTCATCTGCATCTCAATCCGGTGCCATCGCCCTTGGATCCGCTGTCGAGAGAAGCCAAAGACCTTTTTTTCTCACGGAAAGGGACGATCGCGCAGCGATGAAAAACGCCTCGAAGGAATCCTCTCTTGAGACATTTACAAGTCTCATTATGGGGCTCAGGCGCTTTTGCCAAGATTTCTGTGACAATAGAAAGACCTTCGAGTGTCGAAAACGAGTGCCCGTTTCTTAACAACAATGAGAACCTTGCCCTGACGATACGGCAAACCTGCGATCGTAAAGAACGACGCTTCGCGAGATTTCACCCCGTTTCGGGACGTTTCTTGACACAAAAAATTACCTATTGGATTATTTTTAAAAAAATATATGTGTAATATTTATATCAGAAGGTCTTGATGGGATATCGAATTGCGAAGACATAAATTCCGACCTACGCTTTCGTTCAGGAGCAGCGGCGGCATTAAAAGCGAAGTCTACTTACACGAAGTTCTTGCTGCGATGGACACATCGTTCAAATCTTCCACCGTAGGAGTTTTTAATCTGAACTCCATGGCGTTTATTTTCGAAAATATTAAACACCTCCCTTATCGGGAAAAAAAAAATGTAATGAAAAATATTGAACATTCTCGCGCCCTGCGTTTCCAGTTAGCTCGTCGACACGCTCACAATTTTTTCCTGTGTCGCGGTAAAGTTCAGAAGAAAAAAAGTTCTATTTTCATTCGCAAAAATGTCCGATAGGTCACGAGGGAAAATCGTGTTTTCAATTATTTGGACTAGGTACTTAAGTCCGGGTAAATAATTAGACGGACGAGCAACCCTGTCAAAATTATGATAATGATGAGATTTTTTTACTCGGAAATTATCGATATGGGAGCATCCGATTTCTTAAAATTCAAAGGTACATATAATTAGCTTGCTAAATAATTTTTATTATTGAAGTCCGTCGACCGGACGTGCCGTTGTCGAAATACGAATAGTCGAAACTTCCAATACATTTTTTTACCTCTATTTTTTACTTTTATTCAATTTTGCAAACGGTACTCGAGTAAAAAAAAATCGTACACAACATTCCTGATATTTTAGACATTAAGAAAGTGAAGAAAATAAAATGTAAAATAGTCTACTTAGTTACCTTAGACGGCACGCCTATCGCCATCTCGCGTCGAGGCTTCGAACTTTATTTCTTCAGGATTCTCGTCGAGGATCTCATGAGCGTTGGTAAGCTCGCATTCCGAGAGCGCGTTATTAACCGGAATTTCGCTGAACAACCTCACGTCAACGATAAATAATTCGGACCAATACAAAGCATTGGCGACTCGAGAATTATTCCTTCGAGGCATCTGAATAATTTAAATGACAAACTAACGATAATTATCAGTAAAATTGCGGTAAAAATAAAAGATGGTTATTATCGAAATTCGATTGAAACACGAAATCACAGGAGAGAATGTCCCGGTTAAAGGTGAAGACCGCATATTTCTGATTATTATAACTGCATTTCTGAATTCCTACTCGCGGGTGGGCGTCCCGGGCGTTTCGCTGCACGAGAGCGTTAACTCTTCCGAACTTTTCCTTTATCGCGAGCTCGCTATCTCTCGCATTACCCCTTTTACTGCTTACATTGGGCCGGGGGGAGGTTTTCCACCGAGTACAATTTCCAGTATCATTCTAATATTCCACCCGCGAGTTTCCATCGCCCTCTTGCTCCCTCTCGCCTCTTCCGGCAAGTTTCCATCGAGAATTTCCACCTCTGATCTACTTATATTTTCTTTGCCAAAGAACCTCGGGAATTCGCCGAAAGTGCTTTTTCCCTCAAAAGGAACGCGGAGAAGCGGCGAGTCAAGAAAATAGAATGAGTATTCTCTTCGCGGAGCCTCCCGCGTTCGTCTCCATCGCGAATAATAAGAGTGAAATAAGAATGAGAAAGGTAAAAGAATAAATAACAGAAGCGGGTACAAATAAGAAATTATCGGTAAATCCCACCTCCTCCCCGTGGGAATTGCACTCCGGATTCTTTGATCTCTTGTTTCGAGTTAAATTGCTGGATTCAGTCGTTGCGGTAACAAATCACGAAAAGTCCCATCGAGCTTCCTTCGGTCGCCGATCGATTTAGGACGACGGTCGAGCGTTGAACGCGCGTCCTCGCGACGCTAGACCGCCCGCAATCGTCGAAACGTCGAGAGCCACGATCGTAAAAGCTTTAGAAAGGCAACCTAGACAGGAAGAGACACCAGTTACTTCTTTATGTTGACGTGAATAAGTTCGAGAGAAGCGACGCCGCTGTTCGACGGGGGCCGCTTTATTGCACCCAGCTAGCCAAAAACAAATCCATTCAGCGACGAACGCCTCCGAGTTTTCGCGACGACGCTTGTGTGTTCCTTAATCCTCCTTTCCACCGCGCCCCGAGAGCATCCAGAGTATCCAGGCTCGCGCGAGAGATGCGCTTTTCTTGTAATGCACTGGCGATGCCGTGCGTACCATTCATTCGCGGATGGGAAAAAGAGAACGGAAGAACCTTCGACAATTTCCTCGCAGCTAAAAACCACCCGGAAACCATTGAAGATATAGGGCAAAACGGGGCGAGACGGACCGGCAAAGAAACATAAACAGTCGTAATTATTCCAATGGCACAAATCGACTCTTTATTACCGAAAAAAAGAAACTCTCGACGAATATTTCAAGCTTAATCATAGACAAAAATAAACCGTCCGGGTGACAAAGTAGCCTTCAAGAATTTCTCGTTAGAATTCCAGGGGAAAGTAAAATTTCGAGCGATTATCGAAACTTATATGCGAGATTTAAAAAAATCTACCATATAGAAAAGGTTCGAATATTAATTTTGCATAATACTAATGACAAAAGCGCATTAATAAATTAGTTTAAAAAATTGTTCATGGCATTGTCCGGTAAATCGACCTTTTCCGGCGAAAGTTGTTTCGTTAAATTGTCGTTTCCATTATTATTACGCAAATTTAATCTTCTCAGGAACGTTGATAATGTTTATTTGTGTGAAATTGTCATTTGAAAACATTCTATATTTGCTCCGAATCTCACGTTTAGCTACCGTAGCGATATAACCGCCTCGATGTCGCGTTTGGCTGGTTAATGTTGCCCCGGTGGTCCATATTGCCCCGGCTTCCCTTCCAACGAGCGATAGACGAACAAAGGACCGAACAGCAATTTCTTCGTGTCTCCACTTCCGTTGCTTCGTTCTTATTATCAACCAGCGGCGAAAGATCGAATGGACCAACGAGATAAGTGCCGACGCTGCGACGCTGCTGCGCCCGGAGCTTCGCGAAGAGTGTCGCGAGAGCCAACAAAAGATTTTCTTCCTCGCGCGAGTATCTTCTCGGGAGAATCCCGGCGCTTCGAGCGGTAGCGAAACTTCGTCTAATTTTCACGGCACATGTCGAGATTCGCGATGTACTTGAGAATCGCGTTAACCCGGGCGAACGTTGGCGCAAGGCAATCAACGTGGCGGAAGATTGTGTTAAGTCTTCCTTCCCGTGTTAGCTCGCGGAGAGCGCTGCCGTGGTAGCGACATTGAGCTCCGTTCTCGACTGCTTATTCTATATCTCGCGAAGCCATCCTCTAGCCCGCGTTACCGTCAAGTTACTTTGTTACACTGCTTAGTTTAGGCAGCCGAAGAACTCCGACGATCCGGCCAACTAATTATACCGCGTTGTACCGATACACTCGCGGTTTATAACTGCGACCGACTGCGCATCCTCGTCTCGGCTCTCGTAATATTCCTTGCAAAATTCATGATGCATAGTCCCAATTTACCCGAAGATAAGTCGTTAATTGTCGCATCGATCGGGCAAAACGACCGGGGAATAAACTCGAGCGCTCGCTCGTAAATAGACTCGCATCATCAATCAGTATATCGATAAGCATAATGTCTTTTTCCTTTTCTCGACCGCGGCGAACCAATCAAGTGAATTACAAAATTATTCAAACCAAAGAAAGCCCGCGGTTATTATGCAAATGGAGTAATGAACTGGTAAATATATAAGCCCGAAGGTAAGAAAGTCCCCGGGGGTGAGGCGAAGGGGGCAGAGCGAGAGAGAGTGTAGAGAGAGAATGTGCAATTTACGCGTCGCGCAAGTTCGAGAGAGATAGCGGATAAGACCGTTGGAACGAAGAGGAGCTTTGAGCAAAGATCCAAAGGATGGCTTTGATGCGGGAGATATTAATTACGCGAATTAGCGGAGGTTCCCCCTCAGGCACGGCCCGAAGCACGAGCTCTCAGCTCTCTCTGGCGAGAAACTTCTCTCACTAACCGGGGAAATCTTTGGTGCCTTGGCTGTGGGTAAGTATCCTCTCGCGCTCGGCGGGTGCGGCATTCTCAGCAGGATATACACTCTCCGAAGTCTCTTACTATAGATCCCGTATCCGTGGATACGGATATACAGCCACGGATCATCCTTCGACTATACGCGTTGAAAAACTTCATCTCTTCCGCAACTCGAGAAACGAATTTTTGAACTCGTTTTCCACTAATTTATAATGCGCTGGGCGCGAAATAAAATGATTCGAAATTTTCGGGACAAACGTTCTTGTACCTGAGGGGAATTTTCGAAAGGGCGTGGTCCATGAATTTTCGGACCTGGTAACGCGGAGACGGAATTTTTTTGAATAGGTTTTTGGTTTTTCGTACCGCACGCTCGAGGCGAAAAGGCCAATGAACTGAAGTCACGCCAGAGGGTCGCTTAGACGAAAAAAAAAAAAATTGTTGGCTGCTGCCGAAAACGTTAGCGATCAATGTTCATTTCAATATAAAAATTGTCCAAACTGACATTTTAATAGCGAGAAAGTCATTTTCATAAATTGTGGTAATGAATTGAATGGTTCTTGGAACTAACTTATTCCCAAATAATTTGTAGATGAGTCTTTCGACTTCCCCGTGTTCTCCGACTGTTTCCCGTATTGGGGAAAGTGGGAAAAATGGATCTTAATTGGAATGTATTTAAAAAAACGATAATTTCGAATTTCGAATAAATTTCTACCTATAAGCAATATGTAAATTAATCCGAGCCTAAAATATACATTTTACCTTAATAATCATTTTTCGATGTCAATTATATAGTTACAGTTTATTTACCTGCATCCTTATATTCGATTGGCTCCATTTTAGCGCAAAAAATGAATTATTCGTAGAATTCCACGGAATGCCGTTTCCATTTGTTTGAGGGTAAACATTGAGGGTAAAAATTTTGCACATCGCATATGTCGCCCCAAAATTCGAGTATCGTGACCGCCCAATTTTATTCCGTTGGCCAATTTTTCCTTACTCTACCCGACAGAATAAATTGACAAATTGATACAGAACATGATTAATTTTCGTGCAGTATGCTTTCGCCATTTACGTTTGTAATTTCGAATTTATTTCTCGTTAGTCGGTTCAATCAACGGTTTCCCTCTAATTTGCCAATTAAACTTAGCCGTCCGAGCTCTGATTTCCCGTTGTCAATTAAACGCGGCCCGATTGTTGTTAATTCGTCATTTTCCGAGCGTTATTCGAACGCCGGTTCGTGAATTTATAATTTACAGAGAGAAAGAGAAACGCGAGTGTCTCTTTCGATCATTGCGAGATCATTTAATATGGGAATCGGTGTTGCATTATGCGAGAACGGAAGGGACGGAATGGGAAATAATAGTTTTGGCTCGGAGAGCGCGGGTAACCCGATAGAGCGACGAACGAATTCGGGGACCGAAACGAACGCCGTGAATTTATGGTGACCCGGACCGCAATATCCGCAATGTTCGAAGGGCCGCAGGGTTCGAGGTACGCCGTGCTGTAGTGTCATCATCGCGTTTTGAAGCGAGCCAAGAGACTCGAGTATATTCGACGCCGACAACCTACGGAAGAAACGACGAGAGCAACGCTCCGGTTTAACGAAGCTCATAAGCACCTACTTGGACAAAGTACTAATCAACCCCGCGGTTGTCGGGAGGGCATGAAGGAGCACGAGATAATGTAACGAAAGGAGGTACATGCATGTTCATGTCGATGGGAGCACTCGGAAAACCATACACGAGCCTGTCCATGTCGATGGCTCCTCGTAAACCATTCGACCTCATCGTATCTCCACAATCGCGTCTACCGCGCGTATTAATATTCACGCGATGTTGTTAAAGCACGGAAAATCGGTAACGAAGTGATCTTTATCGTAGTGAAAAAAAAAAAAATACATAAAAACAAAAAAAAAACGAAAAAACAAAGAAAAAACAAAAAAAATAGCGAAAAATATTTACAACGATAAAGAAATTACTGCATCGCGATTAACGATTCGGTGGTACGGGCCAGTGGGGTAGTGGTACTTTATCGTTGGCACAAATTCAGCATATAGCCAGGATATTTATACGGTGCGTGACAAGGGAGTGGGTATGAGGTTCTCCACGTGACTCGGTACAACTGCCGGTAGAGCGTTGGCTGCCGCAACACAAGGTTCGAACTTTATGGCTCGCATATAAACGGCGAATCTGTCAATAAATCAGCGACCACTGTGACTGTAAATAAAACAGATGATAAATAACAGTTTTGCCAGCGATTGGACACATCTCACTCCTCTCGCGAGTTTCGAACTCGCGCGAACGCACGTGATTAACCGACGCTCAGTGCGAAGAGCAAAATTGTTGCAGTATCGCACCTTCGCGTATCGGAATAAACGCGGACGCGTAGATGTGGCGTACGTGTTTGTTTTTACCCTTGGGCATTCACGGGTGTTCAACGATTCGACACGATTTTTTTGGATTTTTAATGCTCGGGTTTAACGCGCGCTATCTTGTAATGATCGTAAATATCGATCGCGGTGCGTTTCTTCTCCTTTTTTTTCTTTTTTTTTTTTCTTCCGTACAGGTCTTTACAAGCTAAGCTATAATATTTTCGAGTCACGTTGCTCCCCGCCAGCCAGTGGGGGATTTACGAGAAAACTTTTAAATTCGAATCGCTACTAAATTAACGGTGGATCGACGGGCAAAGCAGGCGATTTGAAGTCCGCGAAGTGCGCGCTCTAAATTGGCGGTGTAACGAGACATTAGTGAGGACGAACACGTAGCCAAGGATCTCGCGAGATACAGAAAACGTAACCCCGGCAATCGAGGGATAAACCGAGCCTCCACGGGATTGTCGATCGGCAACCCTTGGCTCGTTGGCCAATTTCAAACGCTTCTAATGTCTGCCCGCGTCTCCCTCTCGTTGAGTCAACGCGTTACGACTGTCGAAATAAATTCGTTGCATTATTTAATGAGATTTTTATTAGATGATGATTTTTTATTAGATTCTCAGCAAAAAGTGCGATTCAGAGCGCATTTTGAATAATTTCCAATGGGATTAAAATTTGATAAAACTCAGCCATAAAAAAGATTTTAAATGTGCGGACCAAAAATGTCAGAAAGGTTTTTGCAAATATGTTTCATACATCCAAATAATACTTATTGAATGCAAAGCGTAGTCTCTGCGAACACGTGTCTAAAATGCATTATTTTATTCTGAATTGAATTTTTTTTCGATTGGAAAATATTTTTAAAAAATTTCAAATCTCACGATGCGCACCCTCAAAGATCGAGACGCTAATGGGATTTGTCGATGGTTAATATATTTTTTCTCTCATCGAGGAGCAAATGAATTTCGAGAACCCGCGAGGGAAGTCGACGAAAGAAAATTAATTCGGTTCTATGTATACTTGCGACATCGATATTCTCATTCGTGAGTCTAGAAGCGAAGCCCTACGCTTCGAGAGGAATTGTACGACTTGCTTTATAGTCTAATTGCCACGCCTTTCCAATTAAGAGAGAACCGCGTGACTTATGCGGTCTGTTTCCTCGACTCCCGAACATGCCGTTCACTAAATCAAATCGACCGTTACGCTATGGCGAGCGGCGCTGTACCGAATTGTACTACTTCCATGTCGTAAGTCGAGTCATTCCTGAAACGACGAAAGTATCCGCCGCGACGACAGCATAATTATCCAATGGTTAATTAGCCGTTCAACCGTCGCGCTTCTTTTCCATATCGATATCAACCATGTCGATAGCGACAAAATAAAGTAGTCGAGAGAACACGGTTTCGCTGGATCTCTGTCTAAATACCGCGCGAGACTACTCGGTACGTGTGCGCAAATTCGTGAATGCACGCGAGCCCCAGCGTTGCATATGTCTCGCTGAACGTCCCGGAAGGGGAAAGGGACGAGAGCAGAGAACGATCTGTTCCGCGCTATCGCGCGTGCGGATGACTTGCTCCAGACAAAAACCTCTAACGCCGTGCCAGATGAGCGACCGCGGACATTGGCGGCTGTTGACAAACCTATCGGCTAGAAACGATGATCACGCACCTGTGACTGATAGCGTATCAATGGTAAACGCCATCTCGTAGCGTGATCTCGGTGAAAAAAAAATCTTTCAGTGTAACCGGCTGTAAACAAGTCCCTATCGCTTCGTTTTTTTTTCTCTTCGGTATTTTTTTTTAATCAATTTTCGCGCGATTCGGAAACAGCGATACGCGTTTCGGATTCAAATGAACCGAAGGCATGCGCGCCTTGCCCAAAACCATGGAATTTCCGGTGGGCGCCCGCTGATACGACGCGCCCAGATGATAACGAGGCCAACTACGTTACGGACATTATGCATTCGACGTCTACTCGCGCGCGGTTACGCCGGCCAACACAGACATTTTAGCTCGAGGGGCTCCAACAATGCGAGGGTATTAGTGAACAATATAGGTGGCAGCCGACCTATCCGCGCCGTTAGCGGTACCTTTTGGCTCGACGCATTATTAGAGGCCACAGATGCAACAGAGTTGGAATATACTCGCCCTCAAACTCACCCCGCTCGCGCACTCGACTCTCGCCAACATTATTGCTGTATCCGAAGCGTATGTTTCGAGTCTGCGTTGTTTCGACGTTTCGCTTGCAGCCGGCGAATTAGAACGCGCCTCGAGGTTAGCCCCGAAAGTACTCATATTCTATTCGCAAAGTTACCGACTTTATCCCCGAAATTCGCTTACCTGTTAAGCGCTTAATTTCGAACGAACGCTTTGGTCTCGACTCCCTTTAAACTTCTTTTGAAAAATCGCGTGCATTCGTTCGCACGGCGAATAGAATTTGAGCGCGCGACCGACACGCGCAATTTGCGAAACTCTCCAACGGAGTCGGGTAAAGCGTAGAAAAAAGAGACGAAAAAAGAGCAGAGGTCGGAAGGCTAGCCAGTAATTTCGGGAGTTGCGAGCCCCTCGAGATACCCTTGTCTCGCGTCGAGCCCTTTTCACCGCGCCTATTTCGCCGAGATTGCAGTACACCGGCAGTTACCGGCTTGCCGAGCTTACCATTCGAATGTGGCTGGGTCATTTTCGAACCGAGAGTCGCCATTTCACGGATTTCACCGCTGAGAACTGGCTCTTTGACTGTCAACTGTGCGAGCGCCAACGTAGGGGAGAGCGGGGCAAAATGGCACACCGGGGCAGAATGGTACGAAATGATAAGAGTCCTCTGAATGATAGAATTAGGGCAAAATGGGTCAAGGGAAGGTCCCATCGATGTCGATTCTTTTGCTGTCCCATTTTTCCTCTGTCCCACTGCGCCCCAATGCCATTCTGCCCCGCTATGCCGTACTGCCCCGCTCTCCCCTATTATAACGTTGGATCTCGCTCACCTGTTTTGCTCGAGCCACCTAATTTTCCAGTTGCTCCGCTCGGTACTTTTCTTCTCTTTATTTCCTTCCCAATCCCATCTCCTCCTTTCTCTACGAAACGACAAATTTCGTTAACAATTTTCGTACAACGATGTACCGTGAAAAAACAAAAAATGATTACCCAAAAAATCTGCAGATAGAAGCGCGAATAGACCGAGTATCACGTATCAAGTTTGATCGAACGGATTGCGCGGCAGAGACACACATTTCGATGCTGCAGTAACTCCATTTCGTTGCGGAAGAGAATAGAGCACGGCAGAGGAACCGTGAAAACAATAACATAGCTTCACAAAGAAACGCGTCAATCGATCCGGCACAATGCTGTAGTTCAACTATACGCACCATTGGATCGAGACTTTACATAGTTCAAAGAGACGCGCTTTAATTGCATTGGTAGAATACGCGTGCACGATAAAAAAAAAAAAAAAAAAATGGAAAAAAAAATTGTACGCGATTGCACGGATACCGATTAAATTCGCGGGGGTAGCTAAAAACTATTAGATTCCGCAGAGTTATACGAACCGCGAATAGAACTGGCGGCGATATTTCCGCCCGTGACGGAGAACTGTCCGTATTTATTTCGATCAACTTCAGACCGTGTTCCGCGCGTGACAGGTCGACTAGAAAAAACAAAAAAGGTTACGCGAATGATATTTTTACTTTGTTAACAAAACTACTCCATATCTCGCGATGACGATTTTTCACTGGAATCCGGTCCGACTTAATTTGCGAAGAGCCCGCGATCGTTCGGAATCGATCGCCGTTCCGACGACCTTCGTGCCGAAAAATTACGTAAGCCAGCGCAAGCGATGCTTGTACGATAATCTGTTCGTACTGCTCGCAGGCCTGTCGGCTTTGACGCTGTCGCACGACATTGATATACCCGGAACGGAAATCCACGCCAGGCTTAAGTACGCTTTGATTGATTATAATCAACGTATATGCCCAAAACTGATAATTCCGTATGTTGCAGACGTGCGCTCGGTAGCGGCGGTCTCTGTATCGGTCATCTCGTTACGGTACCGTTCATTGTGTCCCGGCTGCATTTGCATTATTCCATTGTCCTCGGGGCTATGGGAATGGGAGTAATGCCGTTCTTTTACTACATCAGAGATCCCATTATTCTGTCCTTCGTTGTGTGCCTGAGGGTAGTTTTCGTGGCACTCTTTGACGTCAGCGCGATGATATACGTCGTTAAACTGGCTCGCATGTGCTCGAGGATTCGGGGCAACCCGATGTACGGCGAAGTACTTGCAACGCGGTGCTTGATAACGATATTCGCTTGCGCAACCAACGTGGCCACGATCGGATGGCGCGAGTACACGCGAAATTTCGAACTGACGCAAAACGACGAAGTCTGCGGTGCGGGATTTTGTCCGAGGCTCGAAACGCCGATGAAAGTTCGATTGCTGGGTGGGCTGAGCGCGGGACAAAATACGATTTTCGTCGCTGTCTCGATGGTGATCGCGCTGTCCGGGATAATTCTGATAGCGATGTACCTGAAGCCAATCGCGAGTCTGGGCGATTGGGACTTGGCGGCGGAACCGCGAGCCTCGAGCCCTTTTCGTGTCTTGAAGCAGTTCGAAAAACCAAAAACCATTTGTCTGGCGATTCTCGTAGCCAGTTGCGCCTTCATGTGCGGCACGACCGACGAATTTGTTTTGGCCTATGTGACTTGTACTCATTCGAGGGAATACGGCTTTCTCATCGACGGTATGAAGCAGATGTCGATTATGTTCGGTGTATTGAGTTGCCGTACTCTGGTAGACTTGACGGGATTCCGTTGGCTTCACGCTTTGGCTCTGTGCGGTCAGTTGGTCACCTACGTTTGTTTGATAATCTGGAATGAAGACGACATTAGAAACGAAATATCTTATCTGACGGTCTATCATCTGCTGTGCGTTAGCGGCGGTGTGGAGATGTCGGTTTTGCAGTTGTTGGTTATTCAGACTATGGGCGATGAAGAAGTTTCCGCTTGGTGTCTTTACTACTTCTTTGGCGACGTTGCCCATCTGATTGGTTTGCTATCCGAAATTTATCTCTGCACCGGTGTTGAATTGTGGATTCTGATTGGTTTGAGCCCAATCACGATTATTGCAATCATGGCCTACTGGCACAGATTCGACGACTTTCTTGTTAGACTAGACGAGCCTTGCTCGCTGTTGATAAAAACCCCGAAGAAGACGTTGACGAAAGAGTTCACCTTTGATCTGAGGATTCTCGTCGAGAGAGCCGAAGATATTCGCACGGTCGAGACTTTGCTTCAGCGAAATTACTGCTTACAATCCAGATATTTGATTCCACCTCCGGACGATGTGTTCTCGGATTTCTGCTGAATTGGTAATCCAACTTTGTCAGGTGTCGCTTTTTTCTTTGGAAATACATGTCGGAAAACTGGGACAAAATAGATCAGCCAAGGAACTGTTCATCATTAAATTAAATTCAGACTCAAGTGGTCGGAGCTTCAGAGGAAACATGGTTGGACGGCTAGTCCTAAAAATGGAAAAATTGTCACCAAAAATTATCGTTGTTTCTACAAATCATCAAGATTTTTTTGAAATGGTCAACTGAAAACTTACACTTCGCATTTGAAGATCATAGATCTTTCTTAGATAGGAGAGAATAAAGTAGATTTCCTGTTCGGCTCCAGAAAGGCATGAGTGTACTCTGGCTTGGTCCGTTCCGTCCAGTTTCCCCTACTGATAGAAATGTCGATCGAAGGGTTTCCTCTCAATATATATATATATTTTTCTCATGGAATGATTTTTAAAGGCATTCGATGGCAATACATGTTATGTTTGACGCACTGAAGACAAATGTATCCGGGACAGTGGTTACGACAGTAGCAAAAGTATCGCTTTCGGCTGATTCAAAATGCAAACGCAGGAACATACAGCTAAAGGAAGAAGGGGAAGAAGGGCGGGAGCGAGCATGAGATAGATGCAGATATTAGTACGCGACGATAATTAAATTATGATGTTGCCGTTGCCGAGCTGGCGGTGGCTGTAGCTGCGCCGGTTGTAGCCGGTGCGGATGTCGGCAAGTTCGGTGGCGCATAGGGACTTCCGCAAAGCTGGTCCGCGATACGCCCACCCTCGCGTAAGCCGCTGAGAAAAGCTCCGTGTACCGTGGCTGGATAATTCCGTATAGTGTGCTCGCCTGAAACGGGGAGAAGGTTACTGCTCGATTCTATCAGTAGCCGATGCTACTGGTCGGCGGCCTATCAGTGGCCAGTGGCGGTGCTTTGTACCGGTGAGAGGATTACGCGCCAAATCGCAGGGAATATTATGCACACGAATCGAATAAGTCGGATGATAATATTGCGAATGGTACCAACCGGCGAAGAACAGTCTGGGCGGTGGTGGCGACGCGCCCGGAGGTTGATTCGGCGGAGCTGGTGGAGCGACCGGTGCTGCGAGTAGGTCGTAATCACTTCCGGAACTGCCGACAGCGACAAAACTGTAGGATCCGCGAGCCCAAGGATCGGCTCTCCAACGCGTGACGACGCTCTCCCGTGGCTGTGGTACGACTTGATTGCCAAAAATTCCCTGCGAAAAGCAGCAACGTACAATGGTTTCTTCTAATGTGCCCAGAGAGAAAGCAAACCGGGGAAAAAGCTTCAGCGACAATGAGTCTTCTACCACAGGAGCCGCGTGCGTTGCTCCCAGGCAGAAGTTTGTCCCTTGCAAATCTCCCGGAACTTTCCGCGTACACGAGAGGGAAGTGTAGTAGCAATTGTAGTGTTTCCTCACTTTCAACACGGCGATGCAACGGCCGACGATAACATCGTCGCTAACGTTCTCCATGACGCAGGCTGCCTCGCCTGCGACAAGCGCCAAGAGCACAGGTGCCTTGTACAAGTTCCAGAACAAGAACAGCTCTCCCCGAGAAGCGGTGGTGCTTCCGACATGACCGAACAAATTGGCTGTTGGATCCCAAAAAATACGCTCGAAGCACAGTACGACCTTTAAGGGAATAGAACATCATTGTACTTCAGTCTAACGAAAGCGCGAGCAACGCTCGAACAACACAACCATCTCGCATTATTCGACTGGCGTTGGTGTTTTATTCAACAGGCGAGCTCTGATAAAAAAAAAGAAACACTTAACAGAAAAAAAGGATAGAGGAACGGGCATGCAAAAGGTTTCGGGGAAAATAAATAATACGGATGCATAGTCGGACCTTGTTAAGGTTGCCAAAGCCGAGTCGCTGAATCGCTTGGGATTTCCAGTCCGGAAGCGGAGGATTGAATGCGACTGCGGAGGGTGGTGCAGACGCTTTTAGTACTCCCAACGGAAGTGTCACCAGAACAGCATCGGCCTTGTGGACGGTCGGACTGGTGTGGGGACTGCGCGAAGGTGCTGCCCACACCTCGACGCCGTTAACACCATATCGTACGGCTCTAGCTGCGGTATTCAATCGGATATCCAATCCCTCGGAGAGTGCAACGGGAACGCAGGAGTACCCGTTTCGCACTGCAACAAGAACAAGACGTGAGGAAAAAAAAAGAAACACATTGAGCGTTACGTGTGAATTCCGTCAGAGGCGGAGAAAGAGACTCCTCGAAAAACGGCGCCACATTGCAATAAGATTTTATTTGCCGCACCGAAAGTAAACGAAGAAATGTGACTAATTGCAAGATATTCCTGGTACTTCAGCGCGCTGGCTATTAAGAATAAATTCTTCCCACTCGACCCGCGAAGCGAGGCAAATTCTTTTTTTTTTTTTTCTTGTTTTTCGATTCGGGAGGCAAGCTTTCACGTTAACTATTCCGTGTTTCGTACAGTTGGATATATCCTAATAATTGTGCTCATGCATCACTGCTACCGAGCTAATTATGTTGATAGCGCCGGACTCGACACTACACAGGCAAATTCACGGCCGGGAGGCTGCGAAACCCATTTCGTTGATTAAAATTTATACGCACAATCTGTCATGGTGAAAGTGTATCGTAATTCAAATTAGCACATTTGGTAATGGTTATCGGTGCCTTTGAGGCTCCGTCACTGTGTGCGCCGCTGACTATTCACACACCGCCGGAAACATGCCAGTCCGCAGTGAGCCCTCCAGCAGGTTACCGAAGCTTTTACATAAGTACGATATAATAATAACCACGAAAATTTCACAGACGCCATGTCTGTTGTATTGAAGAGGTAATTTTTCAAATCAAAACTGTTCCAAAGGCTAAAGAAATTCTTGGCACGGAGCTTTCGGTAAATATTTGTATTTCCGGATGAAAAGACCTCGGTTCTTTTTTTTCAATTTTTAGAAAAGAATTTCAGAAAATTTCCATCATAGAATTTTTCGATTATACTTCCTCAAGAAGCTTCGTTTTTCGAAAAAATTTGCACTATTTTTTTTTTCCCGCCCGAAGGAATAAATCGTACATCGGCAAGCATACCCACAATTCAACAGACTCGCAGCTATAACGTAAAATACAAAGGTTCGTCTTTGTGTGAGCGCCGCGTGAGTCCGAGCATCGCCGAGCCTTTATTCCTGAGTGAGCGTTCCGAGGTGAA
Organism: Ischnus inquisitorius; assembly: GCA_963924025.1. Lineage (NCBI taxonomy): Eukaryota > Metazoa > Arthropoda > Insecta > Hymenoptera > Ichneumonidae > Ischnus > Ischnus inquisitorius. The sequence goes on along the minus strand of OZ001254.1, from coordinate 12,481,062 downwards.
ATAATCTCGAAGAGTCAGAGGAGATGAGCTTCGGTGCTCGTTCGAAAGTGAAGAGGGGCAGGCGTTGGACTTTTCATCACAAGCGGCTGAAGCCCCCTCCTCGGCTCTTCTCTCTTGCCCGGTCGTGCTCTCGCGTGTGCTTGTTTAGACCCCGCGACATCCCCATCATTTTAGTTAACACCCATCGTCTGCCCGTCGCCTGAACGACACCAGCCAATTAAAACGACGTTAACGACACCCTTCGGCTTCACTCACGTCGGCACTTCGTTTTTCACAATTTATTTCAATTGGCACTTGCAGCCAGGCATCACAAATGACGCGGATGCGTTGCAGCATAACTTCGCACAATGCGATTATTTTCGGGCAAAACATTTCGAAATTAACAAGAGCGACGAATCGGCAGTGCGTCTGGGTCCGCGATCGAATAATCGAGTTTTAACGAGTTCCATTGTGTCCGCGACGCGCGGAGACAATTCGTTTTTTTCGCGTTAAAACGCTGAAGCGGTCAGCGAGCTGCGAACGGATGAAGATCGAGGTGGAGAGATATAAACGGATTCGAAGATTGTGGCAGAGGGAGAATCGAACGAGATATTTCACGAAGGACCGATCCTTCCTGGTCCCCGTCTTTTCACGGTCATGCCCGGGCAGAAGGGCGGTCGGACGGTCGCGTATCATCGCCGGCGTACCATCCTTTTCCTTGTGTTTGATCTCGGGCTCTCGCCAGTATATTTTGACGCTGAGTCGAACAATTTGTATGCCGCGGTGGTTTTCAATTTACATTTAAATTGGTTGCTTATGGCGTTCTGTCGCTCGACGGGAGTCGAACCGAGGCACACACAGAGCGCGTTAGGGAACAGTCAAATACTGAAACATCCGAGTGGCACAACGCTCGCGAGGTTCAACGAACGCCCCTCTCGACATTTTTTGCAGGCATCTGCAGCGGCAGCAGCAGCATCGAGCAGCATCGGACTGTTTCGACCGAGGCCCTTCCACTCGTTCAATGGATAACTTACGGTTTCTTGCTCACTCATCCGTTATACGAACGTCCCATATCGCGGTGAGCGAACGAGACCGAACGACGGAGGTAGCGCCTGCTGTAATGCAGCACGGCTTGCGCAGCTGTCGAGCGGGTTGCTTGGCTTCAGGGGCTGAGTCTTATGTCGCACGGAAAAAACGGTTACTTGACCTTGCACCTTCTGGGTGTCTCGACTGCACAATACTTGTTACCCATCGATTGCAAATTCTTCGATACTTTTTCTCCAGTTAATTAGGACTATGCGACTTCTTAAGGGGGGAAAAAAGAATCGAAGAACGATTTGAAAGAGCCACATAAGAAATGAGATAGAATGGGAAGAGTAACGCGGCTGTAAAGTCTGTACATTGTGGAGTTACAAACCGGCGATACGAGGCTTCGAGTGGCGAGAGAGCGGCATCTTTCCTCCCGACGATAATTGTCGAATATGTCGCGAGCGAGGTGGGGAGGGATGCTTGTCGGTCGCAATTGCGATGGGGTTATACTAAGTGGATTAGGCGAAGAGAAGAAACGAAAGGGAGGCAAGAAGGATATTTGAATACGAGTTTGCTTCGAGGATACATCGTTTCTCCGCAAACGAGCGAGGGAGCTACACAAGAAATGCATTTGCAGTACGCGCGGCGAACGGGCTCGAGAGAAGCTCGGGCATCGGGGATCTCGTATTCGCCCAGTATTCTCGTACTCGTTTGATGGCGGAGTGTTACGGTGGTGGGGAAAGGTTGAAAACGGTCCCGGTAAGGAGGGCCCCAGTCGGTTCTCGAACGCTGGGGCCCTGCGACTGGCTCAAAGGTAAAGGCAGAGGGCTCAAGCCAACTCTCACTATCGAGCAAGCTATCTTACACTACCACTACCGCTGTTCTCATAATATATAGGCCGTATCTCAAGCCCGCAAATTGCCTTTTTAAACACAACAAGACAGCCATGCCCTCTTTCAATTTACGCCACGGCCTTTTTCGCATGCGTCCATTTCGTTTGCTCCAATCCCCCTCGCTTGCCGTAAGTCCACCACCTTCGCTAAGCCAACTAAAGGCCGTACGACTTCCACCCTGCAACTTCTACTCTAAAAAACGAACCATACATTTACCACTGTAATTACAAATGGAATTATTGTGGCGCGACAGCGACCACGGCTACCGAGGCAACAGTTTCGCCGATCCTTTACCCTTCGCATCCCCCGCATACGGCTCGGATACGCGCCGCGTATTCTCTACGATCTAAGATTCTTCAATTTACACGCTGGAAGCCATTGATTCATGATCAAAGAGCAAGTATTAATTAAGGACACTTGCGTGGTACGTCGTCACATTAATTTGATCGTCCGTGCGCGCGGCAAATAACGTAACGGGGCAAAAGGCATTTTCCTCTCGTGTTATTTCACTTCGTTGTTAAATCAAATGATATATATTTAGATGGGCGAGGAACGTATCCCCCTCCTTCGCGTATCGTTATTACAATCTGTCGGAGAAAATGGACAAAAGTGCCGCGAGCCGGAGCCGTCGGACTTTGTAATTCCTTTTCATAAAGTTTCTCGACCCACGCCTCGCGGATCCATCGCGTATCCGCCGCAAACGCCGTTTTATCCACATGCCCGCGCGCATTTACGTATTTTATCAAACAAATTCTTCGACCATAAACCCGATAATTCGTACTTCCTTGGAGACTCGTCGTTTATGGTTTAAAACTTATTATCCCGGTAATTCGTTACAAGACCGATCATTGAATAGATACAAACATGAGATACGCGAGTACCTGGCATCGTCGAGATGAAGGAATGGGCTACGAGAGCTCGTCTTATAACGGGTGAAGTATTTCGTCTTTCGAGCGATCTTGCAACTCAACACTTCGCCAGGCTTCCCATTTCCGGTGAATCGATTTTCGTTAGAAATTCCGCCACTCGCGTCCGACGAAAGGTAGATTCAGCGGGCTATTCCGAATTATGAAGTTTGGAAAATGGTTCTTCACAAATGGACCGAACGAAGGAAGAGCCGATGGTACGGCCAATGGAATTTCGGTTAACCGAGCAGAACTATTCCCGGAGTATGAAAGATAAAGTGCTGACGTTGAGCGGGGCCACCCTATAAGTTGCTCAACGAGGGAGGAAGGAGGTTCGCGAACGAGCGAACTCAATGGCGGTCGTTAGGAAAGGTAGGGATTCCTTCGTGGACAATAATCAGCCAATGACTGGTGTTAGCTCGGCATACAGCTCACATTTTTAGACTATTTTCTTCCTTCCACCACGTCGTCACGGTTCATCCAGGATGTAACGAGGTGTTTCTTTTTCTTTTCGTCTTCTTCGTCCTCTTCTCGTCCCTCCTATTGTTTCCTCTATTCCCAGGATCGGCGCGGGACTCGACGGAAGAGCATAGCGAGATAAAGAGAACGAGGAAATTGAATTTGTTAAGAGGCAATAATGGGGGGGCGAACCATAAATTTCCCAGCGACGAATATCGAACCGACGAACGTTTTTCGACCCGGCTGAGAGATCAGCTACGGAACGTTATCGCGCTACGGCCACTTCCGTTCTCGTCCGAAGTCTTTCTCATTCACTCACGTCCAGCTCAGCATCCGACTCACGAACGGCCTCATTCCACTGCCACTTTCGCTGCCGAGCTACGCTCCGAAGACGCCAGATAGGGAGCGAGAGAAGACACCAAACACAGGACCAGTCAACTAGCTCTATCTCCCACCCAACTTCCCCCCTTCCGAACGACTTGTAACACGAGGCTAACTTATATCGCGATCCTAAACTCAATTTTACGCTCAATTATACGACGCTTCGTGCGGTCGGTCCGCTCGTTGATACTTCCGTCTCGACGACTATCCTATCGTTCGTAACGCGGATCCCACCCCTCGCTTCTCCATTCCCTTCGCTCGTTACGATCGCAGAATACTAATTAAAATCAACAGCCAAAGCGGCATTACGTTGACATCCCTTGCTCCGTATCGTTCGCGGTTTGATAATCGATGAACAAAGAACAATACGGAGAATACGCGGTTATCGCGGGTCAAAGGATGTGTATCCACGTCAAGCACGCATATCACTCGTAAGAATTTCCTCCCTCCGCGGTGCTCTCCGCCCCCGAGGGTGGAAAGAATTTCTCTCGACGCTGCTCCAGACGGGATAAACATAGAAGCGACGACAAAGCCAGGGCGCACAATTGTCCAGGGGTATGCAATTTCCTCTTGGCGCTCACGCGGACTTCTGCAGTCGGGTAAGCCAGGAAGGGACTTAGAAGCGTGGAAGAAAAAGTCGACCGAGCAAGCAAGTCTCCCTGGCGCCGCCCGGGGTAAGAACGATTTTTGTTCATGACAGCGCAATTTTCAAGATTCGAAAGCAGAACCTTCGAACGAAAGGATCTGATTGAATTTCAACTGCTGGCTGCCCTCGAGCAAGTGGAAATTCGATATAAGACGATAGCCACAAGCTCGTAGACAGACAGACAGACGGACAGAAACTCAAATGCTTATCGCACAACCACCTATGCCATCGATATTTATTTTACGACGGGACCGAACGGCGTCCTTGAGAATACGGTACACGGAAAAAGGTTCAGCCAAATCGGCCACCAAGCAAAATGGGACAGTCGCACAACTTCAATTTTGGGGCAAAATCGACCCTAAATTTTTTCTAAATTTGTAGTCAAACTTGACTTTCATATTGCATGGCAATTGCGCCAATGAAATTCTCCGAAAAACGTTGAATTTATTTTTTGGTTGTAAAGTTATGACAAGGCTTTGCGTATGCCAAAAAAAATGCTGAATCGCGACGGTTCACTTAGCACAACCTTCCCTTGATACCTCTTTCGTCGTTTCGAAAAATCCGCAACAGCTTTCAGATTAATCCTGAAATAACTTCATTAACTCCGAAGTAACGAAGAAACATAATGGCAGTTGCCGATGATTAAACGTGTTACCGGGATGTACGTCAATCGAGAGAGAGAGAGACTCGTATATGCGTTGAGTGAGCTTGTCAGCCGTGAAATAAAATTGATATAGGTACACGACGAGTTGTCCCAGATATTACAATCGAAAAGTGGTTAACGCGCCGTTGGCGGAGCGAACGAAGTGCCAATAAAACGGATAATTAAATAAACACAGGAACACCTTCGAAACGAGAGAGGCTTCTCCCGCGAGGTGGCTTCAACTCCGGCGAAGCTCCTTCGCGCCGCGCGCGCCGTGTACACTCGAAGGTTGTGATAGGTTTGGAGTTTGATTGGTAGGCGCACAACTGGTTATACGGCCACGCGGAGAGCCGGTATAATAAAGTAAAACCAAAGAGAATAACACAATGGAACTAGGGGCCCATAAAATCAAGAATGTTAGTTGCCTTCTCGCCGGCGGCGTACATGCATCCGAGAGAAGGACGTGTTCCCGTCTCTCTTTAACGTCGCGCTCATATTATTCTCGTTCTCTCGTTCTCCGCCGCTTCCCCCATTTCCATCGTGGCTTGCCTTGCCACTAGACAGCTGTATATTATTGGTCCGGCCCTAGTTAATATTGATTTAAGGCCGTCGTAAGCAAATAATACTTTTGGCGTGGCCGAAGTACCTCGCGCGTCTTGAAACGGGGCCCTTTGCCTCCTCTTTTCCTTGCTCCCTTGTACCCTTGCCGCGACGTTATCCACTCCACTCTCTCGCGTTAGACCGGACCTTCGAAGGTGTACGCATTGTACGTACGAGCCTTAACAGCTTCGGCGAACTACCCGAAAAATGACACGCGATATCTGTAAGCCGAAATGCATCGGCGAACGTTCGATCGACTCCTCGTTATGCCCATCAAATAAATACGGAGCATTTCGAAGGATGAAACGTTCCGTAAATAGCGTCCGGCAAATTTTATACTCGCATGGGCCGCAGTTTCGGCATACGGGTTTCTGCATCCTTTTTTTTTCTATTTTTTTTTTCTTTCTTTCGTAACTTGGAAGCCATGCTGTGCGAAGGGTCATCGAACGTATGGATACCCGTAACCGAGCTGACCATCCAAGTTTTTGTTGCACCGACGTTTCTTTCCACAAAAGCATTGTGCCTGGGCCGCGTGTGTGGACTTTATCTCGTTTTATTTTATCCCTTGATGTGGGTTCCGTTTTGCACCTGAGCGATTTAGGAGTCTCGCCCAGCGGTTGGTAAGTTGTGCAGGAAATAACGTAGCACCGATTAGTCAAAGCTTTATAGTATAGTAGTATATAAGGAGATGGGCAGCGGCAGCAGCAGCAGCAGCAGTCAGGGCAAAGCGAAGCTCGTTCCGGGGCCAACTTCTCATGGTTCGTTCGAGCATCGGCGACGTATTTGCATTCGGCGGGAACGTAAATAAGCGAGACCGATGGGCACGATCTTGAAAGTGTATACAGTCGAGAGGGAGGATACCGACGACGATGGGCGATGTTCGCTAACTTATGGGACTCCGTCACCCGACCTCAAATTGTTGAACCCGGCGCGCATTTGAGACTCGGGTCTATACACTTCTGTGTACACTATACACATCAGTCTAGATAATTAATTTTGCGTCTCTTTACGACCCTGAAATTATACTACCGCCAGTTCCTTTCGTTTTTTCTCATTTTCGCGGAGTCCATTAAAAATATGCTCGATCATCCATTAGTCGGTTTATTCCTCGGCCGTTCTCGTCTAATCGTTGTTAACTGGCGCCATTACCGGTTACCGCGTTTCTGCATATACCGGAGGGCTCGCCGCATCTTTACTTATCTACGTAATTAGACTTGATGCGGGTGAGATTGTGGCGAGAAAGAGAAGCCGAGGATAGCCGGTGGCGCGTGCGAAATATAACTCAGGGTAAGCAGCGTGACTCGGGCCAATGAGCCCCGTTCGTGAATAGAGAACGGAAAAGGGTAAGGGGTTGGAGATGAGAGGAAGAGGGAGTGTATATAGAGGGAAGAGCTTGTTGAGTAGGGACGGCAAATCCTAACATCAATCTATCCCAGAGTGAGGTCAACTAAATTAATCTCAGGTTGATCCTTCTCGGACAGGAAAACCCGCTCCGCGACGCGCGGATTGCCGAAGGGTTCGCATGCTTACGTACACCGACTTTCGACCCTAGCTTCGGACTCCATACTTGTTTCGTATAATGGGAGCTTCACGGAACCGTATAAACATCGGGATACCGAATCGAGTAACTCAACAATCGAAACTGAAAAAAATTCATTGAAAGACCGGAATCTCGGCTGCAGGAGTTTCGTTGATCGACTCACGAAAGCCCCGATCTCCGACCCCTGATGATTCTCTTTCGGTGGCGCTGCGGAGTGTACGCGGTTGCCTGGCGGCAGGCGCTTGTTTGAGGCTCAATAACCACGTTTCATAATTTCATCCGCGAAATTCTTGCCAATACCATCGGCCTGCGGCTTGCCCTAGGAATCAATAACATAACCACCAATATTATCGATATTCGACGCACATCGGTTTATCACGACAATGCCAAGAATCTCATTTCACAAATTTGTTCACCCTGTTAAAACATTCTCTTCGGTTTATATCGCATTGGCGGAATCACGCGCACCTTGATGAATAGAGGACAGTGATAGAATACCGATCGGTAGGTAATAATCGTTAGGACATTTTTTTTAAATCTCAGCGAGTGTCGCGATCGCGATCGAGCTAATTGTTTGCTATTCTTAGTTGATATCTGAAAAAGTGAGTGTCAACATCTTTTTCAATTGTTGAAAATAATGAGTTACCAAGAATTTTGTAGCTTCGGACGCACTCTTATCGATTTGGAATCGGCCATGCAAATGGGAATCTTATCCCTCGGCTAGGGATTTTGCGAGAAGACCCGTGCCCGCAGAATGAGTCCCGATATTATCAGAGCTGAGCATGCGATTTCTCGGACAAGCCTTGATGGAGGCAGCCGAGCAGAGACAAGGGATGTCCAATAGCGCGTCCAACGCGGCGTTCGGGGCCCCCAAAATAACTTTCACACGCGAGAGAAAAATAGCCGCTGGTCAAGACCGGGGAGAATCGAAGTGACGAACTTGAAGCTACTCGGGTGGCACTTTTTTTCAGCTCGGTGGATGATCACTGTCAGAGAGGAAAAGGCCCACACCACTTACAACTCGGCGCTCTCACCTCGCGCGTTCCGCCATCAATCTCTCTCTCGTAACCGAGCGAGACTTTTTACCCCGTGAAATTTATTACTTCGGGTCGTCCGCCGTGCATCCGCGATTGCTCGCGGTCGTGTGTTACGTCGATGTGGCCTCTTTGCCGCGCTCGTGTTGCGCCTCGACACGCGCTTTACAAACGCCTCGGCGTCATCCCTCCGCGTAGCACCCCGCGGTCTTGTTACTCGCGCTGATATCGAGCCTCGCCGGCCAAAGAACCTTCTCATCGTTCGATTTACTCGCGAGCTTCGTCACACCGGCTCGCGGCGCCTCTGGCCCACGAGCGTTACCAATTAACCCGCAATTCGCGCGCTGTTTATTCACTCAGGCTATACCCGATTAACACTTTTTTTTCTCGCCATTGACCTTCTGCACATTGAAAAACATGAATTCTCGAATCATCTGCTTAAGTAAGATCGATCTTAAGTTTGAACTAGAGATCAATCTTACAATCTAAAATTCGGCGCAAATAAGCAAACGGCAAATGTGATCGAGTGATGAGAAATGATGAAAAAAAAAAAGCGCCATCGAACAGTTCGAGTCTCTCGGGGACGTGGTCACCACCGAGAGCCAGCAAGATCGCGCCTCATAAATCATTCTCACGGTGGAAGGTGAAATTGTATTTAATTTTTCGGAGGTTCGATTCGTTTTATCGAAGAATACGCCGCGGGGTGCCGATGCGGAACGCAAGATTAATATCTCACAACGGCGCGGGAGTAGCGGCGGAGAAGGCAAGGTGTGAAAAATGAGAATACGAAATAGGCAGACACACCGAGGGAACGCGAGGTGGGAATTGGGAATAGCTTATACATAATACAATATGTATATATCCGCGTGCGAGGGAGTCGAATGGCGAAGAGCATGATTTAAATTCGTTAATGTTACGCTCAACACCGTGCCGGGCGTCTGCACTCGGGCTGGAAGGCTTATCTCGGCAACACTGCGAACTACGCTGTCGTGTAATCTCGACATTACCCGATGTAGAGCATGATGGCTTAACCATGCTGTTTATATCGTCCTCCCAATGCATCGGCTGCTGCGCTAGCTGGGCGAACCAACAGCCCTCAAATCGGAGCCTCGAGGGTCTCATGAAGTGACCCACCGGTCACCTTGACTTCATCGAGGTTCCAAACGGTGAATTAATCAAGCGACGGTAGCGACGGATGACCCACGAGTGTCATACCTTTTCGGCACGTGAACGACTGAATACATTATCCATAATTAACGTCGCCTCGAATTACCAAAAATAGACTCGGGATGTTCGATAATTTGGGTAGCCTCGCTTCAGATCGTGCTAGATTTCACTCGCTCGATGGATACACGACTTCTCTTCTTTCTTAGCTTCTCAGTTCATTTTTTTTCTTTTTTTTTTCGAGAGAGAGCCGGTCCAAAGGTTGGCATATTTCGAGACGATCTAATATGGTATTTATGTCACGTGAGCTTAGGCAGGTCTGCGGTCGAACGATGGTCAGATAGCGTCATAAGCGGTATCCAAAGTGAAGAGGGTTGTGCTTTGGGGTATGGGGGTTGCACGATTCAGAGGCTGAGAAGACAGGCTCGCAGCATCCTCAACGCTCTGCTTACCTCTCACTACTGGCGTCTCTCTTCTTCCCGCTGACTTCACCCGATTAGTCAATTTGTCGATGCACCGTCTCTCTCGATTTCGTATCTTCCTATCCTCGAGCGTCCTCGTTCCGTGATCGATCGGCGAGGCGTAAGGCGATGGGTACAGTCCGAGCGGACGAGAAACTCGAACGACTGCGGGATTCAATGTCGAACATCGCGGGCTTATACTCGAGATACAGTGGGAAGCCACGGGGACGGAACTTCCAGCTTACGCCAGCGTTTGTGTCCCCTTCACTGAACCCAATGCTCCTCCGACGAGACTTAATGTGTGACCCATCCAACGCAAGATATCGGGAACATTGAATTTGTCAATCGTACGACGACAGCCCAAGCTTAAGGACGATGCACTCGAGTTGACTCGCGACGATTCCTCCATCGCGTTCCTATCATCATTCGTTCATCAGGCAAGCTTTGTAGAGCATCGAAATGTATTTTTTTTCGAGACATTCACGAAGTTACGGTTAAACCGCGCTCTATTAAAGGCACGGAGTAATCGCGATTCGTGTTGCAACCTCGCCGTAATGCTTTTTTTCTTACACTTCGCGCTAACTAATATATTCGTTTATTCGGTTGGGATGTTGGAAGGCATTTAATCTCGCTTGTATCTGTAATAGTAATCCTGTTACGTTATGAATATTCATGAGATATATTCGGTATCCCCGGCGTGCAACGGGACATATCTGCTACCTTCTACGTAGTAACCCGATATACGCCGGTGAGATTTCACTTGATATTGAACCTCGACGTACATATTGGTAGATGAAGATTGTTCAACGTACGAGTATCTTTATCGATATAACATTCACGCAGTTGCCTCGCTCGTATCTTCGATCTAACGAGTTTTATTGGGTGTTCGAGATGTAAGTTACAAAGGGGTCAGGGTCTCCGCGTCGGCAACGGCGGCATCGTCGCTGTACTCGCGCTCCAAAACGTTTTTCAAATTGTCAACATCGAGATCGTCACGAAATATGGAAAACACGAGATCGGTGATATTCTTGATAATGTCAAATATCAAAGGAATATATGTCGGTGAACATCAAAAATATTTTTCGCTCCCGGGACAGAACAAGAGAATTGGTTTGGAGCACGTTAATTGGTGGATTTTTCATAGAAAAGCTAAATTCTATATCGATTTCGGCTTCGATTCAAGCCGGACAATGGTAATCGCCGATAAAAGTTTTTTTTTTTCCAGTACAGTTAAATCATCATTCATTTGCAGTTTTCGCAGAATTCGGATAAACGAATAAATCGATATGTTAATTGAAACGTTTGAACCCCGAATGAACCTGTACGGAAAGTGTACAGAGAGGACAAACAACGAGTGGTAAAGTCCATAGGACAGTAGAAAGAGTGAAACGCGGTGGCAAACGATGCGTGAAGACGAGGGCTCTCGACGCTCACCGGATTGACTCTCCACGTCCCTCTACGCTGTTATAGCGGAATGTTCAGTTTTTACATCCATTCCCTCGTGCCAGACAATCAACGACCTACGTTTTCATTTGCTCGCAAGCGAAGGATGCGTCCTTACCGGGCATTCCATTAATGCCATCGCATTTTGCTAATTGGCCGGTGCGCTCATGGGAATATAAACGGTTCTATCTCGGTGAAACCCAATGCTGTTTGACAATGACCCCCTCATGCGCCACGAAACATCGACAACGGCCAACACGAGCCCGTCGTTGTCCCGCTGCCCTCTTTGCTCTTTCCTCTCTGTTGATGGTTATTTTTTAATTGGTTTTCTGTGCCGAGCATCAAAACTCAACACGCATTAAAACACTACAGCGTCGTTATGACACGGGACCCTTCGATAATAGAAAAAAAATTGATGGATCGATTTTATAAAATAGAGGACCTAGAATGCGCCGGGCTCGCGTCACATGTTCGACGTCCGAACGAAATTGATCGATGGGATTAACGTGTGATCAGGACGGATACAAGAATAAGTTAAGGGCAAATGATGCTCAGGGCGCCCGCACGATGAAAAAGGGAAAAAAGCATCGTAATCACACATACGGACTGTAATCGCGGCTAAGGAGATGCTGACTAACGGGCGAAACGGATAAATATTATTTATCAACTGATTTTCAGCAATTAATAAAAGTGTGATTGATTCCTGTCATTAAAAGCAATCTTCCGGTTCGCCAAATGACCGAAGTTACACACGATGATTTATATATTGCGCGTCGCTGCCAATCACATTGTTTGATTATACATGCGGACGCGAAAGCAGCTATACACTCAAGAGGGTGGGGGGATTATAGTTTTCGAAAACGGTAGATTGCACGATAATTAGCAACGGCGGACTATCATCATTTTTCACGAAGTAAATTCGACTGGGCCCGGGCGCTGGCCCACTTAAGGGCATTAAAGGGAATTTTAGAAGACAGGGGCAACAATTTCAAACTCGTTTTCGGCGCGTATCACAAGTGGCCGGGCGATGGGTCGAAAGAGAGGCCACGGAGAGATTCGGCGCGGCCGGGCGGGGAGGGGCCAGGAGGGATGCCCGCAAAATGAGGGCTTGTCAGTAGCGAAGGACTCGCTAAAAATACAAGTAACGAATCGAAACCACTTTTAACCCGCCACGGCCGAGAGATTTACGACGATGCAACAAGCGAGACCATTGGCGTAGTCACTTGGCGACATAAATCAGCGGCGAACTTATATGAGAAGTGGATACCCCATTCATTAATATTAATAAGCAGTATGTATCGATAGTGGAAAAACGTTACGACAGATTGCCGATTGGATTTTTCCGCCACAATAACGTGAGAAGCCGAAATTGCATTGGGGAGAGACTGCGCGATTCGTGGGCTAACTGCGATAACGGCATACGCGGAAATCAACTCGCGTTACCTAAGAACCGAACAACAGGTGCAGCAGTTGTAACGCCGCCTGTCGTCGTAACAACTTGTCGCAATTTCTGAGATTGACGAGTATTGTGTACGATATTTTCTACGGTTTCTCTTCTAGGCGTTACGTATGGATGCAGGCGACGTAAGCGAGTCATTGTTCATGCAGGATGCAACGTCTTCTCTTTTTTTCGTCATTTTTCTTTTTTTCTCTTTCGTTCCTTTCTTTCACCGAGTCTCGCGTATTACACCATGCCAAGTGGGTAACAATAGTTTCCAGGACGTGGAAATACGAAACGAGTGGTGTTCCCGCATGCGGCTACGGCGGATAACACGAGCCAGTATCCGTGCCTCGAAATGCGACTGCGATACGTCGGGCGTAACGCGTGTCCCGGTGCTCCTGGTATTCTTTTTCAATCTCCGGTGAAACCTGTACAATAGTTGTTGTTGCATCTCCGGGGCTCAGTGCAGGAATTCCGATACCAAAGTTCGCAAATGGTTTGTTAGGATGGACGACGGGAGCCTCGCCCTGGGGTACGTTTTTCCACTCTCGTGTTTGATGGCGAAAAAAATGTTTACGACTCCCAACGCTCGCCGGTAGCGCGACCCAATATTTTTTTGGAGAAAATACAGTGCGCATGTGGCGTTAGTGGGAATGGTCCATTGTATGAGTGCGCAAGAAACATGTACAATTGTTTGGCCTTAAAACAATACGCCAATTAGATAAAACAATGTGAAATAGGAAATCCCATTGAATGGACGACCAAAAGTATATGTGGATAGCCAGACTCTGAACAATATCTTTACACGTTTTTCGACTACTTCGACCATTGACTATTTAGACTAAGAATAATTCGGAACGTCAAATTGTGGTGGAAACGAGATTTTTAGAGAGTACAGTTTTCTCTATTGGCGAATGTTCATTCGATGGGCGATTGATGCTATGAAGCTTGGAAACCGAAGAAGTTTCGAACTTTGCGTGGGACGAGGTGAAAAAAGGTGGTGGCACGGTTGAAACTCCATACAGAATGAAGAATAATAAATCTCGATGGATAACGAATAAACGAGCGTTCGGAGATCGGTGCTATAAAAGGTGGAGAAATATCCGGTAGCGGAGACAAATGATATCTAATAGGAAGGAAGCCCTGCATCGAGATATTTCGTGTGCAGGCATGATGCCTATCAGTCAGACATTTAATTAATAACAACACCCAGCGCGGCTGACATCTCATGGCGATGTGAGTAATGGCCTCCGCCCATCTGATCGCCGCTCGTTCGTCTCTTCCGAGTCCTATATTCTTTCCTCTTACTCCCTCGTCCTGTATACACTTCAACTGCTGATTCATTTCACATTATCACGAAAGTTTCAGTCGTCAGATATAAAATTCAACCTCCCCGGTTGGATACATTGTCATTAAAATCATTACGGTATGGGCAGGAAGAAAGAAAAAAAAAGGAAGAAAAGGGGGCGAAAGACATTCGATCCCGTGGCAATATCTAGACATGATCTATCTATTCCTTGGCCGCACATCTCTATCTTGACGAAGAAACATGTATGCTACATTTAAACCAGTGACGCATCGCATTCCACAAAATAGTGCCGGAGCTCCTTTAATTGCAGCCAGTGAAGAAAAAAAAACCAACGAAATTCGTCCCCTGCATTTTGATACGAAAGAAGCGATGTGAATCGTTACGCCTCGTGCGCCGCGAGTGTCATCAACCTCTACGACAGTTGTAGAAAGCAACTGGAGCATGGTCTCGCACGTGTAATACATGATCGAACCGTTGTGGCATTGCAGCCGGGCACGGAATCAACATGATGCCGAAGCGTGTACGGGAATCGGCCGGGGAAGGAAAGTGAAACTCCACTTGAATCGCTGCCCACCCGATGCGCGCCACCCAGTTATGATTAAACGGTTGATTAATTTTATATTAGCGTTACGAATCTGGTACACCGAAATAATCGTAATTGAGTGTCGGCCTCGATTACATACATATTACGTTGATTAATCGAATACAACCCGACATACATATGTATGAAATCAAGAGTGCCCGAGTGCCTCCGCATCTCGATGCCTTTTTGATCCCTCCACCTTATACTTATAGTAATATTCCCGCCCACATCGATCACGCACACGCATTTAATTCGCTTATTTTCAACCTCGCCGCTTTGATATTTCGTACCGACAACGAGGATACTTTTGAACGTTTTTCTTTTAGCTTTTTGTAAATGATTTTTTTTTAAAGAACAAATAGTTGATCCGCGATTTGTTGGAAATGCCTAGATACAAGGCGAAGGGATGAGACGGAAGATTCTAATGCAGCGAGACGGGTATACGTTGATGCCAAGTGACCCCGCGCTAACCTGACCAGCGCCAAGTTCTCCCATCAGCGTACTAAACGATAAATTTAACTGGTCGGTCGTTAATCACTGCGAGTTACAACGGCGCATCTCTCTCTCTTTCCCTTCTCCCTTGTGCCACCGCGTGGTTCGTGGACGATGTCGTGGAAAAGACAATGTACGGCCTAGGTGCCGGTTCGGGCACTAGTTAGAGATATGTTGATAAAAGCACCAACAGCAGCAACACACGGCGTCGATGTATTTTTCAATTGTTCCTCTCGCTTGACCCTTAACGAGATACCTAACGGTAACGCGGCGCAGTAGCGTTTCTTGAAAATTATACACCGCGACATCGCTGATAGCGCGGGCTCACGGTCGCCGCCGGCTTGTTCATCGCGTTCACCGCTGGCTCGGCCGAGAAGCGCTTTCTGCACAATATGTATGCGAATCGAGGACAGAGACACTTCGCGTTGCCGTTGGAATAATGGAGGAAAACACTGCGGATTAACAGTCTAGGAAACTTGGCGATGGGCGACCAAAAGTCTTCTAATGTCCAACCAAGAACCACCAAGAACAATCAAGAATCGGTGAGTTGCCTTCTATGATTAAGTCGTTGGGACTAATGTGGTGCAAAATGACAAGACTCTGGTCGGATTCGACCGTTGGCCAAATGAGGAAGGACACATCTGTCCGTCTAGATTGTTGTTTGTCTAGAAAAAAATGGTAACGGCCCGGTCATCATCAAGGACTCAGTAACGAACTCGATGGGACCTCCAGTTACGTTTCTAATGTACGAAGCACAAAGACCAATCAAGAGCCACTAAGTCGCTGGTTATTACGGAGTTGCCGAGACTAATTCACTGGAAGATAGGAAGACTTTGATTAGATTTGCCAGTATGTGGTGCACTTTGGATACTCCATTTGCCTCGCCGTCGGCCAAAGGGAGAGAATCTCTCTCGCTTCGGGTAAGAACTCAACGGACCGTCGCTGGTCCGTCGTTCACGAAACAATGCCCAACTTGATGGAACCCAAAATCTTCGTTCCGGTCTTCCAATCACCAAGAATCGCTAAGTCTTTTGGCTATAATGGAGTTGTCGGCTCCAACATGTTGGAGTACGGTAAGTCTTCGGTTGGATGCTGCAGCATGTGTTATACTTGAACTACACCGTCCGCGATGCGCAAAGCGAACGGTTACGTGGAGAAGGGAAGCTTTGGGAGGTTGCATTTATTAAGCCGATGGGGTATTAGACAGCCTCTCGTTGGTAGGTAGCGCACGTTCAGCCACTGAAAGGCCAAGAGCTCTCGGAGAAGCTACGTCATCGAATGTGAATGAGATGAGAGTACCCGATTCGACACTTAACGAGATATCTAACGGGAAAATGCGGTGGCGTCTCGTAGAAAATTATATGGCAACTCTCGTGGACCCATTGCTGATAGCGAGCTTTCAGCTGCTCGCGTACAATTACAAGAAAATTACATAGCGATAGCACCGGCTTGCACGGAGAGTTGCCGCGAGTATAACGACAGTATATCCAAGTTGCGCCCGGCACAGGAGAATCTTCTACGGATGTTGGTTGCCGAAGCAACCGCGCACAATCGTTGACGATCGAGAACGTGTTGCCTCAGGAAACTCCGGTTTTTCGCTCCGTTGACAGACAAATCGACGATTGCTATCTATCCCTACCTGCATCATCATCATCTTCGCAAGCTTGTGAGTTATCGACCGTGAGAATCGTACAAAAGTGTACCCGGTAACAAGCTTGTAAATTCATTCGCCCGATCGCGACAGATTTTTCATCTCTTTTCTCGGTTGTTCCTCTTTTTCCTCGTTATCTCGACGCCAATGTCCTTTTGTCAATCGCTCCGCGATTGTTCGCTCGCGACAAATATTGTCGTTATTCCGGCTGGTGGTCGCGCAGTTATCATCGGCGTTACGACGAAGCGTGGGAAATATCTCGGTTGAACAGAATAGCAAGTGAGCGATTAGAAGTCGGCAGGGAACAACGGTCGAGTTGGGTTTACCGTTAGTCGAGAGTACGAAGTGCCGGGGCGCTACGGGTAAACGATGCGGTGCGCTCTGTGCTTATGCGAAGGAGTACGCTCCGTCTTCTCTCTATGCCACGAAGATCGCGTCCGTTGCGCACGTGGAGAGAAGAGTCAACGAGCCTCGCTCGCTCGGCGACGTCGCATCGCGGAGGAGAGATACGCCGCCGCCCCTGCCATACCGATCACGAGGGTGGTGGGTTACTCTTACTCGCTTTCCTCATTTGACTCTCGTATACATTGGGCGGCCCATCCTCCTCGTGGTTTCAGCTCGTACACACGCCACGATCAACTTGTATATACGAAATCTTTCTCTTTTCTCGACTCGCGAAAGCATTCAACGAGCTCCCAAGAATACAGGAAATATTACACTCCCTCATATTTCACACCGAATAAGCAGTAAACATTGTCGGGGTGCGGGCGAGCAAAGGAGCGGGCGCGGGGGGGAGGAAGCCGAGACGGGGGAGGAGAGGAGAAAAAAAGTTTTGATTAAGCCGACGACTTGACCCGACATCTAATTTGCATCGACGGTAAATCACGCCAGACTAGCTCTTGGCGCTCGGGCGCGCGATGCGTTATGTTGCGAGCCACGGCTCTTTCGGGATGCGTGGTTAAATAAAGTGCCAGCGAAGAGAAGTGCCTGGCAAAGAAGAGTGGGAAGTCCCGCCGAGTGAGGAGACTCGCACGAGCGCAGGGGGAGAGAGACGCCGCGACGAGAGATACGCTCACTTTTGCGTATTCGTATATATCGTATTTATTATTCGCCTGTTGACCCGAGAAGACGAGACTCCGAGGGAACAAATTTTCCTATCGCCCACCTAAACCACTCAGCGTTATTTGAGGCGTCGATGACGTCGCGAAAATTCACGACGGCCAATGAAAAAGATGACAAGATTACTTGACTATCACTCGATTTTCCTGAGGAATTTTTTGAATCCTTGACTTTTGATCTACGGGCTCGCCCTAATCCGCGAAAGTGTTAAAAATATGACGAAAGACAACAAGCGCTGGACTTTGAGAAGCGAAAAATAAAGTCACACTTGGGTGTAGCGAACGGGGCCGTTTAAACTCGTGGAAATTAGCGCAGATAAGAGAGTCGCGATATCGCAATTGGTACAGAGGTGAGATGCTGCTCGCGCCCGGTTACCTGGGTATCGGCATTGCTTTCGTCGCTCGTTTCGCCTCTGCCTTGTTCCACAACGCCACGTACCAGCGAGCCGAGAGGGCTCCCTCTCCGGCTCGCGGGTTCGAGTCTTGTAGAAACTCGTGTTTGGCAACGAAGAGATAGAATCCAAGTTGAATACGGTCGCCACGGCCGTAGCCGAGCGGGGAGAGAATTGGATCCTCGCTGAGCGCGCCTCGGTCGCCGTTCGTGCACGTTGGGGGCGAGCTCGCGAACGCGAAGAGGTCATCATCGATAGAAAAAGGGTTGCCACGCGCTCCTCGCCACGGTCGCGCCCAAGAGAGACCGAGAGAGAGGCTCGCTCGATATCGGTCCAAGGGAATTCCCAGTATGTGTGCTCGCCAGATATAAAACGCGACCGCAAGGGAACCCGGGCGTATATGCAGCCGGGAGAGGATGAAGAAGAAGGAGGAGGAGGAGGAAGGACGTCTCGAGGTAGTAAGTACGATGCTCGGAGGTAGTCGCGGGCATATCGCAGACCGGGGATATGAGAGCGACGGAAAAAGATCCGAGACAAGCGAGGATGGTTAGTGCTACGCACGTAGTAGTTGCCGGTTCGCGGTTGTAGTACGCTCGACTCGCGCTCTCCTCATGCATTGGGATTGGTATCCGCCGACGGATCAAGTAATGCGGAGTCGCTCCATATTAGGACCTCCTCCATACCATGCCGCACGCACTCCGTTTCCTCCTCGGCCACGAGGAACTTATGCTATACCCATACGTACTCGAGAACTCAGCGGGTTCCCAATAAAGCTCGATATAATAAAATCAATAATATTATATCCCCGTAAACTGTTGTGTAAATGTTTGGTCTTCTAATTTCGAAAAAGTATAAATATATTTATTAATGAGAGGTCTTTCGGTCTCTGGCCTCGGGAGTATTACGGTTCGAGGGGTGTATGTTGGTTATTTGAGAATTTCACACGTTTTAAAACGCTGCTCGGGAATCATCGTTCCAAGACCGAACGCAATGGGGTTTGAATGAAGAGAGGGTTATTTATGGTGTCAGCGATATAGCCGAGGGTCTATAATTCGAGTTAATATATCGCCCCGAGACGCGGGGGATTCAAGTAGCACCTGTTGTTTCGTCCCCTCCAACCTACCGCTCATGATTCACGATACTAATAAGCTAAACCAGCGCTGCACTTGGCCCTTGACTATCACGATCGGCGTCGACCGGTTAAATACACGGCGAGCGCATCGCCGCGGCATCGGAGAAAGCCAACTCTCGTCGAGTTTATCCTGATAGGCGCGGACTAGAACAGCGGATGAAACATTTTACCTATGCGGAAATTGCTACCGGTCTATTCGCTCGCTTGAATGATTCTCGCTTCTCGGATGATCGATGTGGCCGGTTTAGAAAAAAAACCCAACGACAAGACAAATCTTAAATTGACGCTTGCATGAAAAAAAAGTAATCAAGACGAATTTTATACTTTCAGCTATTCTGACAATTTTTTTCGAGCGTTTGATACGTTTTTCCGGTTTTTCGCGCAAGAATTTGCCGATCTTCAGAGAAGATTCTTTCTTTTCCAGATTCCGGACTAATCATTCCACCTACTAAAGCTTCTAACCGATTCAAGGTTGTTATGAATTCCTCGTTTTAATACATAAAATAATAATATCTTCCCATATAGTTGTCCGGTAATCGTCAATTCTCCCCTACGCGCTGGTATTTATCCCGCGCGTCTCAATATGCAGAAGATACCCGTCGGATTACGGTAGTCTGGACCCCCCTGGGCCTCGCGAGGAAGTAAATTTTCGGTTGCAATAAAATATTTCTCCTTAAAAAGAAAAAAAAGAAACCAAACAACAATTCAAGCGAGACCGTGCGGTAGCTTGTGTTATCCGACGCGTCGATAAAACTCTGTCTATAAATCAGCGGTGTTAAGGGGAGGGGTGGGGGGGTGCAAAGAAAGTCCGTGCAAGAGGTAGGTGGTACGTGGCGCACGAAACTAACGAAAGGGATAAGAAATGCGAAGGTACGTGAACCGAATACGTATATATTTTCTTGGCGAGCGTGGCAAAGCGATGCAAGCGCACAGAGCTTCGATGTCTCTACCTTCCACGGAGTCTCTCGCGACTTCGCGGGGTTGGGGACGGGGGGTGAGGGTTGCCTTTCTTGCCGATTTGTACCATTACTCGTGAGATCCGAACATTTTAATAGAGAAAAGAGGCCTGATAATAGGATCATGTTTTACGACACCTCGTTATGAGAGTTAAGATTTACGCGCGTGGGTATGAAGCACAACCGAGAAGGAGAGAAAAAAGTGAATGGTTAGAGTGGCGCGCGGTCGGCAATATGAGGACTCTCCACACGGCGAACGAGCGACGAAGAGGGCGTATACACACGTATATACGTATGTTGGTAAGCGGAGTTTTATGGGAAAGAACGGTAAGGGCCAAACGGGCGAGAGAGTCCGACCGCGAACGCGAGACTCTCGACGATCGTCGCTCCTTTCTCACCCCCTTTGCCCCGCTAGCTTCAAGCTGCTTCGGTAACCAGCAGCAGCAGCAGCAATACAGGACCCTCTCGACGTGCACCGCCGTGTAGCCACCGCGATAGAGGCTTTGTTCCCCTCGACAATGCACGGAATATCCCGCTCTTCCCGTATATTAAACTCCGTACACACATCATAAAGTTATAACGGTCCCGTCGTATTTCTGATACCTATCGGCTATTCGTGATGCGTGGGTTGCTTGACTTTTTAACCCGCGGTACGAGCCCCAAGTTCGATAACCCCGTTTACATGTGCGCCCCCGCGACTCCCCTTTCGAATTTTTGTTTTTTTTTTCGCCTCCTTCTTCGGCATTATTTTTTCCCTCACATATGCGCAAAAATCATCCTCTCACAGCCATTAACCGTTTTTATCTTTCATTTTTTTTTCTCACCCTCCCTTCGAGCTCGGGTCGCTCGCTGCTTCATCTTTATTACACGAGCGAATCGAACGTCTCCGGTAATCCGTTCGCCGGATCTCCGACCGGCGGCCGCAGTGGGAAACGTCTCGGGGAAGCGATGCTGCACGGACATCTCGCTCACAACTCAGTAGTTTCGAATAATCGTCCGAAAATATTATGAAAAGAAAGTATGAAAAAATTCGCGAGATACCTCGGATAACTTCGTCGAATTCGACCGGAGCATCCAGCACAAACCTCTGGCACTTCAAGGGAGGGAGGAAGTTATTTTATTTTTTCATTTTTTTAACACGATTTCGCCATCGGTTATGTTACAGAAAAAAAATGCGGGCAATAAAATCCGCGAGGACAAGGCATGCACGCTCGCTGCAAGAGATGGCCGGCCAGAGTGAAAATAATAGCGGTGAATATTCTGGTCGGCACTGCTGTCAAGCACAGTCCGGGGAGTATACGAAAAAAAAAAGTGAAAAAAAAGATACGAATGCAACGAAAATAACAAGAGAGTAAAAGAAAGTGGAGAGGAAGCCCCAACGTTATGGTAGATTCGTGATAACTCCTCGAAGCTCCGAAGATCGGTAACGTCGATGACAGGCCCAGTTCGAGTATTCTGATCATACCGATCGCCGAGAGTTACGAGACATCTTCATAGAACACGAGGGACGGGCAGAGAGGCTGGGAGCCACCGAGTTCCATTCCTCTCTCCGGTATCTCTCCCTCGGTTCTCCGTCATTCCTTTTTTCATTCATTTTTTTATTTTTTTTTTCTCTATCTCTGGCTCCTCTCCTCCCTCGCCCGCGCCTCTTGCCCTCTCCTTCGCGTGTCGTACAAGTTTGGTCGACGTTTCGAGTCCATAGTTATCTCGTTATAGCAGCCTCGCGCAGCTCCAAAGATCCCGGTTACTCCCACCGACGGTGGGCCACGCCAAAGTTTAATATACAAGGATAGAACTAATAGCGAAAGTTGAACGACGTGATGGCGCAATATTGCAAAGTTCCGCATGAAATCTCGTGCGCGGGATCCCCGAACGGCACATACGACGGAGAGACGCAGAAATAGTTTCCAAGTGGATACACCAGCGCGAAGAGAACAAAAAGGAAATAAACGAGAGAAAAAGAATATGGAGAGGAAGGAGAGAAAGAGGAAGAGCAAGACGAGGAAGATTTTTCGTCGTCTCGACACGCTGCAGTTATAAATCAGGCGATCATCAATATGCAACGCGGCGTGCCAGTTGTAACGTAAAAAGAAATCAACGTTGTCGACATACCGGCCGCGACCCTGACATTGACCATACCGTCCACGCGGATATATATACGCTCACCGACTGCCAGCGTCCGAGCCACCAAGGAGAACGTGCTATAGGGTCTTTTGCCAAGCTCTCTCCTACCCGCGCTCCACCCCCTGTCCCCGCGCTCGCTGCTGCCGTTGAAATGCTCCCGAGAACTGCAGCATTGCATATCCGAGCTCGGACGGAGACTCGCGGCCAGTCGAGACAAGCAAAACGCTCTTAGATCTCACGATAGCTCGGAAAATCTCTTAAGTAGTATAGTAGTCATATACCGGCCAACTGAGGGAAAACTTCATTGTTCCGATCACAGAGTGGCGATTTCATGAAAAAATTGAATCGGCACAAATCTCGGGATACTGATAAACAATCGCTAGCGTTTAACGATATCAAATTGTGACTGCATTGAAAGTATAACTTATTGTTGGCGACCAAAAAAAAGTGCTTTTGGCTGGTTTTACCCGGGCAATCCAACAACATCAGTCAATACAATTTTCCTTCAATAAAGTTTTCAAATAAAAATTAAATTCATAATAATCATTTTTTTTAATAGTAAAATATGATAGTTTGATGATTGACTCGACCAAATTCGATTTTTCAACATTTTTCAAAAGATAGCCAAAAATCGCTTTGATCGAATTTGCAGACCGCTAAAATGATGAAAGTAGTTTCAGCGATTTACTCTTCGTCCAAGCAATGAGCTAATTGAAGATTCATCTCGCCATAATCGCTAAATTCTTAAAAATCGGCCAGATCGTACCCACTCTTACGTCAACCTCCGAAATAAACCTTGGTACTTTGTTCGCCCGAGTCCTCTCACGAATAATGGATAGGCGAAATAAAAAACCTTTTTTTCTTCGTGTACAGAGTTATATCCTCTACGAGATTAGGTCGACGTGGCCCGGAGCTCGGGCTCGTGGTAGAAGAGCGAAGGAATTGAATAAAGAAGAAAAAGGTAGCATAGAGAAGAAGGTTGACCGAGCGAGGGGAAAAGCACATCAGCCTCTCTCCATAGTCCACGTCGAGAAGTTTCGGCGTCTCTGACAGACAGACTCCGCAATAGATAACATCTCCACAACGAAAGACGTTTCATCTACCTTTCCACCGCTGCGCTCTCGTGTCCCACGAATGTGTGGGCTCACAAACGCGTTCCCTCGCGAGGCTGAGACCTCGGACGTCGGTGTGGATGAGCTTCTTCCATGCATACAACGAAGCGCACACCACGAGCTCCGAGCTCACGCACACGTACTGTTGGCCTGCATTTATCGAGTTAGTTTTTTGTGTCAGCCGGTTATTAGATTATGATTAAACGATTCGAGGGGTAGCAGTTGAGAGATTGGAGCGGTAGGTAAGAGTGGCCCGTTCGTTGTCGGCCGTTGCGGCGCGAGGGATGCACTTTCTCTCGTCGAGTGGCGCAGAACAAACGGGCTATCGAAAGGAAGCCGAGCTAATTAAAATACAAATACCTCGAGGATCACGTGAGTGACGCTCCCGAAGAACTAGTTTCGTAATGGTTCTCGTAACGTGCCGGAGCCCCATTCATTATTCATCATTCACATTTCTTTTTTTTTTTTTTTTGCTTTCTTTTATTTGGCTTTCGATTCTTCGTTCAGTCAACTTCGAATACGGATGTGGCCCAATGTCGCACGGTGGTCCATTATTAGACGCATTGGAATATTAATTTATAATATACCCGGTAATTTGATCTAATAACTCGTTGGAGTCAATCGACGACAAGGGGATGGAAGGGGGGCAGAAACGAGTGGCAAGCATTTGTAACCCGGCGGAGAAACGGGTGTCTAGTTAGCCAGCTGTAGTCGAGTAGTCACGGAGTAGTCAAGTAGTTAGAGATCCCCGTTGATGGTGGTCACACAGGTACATAAATACACTGGAGGGTCGGAAGTGGCGATGGTTAGCGCGGTGTAAGTCGTCGAGTCGTTGGGATTGTTGATGTGTTGAAATGTACGAGAAGGGAATATGTGCATGAACTGGTTTATAATCGCGGGCTCTTTGTTAATACCCTCGGTAACGATTATCACCACCTACGGGAGAAACGATCGAAGAGGGATGGAAGGGAGACGAGGAGTACCGAGCGGTGTCGAGTCTAGACGTAACAAGTTGCAGGAGAGCGAAGCCGCTCGAACGAGCCTCGCCTGTTGCAGAGAGGGCGGAGGCTTTTGCCGATCTTTTCAAGAGCAGAGCAGAAGGCGGCAAGTGAGAGCCACCGAGAGCGAGCAGAGGGAAGGCTCGCGGAGGGAAGGTGAAACCGGAGTGTATATAGTCCCGCGAGTACTTATCTCAAGGACAACTCCTCCCATCTTCTACCGGTCTTCGGAATAAAAAAGAAAGAAAAAAAAAAAAAAAAGAACGATAATCAACGAAAGTGGCCTTATTACCGGCCACTCGTTATTATCCACAGGCTATACCCTATTTACTCTTGGGAGCAATTAGTTTGCCGCCCGGTTCGTGCGCGCCGAGAGCGCAGACCAGAAACTCCGACCAGAAGTATATACGTTTTGCGACAACATTTTTGTTTTCTGTTATTTTACTTTTATGTATAGGCTCTCTTTTATGCTCTTTTGAAACCAATCGACTAACCGCGAGAGCGCTTTTCACTCGCTTCCTTCGACTCCGATCTTTATTGCCATTTCGCAGCTTCTGCGTCTTGATAAAAATGCCATATACTCGGTACGCGCCGTAACCGAGACCGCGAGAAAGCGCTTAACACGACGGAACGGACGTGGATGAGGGAACGCCTGAAAATTACGATGGAATATCGAGGACATCGCGACCTCGTGACCACTCCCGAGAAAACGTGCGCGACCCTTCCGAGGGCGTCGGGTAGCTTAAGTGGAGCCCGGACTACCGTGCGGAATGGTCCGATCTAATTTCTCGAATGTGCCACATTTTCGTCTCGTCTTCTTTGTCGCGCACTCCACCCCACGACCGTCCCCCGAGCGTTCGTAATGCTACTCATCGAAATTATATGAATTATCGCTTTACCGAGCACAAAAAGGTCTCGGGCTGTCAATGGTACGATTTAATCGTTATCGCCAAGATGATTACCCGACCGTTTCGCGGTTACCGTGTCCGCGGGCATGGAAGATGATTAATAAGAAAAAAAATTCAACATTTCTCCGTGACTTGTTCGAGTTTCTTTTCTCACTGTCGAATAGCTCGACGATGTCTTTGCGGGAACGCATGACGAAAATAAAAATGGTGCTTAAGCAGCATTCAACATAAAATCGAATCTGGTTTCTTAAATCTGAATTTATTTAAAAAAATTGAATTAATGTAAATTTATTTATTAAAGATAAAATTTTACGATAAAAACTTTAAAAAATGTAAATCAATGATTTTCCTCCGTAAAAAGTAGTTCCCGTTTCGATGACTTATTCTCTGGAATGAAAATCTTGTCAAGTAATCATTGAAATTGAGAAAAACGTCATTGTTAGTATATTTTTGAAAATCCAATTCTAGTTTTGATATAAGGTTTTTTTTTCAAATTCAAATTTATGGAAAAAAAAACCCGAGATTCGACATTTATTATGGATCATGCTGTATACATTTACGTGTATATTTATGGATATATTGCCGCGGAGATGGCTCGAATCGGAGTTCCCAAAGACGCCGTCGGGCACTCGAGTTATTCGGGCTAATCGGATTAAATTATTACAGACAGAATAATATTATTCTCCGAGACTTCACGCTTATATCTCTATTTCTTATTTTTCGTCGAGCGAGGGGAGCTCGAGGGGGGAGCCGCGAGAAGCGACGAGACGGACAGATGCCGGCTACGAAGTCGCGGACTGCGCTCGGACTTTCGAGCGACGAATTTGAGAAACGCCGAGAGGAAAACAAGTGTCAAGCCCTTCTGGCTCGAACTACCCTTATTTGCCGTGTCAACCGTTCAAAAAAATTAAATCAAATAAAAGCGCATTGAACTTCGTCCCGGCTAACGTTGCATCGAATTGACCAACGAGGTCGTCGTGCGAGTGGAAATTCCAGCCAGAGAAGGTTAAAACAGGAAGTTTAATCCTCCCTTTTTCAGTCAGTAAAACTCAAACAAACGAAGCAACGCTGTATGTTGACTCCGGACAGAAGGCAAATAAGAAAGACCGTGAGTGGTTCAATATTTGTCGTGTCATACCAAAATCCGCTACCGTACAGTTCGGCGCGGCGCGGGTAGTCGAACTTTTGATTAATTTCAAACTTAAAAAGAAAAGGATATGAAGAAAAAATTTAAATAAATCTGTCACCGCCGAGCGTTGAATCGTGATTGAAACGAGCCAATAAACATAATCGTCAGCACGTGAGAATTGCCCCGTGGATAAGACGCCGAATGAATTTAATGAGAAAAGCAATAAGAATTTCCGGAACGACGAGTTAATTAAACCTTGCGCGGAGCAAGTGGGATGCGTGGTGACAATAATGACGATATAATCTGGATGGACGAAGCGGGCAGAGAGCCCGCGCAACGGAGTCCGCGGCCGCGGCTCGGTTGTATCGGAGCCGAGAATGAGCTCACGCCCGGTGTGAATTCAACGGACGTCTATAGCCCGTGGGTTATTTAAACATTATCCTCGGTGGAATACGAGGTTGAATAACGAGATGGCTGTTTATACACAACAGGCCCGTACACGGCCCGGAGGTTCCCCCTCATCAACGAGCAATTATATCGGCTTAGTTCTGCTTGAGAGATGCCACGAAATGTCGTGTGACCGCGCGCGTTTGTACTACTCGCTGGCTTTTGGCTTATTGGGGAAGAGAAGGCGGCGGAGGAGGAGAAGGAGATAGCCGGGTGAGATTTACCGTCCTCGTCTTTTTCACGGGGCTCTTCATCCGCGGGCGGCGCCTTACCCGCTTCGTTCCACCAACGTTGTCGGATTTTGGAAGAGAACTCTCGCTCGCGCGCGCGAGCGCGAGCGGTCCTATGGGCCGGAGCGATAGATTCGCAGATAGCTGATAAACGGGTTTAATGATATTTAAGACACTCGAGACGCAATAAATCCGGCCACATTCCCGATGAACATTTCGGAAAGAGAAGAGATACAATCGAGTGAGGAACCTTCCTAAGAATCTACCTTTCTCCCCCTCGACCCTGCCCCTCCACTTATCCCATCTTGAGGACTGTTGTATATCCGAAAAGTTCGGGGACCCTGGTAGAGAGAGAAACACACCGAGACCAGACCAGAAGCAGCAGAAGGCACTCGTGATCTCCGAGCAGCGATCTCTTACAACCAACTACCATTCCACCGAGCACAGTAATGAGTTTATAAAACAAGTTTCGAATCCATTATTCACGTCCCCGGTGGCATACGGGATCCGTAAACATACGCCGAATTTCTTCACGAACGACCAGGTAAAAAGGATTTTCTCCTTCGTTTTTTTCTATGTATATATACATTTTTTTTTGCTCGAAGAAGTGGACAATGCGACAGTAACGAATTTCTCTCTTACCTCGACGCTAAGCTCGTGCTCATTCACTTCGCGCTGTCAGGGAGCCGTCGATTGAGAGAATCTTTATTGTTTAATTAATTTCTTTCATTGGATAGGCGCCGTATGCGACTCGTTTTCAACCGGGGAAAGTTATGTATAGACTATATACAACTTATATATAATTGAGCATACATAATTAACATAAGACTGAATCAAATTTTTTAAATTGTTATTGATAATAATAATATCAATTATTTGCATAGAGCAATAGCATAGAGAACTAATTTCTGGGAATGAAAAACTTGTGAATAAATGCCCAATTACAGAAATAAATTGTATCCAATCTGTAACACTGTCCTGTCTGATTTGCATCCTTGCGCCCACAAATTTAAACAAGGCCGCGAATGATTAACCAAAAAAGTAAAAACGTCTTATCACGATTCTGATAATTTTCGGCAGTTCGTAATTACGTAAAAAAAAAGACTCACGCCATAGATCGTCAATGCAGTCCATCGAACTCTGTTTCTGACTCACCTGTAACAAAAAAACGAAACAAGCCACGCATTAAAAAACATGAATCTTCTATTGCACGGATAAAAATGGTTCAGTAACCCAACCCGAGCGAGAACACGAGCCCTCTCGTGTTCCAGTTTTCCGCCCGGGGGGGCTCGGATTAAGAGTAACAAATATAATCAACAACGCTTCATACTCCGGAATTTCTGAAAGTGGAAATACCCGTGGGGGATGTCGATGCGAAGGCTTTTAGTAGCTCCGACTCTCCGGTCCCAGGGTCAAAGAGAAGAGGGTAATGGGATAGAGCAAAGTGTAGATACACGCGGATGAAGTACTTTCTGTGCATGCACCCTCAGCCGGGTTGTGCACCTTGCACTCGGCGCGCACGGCACAAGCAAAATCTGAGCTTCCGCGTACTCAGGGGAATTTTCATTAGCACAGAGGTCGATGGGGTGGGGCTTACCGACATATAGTATACGTATATCTCTATAATGTACGAAAAGCCGAGTCTAGAGTGCTTGGCGCATTATTATTTTGCCCCGCCGTCCTAGATTCAAGACGTGTGCACGAGCGCCGCGTGCATCGGGTATACATGCATTCGGCGACTACTAAAATGCCGGATGAACGATAACCGAGACCACTCGGAATATAAGCGAGAGAGGGCTCACTGGTGCAACCTGATGCACTTCGTACTACCCACCTACTCTCATTTCGATAGCCCACTGGGGTGGAAAATGAATAATAATCAAGTTTCCGTCTGTGCAGCGCGGCTGAATAACCGTGGTACGTTAAATGGGATCTCCGCGGAGTGGTTTCGGTGACTGGGCAGCTTGGATTTATTCCCCCACCCCCTCCCCCCTTCCCCTAAGCCCCGTACCTTTCCCCATGAGAACCAGCGCGTGCGCTCATGTGTCGTCGACTTTGTCAGTTTGTTAAGCTTGTTACGTCATTAGCATAACATGCCTCGGAACGACGTCATAATCTGGCGAACAATGGGACATGCGTCACGCATCTCGGCCGCGACGGGGAAGGGCCCCGCGGAGGGGGCGCGTGGATGCTGGACAGAACTTTCGACGTTCGCCTGTCCACCTAACGAAAAAAAAGAAGATAAAAGAAAGACGAAGAACAAAGAATCGAACAATCGGTAGTGAGAAGATTGGCGGAAAAGGCGATGAGTTTGCGTTTCAATTCACTCGACATTGCGCAAACTTACGATAATCAAAGATACGAGAGCCTGACAAATATTTGTATAGGTACAAATCGTCTTTTCAACGATTAGCATAAACAAACAGCGCCAGGCTATGTTTGCCGGAATGATTTCGAGATTTAGAAGAAATAAAAGGAACGAAGCCTCGTTGCAACGGAACAAGAGGGAGCGCGAGCGGTGAGGAAACATTCCGGCGTTGTTTCCATTGCATTCGGCGTTGACACTTGGCACTCCCGGTGCGCGATGATGTCGCCGCGGTGTTTCGTCGTTGCCCGATCGTCTTCGCGTCTTCTCGTCTCAAACTCCTACGATAGCCTTTAATACACGCGAGATTATGGGCACAGGCGACACACACACGCGCAAACACGCGGGCTTAGGAATACACGCGAGAGAGGCGAGAGGGGAGAGAGGAGAGGAAGAACCCGCGAGGGCGCAGGAGAGCCCGTGTTTCGCATCGCGGACGAGACGTGTCGTATGTTAATCGTGGCGTTTGCCTGTTGACTCGAGAGATCGTCCGCTTTGTCGAGTGGCGTTGAAGCCAGCGTGACCAGCCATTTAGTTCCGAGGACTCGAAGCCGTATATTAGAACGGGCGAAGGTTGTTCTGTTAGCGGGCATAGAGACGGAGAGAAAGAGTTCTACTCTACACATATATATACAGCACGATTCATAATAAATATCGAACCTATTGTTTTTCCTGCAATTCGCAAAAAAAAATCACTACGTGAAAACAACGATTCAATTTTTTTTTTATCCTATAATAAATATAACTTTTTACAACGTAAATTTGAATATGAAGATAATACAATGATAGTCATCATAATAATGACAGCATTTTGTAATGAAAATTGTTAAAAGTTACTACTGCGATTATTATATTTTTTACAAATTCAATATTGGTTTTCGGTAATTTTTTTTTTTTTGGCATCGCAGGAAGATAGAGGTATTCGATATTTCTTATGAATCATACTGTATCGATGTGTACATAGTTGCAAGAGTGTCCGAGACGAGGTTCCGAGACCGAGAGAGCATCTCGCGGACCTCGTCGTCGTCGTCGTCGGATTGTATATACGAGAACTCCTGGCGAAGCGTATATACACTGCGTTGGCATGGTTTTTGCGATCTCGCTCCAAGTTCTGTTCCCCGTCCCGCCCTGCCGTCCCGGTGCAGCATTGCCCCGGTGCATCTTCGATTAATAGGACGCCTTTGCGCAGGTTCCTCTCTCGTTTCAGCTAACATGTCGAGCCCCTCGTCAATCTCTCGATCTCAGTTTCTCCTCTCGTAATAGCGCCTATATAGGTTTTGAACCTGCGTAACTACAAGGGAAGACGAGAGAATGAGTCCTCTCGCCCCGTTGTTGCGGCGAGCGTCCGTGGAACCGGACCCCGGTTAAGTCATGTGCCGAGAGAAAGCAACAACGCCAGCGCAGAACGAGAAAGAGAAGTATATAAGCCTTCTGGCGTCCACGACACAGGTTGCCCTGGCAACCGTTGCAAGTTTTTGTCTCCGTCTCGCTAATGGTCACGTTTCCGTTTGATCCTCCCTTTCTTTCTTTTCCATCCTCCAGCCCCGGTCGCCTTCGCCCCTCGGCACGCCGGTAATCTAGTTTCTGTTACCAATTCGTTACGGAACTACCGCCCCGACATGGCTATCGAGGCATCGTCACCTGCTGCCCACTTCACGGATTCAGGAACGCCGAGGACGAATCATCTTCCTCGCGCCCGCGCCTCTCCCCCGCCGAACATCGGACACGTGAATTCCCGAACGTCTGCGGATGCTTCCCAAATGGATTCACCCGAATTCGCGACGCTGACGATCACTCGGACGCTGACGTTACGCTGTGTAATTTGTATCGTCGGCGGTTTTTGGATTGAATTATTTCGCTCGGGGCATAGAACAAAAGAGGACGGAATCGTCCACGTGGGCAATAAAGGGAAGGCGCACGGTAGTTTGCCAATTCGGTTGGACGGATCATACGGGCGCGTCGCCGCGTCGTTTCCGTGGATTCTTTCACGACGGCGGCGGTGTTGGAAAACGTCAGCGAGATAACCCGGCTACAGCGATGAGAAGAAGAGGTGGGATCCCGCGGTCGGTGGAAGGGAATCAACGGCCTCGGCAGACGAGCTTAGCGAGGCTCGCGCTATTCATGCCCTCTTATATGGCCTCCTCACTAATCTGCCGGAGCGTGAGTTTAAGATCTCGAATGCTCCCGCTGGGTCTCGCCGCAGCCACACTTTGCTTGGTTTAGCTGGCGTTTGTCTTGTCTCGTGATTCCCATCTTCACGATTCCCCTGGCTACGGTTTTCTGTGCCGCGCAGCACGCGGGGCCACGCGGTCGCCGCCGCCGCCGCCACCGTCGCTGCTTGAGAAGCGAACAACCGGGCAGAAGCGAGACGAGGACGAGGGCCCACCGTAGCCGCGTCTTCACGATGCACCACAACCGAGATGAAGGAAAAAGGAAAAAAATCGTATCTATATGTACAGTACCATTCATAATAAATATCGAATACGATTGCTTTTTCTTCAATTTGTATCAAAAAATATCATTTCTAGGGAAACTAACATTGAATTACCAAAAAAGAGTAATAATGCTAATTTTTTTAATTGTATTAATTAATAATGATTCCACATTGTAAAAAGTTGTTATCATTATTATTATTACTATTATTATTTTTTAAAAATATTTTCAATAATACATTTCGTAATGGAAAGAGATGAAAAAAAAATTGGATATTTATAATGAATCATGTTGTATGCATAGCTACGAATGACCCCGGCGGAGAAGTGTTTCCACGCTGTATCTGGCATAATTATTGGGACTCCCCAAATTCTGAGAATACCATCCTAGTTTCCGTGCTACGCAGAGGCTCGAAGAATCCCACCGATGGAACGAGCGAGACTCACTCTCGCCTCTAACCTCTCCCACCTCTCCTTCCATCGGCCGCGACTTCGATTTACAAACGTTCATGTTTTTCTATGTATATTTCGATCGTTTTTCGAGATAATCCAACTGCATACCCAGCTGCTGCCTTTTCCAGGGCTATCGAGCGGGATCTGCCATTCCACATCCTCGGTAATGATGCCCTACGTTCCCCGGGCCATCCCCCGTTCGCTGAGTGCTTTCCAATATTCATTTCGACCTGCCTCCGGTAACTCCCACTCTTGTAGCCATTATTTTTCTTACGTATATTTTTTTTCTCAAATTTATTTCGTCGCTCTTCCACGCGAGCTTATCCGAAAAACCGATCGGGACCGTTTAACCGCCCGTGGGCTTCGTCGATCTCATCGGACTGTTTGAACGATTAACTCCGATTTTAACGATTGCGAGAAATAGAAGAAAATCTGTGCGTTCGTTTCCGGCAATTTGTCGGCGAGAGATGAAAAACCGCGCGAATTGCCCGACACAGAGGTTCACAGATTGCGTACGTCATTTTTGCGTCGCCGCGTCGCGGAGGGACAGGGTCGACGGGGTCAAGTTGATACAACGCACCGAGGCGGCTACGAAGGCAATAAAGCGGGCTGTCGCATATAAGAGTACGAGTTGCGTGGCTACCGCCTATGATACGCCGTGTAAGCCACGGTAGAATTTCACATACCGCTGACGGTGATGATGCTTTTCCCTCGGGAATTCGAGGCTCTCTAATGAAAAAAAAAAAAAAAAAAAATGCAAAAAAAAAATCGTGTACGAGTGAATATATCCACGTGAGTGCGTCTCTCGTGAATAATGATGCTTGTTTCTCGGTAAAAAAAAAAGAGCACGCAGATTCAGACTGTAATATTGACAAATGAATGCAATATTTAATCCTTTATAAAATTGTCGGGAAAAAAAAAAACGGACGCAACTCCAATAAAGCTGCGGGAGTTCGTTATTGCAAAAAATGTTACGAGTTCTACATTGTCAACCGGGCGGCCGCGCGAGCGCTGATCTCAAAATACTCGTATAAATCGACCGTGGAAGATGGGGCAAAATGATTCGCTCGACCGATTCCGAGATTCTAGTCGGAAATTTTTAACGAGAAAATAGAGATTTGTCCCATTTAGAGTATGAAGACTAAAAGAGAGAGGGGTAAAATGAACCGCCCTTTGGTCGCCTTAAAAAATGAAACATTTGAACTTCAAATAATTCAGTATCCCTAAGTGATGTGTGAACTATTCTCGTGAGAAAATATACATTTTTCCGAATTTCAAATAGGGGAGATATTTTTAAAAATAAATGATCGGATTATAATTATATTCGCTTTCGCGAATTTTGGGGTTGGCCCATATTGCCCCGAAATTTGATTTTTCGCTGTGTCGCATTTCGCCCCGTTGATCCGTATTGCCCCCACCGTTTCTTGTTACTACACACGGTTGCAGCCCGCGACCATCCGGTCCGGTAGCGATTATTTCGAACTTCGAAATAACTGTTGAAACCTCGTTTCGCGGCTCCATCGTCGGGACACGTTTTGGCACTCACGTTTCGCCCAAAATTCGCAAAGGGCGACGAAAAAAAAAGGAGTGTCGTTTTCACCCGCTGGAACGGCGTTGCCGGTGCGTCTGTTATGGGAATGTGATGCGAAGGAAAAGCCTCTTCGGCGGATAATTTCGGTGCGGCACTTGGCTGGGCCTCGCATATTCGCGGTATGCCGCGGTCGCTTCTTCGTTTCTGCGACGAGGCGAACGAAAGGAGTAGCGCCTGGTTGCCCCGTTCGCGAAAGGGGTTAAAAAGAAAAAGCGGGGGAGGGGGGTTCACTCGAGGTACGAAGTGAACTGCGGAGAGAAGGGAAGAGGCTAAGGAGGTGCACGCGAGGCAACGGGAGAACGAGAAAGCGGGAAAGAAATATCGCGCGAGTAAGGCAAGCAGAAGGGGATGAGAGGCAGAAGAGTGGAACAGGAAAGAATGGAAGGAGATAGGAAACGGACGAACGAGGGCGACGAGACGAAGGGAGAAGAAGGAGGCAGCAAGTTAGTAAGAACGAGGGGGATGAGAGATGAAAGAAGAAAACCGGACGGGAGGAGGGAGGAGAGTCGAAGGGGTAGGATAACGAAACGTAGGACGAGTCGACGAAGCGGAGAAGCGAAGAAGAGTTCGATGCTGTTCATGCGTGTGTGGCACGCCCGTATTTCAATTGAGAGGGCCCCGAAAGTCGAATGCCGGGTGAAGACGAGAGCGAGAGGAAAGAAGGAAAGTCGCGGTAGACGAAGAAGTCGGAGGAGCAAAGCCGCGAGCGAGGGCAAGAGGGGAGGCAGCGTAAAGCGAGAGATGTAAGCGCGAGCGGTGCGGAGAGCCAGAAACAACGAGCCGAAGGAGGAAAGCGAAAGAGAAGAGAACCCGGAGAGAAGTGAAGAGAGCCCGGGATGATGTTAGTCGGTGTGTAGTATCCGGAGAGAGACCCGTGTGTTGGGTGTCGGGTCGTAGACCACAGAGAGTCAGGCCTCTCCGAGCGCCCAACCGGTCAAGCAACTTTTTAACGAGCTGCGGTTCTCTTCGCGAGAGGAAAGCCGAGACCCTGAGCTCAACCGAGTTGAGCCATCTTCGCTTCGAAATGCACGCGCGCCATATGATACCGCGAAGAGAGGAGAGCAAGCGAGAGAGCCCTTGGCCCCGCACAATCTATAGGGTTAAACGCCCTATTCGTGCATATATATACTACAATATGCAGTTTTATTTTCACCATATTTACCCCATTTTAACCCAACGGATTATCCTCACTCGGGGGCCTTTTCTCTCTGATCCTCCGAAATCGCGAGCTCATCATTCTTATTTTGTCCATTCATCCGGCAAGTATAATGGCCCTTCCCGTGCGAGGGTACCCTCCGCCATCCCGAGACTTTTATTATTTCTCTCGTGACTAATAATCCAAGGACCTTTGAAATAAATCTGTTGCAGGGTAGAAAGCGTGTGTAAAACCCCGCGAGCCGGTACGGCGCTTCGCGCCGACAAGATCGTTATATCGTGACGGGAAGCGAAATAAAAAAAAACATGAAGGGAAAAAAAATCTCTTTGCGCTTGGAAACATTCCATTACCGCCTATAACACCGTCCTCGGGTTTATAGGAAAAATTCGATCGGAATCGTTGCGGATGATGCGTTTTCTGATTATAGCCATTGTGGGTTGTGGGCTCTCACCTGGGCTGACTGCTCTCGGCGACGGGAGAGGAAAAAAAAATAAAGAAAAAAAAAAGAACGCTCTTCGGCGGCATAAAAATATCGACAACTCGCACGACCCGCAATGTGCGCCTCGTGAATGTCATAAAAGTTTCCTCGCATGGTCATAGGGTCGTATTGGTACCATAACGCGCACGCGAAACGATTTTCTAGTTTCTCACACGATCTAGCCTCTGTGTGGTCTCACACGTCACGCATCCCTCTAGGTACTATTTTCCCATCACAGCCCCGATAGGCCGTTACGTAACTCGAGACAATATATGAACCCAGTTTAAGGTCCTGTCGGACAAGGAAATCCGTCTCTTCTCGGTTTAATAAAGTCAATGACGCGAAATAATTGAATTTCATAAATGCTGCTCTAAGTCGGTCGTCACCGTCTTCGGAATTGCCTCCAGTTTGAGTATAACAATTGTTTCATTTTAAAAATTGCTAAAACGGAAGCTTAAAGTTATGTCGCATTTTTGGGAATTTTCGACAATTTTTGAAAAAATCGAACGAGAATCAATAATTTTTCGGACGCAAAGAATTGCACTGAAATTGTTTACGATTGGAAAAATCATCATAATATCGATTCTTTCTTATTTTGCAACAAGAAATAATCATTCTGAAAGATGGAATCTATAAAGTTACGAACCATATATATAAAATTGCATTTTATTCCGCGTCAGCGAATTCCAAAAATTTGGTGAAATTTCGAGTACCTTTTTTTGCAGTCGCTCTGCTTTTTCGGCTTACAGCCCAAAAAAATGTCCGAGAGCGTAAAAAAAAGTTGTTCTACTAAAAAAAATGTCAAGGTTAAAAAAAAAGAGTGATTCACGGCTCAGTATTTAATATATAGCGGGTTACATAGGAATGTGGTGGATCGCGACGCGCGTATCTATTTCATAATCCCCACCGGCGCATCGCTGTATCCATCCCCGCCGAGTCATCGCCGCTGCCTTGCGGATGTACTGAGTTAAGTGTAAGAGTGCAACAAGCAACAGGGTAAACATACGATTGTACTACTTTCAGAAACACTATAGGCGAGTTGCGGGAGGGGAGAAAAGGAACGGAAAGGCGAGAGAGGCGGGGGTGGGGGACAAGGTGGAAGTTTCGTCACTCTCGCCGAGCAATCTGGATAGAGTACTGTCGGATTCACGCAACAGCTGCTACGGGCGTTATAGTTGAACGCGCGCGGTGAGTCGTGCGGTCACACATTTTTATCTTTATCTCGAGTAAGGGGAGAGGTAAGGCGGGCGGAGGAGGAGGGGGAGGGGGGGAGGGCGTAGGGGGAGAGGGCTTTATACTAAATTACATTCTCGAGTGAGCCGAGGCAGGTGCGAACGAGCCGGCGTATCGTTTATAGTCACACATTTCTCTCGTTTCCGAGGCGTATAATATCCTCGATGTGTGAGCTTACGAATAACAATTTGCAATTACCCTGGTCACCGTATTAAAGTTATGCAACTTTGCTTACAAATGCACGGTGCTCTGAATATCACCGCCTCGAGGAATCCGACTCGTGAATATATCACGGACACTCGTGTCTCCGGTACAGCGATCTCGGAGTCTTTTATCTCGGTCCTAGACCGTTCCGACAAGTGGACCGTTTAAGCGCGCTGTAACGCCCTGCCACCGTTCGCGCGTCGGTATCTCTTACGCAAGTAAATATAACACCTTCTCGAGTGGAACAAAACGTTAGCGTGAAAGCGTTTTTTTTTTTTCGTGATAACCGAGAGTCATCGATGACTCCTTTGGGGGACACGACAACGAGCGGTGAGGGACGAGTGGGCACCAGCGAGGCAGAAGTCGGATCGAAGAAAGGCGCTCGGGCATTAGGAGTCCATTTCACAATTTTATCTCGCCCGGTGTCACGCTCCAGTCCACTCCACGGAGACTCGCCGTGAAGATACGCAGGGCGATGCCTGCCGGGTTGCGCCGTTGACGGGGATCTAGTAGCACGTACCATCAACGTGGCTACTGCTGTGCCACACCGACACACATCTTAGAAGCCCTCGGCCCCCGGCAGATCAGATCTCTTTGCGTTCTACTACCTGCTCAACCACTCGACACCTCAACGTGTACTCCGCCTTTGCCTTCGAAAGACGACTTCTGCTATCAACCGGGAGGGAAATGGGCTAACTAACTCGCGCTCGTCTTCTTCCTCTCATCGGCTCTCAAGACTTCGGGCAATTGGAATATCAACCTCGGTTGAAGGACGTCCGTCTCGCATCTCCGTAGAGACGATTAAATAAGTATCAAAAAAGAAGCATGGGTATAAAAAAAATGAAAAAAGATGCGAAAAGTAAACGTCGGATTCACGTGGAGCAACGGGATTATTTGCTCGGGTAATTGATACAATTAATACAATCATTGAAATTACATCGACACAGGTATTGCGTGTGGGTAATCGCGGACCGGTAAGAGATCGGAGCAGTATGGACTATCGGGGGCAAAATGAACTAGGCATAGACTGAGAAAAGGATTTATTTATAGTTAACGAACCTATAGTTAGATATGGCCAAATTAATTTTTAGTTAATGTTAACAAAGATCAGTTGAACCAAGTAATATTTTATTGGGCCAATGGAATCGCAACAACATTCGTTAGCAGTTAGTTCGCACATATCCAGCTATACGTTTGTTCACTACAAATCAATCCTTTTCTCAGTGTGAGTAACATTGACACGGAGAAAAATGTGCCACCGCAAAGTTAAAACTTAAAATTGTCCGGTCGTTGTTTGAAAAATGTATAAAAGTCACCGTGGGATCGGTACCGATTTTAAATTAAACCGATTAATTAAATTCAGAAACAGTGAACTCGTGCTTCTAAAATCGTGAAAACGGTCGATATTCCTTAACTGGTCCGTTTTGCCACTGTCTTCCCTATATTCAGATGTTTGCCATCGAGAACGTGATTTTCTCGTGAAGTTTTTTCTCTCTCCCTTTTACAAACCCATTTTCTCTCCTCGGGTAAGAGAAAAAACAAAAAAAAAACAACTATACACCGAGCGAACACTTCCGAGAGTATAAAGA
The DNA here is from genome assembly GCA_963924025.1 of Ischnus inquisitorius. Taxonomy (NCBI): domain Eukaryota; kingdom Metazoa; phylum Arthropoda; class Insecta; order Hymenoptera; family Ichneumonidae; genus Ischnus; species Ischnus inquisitorius. Next base: position 12,442,362 of record OZ001254.1, on the reverse strand, counting down.
TCGTAATCGCGTCCATTGTTTGTTCTTGCAGATAAATCTCCGTGGACTCCATAGCAGGTTGATGGAAAAAAGCCCTAAAAAACCGTCGACTCTTTCCCCTAGCTCGTAATAGGTGAACTAAAGATTGACGATTTCGTTGCGTTTTTTCTCCACCCGTCGTTTTTTTCCTTCTTTCCTTTCCCTCCACCGATAATGGAGTGTACTCGACGAAACGTAAAAGACGAATGGATCTCTCGTTCGAAAGAGGACTAGCGTATAATACAGATCCGAGATTGTTCTTAGTGAATATGGCCTGTAGCGAAGGGTGGAACGGGGGGGTATGCATCTTTTACTCTTTTCTCACATTTTCAATCAAGTAGTTCAACTCTCGATTATTATCATGATCGGAGAGGGCGGAGGGAGCGCAAGGCGCTGGCGCTCGTCTTCCTCCGCGTCGGTCTCTCCCAGCGCATCGTCGGCGATTCCAAAGCCGGCGGTCCAGGGGTTGGAAATGTAAGCAGCGAACGAGGCGGCAAAGAGAGCATCGGATGTACCGGGGAAAGAGAGCGAAACTGAACCGCGAACGGCAGGGACGGGAGGAGGGCTTGGGTGGGTGGGGGGGCGAAAGGGGGAGGGAGGGAGGTTGTAATGAAAGGGTAACGGAGTGCCGATAAATTCAGCGGGCCGCGGGATTTGTAAATTATACCCTTTCAATACTGATCCCCGTAAATAAATGAGCTCGCCCCCACGCATGGCATAACACAACCGACGTGTACGCCACGGCCACGGAGAAAATTGTAGGCATCTCCGGGGAGATTAGACCGACGTTCGATTCCCTCTGCTCTTCTCATGTTGGCCCGGACAGACCGATCGACCGCCGTAGAGACTCCCTTCTTTCCATGCCTCCCCCCTCCCCCCTCTAAACTCACCCTTTCTTACTTTCGGTCGTCTCTGTCCCGACGACCTTTACACACTATCGAATTGCAAATATTAATCATCTCTCGGATGATTGGTAAGCCGAAAAATCGTAAATAAGACAACGCGAAATATCGAGAAAAAAATATTCGGTTGCTTCTTGACTTGTGAGAACGAAGGCACAAACAGCGGCGCGATCGTTCGGGCGTTGAATACATGAATAACTGATACGAAAAGAACCATCCCGATGAATGAGCGTTGCACAAGCCTGTATTGTAATCGCATTTGGCCGGAGGCGAATTTCTCTTATAATCAGAAACGAGGAAAGACGGCCGCGGGAATGGAAGAAAAAAAAATAAGAAGAATAATAATGAAAAGAAAAAGTACCGCAAATAAAGGAGACGAGACGAGAAGACCATAATCCTTAACGGACGTACTCGAGAGGAACCTTTAAAATTTTACAATATTTACAGAAGTAAATTCTCGACGAGCGACGGCGCGCGCATTCTCGTAAAAGAGTAGCTAAGCCCCATCGCGCGCTTTGTAAGGTGTATACATAAGGTCGCCGAGCGGTGAAGAAACCTTTGGACTTTGCCAACAACTTGTAGTAGCACCAACCATCGTCGCTATAACGCGCTCTCTCGGTTATCCTCTCGCGGCTTCTGCGCTTCTGTGTAAGCACACAAACGTTGTGGGCCACGTCACGAGTAGAACGTTAAAGAACTTCTGCATTACGTGGAAAGTACGGCAATTAGAATTCCAGTCTTGGTTATATTCGCGTATACTTAAAAAAAAAAAAAAACGAAAACGTGAAGCGCGAGTCGGCGCGGCGCACACCGAGAGAACGGCGAGGAGGAGCGCGCGGAGAATCCGCGAAATAGTTACGAGCCAGAAGTCGAAAGCTCGTGAGAAAGAAACGAAAAAAAATAGATGCCGGGAATAGGGGGAATGTGGGGTAAAATGGACTGGTTTCAGTCGTTCGGAGACTTTCATGGATAGACATAATACACTGCCGCTACTCTTCAACCTATAAATAGATTTGTCAGAACTTCTTGAAGGTATTTGGACAAAAAAACTAAATGGGTTAAAATGGAACACGATTTAATTTCATTTAAAGGAATGAAAAAATTTGAATTTTGCATAATTTACTACCGAAAAGCGGTACGTAAACTATCCTAATCGAAAAGTATAATTTCTCCACTTTCACAATATTATGGGGCAAAATGGACCATCGTGCGAATTTAAGAGTATGAAGTAAAAATCTCTTTACTCAAGGAATTTGTTTGAGCCGGTCCGGGATCAAGTATTAATTGTTCATCAACACCAGATGTAACTTGAAAAATCTATATTTTTTTAAATAGTCCGAATCTCAGTTTTGGTTTAATTCGCCCAAAAACTCGAGTTGCGCGTCTGTTCCATTTCGCCCCACTTTTCCCTATGTGCAGTTGGCTTCGGAACCGTCGAATTCGCCAGCACGAAGAAACACCGATATATCCAACACGCGCACGCGAGCAAACACACGGAGATCGTCGACGAAGATGAAGAAGAAATGGTATAAGTTAGCGAGACGATAAATGCCGGCAATGTGAATCATTACGACAATCAAAAAGCCATTCAATCAAGACAAACGCCCGGCTGTCACGGGTTCCCGCATAATTCGTTAACCATTTCGCATCAGCTTTATTTTTATCGTTCCAACGACGCGACGCCTATAAGTAATTGCCACGCTGGCGCGGGATACACGCGCGAGCGGAGAAAGATCGTTGCATAAGCTCGGTAGCGGGCAAAGAGGAGGAGAGAACACGGGTACGATTGTCACGACTAATTTAACCGTGGCGCGAAGTTTGACAAATAAACTTGAAAATTTTCGGTTAAGGAAATCGCTGAAACCGATCTCTATTCCCCGCGCGCAAAAGTTGGCGAACACGCACGCACGGAGGAAGAGAGAGAGAGCGAGCGAGAGCGAGAGAGTGTGTGACGATCCATATCTTCCGCGTGTTATAGCTGCGCGCTATATTATAATATAATATATGGTGTATTATAAGAAGAGAAGAGATATGCCTTGTGCTGTCGGCCGGGGAGAGGGAGGGGTTACGATGTAACGCGGAGCTCCATGATCCATGCGTTAACGTCACCGTTGAGTAAAAAAATTGGGCAGTTCTGCGTTTACCGAGTCATACCGGGTTCGCGAGGTCGTTAATTTTCGGATGGCCGCTGTTTGGGGGCCTCCGTTCTTACCATCGTGGGGCCGCTCGCCTTTTCGCGAGGTGGAGAGGTTGAGATTGGCTTGTGCTCGGCGTGAGGTGATGCGTATATATATACGTATACATATGTATATACATATACATATGTATATACATATACATATGTATACATATATATGTATTTATATATGTATATATGTGTTACCCCAGGTATGAAGGAGATACCTACTCTCATCCGCGGTTGAACGCTCTCTCCTGCGGAACCGGTGAGTGCCACCGGCGGGCTAGCTCTGAGCCGGAGTTATCGTAATCGTTAACGAGACTGCTGTCAGCGTCGTAAGATAGCCGGGGGTCCCTCGCCATTAACCTTCCGCTAACAAAGGTATTGCCACCTCCGCGAGGCGAGCCCTCCTCTCTCGCTCCCGGTTTGCCCCGAGCCATCTCCTTCCTTATTTATATGCATAACTCGGTAAAGGTGTAACGAAACTTTCACGGTCAACTTGATTATAATCGTGTAGCCCGAGTATAGCCGAACTGCTACCAGAACGATGTTTCATCTCTTTTACACGACTCACATTCCTGATCCTGAATGTGTATGTGCACATGTTTCTTTGTATAAATAGAATTCGCCGTCGTCGGGCACGAGAAGGCAGTTCCGGCAATGTTCTGAATTCACGAAGCGGCTAATATCGCAGAGTAGTTGAAATCACGGGCAGGCTAAGATCACGGAGTGGTTACTGTCGCAGAGGGGTTAAAATCATGGAGTGGCTGTGATCGCGGCAAGGCTAGCGTCACGGATTTGGGCTGAGTTTAGCAACCGGCTGAATTCGCGCGCTCCATATCTTCTCTTTGTCAGCCGCTACTCTTTACTCCATTGCCGAGAATCTGTTGGCGTCGTTCTGGCATCGTTACTTTTATCGCTCGAGAAAAGCCATTCGAGTCGAGCCGAATGTCGGAGGCGCTCGCGACTCGGAGAATCCCTTGTCCCTGGAAATCTAACAATCGACGGAAAAGAGAGTCCGGGTGCGTTATTCGAAGACGAAGCGAAGATGAAACTATCCGCCGCGGTTCGAGCCGTCATCGAAAGTTGATTGGCTCGGCGAGCTATACCGAGTTCTTTATTTTCTCTCGCAAAAGGGTTCACTTTTTATCGTGACATTCCGATGTCTTTGGCGCATCCCACCGAAACGAGTTGTAATCCTCCCAGGCATAGTTACAGTAAGCACCGAAGTCGGCTCTCGCTCGTCTCACATCGGGGATAACTAGCGTCCTTGAAATATGATAACCCTGGTAATAAACCCCCTTGTGTACAGAGATATAATTGAGTGAAGCAATGTTGCAATACGAGATTTATGACGCTCGAAGCTTTCACACTGCTCCCACTATCCTTTGAGTCAATTCTTTTTTCTTTTCTTTCATTTTTTTGTTCGTTGTCGTTGCTTTACTTCGTGGAAACGTCCCACACATTTACTAAGGCTCCGTTTTAATGTCGATTCTCGTTATTAAAGCGAGGGTTTATCGATGCCGGGGAAACGGGCCCCAGTCGGGAAGCGGGACGAGTCGGAAAAGACGCGGTAAATAAATCGAAGGTTCGACGCAGCAAGTTCATCCTGCGGGTAGCAAAAAATCGGGTCGTGTCTACTAAATCGGCGCTTGCGGACGCGAAAATATATATTACGATTGCTGTCATTGAGTACCTTGCAGGTAGAGAAATATTTGGTCAATCGACAAAAGTAATTGTCACAGTAAGGGTAAAAAATAGTCTGTTTACCAAACATTCGATACGATCAACTAGAATTTTTTTCAATCGACGAAACATTCCTTTCCCATTGCCAATTTAGTGAAATCCATAATTTTTTTTTAATGCATTTTAAATAATTCGTTCTCCCGAATGAATATTTCACCGGTTTGCCCTACACGATATTTTCTCATGCCACGAAGAATCGCCGCATCATCGCAAATACCGGGTGGCTGTCTAACGCTTTGGAATACACGCGACGAATGTAATATCGTTGGTATCGATTGACCGAGTTGCGCGAGCGATTCGCGAATGTTATCGGGGTCGGTGCCGAAAGTGAGTCTAAGTGTGTCGTGAGAAAAGTCGTCGAGGCGTTCGCAAGAATCGGGGTACACAGACGAGACCCGTAGCGACGGTAATCCTCGCTTGCACGAGTAGGATCGTGAAGAGATTCAGCAACAGCGGCATCAACAGCAGCGAGAGAACTCCGGAGCAGTTCGCGCTCGGATCGGCAACTTCTTCTGCAACAGGTGAGCGCTGAGGCCGAGCTCGCGGCGTACATGCAACCAAGAGCAAAGATGGGGACGGTGATTTGGCGGAGAAGGGTGACGAGGGCGGGGGGAGGAGGAGGAGGGAAAGGAGGCGAAACGAACGAAGAGTTCCGAGGGGCAAAGAGCGGGACTCGAAGTTGCGGCGGCAACGGCAGCTCTCGAAGGATGCCGTGAGGAACCCTCGCGCTCGGTCTTCGAAGGGGCCCCACGAGGAACGTTTATAAAAGGCAAGCGCGAGAGAGAAAAATCACCGGGGAGAGTTTCACGAGAGTTCGCTCAAACACACGGGGCCACAAACTGTGCGGCACCGGCAGTTGAGACGAGGAAAGAAAATACGAGAGAGAGACGACGAGTCCCGGTCACGAAACGAGAAGAAGCGAGCGAGGCTTAATCGTGACCGTGCACCAACGGACTCGTGATTCCCTCTAAAACAATAAGCAATACACCCGGGAGAACGCGGGCGCGAGAGCGACTCGAGAGAGGATCGCGGCAAAAGTAAGGACTCTCGCGAGAGCGGTGAGCGTGAATCGCATAAGCGAAAGCACATTCTTCCCACTATATGAACTATGCGAAGCTCGCTTTCCAAAGAGTCGGCGAGCCCGCTCGACACCGAGCGACCCGTGAAAAATCGTCTTTCACTCTCTACAGAAACGATGCTCGCGCGAGGCAACCTCGGTTTATGCTATCTTGTTGTACAACTTCATTTTAATTTTTCATTCTTCCATTTTTATAACGAAAAAAAAAAAATACAAAACGAAAGTCAACAAGACCACGCTCGATTATCGTGAAAAATCTGCTATGTTCGAATACTGAAAAACACGACATTGATTGAGTCCGTGTCTATGCGATACAACCAGTCTCTGTCCGTTTGACCAACTCGCCGCGATATTATGAGAAATTATTATCTATAGGAGCAATTTGTTGCGGATAAAAAGAAGAAAAAAAGAAATACTAGATCTATCCGATAGATTGCGAACTATAAAGTCTCGTGCACAGGCCACGGGCGTTCCAAGTTCATAAATCTGAAATGTTTGTGAAATCGAGGAAGGCGCCTGGAAACTTGAACTTTACGAAACGGCAACAAGAGTAATCGAAACGTTATTCAAATCGTATAACGGCAAGGATGGAGAGGAGTCGAGCGATCAATTTGGCACGGACTGCGAGCCCGTGTTGCATAATCGTAAAATCGCAAACACACAGAATAGCGGACGGACACACACACACAAACGAGTCCTCGGCGCGGAACGCGCGGTATACGCAGCTGCTCTTCATAGTCCTATAAATGATCCTGCGGTCGCCGCGATGCTCTATGACTACGTGATTTTTCGTGTAACACGACGAGAGAAAGTTATCAATAGGATGCCTTGAGATAGGGGTCTTTCGTTTGCCGCGCAATCGAGAGAAATGAGACTGCGCCGAGTCATCCTGCATCATTGAGCAAGACGAGGAAGCGAGGTAACCACCGGTTACACACAGTCGCTGCATTATAATTGAGTAGCTGTGTCGGAGTTTTTACTAAAAAAATTAGCCACTGCTATTTTCTAACGATTCGAATGAGAGGCAGTTCAAGGAACTGAAAGCATCGGCTCCGCGCGCGACCCCAGAAGTGTTTTTTTACAGTGAGTATCGAAAAAAAGCCCCTTTTTTGCCCCTGGAGCGGTTTGGATCAAATATCGACCTAGGGTTGAGATAAGTGGAGATTTCTGGCGAGCGGGAAAAATACTTTGGACATTTCCGCGAGTTCACGACAAAAATCCATTCCATGACCTATTTTGTGAAGAGAAGCGATTTCCGATATTTCAACGAGCAATGTTTCTGGTTCATCATGAAATTGTGGAAAACCGAATTTACAGAACTTCGAAATCGCCGGGCTGAGAACGAGGTGAAAAGTTGTATTTGACAAATTTCGAGTCGATTTTGAGAATTTAGGAATTACGATGCGTCGAGCCGGACGGCAGAGAGTCGCACGGCGATTACGCGGGTCGAACTTATCAATAAGAGAGCACGTAGCGAACGTGACGATGCGAAGGCAGGGCTCGTCACCTGCACGAGACCCGGAGAAGAGAGCAGAGGAGCCTTGGAGAGAGAGAAGCATAGTGACGGTAGAGTGAGGAGGTACGGCGAGTCGAGCAGCAGCAGTTAGGAGCCAAGGGGGCCACGGCGATCACTGACCGACGTCGCCGCCCCGTTTCCGAGAGCGCGTGGTCTCCCTCTGGCCTGTTCGGCCTCATCGGGGCTCTTTCGGCGCCGCGACAGACTCAACTCCGGCTTCTGCTTCTGCTCCCGCCTCGAACTCTCCCGTCCGTCCTTTTCGGAGCTATCGAATCTCGTTCATCGTGATACGCGAGTTGCCTTACCAGCGAACATCAGCGATGTTACAGGAATACTAAGAAGCTTGATTGCTCCATTTACGTGCAATGACGTAAGAGAATCAATCAAGCAGCTCGTTCGGCTCTCTCGCGGCTTGATTTATTCATCGCTTATTTGTACGGTTTATGCAACGTGGGTACGCGCGGATTGTTACTTTGTTAGGTAAATGATACTCCTAATTGGTCTACCCGTATCGCTAATTGACCAGTCTGTCAGATTATTGTCCGCGCTATTTCAACACACTTTTCGTCTTGTTTATCACAAACAGAAAAAAAGACGAATATCTCGATGCTTCAACGAGGATATAAACGCTGCATTTATTTACGCTTCTCGACGTGTATATCTCGACTATCTCACGTGGTCTCGTGAAGAAAAATTGTATCGTGTAGAGAGTGTAAGAAAAAAAACAGAAGAGGAGAACGAGAAGATGGAGTGAAAAAAAAGATTTCGATTGGAAACGGTAAAGCAGTTTGATTTATCATCGCATTAGAAGGAAGGGGGTCCCGGGCGAGGCACGGGCGGCGAGCGCCGACCTCTCTCCACCATGTCGGCCCCCGGGCGCTCGGACCATCCATTTTAGACCCATCAAGACCCGAGCACTGCCAGCAGTTATCACCGCTGATGTAACACGAATACTAAGGAACTTGATTGCCCCGGAGGTAGTTACGGTTGGAACGTTCTAAAAGCGTCATTTCGATGAAACAGAACCGTCACCAAGCGCGGAACGCGATGTACATTCATATTAGCGACGAAAATAATTGTTTCCATCAAAATCCTGAATTCTCGATTGGTATTGTTGTCAATTTGTCCTTTCAACGATCGACTGTCGCACAAAGAACGTAAAATGTAGCGGAAAAAAATAGCGTTTTTTAAAAATTATTACTAATTTCTCGCCTAGGTCAAAACAAACTTCAGGTGAGCTCATTTTTAGCGAGGATGATCATCGTAATGTGTGTGCCAGAAGGTTCTTCGGGAGCCATTGATTTAACGAAAAGATTGCAGCCTTACTCTCGAAAATTTGGTAAGGATTCCCCCGAGATTCGTTGAATCTCGCAAAAAAAGCAGATGGAACAAAAAGGTAAGAAAAAAGATTCTGCAATTCCAATTCTCGGAAAGTGCGCATACAAATCGTATACCTTGTCGGGCAACATTCATCCTTCGTGACTCTCAAAGTTACATCGGGCCCGGTGTTTAAAGCAGTTCCAACCGAGCAATTTTTTTTTCGGGTGTATAATTTGTGTATGCTTCCTATGTACACGAGGCAGAAAATGAAACGAGCATGGATCGAATCGTGCCGGAGCAATTTCACGTCAATATGATTAGTTAACTATGCCCCCTCTTGCGCTGTTTGTTTTTGCAGTTTGGCCATTGGACTTTAACGTTTTATTGAGCTAATTCAAATACATACGAAAACACGGCGAAGAAAAACTCGGAATATTCGAGTGGCCGTTTCGCGAGTCAGAAGGCGGAGACTATCAGTGAAGAACTCCGTAAACGGACCGGAAATAATATTTTACCGTTTTGCGATTTATCATTATTATTACTGCTATTGCAGTTAAAAAATATTATTCGTTGTATTCTCTATTGCAAAAACAACGCGAAAGCATGCGAGATTTTCAACATAATTACTGAAAGCGACAAAAGCAAAACACGTGTAATTTTCAATGGAAAGATAATTATCTGACTCATTCGTGCGTAGCTGTGCGTAGTAATAATAAAACGGTTCGGCGCGCCTTACATGCTCGATATAGGCAATAATTACCGGCAAACTGTCGAAGCGAGTCTACGACGCGTACTCGATGATGTAACGAGGCGATTAATTCGCGAAGCGTTGATAAGCTTTATGAATCGAATTCGAGCTCGTATTTCTCTTCGGGATCGTAAATCCAATCGTTCATCCGGTTACGAGCGGGAGTTTTAAAGGTAGTTGGATGAAATTTTCGCAGCGGATAGCAGGAGGACTGGAGCGCGTGGAGGCATCGGCGCGTGACCCGCTCCGTCACGTTCAAATACCGCGAGAGCGCGGCAATAACGCAGCGGAGTCTTCTCCGCTGTTGGATTCGAACAGTCGGTGGAATGCGCCGGTACGCGGTCGAAGGAGGGCCGCACAGCCGCTACTACTGCGAGTAGATACCGCCGAGAGAGTCTCCCAGTCCAACAACGACGTTCCGTGAAGATTTTACAGAAGGAAGAGTCTCTCACTCGTTCGCTTTACTCGTTTGTGCCTTCGTACGTAGTACTAGTAGGTAATACCTACTGCGTGCTACGTATCTAGCAGGTTCTTTTTTTCTTCTTTTTTCTTCAACATTCAACCACGGAATTAGTGCCGGCCTGTTCGGCGTGTAGTATACTACTGCGCGATACACCACCACATAGTACACGACTGGGGGAGAGTCTGTACACACTGTCTTAACTCCCCGCAGCCAGTACAGCAGCGGTGCGTGTACGACGTACCCACGACCATATGTAATTATGACTTGCTATGGTATAATCAACGGTTTATATACCCGAGGGACAGCCCTTATCCCGAGAAACGCACGAGAGCACCCCGCGCGCAACTCAGATATGGGTGGTGAGAAAGCGGGCCCGGTCTGACATGCCATGTTTTTTATCCTCGATCCTTCATTATTTTTCCTCGGAAGAGTCGGCTGCTAGACCTTCGACTGCCTCTGCCGTCGTTCCTCCGGCTCGGTTACTAACCGCGAGCGCAACCCGATGATTAAACGTTAAATGATTATTAGTACCGGAGCCCCCTCCCCGAGTATCCCGAGTGTTTGCTCATTAAGGCTTCGCCCGACTTTTCCTAAGAAACTTAACGAACAATCACACATTGTGAATGTTTCTATTAGCGCCTTCAATGCGACGAGAAGGATTAACCTATTCGCCGTGAGGAAATATTACGGATCCGCAACAAATACCGTGTATTCGTTAGTTCCCTTATCCGTACGAAGTATCGAAAGTGCCTCATTGAGAATTAATTGGATATTTCTTTGGGGCGCATATGAAGATCAGATGATAGGATATGCCCGGGACGGCAACGGGAGTGTGTTATGCGGTTCGTTCTCTCGGTAATTTATTCAGCAGGTAGCTCGAATACGTGCGAAAATATATGAAACTAATGTGAGCCCCGGACGTGTGACAAGAAGTTGCGAATGAATGTCCCTACCAGGTGAGAGAACGTCGACGAATCTTAATATGCTTCGAGTCACCGCTGAGGATCTCCGGCGCGGAGAGTGAAAAAGTAAAAGAAAGAGCGAAGGAGATTGGGACGAGGAAAGAAAAAAAATATCAAAAAGAAAGGGTATTGAGAAGAGGCGAAATAACGCAGAGAGTCGTTATAAAGCGGCTGGCAGCATGAAGTCGTAGCAATTTTTTACGCAACGTTTCTAATGGCTGAGAGGCGAAGGAGGGAGGGGTTTGGAGCGGGAGGGCATTTTTTGAAGTGGTTGAAACGGCGACGCGCAAAGGGTAAGGCTGTGAAAGACGAGGGGAAGTTAAAATATTAGGTGAGTTCGGAGGCCCCCGTGGCCTCGTGGCAACGTTATTATAATAACAATCAATAGCGACGCGGCAACACACTTTAAAGCGCATAATTAGCCGATGGGGTTCGAGGCTTTATGTAAGAGCGGGACGGAGAATGCCGTGGACCGAAAATCCCCCACGGCATATTTAGGAAGATCGGTGGGTGAAGCCGCGGCGTGGCAGGATGCCGGGGTCTTTGAATCCCACCTCTGCCTAAACGTGTGGAGCACGACGGGGACCGCGGGCGTTCGCGCGCGGTGAAGAGGCCATTCTTGACAGGGGGTAGGCCGCACCATGGGGGACCACTTAACGGTGTTCTCCGTGGACCCCTCGGAATCAAGCGGGTTATAGTAAGGCTAATGCAACCCGCCTGATCGTTTCACACCCCAAGTGCGAATGCTTATTGGATTCACCCAGGGGGAATGCCTAGCTAGGTAGGTGTACCACCGACCGACGTCTCTTCGAGCCATCTCGTATCGCTACAAATCCGAGAGACTGGCATGCCGAAGATTTCTCGCTGAACCAGCTTCTCCCGGTGGATTGGCGACTTTGCCTCGTAAATAACTGACCGATGATAAGTCATTGATAACTCGCGGTGCCGCGAACGCCCACTCATCGGCAGTCGGCCCGTTGCGCCTGGCCCGCGAGAGTGTTAAAACTCGACGAGGTGCATTTGCCCCGTCGGGACGCTGAGTAACGAGACTCGTTTTGCAATTCGACCGCGAGTCACCCGCGCTGTACGTGACAGAGCGTCGCGCTGGGCCCACTTTTGTCCCTTTATCAATCTTTTGTTCGTATACCAAATAGAGTACGGCGTATTAGTGTCGAGTGTAGCTAGTGGTAGTTGAGAACTCTTGCGAGCGAGTTCTACTTCTCTATACGTAGTGGAAAATAGCTTCGAGGCGTTAGAAAGGTGAACCCGTTAACGTTCTCGGCTCGCCGAGAAAGAGCTCGTGGAAGCATCATCGAGGACTCGCGGGGTCCCCCATTGTGAACCTCTTAAGCCTATTGTCGAGTAGAGCAAGCTTGTTTGGAGAAATAATTCAAAGATCTTTTTTTTTTCTGCCTCGTGGTCAATGACGCGATCGTCTCGTTCCCGTTGTCGTTGGATTGTTGTCGTTCCCTGTCGTCGTAGCTATCACGTCTCCTTTCGTCGAGGGTCTTAGGAGCCTAGAGAATTCATCGGGAACGCTGAAGGCTTTTAGCCTCCCTCTTTGTATCGCCAGATTCACGGGTTCCACGTGACAATGGGGTAAACGTGCTGAGCGCCGGGGTTGCTTGAAACGCAAAGGTGTTCTCTCTGGCAAAACATGCCGGCGGTACGTCGGTGCTCCTCGCGGAATGAGAGAGATGAGAGAGAGAGAGACTCTCATTCTCAACAAGGAGAGTTTAAGATCCGAGCGGATGAACCGGGCGGCAGGCTGTTCGCGGTGAAGCGAAGGAGAGCCGCGACGGTACCACGCCATGCAGTGCGCCTCTCGGATGCCGTGCCAGGCAAAAGAGAGCCAGAAGCGAGTGAGAGACGGAGAGAATATAGCGGAGAAAAGCAACCGAAGGAGAAGAGCCACTGTAAGGGCCCGCAGAGTGTACCTGTCTTGTTTTTATAGGCTCGCCAAGACGGCGGGCCCCAGGTAGGGGCCCCGTCAGGATAGTGGGGAGAACGGAAGAAGCGACTACGTTAAAAAGCGAAAGAAGGAGCGAGGAAGGAGCAAGGAACGAGGAGACGGTGAAGGGGAGACGGGATCTGGTAGTAGCGGGCCCAGCTTCGCTCCAACGATCTACCGACGACCAGTCCTCGGAGAACCGTGGCTCTTGCCGCAACGTCCAACGTTTATTTCCCCGTGTTATCGCGGTCGATCGGGCGCGCGCGCGTATCATCCTATCACTCAGTGGTCGGTGGTTGTTCCTCAATTGTCGATACAGTACGAGTAGAGAGAGTTACACTGATTGAATAGTGCTCACACATACACCGTTTAACGACGCGCAGTACAGAGCCACGGATAGAGGCTACCGGTGAAAAAGACGACCATGGGATTATCTTCATTGTGGATACAAAGCTGAACAAGTGGCTGCCCTGTTGCGCAGCGGTTGCATACGAAGTCTCACGCACACAAGAACGGAGGAGAGTGATGAGAGATGTGAGATAGCGATGATTTAGATGGGGCCCTGAGCCGGTTTCTTTCTGGCGAATAAATATCGTGCATAACCATCCCCGCCGTACCCTGGCTGGCGCATGGAATAACAAGAAGAAGGCGCAAAGATGCAGGGCAGTCCTGCTTTCTTCGCTATACTGCTCGGAACGATATTCGGGGTTCTCGGTGCGTCGTTGAGCAAAGCACTGAGATACAAGGCGCCCGACGAGTGCAAGTGGGTCGCGACCGGCGACGCCGAGGACGATGTTTCGCTCGTCTGTCGGCTAAGGACTATAAACAGCGAATTGGAGAATACGAATTTTAGCGTAATACAGCCACAGCACACTGTGAGACTCAGGCTGGAGTGCAGCGATGCGCTGTTCTATCAGAGTTCATTGAGCGCGGGCAGTTTCAGGCCCCTCGTTGAACTGCGCGAGCTCGTTATTGAGTACTGCAAAATCGGCAATCTCTCAGACGATGCATTCAAGGGCCTCAAGGAACTTCGCAATCTCACCGTGAGGACTCACAATACCGACTGGTCGGCCATGGCTCTCGACGTGTCAGCCCGTGCCTTTACCGAGGAGCTCAGTCAACTCGAGAGACTCGATCTCGGTGAAAATAACATGTGGAGCCTGCCGGAAGGCTCGCTTTGCTCTCTTCACAATTTGGAAATGCTCAACTTAACGAGGAATCGACTGAGAGAAGTCGCCAGTTTCAATTTCAACGCCGACGCGAGATGCGCGTCGAGTCTTCGAGAATTGGATCTGAGCAACAACAGCATAGAGAGTTTACCGTCCGCGGCTTTCTCGGGCCTCGCGAGACTGCGGAATCTCGATTTGCGCAGCAACGCTATCGCGTTTATGGCCGATCGTGCCTTCGAGGGTCTATCCATGCTCGGTATATTACGGCTGAGCGACAATCGCCTTGCTAGCCTACCACCGGAACTCTTCAACGACGCGAGGGACATACAGGAGGTCCATTTGAGAAACAATACCCTCAACGTACTACCGCCGGGACTGTTCAACGAGCTGAAACAGCTGCTCGTGCTAGATCTGTCGATGAACGAGCTGACGGCCGAGTGGGTTAACGCCGCGACGTTTACCGGTCTCATGCGGCTCGTTGTATTGGATTTGTCGAACAATCGGATAGGAAGACTCGAGCCAGCGGTGTTCCGCGATCTCTACAGCCTTCAGATTCTTCGACTACAGGAGAATCTGATCGAGAGCCTACCCGAGAACACATTCTCGGCGCTATACAATTTGCACACCCTCGTACTAAGTGATAATCAGTTGAGTGTTATCGACGCGACCACTCTGAGCGGCCTGTACGTGCTCAGTCTTCTCTCCCTGGATAATAACAGGCTTAACACGCTTCATCCGAGCTCGTTACGAAACGCCTCGTCTCTTCAGGACTTACATCTTAACGGTAACCGTCTAGCCTCGGTGCCGGATGCTCTCAAAGCCACGCCCCTGCTGCGGACCCTCGATCTCGGCGAAAACCTCATCTCCGAGATACCAAGTGGCACCTTCGATCACGTGTCTCAGCTTTACGGTCTTCGTCTAACCGAGAATCATATTGGCAATCTCACAAAAGGCATTTTTGAGAAAATAAAGGAGCTCAAAATATTGAATTTGTCGCGCAATCGTATACAGTACATCGAGCCCGGTGCCTTTGATGAGAATCTTAATTTGCAAGCCATTCGTCTGGACGGCAATCAACTTACCGACATTGCCGGTCTATTCACCAACCTTCCGAATCTCGTCTGGCTCAACGTGAGTGATAACAAGCTCAAGTGGTTCGACTACGCAATGATACCTACCGGATTACAGTGGCTGGATATTCATTCGAACGAGATCAGTGAGTTGGGTAATTACTTCGAGATCGAGACGCAACTACAGTTGAGCTACTTCGACGCGAGTGAAAACAAATTGACGGAGATAACGGGTAACGCGATACCAATGAGCGTCGAATTGTTGGCACTCAACGACAATCTTATATCGAAAGTACAGAGTTACGCTTTCTTCAAAAAGCCTAATTTGACGCGAGTCGACTTGAAGGGTAATCGTATAAGGAATCTCGAGCCGTACGCGTTACGTATAAGTGCAGTGACGGCGGATAAGCAGCTACCCGAGTTTTACATCGGTGACAACCAATACCTTTGCGACTGCACGATGGAGTGGTTGCAGCGCGTCAACAAGCAGAGCCAGTCGCGGATACAGCCGAGAGTGATGGATCTCGAAAGCATCTATTGCCAGCTACTGTACGACAGGGAACAGATGTACGTGCCTCTCGTCGAGGCATCCCATTCCCAGTTCCTGTGCAAGTACGAGGCCCACTGTTTCGCCCTCTGTCACTGTTGCGACTTTGACGCCTGCGACTGCGAGATGACCTGTCCGAACAACTGCACCTGCTACCACGACCAATCTTGGTCGGCTAACGTCGTCGATTGCTCGGCAGGCGGTCACGTCAACAAGTTACCCGAACAGATACCCATGGACGCGACGCGTCTCTATCTCGACGGCAATGATTTGAAAATCGTTGCTAGTCACGCGTTCATCGGACGCAAGAAGCTCAAGGTTCTCTTTCTCAACGGTTCCAACATCGAGATAGTGCAGAACAGATCGTTCAACGGACTTCGCGATCTCGAGGATCTTCATCTCCAGGACAACAGAATTCGGGAATTGCGGGGTCACGAGTTCGAGGGCCTCGACAATCTGAAGACGCTCTATCTTCACAACAACGAGATAGCCAGCGTGGCGAACAACACGTTCGTACCGTTGCGCTCGCTGCGAGTTCTCCGACTGCAGGGCAATCACCTGACGACCTTAGCCGTGTGGTCGCTGCCCACCACGATCGAAGTCAGCCTCGCCCGTAATCCCTGGTCGTGCGAGTGCGATTATCTTCAAGTTTATCGCGAGTGGATTCGTGCTTCCGTCAATCGAGTCAGTGATCTTCAGCAAATACGTTGCGTTCTCAACGTAACGGAATTGGAAGCCTTCGGCGACGAGGTTTACCGCGACGACGAATTCGGCTTTTCGGTGACCGCGAGCAACGCCGGTGATAGCGGTTATTCGAACGGCACGAGTGTAAACGCGGCGTTGAGTTGCACGGGATTGGCGAGCATCGACAATGGCATTCAGGGAAATCTCACAAAGACAATAATCGAGCGTCAAGCGTTGCAGGACTATTTGCCGTTGCTCGTCGCGACTCTCGCAGCGTTTCTCGTCGTCATACTTCTGTGCATGCTCGCATTCATATTTCGACAAGAGTTTCGCGTATGGTTTCACTCGCGTTTCGGCGTGCGGATATTCTATCGCAACACCGACACCGATCGCGACGACAGGGACAAGCTCTTCGACGCTTTCGTGAGCTACAGTTCCAAGGACGAGGCATTCGTCGCCGAGGAACTCGCGCCCGTGCTGGAAATGGGAAATCCATCGTACAAGCTGTGCTTGCACTATCGCGATTTTCCCGTTGGAAGTTTCATCGCCGACACGATAGTGCAAGCCGTGGAATCTTCGAGACGAACGATAATGGTACTGTCGGAGAACTTTATCAAATCGGAGTGGTGCAGATTCGATTTCAAATCGGCGCATCATCAGGTACTCAGAGACCGTCGACGACGATTAATACTGGTGCTCGTCGGCGATGTGCCGCAGAGGGATCTCGATCCCGACATAAGACTCTATCTAAAGACTAACACGTATCTGCAATGGGGCGACAAGTTGTTTTGGGAAAAATTGCGATTCGCGCTGCCGGACGTGCCGAACAATCAGAGAACGAGCCAGCAGAGAAGGCAGCCGCCGCCGGTCCGACGGCAGCACAACAATCAAACTTCGACAAGTTCGCGAACGGTCGCCGTTCATATATAAACGAACGAAAGTGAATTTTTTTTTTTTTTTTTTTTTTCGGATTCGTATTCCGATCGAGTTAGTGCTTCGAGGCTGTACGCCGTATCGACGGTGTACACACGCTCAATGGACCCCAATGTACTCGTTTGCTGTGTGTGAGTGTCTACACGTGCCCCCGCGTTCATAGTTTATTTTCGTGGAGTCGTTGCAAGGTGCAATACGTATGTCGAGTGTAAATAGTCGGAGAA
Organism: Ischnus inquisitorius; assembly: GCA_963924025.1. Lineage (NCBI taxonomy): Eukaryota > Metazoa > Arthropoda > Insecta > Hymenoptera > Ichneumonidae > Ischnus > Ischnus inquisitorius. The sequence continues at coordinate 12,424,852 of OZ001254.1, read as the reverse complement.
CTGTGTTATTACGTGAGAAAAAAAAATAATAATAATAAATAAACAAGAGTGAAGCGAAACGTGGAGAACGTTTTTAAATGAGAAACAAAAAAGTGAAAATGTGCGCCGCACACTAAAGTCTGTAAATACGTGAGATAACGTCGATGGGAGTAGAGAGCGTTCATCTTGAGGTGCATTTTATTCAAGTGTTCGAACGAAGAAATGTGCCAATAAGTGAAAACTATATGTATTTTAATTCACTGTAAATTTCGAGCGGTTAGTTTCGAATAGATAGACTAAATGAAAAATGTAAATATTGGAGAAACGGAAAAAAAAAAACAAAAAGAAAAACACGAACAAGAGACAATACAAAAAATTTCTATTATTCTGCGGAAGACTTATATCGCTCTGGCCTATTTTGTAAATTTATTTGCGATACGTTCACGCTTAATGCGCGCGAAAACGAGGCGAGAAATCGAGTGGAGACGAGAGTAATGTATAATAATGCGCGCATCGTTACTATTAATGGTACAATATACCGCAAACGTCGTTCCAACATCACGTTATATATGGTTTACAAAAAAACGTAATAGTAATAAAAAAAATTAAAAAAATAAAGATTGCAAAAGATAAACAAGACTCCCAATTTTATTAACGAAAATCGATAACGTCGTCCGAGTCTCGTTTTTTCTTGCAACGAGAGTATAGAAAAAAATAATATGACAAAAAAAAAATACAATTTCCAATTATACAGACAAGAAAGACGTACTTATGAAAAAAAAAAAAAAAAAAAGACATTTGCGTGTATGTAGCTTCAAGCGAGCGCACCTGCTCGTAGTGATATCACTTCCTAATACTTTTACATGATCGTACTCGAATTTCAATCGAAGGGCGGAAGCGAAAAAAAATGAAAGACAAATTCGTTCTAAATTTCACTCGTTGTCTTTGCGAGGGATGAGAAAAAAAACCACGATCGGGGCAAGACGAGCCCGCGCGAGAGCGTGAAAATTATTATTATTCTTTTTTTTTTCTGTAAAGTAGCGTATGTATTTTCTTATTTATTTCGCTATCGATAATTGAAGAATTCGAGCAATTGGAGCAGGGTGGCCCGATGTTCGCGAGGAAAAGAAATTCGCGAGCGATTGCTTTTTCGTTGCGTTAGCGATTGTCAACTGTTTCGCGTCGATCCGCATTGTTGTACGGATGGTCCTGCGTCCAGAATAAATAATTAGAGTATAAAACGGAAAATCAAGAAAGGAAAATTATGACTGACGAATAAAATTCTCTGTTTCCATGTTTTTACACGACGCCTTGTTCATTTAATTAATGCACACCAAAATATTCCCTTCTCTCCAAGCACCGTCGCGATATTATATTGTCCCGGCTGTTTCGAAAAGTCAGCCTCACTTGTGCCGCATCACCGCTGCACGCCGCGCGGCCGAAGAATAGCGCGGTTATACCTGAGCATCCAGAAACCCCGCGGTCACCGAACAATGGATCGATTATTTCATTGTGTATTCTAGAAGTGTTTGGTACAATAGAGCCATGAAGGAGCAACTGGCCGAAGTGCGGACGTGATCGCCCCCGGACTGGGCACATCAACTTTGTAGATTCAATTGTCAAAAGTTACCCGTGGGCCACTTCGGGGCTCTCCGCTATTGTGATACGTGACAAAATCTATCTCGCGGACGATATCGGTGTCACGATGTCTTTTAACGCACACGTACAAAAGCACGCGACAATTCCAACAGTGATTGGCACGTTGGCAGCCGGAAGCTTCGATAACTGAAGAAAGGGCATCGGCGCAGGAGTGTCGCGTTAACTCGGGAGGGTTGAAGGGGTATGAAATCTCTCGGTTGAATTGAACCGGGTCGTTACGCGGGCGCCAGATACACTATTGTAGGGAAAAATGGGACAAAATGGGTCAGTTTGCTTCTCTTGATATCCGACTAGCCTCAACTATTTACAGGTCGAATAATTTAGGTCGCAAACTTTAGTATATTTCGGCATAAGCTTCGTTAATACCTTCTTTTCAAAAGAGAATTCAAACTACTTTGTCCTTTATTTTTGTTTTAATACAATACGGGGCCGTGTTAAATTGTTTCTTTGGTTCGAAAGACGCAGAGTGTCGGGTACGTCGATAAAATTCTCATAATTGCTGAAAACGGCCCATTTTGTCATAACTTCCGCTGCGCTCGTCCGGTCTGATCGTTGGGTTATACGCGGGCGAAGAGTTCGGGCGGTTGAGTCGTTGGCACGCGGTGGCTAAGCGACTGGAAGAATGCCGTTCGCGTCCGCTGCATGCCAGGCCTCTCTCGTTGTTGCTCGCGGCCTGTCCTCCCGTCGAGACCACGACTACTGATAGCTTATGCTCTGTAACGGATTTCTATTTGCACTATTTACGATGCCAGCTTGTACCGACCGTTCTACCGGCTATTATTAAGGCCCCGCTGGCGTATGAAAGTATTGGACTGCACGGTTGTCGCCGCGTTGTTGCGCCCTCCCCGTCCCCTCGTTACTGCATAACCGCGACTACAGCTCCGCGCGATTCCAACATTTATAACCACCGGGAGGAAGGGAAGCAGAGAGGGACTGAGGGCTACGTCAAGGAGGGCGGTAGTTACATTCCCAGCCAAAAGCGATATTGGGGAGAATTTTTTTAACTTTTTCAACAGAGACACAATTTCAACTTCTCAATGAGATAAAAATGGGAATAAAATGAACCTTTCAGAGGATACTAAGCACAATTATTTCACGTAATAATCATTCGAAAAAGTTGATAACAAGTTGGCAAACAAAACGTAATTTCCTTCCAATGTAATCAGATTCGTTGCTGTTTCCAAATTCGTATGAAAAAGAATATTAAAAATTGGAGAGTGATTCTAAAGAAATGTTCATGCATTTCAAAAAATTGACCGATTAATGCGTGCAAAAACAGTACCTTGGTTGAACAATTTTTTTTTCAATTTCTTCGTTAGTAACTGTTTGGCATTCCTATGCACAATGTCCTTGAAATGTTCTGTTTGGTAGATTTTTTAAGATTCTCATCCAATCGGTCATTATACGAATTTTTCTCGGAATCTCAATTTTGGGTGGGACTGTATCGATACGCTATCCTCACCGTTGTCCGGCGAGCGGCGATAGATTCGCACGACAGAACTTTATTACGTATCGCCTATGCAACAATTGATTTCCCCCCTATGTTGTGTGTACACAACTCCAGCTTCTCGCGCAACTACTGTTCATATTTTAACATCGATTTATCTAACGACCGTCGGAACACCGATGGAATGGTACACGGAGGGTTTGGTACACGAGCGAGAACACAGTCAGCGCGAGAACGATTCGTGTGTCGCCGAGTCGTAAACCAGACGAATACGAGAATTGAATGTAACGCGACTGGGGAACAGGCCTAGTTGGACAATATTATGAACCAAAGCCAAACCATTGACATTACGGAATAACAAATTGCCAAGCAATTTTTTTCTGTTTTTTTTTCCACCGACTCGTGTTTAGATAGCGGGAAGACAATTTTCGCGGACATTTCTGTACGAAAGAGAGTCGGGACAAATGTGTATTATTAGCGTTACAAAGTATGCCGGAGAAAAGTCGTTGGCAAGTTATATTCCCCGGGTGGTGCACGAATCTCGCGAGTGGTTAAAGCGTACTTAACGGAGCGTGTAGCGGAGCCTATTGTAATAGGTCTGGCATAATGTTGGAGTGACCTCCACATACTGAAATATCACTCTCATTCAACTACCGGTTGGCTGAATAGCGTATGTACTCGTTGGATACCTCTCCACGGTAGTAGGGTACGCTTGCTCGCTAGACCCAGACCCGTCAACGTCTGATTTAACGTCCCTTTGTAAGAGACATTAATCTAAGGAGCGAGCCACACACCGAGGCGCAGGAAACTTTAACGAAGTATCGCACCCGCGAGCGAGTAACCGCGATACCCGACAACGGCGTAAAGATTTCGGGATGAGATACGTGTGCACATATATATATGGCCTTTTTACCCCGGTTACGGATGTGCTCGAAGACGAGTGTCAAAATCTAGATACCCCGACGCCCGAGGTCCAACATGGCAATTATTTTAATTTATTAGGCCCGATTCTTTATGTGTACCTTGTCGCGATTCGTTATGTTTTTATGATACCCGAGGGAGAGTTTCTCTTGATAAAAGATTTGGGTAATCCTTTGTACATTCTTCGCACATGTCTCGCGGTGAAGGCTTTTGGGTTGGGACGGACGAGAGACGAGCAACGAGAAATCTCGGTAGGGGGAGGGAGCGACCGAGGGCGTGAGGAAGACGGTCTTCCGGGTGCGTACCGTTACCGCAAAGCCTTGGCACTGCGCGCCTGAGATACGGTGACCATGTTTCTTAAAGCACCTCGTTCGATTCCTTCTTTTTTTCGCTCGCCCTCTCGCATCTCTCCTTCTCGTTCCTCGCCCGCCCGTTGACGACGGGCTCGCTCATCCGCTCGCTCTCCTCGCGCGGCTAAAGCGAAACCTTTTGCAATCAAGCGAGGCATTGCAACGGACATTCGGGTACGCCGTGGCGACCTTTGAGATGTCATCCGTGACGTACAAGTGGAGTGAAGTCGCGCCATGTACGGCCGGTGGGCGTAGAGCGTGTGGGTTGATTCCGCGCTGCCTCGCACTCCGCGAAGTATCCCCGGAACAATAGCGAGATTTGTAGCAGTTCTCGCCCCACCGAGCGAAAGAAAGAAGAAGAAAAAAAAATATATACAGTCGACGAGAGACGCCAAACCCACCCCACACCTTTGTACATAAAATCTCGACCTGCCCCCTTCCCTGCCGCGTTCATTCGTCGATTCACCATGGTGCGAGAAATGAGTTCACACGACGGGGAGAGAATCGCGCGGCTTTTCTCTTCGGTACAATCAACAACGATCGTTATACAGAGCGTACGCTATTTCCACCGTCGTTAAATCAAAGATTATCCGCTGGCACGAGCTCCGCGAGTACGAAAGCGGCGTAACAAGTTTCACACGAGAGCTACCGGGATAATCCTTATTGGAATATTTTATACATTTGTTTCGTTCAAGAGAAGAAAAAAAAAACCGAAAAGAAGAGAAAGAAAAAGAATCAGCTTTCCGCGTGTGAATCAATATTAATCTGTAGATCTCCGCGCCGGAGGACTCGAATGTGTTGAGTCATTTACATGTTTGTTTCGATTAAGAAAAAAATAAAATAGAAGGAACTAATCTCGAGTCGAACGAGTTTGATGTGAAGCTGAGGCCTCCGCGCGTTTGTTCGGTAAAAGTAATAAATAAATGAAAGCCAATCGACGCGCCCGTGATATAGATCGGTATCGAAGGCCGCAAACATGGACCCTTCAGACATTTGTTTCGTTAACTTTAAAAAAAAATGAACCTTCTCGCGCGTGAATCATTATCAATCCGTAGATCACTGTCTCGAAGGACACCAATGTGGGATTCAGACCTTTGCGCGTTTCTTTCATTGAAAAAAAAAATAAAAAAAAAAACAATCTTCCCGCACGTGAATCAATATTAACCGATAGATCACTGTATCGAAGGACACTCATATCGAGTTGAGTCATTGCCTCCAATCCTCTGTTATTGTAAGAACAAATAATGGATCGTCGGGCCGATAGATTATTTGACCGATCACGTATATCGGCGTTGCGATCGAAAGTCGAGTTTCGCGAGAGAGCGAATTCGATTATTGCGACGGATAATAAAAGGAAATAATTGAATTCCAATGGAATAAAGAAACGTGTATATCGACGGATGGAACGTAATAACTCTCGGGAATGTCGCGTGGTCACGTGAATTATCGACGAGTGCGTCGAGATCAATCGTAGATCGAGAACCTTTCAAATGCTTCGCCGATCTGTTGCGTCGAGTGAGCATATCTCTCTCATTATCGTACGGTGGAGAACGGGGCTTTCATTATCTTTCACGACACGGCCCTATCGCCGCGACGTACAGGAATCGACTCGGGAATCGATTACTCGTATCCGTACTCGTGCCCCGCATCATACTCTCATTTATTCGATCATGCATCTTTGACTCCCATTATTGCTTGCATAATTCATACGATAGAAAAGTTGTCAACGTGGTCGGTGGTCAAGCGAAGCAAAGAAGGCAGTTGTTGCGCCGAAGTTCGTATAAGAGAAAATGGGGCAAAATGGGATAGTCGCGGAACCCAAAATTTGGGACCAAATGGACCAGCTCCAAAACTCAAAAAATTCAAGAAAAATCAAATTTTCAAATTTTATGACTATTATTTCTACTGAAGTTTATCATTATCAGAAACAATTCTGATGCCGGAAATAGAAATGTAGACAATTAAAAATATAATTCGATAGGTATCTTTTAGAAAAAGTCGTACATTTTTTTTAGATAAAACACTATTTTGCATGATAATTTAAATTTTTTAGTAAATACTGATCCATTTTCTCCTTCTTTTTTCGTCTCAATACTCGAAATTGTTGTGACAAGTCGGTTTTTTGTTTCAAACGTAGTGGAAAAGTGTTGTGTTCATCAAAGAACCTCTCTGATTTGCTGGAGCGGATCATTTTGCCCCACCTTGCCGTATCTCTCGATACACGGTGAATGTACACACGTATAAAAGAAGCCATATCGTCGATGCCGCTGTGATGATGCAGGTATCATTTCCCTCGTATTTGGACTGCCGGTCACTCGGGCTTTATCCTCGTTAAATCATACGAAAGGGTATGATTTAACGAGGGGAAGGGTATAAACATGAGAGGAAGGAAGATTTGCGCTCAGGGAATTTCAACGGGGGCCTAGAAGAAGCTATCGGCGATTCTCTCTCGCTCGTATCGACGGCCCTCGACGGTTCCAACGACGGGAGGACGAGGCGGTGACGTACGGGGAGCGAGAGAGCGGATAGGAGAGGAAAAGGGAGGAAGATCGTTGAGCTGTGGTGGCCAACGGCCTAAGTATTGAGATGTTGACCTGATAGCGAGGCACTCACGGGATTTACGATATCACGACTTGAAAACGCTATCCGCCAATTTGTGATAATAGCCCCGGCAGGGAGAGAAGGCAGGGAGAGACAAAGAGAGAGTGGTCGAGGAGGATGAGGGCGACGAGGCTCAGCAAGGAGGATCCGAGAAGAGAAGAGAGCCGGAGAAGAAGAAGAAGAAGAGAAGTGGTCTGCGGAGTACGTAGAGTCAGGCAAGACTGAGCGTCGGCTTCGCAGCGCCGATCGAGAGAGTACATCGTGAATCGAGAAACGAGCCTATACAACGTCTATCGGTAGACGAGAGCGATGCTGAAACGAGACGGGAACTCGCCGCTCGTCGAAGGAGAGGGCGAAGAAGAGGGCTCCACGGTAAACACAGATATTCGACCGCTTCGCCGATCCTCGGAGCAACCCCCTTTTGCACAATTCGTTTCCCACATCCACCGGGACGAGGCAGCCGCGCGCGAGAAAGCTCGAAGAGAAATACAAGATTGTTTTTTGTCTTTTTATTCGCTTGCTATTGCCCACAACCGTCTCAATTCATTTCTCCGACGACCGGCAACGAAAAGCACGCTACACGCGAAGCGTCCCTGTTGAAGTACCTTCGAGTCCGAAACGGTGGGTGATAAGTCTTCGCCGAGTTCAAAGGTAAACTCTCCGAGTGTTGCGTGGGACGAGAGAGCACCGAGTACGCCGGTTGCGGAGGCAAAATTTGAGGCGTGAATTCTGACGTGGTTCTTCTTTTTTTTTTTTTGCTTGTTCCTACTCTGTGTACTGTGCAATGTGGTAACCACGGGCTATGGGGCCGTTCCGATGAAAATTATGTACTTGACACTCGACCCCCGGCTTTTGAGACGCTCGTGAATTTTTTAATGCTTCACTCCCTCCCGACGGGTGCGAGTGATCCTGCCAATTTGTTTTCTTTTTCCCCGCAATTTTCCCCTCTGATATATGTGATTCTCACGTGCACATGTGGATCAAGCGGTGCGTGCATTCTGGAGCATGCAAAAAAAAAGTTGGAGAAACGAAAAGAAATCTCGAGTAGTACGATCGACATAAATCGTTGGATTCCGCTTGCGCTCATCGTAAATACCGGGTAGGTATCGCGCGAGTATGTAATCGGTTGCGTAAACTGAGACTTCCTGAAGATGTTCGCACATGATCACGCAATAATCATCGAGCGATCGTGGTACGCGTCACAGTGGAAGAAAAATCATTCGTGAAAAAAATATACAGACCGGCAAACGACGGCGAATTACGAGTGATTGATTAATATAAGAAAAGTTGAAAATATGAAGAAAAAAAAATTGGAAAGGAAGGCAAATTGAATCGATGAAGCAATTCCGAGACTTTTATCAGTATACTTAATATTTTTCCACTGTTCTTGAACCCTTGGCATATCCGACAAAAAAAATGGAACAAAATGCACCGAGATTCTGTTGCAGAACAGAAAAATATGATTTTCTCCATATTTAAACTGAGATAAGACTTTGTGGAAATTTTTAACGTATAGAAAATAGTCATGAAACTTGAAAACCGAAATTTTTCAAAATCTCATGAATTTTGGGGTCAGTCCATCTTCCTCCAGAATTCGAGTAGCGCGATTGTCCCATATTGCCGCATCAACCGATTCCGACCCACTTTTCCCCGTGCGTGCAGACAACGGCGAATTCCCGTGAACGAATTGAAACGAAAGAAGATAAGAACGAGCAAAAAAAGAGAAACGAAGCATGCCGTGAAAAAAAAGATCTATTCGAGAAAAGCGGATGCGGATATCGCGTCTACGTGTGTACAATGATCGTGGATCGGCCGTTGCAGGCGGTGCGCGTCATAAATACCGATAGCCTATACGTATCGTATCTGTAATCGTTCGATAGGTAAACTGAGATTTCCTGGGAGGGGAAAGCGCGGAGCGCTCGGATGCGCAGAGGATAGGAACACACTAATGATAGCCCCGAAGTCTCTGAAACCGTTGTCCATCGACGTTTCACCGGGCATTACAAATAAGGGAGTGAATATTTTCAGTTGCGATGCCTCCGCGGCCTCTTACCGGCCTCGGTACTTTGAGAAGTAGCTTGCAGATTGTCGATCCCGAGGAGTCAGAAATGGATACCACTTCATTCCGAGCGTTCGCAGCACCCGGTGAAAAGGCGGTCAGTCAAGCATCCTAGGCCGGGGATTAGCGAAACGAGAGTGGCGTGCTGGAACGTCATAAAATCGTTCGAGGCACCGTATCTCGGAATCATTATCCGTTCCGCTCGAAATCGATCAATTCCGTTTGGTGGATCGTGACAAAAAATAAAAAGGCAAGAAATCAATGCGTTTCTCTCCTATGATTGGTGAGATAATCCGTGAGATTTCCTGAGTGAGAAGAAGAAGCGAAACGTGGGGAGAAGGAGAGAGATGGAACTCGACGACACGTGCGGTGTCATAATCCTCCCGCGAACACGTGAAACCCTTCGAGGTTGTGTCATAGAAACGAAGAGAAGATGATCCCCCGAGGCGTTACGCAAGTCTTCGAACTCCCAAGGATTATGTTTACCGTATACATCATTAGACGATAAAAGCAGCTTTTCTTTTACGACTGGACGATAATCGCATCCGATGTATTCATTACGCGGGGATCATGAAGAGAATCTCGAGGAATTCACGATAGGGACGCGGAGACGAAGGGATTAAAAATCGTCGAGAATGTAGTATCGGTTGTGGCATGTAAGTTTGTCGGGAGCATCGGACTGGTTGAACTTGTGCTCTCGTTTGTAAATGTGTCGTTTCACGGCTTCATCGCGGCCGATTGTCCCTTGTCCGAGCCGATTCGGTATTCACCGGCTGGGGTTCTCGCGCGCATTGTCTCGCAAAAACACATGCATATTTTGCACGTGCTATCCCTCTCCCAACCCCTCCCGATGCGGCCCACTCGATGACTATGGAGGTTGCGTCGCGCCAACTGTGCGGACACACTCCGTTGCGCCGAGCGTAACAGAACCCGAAGAAGAAGAAGAGGAAGGCTCGTCGTGTGATCGCCACGGGTTGCCGAAGATATGGACCGTTGTGTTTAAGTCTCACTACAATGCCACTTTGCATACCCCGGGGGCATCGGGCTCGTACCAAATCAACATAAGCATTTCCTCACGCGTTTACTTCGAATCCCAAAACTCTTTATCTCGCTTGCTCGCGTAGGCAGCGAGTGCCCGATTCGCCGCGCTATCGACGACGATCTGCATCCCGGTACTGCACGCCCTGGGTGCTCCTGAATTTTTCTCTTTTTTTTTTTTCGACGATTCAATCGCAAAACTTTATCCAACGACGTTGGACCACCTGTCCTTTGACTTCCTCATCGAGACACCTCGAACATCTTTTTTGAATTTCATTTCCTATTTAATTCGTTATAAAAAAATGTTATATTGATGCAAAGCTTTTTCTAGAGTTTGTTTAATCTATATAAAAAAATTCCGACAAATATCGATCGTTACGATCGATAACGCAAAGAATCGATTGCCCGAAGAAGATACGTCAGAGTTTGGGGATGTGAAAAGAATAAGCAAATTAAAAAAAAAAACGAAAATCAACGCAAATTTCGTGCATGTAGCCGGTATAATGCCGATTGGCTCTGGTTCTGTTGAGCAATATACAAGTTGGGAGTAACATCTGCCGTAGAGAAACCGTGGAACAGCTGCGGAGGATTGGAACGACGAGAGCGAACGAGCCAGAAGCATGTAGTCCGGGCTGATCGTACGTACAACGGTGGAAACACGAACGATAAACCAGGTCGCCGGGGCATATAGTTAGTATACAAACTATACATCGCCCCCCGCTCGCCTCGTTCACTCTACTCCATAACGAAATTCAAACAAATCACCGATATTTCTGTATCAAATCTACAATCCATCCCTCCGCAATACAAAATCGGTATTAATAAAACCTCGCTCTTCGTTTCCCGAATCAAACAAAATTACAAGACGAACAACTCTGGACACGGAAAAACCGATATTTCTGTATCGATCTACGATCGTTCTCCCGACCGAATAAAAAGATCGGTATTAATAAAATGTCATTCTTCGATGTCATTCCCGAGTCAATTAAAATTACATCTCGAGCGTCTCGAGGCGCGGATAAGCGTTCGGTATTTCGCGAAAGAAATTCGCTGATATATCCTCCTAACGATTTCGAATCAATAAAATCGAATTCCAGTGTTTGTCCGTGTGCGTGATAGGCGATCTCTACCGCGAAATAGTGATCGTTCCCTCGTCGAAGCACGACGCGATACGTTTAACCCAGCGCGCATAGACGTACACAGCGGACCGATCGGTAAGAGATCGGGGGCATATACACAAGCAGAAGGCCTGCATAAGTAGATTAGTGAGTTCTATTAAAGCAGTTTCGTAACGCGATACGTGCTGGTACTTACCGATCGTTTCGTGCTGATATCGGAGGCCTATAGTGTCCTTAAAGCTAAAGGCATCGTTCCGTATGGTACCAGAAGAAACTCTCTCGGCGAGGCTGTAATATAGCTCTCTCTGCCCGTTAAGCCCGAGATATATATATACACATCTCTCTCTTTCCCCCCGGTGCACGAGAGGGCCTCGCGGTACACACATACAAACGGTGCATCGAGTTGAGAACAATTCATAAAGAATGCTACCGGGTAAAAGCTTGCGAAACGGGTAGCATGCTACCGATCGTCACGGTTGCAGTGTGTCCCTTCGTCATTAAGAGGCGAGCTATGGGGATAGAAGAAGCGTTTCCTCGCGCTCTCGGATCGAGAAATACACGGGAGGAGGCGAGGAGAGTGTGCAAAAGCGAGGGGAGGACCAGCGAGCGCGGTTATACCGCGAGTTAGCTGGTTCAACCGGCAACGGAGCAGCAGGTCTCGCGTGTGCCCGGTGTGCGCGCCCGATGTATGGCGTGCACGTGAGATCATAACCCTGTAAGGAGAGGCGGACCCCAATGGGAACCGCGACGAGACTACGAGGGACCAGAGGATGAGGAGGAGGAGGAGAGCGCGGAATACTCTTCGTGCAAAAGCCAAGAGAGCCAAGGAGAGAGAGAGAGAGAGCGAGGGGCCTCTCCGCGAGAGTCCGCGCGAGTCGGCCTGAATTAAATAGTTCCGCTAAGGGGGTACGCGACTCTTTATACAGACTTTAGTGCACGTTGCTGTACACGATGAAACGAGATAGAATTATATACATATATATGTATTTCACGTGGAACGACGGGGAGGGACGAGTAAAGAGTTAGCATTGCGCGCGGCGCGGGAACTCAGCGAGTCAATATGCTTGATATATTGATGAATTCATAGAGTTCGGTGTACGGTGGAACGCGACGAGAGGACATTCTGCTTCTGGCTGTTTCATGCAGTCGAACGAGGTAGCCCCGCAGCTTTCTCTCTTTCGCATTCCCTCTAGTCGCGTTGCTCCGCTATCCATGATGCTCGGGTAACTATAGCTGTGCCGTTGCATAGGCACAAGCCAGGCGGAGGGAGGGATGTGTGCATGTGAACCTTTATGGGGCTGGAGCAGCAGGACGCTCCGATATGTCGCCACCTACCTCGAGCAGTATATTTTGGAACAATGCAGCAGGAGCAGCGAGCATCCAGCCTACCTCTATCCACCCGCCTACTGGCGTGCCGCGTTTCTTCTCCGCACTGCACCGCAATGCAACTCTACCATTGCTCCGGGGCTCCACGTGAAAATTCGTGCTGCCGATCGCGAGATAGAAGCCCGATCGAGAGAAGAGAGAAGGGAAGGCGCAAGAGAGATAGCGACCGCGGGCACGCAGCGGCAACAACAGCAACAGCAGCACTTCGTCGAGCGTTTCATCGCGTTCGCTCGCTCGCCCGGCGTTTTCGTTCGCTCGCCAGAATCGAAGTGCCTCGAGGGAGTCGGGACCCATGCGCGAACTCTTTCTGACGTGGCTACACTGAGCTATGTGTACCGAACCATGATACAGAATGCAGTGTGTAAACCGATCGACGTCGGGCTCGAGCCCGGTACGCGTCGGGCAATATGGCATAAAACGAGCTTCTCCGCTGTGCCTCTCGCGAAACACTTTTTTGTTTTTTCGCCCTGGCCCCCGCCGAAACTCCTCGTTGAGGATACCGCGAGATTCATCCGTTGCTTTTTTTTCGTTTTTCTTTTTTCTCCTTCGCGAGAGGATGAGAAGAGAGGCGCAAAGCCGCGGGACTCTCTTACCGATCCGCATACTCGTACTCTCGCACGCACGGCTCGTCAGCCACGCGCGCTCACACACTCGGCATTTTCTCTCCTCTCGGCTCAATTCGGCATCGGTCTCGATCAACCCGTGCGCGCGGCTCCTCTGGGTTCCCTTCTTTTCGTACTCCGTACGTGACCCTCGGACAACCCGGGCCTGTAACGTCTTCCAAGAGAGAACTCCCCTCTTCCTCCCAAACAACGGCGCCGATTCGATCGACTCTCTTCTCTGTACTCTTTTGTACCTTTTTTTTTCGTTGGGAGCATCGACGCGCTCTCGATGCACTCCTCGTTATGCCTGGGAGAGGTGATATGGGGAGGGACACTTTTCGGGTGCAGCAGCAACAGCGAGCCTCATTCCCCTCCTTTATGCATGTATGTATATGTATATATCCCTCTCTATGTTGTGTATCTCAATTAAGCCGGGTGAAAGAGCCATGTACACGCAGTCATCACTCTTGTATGTGTAAAAAAAAACGGTGGGCCACAGCAGCGAAGTGCAAGAAGGTGGATGACCCGGTCATTGACCATGTACAAACAATTGATAGGATTGCTTCAACCCTTTCGTTTATTTTTTCTTTACTCCAGAGCATCGCTACATTGAATCAACGAACGCTACGAGAGATAGAAGTCGAAGTGGATGCTACGTCGAAATCAATTCTCACGAGGGTTGCACTGTATTACAAGGGTATGATAATTTCTAGAACTGTCGGTGCCTGAGCATCGGTGAACTCTTCGACGATCCGATCATCTCTAGGCTGCCGCGACCCCGGCAGATCGAGGGGGGGAGGGCGATAAAAATGGCGATGCTTCGTTGAAATCGCAATTTCCGATAGCACATGTTTGATAGAAGGATTGATACTGACGTGGTGAATTTTGCGAGACAAGAATAATTTTGCTATTTCATCGTTGCCGATTGATTACATAGCGCGGTCACGCGCGCTTGTTAGCCACGAGGGGGGTTGCTCTGAGCGCGATAAATATATATGTGTCCATATATATGTATATACATTATGTATATGTATATGTATATATTGTGTAGGTAGAGTACCAAAGGGAGTACACTGCCTATACGTTGTACAAGTGAACGAGCACTGCCCGGTGCGAGATAGCCCCCCGTACTCGCTGTCCCGCTGACAACACAGCCACGCGAGGGAACGAGAGAGTCAGTGAGATTCTCTCTTTCTCTCTCCACTGCGGGCCGTGCACAGGCGCAAACGAAACAAGCCTGTGCACACCGATCTGATCGCCGCAACGTTTCACCGTGCATGTTATCCTTTCCCCGCGATGCGCCAGCACTATTCCTACACCATGCGTTCTTCTCGACCCCCCCCCCTCCCACTTCTGCCCTCCTCATCCTCCCCCTCAGCGATCGTATATACTACTTTTCAATCCTGCGTCATACCTATTTCTCGCCTCCGAAACACCAAGCGTACCGAACCACCGGCACATTATCGATCGTAAGTTATTATATTTTATCGGTTTATATACTCCGCTACTTTGGCACTGGTCGCGCGGGCTTTAAGAGCCCCGCGTCGCTCTTTATACCAACCGATAGTGCATACAACATGTTTCATAATAAATCGGATATCTCTTTCATTATTATTTTTTTTAATGCGAATTTTACTACGAAAACTGAGATTGGTATCTTTTTTCAATATGTACAACAATAATCACAGTGGCTATAATGACGTGATTTTATTTTGTAAACATTATTATGTATTATTCTGCACGGAGAAAAAAATTCGGTACCAGAACCGACTTCGGCGCTGAAAATTAATATTAGTTGATACAACTAAACATTTTGTTCGGTCAACCCCCAATTTGTTCGCTTAAGAAATGTATAAGTTCTTCCAAATAATATCAGTTTTCTAGCACCGCAGTTGGTCCTGGCAACTAATTATTTTTCTCCGTGTGATTATCATTAATATTATTATTATTATTATTACTATATTAAGAAAAATTCCGATCTCATTGGATAATTCCGATAAAGAAAAGATTCGATATTTAATATGAATCATCCTGTATGAATACACACGCAACATTAATCGAATGAATTGTTGGACTCCGGCACACAAACTCGAATAACTGCGGAAAAGGAGATTATCTTGTGTGCAAAACGATAAATAACGTTATCACTATCGAGGAACATTATTATCGGTGTAATATTTGTGCAGCATAATAAAAGGAAAAAAAATTGTTTCGTCGACACGTCCAGAATTAATGACGATATTATCGTTTTTCCGTAATTGTCGGAATGAAAGTTTTTTCTCTTTCTTAATTTTATCACTATGTTGTTGGTTCGCGCGAGCGTCGTTGATTGGCCAAATATGCAACGTGTTTCGCCGTCGAGAGTCGGAGACAGGAGTCGTCGCATGTACGTAGGTAAGGGGTTATATGTACTGTATGGAGAGCGAGCGTGTAACAGGGATCGGGAAGCATCGAGGCGAGAGGACATCGGACGGTCGAACGAAACGTGTTCCCCCGAGAGCGAAACCAGGCCGACGATTGGATCGGCGGTTCGCTCTATGTGTTTTTCCTTTTTCTCTTGCACAAGCCCCATCAGCCGTAAGGCCGTTACGTGGGTGCGATAATGGGAAATGCACTTTTAGCCAAGGGTCAATGCTGCATACCTTCGGCCACTAACGCAACTATCGAGCGAACGTGTCAACGTGATCATACCGCAGGCCACGATTTTTATTTATTTTGTATTTTTTTTTGTTTACTCTTTTTCACTCCATCAGAGTCACCGGTCGTGCGAGCTTTATATCAAATTTATATCAAAAGTACACGGGAGAAAAGAGATGAACTAAAGTGCAGCAGTTTCGAAAATAACGTGTGCACCGTAATAACGAGTGATGTGTACGATAATCATAAAAAATTGTGTTAACGCATTAAATATTACGGATTTATTTGCCCAACTCGCAAAACAACATTTCAATTTATGCCATACCGAACTGCACGATTTTTTTGCCTCGTGTAGAATCTGCGAAAGTTAGAAGGAAGTTAAAAATTATCTCTGGTCTTCGACATGGTCAATTTCTACCTTGCTCCAGCCTTTCCGTAGCGGATATTTACGAACGAGCGGCAACTAAAAATTGATGAGAATATTCCTGTTATTTTTTTACCGTGAAAGCATCGGCCGAACGAGCATACCGAGCCGTTGAATTCTACTCTCTCGAGTTTGCACGAATCTTTCTTTCTTCCTCCTCTTCTTCTTCTTCATCTCTACGCTTCGCTTCTCGTGGGCCTTAGCCGACTGGGCCTCTTCTCTTGACCCTAGTTGTACCCCGCGGCACTCACTAGTTGCCACGCGCATCCACATACATTCTACGAGAGCCGGTACGTAGTAGATGCATAACGCTTCGCGCGCGGTCTACTCGAGCGAACGAGAGCGAACGTTTTCTCTCCACGCAAGAGAACCGAACAAGCGCGCACCGATTAGATCACGATACTTTGATGTTCTTTTGCAAACACATCTCG
Source organism: Ischnus inquisitorius (assembly GCA_963924025.1). Classification (NCBI taxonomy): domain Eukaryota; kingdom Metazoa; phylum Arthropoda; class Insecta; order Hymenoptera; family Ichneumonidae; genus Ischnus; species Ischnus inquisitorius. The sequence goes on along the minus strand of OZ001254.1, from coordinate 12,408,200 downwards.
CCGAGTGAAGCGCCTCTTAAGTGCAACCGACACACACACATACACACTCACACATCGAACTGTATTTTTATTCAAAGATAATCTCAAACAACACCTACTTCTTCTCGAGATCTTCTTGCCTACTTCTATTTTCTTCTTTCTTTTCCCGACGATGCCCGCGTTTCGTTCTCTATTTTATATTTCTAATACAACGAACGACGGACACAGGAATTATTGTTTGTTATTCGTGCGCGAAAATGAAGAGGAAACGTGACTCCGAAACGCGCGATCGACTGCAGACAATTGACAATGAAGTTTCCACCGGGGGCCTGGGGAATATGCGAGCGCCGGTGCAAATCCTTCCGGTAACATTGTCTACACGCGAAACGGTTTTGAACATTGCCGGGGTATGCGTTTTGTCGAGCCGCGCAAAAACCTCACGCTCGACTGGCTCGCTTCCACGATATTAGATGATAAATTCTCTCATGTATGATTCATAGGAATCGAGCGCGGATGCAGATTAAGAATCAAAGCCTTCCCTTGACCCACTCGCGCTCCCGTCTCGAAACATCCATCGTCGAGCCGCGTCAGCGCATTCGAGAATACGCTCGGGCGCGCAATCAACGGAAATTATCTCTTTACCTTTGATGCGCGCTTTTGTTACGAGGCTATGTGAAAAAAGTCGGCGGGAAAAAACGATAGTTCCGCAATGTCTTTTCTTTCAGAAAAATTCTCGAAAAAAAATTTTTCACAAATTTTCGTGTATTTTGCACGAAGAAAAAAATTGCCGCTGTTTCATTAAAATGGAATTTTGGTAGCAAAAAAAATTAAAATATATCTTCGTTTTCGGGCAGAAGCGAATGCGAAACGCAAAGTATGTTCGATGCGCCGAGAATGTTCTTGAACATTTTTTGGTCAGATGCAATGTTAAATCGGATCAAATATGATTCGTAGAATCGAGAATGCAAATGCGGACCAAGAAGAGACAAGGTGGAGGTAAAGATCTGCATTTCAATGATGAAAGTCGACCCGCGCATATGGCGGACTAATCTGATTGACGTGAAATTGGCCGAGCTCGATTAGGACTCCCTTGCATGATTTTTTTGCTCAAGCTCCGCGCACATAGGTGGCATACTTATAAATTACCCACAAAAAAAGAAATTGCTTCGTTGGAACTGCGTTAAACACTGGGCACGGAGTAACTTTCAGAGTCACGAAGGATGAATATTTCACCGGCAAGGTATACATTTGTATGTGCACTTTCCAAGAACTGGAAATGCGAAAAGTTTTTTTTTTTTTCCAATTTTTTTTTATAAATGCGAGGTTTAACGAATCTCGCGGGATCCCCGGTGAGTTTGGAGAGAGCGAAAGAGAGGATTCCTCGGGAGAGGAGCACCACAGGTGATGCCGAGAGCTCTCGCGAATCCAAGCAGCCGGCCACGGCGAGGCAAGGCGAGCGGATAGGGATGAGGCAGAGAGAAGCAGGGAGGTCGAAGGCAGAGCATGGACAAGCAAAGAAGGCGAAAGAGGCGAACGACGGAGCCAGTCGAGCCGGCAACGAGGCAGGTAAGGGAAACCCAGAGAAGACAGCGTATCCGGTATTTGAGCTGGAGGTATTGCGTGCGAGTTAACAAGCTAACGACGGCGTGCGAGCGCGATTTTCTTTCCTATCAAACTCAATCTCCTTCTCACCCTTTCTCCCACCGGGGCACACGGGGATCGCTGATGTTGATGCGCTCCTGCCTGCCAACCTTCTTTCCTCCCGCGCGCGCAATCCGCCTCACCCGTCCCGATCGTGCGCATCGTTACCAATCGCTCCCGTTTTACTTTCAAAACCCATTCCTCAAACCGCTAATTTATTTCCAATAAATCCGCGAACCGACCCGTTGATGACTTCGGCCGTCATCGTCTCAGCTTTTTTTCCACTGGGCCCTTAACATATGTAGGGATTATCGATTCGAAATTCGAAGATTCCTTCGGGTTTAACGAGGCTGGTTAGCAATCAACGGAAATCACTCGCCTCGCAATGCGCCATATTTAATATCGGCCTTCCTCATCTCAATTACCGTTACCCCGAGCTCCCCCTTCGCTTAGCAGACGACGTTGCAACTTTGTTACACGGGAATATTGCCACGGGAGCTTCGGCAAATTCATTTAGCTGGTTAGCGATGCATAAGGCAGAGGTTGGCCGTCGTTGCCCTTGGGTTCGCACGGTATTCAGATTCTGGTATAACGAGAGAACAGCGCCAGGCAAAGAAAGCGCAATGGCAAAACGTCGAGTTCAGCCTCGTGATTCCGGTCCGCCAATGGCCATTGGGCAAGAAGAGAGAAAATGGCAGAAGAGATTTTTGCCCCGGTGTGCAACATTCGTACGCGAGTCGGAACGAGCAAGAGAGTCAGATCCGAGCGAAACAGCCGAGAGTCGCCGATTATCCGGGGTCAAAAATACTTGACATTGCGGGAGGGAACCGCCTCCGTACTTAATAATTATCGGTAATAAGTAATTGTGAGAACCAGTCGTACTTTACCGAGAACGCCCTCATGGGCAACTTGCGAGCGAAAGAGAAGTGAAATAAAATGTACGTTTCCTGGAGACGGTTGTGGATCGTTTGATGCGGCGGTGAGCGCGCGCCCCACAGACTCGCAACCTCGTCTTCCTCTCCGCTTCTCTCAAGGAGGAAATTGCGACAATTGCTTCGAGAGAGACGGACGGACATAATCAACTCAAACCCGACGTAAAGGAAACATTCTCGAAACAACCGCCTTGACGAAAAAATATAGCAGCGTTTCAGAAACGTCGGCTGCTAATACGTCAACTTCCCACTTGGCAACGCGGCTACTTTAACGTCCAGTTAACCAACGATTGATCTTATCGCGGCGCGAATACAAGCTAAATCGTAACAACAATTTTTAACCTTTCCGCTGAAGACAATTGAGACATTATCTCGTTAGTCGAGTCATACATTTGTATTCGCTCGACGCCAACAACGTTACTTCTCGCGTGCGACTCATTCTTCGAAAGAAGACGACGTTGAATTGTGGAAAAAAAAAGATGTAAGAGCCACGGTAATTACGTGTGAATTTCGCGACAGAGGCATCTCGACTGAATGATTTGTAACCACCGACATTGCTCAGAGCGGACGTTGACTATCGTTCAGAGAAATGGAGAAGCGTTTACTTAGGAGCTAAAGCGACGTGAACGAGATTTCGGATTCGCACACCACGACTCTTTGATTCCCGCACGGAAAGAAGAAAATCGTGAAATTCGGTCCATTGCCCAGAGTTTGTTGCAACGAGGCACTTTTGGAGTGGACGCCGTAGAGGTCAGAAATTATAGACTGACTCGTACAGCAGAAACTCAATTAGCCGGGTTCGGATTAACCGTTTTCTGCATCAGGGCAGCATTTTTCTCCAGTGTGAGTCCAGTCAACGGAACATGCAACGCAACATTGTACACTTTGGAACGTCGAAAATTATCCCATAAATTGAAGCATTAGCTAGTTTAGTAAATTAAATCTCTTTTATGAATACCGCACGCTTATAATGACAGTGCCAACCTTATTTTTGACAGTGTTATCCTGTAAAGCTGTGAATTACTTTGTAGCACCGTAACACTCACCAGAATATCGGTATCGTCCTTTTTTTCCACGCTGGGGATTTGAAATTCCGATATAGCTGCGAAGTCGTACGCAAGGCGGTATAGTTCGCTTGCGCATTGCGAACGAGTCAATCGCCCGGGAGTCCGCGGCCAGGCGCAAAAGTGGTTGGCGAATAATTTTCAACTTACAAATACCCGCAGTCGGATGAACCGAGCATGACATCCGTTATGTACGCGGCGCCGTGGCCGTTTCTCTCGCTTCTTTCTTCCTCTGCATATATATATATATATATATATTTATGCTCATATGTATATATATATATCTTTTTCTCTGTGAAGACTCGAGAGTCTCAACCCGATTCTCAGCATCGAGTCTCTCGAGAGAGTCTCTCGAGAAGTGCGTGTGGGTTATTCGCCTTGGCACGTATGTTGCTCGCTGTGCGAGAAGAAATACCCGAGGCTCGGAACTCTCGCGTCGTCTTGGAATATAGCGAGGAGTGAGAAAGGGCCCCCGAGAGAAACCAGCACGAAGCTCGCGATGCAAAGGTATAATGTATATAAGAGAGGAAGGCACAGGGAAGCAGTAACAGCAGCAGCGGGGTCCTCCTTCTCCTCCGCCACCTTCGTCTTCTTCTCCTCTCCTCGCCAAAGGAACGCATTTAGTTTGCCCCCTTCGCTCGAATCTCATGCGATATGTATCGCTTATGAGTAATTGTCGAGTGGCGAGTGTTCACAATATGAATGGGTTTCCGTTCACTCGCGAATGTAACCATACATCACCCCCTTAATTACACAAATGAAATGTGTATTATACGAATGTCAACAAATTCGGTATGTATTGCCAACCCAGCGGTTTGATATATGAACGCGAGGTTACTTCGGCTTCGACCGCGACGGGGGAAAATAAGCTCGACGTATTCCACGCCGCATTGACGATGCTTTCAACCCCCTCGAGGGGAATGCGTCGTTACATTCCCAGCCAAAAGCGAGATTCGCCAAAAATACCGAATACCAGTGGGATTGAAATCCGAAAAAAAACAAACCCGGGCGCTGAGAACTTTTGGCATAATAGCGCTACAAAAATGTTAATGGGAAAAGTACGAAAAAAATAGTGCAAAGATAGCCTAATTTGTTCGACAGAATTTGTTCGAATTTATTTTTATGCATGAAAAGTCACGATTTTTTTAACGCAGAATTCTTCCGGCTAATCAAATATAATCGCAAGAACTTATCGAGCATTGTTCAAAAAAAAAAAGTTTTTGAAAATCAGACGAAAATGACAAAAGGGTACTGAAAAAAATTTAATCAAAAATTCAGTTGCCGAACAATTTGTTCCCCTTTTTAACGAATTTTTATTTAATTATTTTCTTCATAGGTAATTATCCGAAATCTCACTTTTGTCTGGGAATGTCCCGTTCTCCTTAACACTCGTGTGTGCGAAAAGCATCGGGGAGAGATATCCGTAGCTACTCTCACAATTCATCCGGGAGAGGTTGTCAGTAAGTTGGGCTTCATTACCGGCTATGACTCAATACTCGAGATTCTCATGAGCTTCGAGAGCTGAATTCGCGGAGGCGTTTGGCTTCGATGCGGCTACGGGTATGATGCGTTTATTAATTTTTTTTTCTAATTTTTTTTTTCTTCTGAAATCAACCTCGACGAGGGAGAGGAGAAGCGAGTTTTCTCGTGAATCTCGAAGCAGCGCAATATTCCCTCGAGACCGGGCCTCATCGCCACTTCCGTATATCCAGCAAGGATGATAATTCTCGAATAGCGGATTACCGTGGTATTCAGTTAACGCGTCAGCCCCCCGTTCGTATTAACGGCTCGGTGATATATAAACGGCGATGAATAAATAACGAGACGAATGGAAACATCTCGTTGCATTATGCCGAAAGCCCCGGAGATATAGTTCGCGATAGAAGCGACGAAGGCGCGCGCGCGCGCGCACGTTGCTGCAATCCCGCGGTGGTTCGGTGCACACCGTGGTGTTTTGAAGTTCCCGTAGAGCAGAGAAATTCTCGAGTCATTGAGACGGATATTATATACGTAGTCGCGTCGTTTCGCGAGTACCCAACGTTTTCAGCGGTTATAGCGGAGTATAGAGCTGTTGAACGCTCCTTTGGTGGAGAGCGCTCGCACATGTTTCGCGATCCTTTGGCACTTTCATTTCAGGGTACGTTCGCTTCGCGCGAACAGTTTCCTCGGGGTTTTACCTTCCCCACCCGACACCCCCCCCCCCCCCCCCCCCCCCCCCTGCCCCCTGCTCGCGCGCACTCACGGCACGGCGTTCGGCCCCCGGTAAGTAGGTACAGCTCGCCGCGCGCGGCTCACCGCTGTGCACACACAGCACCTTTTTATAATGTAATCCTCCACGGGTAGAAAGAGCTGAGAGAATCCCGGAGAGTATCTCCCCTCCCTCCCGCCCGAGAGAAGAGTACCCATACTCGATACCTCGATACCGCTCTTCTCTTCGCCCACCGAGCCGCACACATATATACAGCATGATTCATAATAAATATCGAACAATTTTTTCACTATAAAAAAAAATGTATTATAAAAAAAAGTTTATAATCTTCGAAAAAGGAACGTTAATAATTTTAATAATAACGATTTTTGTTTCACATTATTCGTTGACTTGATATTCATTCTAAAGAATTAGACTTAGAGACGAATTCTTCAAAATGATAATTAGGTCAATGCATAATTTGAATCGAAGGAAACACATCATGATTATATGAAAATAACCCGAAATTTAGTTTTTATAATGAATTTGTTTTAGGAAATTGAACGAATGAAACCGAAAATAATTTAAATTTAAATAAATTGTGACGACTATTATTGTATTAAAAAAATGGAAATATTGGTTTTTTTTATGAATTTTTTGTTTCGGGAATTGAGGGAAAAGTTTTTGATATTTATTCTGAATCGTACTGTATATACACTATATTAGACTGCGCGAAGTCTATACCGGTGAGTGTGTGCACTCGCGGGAACGTGCGAAGAGGGTAAGGGTTTGTATGCGAAAGACATGCGGATGCGCACGTGAAATTGCGAGTGAATACATAATTCGATACCGATGCTCTTGCGGAGCGTTGAGAGAGGGAGGAGGGGTTATGCCATCGCATCATACTCGGTCGAACGTGCTACGGTCCAATTGCGCAAAGCATCCTATCTCGTGCTCATTCTATAAGTCGCATATATGTTGGTAATATCTTTGCGCCGTTGTTGTTTTTTTTTCCCTCTTTATAAACCGCTACCGTGTGCGCGCCTACAACCCTTTTATTTTCTCTCCTCGGCGAATGTCAATTATTAATGTCGTGCCGTTGTTCGCCTCTTATTCTCTCTCTTTCTCCGTTGTACAGAGAGGAAAAAAAAAAACTATAAATGTCGAAACCTTCCCGTCGCGCTGGAGTCATGCAACGGCTGCGGCTCGTGGAGACAAAGAAAAAAAATCATTCGCGGAATGTCGTATCTGGTTGTAATCGGTTATGGTAGAAACGTTGTTTATATTAATCGTTTCATCGACGCTTTTGTCACCGGTGACACGCTAAAATCGTCTCGCGAGACAACGTCACGATCGACAAAGCCTCGAAATAGTTTCGTCGAAAGGTACATTAATCGGAAATATGTATAGACACTTTGTGACTGTGTGTGTGTGTGCATGTACAGGCGAATACACGGAGCATAATAACGACCGAGAGGCCTCGAGACTATGAGAAGCTGTGGAGTTCATAAGTTATCGGTCACGGCGATGCAGGAGAGTCTTGCCTCGATATAAGCGCTTTCCTGAGATAACCTTTCGAGCCGACAATTATTGGTAATATCGAAGCCCCGCGGGACGGTCGAACCCCGGTTCTCGCTCACTTCGACAGGCCTCTCTTCGGAGCTACGAGCTCGAGCTCACGATCGACTCTGGATATTTATACCGGGAGAGCGAAAGAGAGAACGAGGCGAGAGAGGAGAGAAATCGCGGAGAAAATCACGATAGACGAGGGCAACGGAGAGAGGGGGAGGACAACGGATTCTCATAAATTAATCCGTCGTTACGTCTTTTTCCCCCTCCCCGGCGTCTCCCTAAATCTTCTCGTTCCCAATTGTCCCGATGTAATGCAAAGTAAATTGTTATGCAAATAAAATCGTAAAATGGTAATACCCTGGTTACGCAAGACGAAGATCTTCGCTGACAAAAAAAAAAGCCCGCAACACATCACGAAAATCGTTATAAAGCTATAAAACGTTTGGCCGATCGTGGCCCGCGAAGCTCACTAAATTACGATCGTTGCGTGAATTCCCGAGCGCCTATCGAGCACGACATACGTTTATACGAGTGTGGGCACAGACGCGAGACGAAAATCGAGAGAGCGACATAACCGTGGCGTGTCAATTAAATTATTCCGTCAACGTCGTCGCGTTCGCGAAGGAGTCTTGTCGCGCGCTATACGCCGAGTTCGGACATTACAATATTAAAATGAAGCATTGAATTATCCAACAACTTCTGCGCGACTCCATACGAACATTTGCGGTGACATTGAAAAAGAGACGAAAAAAAAATGAAAAGATCGTACGGAGAGGATATTTATTTTTCATTTATTCAAAACGTGATCATCATCTCTCATCCGGATGTGTGCGCGCCGAGAGAAGAAATATACGAGAATTAACATATCCGTCGGTTTCTCGGGCGTGGAAGATGATTTAATTTTATTACTCGACTATCGAGTGTTGTGAATAGGTTTTTTATTCCATTTTATTCTCTTAATTTTTATTTATCCTCTCTCCGAGACGATCCGCCTGACTATGCGCGTTTCTCTCGACGACAAGTCGACAGAAGCTACAAACCGCATTGAAATCTAAGTACGCACTCCTTTGCATTCAGCCCCGTTCGCGCCTGTCATGTTCGATGTGCAGACAGTTTTCGGATGAAATATTCTCGCGAGGATAGCGCGGAAGGTGAAAAGTAATGAAAAAAAAGGAGCGCGAAGAACGAAACCGGCGATGAAGCGTCGAAGCTTCGAGCGCCGTTGGCATCGCGGGCTCAACGGAAGGGCAAAGGGCGATGCTTGAAATTACATCGAGAGAAAAGTACGCGAAGAATCGTTCCGTACGTACAAAGATCGACGTTGAATATCAAACTCCACGTCGGTTCAGCGCCGTTGGAACTCTCTCGCGCAGCCCTCGTTCCCCCCGTCGAGTTCGAACTTATAGTTCTCAGGGCGAGGAAGAATACCGCTAGATAAAATCATAGGAACGAACAAAACGGAATACGGTAGATCGGACGAGTTTCTATTCCGACCGCGAGTGTGGAAGCGTGCTTCCTCCACGCGCGATCACGAAGAAACTCGATCGTGATGGCACGCAAAAAAGAAAGAGAAAAAACGAAAACGGGAGTATAGTTCTCGATACAATGAGCTCGAATACGTCGGGCCTCGATCCACTTGCGCCCGGTATTAATGCCATCGGAATCAGCATAGAAAAAGAATAAATTTAATTGAATCTGATCAGAGCCCGCCGAGCGAGGTAATTCTAGACTCGTGTACGGTTGCGCGGGCGCGCGGATTTATATGAACGGCTTAGATTTGTAGCGCACATTTGTAACGAGACATAATGTAAGGACAACGACGAAGGTCGCGGGCATTACGACTGCAAATGCAGTGGGTACAAAGAAGGTTGGCTCAGCTGCCTCTCTCATGCTTGTCTTTCTTTCATTCGTATACATGTAGGAGGGCGGGGCAAAATGGGACTCTGGCGCAACTCGAACAATGGGGTAAGATGGATCGAACTTGTGGAATTAAGAAAAAGATCGCAATTCAAGTTTGGAATCATCAACATTCTTAATAAGGTGAACAAATATTCTTTGCTCGGCTACAACGTACCGATACTAAGAATAAAATGTGAATTAATAAAAAAAATTATTCTGTAATAATAGAAACTATTTTCTGACAAGAATTTCATTTCTATTTTGACCCATTTTTCAAATCTTATCCAGAGGGATTGAAAAAAAAGGTTTGTTCGAAAAGTAATTAAAAAAGTAGTTCGAGCAAACTCTCGGTACAGATAAAACGTTTTATTTTGCCCCATCGTTGTCTACATACACACAATTCTTGTGTTTCTTCGCCGGGTATTCATTTCCCCGCTTTTGGCTCGGTCTCTCTCAACTCTGTCTCTCTAGTTTGCTCACCGCTGTGTGATTCAGATTCGCCTCACTCACAGTGGGACGTATGATATACAACCACTCCCACAACATATAGTTTTGCGCATACGGGTAAGGGGTGCCCCGGGTTCATAACGTCCCGGGAATAACATTACGAGCTCATTGAAATATCGTGTGCGTGCTCCGCAATGCGTGCTTATATATATCGAGACCAGTAGAGCTCGAAAAAATAAAAATGAAAAAAAATAAACGCAGAAAGTTGAGTCAAGCGCAGTCAGTCCCGAGTCGGAGCTTGAATAAGCTTAACGCCGTATAGCCAACACAAGCGTAGTTCAAGAGGCATTTAAACGTTGCTCGACGATGACAGCAACGGAGCTCTCCCTTTGCTTCGCGGTATTTACGTTACAAGCGTCGAGTGGACCTTCTCTTCTTCCCGATGAGAAAGTTTCGCGCATTACCGTAATTCCTACGAAGGTAAAAGACGGCGCGAGGGGAGCGCGAGATGCAGAGGAGAAGATTCGCGAAGCCGGACGGCACAGAGGACTCTATACGATAATCGTTGACTATTCCCATTCGGTAGTGCGGGAATTCACGCGCGCTTACGATCGTTGAATCAGAGTCAGAGTCAGATATAACGAGTAACCCATAAACTCCGCTGCCACACGCTCGCAATGCCCCCCCGAGTACGAGTGTGGGGGGATATAACTGCTCTTTGAGGCTCTCCGATGATTCACACTGACTAGGCTATTATCCGTAGTATAATCGTCGAGACACATTATTGCCGATATTCAAGATCCTTCTTAATGTATTTTCCTCGGAGAGACGATTACCCGGGGATTTCATTGAGACATCTTCGGTAATGAAGCTTACGCGGTATCTTGGACGAACGTTGCGCGGCATCGCCGAGGATCGATGCAATGTTTTCTCGGAACATCGATGCGGCGGAACTCAATCAGTTTCCAATGTCAATCGGAAGTAATCGCGTCGAAAGTACGCTCCGGGGAATCAACGGAGCAGAGAATTATCATCGTAATTAAGCAGGACATATCCGTCCGTAGGGCAACCCCCCTTCCTCGATTGAGATCCTTTCGAGCGCGCGTGTATGGAAATATGCACAGTCGGTGGAGTCGACGGTACGAGCGCGTCGAATATTATCCATCGGTCAGCAATAAGGAAATGCTCGACGAACCGGCGCATGTCTCGATGGAAACCGATCCCGCAGCATGGCGAGGCTTTCATTACTCGCCCGACGAATAGGCAAAAGGGGCAATAGCAGTGGTTTCAGCATCTCGCGAGAGAGAAGAAACCAAGAGAGATCGTCCATCGAACGGATTGTACATTCATTCGATTCGCTGAAACGTCGGAGGGCGCGCGAGCCCGCGCTTTATTGATATCCGCGTACATGAGGAATCGAACTCGGGGTTTGTCTTGTACAACAAACTATCCGTGGATAATGGAAGCGCATCGCGAAGCTTTCGCAACAAATGATTTTTCTTTCATCCGAGTCGTTGCGAAAGATTGGAGCATCCGAAATGCCCTTTTCAACGCTACATTGCACGAGGGAATGAAAAGCAACGCATTCAAGCCGGAGAAGAGAGTAGATTCTTCTTTTTTATCCCACTCGGTTTACATTTTCAAACTAATGTATCATGAATATTGCGCACAAATTTCACTTCCAATCTCGTGAAATTGAGGAAGGCAATTCACGGGAGACTTGGAGTATAAATAAATAAATACTCGAAAACGATTCCGTCAATTGTCTTCTAATTTCAACGCGATATCGTTGAATACTTTTTCTATGATCGAGTAGAGTTATTTTACTCGATTATATTTTTTTAATTAAATAAAGAGTTGTGTAAAAAAAATGGAATAAAAAATATGAAACCTACGTGGCAAAGTGATTCGTGTATTTACGAATCGCTTTGGTTTGTTTATTTCCGATCATCCGGCTATGGAGAATCTACACAACATTTAAAAAAGTTTTCCCGGCCACGACAATGGTGCTTTGGCTCGACGAGTTTTCTTGTTAAAAATCAACTCGTAAAATTGCATGCAGTTTCGAAAACCAACCCAGAATTTTCCATATCGTTGGGTTTCGAGAAAGAAATCTTTCTACTATTTAGTGCGTCCGCTCGGTTACCTGACCTTAAAGAAACGATGCTATGGAGAAGGAATGAAACGAACATAAAAAAAATAATTGATACACGATAATGAGAGACGGGGCATTCTATTGTGATCGAAGTATCAAGCTGTGCGGAAAGAAGGGAGTATTAGACTCTAATTTGCATATCTACGTACCCACGAGACAACATGATAGAATAATAAATTGTAAAAAAGAAAAATCGAAACAAGAAAATATAATTCTTTCTCAATAATACCGTAGGCATGGGTCGTTCGATTGATTAATGCCGAATGGTAATTCGATGTACAGCACGTTCGACCTTATTATGATCGCGTGTACAGAAAATCGCGTGTACTCGGGGGCAGTGGAAACGTTCGAAGTTAAAACCCCGATGAAACGACGGTGTCGCAACCGAGCGTACGACTCGGCGATTCGCTACCGATGTGTATTTCCATCGTACGAATCTCCAACAACGAAATATATTCTCTTTTTTTTTTCATTGCACAGAATAAAAATTGGCGAGTAAAGGGACGTGCCGCACATTTCGTGGGAGCGTATCAACGCATTTTGTTCGAGCATATACACAGAATGGCAGATAATTTCACGAGGTTTACGTTACGGAAAAACATATTCGTAACTTTGCTATTAATATCGCGAGTGCAACAGTAAATAATGGAAAATAAAAAAAAATGTCACCACCAAATGCTCTTTGCCGATGTATATTTTACATACACATGACATATATATAGTTCAGCGAGTTAGAAAAAAATGATATGAGGCCAGTATCGCGCAATGCCGAGCTTACAATGTTGTGCGCTTTCGAGATCGTGTCCCCGTCGAACGCGGCGAAAGAGTTGTACACAAAAAAAATCTTCCCCGTTCGAATTTCTATCGCGATAGACGTATTTTTCGTGTATACGTATATATTTTTCGTCGAACCAATTCTACCGTTTGAAACCTATATATGCGCGGTTATTAATATTTGTACAACGTTATTTGTGCGTCGAGAGAAAAAAAAATTAAAAAAATGTCCATCGGTTGGAAAATCGAAATCCCATCGTGCCCGGATTTCGAGGCTCCGCTGTTTGTAGTAGACGACGAAATTGTGCTAACGAGTTTACGTAACCCGAGGGGGAACAGTGCAAAGGCCGCGAATCTACGGGCATTACGAAACGCGGAACTGCAGTCGATCACAGTGAGATTGACGGAGGCAAAAGGCGCGCGGACGATCGTCCGAGCGCGTGGGGTACACACAGAAATACCGAGAGAATAATTATATATAGAATGAACGTCGAAGCGGAGGAGGAACGGGGGAGGAGGGGAGAATCTCGAGAGAATGGAGAGTAGTAAGTCGGAACAATGAAAGTCGATCGTCGTCACCCACGCTGTAACGGTCCGCGGGGCGATGGAATGACGGAACGGCCTGAATACATTAAAGTGTAAGACGGCCCGATTGCCACGAATCTCTCGATACGCCAACGGAGCCAAACGCTCGCTCGACGGTTTATACATAAAAGAAGGCAAATGCGAGATTCCCGAGAAGCGCGCAAAACCAGAAACAGGAGAGCGATCGAACAACGGTGCGACTTGATTTCTTCGGATCGCTAATCCACCGCGTGAGGAGGAAAGGAGAGAAGGAAAGGCATCGAGACGGGGTAAAATTACATGGTAATAGTCACGGGGTATAAGGCCTTAAACGCAAATCTCTCCGACGGGCGTTTGGACTTTAGTATTTACGTTATAACACAGCGATGGAAAAGGAATCGAGTGAAAAGACAATACGATTTTGCTGTTCCGCGATACTCGGGCATTTAATGGAGCGTCGGAGAAGGCAAGAGGGGTGGAGTTCGCGGGTGGGGTGCGGGGGGATCGTTGTAGTAGTAGTTATACCCGGAGATCGCGCGGGGCGCAAGAGAGCAGAGTGCAATTCGTGGTATTCGATATCGAGATAATCTCTCTCTTTCCCGTGGGCTCTGGCGGAGAGCTCTCGGAGCCTTGGTAGCCCAACGTAACACACAGGAGAACACAGGACCGCAGCAGCCATCGGCATACGGGCAGGCTATCTTACTCTCTTGGCTTTCCCTTTCACGAGAGATTCAACCGGGGTCCCATCGGGACATACACAGTCGTGTACAGCAGCAGCCAACTCTCGCGTGGACGATTCAGCATGCTGCTGCTTGTGCTGCTGTTGCATCTCTTAGATCGAGTACAGAGACTAACTCCGTGTACCTACTACGAGTATGTGTTAGGTCGCGCGCGCAGGAGACTCTACCTAACCCCTTCTCCCCCCAATTCCTCCCCCTTCTCCTCTACTTTCGGCCGCGATATATCCTTAGCTCCGCAACAAGAACGCCGAGTGCCTCGATCGCACGCTCACGCTCGTGCTGAAAATTCCCTTCGGGACGAAAACGAAATCACGAACTCGGCGGGCTATTCATATTCCATACGTAATGCGCGCGCCGGGTCGGCTGTGGGACTCGGGCGCATCTTGATCCACCGCTGTCCTAGGAATGAAACTCGACCAACGTCACGGACTTCGCGACTCGCGCGACTTGCACCGGAGGACACTGCGCCGAAGAGCCCGGGACATCTCTCGATCACGAATATATTTAACATATACACATGTATTTTTTTTTACCCGGCAAAGATCCTGGAATCGTCGTGTATGCATTCCGTGGAAAAAATGTATACGTAAAGACAGATTTTCAGCTGTATACTGCATACACTTTTTTCCCGTGGGAGTTAGTTGTAAGATAGAAATCGTCGATGATTTTGGTCAATTATGATACCTCCAATTTGGTCGAGTCAACCATCGATTCGTCGAGGTTTCAGACTGTTTAAAATGATCTTTGTGTTGGAATAATCGTCGGCGCTATTTGGGGCGTTAAATGCGTTCAATTAGCGCTGATCGAGACGACGAGGGAGATCCGGTTTAAAGAAGAAAACAAAAAGCCAAAAAGAAGTTTAACGACGAAGCGCGCTCTCGCCGAGGCTGGGAACGGGGAATTCGGAATGACGCAAACTCTCACGAATTTCGGGATGATTCCGACGTCGGAAGATGCGCGGAGTCGTTAATCTGATTAATCAGGCTGATTGCACGCGCGACTGTCTGATTATCAGGGAGATTACGTGAATGCGCGAAGAGAGAGCGTAGGCTGCAGCGGCGAGCGGCTACCAGTGGCGGCAGCGGCAGCAGATCGTTCTGCAAAAAACACGACAAATGGAACTTAACGCGAGAAGAGGCCTCCGATCGTTTCTATATAGCCCGGGCATTACGAGCGTTACCCGAATGGAGAGAGGAAAGCGAATCAGGTATCGGAGATTCCCTAATAGAGGGTTAACGGGTATTAACCCAAACAGCCACTCCGCGGTAATAATTCCGCAATAGCGGCTGGCTCATCATCAACCTGATTAATCACGTTGATTGGTCGGCTCTGGATGCGCATCCGCAAGGCCAGCATTGCGAAAGATTAACCGTACGCCAAGCAAGAGGGAGACGCGTCGTCTCACTTGTCGACAAAACCGAAATCCGGATCTCTCGAAAATCGCGGAACTAGACGAGAGACATCGGGTTTGGGGGGGAAATACGGTAGAGGCGTTTGGTCCACAGAGCGGATCGAGGATTCAAGGGCTTTCCCGTTCGCGGAGGAATAACCAGCGTAAGCCTCAAGCATGCACATACTAACCTGTGGATGTATCTACCATGTACCTACCACGGGTATAATACCGTGGACGTTTCGCGGTCGTAAGGCTAACGGGTGTGTCAACGACGGGCTTGCTCAACGATACATCATATGTACGAGCCATTGCATGTGGTTTTAGACACACGGCCCGGAGGGACCTCGAAGGGGACATTGCACATGTCTCTGGCAATGTCTCCTCGCTGTGCGGCGTATACAACAGTGACTACCCGCGCTATCCCGGAATTGTACGTCCATCTGGCGATAACACACGACCCATGCGTATGTATTCCGCATGCGGCCGATTGCCGGTGCATACGCACAGCAGCGACGGTTGAATAAATGGGTGGATGAAATTTCAAAGAATACACAGGAACGACATCAGCGGTGGACAAGATAGGCGTTGGTGTCGTATGTTAATGCGTGGCTCGTGGAAGCTTTGTCGAGCAAAGGGGTACCATGATTGAAGCCCAACGAAGCGTGGCAATTCTCAAGGATATGTTAGCGGCGTTATGTAGCACTGTGGACGGTAAACATTGTCGATCGATCAAAAAGAGGAGTAGGTCGACGCCGTGAGCTTATCCGCGGGAATGATCTAGGGAAGGGAAATGGCGATAAATAACAGAAGGCCAAGTGGTCCCTCGTGTCTAACGCCCTACTGCCGGTCGAACCTACGTAGACTTTCTTGGCCGCGCGAATAAGCGTGAGCGCGCGCGCCTGTGTAGACTATAATAGTTAAGTATCCCCGGCCACTACTGTTGAATTTATTTTATCGCCTTTGAAATAAACTCACCTCCGGCTGTACTATATCTAGCACCTTACTATCCCGACCACTTCCGGTCGGAGTAAAAACAGAAAAAAATTAACGATATGAGAATAAACCGTGCGCTACACCGTCGTGGATTTTTCCTTCGTCCCTGGTTCGATCCGAGACGATACGCCGCATTTTTCCTCGATCGAGTTTTTCTCTTGTCTCGTCGCTGTCCCTGGTAGGCAGTCGTGTTCTCGCAAGCGGTCGTCTCGTCTCGTTGGTATCCTCTACGCCTGGCCGTTACGGAACCACGGTAACGTCCCTTAAACCTGTTCGCCCGGAGATGGACACGGCAAGAAATTCTTTCCGTATACGCATCGCGGCTGAGACTTTGCTTGCTGCGGCGGCGGCGGCGTTGCGATGATGTATTCGGTGCCACTTGCGTCTCATGGAATCCAGCAAGCCAACGTCTCTGATCGCGCGCCGATAAACTCTCTTATTCGGTTGGAATGAAAATACATAGTCCGGCCACTTCTTCTTCTTTTAGCTTCGCCGCGTCTCTCTTCTTCTCCCGACTAAGCAAGAGATCCTTGCCTCCTTATCCCCGGTTGCTGGCGCAACTTTTACGAATGCCCGACTTGCCTAACTACGTTGGGCAAGATCAACGAGAGAATCCTCGGAATCGCGAAGACTTTCTTGCGTCGCTATGACATTTTTATCGAACGCCGCGGTTGAATACCGGAACCGCGAAATTATGGTCGTATCGACTAGTTGGAATAACAAAAAAGCCTATGAATATATAAAACGTACGGACTGTTTACTCGTTTATTCGCTTTACTTCCAAAATTTCAGCGAGTTAATTTCTCTTTGACCATACCGTCAAGTGGTCCGCTTAATTGTAAAATATCGTTAAAAAATTCTAAGAATAATTGTATAAAAAGTTGAAACCTTGTCCTCCGGGCGTCAGGGGTTAATGAAGAAGAAGTGTGCAAATTTTTATTTTTCTGGTTTTTTTTCTTCGTAACAATCTAAACGCCTTGTCATGAAACAGGTTATTTCTTTTTTTTTCACGAAACCGAAGCTTCCTCCGTGAGCGAGGAAAACCCGTTTAAATCTGTCTCGCGGGAAAGGTTTAATTGAATGAATGGAGTCAACAGTCTCGCAGTAAGGTCGACATAAATCGGGCACGTTTCTACAGCGTTCACCTTTTCCCACACGCCAGACAAAACGTTCTAATGCTCACGGACGACTCGATGAAAAGCGTGAAACAGATAACGAGGAAAGACGGCAATTGCCGCAAAGCGCGGCTGATCGCGTTGATGATTTATGTGAGCGCCAGGTTCTTGTAGAGTTGTACCGGTGAAAATACCTTGTGCTATACGAGTGAACGTCGAGGGACTATCGCCCGTTGGTATGAGCGTCGAAGGAGCGCGCGGAAAGCAACGGGAATAGGCGCGCAGCCAGTTTAAACCCGTGAGTGATGGTGGCGAAGAGGCTATGATTGGCTAAATCGTCAGGTCGATAACCATCTGCTGAACGAGAGACTCACACAAAAGTACCATAAAACCCGGGAGGCTTCGACGCAGTCCTCGTTCTTTAACTTCAAACCGTGCAATTACTATGAAGTTATATTCCGCGCAATTATACCCGAGTTATACACATCTCGGTTTGTAGGGCTCCCCCATTCGTCTGTATTTGTAGAACAATAGATAAAAGCGCGGCGTGCCGAAGTTATGTTTGCCGATGAAACACGACCATCTCGTAAAACCCGGCGATTTTTGACGTATGTTCATAAAGCAAAATGTAATAACCGGCGATACAAACCGAGCGCTTTGTTAGCCCAATCGCCGCGATTGAGGCAGAGAGGGATTTAATCATTATCATGAATCAATGGTGCACATCGATGATTTATCGTAGAATAATATTGTAGCTGCACACACAGTAGGAGTAGCTTATTGCTACCCGTGTGTGCGATCTGGTAGTCATTGGAGAGGCCACAGGCATGTGGGATTAAATAGATGCCGGTTTAAAGCCGCATTTATGATAGGCGAAGTCGAGAGGAGGGATATATAATATTCAAGTGTACGTTCAGCATTGTCGAACAAAGCCCCTGATATCTCCCGTGGATAAAACCGGAATGTGCGTTTCCAATTGAGCCTGGAACCGCGCGGCGTGTAGAGCTCGAGGGCTCCGGAGAGCACGGCGCCTGAACCGTTACTCAGGTGCCGTTTCCGGAACTTGATTCCCCGCTCGCTCGCGTATGTTATACGCTCTCTCTCTCTCTCTCGTTCTCTCTCTCGGAAGAGAGAAGAGAGAAAGACAAAAAGAGAGAATGAAAGAGAGAACCAAGGGCGAACGGGATATATTGCCGGTGCTCACTGGACTCGTTGCACGCGGACTCACCGACGTCGTGCACAGAGGGCCTCCGACCTTTGATGTCACAGAGGCTAATGCAACAGGCTAACCGCGCGGTGAACGACAGGTGTGATTACGTCAAGTGTATTCGCAATTATCCAATCAGCTAATTGCAATTAAAAAAAAATACACAAACACGAACCAAGGGGAAAACAAGTCGACGTTATTCGAGAGGTGAAAAGAAGAAAAAAAGTAATAGTCGTCGGTTGATATTCTATTGTTCCGCAATCGTTTTTAATGCCGCGCGGCAAGTTCAATTAAAGTATCGGTTGAAGAGATTTGTGGAGGGAAAGGAAGAAGGCTGTATACAGGCCTATCGGTAGTCCCGATCATAAAGTACTCGTCCATAAGCGCGTTCGAGTCAAAATGTGGGATCAGATAAGACCGGGGTGGTTAGGGGCTGAGGGAGAGAAACAGGAGGAGAGCATGAGAGCCGACGGATCTTCTCTTCGGTAACTATAGTAGTTCGAAGTGCAAGAGGGCCTCTGCTCTCTCTTCGGCCTGCTATCCCTCGCGGTATCGTCGTTAGGGCTAAGACAGCGATTGAGGTGGATATGCAGAGAAGGGTGTGAGTCGGCTGTCGACGGTTGCCCCGATCGGTATACCCGCTTGGTCCTTACCAACTGGCCGCATCGATGCCTAGCAGAGCGCAGAAAACGAAAAAGGATACCGCAGGAAATATACGGTTGAGAGAGATCGCGCAAGGGCTTTCCGCGCTTTCGGAACAGAGAAAGGGCCAAAGTGAGAAGGACTACGAAAGGGGGGGCCTCGAGGACGCGAGGACGAGAATAAGTGCAACACGCGGCAGCAAAAGGTGGGCGATCCATTACCTACTCTGGGCTGCCGCCGAGTGAGCGAACGAGAGGCGCGCGCGCGCTCTTGGGGCCCCCGAACGTGGCGGTCCGGCCACGAACGGACTCGCCGCGGATCGCTCTTCTCCGTGGTCCCTGCAGAAGCGAGCAGCAGCAGCGGCCCCAACGGAACCGAGCCGGAGCGAGCGAGCTAACATCAACGGCAGCCAGCTTCTCCTCGAATCCTCAGTGCTCAGTCCTTCCTCTCGTTGGAGAAGTTGCATCAAGGCTAAATCGAAAGAGTCGGTCCCTTTGTAGCAATGTCCGCGCTTCTGCATACATTCTCGCCCGATAAATATACCCTTTGGCAGTATAATCCGGGCTCCACGCTTGCGCGGATTCCTCCACAGCCACCGGTAGCTTCTGAGAACCTGCCTCGAGCTTCGTAACGCAAGGGGCGCAAGCGAGAGAAGACACGCTTGCCAAGGAGGTAAAAGTTGAAGCTCTCCTCTCTTTCTTTACTCTTGTATCCGTGTCTTTCTCTGTTTCCCGATCCACCGGCTCATTCGATACCTTTTCGCATATTTTATACCCACCCTCCCTTCTCGTCCCTTTGCGTTTTCGCTCGTCTCTCTTTCGTCCGAACGTTTCCTCCTGCCGGTCTTCCCGCCGAGTTCTGTCTCTTCCCCCATTCCTAGCGTACGTTTGGACCTCTTCCGATCGTACGAACTTCTCGCACTCGTTCCGATTCACCCCTAACGATTTTCTCACCGATCAACGGTACGTCGCCGCTTATCTTCCTTAACCGGAGTTTACCCTCGCAGATCGTGCGAGAAAAGTTGGACACGCATAATCGCATTCGTTGCGCACGTGAACGGAAAACAAAATCGCTTGTGTGCCGTCAAACGGTAGTTACTGAGACCAATTTTAAGGTTCAAACTAGACGATTGGTTCAGAAAACAACTGCTTCTTGGTCACACCACAGAAGTAAGGTAGCGCAGGATACGGTTTTACGTATGCTAATTCTCGCACTTCATATTTACGTAAAAAAACAAAGACTCACGGGACACCTCGTGGATGTGACAGCCGTTCAACCTCTATTTCTGACTCACCTGTAACAAAAAAAAACTGCACATAAAAAACATGGAACTTCGTACGGATTAAAATTATGGAAATTAACGACACCTTTTCGAACCATCGCGTTGTGAAAACCAACTGTTGGCTTGTAAGAATTAATAAATAAGTTTTTCCGGTCAATAATATCTTTTTTTTTTTTGTAATCAGCGCCAACTCTTCGTTTTCTGTCACAGTTATTGTTCTTGCGGACGAACCTGCCGCACTTCCAATTATCTTCCTCGCGTTCCGCGCCCTTTAAGTTTTGAATTTCAGATAATATCTGAAAAGGTCGTATATTAGCGCCTCGCGTACAGAGTGCTGCATCTAACGGGTAAGGGGCGAAAGGACGAAGGGATTCGAGAGTATAACGCACCTCTCACTCTTCGATTCTTCGCATGAGTAATTAACATGCTGCGAGACAATGCTTGCTCCCCAACGTTCCGAAGCTATTGCTTAACAATCTATTTACCGGCGCGATTAAAAGCGACTCCACATTCTCACCAATTACCTCATGCGCGTTATTGAAATAATTGGCAGACGAACCGAACGTCGAAGTCGACAGTTGCCTTGCGGAACGGTACCTGCGAGAACGATGATTATCGCATAACGGGTATGCGTTGAAGAACGAAATCGTTGCTTTGACGTTAGTGTACGTATAGCAGAACGATAATACTCGGTAAATCGCGACGGAATTCGAGTAATTACTCAGTCAACACGCTAACTCCCGATTTCTCGGGCTCAATCCGGATATCGTATAAAATGATTGACGACGCAATTCCCTCGGAGGTCGATGAGAAACGAGATCGAGCCGAAAGTAACAATGAGTCGAGTTTAATGGAGACCGACGGAGTGTCCGCTCGGTAAATAAATTGTTAATGAAGTGCATCGGGGCTTCGGCATTTAGTTTTAATGGTCGACGGGTCTTCGAAGAATCGAAACTTTACAACCGGAGTGTCTGGCAATCTTCCGGTGTGCAAGGGCTCGGGGACTTGAGACAAGGAAAGGAGGCAAGAGAGGGGGGTGTGTCTCCGCGATGCGGATTCTCGAGAGACGCAGTAGTAAGTCCGAACTCGCCCCAGCTCCCGGGACATCGGACAAGTATGGAGAGACCCCGGTGAATCGAAGGAGGAAGAAGAAGAAGAAGAAAGGGCAGAGAAGAAAACGACGAGCTGAAGAGGCCAGTGCTGAAGTTTGCTCGTCACGCCCAATCGATGAGGAGGAAGTTTAAAGAAGGAACGACCTCCCAAAGTCTTGAGGGGTGGCGCAAAGTATGCATACACACCATAGTCCCCGGCAGTCACGGGGACGGGCATCAAGCGAAGATAATAACTGCCGTCCGGGAGTTCTCATAACACCGCACAACCGTGGGGGGGTTGAGCCGTTCAAAAACGTGCAAGGAAGGAGTCATCGCCGTTGGGCCGAATGTCGGGACGTTATAGAAAATACAACCAACACTCATAAAGCCGAGAGCGTAGTTAGCTTTAACGCGAAAGGGGGAGTTTTAACTTCCTCCTCATTATCTCGTACAGCCCTCCCAATCTTTCCGTATGTACTTTGGCGCTCGGTGTATTATATTCGGTCGGATTGTGGGGAAGGTGAGTTCAGAGATGGAAGAGGATTTAGCGGAAGTTGTTGCGACCACGCAGCATCAAAATGAGATCCCCGAGAGAGCAACGAGACCTCCGTAACGCGGGTTCTCGTCGATACGGCCCGAAGGCCGTTTGTGGGTTTTTGCTCGCGCAAAGAGACACGAGAAGAGAGCTCACTACAAGCGCGCACTGCTATGCGAGAACGTCCCCGCTTCCCTCGACCCCTACGAGGTTACCAGGATGTTTGCCTTTCGCGTTAATTGGCACGATGAACTTTCCACTCACGCGAAACCGTCAAATTAGTTTGTCTTTGGGACTGAGGTAAAGGGAAAGTGGTGGACGGGCAATGACTGGAGGAAGAGACGGAGGAAAGGGGCCAATGCGACGTGTGCAAGCGCGAGGGAGTTGCATTGCTCCGGGGAATCCGTGAGCGACGCTGTGTACAATAGGAAGCGTCGAGTACGCCGTCGTAACCGTCTTTCCAACGTTTAAACACGCTACCAATGTATACAAAACTCTCCCACACCATGAATGTGTAAACGAGCTTGCGGCTTGAGCGAACTCAAGTAGACATTTTCCATGGCTGCCTTTTTTTTATCCAATCAATATCGGCCATCGGAAATGCTTGGCTCGGATTCAGGCCCAATCGTACGCTTTCCACTGGGACCGTGTTAGTGAGCCATATACAGGCCAGGTATTATTTAAATCGCACTTCATACATAAATTCGACTTCACCCTTAACGAATATCTCCTCAGCAAACTTCGCATAAAATCAGAGTTCATACGACTCAACATGTTCCGATGACCAATCGAGTGCGCGTTAGGATGGTAATTTTTATTTTTCCGCGTTTCATGAACGATCGCAGTGTTTCTCTTTTATTCGAGACCTCGGAGCTCCTTCCTATCCTTCGGAGATCCTGGCTTGTCCTACCGGGAGAAGCAAATAAAAATGTCGAGCGTCGATTCTGATAGATTTACGGGAATTCTCGAGATTGCCGAGGACGGAAAAGGGGAGGGCATCGCGAGACGGGGAGAGGTCCGGCGAAGGCCCTGTCACCGTGGAACACCTTGTTAGCCATTAATTATTCGTGAATTTGGCGCTTGGAAATGTCGGAAAGCCGGGTGCTACGGCGTGCGACAGCTCCAACAAGCGTATCGAGCCAGCGCTGTTGCCATACCTTTTCTTTCCTTTACCTTGAGAGTTGCGAGAGCTCTTGCGTTGCACGTGCTCCCACCGTTGCTGTTGCCTCGTGTAGTTCCAAGCCCTCCCTGCCCTCCCCCTCTCCACCCTGGACAGACTGGTGCATTGAGCCCGCTTCAGCAATCTCTCTTCCGAGCAAACCTCCTATCCCGACACGTGAACCTACATGCACGATACGATTTCATTTTTCAATCGAGAATTGCCTGTATCGTACCCGCAAACGATAATCCATCGTTATCTGGACCATTAATTCTTTTTCGCTCGATATCTCTCGGCTAATTGCGAATTAACCGGATTCAACCTAATCGTACTCGGACCGACTCGGCCATGCGATCATGAAACGAAATATAAATTGAATCACGTTTGCGCAAACGACTGTCACGAGTTCGGCGCAAAACAATTAATAGCGTTACATCGAGTTGCTCGGTGCAACAGTGTTTGAGAGAGAGAATACGAAAAAACAACGAGTCGATGCACCGTTGTCTTGCAGGTCTCGCTCGGCACATTGTTGTCGTCACGTTAGCACGTTTGGCCATTAACAACAACGAGGTTTAAGAACACCTTTCTATAACACTGGCTCTCTAACCCGGTACTATTACCGCGTATGTATAATGCACCGGTACGTATAATGCGCACATACACGGCGTCCAGTATAATGCATAGGCGAGGTATCGACAGGCAAAAGACTAGCATTCCAAGAGGCACGAAACGACACAGCTAGAGAGCTTTGCGAGGACATAACGAGCACCGAAAGAGAGGAGAAGAGAGAGAGAGAGAGTCACGGTCAAGGACCGTGGTACAGGAACAAAGTATACTGGCTAATTAGTTGAAAAAGGCCATGGAATTCTATTGTTGGCGTAAAAAATACAAGATTGTCGCTTGGTGCTTACCGAAAATAATAGTCCAATGCGATGGGATTTCAAGTGCAGCGGTTCAGCCGCAGACTGCAACGATGCAATGTATATCACTTTAGCCAATACTCGTTACGCGGTTACACCGCGTATCCGCTAAATTTGGTTCAAAGGAATTGCACGGACGAAGGAGTTCGATAACCTCGTGGATCTTGATTTTTTTTTTAGTTTTTTTTTTTAGTTTACCCATTTCAGTGATGAAGCGCGTGACCCCTGTAGTCGTCGTTTCGAGCGGCGACTCGTGCAGAGGAGAGCATTTGTGTCGAGTCGAGCCGTTGCAGAGTCGACGCGACTCCGCGATGAACGCCGCGCTACCCACAACACACGACGCACCATTCGCCACTGCCGACGCGGCGCGCTCGCTCCGACCAACCAATAAACTATACCTGGCTATTGTTTTATAAATCGTAAAATTTAATAGCTTCTCGCGAGATGTGTTAGGTTGTATGACGCACCGAGGGACGTCGAGGGGGTAAAGGGCCCCCTTTTGCCGTTGTGTCCGTATAGATGCCGCGGCACCGACGGCCGCGCATTGTGCGCGAATATTATACCGCCAACGTCATGCATACATTGGGCTCGGGGCTTCATCGGTCGTGCTTCAATCTTCGACGCTAAATACACGTTAAAACACCGAAGGCATAACCATATTTATCGCAAAGTCTCCACCGATATGCGACCCTCGAGTGGACTAAAGCGAAAATTAATATAGCGAGACGCAATCTACCGGCGGAAAATTGTTTAGCAACGGAGTTAAATTATTTTTCAGGCTAATTGAAAATTTTTCCCGAATCTGCGCAAATATTTTTTTTCTACTGATTAAGTAATACTCGATCGAGACTTTGTTCGAAAAATGTTACCTTACTTTTTTCTCCATCATACAAACATTTTTTAGAGCATTTTTTTAATTTTTCCTTAAGTTCAATTTTTTTTTCCCGAATCGCTATTAAACGCTCAACGAACGAATAATCGATCTGTCCGATTACTCAGCGGAAAAATTCCGCGCGTTTCGCTCGCGTGATACGTCGAATTCTTTTCACCGGTTCGAGCGCTATGCGGGCACAAACAACAGGCCAATAACTTAACTCCAAAGTCAAGCGTTAAACACTTCTCCCATTCGCTCGGTCGGCGTTAAAGATACGTGAACGAGTCTCGCGATCTCGACGATAACCGCGTTCGATATTCTTTTTCCGCTGCTTTCAAAAGAATAATTAACATTAACCTCGGCCGTTAAGAGATATTCCAAGATGATGATCTTTGCGCCTGCGTCATTAGACTGTTCTCTCCACCTTAACGCTCGAGCGCTTCGACGCAGGTTGCGCGCACTGGTACGTACTAATGCCATACCGCGCTGTTAGAAAAGGGCACCGGGAGGCTTTTATCTAATCTCGCATGGGCTCACGCCTCTACTTTGTACATAGTTAACCACGGGCTCACCTCGAATTTCAATTGCTAATTTGCCTGCACTTAGATGACAATAAATATCAGCATTTAACGGTAGCGCATAATACCACCGGGTTTCAACGACTATTTTCTGCTTCACTTTCTCCGCACGGCGGCCGTTTTGCGATTCCGTTGTACTTATTCCTGCATGCCGAAGGCCCCGAGCCAAGAAAAGGTGAAGCCGAATGGGCCAATGGGACAAAACAAAACAGTTGCGCTACTCGAATTTTGGGCCAAAATTTAAAAAAACTCTACCAATCATAAAAAATGTAAAAACGTTCCATTTTAAAGTTTTCCATTTGGTCTTCATGCAGCCGAACACTACTTACGTAGAAGAAAAATCAATAACGCAGTTTGATGAAAATCTATGGAACATTTATTCTCTGTCCCAAAATGGACTGATACGAAAAATAGGAATACCCATAAATGAAACTCTGATTCGTGAATTATTTTTATGAAAAGCCTGTGCTCATTTTGAGTATGAAAAAACGTATTTTCTGCCCGAAATAGTTACTTACTTATAGATGGAATATCATCTAAAATTCAAATATTTTAATTCTATTTTTGATGCTTTTTCATTCCGGTTCATTTCGCCTCATTTTTTTCGTTCGTCTCGTTCCGAAAAAAAATTTTCAAAAATGTTGAAAAAAATGCCATCGTCAAAGTCCTCGAATCGCTGCATTTTTCTCCATCATCCCGCGAATACGCGTACGCGCTTCGTGTGAATTAGAATTTGAGCCCTGTTATAGTTTAAAACTGGCGGTCTTCATAGTTCGAACTGTGCATGACGTTGCCGCGAGGTCGAGGCGTACTGTGCCGTTGTACGATGGAGTTTGGGGCGGGGTGGGAGAGCAAGGAGAGGTTCGAATAATAATCGTGGGGGCCTCGGCTTGTAGCAATAACGATGTGGAATAAAAAAGGAGTAGAAAGGTGAAAGCCGATTGCCCGTCGGTATTTTTTGATCTTGGACCGGGGAGAGAGATAAACCGAGATAACCGAGTGACGGAGAGAAGGTAAGAGTGAAAGAGAAGAAACAGGGGGGGGGGAGAAAGGGGTTAGGGATATGGAGGGCCGAGTGTGTGCCATCATAACGTGAGATTGGCCCGGGCGCGCGCGAGCGCTCGTTGGCTAGCACACACCGCGCGTGTATCGTGTGTCAATACTTTTTCCTTTCGTTCTGTATGTAAATCCGAGGCCCGTGGGGGCGCGAGGGCAGCATCAATCAATGGCAGACGGCAGCTGATTAAAAATTGCGCAACAGCATGAATTATTAATGCGACAATAAACGTGCAAATTCCGGGGCGTTACGGGGCCCTTGTTTCCCGTAACTCTTTCGAGTTGTTGGACAACATCGGGTCCTCGCTAACGCTGCTTTATTCAAGTGGACATCCAAAACTCTACGTGTCGTCATCACATTTCGTACTTGAAAAAAAAAAAGAAAAAAAAACGTGCAGATCAAGCGCGTATTAGCGTGTGTCACGGTTTGCACATTCTCGAATGATACATCGTACGAGCTGCGCGAGCGATGCCTTTAGAAACTTCTACTTGCCATTACACTAATACAGTAATCATCCTTAATCGTCGAAGCTTGGTACGTTGCGACGAATTTTTCTTGCACGACAGTGCGCCCCAGTGGCTTAATGGCAGGGACCGTGAAGCATTTGCGTGAATAACTTCATTTCTCTTAAACGCAGTTGATAATTTCAAAGTTGACTGCGCCGCGGAGTTATCAATGCCGAGTGGGCTTGGCCGAAACGTGACGTACGGCAGATAGGGCATACCAACGAAAGGAAACAATTTTCTCCGATCCCGGCGGCATTTCTCGCCCGGTTACCCTGGGCTACGTGTAATAACATCGCGCGCTGCGAACTCGCGTACGCGATAGTGTAAGAGAGCGTGGAAATTGCGGATAGCGCTGCCGAGTGCGGGAGCGAGAACGCCCCGACTCGCGCGTTTCGCAATTTTAACAACCGCGCACAGTACACACAGGATAGCGGAGAGTTCAAGACCCGTAATTAGCCTTGTCCGAGGATGCAAATTAACTTGGGGACTGCCGCCCGCGACTTTATTCCATTTCGTCCTCTTTTAATGCCCCCTCCCCCCCCTGCCCTCTCACGCTCACGCCGATCCCGCGAGGTGCTTTATTCAACTACCCCGACGGTATGTACTCGACGCCTCTTTAACCTCAACGCGTTCAATGAACCAATTGCTCTGACACGATTTCAATTATCAATCTTGCGCCTTAGCCTCGTTATTCGGAGCTATAAATTTGCGTCGTTAAACGACAGAGGGACAAACTCAACTTACACGCAACTTCCATTTAGAATCGCTGCAGCTCGCGGTACGGAATAGATTATTTTAATCGATCCATTCGTTTTTTAAGACCCGATCGCCTGCAGCGGCAACGTCCGGGATTATGCGTTTTGCAGTGATTCGATAACGGCGGTTTTCCATGTGTTCTATGGTCTCGAGAACGACAAAATCATTATTATGGTAATCCGGGCGATAGTCGCGACACAAACAAATCAAACGAGTAATAAGATTTTTTTTGAGTTACAGGTCGTGATTTTATTTTAACTGAAACGTTCTACAAAGATTTCGTCATATCGGAACAAGTTTGAAAAATGTTCTTACCGGTTGATAAGAAACATTTCATCAAGTAAAAAAAAAGTAAAAGCTCGAATTCGCAGAAAATTGAACCGAATACCGAGTTCGATCTGAAGGCGTATTTTTTTAATTGAACTGAAATTTGTAACTTCAGTTCGATTCCGACGAATGAGCATTATCAACCGCAAAACTGTTCATTTTTTCTGATTCTGCATAAAATCGTTAAATAAAGCGCATCAATCATTCCCCGGATGAACAAATCCCCAATATTTTGATATTTGAATAAATTTTTCCGTTCAACAAACCTTTCGACGTAATTTGCATTATTAAATACCTCGGCTTTGGAAATGATTTTCGGTCAGTGACGCGCCTTGCAGTTTCGACGATCGAACGGCGAAAAGCGTTTTCCGACAATTCAAAATATCCTCGGCCCGACGAATAATAAATTACGTCTCACCGTTGATATTCGAATGAAAACGTCGAGCTATTTCTGTTTATCCCGTAGCCGGATAACGCGCGGCGTATCAAACATTGTCAATCGACTTTAATCGCCGAATGTCCAGGCGAATGTTTCGACGAGCGCGATAAGTAAATCTCGGTGGCATTAATAACAAGCGATAATAATGAACAAACAGCGATCGATAGTTCGGACATCGTTGAATCTCCGCGCCCCGCCGGATAACGGAAAATAGCGGATCGAAAATATTCAGGCTCGTCGGTCGTCGCCGATGGCTGTCGCTACTGTATTTATGTATCTCGTATAAAAGACGACGGTAGGAGGGTAGACAACGACGCGTGTGACCGCAACACCGGTTTCTGCGAGTGTTGGAGGCTATCGCGGGGTACCTAACATTCGTTCGTATAGATTCGTTGGGGCGGTCGTGGCGCAATCTTCATCGACCACTTGGCAGCCTCGTAAAAGTTAATTAATTAGACGAGAGAAGGGACGAGTGGCCGCGGGATAAGAATGAGATAAAGCGGAATTGCGTTGGCGTTCGGCCGCGGCGCGTTCGGCATCCTCGCGTCTCGAAAGCACGAACGGAGAGACACAACCGCGGGGACCGCGCGCGGAATAGGAAGTGTGTTCAGTCGTCGGGGGTTTCTCTCGTCATTTCGGAGCCTCGGTCATTTCGGACGGAATCATCCATCCGTCGACGACAAAAAAAAGAGAGAGAGAAAAAGAAAAAAAAGAAGGAACAAACACAATCTTAATCAAGTCTCGAGGGAGGAGGGTGGAGTTTCTGTGCGGTGTGTACGGGAGGAAAGGAGGGCGTTAATTAATTAGTGAAGCTTCCTCCATATCAGAAGCTGCTAGGCAGCTAATGCTTCGTTTTTTTCCTCCTTCTGGTTCGGCATACACTTGGCTTCCGTGCTCCGCGAATCGATAGTAATGACCCGTCCTCTTAGCCGAGCCCGTGTTATCAAATGAACTCGCATAGTATGCATTTAATCTTGAATAACGGACGGTCGGCTAACAAAAAAAATGGTCAAGCCCCTCGTCGAGCTTGTTTATTATGAGCCAGCCACGGAAAACACGTGTTTGGCCAATGGCATAGAATGATATCGACGAATCGAAAGACTCGAGCTCGAAAGAAAAATACCGTGAATTTCAATCCATTACCCATCGTTTTTGCATTGAAACACCTTCACAGCTCTTCCGGGAATGGAACTTCAATGATTAAAAGAAGGTAGAAACATATCTGAGAAACTGAAGTCTTATCTTCCCAGTTCAGCATATAAATCTCCGATATTTAATTGATATCGCGGATATTTGCTAATTACCGTACATATTTCTTACAGTTGCGCGCACATTATTTTCGATGCTGTAAAGCTATGCTTTACTCCGCAGCACTGTGATTCACTGGACTATTGGAATGGTCTTATTTCCGTGTATTCGCCGAGGAAATGCAACAATTTCAGAAAATAGTGTATCCTTTCCCTGGAGAACGGCGGGTGATTGAGGATACGCTTGGCGCCAATGGGATTCGAATAAGGTCCTCGTGTCAGCCACCCACACGAGCAGTTATCTCGGTGACTTAAGACCGGGTAATGTGTTTCTCCCTCCCCAACCCTCCCCGCGAACGGTTACATCGCGGCGAGTCGTTCTGGTTTTCAAGAAATCTCCCGAGGGAGAAGCGGAGAAGGAACGGACCGAGCGTCGAATATCCACGAGGCGTCGATCGTTAAAGCGGCATTGCCGGAAAGGAATAAAACAAATAACATGTATTAGACAGCTCGACAGACTGGAGATGTCAAAATGAAGTGGCGAGAAACTCAGCGGCTACATGAACGAGAGAACAAGTACGAGGGAGACACGAATTCTCGGAACGAGAGGAGGTTGCCATCGTGGAACACACGATAGTTGACGCCACTTGCATGACCATTCTTCACGCTCCGTAATTTGAGAAATTTACTTCCAAATGACAATGCGTCTGGATTATACACGCAGCAAAGATCGACGGACGGGGGATGAGGGGGAGGAGAAAAGGAAAAACTCGCTAGCGAAGTAATTGGACGTTGAGCGAGCGTGCGTATGGGGTAGTCATTCTTTTTTTTCACGAGGATTTGTATTATTCAAAAAGGAAAAAATTCCTCCCGAATGTTCCACGGGAGTGTTTGAGACGCGGGACTTCGTCAGGATCGTCGAAGAGACACGCGCAGGCTCGTAAACACGTTCGAATTTTATGCGCTCCTTTCCATTTCACAGCCGGGATGTATAAATTTTTAATCCGAAGCGATATATAAACCGTGGAATATCCGAAAACACGAGGCGAGTCGACGAAGTATTAAAATCGAAAAAAAAATAAAGAAGAAAATGAAAACAAGCAGATCGTTAATTTGGTCGCTCCTGTCGCTGAGAGTATCCGGTTTGATCGTCGCGAGACGCGACGCCTCATCGAATGAGATCCGAGCTCTGATGGTCCCGCTCCGGCCAGTCGCGGGAGGGTTGTTTAGCTCGCGCGGAATAATGTACGTAGCAAGAAGATTCCTGAGACTCCGCGACGTCAGAATCGCAGCTCCGATCGTACTTCCTCGCGAGTACAAGACGTTGGAGCGCGAGAGAAATAACAACTCCTCGGACCTAAGTCCCGGAGTGTATACCAGCGTTGCGACAGAGCAAATGCTGGCTCAGGTCGGTCTGGATTTTACGAGAGTCGTCCGTGAGGGAGGCCAGAAAGGAGGTGAGCGTGGCTTCTCGTACACGAACGTGCCAACTCTCGAGCAAACGATTCGAAGATAAAGAGAAAAGAGAATCCGCGTAGGTGTCCGAGGGAGTCGCGAACTCCGTAGTCAACAGCCACAAAAGAGTCCTCTCGAGAGCGTTTCACGACGAGAGTATCCTCTCGGAGAGTCCCAGTCAAACGGGACACATCTCTTTCGTTCGGTGTGTGCGCCACGTTCTCCGCGGAGTCGCCAAGCTTCCTCTCTCGCAAGCAAGAGAGAAAGAGACAAAGAGAGGACGTAGGTATAATCATCGTATAGCGTGTGCCAGAGCATTAATTTATAATGGTCAGTGCCATTCCCAACTCTCCATCACGCTGGCTGCTCCCCGTTTAATCATTCCACCAGCTCGACCCATCACATAATCCGCTTTTACCAAGATCCTCCCGAACGATCGGTTATTATCCTGTCTTCATTTTTGCTCAGTCTTTTTGTGTTTGTTTTTTTTTCTTTTTTTCAGTAATTTTTTTTCTCTTCTTTTTAATAATCCGCTTCCTCCCTCGCCAAAAGTCGCGCTATATCGGTATAAAAACCGTTCATGCGAGGATTCAAGAAGCATCAGAAGCGGCGGCGCGTCTTCGCATGAATACTCATCCGAAACAGCAGCGGCAAGGAACAACAGCAGCGGGTAACAACCGCGAATGAGAGTACCAGCGACGTATCCGCATCGGTAAGGTCTCCACTCGCGCGCATTATGCATAATAGTCATGGAATCCTTTGGTCTCGTTGGCTACGGGGGAGAGGCAAGACAAGCGGTACGGAGCTCGAACAAAAGGACTTGCAAACGCACAGTGACTCTGCCACACGTCTCACCTCGTGGTGCTTCAATAGGCGAAGAGGCCAGGTTCGGTTGGTTCGCGGGAGAGCATCGGCGCTTCCTCGACATTTAGCCTATTAATTACGTACCCTAGACCGCTGTACGAATGAGATATTTCATACCGTTACGGCTCTCACACGTGCAGGACACGGCGCAGTGACAAGAACGACTTATCGGGGGACCCGGCACTTCGAGAACAATTTCTTCTTCATTCTCCTTTGCGTCCACGTACGCTACACCGAGCGACATAAAGAAGATGAGAACGATCTAATATCTGGCCGGGTGGTGAACAAAAGAAGTGTATTCCCGGCCATCAATCACCTTCGTTGGGGGGGCGACAAAATTGAAGGTGTCTCGGTGCCGTCCTACGGGCGTTACAGGCTTGACAGTAGTTGGGTTTATAGTATCGAAGGTATTTGTCCGAGGGAAGTACCAAAGCGGCGCGCGTTCAGCGCGTGAAAGGTTGTACCGGCGGGGAAAATAGTCAGGTCGTTGGCAAGCGATTTGTGCGGTCTTCGAGTAACTTTATGTAAGCCGTAAGGTCAATAGCGAAAGGACTCCTCGACGATATATACGCGTCGAGGTTGGGTCAACGCACCGGACGGCGAGAGAAACGGGGAGAGAAGGAACGAGAGGAACACCTATCGTCTCTCGCGTACTCTCGCGCGAACATCGATCGTTCGCGAGTCCCCCTGAGCCACATCGTACGGGCAGATATACACACGGGGGAAAAAAATGATTCCGATAATCTGGTAAATATTGCAGATGCGAAGTTAATTACATCTTCACAGGGCAGCGCTGTTGAAAATAAGATGCGCACTGTAATTATAATACGGCGATCATAAGACTGTGCTATCGCAGTAATTATTGAAAATTGATTTGCTAAAGCGAGATAACACTTGAAATTATGAGAGACCTTCCTTGATTCTACAGTGTCACGTTGGTTTTTCTATCAGTTCGTGTCAATTCGACCAAATGCTGTCCCGATAACAACAATTATTGCTATGCAGTGTAAAAAAATGTTGCTGGGCATTCAATGTACCGATATTTCAAGTTTTAATGCATTGACCAGTGCATCAAATTTCCAAAGTTGATTTATACTTCGATCACATAAATGTAATGTGCTTGTTTATGCAGAAAAACTTTCAATTTTTCTTAACGATGTGCAATCAGGTAAAATGGTAATTTTCAGTGCCATCTTCGGAAGGGCCACGACAGAGTGCCCCAATAAAATAAACAATGGCCAACGGACCAAAATTCACGTGTTTATTTCTTCCGCGCTCGGTTAAGTACTTAAATCACACGGGAGAACGGCCGTTATAGGGCGCGATTTCTTCGTGATCTTCGAGTACAATGACGGAGAGAGCAGAGACGGATTGAGAGGAATCTTCCGCTCTTCTCGTCTCCTCACCTGTAGCGTCGCTTTAAAGTTTCCTTGTCGCGATCGCTCAAGTCAACGGGTCTCGGTCGCGAGGACTTCTCTAACCGCGAAATTACCGCGTGGCCGTTGGGGATATCGTTGGGACGAGAGCCAGTGAGTGTCTTCTCGTCGAGTTGGAAAAGAGGAGAGGCCAACAGCGGCAGCGGTAACGCGGGTTCCGAACGGAGTATAACCCGTGCGCTCGCGAACGGCAAGGAGCAAGCGGCGCAGAAGGCAACAAGCAGCAACAGCAGGAGCAGCAGCAGCAGCAGCGACCAAGGCAAGAGGGATTTCGCGAGTCTCGCGATGGTAGAGTAAGAGAATCTGCCCGGAGCCTTCTCCGTCTCTCGCTCCTCGCGGTGCCCCTCTCTCAGCTTACCAAACCGGACTTTCGTACTCCAACAAACCTGTGCAAGGATGATTGCATTCCGGACATGCGGAGATGCAAAGGTTTTATGAAACCCCCGGCACAACGTTGACCGTGAGGGAGGGGGGAATGAAAAGAGGACGAGAACGCGCGAACGAGCGAGGAAAAAGGAGGCAGAGACAGAGAGATATTTCCGAGCGGGCGAAAAAGAGATGAGATTTCCAGTCAACACTGACGAAAGCAGACAAAATAAATGAATACATTTTCAAAAAATAAAAGAAAACCTAACCCACTCCAGTTTTTGCATTTGCAAGCGATAACCAATAAATCTTATTGGATATTAGCAGTCTAAGCGAGTATACGCACGCCGTATATTGGACAAAGTTTAATATCAGCGGGAAAGCAATCGAATCGTTTCTTACCTACATCTGTATGTATAATTATACATGAATTATATTATGTACCAGACACGGGAGAAGGGGTCAAATGACACACGAATGATTTATGAAAATCATAAATAATATGTTGCAGTGTTGACGGCTTATTAGTCATTTTCAGTGAAACCATTAAACATGTTTTCGCGTTACGTAATTGTAGGAGGGGATGCAAAAAGAAGAAAAAAACGTAGAAAAAAAAAGGTCGTTTACGAAAGTGATGCATTGCGAATGAGAAAATAATATATCGTTATTCACCGCCGCGCGGCAAGGCGTGTCTCTTTTCTCTCTCATCGTCTCCACCGGCGTTTGTAATACCGCGCGAGCGCAAGGAGATCTCTCGGTATCTTCCCGGTATAAAGCCGAGTGCGAGAGAGAGAGAGTGTGTGTGTGTATATAACGCAAGATCTCTCCCCGTAGCTCTGCGCGCTCGCGCGCGATGTGTATTACTTTCCATTTAGTAACGCTCGTTGATGATATTTAGATTACGGCCGGGCACGCGCCGCGCGTCAACGGTACCGGCGTAGCTTTGCCGCACCGCAACAACGCGCGCTGCTCCATTCGCGCGAGAGCATTGCGGAGTGAATGCTCACTGAATCTCTTTCTCCGTTCTCTCGATCCGCGGTTCCAACGTCAGACATTTATTTTATCCGCACTACGGTTTTATTGTCCGTTTGAGGCGCGCATATAAAAGATTATTGTGAAGCGGCGCGCGGGGGATTCCACGCTTCGTGGCCATTCGCGCGATGAACTTTCAACCGCATCGCTTCGAATAGAGAAAGTTTTATGTATTCACTTGTTCGCTAATGGATCATGAGACGGCGTAACGGCAATCGTGGATTGAGATACATTAATATGAAGCGTTACCGCTCATGCTGGTAGCGGCGAACTATTCATTCGCTCTCGCTTGTTCGTTTAATTGAATCATCCTATCAATCAAACGCAGTCCCGGCGATTAAACGACTCGGTTTGTAATTTCAACTGTTGTAACTCGCGCAATCATAATACGAGCTACCTCATCTCTGTGGCATAAGCATTAAGAAAATGCTGATCAATCTCTTGATTGTGATTAATACAAACAGTGACTACAAAATTTCCGGATTTTTTTCGGATTCCTAATTTTTAATTTTTTTCTGACCGGTCGCTTATCACGGTGACAAAATCTCCACGAATCTAACTGGAACGGACAATTTTCTCCGGGATCGTAAGAACATAGCGAATGGAATATATACGAGTCGTTATTGAAATAGATGAGAAAAAAAGAATTCTATTAAAAACGGCTTCGGTATCATCGTATACGGGGGGGAATAACGTGAATCACGTCGAGTCAGGGTAACGGCGGAGGCAACACAGAGAAGTTCTATCTTTCTCTTCTCTCATTCCTCTCCTCTCCACGCTTCCCCATTTCGAGACACCTCATCTCGTCTGTGGGCATAAGAAAATGGTAAATGGCGGAGGCACGTGTAAAGGGGGTGAACCGTACGCGGTCTCGCGCGTACGGATAGGGCCCGAAAGTGAGCATGGGAAAAGGAGGTATCGGTGAGTTAAGGCTAAGACTGGATTCCGCGGGGCGAGGCTGCCTCGTTGGCGGGTGGGAGTGTACAAGGTCTTCGATACCTCGTAAATTACCGCTCCGCTGCTGCCCGACGCCCTCACCATGCGCCTGCTGCCTTCTGGCCTCCCTTCTTGCTTCTCGCTGCGTCTCTCATCGTCTGCCTCTCCTTTTCGCATCTTCTTCCTTCCTCGCCAGACCGAGCCATAGCCATCCCAGCGCCGGGAGAGACGACTATCCGACGTCCTTTCTCTCGCTCGCTCGACCATCTTCTACTCATCGGACACACAGCGCCCAGGTCCGGCGAGCGGGCAACCGAGCGAGCAACGCGCTTCGCCGTGGATATACTAAGCCCCGTTGCCTCTCGCTGCTGCTATGTTTTCGTCCTCGGTGAAAGAGACTGGCGAACAGCATCGCGAACAGCCCCGGTGATGAGTTAAGTCTTCATCCGGACTGCTCAGACTACCCCACGCCCTTTTCCCCTTCATCATTCTTCGAGTCATCCTTTCCGCGTTGCGCTCCGTCTCGCTCGTTTGACTATACGAGGCCTCGTTTCTCCAACGAAACATACACATCTATACGCGTATATGTAACGAGCAGAGAAAAGAGAACCAACGGTGCAGCGCACTTTCGTTAACGCTATCTCGACGAGGCTTCAACGCCGACATGAGAAAACCCTGAGCGAATTCTCTCGGGAGTTTGAAAATTTCACCACGCATGCACGCTTGCCGGTGTCTCCATCGGCAAAGAGCTCGTGGACTCCCGAGTCCGAGGAGTTCTCCTCCCGGCAGAGCATTGAAATACATTTATCCACTGGGAAATTAGAAGACTCGAAGGCGCGGGGAGAGGGAACAGCATCCGTGCGCCATCGACGCAGCGCGCGACCGACGAGAGGATGAAGAGAGAAACCGAAGGTATATAAAAGCGAACGAGTCCAAGTGCACACACGAAAGAGGCCCGGACGACAGGGACGGGACGATGCGGGACGACGAAACGAGGGAGAAAGACGAGACGAGTTTCTTTCTGCTTCGACCTCACAATCCTTGAAATCGAACGACCTCTAAAAACCACTTTTCTCGACTCGAACGCTACGGGGGAAGACACGAGGGAGATCGAACCGGGGCTACGGCTACGAGGGGTGTAAGATTCCTCTCTCCACTTCCCGCCTCGATTACCGTTGAGCCCGAACCAACAGAATATACCTGCTTATCCAAATTTCATTAAATCTCGTTATTTATACGTTCTCTCCCGTATACTATGTAGATAAAAACTAACCGAGCGGTTATATTGTGATACAAAAAACCCGTTGAAATAACACTATTGGCATACTAATGAAACATATATTGGTGGATACACGAGAAACGAGGTATTTCGAATTTTCGATGCTCAACGAACCGATGAGGATTCGTGATATCGCGGAATTTCTTTCGATTTTTTTTACTTCTTTCTTTTTTTTTTCACCGAGCCACGAATAAAGTAGAGCTAAGAAAATAACAGGTGTCCTGCGTGCGGGTTCGTGGCGCCCTGTTTCTACTGCCGAGGCCATACGCGTTCCTTTTCTATAGGGAAAGTGGGGCAAAATGGGTCGCACAATTCGAAATTTGGGGGCGAAATAGACTTACTATGAATCTCTAGACATTTTGAAAACCTTCGGTTTTAACCTTTCACATTTGAATTTTTTTTACCAAGAATAATCGATATTATTGTTTGGACTAAAAACCAAAAAATTTAAATGGAAATAAATATAACTACGATCCAATTTATCCCTAAAAAAAGGTTCTATTCATTTCAATATGAGAAAATGGATATTTCCTCATGAGAAATTTACACATCGCTTACAGTTTGAAAACTGATTGAAATACAAATTCCTTATTTATTCTCTGCAATTAAATTATAGTCCATCTGCCCCATTGTTTTCTTGTTCTTCTCCAAAGGCGAGTGATACATTTATTTTTTGGTTTCACGGTAATAAAAAATGATTGTCGATATCAACAGAATTCACTGAAATGCCGAATCGTTCCATTTTGTCCCATCTCATCTACCGGCCGCAGTGAATTGATTTTGTCCGACAATAGAGACGAAAGAAAAGAAAAAAACAATGAGAAAAAAGACAAAGGTTGCTGACCGCATAAAAGTGTGTGGCGCGCCTTGAATTTCCGAAAGGGACATATTATACCGCGATCGCTACAATGTTTCGTGTCGAAGAACGTCAATGACCATAAACCAAGAAGGGGGAGGTTACACGGTGCGTTTCTCTCACGGAACAGTCGACGGTTGACGTTACTTTAAAAGAAAAAATTACGCTCTACCGATCCGTGAAAACCTCGCGGTATTCGTGTGAATATATGGTCTACGAAAAAAATTCGAGGATCGTTTACTTATTTATTTTCGTTGTTCGTTGCGAACGCCTATCGTGGAGGAGTGAGAGAAGCAGAGAGTTTTAAAGTTCGATGGTACACGAGACGTGTAATGAAGCATTTGTAGGCGACGGCGGAATGTCTGTCGAAACGATGGCCGATCGGGCCAAAAGCCGCCACCGTATCGCCGTCAGTCTACCGTCGGCAATTTTCGTCGATGCATCCATACCGTATACTGTGCTACCACCACCGGCAAAAAGCGAGGTAGGTATGTATAACGATCCGATGCCTCGTTCGGCCACCCCACCTATTGTTGTGCCTAATTTACCGTTAAACTGTTTACATCTCATTAATCCGCGAAGCGAGCTAACGTACGGATAGAGATTGCGAAGCCGGGTATATAGTATATAGACATATTTATTACATCTATATAGATATATGTGTACATAATATAGGCACATATAGGAGCCCCGAGAGCCTCGATCGGCGCGGCATGCTCATCGATGCACGTCACTCATCGTGACATGCCTCCGAGAGCGTCTCGGCCCCTGCCGTCAGTTCGATTTTCGATTGGTCGTCTACTGTCTGTAAGAACGACGCAAGGCAAATGCGGCGGCGGCGTCGGCGGCAGTCAGCCCACAATCTGCACAATCTCGCCATGTGTCCTCGAGAGCCTACCCTATCATATTCTTTGTTCTACCTCTGAGAATTATTATGCGTACTCGCTGTTGATAACGATCTCAATTATTATCGTTATATATTTTTTTACCGGTTTTGGTCGCACGTTTTTTGTGTTTTTTTTGTTGTAAACTTATTTCTCTTTTATTTTGTTACTTTCCGTCCCGCGGTCCCGTTTGGGGCGAATAATCGAGGGTTCGCTGTACTGAAAAAATTCTCTTTGAAATTTCCCCGTGTGAAAAATAGATTCGAAACCATACGGGTATTTTACAACGTACATTGATAACAAACATTGTTACAACGAGTTTGTGGAGATAGCGATGGCAAATTGCGGTTTGCAACGCGGGCACATGGAGGCTGTCATCGTTCCAAGTTGCCTTAAAAGCATCCCGTTTGCACCTGGTTCATCCTGTACAGGATAAGAGCTTCCCTTCCTTACAACATACCTACCATTTCACTTCCTTTCCCATCGGGTTCCATCGATATCGGCAGCCAATCGGAGAAAACATCTGAGATAGAGAGGGACGAAGAGTGGCGAACAAGCAAGATTTTTATCAACGGAAACTTCTCGACTCTTTTCGCGCGCGCGCGGCCCCCGAGTTGACGTAAGTTTTTCCCTCGACTCCCGGAGCTCCAGCAACAGGTTCGCCAACGGGTTATCGCTGTATAAAGCTACTTCGATCCCTCGGAGGTATCGTACGATTATTCCTCGCGCGACCCACGCGCAAGCCGGCAAAGCCCGCGCGGTTGTTATAAAAAATGCATTCGATCTCTCCCGGCGGATCATTTGCAGAAACGACGTGTATGGTGTGTGTTACCGGTACAAGTTGCGTTCCTCCATCAGGATATGGTCAACGAAACGAAAAAAGGACGAGTTGGAGTAAACACGGTTTATTACTTCGTCGCCTTGGAGATAATTTATGGAAACCTTAAAGTCCGCGACCGGACTCGATGAAATCCGGCTGTAATAATGCCGCGCCGTTCGAGGGGCGAAATTCGCGCGAAACCCGAGAGACATTTTACTTTTAAAGCTGTCAATAACGACGAGCTGTATCGTTTTATTTATTTAGCTCTCGACGTCTTCGTGTGTATTGCTGCTCGCCGTGTCGCTGGTGCTCGTTGCGATTTTGTCGACGAGAACCGACGACGAGAGGGCAATGAAATGCAATTGTTTATACGGCCCTTTTGTAACGCGCGGCGGTCCGATGGCGGATATCCGAGCGCGGGCGACGATGCTCACGATCGCCGAAGAGCCTCGGATCCTGAAGATCGGAATTCGCGGTGAGAAAATCAAACGTGGGACCTTACGATGCCGGAGCGTCCTGTCCTGTGCGCGCTTTGCTCAATGCTCTACGCGGTAGGTACACTCTTCCGAGTGCGCGGACGCGCGAAAAAAAAAAGTCCTCCATCGATGACCGTTTGGTCGGTATGAAAATGACCCAACTAAAATTCACGAGACTTTCGGAAGAACAAAAAAAAACCAGTGAATACATCGATGTGCACTCACGGAAGTTTAATTTTAAATCGTCTCCGGCGGAGCTTCGAGGATCGGAATCGGAATTTCATTATAATTTATTGACACCAAAATCAGAGGTAACGAAACCCTATTCCTAGGCTTTCCCACAGGACGGATACGCTTTCGGAGAACTCTATGAATTATTTTGTTTAATTTCTCGAAGAGCTGTAACGCTCTTGAGAGACAATTTTCATACGGAAATCTAGCGAAATGTATTTTTACATCAAGAATAAAATTTTCTTCGCTCTCGGGAAATTGGAAAAATGTCTTTCGAGACGAATCTAAAATTGCCTATAACGCTGAGCTCATGTTTCATCGATGATCGTTGCATTCTCGTCGTCGGCGTGACTTCGTTACAAAGTAAATCGATACGTCTTGTCTCTCGCATCGGACAAAAATTCGCCTGGAAACATTTGACTCGATTACACGTTTCCGATGAGGAGCACATCATAAATGAAATTCATTGGATCCGGATGAAACAATACCCGGCCTGGCTGGATGAAACGTTGGAAACGTTGGAAACGTTCGTCCATTAAAAGCGATGGAACAATGTTGAGCTCGGATTGCTCCATTGTATAATACCCACACCCGACGTGCATACGTGGGCAAATATCCGGACAGCGGAGATAGAAGGTCGGCTTCGATGCCTTCCAAGAGCGTGGAAATAGAATCCGACAATCATTATTCTCGGGTATTAGTTGACTACATCGATTCTCTACCTCGTTCCTTTTGCCCCTATCGTTTTCTTCTGATTCTCCGAGGAAGCTCGCGCCTTCAATTAATTGGTTCATTATCCAAATACCACCGACGAGAGGCTATTGTGAGGCCCCGTTCTTAAGTCCTTCCTCAATTCAATACCGACCGTTCCCCAACCACCCGCTTTGAAACTTAACGCATCAAATTTCCTTGCTTGTTCCAGACCAGTTGTCGG
Source organism: Ischnus inquisitorius (assembly GCA_963924025.1). NCBI lineage: Eukaryota > Metazoa > Arthropoda > Insecta > Hymenoptera > Ichneumonidae > Ischnus > Ischnus inquisitorius. The sequence goes on along the minus strand of OZ001254.1, from coordinate 12,366,555 downwards.
CAAGCCGTATCATCGAGTTTACACGGTGGCACATCTATGTATCGAGGAGCCCTGGGGCAGAACGGGCTGGCTAAGAAACACAAACAGTCGAGATCATTTCAGAGGCATTGACTACTTCATTCCATTCTATTCGCTATCGGTATTACCGAAAATATTGAGCTACAGCCCATTTCGTGGCTTATGAATGGCACGTTTGCCGACTCCCTTCTGTCACCGACAGTCCATATTGCCCCACTCTCCTATCTATTCCTAGACGTACGTATAGCGATGGAAACAAAGTTTGAAACTCTGAGATATCTTGCCTATATTGCCGTTATACCCGGATTCCGATTTCACCGAACAGTTCTCCCTTCCACCTCGCGTACCACCAACCGTCGTGATTGATTTTCTCATTTGAGATACGGTATTATTGCCATACATCATTGATAATCAATAGTGGCAAACCTGAGAACTGCGACTATCCACTTATATACTCTCGGTAGACAGAGACGGGGCAGAGGATTTGTGAATGGAAGGCACGGAGGAGTAAAAGCGAGAGGAAAAGGTTTGAGCGTCGAGTCCGCGCATTCATCTGATCATTGCTCATCATTAGTCTCCGTCGGGGTTGAGAGTGTAGGATTGCCGAGGCGTTAAAGCGACGTGCGTGGCGCCCGAGTCATCATGATTCAAGCGGCACAGGCCAATGATGAAAGATCGATTGTTACTGTGGCCGGTACGATCGAAAATCTGAATCTCAAAAATTAGTCAGGTCATCGGGTATTCGATACATCAACGTTTACCTCCGAGATAAACATGAAAAAAAAAATTAAAAAGAAAAAAAAAACAAATCGATGTTCGTGAAGGCCCCAATGACGAATACAGTTTTAACGAAATTTATCTTCGTGTAGGATTCTTCAACGTCGAGTAAGTGTCCGCTAAATAGTCGAGTCGAAGAAATAGGCGTGTGAAAAAAAAAGGAGGAAAAAATTAGCTTTTCGGGCGAGTGATTTAATCGTCGACTGGTTTGGAGACCGAGCTCGTGATTGTGTCGTGGCTTGTTTGAAGCGTTGATCCGATCCGAGCCGCGCATCTTTCCTTCGCGACAGAGCTCTCTCTTTCTCTCTCTCTCTCTCTCACTAGCTATTCTTGATGTCAGATTGTGTTGCCACGTTGCTTTCGGACTCGGAGAGAAAAAGACGAAAGGAGCTCTTCGGGGAGGCGAAGGCGAGGGGAAGGAGCGCGAAGCAGCAAAGTACAAATAAAATATGACACGATGTCCTTTATACTTATACGGCTAACACACGCCCAAGTGTCAGTCATCTGGGTAACGAAGCAGCTGCGGCCACGGAGATATAACCCAACGGCAGTTGGACCTTCCCCCTTTCAAAAAGCTACCTTCGCTGCTCAACCTTGCATCATGCGATTTCGCCTTCTTCGGTGCGGGCGCGACTTGAGGTCCTCTTCACGACAAGACACTCTCCCCAACTTCGATCGAAAATGAGGACTGACTGCTTCACGCATTTTTACCTCCAGACACGGACTTCAATATGTTCCATTCATTTTTTAATTTCTTTAATATTCGAAACCTTGGCCTGACACTTTTTTTTCAATACCTGAGGGTCTGGCAAATGAGACGATGTGGAATACACTTGCTGTTACAAATCTTCGACTTTCACGTTGTGGGATCGTCTTCACGAATTCTTCGATTCGAAAATGAGATCGTACGGCTTGACGATTTTTCAGCTCCAGCGTGGACGTCAATAGGTTTCAGTTATTTTTTAATCACTTTGATATTCGAAGCCTTTGTCGGACACTTATATTCTTTCAAAAACCTTCGACTTTATCAAACGAGACGAAGTGGAACACATTCGCTGTTTCAAATGTTCCCATTTCACGACTTAATTTTACTAACTCATTTCACGCTTGGCTTATCGGGCGGTGGATTCATTCTAACCACGGAGCACGTATCCGTGGGTGAATTATAAGGTAATGGAGGTATTATGGACGAACTGTTCCTAACTTTAATTTGAGCTGAGGTCGCGCGAGCTCGCGTTCTCTGTCTCGGTGAAACTTCGCAAGACCAAACGTGCCGGTTATAAATCAGTTAGCGAAGCGGCGGAGAAGAGCAACCCCCTCGGTGTCTAAACTTGCCCGGAATACTGGAACGAAAGTGATTTGATGCCAAGTTATCTGAGTATATGTTGCAGTAGGTCGTGAAGGCTTTTCGTAACATACCCATGCGAATTGCCATGCATCAATGTTCAGGGTCGTTATAATTAAATTGTTCAAATATTCATGAACGAGCATGTAACTTCAAATATATTCGCGTAAAAGCAGGGTACATAATGGAAGCTCGTAGAGTTTCAACATTGGCCTACATATTTGACGCTACGCACACTCCGTGGCCATTCTCTATTGCGCGCAATCCGATTTAACCCATTTTCCATTTTCCCCAACAGTTTGGCGTCCCTCTTGCTGGCTATTTCTCTGTAAGCTAGGAAACTTCATTGATTCTTCCCTTGACTAAGCCGCTTTGGAGTTTCCAATATCCTGGTAGAATTTTCATCCCATATATATTTTTTTTTCAGCTCTCCTCGACCTCCCTTCGAGCTTGTTCGGCGAAGCCGAGCGTAGGAGAGGCCAACTGAGCCCAGGATAGTTGCTCTAATACGGTATCCAATGGATTCTCCATGTATCTTACGATATTCTTCCGGAAAGAAGGTTACTGAAAAGCAATTCTGGATAGAAGGAGTTTGCCGAAGCGAGAGGTAGTAGGCAAGAGTCGAAGTGCAGCACAAGAGAAAGAGAAGCGAGCGTACGGCGCTCGAGGGCTCGCGAAGAGGTACCTCGTTGTAGGCAGATGCATTCGGAGTAAAGGGGTTTGGCCCACGTGAAAGAGAAGAGACGCGAAGCGACTTTGAGAGAGTGCGAGAGATATCGCAGAGGCAGGAGGTTGAAGGCAGGAGGGGTTGTGGAAAAAATAAAAGAAAGAAGAAAAAAACAAAAAGGTTGAAACGATGGAAAGAGCAAAGCGAGAGAGTGGCTCGGGGGTGTGCGGGGCACAAGGGAGCAAGGAAAGAGAAGATGAAGAAGGAAGGAAGGATGAGAGAATGAGGAGTAGGAGGAAGCAAGCGTCGGCTGGACCACGATTAGCATTCTCCCATGAAGGAATGTGCTGGCCGTGTCACGTCAGCCGGTGATCGGTGTGAAGCCGCCTCGATCTCCTCTTACCTCCAACCAACCCTGACTACCTCCCATCTCTCTTTCCGTTCCTTTCGTTTAGTTTCTCACTTTCACGAACGGTGTACTTGGCCGTCGTACAATCCCTCTCAGTCGGGGCTCGAACTGCAGGCACGAGGATCAGCAAAAGCAACAGCAGCAGCAGCCAGGCTGCACCAAGCACCGTGCACGTACGCGCAGCAGCGTGTCTTCAGCTTTGACCGTACCTCGTTGCCTTCTGCCTCTTTCTGCTCTTCCCTCTAACCGATCTCCGGGACTCTCCTCGCTCCTTAGCATCACTTATCTTCCATGTCGCCGTCAGCGCCTCGACGTTCTCCTCACGAAATTAGAGCTGAACAAATTAGATCCACCAATACGTGTACGCCGTTTTCTTTTTTCGTTTTTTTCTTCTTCTTGGCTTTTTACGTTTTTTTTTATCGAGATACCGTCCTCGTCAATCCGAACCGCCGGTAGGTCCCATTTATTTTATCGGAAGCGTATTGACAGATGTTCTCATCTCTTGCCCACCTCGGCGTATAAATGATCCAATTTTAACTCTTTTCCATCCCTTATGCTCTACCGACTCTTATGTAGAGGATAGTGGAGCAAAATGGGCCAATCGGACAAATAGGAACAGTCACGCTGTACGAACTTTGGGGCAAAGTGGACCAACCCAAAAATCCAAGAACAGTTCGGTTTTCAAATGTTATGGCCTTTACGTATACTGCGGATCATCGGTATGATTGAGAGAGATCGGGAACGATGATCGATGGAATTGTTCCGAACATTCTGTGCTTGAGTTAAAATGGACCGTTATATGGGAATGCATGTAAATAAAACGATAATGCGATAATTATCTTTCAAAGAAATCTTCGGTTCTTTTTATCATGGGCCATTTATCAAATCGAATTTCTTTTAACTGAGTTCAATCACGGGCCATGTCAACCTTTTTCAGTCGTAATAGTCTGAAGGGCTGTGGCAAATCTATTTTTTAAACGAAAATATGTCGGGAAATTGCTGTGTGTATCGACAGAACTCTTCGAATTGCCAAAGCGACTCATTTTGTCCCATCTTCTCCTACTATTTTTATCCTCGACAGATAAAAATTAGAAGAAAAAAAATGTCTAACAATATTGGAAGTCGCGTTCGAAGCATTACGGGGACCTCGACTTTGACACGTGAAATTTCGTGGTTTTTATTCGTGGAATGGAAACTACACGAGCTCTATCCGATGTCACAGCGTATGATTGGTTTATCCTTTCATCCGGTCGTACACTGTACGACGTGCCACTCTTGATTAGCGAGGATTTCTTTCGTTCCTTTTTTTTTCATCCTCGTCCTCGCGACATAAATACATATTCGGAATAAATACTTCGGTATAGTGAATACCCACATATGGAATGCGGTAAAGATGAGATTGTTAAAAATGTAAATGGAAAAGTGTACACTTTAATGCCCAATGAGAAAGCCGTCAGTCATGGCCCGGCTTACCGGGGGAATTATACACGAACTGGCTGACATATCTCGACGCCGTTCAACTTCTCCAACGGTGACAAATTCATAATATAACCACCGAGAGATATCGGGCCCTATCTGCATGTGTCGACGTAACGAAATAAATGTAACGATTCTTTCGTGTCTCGTCGACACTGCGGAGCTTCGATAATTGATCACTATCGAGACTCACTGCAAGGTGTACCGGGTGCAACTTTAGAGACTGGTAATGAAAAAACATAGCGGAATATGATCAGAGAAATCAATGTAAAGTCTAAGAGTAAGAAAATGATCAGAACAAATAGAAAATTTTCTATATTAGAGAAAAAATCTATACAACAAAACAAGAACAATCGGGATTTGAAAGCAATCGCGACGGCATGCGAGTTGCCGAAGAAACGGCGAGAGTTCACCGCGCTTAAAGTTATAATCCCGGTCGGATCAGACCATGGATTTTCAAAGTCCGTTTGTCTTAAATTGCTTTGAAAGCTCCGCGGTCTTTTGAGACTTCTGTAGTTGAATTTTTCTCAGATAGCTGGAAATAAAGAGAACGAAAAGAGGGCCTCGGTGTCTCGCGAGTTGATGAAACGAGCACAAGGGCCTCGAAGTCAGTGTCGATAAAAGTCAAGAGATGCGGTCTTCGTGGGGGTAACAGAAGAAAATAAGTATCGAGACTCGGCCGTGTGGGCGCGTTTTAAAGGGGGTTCAAGGCTTGAGAGATTTGGCTCGCGCGTATGTCGAAGTTCAGGGTCCTCCGACGGCCACTCTTTTCGCCGCGCGTCTCTCTTCCGAGCGCGCGAGAGAAGCCTCCTTCTATACTTGGTCTCTCAGCATCGGCGTCGGCGGGTGCTGCTCAACTTGAGAAGCGAGCCCATGCACGAAGATTCACGCCGGATAAGGATACCAACTGTCTAATTAAACGGGCAAATAAATGCCCCATCCGCGGGTGTCTGCGGCACCGCTATACACAACAGCACCACCAACAGCAGCGGCAGAAAGTAGCAAATCCCGCGCGGGGATCCTTATTGGCCCCCATGGAACTTGCCGATTTTATCAGCTACGCCCAAGAGTTGCCCCTGAAATACTTCATGAAAAAAACCGTTTCGCCCGCGAGAGAGAGAAGAATGACTTAACACGTTTGATCGCCAACGTAGATTCGCCTTTTGAAATTCGCGTGGAAACCTTTCCTTCGCCTTCCTCAAGAAGCGCGCGTCCTCCCCGCTTCCTCTTCCATCCGCGGAGGACTCTCTTCAACTTGTGCGTGATTATATATCGCACCGGGAAGCGCGTGTGTGCGACTCTCCTCTCGTGGTCCGCGTAACCAAACAAACTTCCTAATTGATCGTTAAGGCAACTTTGAAAAATGTTCTTGTATACGAGAAGACACGCGAAGAATCAACGCGAAGATACTACGACGATGAGAGAAACAGCAGTCTCTCTCTATCTCTACTCTTGACTTTGGTTGAAATGAACATGGGAAAAATTCACTGCGAAGCTCACGCGTTAGAGGAAACGAAGACGTGTTTTTCTTTTTTTTTTTACCTTATGAATCCTCACCACCTCTGGAATTTAGAAGAGATGCTGGTCGAACGGTACGGTTCGCGCCATTGTTTCCACGCGAAGTAACATTTCGTACACCGTTGAGTACGGCGAGGCAACCGGGGTAAAGAAGCGATGGAAACGCAGCGGAGAAATGCATGCGAAAACACAAGCGGGAGAACCTTCTCCACGGGGCTGAGTCGCGAATGTATGCAATAAGTTGAACATCTTACCGGATACATAACAATCTATTGGCCGACAAGGAGCAGTGAGCATTTCACGGTGTAACATGCACCATGGAAGGCTGTTTCGATATTTATGGGAGACATTGAGCTCGGAGATGCTTACCGCACCGCGCTTTTGCGCGCGCGCCCAACGATTCACCGCTGCGCCGAGGTGCATCTGCATCCGTAGGCTCTGCTGCGCGCGCGACCGCGTATCGGCCAATTGATTTGAAAGTTATCGAGTCTCGATACTCGTCCGCGAGAGCCTTTCCGGGGGACCCGCGACTATACATCCTGCTGCCCTTATGCGAATGTAATACCAACCGATGCGGACATTCGCGGCCAAGTGTTTGAGAGAATCGAGTGTTTCGCGAGCGTTAGAAACTAAAGATCGGTGGAGAATATCTATTGTCGTTGGTGCTGGAAAGCCTGTTGAAAGACTATTCAGAGAGATGCATTAGGCGATTCGATAGAGTGTCAAGGTCCGGAAGAAACATCGAAGCTTGTATTGCGCGAGCGATTGATCTGCTGCGGTTAAACGAGTAAACGGTAGGGAAGAATGAGCAAGAACCGGCTATCCAAAGGAAATCATCATTACTTCAGATGTAAAGTGAAGATTCCGTAAAGATTTCGAATCGGCGCAAGCTTTATGATGTGGATCAGTCACTGTAATGGTACTATAAAATGATTGGCAACTTATTATTATTGAGAATTGAAAAAATAGTTGATTCGTTCGGGATTATCCAGATAGTCGAATGGTAATACCCGCTACGTAAGTATTGAAAAATTAATCTGGAAGTGTTTGCAAATTAAGTTTACACATCGCTTCCTCATTTCTCATTTCTTGTTCATGAAAAAGTCACTTTAACAGTTTTGGCGTCCTTTATTCGACTTGCGCAAGGAAATGATTAAAAATCTATCTTGATATCGTCGCTCAGTTCCTCAACACGAGCAGTGCCGGTAATTCGTCCATTCTTCCCCAGCTTCGCGATTACAGAAGATACGAACAAGCGGGGGTTATTAACTGCGCGAAGAAATACATACAACGTCTTGTATGCCTTGTAAGGGCGTCAATGACCGAGAAGGCGAAGTTAATGAAAAACGAATTAAGCGTTTCGGAAAACATTGTCGAAGACGAAAACCCTGAGACGGAACGGAAGCGAGCCAAAGTTGTAGGCGATAATGAGATCGCTCGGAGTACGGAACCACGGGCCGTTAATGAGGCACTAAAGTTTTTTAATAAGAGCCTCCGAAGCTCTTGCACCTTCTCGAAACGACGAACCGGTATGATAACACCGGGTGCGATTACTTTTTACTTTTGTCTGTGATCAATGAACACGGTGAACGATAGCAGCGTCGCGTAGCAACGAGCAATAATTTTTATTAGATTTTTAACGATATTTATTGATTGACGATGAGGACGAGAGGTCGATGGAAATTTCTTGAAGTTTCGTTTGTTCGCAGGCAAAGGGATCGGGGAAGAAAATACGTGGATTCTTCGAGACCATCCGAAGTCCTGTACCGACGAAACACAGCGCATTTCCTGCGGCGGGATCCTGTTCGGAATACTATACTACCGGCTTCTTCTAACACGTATCCCAAACCCCTTTCTCTTCTTTCGGTCCCTTTTTCGCCCCTCTCTCTCGAGAGTGAGCAAAGCATTTGGATTCGGGACACGTTCCGCTTTCAATTCGTCTTATACAACTGTCGGTATAGTCTGTCAGTCGGGGGTTCTTCCCGTGTCAGCTACAGCCAGTTAATTTCCACTCGTCTCTTATGAATGACCCCCTCGTCTGTCTGTCGCGGTAAATTTGTTGGATATTTCTTTGTTTCTTTTTTTTTCTGCTAAAATTGCCACCCACGATGGTCACGTGTTATTCGCTTTGTTTGATTTACTTAGACAATTAAAAAAAATCAGCATATCACAAAAACTTCGAAACTTCGGACTTACAGAGGAGTAGAAATGACATTGTATTAATAAATATGAGTGAAACTCAACTATTCGTAAATTAAAATTGAGAGATTTATTGCTATCAATTATTATTTTCAATTTATTTTAATTATCATTTGAAATATGTGTGATTTGAATCGGGAATTTCTTAATTTTTCTAAATTTATTTTCACTCCTTTATAAGCAAAACGAATGGGACGCATAGTAAAAATAATGTCGAGAAGGCTGATGTATAAAAAATGATTATAATTTCATATCTGTGACTCAGATCGATGTGGAAATTTCGTGTTAATAAAGAATCAATTGCGACACGCAACTTGATAGGAATTTCTTTGGGTCATTCTCGCTCGATAGTATTTAACGCAACGCCGTTATTATCATCGCCGATAGAATATTATTGGTTCGTGCAATTATCGAGGGTTGCCAGGATACGAGCAGGCCTATCGGAGAAATGTTAGCCAGAGGGACTGGCCTCACGGGCGAGTTCATAAACTTGTCAATATTACACGCTCGGCAAGGCCCGACCAATGGTTATAGTCGGAGTACGAATGAGCAGCGACGGTTTGTAAGCGCGAGAAGGCTTTGACATATGCAAATTGAACTTATATCTTACAACGAGAAGGGGAGGAAGGGGACGGGGGAGGCCTTATCAAATAAACATTCTTGGGGTTCGTTGGCTGAGCGCGTTGAGCGTGTTGTCATGAACGATCGAGCATGTGGATCGTGCAAATGCCGACGGACTTCCCAGCCGCTGGTTAGTACCGTTGCGTGCCAGGATGCATCCTTTTTTCTCCCGCTCCAGCGCGAAGCAGTAGTGAATTGCGCGTAGGCAAAGTAGCCGGTTCTTCTGTCAGCCAGCGGGCTAACAGACGCTTTCCCCTGTTTTTTCTTATTTTTATTCTTTAACTGCTCTCTCTTCCCATGCCCGTGTTAACTTCTTCGATATGTTTCATGCTGTAGAGTCTATCTTTCGTACATCAACGTTTATTTGCATTCGCGTTAATCATTCTGGGCGTCCTCCATGACCCGTTTTTTATTTCTATCATGTTTTTTTTTTCTCCGTTTTTAACTGCTCTATGTAATCACCGTACACTGTGTTCTGTATCTCGTATATATTATACACGCTTATATATCTCTTTTAATAGTCGAACGATTGATTAACGAGAGGTCGAAGATATTGACCGTGGCGGCTGCTTCTTCTGTCCAAATTTATATATATGTGTGTATAAATATACGGGGAAACGAAACGGAATATCGAATTAATGCGATATAAAAATTACATCTGATCGCTGGAATGGGTTACGACTTCGATGGAGATAATACCCGTTTCTCTGTAAGCCACGACAGCATCAAGTGGGCGACTCTATCGCGTTCGAGTGACAAAATCTTGTAACGCGTCGAAGCCCGGATCTTGATGTATCGCCGCGTTCGTCGATATGGGTTTATCTCATAATACGGACGCAAATTTAGCACAGGAGTTGAGTCATTTCGGGCATAATCAACGACTATTATGCCCACGCCGGACAATCGGGCTCGTCGTCTTATATTCGATTTCTTCGAACGAATAATAATACAAGAGGATTCGGAGATACGGAATTCATATATTTGCGGTATTTTCCGAATGATGGCGGAAAATGAATGCGAAATTTGTAATGAAAATTGTTAACGCGTCGATGCGACGATTCCGAATGAAAGCGAATTTCGTTCCAAGAATCCGCGGGGATCCCACTATAGCGATAATATAAAAAATCCGTTCTATCGGTGCATTTCACTACCGATGAATTCGTAGTTCGCGGAGTAACGGCCAGCAATTCCATCTCGTAAAAATAAGACCGTATAATTTTATTAAAGACTTTGTCCGGGACTCGGACGAATGGAGGCGCGCGCGGATCGGCAGGCACGAATCAGCGCGTCGGCGGCTGTGGGGGAGAAAGACTGGATCTGAGATCTTTTCTCTCGGAGCTCGAGTCACTATTGATTTAGTATTGGTGTATCGAAGACTTGCCCACCAACGTTTCGTGTGAAGTTTGGAGAACCGAGTGCTGGAATATTACAAGCCTTGACTATCCTTTCTTCAGAAGCTTTAAGCTTCTTACCCCCGAAAAATTACATCTCAGCGGATTTAAGGGCGGAACAGAAAATAAGGTTGTGAAGTACCGTTTGAAAAATACCCGTCTGTATAGGAATTTTCAACCTACTTCCATGTGAAAGTGGAAACGGAAACAAAGATTTTCAAAAAAATCGAATTCCTTGATGGATACGATTTTTTTTTTGATGGTTCTGAATTCCTTGACGATTTTTTAATCGCTTGACGAATCCTGATATTTTTACAAATTTTGAATTTCGTGACGAATTCTCAACGTCCTACTAGAGAAGCTGGGCAATACGAGAGCAATATGAAGAAGCGAGAATCGCCGTCGAAAATGAAATGTTCCGGAACGAAGAGGCCAAGTCGAGAATCGTAATATATCGAAGGTAGTTAAAGTCCGGGACGACGTCGACGGGCAAAAGAAGAAAAAAAAAAACGATATCCACGAAGCTTGGGTATATTCCCCGGACCATTATCATCTCGCAAAGTAAATCAAACGATCTCGGAAACGTGTCCGTTCGTTGGTTCTAACGAAACATCGAGCAACACGAAGCCCCCTCAAATCCCGCGGGGCCCCATTTTATCGACCGGGTCGTTAATTTTATTTTGGCATCCAATTTTGAGTATGCGCCAAAGAGGGGAAGGGATCTCGCAGATTTGTGCGGGATAAACCGGGCGCGGTTGATAGGTAGTGAGCGTTCCGGGGATATGTTCGAAGAAGTTTATAGGCCCGGTTCCCAGGCTCTAAAAACGTCGCGCGAAAGATCGCTAGTCGTCGTCAACATAACACGACGCCCGCGCGACCGTCTGTGTCGCCGTTTCTCCCGCGCACACCCTTTTCCTTGAGTATATATCCCCGAGGTTCGAAGACACGCGCGTGTACTCCGCGATCGAACAAAGCACATTGCCTCCTCTTTCGTTGCCTGCCGGCACTTCTCCTTTTTTTGTTTTTTACTGCAAATCGGAGCTCCGTGTCCCGTTTCTGGATCGCGTTAAACTTGATGCGCCAAATCGTGTTAAATAAACAGCGCGAGACCCCGGATAGCTCTGTCGCGCGAATGTCCAAGTTAATCGTATTATCGAGTCCCGTTTGATACGCGTTCTCACGGCGTATAATATAGTGACTGCGAGTGTTATTCTTAACTCGATTGACAATTTTCTGTGTGTCCACGAATTGGACGAGTGTCCACTCAACAATTTATGTTGAAATCGGTCTTTAACCATCGATTCGATCCGTTCCCTACCGTGTATGCAAAGCCGTGTAAAGTGCAAACACGAGATACGCATCGAGCGCGGAGGTATCTGCCAATTTTAATAAGGCGGAAACGTGTGGCCATCGATAGAATGGAGGCCTGGATAGGCGCGAAGTCCGGGCAAGGATAAATAGGCATCCGAGAAGCACGCCAGAAGCGAAGTATAGTCAGATAACCTGTATTTATATAGCAGAAAGACCGGACGAAGACAAACGTCCAGTGGGCAAGAGAGTCCGATGGCTTCGAGTATACGGTAGTAAATTTCTATGGCAACTAGTCTCCGCTACCCGGCTATTTTTCTTATTTCTTCCCATTCTTTTTTCCTCTCCGCGACGTCGACAATAACGGGTGGAGAGTCGAGAATTACGATGGTTACTTTATGGCGGCGAGTTGATTATCTACCAAAGCGTAACTAGATACGGTGCATATATATCGTCGCGAATGCTCGCAATCAAAAGATAATTAATGAGACGGACGTGGATGGATAAGAATTAGATTAGAGGGCGTAAGCCGCGATGTTGATTCTTTGAGTATCTCTCCTGCAAGCAAGTTCCCGCGCTAAGGTTTAGGAGTACACTATTTCTTACGTCGTGCTTTCGTCACTCCGTCTGCTTGATTTAGATTCGTTCGCGAGAGTTTTTCCTTCCTGTTTTCGCCCACATCGTTAGTTGATAAGTACCGATGTTTTCACAAATGGAAAAAAATTTCTTCTCGGATAGTTAAAGTTTCTGACGAAATATCGTATGCTAGATTTTATATCGAAGCGATTGTTGCCGATTTATCTTTCATTTCGTGATTTATAAAAAATATATTGACAGTATCTAGAATGTAAAAATCTTTTATACTATATTTATATTATATTCTATCGACATGTGTCGTATATTAATTTCGGCATATTTAACAATTAATATATATTGTAAAATATATCCGTATGTATTAATCATTTTTTTCATTTACCATTTTTCAATGTACTTTTTTTCAATGTGGCTCTTTTATCTCATCATAAATATATATGTATATATAATTCTCTTTTATATCTGTCGGCTCGACACACGAAAATTTATCTTAAACTTTAAATATACGAGGTGGAAATAAATTCGATATTGTTGCGAAACATTCTAACGAGGCTCGATGACGCAGAATCGTCTTTCTGCGGGAGACTTTTTTTCTTCTTCTTTAATTCCGGCCTAAAATATATTTATTACGTATTTTTTCGTCGATATATCAATTCCGACGGAATATAATGAAGCGTAATCGTTGAAGAAAGGAAAAAAGATTGTCTGATTTCGACAACGATTTATATTTCCATCTGAACAGCGAAGGTTATCTCGCGCGCGCGCGTTTATATATATTTTTTATCTTTATATAATATACCGGTAGCTCTTTTCGTCGCGTATCTCTCAACAACTCTTCTAACATCAACTCTCGCGTCAGCGAAGAATGTCGATAATTAAGCGTCTAACGATCTCGCTAATCGCGACAGGTGACCCGCGCGGTTCGTCAGCTAATAAAAAGAAAAAAACGCTGACATCACAGAGCACTTATCGTCAGGAGTGATCTGGCGAACAAAATGGTAATATCGTTAATGAAATCCACTACAACGCCGTCTAATACTAATATTAGAAAGAAAAAAAATCCCGACAGACAGCACCGAAATTATTTGATTTTCAAGATATAAAATATATCTTCGATAGAAATCAACAGTCACGTTGATGCCGTCCGTGCCAATCGCGGAGTTTGATCGCGCGCGCTTTTGAGAGAAGCGCCCGACATCAGCGAGCGCATACGAAAAAAAATTTAAAAAGTGTTCCTTAAACCGTAACTAATTTCCTCGGATGCGCGACGATCGTAGGATAATATGAAATTTATGTCTCCATTCGGTTGACACGGTTTCCGCGAAACGACGTGGATCCTTTGCGAATTTAGCGTTCCGTAGCCACTGTACATTCTCGTCGGGGTCTTTGCGTCATTCCGCATTCAACATAACTGTGTGCTCATACGTGTATTCGTGAATACACACAGATATGCGGCAGTGCGATGCCGCGCTCGAATGGCGGAGTTACACAGTGCTAGTGGGCTCTCGATGGAGCAGTGGTAGTGTCGGCACATATCCCGCGCCCGGAACGATCTCGAGATAAGATGTGCCGGTGCGGCCCTGGTGTGGTAACGCTGATGACAGAGCACATTTGGCCTGCCGAAGGCGGAGCCGAGAACCAGTCGTGATATGTTTGATTTGATATACGTACGCGTCCTTATCCGAAACACCGAGATGGCCCGGAGCCATACGAACGTGGCGCAGGGATCGTTGCCCGTTTGCCGTATGTGCTGCTGTTGCTGTTTGCTGCACCAGGTAAGGAGCTCCCTGCTTCCCGATGACGTAACGCTCTTCCCCCAAACCACCTTATTTTCCATCCTCGCCCGTTTCTTCGCTCTCATACCTCTGCGGTATCCCAACGAACCTCACTCACCCGGAGTAATTTCATTCCCGGTTTCAATGACGAGAAAATATTCACTTTTCGAACTTCCTTATTTCATTACTACTCTTTTTTTGATGGTATTGCTTATTATAATTGTTCACATACTCGTTTTGTTTCTCCACGAAGGATGCTTTCTTGTGGTAAAAGAACAAAAGAACATTGAGTTTTCGGTCTGAACGGGGGGAAATTTTACGAAATTTTGACTTTTTTTTTTTAAATGTCTGAAGACAGGATTACTCTGTGAATTTTTTAATTATCGGGCTAAATATTTTCACGCAACTTAACTATCCCTATTTAATCATTGGTTGATTATTTAACGAGAATCAATTAACGCAGTTGAATTTTATGACTCGCAGTGTTTTTTTTTTCCCCCGCCTCCTCCTCCGCTCCTTCGCTCCTTTTGCAAACGCTATTATTCTTTATTTTTATTTCTTGACTATATTTTCATTATGTGATTGTTTTTTTCGTCTCGCAATCTCTCATCTCCGCGCCTCTATCGAAGGGTTTTCGTCGAGATTCCTTAAAACCGCGGGGGAAAAAAGTAAAATAACCACAAGTGATAAAGACTAGATTTGATTTCCGAAGATCTCACGAGACGAGAAAGAGAATTCGGCTGCGAAATTTGGAAAATAATTAAATATAGTCGGGCCGGCATTGGGCCGAAGGCCACATCGTGCCGAAGCGGTGTTTGCCGTGGTGGGTGATCGTTTCGTTCACCGAAAACGTTTACGGTCTTTATTTATGGCATATCTATTCCGCGAGGCAGTAAAGTCCTCGCGGGGAATGTTGCTCCTCGATTTCATGGGACACCCGGCGCTCTTTTTCTCTCTCTCGGTAGGAGTATTAGTGGTATTAGTAATACGTATTTCGAGAATATATAAATACAAAGGCTCCGTGAAAGCCTTCGTGGGTTTCGCGGCAAGGCCGATATTCCGCGCGATTTCGGGCGTCACCATCGACAACGCCTTCCTCGCTGCATTACCTTTTTTACTTTTTTTTTCGGTAATGATTTTCCAAGTCGTGAATTGAAGTCCGGGCGATGCTGAACGCGGGAGACCCGCCCGGCCATCGACCACTTAACAACCCTGCTCAACATAAACTAAACAGTCTCATCGAAAATTCGATCCTCCACTCGGTTAAGAATTCCGAGGCTATAATCATCGAGTCATCCATGACGATTTGCCACGGAACATTCGTAACGTTTAAATGAAATTAATAAAAATTAAAAAGAAATGGGAAATTGTAGAAAACCGGATATAAGCGGGGTAGGCCAGTTGCACGAAGGGTTCTCGTGCAGCGTGTATGATTTGAGCTCCAAGATAAATGAGAAAAGTGTATTAAAAAGGGGAAAAAAAAGCAAGCGAACTGGACGACAAGTCTCGGGCGGGTTCGAGCTATTGCGATGGACACGCATCCATGCACCCTTCAACGCGGCCACGCAACTCGCAACTAGATACTGCTGCGGCCGCGAGTCTAAATCATCGGCCTTACTGGCAAAAGAAGAAAGAAAGAAAGCAAGGAAGAAGAAAAAAGTGAGAAAAAAAACGGGATAAATAATTGGAATAATTAAATGGATTACGGATGCTCGAGCGAATTAGTTGTATAATTGGCGGTAAGGCAGCGTCGAAGGACTCGCGATGCTCGAGCAGCATGACGCTGCATCGTCAGGCGATGACTACTCGTTACGATCGACTACTACTTGGCCCTCGCGTTTGTGTGGGCATCACAAACGAGCCTCATAGTTAAAGCTTATAGACATACCTTCCAAGGGACTCGTTTCGTTTAACGATAACGCTCGTCTCGTCGCTCGAGCGAAATCTCCGCTTATAACGACGATCGAACAATAACTTATCAGTTAACTCAATTGATTCGTCATCATGGTCGGCGTCCTCGAATTTTTCGCGATTTACGACGAAAGCGACGGTATGAAATTGTCGATAATTTCGTTCGGATGAAGATGGTGGGGCAAAATGGAGTAGCTGCGCAACTCAAGCTTTCGGGCAAAATGGACCACAGCTAAATCTCATCATGTTTGAATTATTATTATATATTACTATTATCTCTATTTTTATTACCTAATGAACTGATGGAAAAGTAATGAAAAAAGTGTTGTCTATGTCGACGAAAGACGTTAAATTGCTAAAGCGGTCCATCTTAGACCGCCAGGCAAGGCGGAGTCACGCTTTAATATATTTCCCAGTGAATATCCCGGATGAACGATAAATAGGGATCGAGTAAAGTTCTTTAGTGCCCTTCGCGAAACAATATAATTGCCGACGGCGAGCTGAGTAGATTCGAATATCTCAATGCTGACCCGCCGAATCCATAAGTATGGTCGGCCGCGAGAGGAGAAAGAGTCTGGAAGAGCTCGTGGTGAATCCTCGGGGAATCCCGGAGAGATGACGAGTTCGGTGGGATGCGCCGGGATGCAGAAACGAAGGGATACGGAGGGAGAGAAAGAGAGAGAGAGGCCTGTCGGTGGTCGCGATAACCCACAATCTACTCTCTGGCGGTCGCAATAATGCCACACATCACCGCAGCGTCTATAGAATGACCCGCGGCCACCGGTTACTCTCCACTCAATCTTCTGTATTTACCTACTATAATCAGCGAACCGTAGTGTATCCTCATGTCCCCACACACGTATCAAGCCACGCATCTACACCGTTCTATGATTATAATTTGCCTTTAGCCTCGAGAAATAGAAAAATGATATACCCTCATTCCTCAATAGACTGGTCTGAAAAGTACGGCTCTACGCGTCGTTTCGAAATGCTTGGTACACAGCGAACCTCGTTCGAGCTATCGTTGGGAGCTCTTATATGGGGTTTCGTGGACGATGAAAATGTTACTATTGTTATCTCGCAAGCCGTGGTTATTGATAAGCTATTCAAGTGGGCAACAAACATCGAAACGTCCCACGCCGCATCATCAAACTGTCGACGAGTACAGTTGTGAACAGTTCTTTTTTTTTTTTTTTTCTTTCTTCTTCTATGACTCGATACAAGACCCGGTAAGCGCGTGGAATTATGAAATATAAACATCGAAGACGGAGGCTCGAAAATCTTACCCGCGCCGGCGTTGGGACGCCTACAATGGTTAACGGGGATTCTGGACAGGCGGCTGTGGACTTAACTGGACAGCTACTTATGCGATCACATCGATAAGTAACCTACTTCTCCGTTCGACGAATATCTTTACCTACGCTACATTAGTCATGTTCAAGCGTATCATTCTCGTTAATGATTATCTAGGATCCGTTGGTTGGATGTCGGAATATATTTTGATACGAAGAGACTTCAGGACCCCGGCACGACCATATTAAGTAATCAAAGTATTTTTTTTGTTAATTTATTTTGATTTTTTTGTGTTGATTTTCGGGCTCCCGACTGCGGGGCGCCGTTCACGATAGTATGAAAAATCGTTGCCTCGTTAATGTCGCTCATCTTTCTGCCGCGATAAAAGGCTATGCAAGAAAGTCCTGGTTCGCGGATGATATACAAGCCGGGGCACCTACTCGACGCTGGATGGTTTTATACGCAACTTGCATGCCGATCTTCCTCGCTTTTATACCACTGCGCACGCTGGCTCGCTTTAGATCTCGCTGCTGGTGCTTCTTTACAACGAAAAATCGAAGATAGAGAAGGCGGGAAGAGGTTTTGGCCCCTTCTGCGAGTTGGCATGATTCACGCGATTTCGAGTCTACCGTTTTTGCGAGCACACCTGCACTGACAGTCCGTAAAATCCCTCTCGACCGCACGCTCCCATGCACCCCATCGAACAAGACAAGAACCCCTTTCCCCCGACACACACGAGAAATACAATACTTATTCCCGAGACCGCACTGAGAAATTATTTTATTTATTTCTCTGCATCGTCCTCTCGCCCGGGTACAAAGTTGCCCGAAAGTATTGGTCTCGCTCGCGAGAATATCTCGCGATGATTGATACCGCCGTCTCGATGGCAGAAGAAAGAATACAAAAAAATCAAAGGGAACACGGCATACGAAAATAAAAATTCAGAAGCATCAAACGATTCATTATTGGCGACGAAGCGTGAATGAACGAAACGGACGTGGACGGGCAATCGTCGAAGGTGTTCGCTCCAAGGTCGGTAAGCGTTAAACCAAAGCTCGAAGAAGTTTATAAACTAGAAATACGAGAACTCACGATGCTCCCGCGATATGTGGATTGGGTACGAGAGATCGTTTCCAGTAGGATAGCCTGCTCGGTGATCCGACATGGCGAACCGGCAGGAGCAACAGGGACGAGCTTTGTCTCCGGCAACCATTAGCTCGCCCCTCCCTTGCCCTTCCTCATCTCCTCCTTCCCAAAGAAGAGGAATAATAAATGAGTATGTCCGAGGTATAAGTTGCGGAGAGCCGTGGACACGCGTTACGTCCGTCACGTAGGTATATATAGGCGTACAGTTGCGAGCGATTGGAATCGCGGAACGAAGGAAGAACCGAACTAAAAGTATTCGGACTCGTTTAAAATAGATTCCGCGTGAACAAGAACTCCTCGATGCGAAGGCATCGAGGCGAGGAGGGTTTGAAAAAAAACAAAAAGAAAAAGGAAAAAAGGTCGAGTTGAGGAGCGAAGCGCGGTCATCTGAAATTCAAGTAACGCACGCCTCGTTCTCGAGGGGCTCTCTTGCTCTCTCTTCGCCCATCGCTCGTCTCTTCTGACCGTCTGGCAAAAGTATGGCTACCTCCTCGCTCTCTTCTATATCGCTTTTTTCTTTCTCGAACCAACGAGACTCCGACGTTTCGAAGAAATTCGATTGAAAAAAAAAAAAAAAAAAAAAAAAGTTACGTGCACGATCGAATCGAGCTGCCTTTCGGAAATTTTAACTCTCCACACGTGTAACATTGTTGAAATTTTTCACGTTGTTTCGCAACTCCACGGTGCCCTTTGGCGCGCGCGCCCGCGCGGCAACCGGAGTGCCAATGGCAACGCTCCGTCACGTACCGGCGTAATTAAATTCGAAAATTTCGCGGCTAATGGCCATGGAGCTCTCTTTAATAAATGTAATCGCTGCAACACCCGATACTTTTTTTTCAACGTCTATGTAAGGGATGTGATTTATCATTTTTTCTTGGCAATGCAATTACGGATACGGAAGGTAAAGAAATTTATTACGGAGTAAATGAGAATCTGGAAGAGTTCGAAAACTCAAGGACAAGTATTAAGCTATTAAACTGTAATACAATATTATTTTGCAAAATCAAATTATTATTATTAGAAATTATTATTATTGTATTATAATAATTATTATTAAATCAATTTGTGAGATAAATCATTCGCAACAATAATGTTGTAACACAATTCGATGGGTTAAAACTTACCCTTAAATTTCGACTTTCAAAACTTTTGATGTTTAAAGAAACATCAGTATTATTATTGTTTAAAAATAAATTATTTAAAAAAATAATATATACGTCATTTTATTTATTTATATTTATCTATGGAGCTATTGAATACCCATCGTGATATTCACGAAATAAAACCGCCACTGACTCTAACACGAGATATTTCTTCTTGCTAATTGGATTTTTTTTCTCAGACCGCGAATCAATATCTTGTCGGTGCGTCTCCGTTTGCCCGTGCCGAGTTTATCGAATGATTTTTATAGGGGGAAAAAAAAATTCAACGCTAACCAAATGGTACAGTAACACGTGAATGAACTTTCCGGTAAGAAAGAGTTGAACATGCAACGTCGAGCGTTATGTTGAGCTCCCCGCCGGCAATACGCTGTATTTATATATATGTATTTTTTTCTCCTCGGAAGATTTTCCTTCTCTCGAGTTCGATCGAGAGCCGAGACGAAATAAATTCACGAGTACTCGACCCCCCCTGTGCGAGCCGCCAAGTAAAGTATTACAATGTCATTCTTATTCCACTCTCAGGTTTCGCAGCGGTCATCAGTTGCGGGCGTGAAGCTCGAAGAATTCGAATGAAATAAGATAACCGAGGTGAGGGGGTGGCGGTGGCTTTTTTTGGGGGCTGGGCGGGTGGGGGGCGGCGGAATATGCGCGATTCGCGAGTGCGAGGCCGTGCGAGAGCGCGAACACTCTCTCTCGCGAACTTTGCCCAGCTAAAGAGAAAGATTGCGAGACGGGGGAAAAATTGCTGCTTGTTTTATTATATATTCCGCCGAGGCTTGTTTATTGCACAGGCGTGAATTGTGTATATTTATTTGGCAGGCCGGTGTACGCGGAGCGCTTCCGAAACAACCGCCATTACTTACGTGCCCTGACCGAACCTCGCGCCTCTCTGCATATCTCCTCTCTCTTTCTCCTCACTCTATCGCATTCGCAAATTACCGTGACGAGGGAAGAGGGTACGAGTGGGTTGCGGGTTAGCGAAGGAACGGGAGGCCCGAGAATTCGGTTGAGTGTTGTTAGAAATTACGTACGGTGCTTGAACAAACTTTGCTCTCTCAGGAGGAAAGTTTGCTCCGGTTTATCTTGCAGTTTGCGCCGCAAAGTCGCTGCAAGCTGCATGAAAGGAAAAAGAACGCGACGAAAGAGCCACGATAATGGACAAGTTCGGACAAGTTCAGATAATTCGTATAAAGCGTATCGATTTCTCCATAATTGAACTCTGAGATATTGCTCTTAGATTAAGTTTCGCAACGGTGAAATCATCGAGTCTCTCAGACCCATGTCTGCCGTTTTACAATTGAAAATAAAGTTTCTTGTGCTCCAAAATGAAATTGTAACATCCTGAATTGCGCCCTCGCGATTTTTCCGACTATAAAAAAAATCATTCGAAATGAGCCTTTGCAGGAGTGAAGGCGGAAACAATCGTTTTTCAAACAATTCATACAAAAAAAAATTATTTTTCAACGGATTCGGATGTCGCAAAAATCACTTGTTACCTCGCCTCACGATAACCCATCAATATTTAAATTTTTTCTTCCTTATTCAATATCTCGAATTTGTTATTCAAAGAAAATCGCAATATCGGCATGTGCGAATTTTTATTCCGGGAGAGCGCGAAAGTATGTCTCGCCATCCTGTATTTCAGGAAGCGAGCATACGCCGACTCTTCGTATCGCTTGGCAAGTGCATCTCGCGACTCGGCATAGAGGTGTTACTCCTCCGTTCTCCGGCGCTCGATACGAATGCACACGGATGACTAGAAGCCATAGACGCTGACACACTTTTCACAGAGTCACGTAAAGTACGAAGTCACTTCCCCCGCTCGGCTTATCCCGCCGGTAGACTCGATCTCCACCTGCGGTGCGGCCACGCATCTCCTCGCTCGCCACAGTGATTGCTCCGCAACACGAACGACTTTTGCCAACATATTGCTTCCCGATCGCCGCGGATCGACACACGCAAAGCTGCGCTACACAAAATGACTCATTCGCGAGTCTCGCGAAAACTTTTTATCCGTAGCCGTTGCGCACACACCGACAATTTTCTCGTCAAAATATCTTGACGCAACGAAAGTTTTATCTCTTGTCAATTTCGCGTATCCCTCAACGTCGCGGTTATGGCGTGTTCTTACCAACTTGTCGTTAAGTACACGCGTTATGATAATACGAGCGGTACAGTCCGATCAAACGCGAAATTTAAGGAACATTTCGGAACGCTTCTCAATGCGACAAAAATAGGCAAAACATTACGCAAGAAGTTGTTCAACAAATGACTGCATAATCTTTTTTTTTTTAATAAAATTTTTCTATTTTTTCCGATTTTTATCTGATTATTTTAAATATCGTTTTCGTTTGTTAATTTTCTCAAAAAACAAAGAAGCCTATTTTAAATCACTAGACAAATGTCTGAGAAAGATTAACGAATTGCGTTTAATTGATTTTTCATTAATTTGTGAATAAACTTTTCATATTATTATGCGAAATGAGTCTTTTTGGCACCCTTTTTATGTGCTTGATTTGTCTCGAATTTCCGACTGATCGAGTAGCGTTCAATTTTCATCGATTCTCACGTTCGGCTGGACTGTACAGCGAGTATATCCTGAAGTATACGTGTTAACTCTCGTGATAAATGTAGGTCTCGCGAAAAACTGGATCACCGAGAGATATATTGTGAAAGCGTTCGTCTCGAGGTTCACCGAGCTCTGGCGAGCTCTCGCATCCCTATGTTAAGCCTGCCATAACATTCGTCTCCTACACCACGCACGAGAGAGTTTAACCGTGTGGAAACTTTGGCCGCGGCGAAAATTACCGATATCGCCGGAAGCGCATGCCGCTCTTGCCGTTCTCGCGTATCGCTATAATTTTTTGGGCTGACGAAATAATTCGTGTCCCAGCGCTCCGGCGTTGCGAGATACGAAATATGTCGCATCTTCGATGAGAATTGTTAACGAACGCGATGAGGGATAATGAAAGTTGGTCGGGAAAGGGGAATATGTATCGAATAGCGCCGCAGGCGCGTACGTATCATCGCCCACAATAGAATTCCGTCTCGATCGCGTAAACTCGACTGTATCTTTGAAGGCCAATTACGCGCCAAGGGAGAAGAAGTTTTTTGCCTCTTTTATCTCGTTTCATGTAGCTTATACGTATGTGTGCCAATAGCAAAGAAGAAAGTAAAGAGGGGTAGCGGTTATAACGTCGCGAAGCGAGAGAGCCGAGTTGGCGTAAAAAAAAAGCTTGATCACGATTCAAGGGATTATCGGCAGGGTAGATCGATGCAATAGCCGAGAGGATCATAACTCAAACAGGCCTCGAATGTCAATTAGCCCCGAGCCACAGTGTTGGCCACTGCGTTTCTACGGCGGCGGGTTTGCTCTCTCGCGGTAGATCTCGCTTCGGCCTCTCCGCTACCGTACTTACGCGTACACGCGACCACACTGCGGGGTAAAATGCAAGGCGAGCGAGAGGAGTATTCGAAACAAAAAAGACGCGAGGGGGAGCGCGCCGAGCGAATTCTGTTGGAATATCGCTAAATATCCGTCTAAGAGAGTGGCTCCGAATTCGGAGTAACTTCCCTATTCCGTACTCGAGAGCGTGTGGCTCGTACGCATAAGGGAAGCGAATACTGCGATCGACGATGCCTATTAAGGCTCGTGCTCCGTGCTCTTATCCCTTCTCGATACACGCAGCGGTGCGAAACACGTTAAACGCATTCAAAAACGAAATCGACAAGGGGTATCTACAGAACTTACCGTTGGCCACTAAAAGCAGCGAGCAACATTCGCTGAATGCTCTTCTCTTCGACTATATTATAGTTTTTTCCCGACTAAAATTGAAATTTTGAAAAAATTAATTGATAAAAATATTTGTAATTCGAATTCCGAAGACTTGCCGATGGGAACTTTCGAGCATTGATGTGATGCAAGATCGATCCTTTTAGGACCTTCTATATTGTCGATTTTTTCGCTAACGCGTGAAAGAAAAGATCACTGATTTTGTAACCCATTTTCCCTCATGGAGAAGAGAAAATGCCGGACAATTCTTCATTTCAAACAAGCTACTGTCTGCCGTGCATAGGAGGTGAGGGACATCTGTGCTTATAAAAAGCCAATTCAAACTTCCCAACTCGAAACGCAACGATAGATATGGAGGAGGGCAAGCCAGGAAAAGAAAGAAAAAGAAGAAAAAAGGCACAAACGTGCGTGTCAGCAGAGCGAAGGAACAAATGTCGCGCCGTATAGAATAATTTTATGATGGCCGTGTTGCAAGGGTGGATTCAGGCACGGGAGGGGCGGCGATTTTGAGTAACTTTGGCAAGAATAAAATCTGACAGAAATACATAAGGCATGAGAGAGAAGAGCTGGTTGTGGATCGCGGTGGACGGGGCGAGACGAGGCGAGGCGGTTTTCTTGAGAGTCGCCAGCAAGCGACTCCCGAGATCCAGCTCGCCGGCGAACGATTCCTTCGTCTCATCCACGGCGAGTCCTCTCGTCCATTCTCAGCCCGCAACAGAAGCAGCAGTAGCCGCGAGACGCTCTCGGGGAGTTGGCAAAAACTCACTATCCACAAATTGAAAGTACCGACTCCGCGTTCGCTTCCACGGCAATGTACTTACAACGCGGTGCGTTCTCACGTGGGATTCTCGATTGCAAAACACGCGACTGGTATGGTACGGGGCTAGGATATAAACGGGGGAATGGCCGGCGGAGAGGAGAGAAACTGGCTGTTTTTGAGTTGACGCACCACACTCGGCGGATCTCGTTCGAGAGCATATCGGAAGGCATCAACGAACCCAACCGAACCACGAGAGAAACACGAGCCAGAAGAAGTTTCTTCGTACGTTATAACGCTCGCATCTCCGTCGAGCTTCGCGAAACGAAGACCACGAATACGGACGCGCCGAGAGCCGAGAGAACTCCGGAGAGGAGTGAGGGCCAATGAGGGGTAACGGGATTTGCGCATTTCGGGCGGAGAACCAGCGAAGCAAATACGCAATTTCATGTGAAGCGCGCTTTGATTCGCCCCGAAGCTCTCTACGCGGGCGAGCTCTCTTCCTCTCGCAAAAAAGTAGTCAGTGATTTTTTCCTCTTCCTTTTTTTCTTTCATACAAGTACATTATAGCACCCAAATGTTGGATGAGAGGTACTTCAGACCTCGCCAATATCGTATATAATAAGCTCGAAGAGTAAATTTCGTAGGACCGCAAAACCCGAATGCATTTTGCGTTTCAACGCGGAAGAGATTCATCTCTCCTCGTATTAACAGCTCATCATCGTCTCCGCGCCACGATTGTTTCACGGCGAAATAGCTTATTTTGCGCGTTAAATCGTCAAGGACGACGGAAACTATGATGCGGTTGGGGAAGATTTCGTTTCAACGAGAACGCGCGACCGCAAACAATAAGCCGGCGATCGTGCCTAGCAATTTATTTTATTTTTTAAATTTTTTAATTTTTACGGCTGTTATAATAGAATGTCCTTACTAGGATTCGTCGACCGGTGAAACTTTCTTGGGTCGCGCACAGTATTTTGAAGGGGGATAGAGATAAAGGAACAGAAGAGAAGAGAGACCGCAATTGAAAAGTTTCTCAAATCGGTTTTCAACCGATTCGTCTTTTGATGAGCTCTCTCCTACCGGAATGGAATCTCAGACACGCGGCTTAAGAGATAAGGATCTGCGGCTCGCGATGGTAGTTTTATTCTTCACTTTAACAAGCGCAGGAACAGCGGCAACGAAGCATCGGCTCCAGCAACACGGTCCCTCACTCACCTTCAAATTCATACGATCTTATATATACGAGGGAACGAGGCAAAACGGACCGGACAAGAACCACAAAGAGTCATTCCGAATGCACTGATCGACTTTTCATCACCAGAAAATTATATTCCTAACAAATATTTCGGCTGACCGACAGGGGAAAAAACATATCAAGAAAAAAATGGACTATACCTTTAAATTTAAAAAAATCGTCATCGCCCCAACGTTTCGACGTACCGAAATTTAATTCCGTGTCTGGTAAATTTAATTCAAAGTATAAAAAATTCTCCGTTGAAATATCCTGGTAAACTTTACAAATGGGGCGAAGAGTAAATGAAATGTTGATAAATTGGAAAATTGCCACTGAACTCCACGAGGAGATCGCGCTCTTGGAAATTTATCCCAGGTCGCATTGCAACTTAATTCTATTAGTTATTCATGTTTCGATTGGCAAAGTAATCAAGTATTTAAAAAAATTAGGTATCATGTTTAGTATTAATTTTAGAGTACGATATTAGTGTTTTTAGTAATTATATAGTATTGTATAATATCATTCTATTGCAATATATATATTACTATTATATATAATATACTATTTCGTAGTATTGGTATTTGTTCCATTTCGAGATAGACTATTCTGTGTAACTAGTCCATATTGCCCCAGGCTTGCCTGCACACATAGTAAAACCCTCCATCTCCGTTCCCCCCGCATCTCGTCGAGTGTATATTGGACTTGTCCGCCCCTCCACCGAGAGAGAAGACTACCGAGCACCGGAGAGTTGACGACAAAAACAAAAATATTCAAGTCGAATGCCTTGTCGCATTCTCCTGCATCGTGCGACGAGAGGAGCAGAGGAGGACTTCTAAGACCGACTCGGTTATTTGATACGCGAAGACATCCTATTTATCAAGTAAAACAAGACAAAGAAATACTCGAGGCGATACGGCTTCGGAGGGAACACAAGCGGCGAGGTGTACGATATCGGAATAAAAGCGAGTCGAGAGTGTTAATCGCGTGTTTATTCGCTCGCGCCAGCGCGGCCAACTTTTCTTGTTATCGATGAAAAATGAGTGAAGGAATTATTATATGCCGAACGTAAATGCTCGCATCCAGAGCGAAGGGAGAGCGGAAAGGGAGGCGGGAGGGCTCGAGAGAAATATACTCGAACGTTCTGGGGTGGATATAACGTCGCCGCGATACTTGACACACATTCCAAGAGGAGAGTCGAGGGCGAAGGAGGCAAAGGGTCTGTTTAATAAATGTCTAGAGCTTCGCTGGGAATGTCGACCGGAGTGGGGAAGCCTCCGGTCCGACCTCGGCGTCGTAATTTTACTTGGAACTAAGCAAAACCTTCGAACGGAACTGGTACCCCTACCGCGTCCTCCATCCCCGGCCTCTCGCATTCTGAGAGTTGAAAACGCCACTCGCGAAAACACTATCATTTACCCTCGACCGTGCTATTACTGTATAATAATACCAACATCCCTCTTAGGCTCGATTTTATATATAGAAATTTTCATTCCTTTTTTCGTCAATCAACGGAGCGCAAACGTCTGTCGTCGCGCTGTTTACAAGCGACAATTTGTTAAATGTCGCTATTAACGATCAAAGAAGCAAACAACTGTTATTAAATCGCGCTCCGTCGAACAATCGACAATGCACAAATGAAGAAAAAGAGTCGAAGGAAGAGGAAAAATAAAAATAAAGAAGAGGCATAAACGGCGCGGTAATAGCCCATTAAATAGTGATGAGTTGCGTGTGAGCTGTTTAAACGACAAGCTCACCGGCAGTCTGTAATATTATCCTTATAGGTATTCTCGCGGGGGTTTTCGTACCCGAGAATATCGGTCTTTGAGACTTCTCTTTTCCTTCTACCTCCTAGAAGCTCACTAATAAAGATTGGTATCACATTCCAATGGTATTCCCCGTGGAATGTCATCGTGTCTGGACTCTTCGCTTGCCCGCTCTCTCTCCCTCCCTCGCGTCGCGGCGCTCTTTCGAGAGCGCTCGAACCCCGCGAGCTCGCAGCCACACGCGGATCCGAGTGAAATGCCGCGCGTCTCGTTAATACACCGTGGTGTAGAATAACTCAGCGTGTCCTAGACGCGTATACACTTCGCGTGAATAGACGACGCAGCTACGGATCCGATTCGCCTCCTATCTCAGACACAAAGAAATTCAGAATCGCTACGAAAGAGTGTTGAGCAACGGCGCGCGGAATGTTTTGACCGAATCGAATCGCTGAGCTATCGAATCTTGAATTTAAATCGAATACTCGTTTGTTCGAATTGCTCAAACTATTTCGAATAATCAAAGATTATAGAATAATGTTGAATTAATCGAATATTTCCGTAGAAGCCTACCGTAATCGTTGACAAAACAACTTTGTCGATAAATATGGTAATGAAATATTTCCATAGAAGTGTAAAGTTATGAATACGATATGGAATAAATTGACGAACCATTCGCAGTATTTGAATTATTTGAATTTTTTCGAGTCAATTAAATTTCTTCGATTGAATCGAAGTTTGGAATAATCGCGCGTAAAGCTCGTGAAAAACGCGTTAATTTTGTTTCGTCCGTTGACAATCGTCGTGTAGAAGAGCCCGAAGAGCTCGAACGGAACCCGGGACATAATGTAGGTAAAGCCTTGGGTATTTGATCAGGCAACGGATAGAGAAGCTATCTACACGGGATCTCCTCTGCCTATCGCTTTTTAATAAGGTTGATAAAGTCAACTTGGTCGAAAAGGCAGTAACGACGGTTACGAGACGTTCCCCGGTGGGGAAGAAACGACGGGAGATCGAGAAGGATAGAAGCGACGGCTATTGGGCGCCTGTGTAAAGGGGGTACAGAGCGCAGGAATAATTCACGCGTTATCTACACCATCTTAACCGTAGTGCCAGTATCTTCTACGGAACTTTTGCGCCGGGCCAGAGAGGAAGCGAGTAACCGAGCGCACATGTAACAAGCATATACATACTGAATGCGCGCGTACACGAATACTGTACACGGGTAACACCAACCCTCAGTATGCCGGGTCGGTGCTCCCCTCCCGGCTCTTCCTTTCCCTCTTGCCCGTGGCCTTTCGCGACTCGATTAGCACTCGCGATTTTACCGCTCGTTCGAGCACACCGGACGCTCCTCTGGACCGTCCGTTCACTCCAAGAATCCTCGAATTCTCCAATTAGGAACGCCGACCTTTCTCTGATTATTTCGGATTTTTGTATTTTTTTTTCTTTTCAAGTACCCTTCGATGAATTGTCAAATAATTATCGAGATTCTTGAAGGAATTCGATATCACGATGGTTCGAACTTCGAAAACATGCGGCAAGGAGACACGAGCCTCGTTACCGAAGGGCAAAAAATATGGAGGACTTACCTGTTAGATGACTTCCGGTGAACTCGAAATCGTCATCCTGATCCCAGTGCTTCAGACTCAGGTTCGACAGCGACGTTGCGTTTGCGAATTCCAAGTTCGCAAAGTGCCAATCCAGTATCTGACGATCCTTCGACGATAGATACACGTCACTGCGATAGAATAATGATATTTTGTTAGATGTGTCTTTCCATAGAGAGTTTTGTAGGGATGTAACGAAAGTAACCTTGGCGGTGCAGCTTCCAGTTCTTGCAGTTTCGCTTCGATTTCCTTTTGCTGCTCCGCCAGTTGATCCCATTCCTGTGTAAACAAATCGACGAGTCATTTTTTATGCTTGAAATTCTAAGATTTAAGGGAAAGAATGATTTTTGAAGCTTGTCTGTCCCGTCGTCGATCACTGACCTTGCAAGCGTTATGAAGATCGCGCAGTTTCGAGCGCAGAACGAATTCTTGAGTTATGTCTCTCGACTGTAATTTACTCTCCGACATGTCTTTATACTGTTTATTCAATTCGGCCAAACGATCCTTGATAGCGATCATCTTGAAAACAAACAAGAGTTGCATAAAAAATATTATTTGTGATGGAAATAGATCGATATTTGAGCGAGCGGAGCACGTTGCGACACTCACTCTGTGCTGATTTGCGACGAGTCGTCCTTGAAGCGAAAGTACCGAACGCAAATGCGCGACTTGTCGCTGCTTGACACCCTGTTCCTGCAGGCGTATCACCCATTCCAGAGCCTGTCCGAGGGACACGGGTCTAGTAGAGGCGCCTTGGCTTGTCGTGCCGGCGGCGCTTCCCACGTAATTAAAATCCAATTGATGCGACAGGTAGGAAGTCGCTTCCAACAAACGATTGAACTCTCTTTCGACCATCTCGTCCTTGTCCTTCGGTACCTGTAACAGTTTGTCGATCGTCGAATAAACATAAAAATTCGTTCGTTGAATTGTTTGCGAAAAATTCAATGTTTTTCTGTATATCGATTCGAAAACTTTTTATCGCCCAACAAGCAAACCTTGGAACGAAATCTCAATTTCTTTTTTCTTTTCAGATAAATTCAATATATTACATTTTTTTAGAACACATTTTTTTTAGCGATAGGGAAATAATGGAAATGCGTTTTAACAATGCTTTTTTTGGAGAGAAATTAATCAAACTCACTGTCTGACCGTCGCTCTCGTACAGCGGACACTTTTGACGAATTTTGTGCAACTCCATGTTGATCTGTTTGCTCAATGTCGTTACGGGATTGCCACCCAGACCGGTAACGACCATCGCTCCCAAATCGGCGATGTACGAAGATTTACGAAACGTTGCTATTCGACCGCCGACACGATCCTGAAACATCGAAGGTTCAATTGCAAGATTATTTTAAGCACCGACATTTAATTTTGAAGATTGTAGCTCAAACAAGAAGAAAGTTAACTCACTCGAGCCTCGAGAACTATTACTTCCAAGCCGAATTGTTGCATTTGTTGCGCAGCAGCCAAACCAGCGATTCCCGCGCCGATTACTATTACTTTTCCCAGTTTCTTATTCGGCAACGACTGCGGACATAATGAACGGGTTGAAATAAATGTATAAATTATATGCAAATATTGATTCGTAGATAACGAATTTCTGGGCAAATAAATTCGTTAAGGCAACACAAATTAACTGCAAATGCATTACAAACATCGATAAATCGAGTAGAACTCGTTGCGATGGAAAATTAGATGAACGGATATTAATTCCGTACATTTTTAGATACACCAATTATTAATTTTATTTTAACCAATCTCGAATCGTCCTTGTATTTCATTTGATAAATATAATAAATTTAAAAAATCTCAGTTTACTCCTTTAACATTTTGGGTTATTTCATTTCAACACTTATTATTCATTCAAAAGACCAATTCCTTTACGAAATAATTATGATAATTAAAAAAATATTAACATTTTCGTTTCCGAATATTTTCAAAATTATTAAGATTACTTTGTAAAAAAGCCAGTCGCATAAAAAAAATCACAAATAAATATGAAAAAAAAAATCGTTACGGATGGAGAATTTTGGAAAAAAAAATTACCTTCAGTCTCTTGAAAACGCCGAAATTGATGAACCCGTGACGTTCCAAAAACGCATGAATTCTCCGAGTCAAAACCGTGTCGCTGTTGTAAGGCGGTTCGATAGCGGGCAAGGCATTTTCGATGATCAACTGTTGCTTAGGATTTTCCAGCCAGAGTTGCAACAGTCGATTTCGTATGTGAAGAAAAACTTTCTGCGTTTGCGGCGGTCCGGAAGATACGTCGGGAAAGCAAGCCGCCTCGGTCGAAGTTAATTTGTCGAAAGGAAGACGACTCTGAAAAGCTGCGCCTTCCAAACCGTTGAGCAGCTCTTTGACTGCGATACAAAAATTTCTCGTTATCGAATGTCGTACAGTCGAAATTTCCACGAAAGAAAACGAATTAAAAAATATCGTACCGTGAGGATCCTCGTGATCGCTGTCCTGTTCCTCTTCCTCCTTGGGTTCGACCTTGGAGGCCGACGAGGCGGGCGCAACGGTCGGAGGCGCCTCGACGACTTTGGGAGGTTCGGCGAGAGACTTTTTTTCCGGCGTGCCGAGGCCGGTTTTCGATTTTTCCGACGTGTCCGAGGCGTTCTCGTCCTCGAGCTGATTATACTTTTCCTCCATCTCTCGGTACTCGACCTGCTTATCGACAAACAAAACATTTTTTTCACCCCTCCGCGCATTGGGCTCGACGTTTCGCGTGCAAGCATCGCGAAGAATTTCGTATTTCATTTCGGAGCGTCGCGGGAATTGTTTTATTTACAAAATATAACAACAAGGTTTTGCGTGCTTAACCTCTGCGTCGGTTTCGTAAGAGAAACGACGCGCGGCGACGCAATGTCACGTACCTTCGCTCGTTTTCTTCGACTCATCCTGGCGAGTCTAATGACGACGATTTATCCGACAAAATTAAAATACACGCGACGCGACGTTCACTGTTGTTTGTTTTGATCCGACAAAACCGGCTCCATTCGTCCCGTGAGCCGTTAGACGCTAAACTAGCCCCCGACGGTGCAACGGTCAACTTCGCAGCGAGCGAATCGAAGCGGCGCCCGGCGGCCTCTCGCGGCCAATCAACGAACGTTCTGGAAAAGGGGCAGAATGACAAATCATTCGAGGTATCGAGCGCGGTTGCCGTCACGATATAAATTCAACAAGTGGAGAATAAACATTATATTTTTATACCCAAATAAACGAATATAAGTTGGCGTATCGCGATTCAATATATTACGAAACATTTTGTCTGCAACGACTCGTTTTTATTGGCGCACGACAAACCGTGCAGAAAATGTTTCGAAGCCCTTTGTTCCGATTAGTGAATGAGGGCGGAAGAGACGCGACCTGGGAGTAATTAAAAATCCAATTAAAAACCTCCGATTGAACGGAAATCGCCGGCAATTGCGTTAATCGCATTAATGTACGAGCGCTCAATAATCCAGTCGTTAAAGCAAAGATAATATTTAGATTAAAGCCCATCCGTTAAATACGATTGAGAATAATGCGTGGGTGTGTAAAAAAAGAATGCAGAAGAACGACTTTTAAAAATAGATCGCAGCTGTTTTTGAGCAATGCCGTCGATATCGCGATAATAAACAATCAGCAGCGTTAAAGGGCTTTCCGCGCTCGAAGCGCAGGAATTTTCTTTATTCGCCTTTGTTATCTTTACAAACGAGACGCGAGAACGTTTGTTATTCTCGGTGCGAGATCGATCGAGGCGGGAAAAGTTAACGTCGATCGTAATAAAAGGGCGAACCCAAAAACGACATTCCGATCGTTACAAAAGGCTCGAATGTGAATCAGGTAGAAAGTCGGTCCGAAGGAGAGATGGAATGTTGGGTACCGTGAAGGTACGGATACGGGCCTGAGGCAACGGAGTTTGTTCTCGAGGCGAGTGGGGAGTCAGCTGCACATGTGATTGCAATAACAAGGTTCAGTGAGGTCCGATGACTGGTGCGCTTCTCGTGGCCTCCTCTCCGCTGGCAACTCCGCGTTTTTGTACTCAATCGTGTAATATTCTCATCGTTGTTTCAATTGTTCTCTCATTCCTATTATCAGTATACCTTATTCGTATAAGAGAAAAAGACAAGCGTGAACAAAGATAATACAGTAAAGTTAATGGAACGATAGACCAATAGATTCGGTGAAAGTTCCGCAGAGTGAACATAAACAGACGGTGGTCCATTCCGTTCCTCGCAACAACTGCAACGCGTCGACTCTTGTCAAAAATAGCAAACTCGTTCTTCGCGCCTCGGTACAAGAATTCG
The DNA here is from genome assembly GCA_963924025.1 of Ischnus inquisitorius. Taxonomy (NCBI): domain Eukaryota; kingdom Metazoa; phylum Arthropoda; class Insecta; order Hymenoptera; family Ichneumonidae; genus Ischnus; species Ischnus inquisitorius. The sequence continues at coordinate 12,333,495 of OZ001254.1, read as the reverse complement.
TACTATATAGGAACCAAAGTGAGTGACATTTTAACTCGGCGAAAACCTCGAGAGCGCGAATTATTTTCTGAATAAATCCTAAACGAGAAACGAACTCTCCGCTATCGCTCGACGCGATGTTTTATCAATCAAACTCGGGCTCGCTGCACCCACCGATGCTTTTTTTCTGTCGCGAAAACTCGACGGCTCCCCGCAAGGTCGCGATCGCAATTTTCATCGGAGTCTGAAAATGTTTAACAAAGACAAGATAAAAAGTAACAAGTCCCAACGCTCTCTCGCCTCGTTCAACGCTGATCGTTGGTATTCCGTGAAGATAACGGTTTCAAAAGTGCAGCGAATGCTTCTTGCACTGGTCGCGAGGAAAACTTCGAGAGTAACAAAGAACCGAGCAACGGGATTGGCGCAAATTTATGAACTTTGATCATCTTTCGCGCGCGCCTTCGCACACACTGCGCGCGAGGCTCTCTTTGTGCGCGCATGCATTGTAACCCCTCGCCACGATACAGCACGATTCATAATCAATATCGAATTTCTTTTTTCCATTTCGTCAATTCGCTTAAAAAAAGAATTCCACGTGAATACACATACAAAATTTTTCCATAAATAGAACAATAATAATCACGACAACAATTAGTTTTTTTATATTGGAATTATTGATCGATTTGATTTTCATTGCGAAGAATTATTTTTTCAAAATCTTTCAAATAAATCAATATTGTAAGTTAAAAAAAAGATTGTTATTATATTTTGAAACAATTCGAATCGTAGAAAAAAAAAAAAAAAACTTGTAAAAATTGTAATCCGATTTTGGTGTTGTAGTAAAATGTAAGAAAGATATACGATTTATTATGAATCATACTATATATACGAGTCTATATAATTTTGTCGTGAATGTCCTTATCAGTTCGCACTCTCCACGCGTGCGGCTGTCACTCGTACGATTTTTCCGACTGTTCGCCCCGCTCAGCCGTGCGCTACAGAAGCCACTTGTTTCGCTTTTCGTGCTTCTGTTTTCCTCGTTCTCCCGAGCGAATCATTAGTTTCCGGTCGTGATGAAGATACAAGCGCAAAAAGTGATCCAACACGCCGGTCTTACATTGGCTTTTTTTCATCGACGGAGACGTATCATTAGATCGTTGCAAGGAACGAGAACGTCGAAGGTTATCCGCTCGCGCGACGGAGCGTCACAGTCATTGGCATATCGCACTTGGGCGCGCGGCACGGTCGTCGGCATATCGCGAGAAAGATCGAAATGTGCCAACGACTGGGCGCTGCATCGCCGGAGAACTGATAATAACTTTATCGCCCGATGCCCGATATATTATTACGCATTGTTATTATTATTCCGATCGTAATATGATAATTGCGCGGGCAATTTTCCTGGACCATTTAAAATAATAGTCACGCGGGCGAGCGCGGGATCGGCTCGAACGCAGCAATAAACTTCGGAGTTCTCGAGCACGATAGTGCAGAAGGAAACGGGCATGTAGGCCAGAGAGATAACATTGTTAAATCGTCGATCTGGACTCGCGGCGCTCTCGCGAGGGAGAGCAATCCAATCGACGCTGATGTCGGTTACGCGCTACCGAGTCGAACGCGTACGATGTTTTTTTTTTCTCTTTCAAGTCGCGCTCGGCACGCAAATTAATATGCGGCGTTTACGCGCGGCCACGCGCTTCGGTCAACACGAGCACATACCGAAATCGACGAGCGCGCGTATTATATGTTGATTCGTGACTGTGACGCCGAGCCTCCGATGCGTGAACTGCAACATTGTGGGATCGCGTAACTTATGCATGCGGCTTTAGAGGCCGCAAACAGAACTCTGCATCCGCGTTCCGCGAGCGTTTATCCAACACCACAAACATCATAGCTAATTTTTTTTTTCCAAGTAAATAAATTTGATTAGGGAACCTTGACTTATCATCAAGGCGCACACGGCCAAATGTTTATGTATCGTTATTTACGTTTCGTAACGGCTCTCGATATCCGCCGCTCTCGAAATATCGTTATTAACATCGCCAATAGTCTGTTTGCTTCGAATAATCGTTCGTCTATTCGGTATTTGGGTAAAGCGTGGTAAATTATTCGCAGGTGAAATTTTTCACGGTGGGCGAAAATGTACAAGAACGACGCGTATCTGACAAAAAGCAACATTGAATATTGAGAGATGGTACGCGAAGCATTTTCTACTCGGAATATCTTCCTCGTCAATAGAGCGCAAGCGTTGTGTTTTAAATAATATCGAATAGGACCGGAAGTAATGAAATTATATTTTTTTAATTGATAGCTAAATTTATCGAGATTAAAAAAAAAAAAAATAAGAAAATTGATTTTTTTTTTTACATTTTTGAATGAACGGAGCTCACGCGCGATTTTCTCGGATCAAGCGACTTTCGGGCGCTCGCAGCATCGTTCCGATAGCCTCGCAGTGCCCGACAGTGTCGCGTGATCCGATTAATGAATTTAAAAAAATTATAAAATACTATATTGATAGCGATATGAATAATGAAAGGTCGTCGGAGTTTGCGCTCTCCGTTTGGTGACCGTGATTCATTTAACAAGCGACCACGATAACGCATATCACGAAAAAAGATTCGAGACACAACATCGCTTGAAAAAAGAAAGAGATAAAAGAAAAGCGACGAAGCTTCTCGGATAACGATGACTTTTGAACCCGCCAAATTATTCACGACGACGTTAGAAACGATAAAGAACCAAATTAGCCAAACGCACGAATTTTACGATGACCGGCTCGCGGTGCTCCGTCGTTCGATAACTTACGCGACGTTCATTCAGAGTTTTTACTTCGATTCCTCAGCGGCTCCGCGCACGATCGTCTCGCGCGACGAGGGTCCTTGGAAAATGTTCGTCTAACGAAATACTCGCGCGAGAACAACGAAGCGGTAACTATAAATCATCCGTATTCCCAGTAATGACGCTTCTCTCGTAATCGTTTGATAAACACACGTTGTCGAATGATGCGGACGACGCATTGTTTGCAGACAGCATCGGGGCATCACAATGAGGTGGCAAAGTAGTCGGAAGTTTGGGACATCCTGTAGATGACGAATACCCCATTTGTCGAAATTACTTGGCAAATCACGACGTGAGATCTGAAAAAAGAAAAAAAGAAGTAAATCGAAAAAGTTTTTGCTTCGGTGCTGATAAAAAAAAGAATCATCAATATTCGTCGTTATCATGGCTTCCGTTTCGCAACGAGCGAGCGAGTGGTACCGGAACTTCCGCCAAAGAATGTGAGTACAAGCTGAGTTTTCCACAATTACCTGAAGGCCAAGAACTAAAAAAAATGTTTAACAGAAAAAAAAATTAATCAAGAAAATGATTATTATTTAATTATCTTTTTGACTTTGTTTCAACAGGACGGCGAAGTGGCCGGGCGACGATCTCGAAACGACGGACGAGAGAAAAGCACGCTGGAGAAGCATTTACGTTATTTACTTTACAATGTTTCTCATGTCGCTCGGATTCAGCATAATCTTAACGGGAGTGTGGCCATATCTTGATAAGGTAAAGGCGTCGCGACGCCTCGCCGTGAAATTGAGTTTTTCCATTTCCGCTCAAAAAAAAAAAAAAGAAATACATACCGATCGAACGCGATATGACTTTTCGTTGCGATATTTCAGCTAGATCCCACAGCGGGAAAGGAATTTATGGGATACGTCGTGGCGGCGAATCCGTTCGGTCAAATGTTGTTCTCGCCATTGGTCGGCTGGTGGGGAAACAAAATATCCGTGAGATTTCCACTTCTGGCGACGCTCGCTCTGTTCACCATCTCGTCAGCCGTTTACAGCGCTCTCGAGATAATTCCCGGCGACAAGAAGCTCTACATGATCGCGGCGAGATTTTTCGTCGGCGTCAGCTCCGGTTGGTATTATCATCTTCTCTTTATCTGAAACGAGATTAATTCATTCATGAAATAACTGTCGACAATGGATTTTTGAAATATTTTTTGCTATTATTATTATTATTATTATTATTGCGGGACACGAGCCGTATTTACGGAAGATTGATTAATAACAAAATAAAAGAAAAAATGAAATAATCATTTTTGTTTAAACTAATTTAATTTTTTTTTGTTTTTTGATGATTTTTAATGTAAAAATGAATTTTTTTCTTTCGATATATATTTTTTTTAGTAACCGATATAATTTTTTATAAATTCCAGCAAACATTGCAGTGGCGCGATCTTATCTCTCGGCGGCGACGAAACTGTCCGAGAGAACCGCGGCCGTTTCTATGGTTTCGCTGGCGCAGGTAAAATTGTACTCCGCGACAACGATTTCTAATGATAGTCGCATTTTTACTAAAAGGAATTATGTTACAGGTACTGGGATTCGTCGTGGGTCCCGGTCTCCAAGCGGCTGTAACGCCGCTCGGCGACGAAGGTTTCTACATGCTGGGCTTGCCGTTCAACATGTACACAATGGCCGCGTGGATAAACGTGGTAATGGGAATTATAAATTTCATTCTGTTTCTACCGTGGAACTTTAACGAGCACAAGATCGCGGCGCGCGAGGCGATGCGCGATCAGGGTAAAGCTTCCGGTAAGTTCGACAAGGTTCGTGTATTAATTTGTTAAACAAAAAGCACAATCGGGGAATCGAGAGAACAATCGCGCTAACGTAGATACGATCGTTATTGCAGAGAAGGCAGCGTGGAAAGCGATGAAGCCGGATTACTTGGCCGCTTGGACGCTGATATGCGCGTTTTTCCTTCTCGTATTCAATTTCGTACTTTTGGAAACGTGAGTCACGCTAATTCAATTGTTTTTTTAAAATTACTTTCCATACTCGTAAGTTCTGGCCAATGAAATAATTAACAAGAATGTATGATTAGTTGTTAATTAACTATGAATTAATAATGAATTGCACCCGTGAAGACTCGGAACTTCGTTGACGATGGATCAATTCGCTTGGTCCAAAACCGCGACGCTGTATTACATGGGACTGATGATGAGCGTCGGTGGCTTCGTGGCTTGCATAATGTTCATACTGATCGGTCCACTTTGCAGAAGGTAAAGAAATTCTTTCTCAAATACTCTCTCGTCGAAAAGCCCACGAAGATGAGGCGTCGAACAGTAACAAGTGAATCGTTGCCAGATTCGACGAGCGCAAAGTGATGCTCTGGGGCGGATTCTTCTTCATGGTCCTCGGCAGAATAATGTGCATACCGTGGGGTTCAGATCCTCCGATTATGGCTGAAATAGATCGTAACTATTCCTCTAATTTACGAATCGTTATTGTAAAATACTACATTCAAAAAATATTGATTGAAACCAAGAAATAGGCGCTTGCGGCTGGCAAAACACATGTTTAGTTGATAAAACTAGATATCTGGTTCAGCGGACAAATTGTTTTCGAACTCTCTCTTCGTAATAAGAATCATTTTAATTAATCAACCAAACATTTGCTTCGCCGATCGCAAAAGCCGATTTGCTGGATGCAACCGGTTTTTTTTTACTATTTCACATTCTCGTTTCTTTTCTCGCTATAAACAGTATTTCATTCAATCATCCAAATATTTTGATTGCTAATCGCAAACCCACATGTTTTAGATTCAACCGACTATTTTCTTGGGATTTATTGACTTTGCGTTACGATTTGTAGTATCGCCGAACGCAACATTCAACACCAACGCAACGAATCTTCTCGGTTGTCCGGTGGAGCAGGAATGGTGTAGAACGACGCCGCAGATGGGTGTAACGCAGTTCCTCATCGGTTACGGCTTCACGACGCTCGGTTATCCGGTCGGCGTGACTCTCGTGCAAACGATATTCAGCAAAGTTCTCGGACCCCGTCCGCAGGGCGTTTGGATGGGAATAATGACCGGTGCGGGCTGCCTGTCGAGAGTGCTTGGGCCCGTGTTCGTCGGACTGATCTACACGCGTTGGGGAACCTATCACACGTTCGGCATCACCGGCGCGACTCTAATAGTCGCCATGATATGGCTTCAATTGGTGTACAAAAGACTGATACCGTTAGCCGTCCCGGCGAACAAGAACGACGACAACGTACCTGAGAGCGACGCGAAATTAGACGTGGAAATTCCACTAAATCCTCCGACCGCGCCGATAGCGGAAGAGAACGGAGATATGAAATATGGCTGGAAGATCAACTAGACAGAAAAGACTGGACCAATGCCATATTTACTCCCTGTATTAGCCATATTTCGATATCATATTTGATAATTCTTCGACAAATCAGAAAAAAAGAAAAAATAAAACGTTAAAAAAAGATTCGTCTGTTAAAAAAAAATCAAATTTTCAACGACGAACGATGAAACTGTTTTTCATCCGGCTGAGATTACCCGTGTATATAGAAACTCGTGAAAAAAATGATATATATATATCGTACATTTGGTGACGGGATGTATGATTTATGAAAATAAAGACAATAAACTCTCTTGAGTCAAATGTATACACTTTCCCTTGCCGATCGTGACTGATTTCTTTCACCAGTTATGAATAATTATCTCATTGTGAAAGTTATGTTTTGTTTTTTCTTCTTCTCTTTTTCGAAGGCAATAAAGTAAGTGGTCCATTGAAACGGGAATTGATAGTTTTACAATGACGAACGGCGAAGCTGCGCCGATGGAGATAAGAAGAGTCGAGGCGATCGCGAGGGAAACTGCGGATGTTGTTACGAGCGTGCGCGAGACAGCGTATGCAGCATCGGGACCGCGGTCGGCTCTACGGCGTTCCTTCACACTCGAGAGGACGCTTTTTCTATTGGAAGGTAACTATGCGAAACACCGTCGGGCGCGATATCATCATCCGCTATTGCAAGGACGAGAGCGCCGGGCGCTGCACGTTAGGTGAACCGACGACGGTAGACCTTTCGGTATCCCCTTAAAATTATGTATCTTCGAAATCACAACCGAGTACCATTCTCAGCTGGCTCGCTGTCAAGCGGGATCTGCTTTCACGTATCACTATTCGATGCCCGTGAAGTCATCTATTTTTTTTTCTTTTTTTTTTTTATTGCATACAGCATATAGTCTCGGCTTGTGGGTTTTATTATCCATAGCATATCATATCTGATATATGTAACTGTTGCGGCAGTGCCGGCCGCAAGTTACACAATTTCTCGACGATGATCGATCCCACGGTGTTATTATTATCGACAAACATTGCGAGAAACGAACGACAACTCTTCCGCCTTCCATTACTGATTATTAGACCCTAAGTACATGTGTATCAATTCAGTATGATTCGTAAATAATATCGAATTATTTTTTTTTCTACGATTACCACAAGAAAAGAAAATTTTGGAAAGCAAACAAGAATTAAAAAATTTTCGATACAATAACAGTGATAATTTTTCAAAAAATAAATTATCGATTGACCTGATATAAATTCGGAAGAATTGATTATAATTTTTTAAACTAATAGAATGAAATTCATATCAATTATTAAACTCAATTTGAGAAAAAGTTATTGATAGTATTTGTACCATGTTTTTGAATGTACATTTTCTTCTATTATAAACAATCTGTTTTGATTTCATCAAATTCTATTGAAAAAAGCAACTTTATGCTATAAGATTGGATTTTTTGTTAAATATAATAATAATAACTAATTTTTTTGATTAAACTTATTATCTGATTTTACTTTTATTCGAAAGAATCAATTCTTGTTTGAAAGACGAACTCGGAAATCGACTCTATCAATGATATGAATTGGAAAAAAAAGATATTACTTTCGTTCTAATCTTAGTTTCCATGGTAAAGTTCTTTTGAATGCAAATCTATGAGATTAAAAAAAAACCAGATTCGACGTTTATTATGAAACATGCAGTGCGTATTGATTATTTAACGGGCGATTTTGCGTTATTTAATACGCTAGAATTCCGTTGGCCTAGTTATCAGAGCGACCGAATTAATTACGAAACTATAGAAATAGCGAGCGATGAGCGAGAGCTTCGGGGAGGGCAAAGAGAACGGTCATGCTATTTGAGCCCTCTTTAAACTCACGGTCCTTGAGGTGCCCCCTTCCGTGGTCTCGCCGTGTGCGTGAAACTCTCCCCCGGTAGTTTACCTCCGAACGTCGGGAGATCCTAGTTAGATCAGTCAGGCCTTAGCTCGCAAAACACTAAGTTCACGGGTAATCCTTGGACGTTCAAATACGCGAGTGCCATTAGCCATGAGGATCGCTTCGAGGTCCATTGTATTTATCTGTAAGTATCCCGAAATCGCCATAATAAAAAATGTAATGCATATAAAAATGCTCCGTCTCGCTTCATGAACCATTCTGTCGATAACTGAATAGCTATTTTAAAAAATCCCTTTTTTCGAAGGTTTCTTCAATCTGGTGCGAGGGCAGAGCGACTACGAGGATAGCGAGAAGTACGCGTTGGGAGATCCCGAATGGTGGTCCGAAAGGATAACGAAAGTCAATGGAAAGGAAACGCGAACGTTCGGCCTGGCGAGCGAAGATAGCGAGCCGAGCGCCCGACGATGGAACAGCGAAGAAATCGGAGATTCCGGAAGACGACCTCGTCCATTCGCATCTGTCCCGGGATCGCCGGAAACGCGAGAACAGTCTCGTTACGAGACGCGAAGGGAGCGTTTTCGAGATCACAAGGTACGCGCGAGAGTGTCGAATCTTCGCGCGACCTCGCCGTCTCCGATTCTTCTGCCGCCCTACGAGTTCGTCACGCCCGTATATCGCAACGAGATTTTCGACGACGATGCGCCGTCGCGTTGGAACAATGAATCGTCGACGAATGCGGGAAAGTCGAGCGGCGTCGCGGCACCGGTCCGTACCGGAATCAACGAAATTACGAAATTGAATTCATCATCGAACGTTAAACGACCCGTGGAAAGTGAGTCGAGTTACCGCGACGATAATGATGATTCAACGAAAATGATAGAAACGAAAAGCGACCCGGGCTGGATCGAACTCGTTCGCGAATCATCCGTCAACGTTACCAGCGCGAGCGGCGAGGATTTCGTCGACAGGGTCGAGCCGAATCGTTCGCGTTCGTTTTACGTTGATGAAGAGCGCGCGAACGAGAGACAAGAGAGGCCGAGAACTGCTACGAACAGGAGTAATCTTCTCAAGAATAGCCGAGGAAACAGAAAGTATCAGCGCGATAGATTCGAGTCGGAAAGAACGTTTACGAGAAAACGAACGTTCTCATCGTCGTCGGGCGGATACGATTGGCAGGGAAGACCCGCACAGCGTTCCAATCACTTTAGATTCATCGACGGTGAGCTCTCGAAATATGTCGCTTTTTTCAGCTTTAATTGGATTGAGTCAGTCCGAGCGGTACAGACCGAGGAAATGCGAGATCCAATGATAAGAGAGAATCTCGACCGTTTTCCAATGGGATAAAAATCTGAAAGAAGTCAAGCATATTTAAGGCATTTGAAAAACTGATTCTGCGGAATGATAATTTCAAAAAGTTATCGACAAGTTGACAAAAAAACACAAGTCGAGTAATTTTTTCATCAATTTGTTAATAACTTTTGGGAATTACACTTACGCAAAATCAATATTTCGAACGCCTTGCCGTACGCTTGATTTTTTGAAGATTTCTGTTAAAAAATTGAATTCTCTTTATTGTGCGAGTTTCGATTTGTTCCCTGTTTTAATCGGCCCCGGTGGTCTTAATTCAGCCTATTTCGATTCAGTACCGGGCGTTTCTTCAAATTATATTGAAATACCGGGCCAGATGAAACACAGAGCAAAATATAGCAAGCAATAACTCGAAAGACATTTTTTTCCGACAAAAGAACCTGAAAAAAAATAACTTCTAATGTGTTCCAAACAGTTCCTTAGACTTCTACAGCGTAAAAAGTCCGATTCGTCTGAAGTTCTCGTTCCGCTCTACTCGATTCATTTATCCCCGCTCTCCTTTATAGCCAGTCCCTGAATAATTTATTGTGAAATTTTCCAACCGTTTCGGCCAAGATCCGAACGGCAAAGCTGGAGCAGTGCCCGGAGTTCCTGGTCGTGATTATCCCGTTCATCAGGAGCACACTCATCACCACTTGCGCAACGTCGTCGACAGATTTCCGTGTCCACGAACCTCGAAGACCCATGTGTACTTGGCGGATCGGGCCTCGCGATGCCAGGTGAGTTAAAAAACCATTACCGGTCTCGAAAAATTCACCCGAACAGCGCAATCGCTTACTAATGGATTTCTATTTTGTTACACATTCAACAGATATTCTACGTGTGTTACGGATCGAACACCGGTGTCCCAATGGTATGTCCAAACGGTACGCTCTTCAGCGAGCCATTGCAAGTCTGCGACTGGTGGTTCAACGTTGCATGCTGAGCAAGCCTTGCCGTTCGCTCGACGATCGATCGCCATCGCGAGCAGCTCGGTTCAGTCACTTATCCGCTACTGATTAAATGCTGTACGAATAAAGACCTATTAATTATTATTGTCACAACACTCGTCGGGCCTGCTCCAATTCGTCGCACCGGCTAATACCGAATTTGCATATAATTGCCGAGCTGCCTCCGTACGCGGAAGCTCGGATCATAGACAGAGCTCTCGATGGGTCTTGCGGAGCTTTTGTTCTCTCGTTTCTGCTCGCAACGCCGTAATCCACCCTTCTTTATTAGGGACGAGATATAATACGAATGGGGATTTGTCGAGGGCCCCCGAATCACATTTTCGTTTCGATACGTCGGTGGTCCGACGGTTGGTTTGGGGTGAAACGCACCGCGAAGGGCCGGGACGAGGGCGCATCTACAGACATCAGCGGCGAAATACCCGGAGCGGGCGCGCATCCTTTTGTAATCTCAGATTCGAATATCTATAATGCATGCCACTGGGTAAGGGTATGTCGAACACGTCGGTACCCTCGGCGTTGGGCTTCACCAGCGAGAAGATACACGATCTGAAATATCTGCGGCAGGACCAAAGTCGTCCCGGGATTCTGATGCTTTTCGATGGGCTTTCTGTATATTAGCCGGGAGCAGGAAAACTCCGGGCAAAATGAGGGCAAAATGGAACAGTCTCGCTACTCGAATTTTAGAGCAGAACAAACGAATCGTAAAACTCACGGAATTAGAAAAAATCGGGTCTCATTTGCTTTATTTATGCTGATCACTGTTCACTAAAAAAATCGGAAACGAAATTTGATGAAATTCTACGAAACATTAATTGTTTGGACTAAAACGGACCGGTACAAAGATAGAAATATTGTTTTTTAAAAAAGAAATTTTCCTCCGACGACGCTAATTTTCTTGCCAATATAAACAGTAAATGATTAATAATTCTATTTTTTTTATGGCACTTAATGGTCATTTTTTCCCCCTTTCGTCATGACCACTCGAAGAGAGTCTGAAGATATTATTTTTCGGTTCAAAAGTAACGAAAAAGTGTTTTGCGTATCGACAAGAGTCTGAATAGTCGAAATGGTCCATTTTGCCTCACTTTTCCCTACGTTATATATATATCGAGGCTGACAAGGCAACTGACAGTGCAGACGGGGGGCGCGAGGGCATCAATGAGTCACGTTTAAACGGCATCACGAATCACGCGTCGGCTCTCCACGCCAGAGCGCAGCAGTCATTTATTTATAATACGCGTTACGCGCCTCTCCGGTTCAGGCTGCCGAGATAAGGGTGGCAAAATCATATCTGCGACTGGAACACTAAAGGCGTTTTTCTCCAACCCACCGAGAGAGGCCGCGATACATATATTATGTACACAAGGATCAAGGCATTTCGGTGTATCTATGCATGGCCCCTCACTGATGCTTATTTCCCCCGTTCCGACTCTCGCCGCTCGATATGCTCTACGATCTTATCTATAATTTATAACGTATCACGCCTACGAGATAGGCTTCTGGTGAAAGTCGTTTACGCTTTTGTGTTACCGGGCAAATACGAGGGAAGGCTAATTTCGAATTCGTTGTGGAAAATTGTCGACTCTTGAAAAAAAAAAGGATCGCTATAGAGCGTTCACCCCCGGTAGGATCAAGGCGAAGGCTTAACGAGTGGCAATGACAGTCGACGGAGATAAGAAGCTTCGAAATCATTTTTTTTTTTTCGTACCGATTAGTACCTTATGAATAATTGGAATACGAATGCGCTCTCCGCAACGCGACACTCGCAAGGAAATGAAATATTGAGAAAATAATAATATAATAATTGTTGACAGCGATGGATGCGCGGTAAGTGCGCGGCTTCGGCGATCGCCCAAGTCAAGCACAATTGCTTGCGGGCAATACTTGGATGGGTGACCGCTCAGCGCACTGGCTGGTTCATCAACCGCCGAGCGGGAGGCCAGTTTTTCCGAGACCTTGGTGTATGCCTTAAGTAAGTTAATACCGGATATGCATCGCACGAAAAAAAAGTACAGGGCCGTCTGTGCCGGCACGGGTTTTCCGCAGTTTCCCTGTGAACATGGCAAGCGCTGTACAGTGTAGCTAAGTCGGCTGCAGATGCACTGTGAGTTAGCTCAGGATGCGGGTAAGGAGCGCTAAGAAAAGACAAGGTCGTGAGAAGGGCTTGTAAAAACCCGTCAGGGTATACGATGGTAATCAAATACAAAAATATAATAATTGTTAAATAATATTTTTGATAATAATATCATTTTGGTATTATTTGTTATTATTATTATCAATATTATTTCTTATTGTCAGCATTTTTAGGTATTCAATATATCAATTATGCGATTTATTGTATATTTGAAAATGGGAGATACCTTCTTTTTTACGTACGTAGATAATTTTTTTTTCTCCAAAATCGCAGAGTTGTAACCCAAAAAACATTTTTTTTCGGTTCTGCAGCAATATAGGTAGAACATCGATGCGTTTCGCACCCTTCGCTCCGGCACGGAGGGGAGCGGTCTATGAAATGACACGGCTACATTTTTTTTTACGGTTAACCATGCAAAATTGATCCGCAATATGTGCGGGACATCTTCGCGTGTAGCCAAAAAAAAAATCGAGCGATGCACATGGCATTCGAAATGCGTGGTTGGCACGGCACTTATAGCGCGCATGTTGCGCGAAAGCTTCGGTGCGTTGCGAACGATTTATTGCGGATCGTGAGTAACTCGACGAAAATCGTGAAATATCCAGGGACAATGGTTGAATGGACCTTATAAGAAACTCGCGCCTATGGGACGTGCCAAAAGGCCGTCTGTTGCATACTGCATGCCGAATATAGCGTGTCCTCCCCGCTCGATACAAACTAGACTGTATCACCGAGTTCGCATCGCTCCCGCAAATCACGAAACGCGAACCAGCATCTCGAGCTCACCGAGCTTTCGTACGAGGGAAAGTATCCCCCAACCATGACGAATCTTTGTTTCCAATCCCAAAACTCTACGAACTTATTCATTTTCACATTAATCTACGTCGATGCGTCGACCGCACAAGGAAAAAAGATACATAGCGAAATATGGCTATGATATAGCCAATATATTCTCGTCGAAAAATTTCATACTATGGAACTATTTTAGAATTTTTTTCCCAAATATATAACAAATTATATGATCTAGCAATTAACGATAAAACGTTAAATATTAATGATAAACAATTCTTTTTTTTTTTAAATATATTAAAATAATTATTTAATAAGTAATTGTTATTTAAAAAAAAATGTATTTGCATCCATGCCTCTGCGGGCCTTAAAAATGGTAAACACGCCGTAAACTCGCCTAGAAACGAGAGCTATTGTACCAACGGTTAATTCCTCTTACCGTCAGTTGAAACTAGGATATTCAGACGCGAGCGATCAGCTTCTCGTTTTTACCTCCGTCGATTCGACAAACCTCGTTCCCAGAGGCTTCGACACGGACCCCTTCCCCTTTGAACTTCTTTTTTCTATGCGGGATCTCGTTGCCGCCTTTTTTCTCGCCTTCCCTTCACTTCGCTTCGCGTAGCGCGATGAGCCTGGCAACTTTCACATGATGCGCCTCAACATCTACTCCGCGCTGATCTTGCGTAATTTTGATATTAAACTCTAAACCGCGCGCAATAATAAACGATTGCCGCTCGAATTCACGGAAATTCTATTTCTCAGATAAGCTTGAGACTTGCTCTTACCGAGAGTTTACACGGTGTAAAGTTGCCTGACTGCGATGTCACGCAATATTGTCGGTAACGGGAACGCGCTCTACCACGTAATCGGATGCTTCTATTATCAGGAGGCGAAAGGGGGAAGCAGCGTAACATTGTATCGTGGCGTCGCGCCTACAAAGTTATTATCGGGTGTCAAATTTTGTATTGGAAAGCATTGAATACGAACCCGGCGAGCGCGGGGCTCGGTTTTGAGCTTATCACGCGTCGGAACGCTAATGCCGAGGATCTAAAGCGCGTAATCTCGGCAACGACTCGTCGTCACTTGACGGGCAACGAAACCACGCGCTCGCATATCATCAATCGTCTCTCGTTACGAATTCATTTCTCATCGACGAATCTGGAACCATGAGGAAAAACCACTCAAACTTCACGGTGCGAAGATTGACGAGAGCGATCAAGATGACTATTTTGTATTGTTTCTTTTTTTTGTCTTCCCCTCGTTCAGAAGCCGGCTTGTCTAGCGTAGAATGATGGGTTCATTTCCACGCAGCCACTCCGGACTCGAAACATCGAAGGGTCTTCCAACTTGATGGCCTACAATTTTTTTCTTTTTTTTTAACGAGCAGCCTTGTTATTATCTACGCCACGAGTTACGCCCCCCAATAGGAATACAACTGCTCTAATGGTATTTTAAAAACGTCGAATCAGAGCCGTTGAAGACATCGGACGATCGGAGTTACCGAAGTTCACTGCCCTAATTAGGTTTATTCGACATAATTTTGTCTTCGGACGCGACGACGTGTTTGGTACGTCGCGAAATGAGTTTGTCAAAGCGGCGAAATTGTCTTGTCGAATCGAAGGAATGCCGATAATAGTCGAGCGGGCGGCGGGGCGAGGAGAGATTCTACGAGGTTTCATTAAAGACTGATATTAAGGGAAGAGAACGTGCTGGCGCAACAGGCGGTAATCGGGATTTGCATTCTAGAGGCACACTTTGTCTCCCCGATAATTGATCCAATTACGAAGGGTTCTCCGGCGAGCGGGTCTCCGCGGGCAGGTCACCTCGGGACCGTACGGTCCGGCTTCGCCTCTCCGATATGGGCGGGATTCGGAATCCCCTCAGTCCAGCTTGTCCGGCTCATCTCCGTCGGACCCGTGTTATGAGCCAACTCGACCGAGAGAAATAATACCGTCCGACTCGCCGCGTCCCGCACAGCTGCATCTCCCTCGCAGGGCTCAGGTATATACGTGTAGCCTATATTGTACTACGTCCATTCATTTTTTAAATTTTTTCGTCATTTTTTCGAATTCGAAACGCACGAGTTCATCCTACTTCATTCTCGATTCCGTGCGTCACTCGAATCATTTTTTTCTTCCGTAACTCCTCGAGATAACAAATGGCAGATGTTTTTCGAGCAAGGATTCACGGAATATTCCTTCCAACATTCGAAGCTTTTGCGTACAAAACGCGCGATTAATCTCGAAAAATTGTGTTCAGGAATTTTAAACAACTCTACGCGGTATCTCGCAAAATTTGGTAATTTTCATGTACAATCTTTATTTTATTTTAGTGATATTTCGTGAAATTGCGAGATAAATCTTTGTTTCGATTGATGTACGATGATTTGCAATTTTTTATTCTTTTTTCAAGTAAATTAAATGTATCATTATTTTTTTTCGTTACGAAACTTACGGTAATATTTTTTGGATTTGAATTGCGGTGTTTCTGTAAATTTTTGCAATTCCTTCACAAATTCGTATCATACGCTTTATGGCTATTTAATAATACGGAGTGTGATACATCTGCGAAAGGCGTCACTCTCGTACGCGGTGTATGCGTGACTAAGAAGACCCGGCCGAAAATTCTCCGGTGTACGTCGCTGGGTCATCGCGCTTTAAGTATCCCCTTCCACTTAACGAGACTTTAATGGATGCTCGATTTCGTTCGCGGGTTATGAAAAACTCGCTCCCGTCATCGACAAACGATGTGCGTATGAAGAAATATCTGGTCAGAAGGAATTTTTCAAGGATTTCAACGTCCTCCGAGCGTTTTCCGTTCTCTCGAGGCGGGGACGAAGGAATACGCGAAGAAAAAAAGCGATTTTCGAAATATATTTTCTCGTTTCCCCGTTCCGGATAGATTCTAGAATAACATGTGCGACATGCAAGGAATACTGGAGCAATATGGATTACGGTCGCAATATGGACCAGGCAAAAGCAATGTCGAACCGAAGAAAAATGGACTACAATATGAGAACTCAAAGGTATCGGACATAAAAAATTTCAGGTTTGATACATTTTTCAGCAAATGGGACCGTCCGTTCCCGTCGAACTCGATGCCAGGAGCGACATTAGAGCGTGATTTTGTCAAAGTTAAAAATGAATAGACCGAAAAGTCTTCATATAATCTTTTTCTGTTTAAAGGTACGCTTCACGTCCATTCCGCATGAATTCCGTATGAATTTTTTCAAATGTTTAAATTCGCTTTGAATGTGCTTTGTTCTATGGAAAACAAGTGAGAAAAGACACAGAATTCAAATTGAATAATCTGAAAAATTCATACGTATTTAGAAAAAAAATGAAGCATTTTCATTTAGAAAAATTGAGTTTCCGGGAAATTTGTTAAAAAGTTAATTCTTTGATGAACATTTTGGAATTATTATTATGCAAAAGTAATCTTTTCAGTATCTTTGATATGCATGCATTTTTCCAGATTTTTATACCACCGAGAAGTATTTGCAATTTGCTCTCATTTTTCTCGAGCTTATGCGAGATGAGCGTGAAGCGACATAACTACCATAAGAGATGCCTGATTTCGCTACCAAACTGAAGTTTTTCTCACACGTCTCGAAGTAATATGAATTTAATGTGACAATAAATTCATGCCTCTGATATGACAAATGTATCCTGGTCCGTTTTGCCTGTCCTCTATGTACATAAAAAAAGGCGTACAAGAAAAGGAAAAGGGTCCCATTTCGAAATGGGCAGTTCTATAAAATAAAAATACATTCTACGGTAAAACACCCACACGCCCGGAGAATTTTGGACGATCGACCGTACCGTTTGGCGTTTCCGCTGCTAATCCATAGAAAAACGTCGAAATGAAAAATCCATCGGTCGTTTTATTGTCGAGAAAGAAAAAATTTCGGAACGACAGGATATAAATTCGAAGTTGTCGGAGTCGCGGTGGCGGAAGAAGAGGAGAAGTTCGAGCCGAGCCCCGGAGGCTTCGCGGTATTCGCAATGTGGTACGTATTTTTCGATTAAATTTAACATCAAACCGAGCGAAAGCGCGCGAAGCGATGAGAAAGAAGAGGGATTCGCGAGATGAGTATACCGCGGGTCATTGAACGAGGGATCGGCGGTAATTCGTCGAGCGAGTTTTTGAGCGGCGTCTGTGTGCTGAGTGGCCAAACTCCGTGGAAGGATATAAAGAAGTGGATAAGGGATCGGAGAGCAGAGCGAGAGGTAGTAAACTGCCAACGGAGAATGAGAGGCGGGCAGAGGAATTATTTTATACTTCTTTCGTAGGTACGCGGTAGAAACGAAGGAAAGAGAGCGAGCGAGAGAGAGTCAAGCAGGGTAGAGGAAGTTTCGCGGATGCGCGACTGACCAAGGAAAAGATGGGTAAAATGCTGATGAGGCGAATGCATTAAGGTTCTCGAGCAGTTTTTCGCATCAACGAATTCTTCGACCGATTCCACAGAAAAACTACCGCGACATTATAAAATTTCAAACGGTATCGCGTAAACCGAAGTTCTCGATCGAACGTCCTGAAGCCATTGGGAGAACGAAGAAGAAGAAGAAACCGAAGTGTCGAGTCGCTAATTTGGCGAATGAATGTTCAACATTTAATTCGCCGAAACGGGAGCTTTATGATTGCCGTTGGAACAGCTCTTAATTGCATTGCACCTTACTTTCGTCAGTGCAATCCTGCAAAGCTGTTGCCTCGTAGCACTGCGATATTTACCAGAATATCGGAAACGTCGTTTTTTCCGTTCAGACGCTATAAGAGGAAGAGACAGTAGAATCGGCGAGCAAAGAAGGCCAATAGTGCGACTCCAATAGCGGGTGCAAGCGCGCCGAGGTATATAAACGAGACCGTGCGGTGAGGATGGTGGCTGACCGTTATTGAGCCGGAATGACGTTCTCTCCGGGAATCTCTTTTCTGTAAAATTGAAAAAGCGCCTCTGCTTTCTGGCTTCCAACGATGCGAGGTATCCAGCCGAGTGTTTGACTCTGTGGCTTCCTCCTCTTTCATCCATTGCTGCAGTATCTATGTTGGCCGGAGTGGATTCTATACAACGGCGGATCGGTAGGCAATGGCAAGATCGGCACGAGAGCGCGCGTAGAGACCAGACGCGAATCGAGGAAGAAGACCCAATAAGCACAGCGGGCCTCGAAGAGATCGGAGCCACATGCAGTCAGCAGCCGGGCTTCTCTTGATGCGTGCGGTCCACCTCGCACGTGCGCCAATCCACGCCTTATATATACTCGATTTCTCTGTGCATTATACTATATACGAGCTATATACGCATCCTTCGCGAGCCACGAGAGCAACGTAGAGCTGCCACAGCAGCGGCCAACAGTCGGCACGCCGACGATGCCCGTGAACGGTGCACGGCCACACACGCACGTGGCTTTCCCTCCTCGCCGTTCCTCTTGCTCGCGCGCGCGCGCGCCCGCGTATAATGTATCCAATGTGTAAATTTGCCTGTCAGCTGCTCAACGGTAGATTTATCGACACGCGATTTAGGAACAAAACATATGCACACCAACGTCCCGATATATAGTCTCGCACCTGCCTCGCCACCGTATCGAGAGACGCGAAATTCCTCGAGTCTCGGGTGTTTAGCCTTCGATATATTATGGCAACGTGTGCGCTACTTAAGGATGAACACGCCGTATGCGCTATCAAGGGCACGCGTTATGCGCTCAAGTATTTCTTGCGGGGATGAGAATTCGTTAAAAAACACTATTTTTTTTCTGAACTTTGGAACCAAATGTTGAAATAAACTTTGAGTATATTGAAGAATGCGTGAAACCGAGTAAAGAAAAAGTGGGCGAAAAAATAATCAATGTTTCCTTAAAAAAAAAAAGAAAATCTCAAACCTTACTAAAGAAAGGAAATGAAATTTCGCCGAGCTCCGCTTATGTTTATTCGGTGTCTCCGAGCGAGCACACATTGCGCGGCGCGGCATTAATTTGCGCGAGATGGATTCATCATTCGTGGTGTAATCAGAAGCGCGAAGCAAAATGAGAGTAATCCCGAGGAAAGGGAAATGCATCAGGAAAGTCATTCGTTTCGCTGCGGTCGAGCGAGCCTTCCCCGGCTGGATGTTCAACGCGGAACAAGCGACATTACGACACTTTCTAGAGGCTTCATTAACCGTCGGATAATTAGTAGAGTGGTACGTGGCTCGGCGAGTTCCTGGAATGCTTCATCAACGCACTTATGCTGCGCGAAATCGATGTTCGTTGTTTCGAGGAAAATTTTCGAGCGTCAACGTCATCCGCGCGCAAGGCACGTTTGTCGCCTCGCGCCGAATTGGGAACGCGAGGACTCATCATTGTCACGATCTGCCGTGCGAGACTCGTGACTTAGTCTCGATTCCAGTCTCGCTAATAAAAGAATTAACCGACGCTCGGCTCTCGCGTGGCCGCATTGCAAAAGAGCCCCGCCCCAGCTAACGTTTATAAATGCCTCACTTTTCCACAAAACTTTCTTAATTCAATGAAAACTTCTTCCATCTCCCGTCGTCCGGGCCCGAGCCGCGAGAACAGAGCCAAACGTTTATCAAGATTCCGCGGTACGAAGATTCAAAAGTTTTCTTTTTTCTCTTCCAAACCCGTATAATTCTTCGCGGATGGAAAACACGTTAGAAAAAAGGAAAGATCTCCGGCACAAAAATTGTCTCGGCTATGGCTCGGCAACGAAGACATTTTCGACGTTAATTCAACGTTAAAGCTTCATTGACTATTCAATGAAAACGAATTCCCATCGTCTAATAAATATAGAAGAAGAGGAAAAAAAGAGTGGAAGCTATTACACGAACGATCGCATTAATCAGTAACTCAATCCCAACGATCTCGGAGGCCGCAACTCGGAATTTAGGCATCTCGCACTCCCGGTAACGTCGTTTTTTTTTCTTTTTCTCTCTATCTCCACCATCGACTATACGTGATTGCCCTCTTAGGAATGATTCTCGAAACGGTTCTTGAATTTCAAGATGTTATCACATTCGATATGGGATTGATTCTAAAAGCCACCGGGTGAGATCCGGTCCGAGCGCGCCCGCTTCCGTATTCCCGTCTGGGAGGGCAAAGAGAGGCGGGTTTCGCGATCTATTCGTTTCGCGTGCCTCCTCCTCCTCCGCCCCGGGCCCTCGATTCGCGTCGGGCACTCGGGCCGCGCTCACTTCTTCCTCTCCCTTGGTCCGAGCATCGTTGCCCGGTAGCAACGAGATATTTGCTCGGAGCTCGTGAATTAATTATGCCGCAACGAGGAAGATTGGCCGGTACTCTCTCTCGACCGGACTCTCGGCAGCTTTCCAACGAGACTCGAGTCCATCGGCGCTGCCGATTGATTCGAGAGAGACCCCGAGCCCCATCCCGCGAGTCGCAACCACTCTTCATCCCCTTGAACCTCTTCCCGCACGTGCAACTCACTTTTCCTCGACTCCACGGTAGCGGTCCCTTCGCTCCACTCGCCTCCCGGCGCCTTCTGTATTACTCGGTGAGACCTGAAATTCCCGACTCCTCCAACGATTCTCACTGCCACGAATAACACTCCGACTCAACCGATATAACCGAGTAATTTGTCTTCAATTGATTTAATCGCTTGCGCTCCTCTTCTTCCGCTTCTTCATGATCCGCCTTTCTTTTTATCTCTCGTTTTCCTCGCTCACGACGCTAAATTGCATGGAAATTTCGCGGTTCTTCGGGCTGGGAATATTCATTGCGAAAACCGGGCCACTCCAATCTTCATAACTGGACTTGTTGCGCGAATGGAGACAGATTGCACGGCTACTCTATATAATTCGGTACGAAAATAATATTCTCGTATAAATTCACGCGGAATGAAAAAACAAAAAGCATTCATGTTCGATCTCGATAAAAATGTGCATTCGCTTCTCGTTCTCGCACTCTCTGTTCGTTGAGCTTTTCGAGGTCGGCCGAAGCTGGAGGTAACGCATCGAGGTATTAAAAAAAAAATTGAATCGACGAAGAAAGTCATCGCGACGCATCGATTGACTAGCGGTTATTTGTCGTCAGAGCTCGATGACTCACGTCCGGCCTCTGTTCCTCTCTCGGGAGGCATTCGCGATTACAATTAAGAGTCTGTGAATCCGGCGCGCGTATCTAGTCGCGAGAAGAGGAAATGATTCGCGATAATCTACGAGCATTCAGAGTATAACGGTTCTCATTGATTCGACGCTACTAAAGAATCGGCCAAGGGCGTCGGAAAGAATATAGGGGAGACGTCCTTTTTTCCACGTGATAATAATAATAATAATAATAGCTATTATTAAGTTTTTAAATATTGACATAACCAATCGCACGGGAAAGGGTTAATTAAAATGGGCTAACGAAAAATTAAAAAATCATCAAACACTAATTACAATAATTATGTAAAATAATCTTCGCGAGTTTTATGACGACCACTTTTTTGTGGAGTATCCGGCCAGGGAACGACAAATATGCGTGCCAGTAAATAAAGTAATAATGATGAGTGATTATAAATATGTCCTTCATTCATAATTATAATATTCTTAAATTGCCAAATAACGATGTTATTTATTTATTTTAATATGAACAATAAAGATGATCATTAATAATAATAATGTTATATTTATGATTGAGCGAACATTTTTTTATGACTCATTCTTATTACCTTATTTATTGGCACGCATATTTGTCGAATAATTATTATCAATAACAATTATTATTATTCAAGATTCCTCGATTTTGCCTCAGTCGCTTCTCCATGATTGGTTATATGAATTTAATAAAACAAAACGTAACAAAAATGCATCGCTTACCGTTTGAGCCAAAGCCGCGGTTTCCTCGTTCGCTTCGCGAATCGCGCTTCTCGACCTTCGGCGTTGCGAGCGTTTATCGAATTTATCGCGAATCTTTTTGCCGCGCGTCCTCATCGCGTTGTCGTGGCCTTTGTCGCGGTGGAATGACGACCGTCGTTCTTTGCTTCGAGTACATAATAGCCCGTGCTCGCAGAGTCGTCTCCCCGACGGTCACGCGAGCCTCCGCCACGCCGGAAGACGCTTTTTCTCTCTTTGCTCGACTAGAACAAAAAATTCCTTTTTTTTTTCAACGACGTTAGCACGATATTGCGTAGGCGCGCTCGGGGGTTTGAACCCGCGAAAGTTCTCGGATCGTTCGTGAACGGGCAAAAAAAAGGTAACCCTCGTGCACGGACCGCAGAGTGCAACTCGCTCTAATAAATATCGTCGCTGCGAGGCTTTTTCAAAAAATCCAAAGTAAAGTCGAATCGGTCACGCGTCAAGAAGGCAAACGACCCTGTATGCAAACATCGAAAAGTTATCGGTAATAACGATCTATTCCTTCGTTCCTAATGAGGCTAGTTTCTGTATAAGCGATCGCTTTGTGAAACCGAATCGAGGTAAATTCAAAGACTATTTTGAATTAATTGAAAAGCGCGTCACGGTGTTGGGCGAAAGGGGGGAGGGGGAGGAGGAGGAGGAGGGATAGTTTATTATGCCTATTTATTTAACGAGGCAGCGGGGGCACGAATGTGTCCGAGGCACTCGGTTGAGTTTGGTCTCAGCGGCCGTTCGAAGCGTTCGAACGACTCTTCGGAGGCGCGCGCTATGTTCATGGGGATCACGGTAACTTATGTTAGTTTCTATCGGGGCGAGGATCGTGCATGTTTCGAAAGTCGTGGGCGTGAGCGTGTCTCTTGTCGCTGTTCGTTACGTTGAATCGATGCCCCGCGCATATAACGAGAGAGAGTCAAGTTCGACACCGGCTGCGGTGTCGGAGAATAACTCGGGCTCCTCGGGAGAAGCGCCTTATTCACCGGCGTGTTCTCCTCGCTCGCTTCTTCCTCCCCCCGTTCCCCCCGCGCGGCCGATCGGCGCGAGCTCTCGCGACGCCCTGTCTCTCACGACCTTTAACGTCCACTCGTTCCTCGAATACACCCCCTCCGCTTACGCTCTCGCGGAGGCACGCATCCCGACGAGGCATTAAAGAGATAGCCAACGGATACGGGCATGCATAAGGCCCGGGCCTCGAAGAAATCGTCAACAATGAAGCAACAATGAAGCCTCGGCCGTGTCCGAGAGGGAACGCTCTCGCCGCAATAAGACGAGGACCCTGTCAACCTCCCCGCCGGCTCGGTCATCGTTTTCTCCGTCTTTTCTATGTCCATGGGGATCCTCCTATTTATATATATTTTCCTATAAACATACCTGACTGTGGAAACTCGGAGGTCAGGGTTTCTCAAGCTCGACGAACCCGACGACGAAAATATCGATTTTTCTTTTTTTTTTTCAATAAAATATACAAGTTGATAAACGATAATATTATAATAACCATGTATCAAAATCGATAACGATTCTGATCTTTTACCGAAGAATCTCAAATAAAGATATAAATGGATAGTCGTTAATTTGAAGAAAAAACAAAATTAACGAAAAAGAAGTAAATGTAGAAAAAATATATAACACTCAACCCGACTCTAAAAACTCGGAACGAAAAAGTTTTTTTTATTTTCATAAAAATGCTATTTCGCGGAAGCGACACAGGATGCCAATTTTGTACTCGTCGGTCTAGATAAGAAAATAAACGAAGCTTAATCGATAACGACGTTTCGCTCGAGTTTCGTAGACAACGAGGCCCCTTGTCTCCTCTATCGGACTCTCCTCTCCCGAGACTTTACTGGAAAAAGAAACCTCCGGAGTCCAAACGATTCCATTCGAGATATGAAGAATCATGAATGAATCCGAAGATTATTGAATGAGTCCCTAATTGAAGCGATTGAATGTACGGCGATAGTTATTGACGTGAAACCACACAAGCCAAGAATTGATACTCGTCGTTGCGATAGATCGAAGGATGTATAGCATTAGCACTGGTAGCGGTAGAAATAACAAGATTCAGACAGAACGGACGGTCGGCTAAGGAATTCTTGGCTCCGATCCACGTCGAGTTTCCTCCTCGAGGATGAGGATCGCTGAAAGTGTTTCTTGAGCGACACAATACCGAATAATAGGATTACATAAACAACGGGCAACAAGGTATTGTGGCGAGTCCCGGAGCTCTCGGGAGCGGGTACTACGGGGGTTCCCCCGTTTCTCCTCTGGGCTAGATCTCAGGTAGGTGGCGAGGCACCGCAGGCATCAGCGGGCAAGAGAAACGAGACGAAGCCGAATGATGCTGCGGCTCCGTTGTACGCTCACTCGGAAACACGAGAGGAAGAGAGGAAGACTTCCCGGTACAAAAATTGGCTGGAAGCATGAAGCAGCAGCAGGCCAAGGAACGCCGCGAAGAAACCGTGCGGAGTCCCTCGCGCTGCGGGCTCCTCGGGGACATTTGCCAGATTGCATTCAATATTGAACCGATACTTTGTGGATTTCGGACAATGCCATTCCCGTCGCTCATGGGTTCGTGTGCATCTCGCCCCTCGCTATATTCCAACGGTTTTATACATCGCGAGCCGTATACCTCATTCAAGCTATCCCACAACACGGAACCACCCGAATGGTACATCGACAGGGGCAAAAATGGACCGGTGGGGCAAAGTGGACCAGGCACAACCCTAATTTGGACAAAATGGGCTATGGGAGAATAAAAAAGCAAATCGCGGACGGAATAATTTGTTGCCAGAACCAACTGCGTCGGTCGTAAACCGATATTATTTTGAAGAACCAATCAATTTCTTGGGCGATTACATAAATTGGTTGACCCAACAAATACATTAGTCGTACCAACTAATATTAATTTCCAGCGCCGAAGTTGGTTCTGGCAACTAATTTTTTTTCTCCGTGCGATTTAAAACGAAGGAGAGACTTGCGTGAAATATGTTTCATGTACTTGCAGAGTCAAATGGCGCTATGTAAGCAGTTATCCTATCGCAGCGCATCCAAAAATTGTTCGAGAGAATTATCCAACAAATCCGGTTACCTAACTTTTTTTTAAACATATCACGTTGCACTCTAGTTTTCAATTTTTCTCAGGAGACCGAAATATTTGTTACAAATTTCAGTTTCCGGCGTGAAACAATCGATTTCATGCATTTGAAATAACCACGACGATGTTCCCGGGCTGTGCCGTTTTGCCTCGTTTTTCTGCGGCTACGAGCCGAGCGCACAGCGAGTGGAATACACAGCCTATTGACGACGAGAAAAAGAAGCTCGCGTCCCAGTGGCCCATTCGAAAGAATTTCTACTGATAGGTCGTCCGGACCTCCCCATCAATAGTCGCTATATTGTCAAAATATTGCGGCGATCGTACGGTCCTTCGGCTTTTGTGCCCGCACCTTATGCGCCCCAGGCTGACTTTTGGCTACACAGCCTTCCTATGTATACATTCTTTTCCCCCTTCTTTTTTTTCATATATCTCTTCCTCTTATATATATATCCATGTGGTGGTCGTTTTTTTTCTCCGTTCTTCCGATGTTCCTCGGTCTCTCGTCGAGCGTTCGAGAGAGATCGGACGAGTGTGCCCATCCGATGCGGTTTGCGATGGGAGGCTGCGGTTTACAAAAGAGGGGCATTGCCGATCAATGGATTGTGCACCCTCCCGGTTAAGTTCGTGGCCACGGCGACTTTTCTTTATTCCGCTGGGGCATCACTCGAGGCGATATAGTCGAACTATCTCGCGCGCACGCGGGTGCAAGCCTTGCAGTCTTACTTTTATAGTCTAATCCTACAATGGTGCATACCACGACCGCGTCTCTTCGCCTTTCATCCCCCCACGATCTTTAAGGGCGATCGCTATCTCATTGAGACGCGCTTTCGGATCTTGCCCGCGGCGCTATCGCGGACGATGCACGAGAGTGCTGGGTTCCTTTTTTTTTGGTCTCGAATGGAAGATTTCGGTGGTGTTGAGTTTGGGTCTTGGAAGACTCGTCAATCTCGGCTTCGTTAGACCGCGAGAGACAGCTGGAGCGCTTGGTGTCTTTGGGATTTTGCACGCCAAGGCTTTTGTACTCGTTCTCTGAGTATTCCTTCGCCGCGCGATGTAGTCTCGCGCGATACTAGACGAGAGTGATTGTGGATGCTCTGATGAGGTAGAGAAAAAAAAACGAGCGTATATCCGTGACCGCGATGTTTAAACAGGCTACGCGTCCTGCGGATATTTTCTTTTCATCGCTCGCGTGAGAGACTTTCACCGAAAGTGTATCAGTCGCTCGTGTACCATCGATC
Source organism: Ischnus inquisitorius (assembly GCA_963924025.1). Lineage (NCBI taxonomy): Eukaryota > Metazoa > Arthropoda > Insecta > Hymenoptera > Ichneumonidae > Ischnus > Ischnus inquisitorius. The sequence continues at coordinate 12,307,072 of OZ001254.1, read as the reverse complement.
ATGACGCACCACGCGAGTACACGCGGCTAAAAGATTCCACGGGCTTCAGAAACGCGCCGCAGTTAATAGAAGAATAAAAAAACTGCAAAAAGAAATCGTACGAGCGAACAATGGCGATATAACAAATAATTACTCGCCTTCCGTAGTCGGGAGATTCATTCGTTATTCAGCGTTGAAAACTCCCAAACGTAAAATACAATGAATTATTTTTTATTCCGTGGTTTTTAAATTTGTATTATCGGTTTCTTGGTCTCCTTTCGCACGCTTGTTGCTGGAATTTTATATTTCTAAGCCTGATAATTTCTGTTCTTTTATCTTTATGTTTTGTTAAATGCAGGGAGATAAAGAAAATTTTATTGACGAAAAAACGAAATATTTGAATGATCTTTTCTCATTTCACTCAGTTTTGTTATCACAATTTTTTGTCATACTCCTTTTTGAAATTGTTGTCAAACGATCGATGGCTCATTAGTTGCAAAATGACAAAAAGGAATAGAAATTATTATTGTGAAAATTACAATAATGATAATAATGAGCCTCTTTTACCTCGGAAGAAAATGGAGAGTTGAAAAAAAATCATCCGTATGGCCGTCGGGGTATGACAGACCTCCTCGAGAAGGTATATTTAGCTTCCGCGTATCCGCGGCTCGTTATTCAAGCATTCACGACGCTCGCCAATAGCCGTGGCACTCTCGTTTGATACCCCCAAAGCCCGAGTTTGTCCGATAAACTGATTTGCAACGATTACGAAAGCGAACTGTCCGGCAGTTTACACATCAATAAGACTTCTCCCGTACCTAAAGCCCGAGTAATTGCAATCGTTCAGCCGATATCGAACGTGGCAGCGACGAGATTTCGCTGCATCTCAATAAGCGGTCCCGCGAGCGCTCCCCGGTATTATAAACTGCAGTCTGGAAAACCTCAACGACTTCCCCTTCGTCTTGAAAATCGATTACCGTTCCCGGCTCTCTCCGACTATTTTCTTCGTTGCGTTTCACAGTGCGCGATAAAGATTTTTAAAAAATAATGGAAAAAAAAGGAGAAGAAAATAAAAAAAGTATAACGGTGCACACAGCTGGTGATTCATTCTTCTCTCAGCGCTGCGCATAGAACGAGCGCTAGAGCGTGTGTTTAGTATTCCACGCCAACTATAACACACACCATAAACTTGTCAATGCGTTTTAGTACTATTTTCGTTGTTTCTTTTGGAAGCCTCGTTGAACTTTTTCTTCTTTTCTCTCTTCCTTTCTTCATAGCGAGAAAAACGTTCTCATAAAACGTTATGCACGCAAACACAATTCACAATCTCTTATTCTTGCTCCGCGTCGCCTTTGCGGTGTTCGTTTCTCTCGTGAAACGCACAAACATTGAAACTACCGGCTCGGGGGGTCCCTCACGGATATGTAAGTACCGTTCTGCGTTTAGAGTCAGCTCGTCCACCGCGGACGATTAGCGGGCATACGATAGGAGCCTCTGGAAATCCTGGAGCGTTCTTCGTTAACAATTAGAGCCCCCGAGCCTCTTCGTTCGTGCGCTTCCTCTCGAAGCAATTAATTTCGAATGTGTCCCGGTGAAAGTTGGACGAAGTTCGATCGTACGCATCGGGACACTCGTCGTCGACGAAGGACGAAATAAGAAATAGTGCCGAACCCTTGCGGATACGAGTTCGAGACTTCGGCTCCGAGTTGAGAAAGAAAGAGCGGAAAAGAGGTGAAAAAAAAGATAGGAATAAAACCAAAAGAAACCAAAAAAGATCGAGCAAAGTGGTTAGTTGTAACGAAAAAAAGGAGGTGATTTCGATTCGCGAGAGTTCTCGACAGTCCGTAAAATTGCTTTACGGTTCATCGAACACAAGGAAAACGGCTCTCTGCACGCTCGAAAGAGCTCGCGGGGCTCGCCCTGTCTACTGGCTGTTGGCTGCTGAAGTTCCTCCGCGCCGCAAATGTAACCTGCGAGGCCACAAATGTGAATTATACATACCTATACCTACCCGGGAGGAATCTTTGTCTCTTTCTTTCTCGATACCCCACCGATAGCCTTGTGTGCCCGTCGATACTGCATACCCCCCCTCGCTCTTTCTTCAGGGCAATCATTTTATAGTATTATTTGCTGAAAGCGGTAAGTGCGCATCGACATCATATCAATCGGTGCAAAGCCGCGCGAGGGCACCCACAGCTACCCCGTTTTCTATTTGCGCTATTTGACCGCGTAATCGGCACACATCACCGCCATTTTCGCGATTTCTGTACTCCCCAACAGCAATTTCAAAGAACATATACTCATTCGCTTCTCGATAACAGGAATTTTTAATTTACCCCTTTTTTATTTACTAGGGTTCAGCAAGTCTTACGCGCTAGCCCTTTCCTTTCCGACAAACATTCGTTCAACAATTTTTTTGATAAATTGAAGAGCATTGTTTTATGATCCATTTTCTACAGGGCATTTTTCCATTTTTTCGTTGCATTCCAACAAATCTATCCCCTACAGAATCATCGCACACTGAAAAAAAAACGCTACAAAAAATGTTTCGCCGACAAACATTTTTCTCGTTGATAAAAAAGAAAAAACACAACACATTTCCCTGAAGCTACAATAATTTTTCAACCGTGCGATTTTGAAAACAACGGGTTCGATTGAACTCCGTTTAGTTCCCCGCGTATGTCAGTCCTCTGTGTTAACATAATTGCCGATGCGTTTTACACGCGAACTTTGGCTCGAGCGCCCCGGTGTATATGGTTGATTTGAATCGTCGCGCGAATTCACGCCGGGGATAGGATACGCGAAAGCAATGGACTGTGCACAATATACCGGCGTGCCGTCTCTATGGGTCCGGCCATCCAACAATGCACCGTTACAGGTGATCAGCTTTCAAAGCGCAATGCAAGCCCGTGTGCAATGTGAACAGCGCTCGCGAATGGTGCAACGGGGCACACGCAACTCGATGCATTGTTGCCCCGTACACGCTGAATCCACGATGCGAAAATATTCATGTAGTATTGTGTGTTGTGGCAGCATATCGTATCTTCCCCACGTCGCCTCCCCTCGTACGCGCGATGCTGCTCTGTTGCGTTGAGTTTAAGGCTGTTCTACGATTTCCGCAAAAAAAGCGCACGTCCGAAATTTTTACAAAAAAATACGAACGCTCGAATGATTAAGCCCCAGATTCCAGCGAATGTCAATTAGTCGAGAATAGAATTCTCTACGATTCTTTGTGCTGATGAAGCCGAATTTTCATGATACACGCGTCTGCACGAGATCAATTTTTAGATATTTTCTCTCGCAAGAATTCTCGGTCGCTTCATTGACCTGAAAGCGCGCATCATTTGCGTGATCGAGAATAAAACTCCTATGTTCTTATATCGCCGCTCGTGTTCCCTTTCGCTTGCGAGAAAAAAATTGCCTTTACGCCATCTAGCGGCAGGAATCACTGATTGATGACTCAACGTTGGCGTTATATCGGTAATGCGGGAGAACAAAAGGCAGGCGTATCATTATTTTGTTCGACATATCGCACTACATGGACGGATCTGGCAATTGTGTCTCTCGCGCAGTGACTTCGCGAGAACGTCGTCAAGCTCGAGCACCGCTTTATCCCGCTGGAGCCTTAACTGGTTGGAAACCCATGAGCTAACTCACGATGTTCAGTCTCGGTAGTCATCTTTTTCCATCCACTTTCTTCAACTGGCTACTCAATGCCGCCGGACTCTTCCCCTCCCGTGTGTAAATGAATGGTTAGCCGTTGATGTCTGTCATGACCCTTAAAGCCCTCGAAGGGCAAAAACTTGCTCATGTGGAATTTAATTTGGACCTGTCGCCCCATCGAAGAATTGAAATGGTAATGCACCGCCGATAGAGCCGATCTCTCCGCCGGCTCAACGAGATGCATTTACCCAAAGCAAAGGGAATTCCTGACCGGGGCGATTGGATTTGTTGCACACTTCGCCGATACGTCATAAATAATTTTTATTGCCCCGCAATCTGGTAAACAATTGCGGCAAACCGAATTTACCGAAGGGACCGCAAAGTGAGTGCTCGAGGATATTAGCGACAGGCTGGCCGCGAGACGAGTACCGAGAGCTATGGCTGTGCAGCCGATGGGGGTTGGGTATACTTGTTTCCACCCCAAGGGCCAGAGAGCGTGAAGGGCTAGCCTATCGTAGCTAAAAACGCTCGCTGTTTGCTCGTCGTATTAGTGGCATTATAAGCGATCCTCATCTGCATGAGCATGTGACATACGGCAAGCACGGGGACGTCGGTGGCCGATGCATCTGCCTTCTCTTCTTCGCTTCTTTTTTTCCTCTTTCTTTTTTTCTTCCCCTTGTAGGCGAACACACGAGAACCGCTTGTGGAGCGTAACGCGACTCACAATACAGTGTAGCGCCCCGAGAAGCAAACGCGAAGAACCAGGGACGTAGTGGTCGACTGTAGGGACGAAACCCTTTTCGAGACTCGTCTATTATTTTTTTTCTCCTCATTTTATCGACGAATTTGAGTAGACGAGTCTGAAAGTTTATGAACAGAAGGTCGAAGGTCACGGGTTAATGGAAAATGGTAATTTCTCTCCACGGCGAAGTTCGATGAGGATTGTGACGAATTAACGAAAAATGGCCCACGGTCGATCGTTCGCGAGCATACAGCCCTGAAGGACACGCTTTCACTTCGGGATCACAGGCGCTTGTGGCCGGGGCCCTGCCCACCATTGAATTCACGAATGCCACCCTTTCTCGGCTGCCCCATTCTCGGGCTCACTCCCCCGGCGTGCGCGGTTACATTTTTCAAAAGCTAACCGATCTCGCCTCTCGCGACGGCGTGAGCGCCGAGAGGAAGAAGAAGAAGGCGACTTAAACCAGTAAATACCCAAAATATTTTCGACCGCAGGCTGCCCACTCAACCGGCATCGGGACAGCAGCTTTCGGTGACCATAAAAATTGACAGAGGGCCGAGAGTCGATGGCCGTACAGATGCGCCGAGCCGGGCACGAGAGAGGAAAAGTATCGGGGAAGGTAGATCGAGTCTAGGGTACATCGCGTCAACAGCAGGTTGTGAGATAAATTCGTGAACGGTCTCGAAAGAGCGATAAGTATCGGAACAGAAACGAAAGATCTCACGGGAGAGATTGGACTGGTGTTAGCCGTGACGAGCACCACGGACCCCACGAATGAATCAAATTTTTTTTTATCGGAGACCCGAGATCGCGCAGGGAAAACATTGAAAAGCTCACGTGAGAACATCGCCCTTGTGCACTGGGATCTCAAGATCGGCACTCAAAATCAATGCAAGCGTAGAATTTTTCTATATTCTCCATCGAACGTTTTAGACATATTTTTATTTAACAAAAATATATATGCTAACCGTTGTATTATGGACTATTAAACCATCGATAGTAATTATTCTGTTAATATATTTTCAATCCATCGATCAATAATTAAATTATCAATAAATATATTAATATTAATAATGATATTGATTGATTGATTTAGAATAATAATAATCAATAATTACGTATTGAGCGTAGTCGTTGAAATCAACAATTCGAATTTCTGTGACAAAATCCACTGTCGCCTGAAAGAAATATACAAGTAGAAATTTTAGAAAATCGTAAATCGCCCTGAAGAAATTGTAATATTTCTAATCCATCGTCTATGGACAATCCTCGAGCCCGTTATAAAGATACAAGAATAATACGCTAAGATAGTCCCTTTCGTTTGGAGCTCCAAATTGAAATGATCAAACGAGATCACTTTCGGAAGCGATACGCTTTTGTCACTCTCTCCCGAGTGTATTCTTTAACCGCATAAAACATTCTATTGTAATACACTTCCCCGGTTGAGGCCCCGACGAGAGAGAGAGCATCCGCGGTCAGCGAGTGCGAGGAAGAAGCGCACTCTTTCTTCACGTTGAATTCTGCGTAATCGTAAAATTGCATCGGGACCCGTAAATTCGTGAGGCGAAGGAGCATCTCTCGCGAGGACGAAGAAGTTCGAAGCGTAGCCGCAGCAAAAGAACTCCCGCGATCGACTTAACGTAGAAGGGCCTATAACCCACGAGGCGAAGCGAAAACGAGAGTATGAGATATATAGGGATGCATATATATGTATACATGTGTATGTATATGTATATACATCGTAGAGATGCCGTGGAATCCCGAAGAGGCGGTACCCGAGCCTTCTCGTTCTCGGCCGTTGCTTCGGGCCCTGTGTTTCAGCCTCGAGGCGAGTCTAGACTCGGCTGGGGTCTCTGTTTACACAGGCCCCGTGTATACGGTAAGAGACCACGGACTCTTCTCTACCTCTCTCCCTCTCGTCCTATCCCTCTCGCCTTCGCTCTCGCCTTCCTCATCCCCCTTGTGTGCGCCACCGCCACGCTCTCTCACACTCACTTTGCGCTTTCCCAAATGTGGATGGGTTAAGTAACGTGAACTCGTGTGAGTTCGCGTGAACGCGTGTAGCTTGTGCGATCCCTTCGAGGCAAGTTGCGCGCCTGCTCTGGCTCCGGTGTTCCTTCCAAGCCTCGGTACAACACGGGCCCTCCGCCCCGTCGCCCCGCGCAGCGAACAGAGAGCCAACTTCCAAGTCCAGAGGCGCACGGAGGGCACGACGGAGAGAAACTCTCCTGGCACGATATACTGATTTTACAGATCGACAGTCACGCCGATGCCTACCGGCGCGCACCGAACCAACGAAAAATATCCCTTCGGCCTTCGGGGAAAAACTCATCGAGGCGACACGACTTTAGAACGAAAATATAACCAAATGGCGACAGATGCGCTTTTCCCAGTTTATCGCAGGCTCGAAATATATCCGTGGCCCTTCGAAGTCGTTGGCACCCCATGCCGAGAGCTTCGCACCTTCGAGCCCTACCGAGCCGAAAGGCCTCGTTGTCGCACAATACCATCTTGACTACGCTGACACACACACCCAGATTATTCGGTCGCGATATATTTTGATAGATAGGCTTTCTCAATGTTTTGCCCACAAAAATGCGGTTTTTTTTCATTCAAGTGTTCTTTTATGGGAATACACTGATTTTTGTATTCTTGCATTTTTCCTCTTTTCGTTTCGCGTATAGACGATGTTGTGTAATTTTTGTAATATAATAAATAGTTTAGGCGGAATTTATTGATTCCGATTTTGACTCCACAGTTATTTCGTTCACGAAATGTGTTCCATAAAAAAAAAATTACCCGCTTTCTAGAAGTACACTAATTTTTCTATTTTCCCCATTTTTTTCGTCGGTTCGTTAACGCACGCAGTTGTCGAACATGCGCAACAAGAAAAATTTATTGTGCAAAGGGGGATCGTAACAAGGGCCCTCCCGCTCCCGGGACAGTGGAATACGCGAGGCGGTGTATCCATTGCTTACACGAGGAGAGCGTTATAAGCAGCAATATTATAGTATGAAGAGGATCGCTCACGCAACGACCCTTCAGCGTGAAAAGAAGCCCACTACCATCCTTTTATTTTTTTTATTCTTTCACTCCATCTCTCTCTCTCTCCGGGCGACCCTTCAATCTAATCAGCCTCATTCAGCTCACCGCGAAACAACCTGCCACATGGTATATTTTGTGGGAGCTTTGCCGGCCAACCAGACCTTTCACAACACACCAGCCCGACGCGCGCACCAGCGGCTTCTCATCTTCTAGTGCCCCAGCGCGCGCTATAGAAAATATTCTATCGAATTCCCGACGCACACGCGTCACCCTTTCTCGAAAAAGAAAAAAAAAAATCTAACAAGAAATAATCTCTCGTTCGACGAATCATGTTCGCGGCTCGTCGCGCCCTTTGCTCGAGCATCACTCAAGGACTCAAAGTACATGTATATCAGATTATAGACTTGAAAGCCGTGGTGCGAATCGTTCGAGATCGCGGAGGAAAAACATTGAAAAGGTCACGTGTGAACATGGCCCTTGCGCACCGGGATCTCAAGATCGAGACTCAAAATCGATACAAGCATAGAATCTTTCTATATTCCCGATCGATTAATAATAATTACAATAATAATAATAACAATAAATAAATAATTATATGTTATTATTAATTGTATTTTGCTTATGAACATATTATGAATCATAATAATAATTGATCATTTATTAATTATGAGCTGTAGTTGTTTGAATCAACAATTCGAACTCCGATAAAAATCACGACATTACCCCGTAGCAAGGAATAGTCTCTTGTTCGATGAATTATATTTGCGGCTCGTCGCGCCCTTTGCTCGAGTATCACTCAAGGATTCAAACTACATGTATATCAGATTATAAACTCGAGAGCCATGTCGCGAATCATTCGAACCTGGAGAGAAACTCGAAACACCGTCAGAGACAATCCGTGTTGGCTCGCCTGCATGATTCATCGGATTTTTTTGAAATACAAACTATCCAACATTCATTTGTTTCCGATGACTATTCAGCTCCCCCTTCCACCGGCCTTCGGGGACTTATTGTTTTTATCGACACGACAACGAGATCCGAGTCATCGGGTCTGACGCGGTGCGGAATAGTCCTTTCGCGCAAGGAACGCCTCGCCGCGGCAAGAAACTCTCCTCGGTCCGAGGCCCTGTCGATGAATTATCTTTGCATAGAGATTTGGTACACGCCGGCTCGGCGACAATTAAGAGCCGAAAACTCGTCCGGCTTAACTCGCCGTGTGCGCGCACGGACACCGCGATCCAATCGCGAGCGTTTTGTATAATTTGTCCTCGGTCGAATCATGAATTTTCATTCGCATCCGTCTGTGAGAAAGGGATTTCGCAGGAAGCTCGAGAAGAGATCTCGAGGCTAACTCGAGACGAATTGTATCGTGCTTTTTTGTACTTCGCTTTTTCTTCTTTTTGGCCTCCAACAGCACGTATTAAAAACTCGAAGCGCAGAGATACTTTGCGCTCAGCTTGACTCTCCTCCGCTCGTCGTCACCGCAGAGCGTTGTTTTTAGTTAGCGCGCGCATCCACGAGCATCTCTTGGCCCTCCAGTCCTCGCTTCCCTTCTATCTTTCATGCTCAAGCTGTTAAAACTTGATAACTAGCTGACATTTTTACAAGACGCATGTATATACACTCCGGGCATGTTTTCTTTCGTGAAGCATCTCGGAAAAACTTTTCACTCTATTTTTTTCTTTTTTTTTCTATTCTTTATAAAGGTTTTTTTGTTTTTTGTCCAAGAGTCGTTGGGGGCCGCGATAGCCGAGCTGGTTTGCGCTCAGCGAATATTAGAAGTAACTCCCGCGGAATACAGAGCGGAAACGAGGCGATGCGGAGCTCCTTTCTTCTGCGGTGGTCGGGTGTCGGCCGGAGCTCGCCCGGGTTTGTTATTACGACTACAAAACGCAATTACCAATAATTGCATAACCAATCGAGGCCGGAGCTTTGCCGAGTTCTCGCACAAAATCATCGAGCCGCGTCCAAAGCTCATCGTCGACCAAACGGCACGACTCGGTTATTCTTTCGTTTTTTTTTGTTCGCTTATTTATATTATTTTCGCGAGCATCCTCATAATTATATATTGTTCCGCGTTGCCCGAGGAATGCCCAAGTACTTCCGCGATAGTACGATAAATACTAGACAACTAGATGGCTTCGAATTCTTTTTCTCGAAAAAGAAGAAAAGGAACGGATGAAAATCAACAAACTCGGCATTTCACAGTCAGTTGCGAGTTCTTGAGGAAGGATTTTTCCACTACTGTCGGACGAGCTCGCTAGTTAAAGGTAAACGCGACGCTCCAGTGTTTCAGCGGAAGGTGGGGCAAAATAGGCCACCGGGGCAAAATGAAACAATAGCGTGACTCGAACTTTGAGGCTAAATGCGCGCATTCACTGGACTAAAGTGAACTACGAAAAAATCTGAATGCAGTTGAATAAGAAATAAAAATATAAAAGAATAAAATAATATTAATATTAATAATAATATTGAGGATTTCAAATTTTTTGTATTAAAGTTGATTAATGTCCATTTTGCCCCGCATTGCCCGAGAGTGATACGAGTTTCACGAGATAACACGGATGTGGAAGTGCAGATAGCGAAGAGCACTAAAACATAAGGTTTAATTACTCAAAGTAAACAAGGGTGGGCCTCGGAGGTGGTCCGACGTATTATACCGTACACACTGCGCGATGTTTGAGCGTCGAGCATAAAAGTAACAATGGACTTAGGACCTAAGTAGGAAGCGCGGTAACAGCGATCCAGCCTCCCTCGTCTGTCTCTTCTCGACTCTGCGCCGCATCGAGCCCGAGTTAGGGGTGGGATTCTTTTTTCCCTCGGCCTCCGTCCCTCTCGCAGCATCGTACATCCATTGTGAAAATATGTACACACCAGTAAAAGCCCCATGAAGCTCGGTGTAGTTGCCGGCGCGAAGGGTGGCGCGCGAGGGCGCATTGTGATCGCACAACTGTTTGCGAAATATGCAGTCTGCCGGGGCGTTTAAAGGCCGATTAAGCTTCGGGCAAAAGCCAGAGAATTGCTGACATTACCAATTCGGACACTGGGCCGCGCAAAAGGGCAATGCGTTTTCACCTTCGAATCCATTTAGAACATATTTCATCGCTTCCGCGGCCTTGTGCCGACTGAATGAACGGGCGCACTCGCGGTCATTAATGGATGACCACACCGTGGTCCATTCGTCATTTAACCATCCGGACAACGAGAGTGAATTTCTATTCACGAGCGCGGTGTACCGATGTGTCCGTTTATGGGGAGGCGCGGTCACCATTCAACGCTCGCGCGCGCGAATTTTCGTGGGGGCAACAACGGGCGATTTATCAAATATATTTTCCGTAATCCTCGAAATCCTTTGATTAATATCTGTCCCGGTGGGGCGAAGGGGTGGAGAGGATTCGCGAAGCTACGATTATCTTCTTTCGATGCAAAACTCGAACAATTCGCTACTCGAATGCGCCCGGAAGTGACAACATTTTTCACCAAAATTACCGTCATGGCCACAAACATTTTTTCGCTTCCGCTTTTGGATTTTTGGAAGAAATTGTCCGAAGAACCTTGCATAGAGGACGGGACAGCCTGCAATGCGTTGACATTATTTTTTTTGCCACCCGTGTTAGCGCGCTAACAAGACTTTCGCTTCGGAGTTTAAACAACATGGTCGGAGAGGACTGCGTTATCAGCGCAAAGAGAAGACGAAAGAGAGACTTCTTTTGAGGCAAAATGCAAAAACGCTTCGGGCGCGCGGAGTCCTTTTTTTTTTGTGGTACATGACAGTGCCTCGTAACGAAACTTTCGCTTTTACAGCGAGGGAGAACCGAGCGGTTCACAATTAGGGTCGAGCGGGAAGGTCTAAAATGTTTTTTTTTCCGCAAGCCTTTTCGCCTCGTTGCCTACGTTGACGGACAGGGTTGCATAAAAATCGCGTTGATAGCCCAAACGTAGTTTCGACATATAATACGCGCCTACGAAATTCGTGAACGTTCGACAGGGCTACCAAGCATTCGTAGATCCGGAGATTCCAAGCCGTTCCTTTCTCATCTGGAACGCAGAGGCTGCCTTAAATATGTTTCGAATAACTTCATTGACATCTCGGGTCAAACATCATAATCCCCACCCGCCGTCCGTGAGTCCACTGATTTACAATGGTGAAAGTTTCGCCCCGCACCGAGAGCGGAGGTTGCGATTTTTTTCTATTATTTTTTGTTGTTTCTCCTTTTTTTTTGCAACGAGACCCACCAAGAGTTTCCGGCTTAGGACGAAGAGTATTATTGGGACCTGTCTCGCGTCGTTTCCCGAAAGGGTCTCAAAGGGTTGCTAACTCCCCGGGATCTTTATTTTTTTTCTCTCGCTGCCTTGTCGAAGTGTTTTTAAAATCTGCGCCAGCATTTGGACGGCTCGAGGAGCTCAGCAGGTAGAGAAGTGAACAGTCGAATTCGACGTTACTGCTCCGGCGCATGGGGGAGATTGGGGGGGCTTATGGATTCTGAAGCGCGCGCTTCCATCCTCGAGTTTTCGCTCTCGCGCGCTTCACGAACGCCGAGGAGAAAAAAAGTGCTTGTTCTATAGCTATTTTGACACGTTCTCCGTTGTTACCGCTGAGTTTTCGGCGGGAGAAACGACGGGACGTCGTGTACCTCCCAGCGGGGTGTGCGTTACGGGTATGACCGTGGAGTTCCATGGTCCCGAACGATCGTGCACCAGGCGTTTCGATTCCACGCTGTAAGCAGCGGGAGGATCGGGGCAAAATGGACCGGCTAAGAAATACAAACAATTCTCGTGATTCCAGCGGCACGAACCGATTGTTCGTTATCAAATTGAATTCATAAGAGATATTTCGAGCTTCCGAGAAGAGTAAAAGGAAATACAACCGAAAATAGAAATATGCCGATAAATTCATTGAGAGTCTCTTCGAACTGTTAGTTTCAAAATACGTGCACGCATTCGGAATTTATGCGAAATTTGTACAACATTTTTCGGGATGAATGTTTTTTTTATGAAACCAAGAAAAAATTAATAGGACCAAAGAAAATCTTGGAGACAAACCACTTTTTTCCCAACAACTATTCGTCGAGTCAAATAAATATTTTTCCGGGTGAATCCAAATTAATATCATCGTTTTTGGAATCAAGTTTCACGAAAATGCGAAGCTTTATATTTTACTGAAAAATTTAGTTTGTTCAACAGTGACCAATCCCTTCGACGTTGGATTACGCAGATCTTTTCGTCTATCGTCGTTCTTTTTGCCTGGGCCATTTTGTCCCGCGGTCTTTCCGACAATATTCGGAACGCCGAGCGCCCAATTGGCTTTATAGGTAGCGTACGAAATCCACTGCAGCTACGACAGCTGAGCGTAAAAGTTGGCCTATGCTACGAGCGCTGCTGACCCGAAGAGTCACGGAACTTTCGTTTTCGTAACGGATTAGCCGCGCGTCCTTCGGCCCAAGACAATGCCCGGCCAAATTGACGAAAGACACGACCCATTAGTCATGTTTCGAACGCACCGAGAAAGTGAATACCACGACAAGAGTATGTCCCTCCGAACGCTCGTTGACCGAAAAAGAAACTTATACGAATTTCTTGACAAGACGAAAAAGCATAACACGATTTTTTTTATCAACCTATTTTCATGGCATCGTCAACGAGAGAGACAAGCAATTGTGTTCCTGAATTCGTCTGTGTCCCGCGCGAGACTGTACGTAAGGTTACGGCAATTAGGATTGAGTTGCGATAAGGCCAAAGTAATTGCATACTACTAATGCAAGACTAAATTACGCTAAATCATCAGCGTGGCTCGTTCTATTCGTCGGGCTCGAGAGGAACGGAGACGAGTTCGAAGCTCTCCTAGGCTCGCCGAGGAGAACCGAGGAGAACCTCTCCTCCCATAATGACATTTTGATGGCCAGTCATTATATACAGGGCCTTCCCCTCCCTCCCCCTTACTCTTGCAATCAGTCCCCGAGGTGGGTTCCCAACTGCGAGAGAACGCCCGACGTTCGAAAATCGGGCGTTCGTCAAACCGGATTAGTTTTTTTAGTCCCTTAAAAGAAGAAGAAAAAAAATTTTAAAAAACGTATTCAAGGCGCGGGCGGTATTCCGATCCGCCGAAAAACTTTGGTCGCTGTGATATCGCGAACGTATAGAACTCTCGGCTCACCCTACAATTTGCCGAGCAAAAGTTTCCACCCAAGATTGATGACCCGTTACTGTTCTCTGTATTAAATAATGCCCTCGTCCGATTCCCTCTCATCCGGCATGAGGTCAAAGATTTCAGTCGCGCGGAATGAGCGGGCTTTGTACGCTCCAAAAACAAATCGGGACGCGCCCGGCGCTTAACGAGATCATTGCGGATTCCGGCCTGACGGAATTTTACATTCGTTGGACGAGCGCGAATTTTTTTTAATTAAAGATGAACGAGGAAAGCCGCGGCCATTATCGACGAAATAGGCTCCTCGGAAAATCAATTTCGCATTAGCGCAATGCGGCTATAAATTTCATCGAGTTTCCCAGGGAGGCAAGTTCTCCCAAGGGTGCGCTACGCGGGAAGGGGTTTGCTCGGAATTATATCTGATAAATTTCACCTTCGCCGAATTAATCATTTATAGAAACGCTGGCTCGTTGCGTACGGAGTTCGCGTGGGAGAGGCAAATTGGATAATGATGTTTGGGCATCGTGTTTCCCTTTTTTTCGCCCGAACCGCACCGAAACGGCTCCGTTATCGTTTCGCCGTGCGAGTTTCGAAAAATAACCTAAGCGCAATCCGGACCGAACGAATCAAGCACATTTGCATGCAAGCCAATCGCGTACACCCTTTTTTTCAGCTCAGAGAGAGGGAGAGAGAGAAGGGAAGAGAAAAATATACTGTTTCAGGTTCGTTTAAATAGCTGCTGTGGGCCAAGCCCCAGTAGGAATCCAATCTCCGAACGGAACACATCGGCAACATCTACATACTAAATGCGTATAGTTACAGCATAGGAGCTCCACACATACCATCATTGCTTCAACCTATATATACATTATAATGCACACACTGGGCCCATTTAATTTCCGGATATCCACAGTCTATTATATACAGTATTCTCAAGCTTTTTTTTTTTTGGGTATGTAATTAATGCAATTTCGGTTTCATGCGAAACAAATAATAGCGGATGTCGGTGAAGGAGTTGAGCTGTTCGAATGCATCGGATATAAGGCGAAACGAGTAAAGAGAGAAGGGGGAGGAGACACACACGGGAGGAGTCGGAGTTGGTTCGGAGTCGGAGTAAGCACCGATGCTGCTCGGTAGATAGGTACCTACAATTAGTGCCGGAGGCACGCGGGAATCTTCGCAAGCAACGTACTTTTTATTTACCCAAGCTCGGGTCTTCTCCTCGCGACCACCAAAGATGTATGGCTCGAGACTCAACCGAAACGTGGGCAAATTGGAGGCGGAGAAATGTACCTCTCTTGTATTATTCTCCTTTTTTTTTCGCATGGAATCGATTGTGTGCGCGCAGGCTCCTTTCGGACGAGGGGGACGTCCCCCCCTGCTTCGAGACGCACACGGATACCTTCGCTTTGGAGTTTCACTCCTCCTTTGCCCCGTGCCGAATACACACAAGCATCGCGCGAGGGACTGCTACGGAGAGATCACGATTTATGGGGTTTAAAAATCGAGTGTAAACGAGCTTGAAGCTTCGAAGGTTCGGGGAACGGCCCACCGTATGCTCACCCCTCCTTTGAGCGTGACAGCGAAAACATCAACAAACAAATATGCTTATTTCGACGGACTGGACGGATCATCCCGACGCAACGAATCACGAATTTCAAACTCGTCCAGGTGGAACAAAATCTGCCGCGAGGCCGGAAAAGATCCTTTACTTTTGGCCGTTCACGCTGTGAAATCGCGACGTCCAAACTCGAATGACAAATGCTTTTATGTATTAGACAAGCTGTAAAGAATGTTCTATTTGTTTATTTCATTAGTGGTATTAGTTTTAAAAATTGTATCACACTCAGAAGAAAGATTTGTTTTGCCGGCCGCAAGCGGCGATTTAGTTGTTTTAAACTGTTATTTTCTTTTTCAATAAGAACAATGAAAAATACTGTACAAAATGAAAGGAACTCTTTCCACGCGTCTTTTTTCTTCACGAAAGCAAATCCCCGAGCAGTTTCGTTCTAAATACCGAAAGTTCCACATGGACAGCTCCGCCGTCAGCTTCGCATGCCGGCTTAATCGACGAGATCTTGTAACATTCCGACATGATCATATTTCGCCATAGCTTCTTTGTTAATATAATAATTTTCGCAATATAAAGAATTTATCGGAGCCACCATCGAGCCGGATTGAGATTCAATTACGAAAAAAAAAAAAAAAGTCCTTTCCAAATCATGAAGAACGCATGCTCGTAAATGATGGTCGATGCGCGCATGCAAGAAGTCTGTCAGCCTTCCGAATCCCGTCAGCGCCGTCGATAGACAGGTACTCATAAGTAACGAGCGCATGAGACGCTCATACGTAACACTTAACCGAGCATGCATTCTCGTGATGCCGTCAGCTCTCCCGCGGAGAGTGGGGTAACTATCGCGGGCAAGAAATTCATCAAGTCCTCGTTGCGAACGACGTAGCCTTGTATTTTCTCCTCAACCGCTCATGCCGCATCGGTGAAATGTGAAATCGATGATGCGCCGAGTCATCGTCAAACCGTGGAGCATATTCGAGAAGAGAAAACGAAGGAGAAGACGAAGAAGAAGCCAGAAGAGGCAGAAGTAGACGAAGAGCCGGTAGAAGATGAGTATATAGGAGTTCTCTAGTTGCATGGGTCGTTATATACTTCGGTAGTTTCGTGCTCGAGGTTCTGCGTGATCGTAGCTCTGGCGTCGAAAGGCTAGAAGATCTTCTCTGCTCTCCACTGAGAGTATCTCTTTCACCAGGGCTCGAAGAGAACCTGGCTCGTCTGCAGCCGGCACGAATCCGGAGATCAGGAATTCGGGGCGCGATCCTGCTGCGGTATCGCGAGCTCGCTCGGAGGGGACTCTTCACGATTCTCCATGTTCTCGTTAACACGCTCGCACCTTCCGACTCTCTTGCGCGGCTTCGCGCCAGCTTCGAGGTATTACTCGAGAGCGAGAGAAAGACTTATCTCGAGAGTCGTTCGCGAAGCAAAACCGCCGGTAAGGCCAGGAGAAGGAACGTCCGCGGAGGCAGCGATTGCACCGGACTCCGGCAGTTGCATAGCGGGACGCGGTGCACGTGTACCACACGCGATCCCGATATCGAGCCTCGAAGAAGACGAAGAAGAAGGAAGAGGAAGATGAGGACTCGTTGTTGAAGAGTGGAAGAGCGCGAGAGAAGTGACTCTCGACACAGGGGCGGTCGCGGCAGGCGGTCTTTTAACCGATGAAAGCTCCGCCTGTGATTCTGGCACGCCTTCGCCAAGTCCATGCAACTCTCGGGCAAACACGTGTGGAACGCGAAAAACTTATCGCTACGACCTCACCTATATAGCCTTGCCTACCGTTCCGATTATGCCGGCGCTCTATATATCTATATATGTGTACCCATATAGTATACACGTGTACATAGCGAAAACAAGCAGCGCAAGTGCAACCGGGCCTCCCCTGCTTGCCGCAGTGAGCTACGAGGGCCGTGCGGAATTCCGGATTGCTCGCGACATAGCGCGCTATACATATTTTACGGCTCAACGCGAGAAGGCTCTGCCACATCGAGACAGGGAAACGACAGAAGGCGTTATCGCTCACGTTACTCACGTGGCGAATTGCACCGACTGCACGATGCCCCCGACGACCAATTCTCTACCCAAGACCGTTCGCTGACCTTGGCTGAACTTTCGACCGGTACCCGGTCGCCCGCTCTCTCGCTCGTCGCTCGTTTCCTGCTCGTCTCCGCGAGCATTATAATCGTGTGAATTAATGAAAAATCGATGACGCAACGCCCTCCGATGACCTATGAGCTTCGGCTACGCCGGATGTGGTATCAGTCATCTCGGGCATATAATAACGTGGCTTGCGGAATTTCGTCCGGCTGAGAAAAACTTATCGACAATGGAGAAATGAGACAAGGGAGAATGTGAAACAAGGGAACATTGTCCCGCGATAGTTTATCGGTTACGGGGACGGTAATGATAGTAGTAGTAGGATTGTAGGATGGTTGGCGGGGTAGGGAAATGTGGGGCAATATGGTCTACCGGGGCGAAACGGACCAGGCAAAAGCAACGGCGATACCATATAATTGAGAGTTGAACTTGGCGGTCGCAGTAAAAACAGAAATGAAGTTTCAGTAAATTTGAATCACCGCACTCGAAAAAATGGCTCCCTCTGTAGTTATATTGTTGTTATATTATATGAACCAATTAATTATTATATTCGAATATTGTTCATTTTATATTTTCTTTTCTTGGCAGTTAAAATATTTATTACGAACTGGCTCACAAACAGTTAAGGTGCGTCTCTGAAATGCTGGAAACGATTTGTATTTCTTGGCCGGTCCGTTTTGCCCCGACCTCCACCGTATAAAACGACGACATCGAGGATTGCATTGTGTAGTCGATCCGGGATATGAAGAGCATGTTGCGAGAGAGTACTAAGGCGAGAGGAACTTTATCTGCAAAACTGTACACGCGTGCCTCTCGATATATATACTTGTACACGTGTGCCAGCAGCCGCGTTTTATCGACTATGAACTCTCTTATCCCTCCCCTCCCCCCGCCCCCGAGTTTATCCCCACCGCGTGCTTGCGGTCGATTATATTCGCCTGCTCTATCGCTTTACCAACTTGGCTTTCTTGCTCGCCTGTTTGCTTCGTTGGTTTATGAACCCTACGGGTTTTCTGATGCTCGATCGTCCGCGAGATCGACTATATCGTCTCGGATGACGAGAGCGCGCAGATGCACGACTTCATTGGCTCTAATTCCCTGAACGCACGACACAATTGCTCCCGGAGGTCGAGCTATCCTCGACAACTACTCTCGGCTTCTCGGCGTATCATTTTTATTTTCGTTTTTTTTTTAATACATATATATCTGCTCCCTTTGTTTTACTCGTTTATGTCGCGTGATTCGTCGGCATAACTTGCGCAATCTTTATGCACATTCCTCGAGGGTACTTAACGATCGATTAAAAACGATTTAATTTCCAAATTGCGGCACATTTCTCTCCTGCTTTGTAATTAATGGCCGCTTTTGTTGATCGTAATATGTATAATATCAAGATCTAGGGAATTGTTCGCCGATTTTTTAAAAATAGATCCTATTTTTCATGCATATGGGTAAAAATAAGGCTATCGTTAATGCTATACGATTGTTTTTTCGCAGTGGTCTTTATCGTGGGAGAATGAACGTCGGGTCGAAATATCGAAAATTATTGGAATAAATATAACGATAAATTTAGTGAATTTAATGGTTGGTCGAGACAGCCCATTTTTTTCTCGTTGTCCCGTGTAATTATTCATAATCCTTTGTACACTTTCCAAATTAAAAGCACCATAATGCTTTATGACTAAAAAAATTAATAAAAAAAAATTCCCAAGCCGGGTACATTGAATAAAAAACATGCCTGTTAGTCTGAAAATACCGAATGGTTCCCTCAATCTCGCGTAACGCAACGATGATACAATAACCGTAAGATCCTATGAAAGCCGTTTTTTTCCCAAGCGAAACTTGAATAACCAGCGAGGACATGTAGAACGATTTTTTCCCCACGATGTCTCTTGCACCGATTCGACTATTTAGGCCACTCGCGTGATCCATTATCCACGAAAAAAAAAAAAAAAAAATTGTCACAGACTATTCTAGCTGTAATAATCTGTAAAGAATCTCGTTTCGTAGTCGTTCCAGTGTCTCGTCTCTTTTCAGAGCAAACCGAGACGAGGAAGTCTCGAACTCTCTTTTCACATCGGTAACATCACGCATCCGCGTTCGTATACCAACGTTCCAAGCCTCACGGACGTACCTGACAAGTACACAAACTCGTGTACGTATACATATAAAAAGGAGGATATCCTTTGAGCGAGCCCGAGAGATCGAGGCGCGAGTCCCAACCCCGAATGTATCTCGGCCTTTCGTTGTGGCTATTGATAACGCGTAGTTTAATTGATGCGGCAATGTGTCAGCGAAGTCGTCGGGTCTCTACGTTCCGTGCGCGAGAAGGCGAGTCACTAAATCTTTGTAGGCCGTTTCGAGTGTCCCGCTCATCTCTCTCGGTGTATATAGACGGGTTGCCGTGTGTGTCGCTCTTTCGTCGCTTCAACGCTCCGCCGAAGAGAAGGCGAGAGAGAGAGAGTGAGAGACTCAGTGAACGGACCCATTCTCCCTCATTAATTCGCCGCCAGCTTGCCGACGGCCGGGGCCACCCCTTTGGCTTGACAAATTATTCTGCCTACGAAGCAGAAAGAGCAGAGGACAAGAGGAGTGAGGACACACCGAGAGCTGGTCAGCCGCTCGAGCGCGCGCGCGGTTGCCCCGTTCCTACGCTCGCGCTCGCGCGAAGACGATGAAAAATTGATCCCGTGTTGTCGTCTCGTAAAATACTTAATGAAGTGTGGGAAACACGGCCCGGTCAACTATGTAGATTCCTTGCATTAGCGGCGCGTGATCGAAAAATGCCGCATTACCGAATCTCCCTCCGTTCTCCCTTCGGACCGTCCATCCTTCGCCAATTTCGCTTCTTATGTACCGAAACGCAAAAAACGCCTTTTGCAACGCTGAACATATATAGCATTACCGCTCGCGAATGGGATATATAAAACGAAGACGAATAAAAATACAATTCTCCGGGAATCGCGCCAAGAGTATCAAGTGCTTCATAGCAAAAAGCCTTTGGCCGGCTGAGCATCTCAAGCCGCCAAGCGCTTCTGTTCTCCCGCTCTTCGCGGTTGTGTTATTTTTTTCTTTTTTTCTTTTTTCGCGTTGATTTGTTTCATTTGACGAATCTGATTCCATGCCCGAGAAACTCTGTCTTGCGGGTTACGTGGAAGCTTCTCATGCGCGCCTTCTGCCGCCTCCCCCCCTTTCAACGTCGCTCTTCCCCCGTCTTCCCCACCCATCCCCCTCGAGCCCAGGGCTGCCTGGTATTTTAATTGTCATGTCCCTTTTTATAGGGATAACTTCGCGGAGGGACCGCAGCTGAATGTCGAATTTCGAGATGCTCTGCATAGCCCAAGCATTTATCCAATCAGGCTTTGGAATGCGAGAGACGAGAGGCTAAATGGGGGAATAATGACAATGAGAGAAAATAATATGGCGAGAGTTTGAGAGCCGCGGGAGCTTTGTCGTTTCGGATAATAAAGGAGAGCTCCGGAGCGAATGCTCGAGCTTGCGTTTCTCTTCAGTGTTCCTTCAAAGAAAATTGCCTCGGCCTCGTACGACGACGACGACGACGACAAGGTCTCTGCCGACGCAATTTTCCTTCGGATTTAGACACTCTCGTTGGACACACGCGACGGAAACAATTCGAGTGACGCGTCGGGAGAGCCTCTTGCTCGACCGATAGTTACATCTGTCCCCGGTCAGAGTTTTTCTCGAGTGGAGGCGAGCGGAAGGCGTCGAGAGAAAAGGATAGGGAGCTAAGATACGAAATAGTTATACCACTAGCGGTCTTCGTTCGGGCTCGTAGCGGCTATCTCTCGAAGTGGCGTTAGCCAGAGAGAAGAATCAAAGTGCCGAAAGGCAAACCTCGGGGCGTGGGGAGGGCCACGTGGTGGCAAGTGTTAAAAGGCACTTCTCTTATCTCGTAGCACCTAACGAACCCAGGCTGATGTGCGCGATCACGAAATTCTTCGTGGGTGTAGTAAAAATCACGGGCTTCCCGGGAGTCTCGAGGGAGAGAAGAGCTTTTACGAATGGTTGGCGAGTCCGTAGTAATAACCAAAAAGCACATAGTAAATAATAAAATCAACAAAAAAAAAAGTATATTGGAAGAGAAGTAAAGATCGACTGAGTAGTTGGAATATTATAGATCATAAAATTATAGTATTTTTAATAATAATCGGTTTAGCAGACCAATAGTTGAAAGAATCCATTAATTTTGTTGACTCAAAGAATCAGTTTAGTAAAGAAATTGAAAAATTAAGGTTAATCCAAGAGAAATGACGGAGTCGAAACAGCAGTGTAAGTATTAGAAATGCTGGGAATGAAAAAAAATCAGTTAAATAAATTAATAGCTACTTGCGACAATCCATCGCTTCTCGTTTTTACCGAATTTTTTTTAGCAAAAAGTACCCTTTTTTAGTGTAAAAAGAGAAAAAAATGGCTAAAAAATATTTTTTCTTACGTGATTCGGACACCGATACGAAGAATCTCGCACAATTTTCTGCAACATTTTCTCGTACCAACAAAAAAGTATAAAACGGAAGAGAGTTTATACAGAAGGTTGGTTACAATAATAACGAAGAAGCATACCGTAAAAAATATGAAAAATCATAACAACAAGAGAGAATGAAAAAAAGCAAAGAATAATCCAAGAGGAGTAAAGGAGTCGACCGGCCAGGAGAGAGGAAAGGGGTTAGCTCTTCACGAAGCAAACTTCTCTTCTCCCTATCCTCGAATCATTTTTTTTTTTTTCCGAGAATTGAATTTCGAGGGAAGCTCGGGGGCGCGTGCGGCTCGGCTCGTTAGAAAAGATCGTGAGGTCGGGGCTCGGCCGTGTCCTCCGGAGCCGCTCGAGTCCTCCGTTGAAGACTCGAGGTTTCGCAAGGAGGCGAACGAGAAGACGAACAGAAAAGAACTGCTGAGAAGCCGAGAGAAGAGTAGTAGAACCCGGTAGGTAGTTGTAGTAGTAGTAGAGCCGCGAGAGCCTTCACAAGAGGTAGCAAAAAGAAACAAGGAGATGAGACAACGAACGCCTGAGAAACAGAGAAGCAACAGAGAGAAACGGAGAGAGAGAGCGAGTGGGGGAAGGGAGGGGGGATGCGAGCGAAAAAGAGAATATAGCAAAACAAGGGGAATAAGACAGAGAATGAGTGAGTGGTGTGGGACGCGGCGAGGAACGGCCGGGACAGCGTGCCGCATTCACCGCGACGCTATGTGCTACACAGCACCAAACTTCCCAGACGCGAGTCTCGTATCCTTAGTCCTCCTTCTCCTCGTTTTCTGCCCACTATATACCAGAAAGACATACATACACTACAAACTCTCTTCCATCCCCGTCTACTTCTTACTGTCTCGGTCTTCCGCAGGGCTTGATTTATCGTACGCGCCGATCGTAGCGATCGATAGAGGAAGAAGAAAGACGGGAGGGGGAGGCCGACCAAAAGGACCGTGTCGGAATGATCGAAGAGCGGCGAGCGGGGGCAGCTAAGCGTTTCGAGGAGAAGGGACAAGGCTCGGGGGGAGGACGGAGACGTATTCGTCGACGAGACGGATACATCGAGTTGAATCGCTCGATCTGAGAGGCTTCGACAACGTCCGGCCTCGCGGCTCACGCGCCTCCTGATCTCTCTCTTTCTTCTCGCTTCTCTCCTTCCTTTTCTTCTCTTTTCTCCTCGAATATCTAATCGTTCGTATCCTCGACGCATCGAAACTAACCGATGAATACGTTCTGAGGAAAAACTCATACCGACACGAGAGTGGATCGACGAATGTAGGCAAGAAAAATAATTGAATAAATTCATTTAGGCACGAGTAGTTGAGGATTGCACGAAAAAAATTGAGTGGCGTCGAGTCGATGCCTCGCCTCTTGGTAAAGGTAGACGATAAGTACCGACGTATCTTAGAAAACCAGTTCGATGTTTACCTAGTAAGCTGGCGATCCAAGCGTGAGATTTGCCGAATATCTGCACCGTACCTACCCGGTCGCACAGACTAATTGATATATTGTACGGTATACCGAGACGAGACAGCGGAGTGATGAGTTCGATCGAGAAAAATCATTTGGTACTTGGGCTTGAAGAAAAAAGATACTCGATGAGTGTCGACGTGTCTGAGAAAACCAGTTCGATGTTTACCTAGTAAGTAGCGTTGTCAGTCAGAGCGCGCGAGCCCGCGAGAGGGAATCGCCGGAGTTCGGGCGACTCTCAAGTATTTCTTGTAACATTCTATCTTGGCTCTCGGGCCGGGTACCCGAACCTCTTTGTATGTATAATATGCTTTACTCACCGAGTCTCTGCGTTCCTCGGGAAAGGTCTTCTCTAGCACGAATCTCTGTGTGCGCGCGTGTGTGTATTCGTAGTTGAAATCGTCTACGTGAGAGCGCAGTGGTCAAAGCAAGCGCGACTGGTGTGTGCGAGTGGAGGGATGAGGTACCGAGAAGGAACAGCAGCAGCAGCAGTGAGCGAGCAAGCAGGCAGCAGCAACGACGGCGTCAGTGGCGGGAGTATAATTTAACGGGGTAGGGGTAAAGGGAG
Source organism: Ischnus inquisitorius (assembly GCA_963924025.1). Taxonomy (NCBI): domain Eukaryota; kingdom Metazoa; phylum Arthropoda; class Insecta; order Hymenoptera; family Ichneumonidae; genus Ischnus; species Ischnus inquisitorius. The sequence goes on along the minus strand of OZ001254.1, from coordinate 12,283,307 downwards.
GGAGGCCAGGCTGCCAGTCACGCAGGGAGCGTGACCGTCGACAGGATTTGGACCTGGTGGCGACTGCCGCTACGCTACGAGAGTCAGTCGCCCTCCGACGCTTGCCGGGAACGCATTCCCGCTCCCGTCCAGCCATTTAATCCTAACACACAACCGATAGAAGGCGAGTAGTTACGCCAAAAAACTCTTCTAACACGGATCTTGTGAATAAAAGACAAAAACATCGCCTACCACGAGTTTGTTTTGTCGAGAAATCTAAACAGTTTTACGGGCAAAAAAAACCATGTTTTCTCGCATTTCGTCCAACACATTGTTGAACTCGAATTATCGGTAGTTGCGAAGAATCGTTTGTATAAATAAAAATCGCGAGTAGAGTCGCGGAAGTCGAGCGAGGGAAAGAAAATAAAAAGCGCGCGCGCGCGGTGCCAGGAGAGACGGCCCGGTGCCCGTATCCGACAGTGACTATGAGTGCGTGACAATACCGGTGACCGGAACAAGTTGTGTTGTTTTGTTTTTCTTTTCGTTTCTTTCTGCACTCCTGAGAGGGGCGCGCGGATACTCTGTGGGTGATTGTTTTCTCTGTGCTTTGTGTGCATCGCCGCGCTCGGTTGAGAATACTGAATTCATTCGTCGTGCATAAACGCGCGTGTGTGTTGAACATCGTGAAGATCCGCGCGACACGACCGTGGAGCCGAACGGACGCGCCGCGGGGACTGAGCGGCGCTCGGGGTCTCCCACCTCGCCGAAGTCTCTCTGACCGTACGAAAGAAAACATTTGAAAAAATCGAAAATGGATAAACGACGCTGCTCTTTCGCGATTCTTTGCGCGGCGTTGATCGTTCTACAAGTTAACGTCGCGTCGAGTCGCAGCATCACGAGCCTCGAGGCGCCGCGTGGATGCGATTGGCGAAGAGAGGCCGGTGAGAACGAGAACGAGCACACCGTCGCAACGTCGTCGTCGTCGTCCGCGTCGCGCATCGAACAACAGACTCTCGTGTGCCGTCTGCGAACTATAGCCAACGCGGCCACGCTTATCGGTAACCTCTCGAAAATCCAAGCCGACACGGTGACCTCGCTGGGTCTGGAATGCAACGATGCTCTGTTCTTCGAGTCTCAGCTCGAGCAACCTGCGACCAACGATTTTTTGTCGACTCTCCCGAAGCTCGAGAAGCTGCGAATCGATTTCTGCAAAATTCGTTATCTGCCCGGCGGTGCGTTCGCCGCGGCGCACAACTTGCGAAAATTGTCTCTCCGAACCCGCAACGGCGATTGGTCCGCTATGTCGTTGGAGATCAATCGGGACTCGTTGCGCGGCTTGCCGAACCTCAAAGAGCTCGATCTCGCCGATAACAACGTTTGGACTCTGCCGGCCGAGCTTCTGTGTCCAGTGACGAATCTCGCGACGCTTAATCTAACGCGCAACAAGTTACAGGAAGTCGTGTCACTCGGCTTGTCCGAGTGGAGCGCTACGTGCACGCCGAATCTCGAGACGTTGGATTTGAGCGGCAACGAATTGGGTACACTGCCCGATCGTAGTTTCAGCGCTCTGAGAGGCTTGGCCAAGCTGATGCTGCAGGACAATGATATAAGACACGTGGGCGATCACGCGCTCGCCGAACTAACGGCACTGCGTACGCTCAACGTGTCGAGCAACAGGCTCGTCGCTCTGCCGCCCGAATTATTCGCCGACACGAAGGAACTGCGCGAGCTCACGCTGAGCAATAATTCGCTGGCGGTTCTCGCCCCGGGACTTTTGGATTCGTTGGAGAAGCTTCAATCGTTGGATCTCAGTGGAAACGAATTGACGAGCCGTTGGATAAATCGGGACACGTTTACGCGTCTGGTTCGTCTGGTCATTCTCGATTTGTCGTTCAACTCATTGACGCGCATCGACGCTTACGTCTTCAAGTCGCTCTACAGTCTTCAGGTGTTGAAACTCGAGCACAACGACATCGATACGCTTGCCGACGGTTGTTTCGCTTCGCTGAGAAACTTGCACTCGCTGACCCTGTCGCACAACAAGATCGCGCGCTTCGAGCCGGCCCAGAGCGCCGGCCTCGGCGCTCTCGTGCAACTTTTCTTCGACAGCAACAGGCTGCGTTTCGTGCATCGTCACGCGTTCTCGAACGTAACGGGACTGCAGGACGTTTCGATAAGCGGAAATCTTCTCACCGAAGTTCCGGAGGCCATAAGAGAGCTGCGAACGCTGAAGACTCTCGATCTCGGTAACAATCACATATCGAGGATCGATCACGAATCCTTCGGCGGCCTCGACGAGCTCTACGGTCTTCGTCTCGTCGACAACAAACTGGAGAACGTCTCGCGCGAAGCGTTCAGCGCGTTGCCAGCACTTCAGGTACTCAATCTCGCTAGCAACACTATACGTCACGTCGAGCAAAGCGCGTTCGCCGCGAATACCGTGTTGCGCGCCATACGTCTCGACGGCAACGAACTAACGGAGATACGCGGGGCTTTCGAGTCTCTGTCGACCCTCGTTTGGCTCAATGTCTCGGACAACAAACTCCTGTGGTTCGACTACAGCCATCTGCCGAACAGTCTCGAGTGGCTCGACATGCACAACAATCAGATAAGCGATCTCAGCAATGATCAGTTGGTGCACAATAATTTGCGTATCAAAATGCTGGACGCGAGTTACAATCTCGTCGAGGATATAACCGGCTCGAACATACCGAACAGCGTCGAGACGCTGTTCTTGAATAACAACAAAATACGCAATGTCGCGCCCGGCACGTTTTTGCAAAAAACCAACCTCGAGAAGGTCGTACTCTACGGCAATGAGATAAAACACTTGGACGTTGCCGCGTTGGGTCTGCAATCCGTTCCCGAGAACAAAGAGATACCGGCCTTCTACATCGGCAACAATCCGATCCTGTGCGATTGCTCGATGGAGTGGCTGCCGAGAATAAACGAATTGTCGAGACAGCGACAGCACCCGCGCATAATGGATCTCGATTCGGTAATGTGCGAAATGGTGCACACACGCGCGACCCCCCATCGTCCATTGTTGTCGCTAAAACCGAAGGACTTTCTTTGCCGTTACGAGGCTCACTGCTTCGCTCTGTGTCACTGCTGCGACTTCGACGCCTGCGACTGCGAGATGACCTGCCCCGACAATTGTTCGTGCTATCACGATCACAGCTGGTCGAGCAACGTCGTGGATTGTTCGAACGGCGGTTACAATCACGTGCCCGAACAGATACCGATGGACGCGACGGAAATATATCTGGACGGTAACGAGCTCGGCGATCTCGGTAGTCACGTATTCATCGGCAAGCGTCGTCTCGAAGTTTTGTACCTGAACAACAGCGGCATATCGGCGCTGCACAATCGTACGTTCAACGGTGCTGCGGCGTTGCGGGTTCTTCATCTCGAGGGTAATTCACTACGGGAACTTCGCGGCTACGAGTTCGATCAGCTGGAACGCCTGTCGGAGCTTTACCTGGATCACAACGCAATCGCCATGGTCGGCAACACAACGTTCAACAAGATGAAGAGTCTGGAGGTACTGAGGCTCGACAGCAACAGGATAGTGGATTTCCGACCGTGGGAGGCACTCGCCGGTGCCGGGGCCGGTGCGCGGGTCGCACTCGAGGGCAACGCTTGGAACTGCGATTGCACAAACACCGCGAGATTGCGAGCCTGGCTGCTCGTTCACAACGGTGACGCCGAAAAGATGTACTGTAGGGACGGTACGGAAACTCTTGCCGAGGCTCTGCGGCGCTGTGGCGATCCATCGACCGAGGCCGTTAGTCGTGGAATTCCGGATACGCCGATGATGGGTGGAAATCTCGTACCGCTATTGGCCGGTGCTCTGGTTGCGGTGATCATCGTTTGTCTCGTCGTCGCGCTCGCCTTCGCATTTCGTCAGGACGTGCGTCTGTGGGCACATTCGCGTTACGGTCTTCGACTTGGTAAAATGACTCCACCGCCGGACGAGGAGAGGGATCGTCTCTACGACGGATACGTGATCTACAGCGAGCGAGACGACGATTTCGTATCCAGATGCCTATCCGCCGAGCTCGAACAATCGGGCCTCGCTTTGTGTCTTCACTGGCGCGATTTGCCACCGTCGAGGGCCCAGGAAGCCGTACCACCGGCGGCCGCGGCAGCGAGACGAATCATTCTCGTCTTCTCACCGGTATTCCTCGCAAACGAGTGGCAGCATCCCGAATTTCGTTCGGCGCTTAGATGCGCGATCGAGAACATAAGGCCGAGCTCGCGAAGGAGACGGGTCGTTATACTGCTTGCGACCGAGGCACCCCTGAGGGATCCGGAGCTACAACTTCTGCTTCAAACTTGCACGGTCATTGTGTGGGGAGAGAAGAGATTCTGGGAAAAATTGCGTTTCGCCATGCCCGACTCGGTGGATAAAAGACGAAGGGATCACGGAAAGAAAGTGAGCAACGGCGAGCGTTGCAGCGCCGGCGGAGGGATTCGTGTACCGGCGCGTTACACGGCCGCACCCTCGGCGGCCGATCTTTGGTCAAAGCCGAACGGGGTTTTGGTAGCTCCGGTTCACGCGCCCACGCCGACTCCTACACAGTCGACCTACGTTAGTTCCGCATCGAGCAGAACCGAGGACGAGGACAGCGGCGCGGAACATCAGCATCTCGCTGGTTACGGCGCGTATCACGGGGCCAACGGGCGTCCTGCCAGTCTCGCGTCGAGGGCTAGTCATCTTTACAGTACGATACCCGAGCCACCATTGTCCGCCGCGAATCCCGTAGTTGGCACTGCCCTGCCGATCAATCCCCGTACTTACTTCGTTTAGCGGCATCGAGGTCATTCCCCGGGAACAATCTACTCGCGTTTTCGCCCCCATCCTTCGAAGATCGATCGATTCGATCCGAGCTTACCTCGACTATCTTTCCGCCCTCCGTCCCCGCCCCAACTTTAAACACGAACTTTGGGAATAGAAACCGCGCTCTCCGTGTTTAACTGCGAAACTGCGACGAATCGCCCGCGTTTATTATTTACAAATGCTCCGCGATCATCGAGCCCCGATCACGACCTCGCCCAGATAAACTTCTCCCCCCCTGCCCCCCATTGTTCAATTCTCAAGACTGCCTCTGCGGAAACTCGTAGATTAATTAAATTGCGATAACGAATGACACAAAAAGATTGATAACGTCAATCATTTGTCCGGTGATTATATTCATTTTTTTTTTTCTTCACGACTCGCCGACTTTGTTCCGCGATGATTTGTGTTTAAAAACAAACACAACATTAATGTGTTTTATTTGCCGGCTGTTTCGACGGGTTTTACGACCCGTTATCCTTCTTTTTTTTCGTCGCCGAGAGAAAGTGAGAGAATCGTAGATAAGAAAGACGAGACTTTAGTAGAGAGTGAGATATATCTCGTTCCTAATAACATGAATTGCCGACTGTGAGTGTCAAAGTCACTCGACGCTTATTAGACTCTAAGAGATTTTTCTATGTAAATAATGTAAACTACTTTTGTAAATAGGTTCACCCACAGTCGATGTTTAAGCCTCTCGAGACGCTCGCGATTCAGTAAACTATGAATTATTATCATTATATTTCTTTTTGTAATTTTATTCTATTTTTTCATAGATATCGAAATGAATTTAATTGTATTATTGTATTATTACTGTAAATAGACGAAACTTCGTTCATTGTAACGTATTATAATTACGAAAAGAAAAAAGAAGAAGAACGACACGATCCGTTGCTATATTTAATTTAACAATCGATTACGAACTCGATGATTGAAAGAAAACCAACAAAGATGAAATAAAAACTCGCTCGTTTTTGTAATATAAAAATTGTACGTGCAGCGTTGAGTTATTTACGAGTGAGAGTACGCGAAAGGGTATTTCGCATCCTTATTCCTATTCCCTTGTCGTAACATCCTCGCGAATCGGAAGTGCCGCCCCCGTGCTCGGTATCTTCGTTTCGCTCGTATGAATCCGGTATCGAATTCGCGAAGGAAACACACGCTCGAGGATGGAATAATTCACTTGGATTACGTGAACGCGCGCCGGGGACGTGCGTTTTCGTGAATGGAGCTTCGACGGATCCGGCGACGAAGTAACAGGTAGCGTATGTCAGAGCTTCCGCTCGCTCTCTCTCGCTCGGTACTGATGTTTTTTCGACTCTTCGAGCGTATCGATCTCCTCGTCGCGAGTGCGAAGTACCAACGAAAAGCATCGTCGCGTACAGTGATCACGTACGCACTTATCTTTGGCTTCGCTTTCGATAACCACATTTCGAATCCCAGCGAATACCGCATGAATCGACTACGAAGACCACGGGGCGGCTGTACGATTGAACATACGCGCGCACTCGATACGAGGAACGAATCGAATATTTCGCGGAGGGTAGAGGAACTCGCGCCCCCAGTACTATCTCCATAGCGTCGGAGTTTGTTTGAAACGTGGTAAGAATTATTAGCTTGTCGACGCAGTTATTCGCTTCCCTATCTCAATACCGGGGATACGCGAGTACCGGGAGTATATACAGGATAATACATAATAAATCGAATTTTTTCTTCCGCGATTTCCGGGAAAAAAAAATTGTACCATGAAAATTGTGACTTATTTTTTAAATAAAAGAATCATAACAATGAAACTTCATGAAAACTCGATTTTAATAAATCAGTCTTTGAAACTAGAATGAATTCATTCGAATGGAAATAATTTTAGAATTTTGAAAGAGTCACAATTATTAGAACTATAATGAAAAAATCCTAATTTTGGTTTCTATGGTCCTACGACTTATTTTTCAAATGGGAATTACAGAAAAGAAAGATCGATTTTCTTTTTACATCGAATCATTCAATATATGAATGGATTTTTTTTCCGATTCGATTGAAAAAAAAACGAAATTTTGCCATGAAACTGATTGAACCTGATTGATGAAAACCGCGATTGATACTGTTTTAATATTATAATAATAGCAATCGAACTTCACAAAAACAAATTCTTTCGAATGAAAGGCAAAAAAATTAAATAGTCATAATCATTGACACTGTAATAAAAAATGTCAACTTTATTTTGGCTCTTAAAAATTATTTTTCGAATGGGAATTGCAGAAAAAAAGCGATTATCTCTTTGCTATGGATTCACCAATATGTATCTTCGTAAGACCTCGCGTGCGAAAAGTCTCGACGATGGTCGATGTTGAGCTTACAAGCATTGATTGACCCGTCTCCCGTGCGTTAGTTGCCGAGGCGTTTCTTTATCGTCGAACAACCATAATATTTACTCGATAAAAGTCCGTTGCGAGGGCAGGCAAGGGCGCGGCGAGCTGTGGATGAAACGTTCGAAAGTTTCGCGTCGGGACTGAAGGGGGAAAGGAAAAGAATTTTTTCGAGAACGAGAGAGTTCATTGGCGAGCGAGAAGCTCGAGTCGCAATTTGGCGGAGCGGGGGCTTGTTTGGACATGCTCGCGAGTGTTTAGTAGCCCGAGGGAAGATATAGACGTCGGGGATAAGATATAGGGTGCATCATGGTTGTGGTAGCTATAAAGTTTCAGCGCTAGCCACGGTTAGGGAACTTGACGCCAACTTTTTCTCATTACAAACAACACGAGAGGGCCCGAGGATAGGTGCATGCAAGTTTTAAGTCTCCGCTTGAGAAAGGGACGAACGACGAGGGGGAGAGGGAAGCGGCGTGAGAGAGAGTCGAGCGAGCCGTGGTAGCGGCGCTTAAAAAAAGCTAACAAGCGTACTTGGATTCGGGGAGTAATGGTTATATTAGCCGGACGTTAAGCTGGCCTCGGCGAGCACGTGAGATGTGCGGTTTGTGGTAATGGCTCTCGCCTCGACTGCGTCTCCTCCACTTTACCCACGGTTGACGAATCTTTCCACTTCACCGTTTTTATCTTCTTGGTTCTCGTTTGTTTCTTTTCTTCGTCTTCTTTCTTTAGCTTCTCTCGCATTTTACGTTCACGTAACCGGTAACGCGCACTACGGTATACACATTATATTATGTTTTACCGCTACGGCCGTGGAGGTTCGTTCGAGTGTCGTGTGGAAAAAAAAAAAAAAAATACAAACTCGAAATAATCTTTCGTAGCGAAGAAATAAGAAAAGGTTGAAATGCATTCGTCGAAACTGTTCGCGGTTCGGCCCGATAACGGAATTTCAATATTGATGTACCGGTGTATGAGTCTCGTGAGGGAGGGGCGCGAATTCGAACCGAGGAGGAACGACAGATAGTATCCTCGCTTCGATATCTTCGTCGCTGCGCACTGCGCGCGGGGCCTAAGAGATACATCGAGACTCGCGGAAACCGCTCGCTCTCGCGCGCGCAACGTTGACTTTGCAATTATCTTTCCATCTCCGATTACTAACTTCCCCTGCCGGCCCGCCCGATCTCTGCTGTTGCCATTAACTGGAAAAATGTTTGCTCGCCTCGAAACCGAGATAATTAGACCGGAAGTGGACCGGCGATTTGATAAGAGACGAGCTTATTCGGCGATGAGTAATAGTATCGCGGAGTGCACGAGCGCTTAATTGAATATCGTTGTATCTCGAAGTAACTAACGAGAATTCATAACTTCCAATTGGCCGCCATGACACGCGACGAGATTTGGGCTTTTCACGGATCCTATTTTTTTTTCTTATTCTCGCGTTTATATGCTCTAAATTTATTTCCATTTTTGTCTATAATAATAATTGGCACTCTTTTTTTTCTTTCAAAACGTATGAGATAAACGTAATTGTATAATAATAATAACAGTCACAATATTTTTCGCTTATTTAACTTCATTACAATCTTTTAAATTACTTGATAAATAATTAATAGAAATTTACGAAGAAATGTAATTATTTATACCCGTGCATTTATGCCAACGCTCAATGACGAATATAGTTCTCGACTATTTATAATTAAATTGAAAAAAAAAATGGTTACTGTTCTCGTTATAAAAATTCATATTTTTCTTTAAATAATTTGAATTTTTTTGATAAAATTACTTTTTATTACTTTAGAGCCTCTAAAATTTCCGTATATTTCTTTTTCCCTTTGCCGAAATAATCGCGTCGACGAGTCTTCGGTAATTCCAGCTGTCCAGACCTGTTCGCGGCTCTGTTTCTCGAGTGGGTGACTGAGGAAGTTCCTCTTGATGTTTCAGTTCGCGTTTTAACACTCGAGGTCGCGTGAACGCACATCCCCCCTCGACGGTTTTTCGCGAGAAGACACTCTCACCGCGCTGGTGGGTGTGAAGTCATCGAGTGCCAGACAGCGCATCGATGTGACTCTGTTTACTTTCAAACACTCGGCACGCGCGCCAATGACTCACACGGCCAGACAGCGCATAACCGGTACCTTATCTCTTTTCGAGTTTCTCGCTCGCCTCTCTGTCGTTCCGTTTCGTTCGCCGTTTCCTTCTTTTTCTTTCCCGTTATCGACAGCTTCCACGAGGCGTGTAAACTTCGCACCTTGCTTCTCACAATCAATCGCTTATATTCGTCACGGAATTTATTTAGAGTCTCAGACCGGTGAGTGGCACGCGTCGTGACACACACGTCGTGTCTCTTCACGGTGACGTTTCCAACTCCGTAGAAAAAAGAAAGAAAGAAAAAGTCGTTCCACGTTAATTACTCGCGTGCTATTAGCATTTTTCTCGACGTTTCTTTTTCTCCCCGGCCGCGGCTGCCTCGAGCGTTGTAATTGACGGCCACGGCTTTTCGGGGGAGGATAATTTCTTTTAAATGGGCCAAAACGTTCTCGACGCATTCCTGAAGCATCACCGGCAAGTGTGCCGGTGACAGTGGGATATCCAACGCGTTACACGCCGGAGCGCGGCTCACGGCGGGGCGACGGGGGGGACCCGCTCTAAGCTATTCTCAGACTCGCGGCTAGGCTTCACGAAGCATTGTACACATTTAGAGACTACTTTTTCACGGGGAAGAGACAAACGCGACGCTATTTTCACATTAAACAACTGAACTCGATACTTTTGTCTGGCTTTCTCGTAACCGCAGGAATCTTCAGAGACATGGACATCATATTTGAATATTTCATTCTGCCTTGTGCAAAATATGGAGAAATATCGATAAGCGAAATATCTTTTTGCTTTTCAATTTGAATTAAAAAAACACAATTCTTTCTTTGTAAATAGTAAATATTACTATTAGTAAAATTATTATCATTATTACTATATTAATAAAATTGTTTTTTTTTTAAATAAAATAATAATAATAATAATAAGGGCCTCTTGAACCGATTTCGCGAGCATAAATTCGTAAACAAATCGTCGAAGAGCGCGGGTATTCCCGCTGGGGACGCGCATACGTGTGATAAGTGATAAATGAATCCGAGGCCGATGCGTGCAATATGGGTCTCGGTTATAATACACGCGAGTAATACATATAGGAGCCACTTGAAATTTCTTCGGTCCTGTGGGTACCGTCTCGTCGCGTTCGGTATGACCGAAAGGCATTTCGGTTCGCTCGGCTAAGACGGGGTGCGCGAGCGCGACCCGCGGTGTTTCCACACACGGCGCCGCATAATACATCGTGCACAGGCCGCAGAGAGTAAGACACGGCGAAACGTTGGAGCCCGCTCGTACGAGACCAAGACGCCGGTATGTACACTATCTCTTCCGGAAACTAATCTGCGCAATCCGGTGAAAACTTTATGGGAACGATCACGTGATGCTCAAGGGAAATTTGGCGTCTTGCGTGATGAATATGCGATGGGAAGTATATCGAGCTCGTTGGGGAAAGAGAGGAAAAAAATTCAAATCTCATCACGACGGGGTTGCGCGAGGCGCGGCGGCGCTCGGAGCTTGGCCGTGCTTTCGGCGCGCAGCCCTCGGCGCTCTACCCGAGTCCTTATCCGTCATCGTTCCCGAGGATCCACGGATTATCAAATATTCAAGTGAAATTAATATGCCGATAGGCTTTCATCGTAAACCGAGACCGATGGGGGGGCAAAATAGACCGCTTTTAGTAATACAGGGAATTTCGTCAATACACACTTTTCTTATTATATTTAGAACGATTTGAATCGATTAGTTCCGCCCCCTTCAAGTATGAAGAGAAAAATGAAAAGAAAAAGGGTCGAAATGAAACACGATTGAATTAAATTACAAAAAAAGACAATCTTGATTAGCGAATAATTTTCTGCTTGCCTATATATAATATATTCCCATCGGAAAATATTAATTTGCTCATATTAAAATACAATACAATACCATTTCTTCGAAAAATAATTACTGAAGTGATTTTCTGTACCTGAATTCCCATTTCTCGTATCGGTCCATTCAGCCCAGGTAAACGTTCCGTAGAACTGCGGTAATCAGCGGTGCCGATTCTTCTTCACAAAGCGGCGAGCTGCAACATAAATAATTTTCATAATTCTTAAAAATGAATTTTTTTTGTTGTTTCACGAATTTTCGAATTGAGTAATTTTGTCCCAAAATTCGAGTCGCGAGACTGTGTCATATTGCCCCGTTGGTTCATTACGCCCCGTTTTGGAATATCGCCGTGGTTGACGTAATAACTAATAACCGCATGCGTGAAACACGAGATAGGCGGAGGTGGCCCTACGGCGAGGAGTTTCTATTTTCAGGGATAGTCTCGAGAAAAATATGAGATATAGATAGTAAGTTATACGATACGGGATGAGCTCGATTTCTTGTTTCTTTTTTTTCTCCTTTTTCTCAGTTTCTCCATCATTTTCTCTCGCTCGTTCGCATTCGGAAGGAGGCCGAATTCTCGAAGGCCGAAAGATCTTCAATCTGGGAGTAAGGCGGCGGGCACGACGGATACTGATGGAAAACTCGTACGTGTTAGCCGTCGCGTGATAGCCATGCGATATCCCCGGCTTTCCGTCGAATTCGGCGCGGGATCCACACTATACGGCCCGAGGGGGTGAAAAGGAGCGGGAGGGCCGTCGTTGTCCCACCCACGAAGAATTTTTCCCGGATAAGAGAGTCGGATAAAAAGATAAATATGAATAAATAAACGGTCCAGTCATTGGCAACTCGGATGGACGATAGAGCACAGTCATTGTCACGCCTTGTATCTCATTTTATTCGATTCGGCTGACTCTCATTTTGTCCGATACTGCCAATGGCTGGGCCATCCTGCCAAAAGTTCCGCTGACTGCAACGCTAAGCCGTAATATAATAGACGAGACTCTCTAACAGAGAGAGGATCGTGAAAAGGGCGCGGTGACAATACCAATGTGTTTCCGTCGCAGTTGCTTTTCTCAAAGAAACAAAACAAAAATACTCCGGTAATACAGTCTATGCGGTTCGATCTCTCGGCGTCGTTCGGTCGGATTTATTTTCAGGTGTTTTTCAGCCGGAAAACAACAAGACTGGGATCGCAGATAGTGAGAAACGAAAATGAAAATAAATTTAAAAAAAAAAGGTGTTTGGCTTCGAGGGCTCTAACAAATTCTCTCAGCTCGTACGGCGGGACGGTTGAGCGGCTGATGATGATGCGATGAGAGAGCCTCGGCGAGGAGGCTAACTCTCCGCGAGCAGCTGGCTGCATGGCCACGAGGCTTCTGCTCCGCCTTTGCCAACCGCCTGCACTTTCCATTCCGTGTCTACGATAGGAAGTAGAAGAAGCAAAAAAAAAATGGATCCACCGCCGATCGTATATAAAACAAGGGAGTGCCTCGGAACCACCGGCGCGACAAGAGTCGGCCGGCTGATGCTGCGGAAGCCACGGGAAAAACTGGTGCTCCCGCAGGATCCGCGGCGATGATAGAGAAAATGAGATGAAGACGAGGAAAAAAATTGAAACCGGCGAAGGGAAGATTGTGGGGAGCGAGAAGAAACGTTGTACGGATGAGCAGCCGGCCTTTGCCCGGTTTCTCGCACGAGCATGTCCGCTGGGGAGGGAGGGGGAGGGGTTCAACACCCGAGGCTCTTTCCATTAGAAAATCGTGTTTAGGCGGCTGCTAACCTACGTCAGTCCCCTCTCGAACCGACGAGTTCGTTAATTGCCCGAGCTCTCCGCGCGTCCGTATCTCGATCAATCGAATTCGAACGTGTGCCGAGATCCGTTAGAATCAATTATAATGATGACGGGCTATAACACGTCACAACAATGAATTCCAACTTCGGCGCGCTATCGTACGTTTCATTTTGCTTCCACGCTACACACCTATTCCATGCTCACGTTATATACTGCGTTAACACAACGATGCCGGTCGTTACGTATCTCAATATAGCCGCGCGTCGATTTCTTCCGACTTGTCCTACTTTTTTTTTTTCGTTTCTTTTTTTTCTCATCTTCGAGCTATATAGTCGACGAATCGAAACACGGTTTACGGTACCACAGTGGTATCCAATTACAGGAACTATTTATCCGTATGACTTTCGACAGTTACTTTAGCTACGGAATTATCGGAGTGCGGAGTGGGAGAACGCAACGAATTTGGTATGTAACGCAATCGTGGCAAAACGAGAAAATTACTCGGATTAAATTGCACGAAATTTAATACAAAAATTTGCATTCATTTGATGAAAAAAGAATTGGTCTGATATGTATTCAACACTTCAAAAATTGATTTTTAAAAATTCAAATCGAATTTCTTCAAGTTTTGATTTCATTTTCTGTTCATTATTTCTGTTTCTATATGCCCATTTAACGCGGACTGACGTTGCCCCTACTTTTTTTTTAAGTCGTCTTTTAGTTCCGATGGTAATTCAATTTTTTCCAAAATTTTATCAAACCTCATATGAATTCTTTTAATCATTACTATTTCTGTATTTCCAATTTTGCGACGAGAGTCCATATTGCCCCAAGTTCGGATTGCACCGCGACCCAGAGTCGCGGTAACAGGTAACTGTCGTCGAGGTGTTTAGGGATTTTGTCTTTCGCCGAAGGCATCCTCGCAATGCGGATGGAGCTTCTTGAAAGGATCGTTTCGGTAAAAAAGCAAAGAGAGAAAAAAAGTTTAGCATCGCGGTTGGTATTTCCTCGATGGTTGGTGGCCCCGGGATCTATACGGCTTGGCAGTGACTCGATTTCCTCGGTACGCGGGCCTTCGTATGCGTGAGTGCGCAGCGTTCGACTTTGCTTCTTTCTCTCTCCGTCCCCATCCAACGGATTCTTCTTACCATTACCATTGGAACAATGTCCCTATTCGTATGCAGATCGGATCCACGTAGCGCAGTCATAGTACCTGACCGTCGACTGTGGGCTGCGGTGTGGTCGGGATGCGGAGAACGAGGAGGGAGGATAGGTTGAAAGAGCAGAAGAGCCGGGCGGTGGCCGTTGCCGACGACGTGAGTCATAAGGCTGATGGAGAAACCGTGCGAGTGGAGCGAGACGAGAACTGGAACGAGTGAATGCACGAAGGACATACGTGCGTTACGATCCGAACGTTCCTCCATACCGGAACACACAAATATACCCCGTTCCAGCACAATGTCTCATCATCACGCTCGATTTTGTTTGTCCCCGTGTCGTTCGAGCGTCAAAGCCAAAAGTCTCTCTCCCTCCCGAAGCTTCGGCGGTGCAGCGCCGCGGTGAGCAACGACAGTCTCGGAAGGGCACGTTCGTCTCTCGCATCCTCTTTCCGCGCCTATCTCAACGTGGCTCGCTTTCGTTAAACGAAGAAGCGCCTTTGCCACCGAAAGAGACAAAATAAAAAAAAACAGCGGGGAGAGAGAAGCTTATTAAAATGGATTTATACGGCGTGCAGTTGACGCGAGTCGGGTGTGTAGTCATTCGGGTAGGCAGCGAGCGAACCGCAGCATCCTATCCATTCGGCCGCTGCTGCTGGAGGACGAGAGTGGGCTTTCGTTTTGAAAGACTGAGAGAGAACGAGAGTCAAGAAGCGTAGCAGCCAAGGATCGAGATGGCAAAGCCCCGAGCCACGGCACAGACCCCCGCAACCCTTGACTAATCCCGTTTCGTCTCGCTCGCTCACGGTGAACGTCGTTCCGGCATCCCATTCAGAAGGTTTCGTCGAGCGACGACACCCGGCAAGAGAAGGATACTCGGATACACGCTCTCTCGCTTTTCTCTTAACGCCCCGTGGACTCTTTCGAGATCGCAAGCACTGCGGATTTCTCTCGTCGCGCGGGCCATAACGTCGTGGACGCGATGACCGAAGGAGACGCGCTCTGCTCTTCTGCTACGAGGAGCTCGCCATAATTTGCCGATTGATTTCCGTCGGAAGAAGAGGAGAGGCTTCTCATTTGGTAGCGACGATGCATGAGCTTCTGGACTTTCTGGCATTTGCCGCTACGGCGCATCCCTCGCACGCCTCGATGAACGATTACACCCCCAACCCGCTCCAGCCTGCCCCAGCCCCGAAACAGAGAACGACCGGTGGACCCTTTCGCTAATTCGGTACATCGTCCTTCCCCTCCGCCTATCTCTCATCGAAGCCCTCTCGAGCGCGCACGGGGAAAGTATCGCACGCGCGCACGACCGGCCGACAATGGCCCGTGGATAATATAATCCCACAGTCTCGATTCGCCATATTGATGGACAAAGTCCCGGCGATCGTAATCGTCGGCGTGACCGGCGCAAAATTTTCATTGCACACAACAGACGAGGGGCGGTTTCATTTTGTCCCTTCATTGAAATCATTTATTCCGGTCCCACAGGAACACGGATATTATTCTTCATTCAAGATTCATTAGCCCGGTAACGACTGTTGCGATGAAAAAAAAATCATAATTCATGATTTTGGATTCATATGCTCGAGAATGTAACTGATTGGACGAAAAAAAAATAATACAAAAAATCGTGGATAGGTGAATCCGCCGATACGCAGAATTGCGGATTAATAGTTATTTCGATTGAAATAACAATGCACGGTAAACAAAGTCTCGACGGTTATTCACCGCTGTTCACTCGCCTGTACATCAGCCCCGGTGCTCGTTCGACACGTGTAACACGTCGAAAATTTCGTGTCCGAGACCGTGGCGAAGGTCCCGGCGAAGAAGGTTTTTCGCTACGCAACGAATCGACAAATCCGTAAGGCCGTCACGCGGAATATTCCGTGCCTCGTTTGTTGCCCGTATTGCGAGAATTTTTCAGCCGCTCTGCGAAAAGCCAGACGTCTCTTCGTTCGGCTTCGTTCAATTGCTCAGAAAAGGCTCTCCGCTCGCTATATTATCCGCTCGCTTTGCTAGCCCGGCCGAGAGATGAAAGAGAAAACGCTACGAGTGCGTGAGTTCACTTTTGCGAAAAAAAAAAAAAAATCCCCCTTCGCCTCTCTCCCGTCCCTTATTGGTCCGTCGACGAGGGGCAGAGAGGATACGTATTATGCAGCGAAAGAGAGCGAGTTCGATCGAACGTGAGAGCCCGGCGAATCAGCGGGAAATGATTTAATCCAATCGGGCACGACTACCTATCAACATATCGTGATGAATTTGCTTCAATTACTTCTAGGCCGTTGCCTCCTGGCCGCGTCGGCTCTGCGCGGAGAAGAGAGAAGCTTTGCGCTAGAGCGCTCCGCACGCTGCTGGTGCATTACACTGTATCCGCTCTAAACGACGCGTACGTGAAAATATTACTGTATCGCGGGGACATGAGTCATCGGAAGAAACCAGCAAACGCCAACCCTCTGTCCCGGAACCTCCGCGAGCGGTCATTGAACGGCGCGGTCGAAAAGCCGATACTCCATTGACAAAAAAAAATTGTAATCGCAAAAAGAATCGAGCGCTCATTCGTTCTCGTTACAATTGCAACTCTGAATATTTCAACCCTCTCGCAGCGCCGACCGGAATTTTTCATTTATTTTTTTTTCTTCGTTTTTAATTAAAATTTACGCGCCCGCGATTCATCGAAATTCATTGTTCAGCGATTTGACAAAAAGGCTTTTCGACCGATCAGCCATGCGATCTATTATGAATTAACTTGTTTTTCTCTTCTTTTTTTTTTTTTTTTTTTTTTCATGAAACATGTGGTCGAAGAAAAGTTGACCCGCGGTTGAAAGAAATGTTCTTTTTTCAGGATCTCGCGGCATGCTTCTGTAGCCGATCCGCCATAGAGTCTCTTAATGTCTCGGATGCTGCGCAGGCTTTTGTTGAAGGGCAAAGGAGAAAGAAAGAGCGAGCCCGGTCGTCATTGCTCACCGATCTCGGCTACTCCGCTCTCTGTGTCTGTGGGAAAAATGGTACCGATTCGTTAGGGATAACGCTCAACACGTGCACAGCCCTGTGACGAATCCAACCGGATACTCTCCATCCCCGCGCTTCTGCGGCTCTTCGTTCTCTCCGTTTTTTCTTTCCATTCTCTCGTTTCCACGAGCGCCCTTAACGCGAGCATCATGCTCCACCGGGAAAACTCTTCGTGGCAAACGCGGAGATTTCGCGTGTGCCTTCATCGCCGAGTGAATATAATTCAACTAATTGTAAAGCAGTTGCGATCAAAGGGAAAAGGTCAGCGTTGGAACAGTAGGAGCTGCGAGTAACAGCGGCAGCAAGCAGCAGTCGCGGCGCAGTAACGTTTGCACCGCTCCGTATGTACAGCGCACCGAGCCCCGAGGCTATGGGTAATGCATCTGAAATCCAAACTTCATATTTCCTACCCCCACAGTCCCAGCGCCCATTATGCGCTAGCGACTCATTCATTTTATTTACATCTCCGAATCGCCGTCGGGCATACAAGTCATTAACCATAAATTGACTGCGCATTAATAATCGAATGCAGGAAATTCGCAACCACCGTTGGATTCATTATTGAACGCTCTCATTGAAGCAACATTCATAAGGAGCACCGAATTCGTCGTTAATCGATTTTTCAATTATTCCCAAACGTGCGTTACGAAATTCGGTGACCTACATTTAAGTAACGCCTGCGGCGAAAATCAATGATGGATGCTTTCGCTATTCGAGCTTTTGGGGTTCGTAGACGAACTGACATGGTCATTGCGTGAAAATGTTGCGGATCCCCTTTTTCCGTTTGTTTAAAGAGGAGACTTAATTAATCTTGCGATTCTTTTTTCTTGACTCCAGCATGTCTTTTTGAATTTCTTTCTGAACGAAACAATTTTTCGAATATATTTAGACAAAGCACTTTATTTATTCGGAGATTGATCTATAGTTGAGCCGAGAATAGTATATTGTGCAACAAGGGTCGAAAGTTGGCGATTGCGACGAGTGTGAGGTTTGCTGCCCGAGCGAAGCGAGGGCTGCAATCACACGAGTCGCAATCGCCAAGTCGACCCTCGTTGCACATCATATTTTTCGTAACGAGTGCATGAATCTGCGGCACTTGGAATGGCAGTCGCGCGAGACGAACACTGAAAAGTGAGGTTATGACTCTAGGGGCGAAAGTAAACTCCCAAGGGCCGAAAGTGAACAAAATACGAACTGCGCATGCGCGACTTTATCATTTCACCACGGGTTCGCGACTGGCATGCTATTGGCCACTTGCGGCTCGCAAGACTGCCATGGAAAGTGCCGCGATTCATGCACGAGTTACGAAAAAAAACAAACCCAATAATTACACTTTTTTATAGCCCTCGAATCGCGACGCGGCCTTCAACGTCTTCGATCGCAGCGAATTTTTCGAATTACACCTTGCTCTCAATTGACGCTCGTGACATTGATCGATGAGAATCTTACTCGTTCGCGAGACTCGATGCGATATTCTTTCGATTGTCAATTAAACATTTGTCTCCATTAATGTACAATGTAAATTGGCGAATTAGCCACAAGTTAACGGCCGTCGGAGTTTCGTTCGGTTGACGGAATATTCGCGAGTTTAATAACGTCGGAGGGGGCTGGAAACTTTGGTCATCAGTTGGTCGAATGAATTTTCTCCAACTATATATTATACAGTATATACATTGTACATATATATATATATTTATTTGTGCCCCGCACAGAGACGGGGCTAGCCCCGCAGCGGCTCGAATGCGCGGGTCAGTTTATTTCCTACGAGTTTCAGTAGTGATTCGGGATGCTTCATAATCTACGATTCCGTAAACACATCCGAGCCACCCCTTCGGACTTGATTTAATTGGCGCTAATGGATAGGGGTGCCCGGGAATCGGGGTGGTCTAGTAGCGCAGCCTCTGGCCGTTAATCATGACAAATGAGTTCGGCCTCGAGCCACGCTAGTAGGTACCCGATAAACCAAGCACAACCAGAGAGATCCATCCTGTCCTCTCGCTTCTCTGCGCTATCGAAACTATAGCGCCTACGGGGCGCGATGCGCCGAAAAGTCGCGAGCCTACCCAACTCTTTCAGCGCCGCTATCTCGAAACATTTTTCCTTTGACGCCACGACGACGGATTCTTGCCAACTTATCGGAAAACTTCGATGCGTCTCCTTGCAAGTCGGCGACGTAAAAAAAAAGAGAGACTCCCCGAGTCCATACGGTTGATGAAAAATGAAGGAAAGAGAAAAGATGTAACAAATACGCGAGAGAGCCGAAGAAACTTTACGAGCTCTCGGAGGACCTCGGGGATCTGTGTTACGGCGGCGAGGAGAGCTTCGATACCGCGACCGAGAAAAGTACATCGCCGGGACCGGTATGGACGCCGGCACGTAATTGATTAAAAACTTTATATAGCCAATGGAAAAAAATGTCTATAGAGGGATATATACGTATATAGGGATTTTATAAAGGAAAATATAATACATTTGGCTTTTTACCGAGGTAGCTCGATTCTGAGAAGAGCGAAAAGAACGTTCTTTGAAAGGGAGCGAGGAAAGTTAAATGAAAAATGGATTAAGCGGATTGCCATTAGTACAAATGAGAGTTCGTTGAAAAGCTCTCGGGGCGGCTCGCAATTGAGATCTATATTTATGAACTATCGACAAGGCGTCGAATCGATCGTTACGAAACATCGTGAAAAAAGAAAGAGGGGAAAAAAAACAATGATCCGCGTTGCGCGCGAACCTAACGAGGCGCGTTGCGAATGTGCTGATTGCACAGATTAACCGTTAATAAGGGCCAATGATTAGCAAGAGGGCTTTTTTGGTTACGTGAATAATTTAATCATTCATTAGCGGAATAACAATGTACTTTGGGAAACATAACTGCAACTGTGCTGTGGCACATTGGGGGAGGGGAACTGCAAGCCGCCCAGGCATTAGGCTAATTGCGTGTTCGTCGTGCCATTGGACTCGTATCAGCACTGTGTTAGAGGCGCAGCTTGCACGTGATATAGGATAGTCCGTCCTCGCACACTCGTCGCTATCGAATTTACCCAAACATCAAGAGGCTCACAAAGCTCTCGATATATGCACAACCGCATAAATCAACGCGACAAACTTCCGCGAATAGACCGTATCGGCACACCATAAGCAAGGCATGTATTGCGATTGATAGAACTTGTCGAACGACACAATATCGATTTTTTAATATCGACAAATTTATTTATAATGTTGATACGAATCGGATTTATAGTTAACAAAACACGATTGGGTACTGAAAAAAAATCGGACATATAGAAGGTGCTGGAAAGATTGATTTTTCATAATAATAATATCAAGATGTTGTTAACAAGTTGATGAGAAAATTAAGTGTTCAACAAATTATTCGGCAACGTGATCCCTTTTTTGTTTGGAAAAAATTCGCTAATTTTTCGGAATACGTATGAATTTTTAAAGATTTTTTAAACTTTTTTATAATCGCGTTTTATTAGACAAAATGAAAGGTGAAAACGATAACACCATAAAAAATCGATGTCATCAGTCTCATTGATGCGAGTCATGTTTAACGAATAGAGCAAAATTATAATTTCGGAGAAAAGTTCCGAATGAAAAATGCTCATTGAATAAAATGCTCGAAATAATTTTACGAATCAGGAAAAAGTCTCCGACCCGATCGGCGAATGCGGATAAAACGATTAAACCGGCGTTCTTTTTTTTCCCCGCGATGATTAATAAATCTTGCAATTTATCCGTATCCTTAATTATCGCCATCAATACATTTAATTTAATCTCGTCCGTGAAAAACAGAACGAAAAAAAAAAGAAAAAAAACCCGTAGATCCAAGGCTATCACCGATCGATCCCGTCTCTGGAATCTCATCGTTGCCCGTGAGCATAAAAGCCGCGTAAAAACACGGCTTCCACTTTCCAATGAATAGTTTTTTTGTTGTCCGTGTGACGAATTCGTCCGGTGAGAACGAGTCGATCTCTCCCCTCGGATCACTTCCAAATCGAACTCGTGCCGAACGATTCGAATTAGAGCTGTACACTTCGCTCCAATGATCGATACAGCAACAAAAAAGCAAAACCCCCCTCCCGGAAAGTGTTCGAGCATCGAGTTTCATCGAGCGACGAAAGTTTTAGGATCCGTTGATGAAAGGATTAACCGCGCGACTCGGTGTTACGTCTTTGACGGTTTCACCGCTGCCCGTAAGCAGCCTCGAAATTTCCCATCTCGCCTCTTGACATGACAAGAGCGTGACGATCCAATTTTCTATTTCACCGATACGGTAACTAGACAACGAGGGAGAGAATCTGAGAATGAAGAAGACGAAAGGAAAAAAACGTGAGGAGGAAGACGTTTTTGCCGAGAGTAAAGAGGCTGCGCGGGGAAACGAGAAGTGAAATGACGAAAGGGGAGGAATGAACGCGATCGTGGAAAAAAGACCGAGGGGGATAAGAAACGAAGTAAAAACGCGTGACGTCCCAACGATCTACCTATGCCGCAGGGGACCACCCGCGCGCAACCTGCGCTCCTCTCCTCCTCCTCCTTTCCTTCTTCATCTCCTTCGTCTTCGCCTGCTCCTCCCCCGGTCCGTGCATCACCGTGGACCAAAAGCGAGCTCGGCGCAGCGGCAACGTTTCGTCTCTGCCTCGGCCCTTCTCGCCACCACCGCTGTTGGTACACGTGATCTTTCTCTCCCGAGCAACTGGTAACTCCCGACGCTCCTACACGCCGCAGACCTATGCGGATTTATGAGTTAGTCGAGAGCTTTAGCCCTGCTCACCCTTCCTTGCGGGCGAGGCCCTAACTTTCCACTATCCAAGGCACGGCAGAACTTTCGGCAATGTCTCGGTTTCCCTTCACAAGCGCATTACAACGGACCGTCCTCGGCTGGGATAAATTCCGGTCAACCTGAATTCCCGGGGTATCATTTTTTTTAATTAACCCTCTAATGTTCTCAACGAAATAAAGAATTTTTCTGTAATCTTTCGAAGAGTGAAAAATTGTGCGAAAACACAAACATTTTTGAGTTAATGAAAAACATTTTCCGCCTCTCGTTTTTTTCCATAATAACGTGGGACTGTCATAACCGAAAGTGCATTTCTTTTTTTGCATCTCATTACACGGAGATTTTTGTATAAGAAATAATCCCTCGGAATTCCACTCGGAATGCTTTTCACTCGGCTCTCTCTTCGCTCTTCGCTTTGTCTCCCATTGTCTATGCCGAGGAACGTTCCCTTCGAATGATTTTCTCGCCTCAATGTCATTTCGTTCGAGTCGTTCGCGTCCATTTGTTTGATTTTCTAATTTACGAGCTACGAAACCGACGATATTGTCCTTGGCCACGTCGCCCTGTCGTCCTACCGGTGCATAATATAGCCGCGCTATCTGTCTATTTATCTCCGGGCCATTCACACTCCATCTGTATTTAATTGTGTTGGGCTTCGCAGCGAGAAGAATATCATCCGGAATCGTATCTCGGTCCGTCCGTGGGTCACATGGGCTATCAAGGCGCGTATACGTGCGAGGTGGACGAAACTGGTTGGCTACCGCGAGAGCGAGAGACGACTCTTTCAATTGTTGGCCATTCTATTTAACACCAGACACAAGGATAGGGGGTTGCCGCGTGTGGACGCCGAGCCCCATATCGTGGGTGGCCTTAAATAGCTGTTGCGCTACGGAGTAACACATTACGAACGCGTCCCGTTTCAAACCCCGACGAGATCTCGTAATACGTTGCGTATTACTCGGTGGGCACTCTCGTCGACTGCAGATTCGAATTCAGGCACGGCGAATACCGATTGGTTAAGAAATAACTGCATTATTTTAATTATGAATTAAAGATCCCACAAAATCTTGGAAACCTCCAAAGATTTTTGAAAGCCTTAAATAGTTTTTGGAGCGAAAAACTTTTTGAAGCGAAAGTTTTTGGAGCGCAGACCTTTTTGAACTGTCAAAAGATTTCTAGAGCGAAAAATTTTGTGAAGTCTCAAAAAGTCTTTGAAGTTCGGAAAAAGTTTCTGAAGCGATCCACGGTTTTTATGGAAAAAACGAACGATTAAATTTTATTTTTTTAGCTAGTGTCACCTGAAAAAATAAAATCAGTCTAATCGTTTGATTTTACCGAGAGCGACGAGGCAGTTCGATATTTTGTCTCGTCGCTGAATTCTTCAATATCAGCCTGATCGGTATTTCCTCTTCAAAGTGTGGCAATTGGTGCGCGAAAAACCGGCAACATCTATGGTTTGCTTAAAAAAAAAGTTCGGACTAGCTGAAGAAATAGAGTCGGTCTCAATCGTTTCGCCGTGACTCGAGAACGAAGATAATTCAATATTTATCTTTTCATCATTGCGCAATCGAAATAAGTCCGGCCGGTGCCACCCACTATTTCCAACTTCACATCTCACAATGCCGTCTCCCCGCTCCAGTTATAATTTTCTTACGAAACTATTATATTTGTTTTATACGAGACTACATCTCGTGGCCTTAGAGAGACCTCGTAGAGAATCGGCTCGTTGTTGTGAATAGAATGGAAGAAAAAAAAAACACACTTCAAGAGACTCGTTACGGGTGGTCCAGAGAGAGAGCTGGCTTCACGAGTCAAAAAGGTTCTTTCTTCCGGTGTAGACCGGGCGGCATACACAGTAGCCGAAGAGAGCGGCAAAGGACCTAAAACCTGTGCGGTCGAAATATACGTGCCACTGCCCGCTTTTCCCTCGTTCCACGCGTGTTTCTATTCACGTGCATACAAATGCACCTACGCCCGACTGTACCAAAGCCCGGGGCCCGGAAGCTTCGTTAAAATTACAATCGAACTTTGGCTCAGAATTGGCAGCTGAATAATAACCGAATTGTAATCGCAGGTAGGCACGAGAGAGCGAACGTCGAAACATTTCGCACCGGTGATATATCCGGGAATAGTTAACACTGCGCCCGTATCGATGGGGCTACAACTCGGCATCGCGCGCAAACTGCGGTTCCGCGCGCTAACGACAGTCACTGCCTATTTCGGCAATTAGTCCGAGCCCTTGGAAACTTGCAACTTCGAACCAGTCATTTAATACATCCACCGCGCGTTTACGCAGTTAATGGGAAGGTACATTAGCCCTGGAAATTCTCCCCGGTCATCACTTGATATTAATTAATTAAGCCAATTATATTGCAGCGCCATTGGCCGAACTGTCCTTTCGGCGAATTCTCGCTAATGGAATATCGCCGAACGCGTCGAGGCTTTACGGCCGAAACTTGTTGCCCGGCCGGTATCGAGAGACGCATCCCTGTTTCCCGATGTTTTGATTTGCGAATTGATAACCCTATTGAAATATATCGTATGCCGGAATAAACAAAATATATAACGTTGCATTTGGGATTTACATATCGGCGCGTGAAATTCATAAGTAAAAATTTAAAAAATACAAATGCAAAAAATACCTACTATATAATTGAAAGATGTTACTATTCAAATTACATGATTTACATTTAATATATATAAATCACAACGATAATGATGTTGATAATTTTATTTTTTAATAAATACTTATTATATGTTTTATATATATTCAGAAAAAAATACTTTATGGAATCATTGAGTTGCGTCATTTCGATTCGCATTGATTTCAAATTCTCTCACCAAATGCTTAACCTAAGAAACCCGGCGCATGCGACAACATTTTTTTTTTTTTTCTTAGAGTCTTTTATGATTTCTGGCCTCTCGGTGTTTGCCGTGAGCATTAGTCGGACAATGGGAATACGCAGCGAAAGGTCGGGGCAACGAAGAGACAGAGATCCGCAGTAACAAATCAACAAGGCAAATAAATCGAGTTAAGGAAGGCAAAGGGGTGGGGAGCGTTTGCGCGCCGGGTCCGTCCATCGGACGATATAGCCAATCCGGTCAGTACCGGGGACCTTCGTGACAAGACACAGCCGAATCCGAGACGCGCGTCACGAAAAGATTTATTCGCTCTCCATATTTTCGTCACGATTTTGACGTTTATCTAATGGGAGGGGCCACGCTCTCGCGTCTCTTGCTCGTCCTTATGAAAACTTCTCGGACAGAACGCGCATCCGCATAAAACACGTAGTTTCGACGCGAACTTCCACAAACTTCTCACAAAACAATAACTCAAAGTACTTCATACAAACGTCTTGACTCCATTTATGTGTATTTGTGTTTATGAAATGTATATTAAATAAAATTATTGTCGTTATTTATATTATTTTTTTTCTATATAATACTGTATAAATCGTATAATAATAAAAATATACTTTGAGTAAATGTATCCTGTCATATATATATTTTTTTTCAATTGACTGATATATTAATATATATATGAAAAAGAAAGATAATTGAAGTCAATTATTGTTCATCAAAAAATAATATAATGATATATCAATAATTTTATTTAACAAAAACCTTGTGTTTTATATATGAATGCTGGATCTTGCGACGAAAAATGTATATCGTATGTGCTTCATACACACGTATAGATATATGCACATAAAGCATGTGCCGCGGGTACGGAGATGAAACTTTTTGCGCATTAATTTATCTCGATACCCTTCATTGAACAAATTGGTCAATTGAGATTTATAACATTGACAACGCCGATGCAGCGGCGAGAGGGCTTGCGTCATACACACGATGCCTGACTCCGTAGGGTTCGTACAACTCATCTCGTCTCTCGCGTCTCAGAGCCAGACGAATATATCTTGAATTTTCGTTCGTCTCATTCCTCGCGCATGACGACGCGCGGCTACGCGGCTAAAAACCTACTCGATCATCTCTGTTGTTATTCAAATTCTAATTTTTTTTTCCTTTCTCCCATTTCATCTTCATAATCGTGAAAATTTTTTGAATAATTCTTCATTGACCTCAATTAGTGCGAACGAAGTTCGAATAAACACAATGACGAGTGCGCGCGGGTCGTGTTTGCGGGACAAATATTTCTTCGTTGTCGTAGACTTCGCTCGAATTCGGTGCACAGGTGTCTTTCGTGTCAACGTGAATGGAAGCGACAACGGCGAGGGGGAGAGGGCAGAGGTAGGACGAGGAAGAAACTTCTGTGCACACATTTATTTGACGCGCGTCCCGCGGCTCCCGAGGGCGGGCGAGAAAAGCCAGGAAAGGTCCACACGGAATACCGATATCTCAGAGAGAAGCAAGAAACGGCCCGAAGAAGGTCGGCCGACGTGCGCGCGGTAACCATTTGGTTATTGTTCGGCTTCTGCGGTGGCCCAACTCCGGAGTCAGCATCAACCGCAAGCCATATGACTTTTCTTCTCCTCCTTTGTTCCGTTGCATAGAAACGCCGACGTTAGAAAAAAAATACTGTATATATGTCGGTGAGAGTACAAAAGATTATCAAAGAGTATTTATAATATCGTCGCCTAAACGAAAGCCCGGAGACGACGCGTGTGTCACCACGTGAAATATTCATAGACGCCAGGCTCACCGGGTGGTATATCGATCGACGTGAAGGGAATACTGATTGAACACCATCGTTCGTCCAGTGACGAGTGGGTAATACCGGCAAGGCTCATTTTTGAAGAATCGAGCGGGGATATCGAGATGAGTCTTCAATTTTACGCTGGCTCGGACAAAAAACAAATGACTGAGACTAATATTCATTTTTTTAGCTAGACTGGATTAAGCTCTTTGGGAGCGATTGATGAATTTCACCTATTTTTGGTACAGCGTGAAAAAGGAAGAAAAATTGATGCATTACGATTGAAGAAAACTTCTGTAAGAATCCAATTAAGGTAGTAGGTCTGGTACGGTCCGGTCAAACGCGAGATTCAAAGAGAATTTCGAACACTACTCAATGGGATAAAAATCTGAAAATGGAAGGTGCTGCAGAAATTGATTTTGCCTGATTTTTTCAGATGTTTGACCCATCGGAAAGTGTTCGAAAGTCTCCTTAATTCCCACGTTTGGCCGGACCGTACCGGATCTCAATGTATCCGTCGCCTCGCTGGAAAGTAAAGCTCTATGAATACAAGTGGTACAGCTCGAGCCAACGGGATGCGAGAGTATTTAATCTCATGGCAATTCGAGAGTTCGGAAAGAAAACGAACAGGGCTCGCCAATCTCGGATCGGACTGGGCGAGATCGCGAGGGGGAAAATATAAAAGACATCCAAATTTCCAGTAGATTCGATATCCGAAGAACGACAAGCCAACAAAAGCTTGCGAGTCTCAACGAGCCCTTGACAATGACTCAAAGAGCGCAGCCGAGGGAAAGGGAAACGAGGCTTTGCCTTCGACGATCGACTCCGTAAATTGGTAAAGCGTTCTCGGCGAGGAGCGCGGGAGCTTGTGCCGCTTTAGAAAAGTTCCTCGTGATCCTAGAGTCTCGAAAGAAAGAAGAGCGAGACGAAGAAACGCGAAGCAAAGGCCGGGAGGGGGAGAGCGAGCGGAAAGGCAGAGAGGCTCTCCTCAGCCTCCTTTGGTCCACGGTACAGAGAGGATAACGTTGCTCCCGGGTACCTAGGAGCTCCCGGTTGAACGGGGAGGGCCAGCAAGCACGAAAGAAACGAGAGCCGGTCTCGGGGCTTCTGGAAGCCGACGGTGGAGAGCCCCGTTCGCGTATAATGAGTAAGAGAGGGAGATAAACGCGAAGAAGGAGGAAGAAACTATCGCGAGCGTGTGAGAAGGATAAGGCAGAGGTGGATGGTCGCCCGGAGGCGTATAGCCGCCATATTTTATTACTTAAACGGCATGCCGCGGAGGTTGTTCGTTGGTTAAACAACGAATTAATGCCGCGGTAATCTATCATTATGGGAGCCCCGGAGACGGTGTGCGTACATAAACGGGGACCGAGTCTACCGCGACGAGGACCCAGAAACCTGAACGCCGAATGGTGCTGCTACGTCCACTCCTTTTTTCCCACTACCCCCCTAGTCTTCCCCTCCTACCGGACTTTTTATATTATTATAGGTAGTTAAAGAAGGTACACATGACTACCTTACTTCCGATACATAACGCGCCAGATCGCTACGGAGCGTGGAACGCCCGTTCGCCGACACGCCGGGCGGTCACGACGCCACCCTCAATCGAAGGGGACTCCTCGAGCCTCCACACACGCGAGACTCCAGACCGGAAACCTCGAAGTTCGAAGCGCCCGATCGACGAGTCTCGTCGAAGCAAAGTTGATTCTTTCTTTTATTTTTTTTTTTTTTATTCAAGACGAAAGGACTCGGCCAGACTATATGTGTTCCGAGCACTCGAGACCTCGGACAATAAATCATAATGCTCCGTGTCCGAGGCACAGACGCACGCGATACGATATGCAACGAATTCTCTCGCGGGAAGGGGAGTTCACCGCGACGCTTACGAGAGTGTTTGAACTCTCGTTCGTTTGGCGTGTGTGTCCTCTCCTCGAGAGTCACTTGGATCTCGTTGTGCAGGCCTACGACTCTCGTGATGGACACGGCGAGAGAATGAGCGCGCCGAGGTCAAACATTATAAACCCTCGAGACTCTAGCTTTCGTATCCTTAAGCGGCTAAAGGGCCTTTCGCGTAAGCGCCTCTCCGACAAAACGAATTCATCCTTGAGTTCGAATTCTATCGTAACAAGAGCTATAATTTTATTATTTCACAGAGCCGTGGCGCAATGTTAGAGTGCCCGGGTTTGTTGAGAGGAGAGCGCGCTTCGCGTACAATGTATAATGTCCTACGATAATGCGAGTCGTTCTTGCCACGTAATAACAGAATTTTTCTCGTAGGCATGCAAAAATATTTCTGTTCTCTCTCGCGAATGTAATTGCCGGTTGGAATTGCGCTATGGCACGATTTTTTTTGAACGCAAGAGCGAGACGAAGACGGGGCAGAGAGTTAACTCGAGGAATATGATGACGAAGGTTTCCGGAGCTCGTAAAATCGTAGTTGCAGACAAGTTCGACATTATATTATACAAATACGCATGTTTTTATCCGTGTCTCGCAGTGCTGTTCGCACACGCAGCTTTTGCGAGCTGGAGATGAGCATGCGTGTTATTAACGAGATAACTCAAAATGGGACCTAATTTTAGGCGGCACCGGAGCCGAACGACTCTCGGCACAGGGACGGACTTTTTTTTTATGAGAAAAACGACTCGCGTATCTGATTTGTATCTTTTTTTTTTACGGTACGCAGTCGCGCTCGTGCTTCACGCAATTCGAAGTTCTGAACTTCGCGTGCAGGCGTACAAAAATCTTGGTTCGGATGCACTTAGTTGCTCACAGGAAGAATCCATTGAAAAAAAAGAAATTGTAGCCACTTTAAAAAAATACATTGGCCAACTGCAGACAAATCGTCGTTGCCGAGAAAGCTTAGACAAAACGGTCGTTTCAGTTTCTCGCGCGTAGCCCGAGCGAAGCCCGGTTCGCACTTCGCATTCGAAGCCTCGCGAATCGAGACAATTTATCGACTATTATTTTTTACTACCCGGCCGAGCGAGAGGGAATTCTCTCTTTTGCCAATGCGAAGGAGAAAATCGCGCGCGCGCCAACTGCGGTATAAGACCATAAATACGAAATAACTCACCACCTGCTTCTCCGTAACTACACGACAAGTGAAACAACTTAAGCGGAGTATATAAGCGCAGTTAAGACGTACCGGCTTATTAACGGTTTCGCGAATGCGTGTGTACGCAAAGCGAGAAAGGATAAGAGCTAGAGAGAGCTCACTTACGGCGCGGCGTTGCCCGCCCGAGTGTATAACCCAGCGAAATTTTATCGTGATTTTAAGCCGCGCGGTAATTACTCATTAGATACGGTAGAGTGCGAGAGACTCGAGGCTACGATGCGCGAGGGAAGGAGAAGAAATATAAGGCTCTATTTTTGAAAATGGCAGAAAAATATCTTTCAGTTTTGGGGCTTCAGTCGAGGCGAACGCGGAGTCTCGGGACAACGATGCGGGAGAAATTGGGACCAATATGAATCGTTGGGTCAAAAAGACCCGAGCGTAAAGTTAACGCGGGACAAAACGAGCTACTTGAAATGTTTCACAATGCTACTTCATTAAGTGGGGTGCATCGCTGCATTCCCAGTCAAACGTGAGATTCGGAGAGAAATTCGAAGGGGCCGACGGGATGTGGATGTGAAAGAAATCAACCTTGGAGAAGATGCAAAAACGATTTCGTTTTTCATAATAATAATTCTGAAAATTTACCAACAAATTGGTAATGAAAATATTCGTTAAATAATTCTGACTTTTTCTTCACCAAAAGTGACAGTCACGACTGTTGATGTATCTCAGACGTTTGAGTCCGTAGGTGCTTACTTTCGATGGATTACTGCGCGGAGTCATCCCTATTTGGAGATAAATATCTGACAAACGAGGTTGTCATTTCCGCCAACTATTGCTAATCGGTCTTTCAATTTTTTCTCTTTGTTTTTCGAGCGATCGAAATCTTCGAGCCGCAAATCGGGCGGAGGGGCAATAACCGGGCGAAATTGCCGAATGAGAAGGAATATCGGCAGCGAGTTAAAGAGACGGTTCCGAATCGACCAATTTAATTGTCGAAAGTAAAATGGAGCACCTGCCTTGTCGACTCTAACAAGCCGGTAATAACGTGCCTTTCTACGCGATCCAACCTCCTTCTTCTGCTTCTTCTTCTCCTTCTTGTTCTTCCTCTTCGTGGTATGTTTGCTTGCGTGTGTGTGATCTGCTCTCGCGCGTTTCGCCTTCTCGTCTCTCCTAGTCGGATCCCGGGCTGCAGCGGCGGCGCAACTCTCCTCGCATCGCGCACAGCGCGCCACTGGCTCGCCGCCACCGCCGCCGCCCCGTGTACCTGATTATATGTTAGATTTATAAACGAGGGGCTATCCCGAGGAACAGACAGGTGCTTCCGTTCCTCGGCCTCGGTTAAGCGCAATCTACTTCTCTCGCTCTCTCTCGCGCTCCTTTCCTCATCCTTCGCTCTCGTTTTTTCGAGCATATAACCACGCACTTATACCGCCGCTCATCCCCTGCACTTTGCGCTTGTGCTACGCCTGCGTAGCAGGCCCTCTCCGTCTCTTTCCTTCTCTCCGTTTCCTCGATCTCTGACGTTTCGAGGGATGACTCCATATAACTAGCGAACGAGCGTGGATTCCCTTTGATCGCGGCGACAGTTGCCCGGCGGGACGAGGATTTTCGGCACGAAATTATTCATTGGCCCGTGTGTTTAGACCGACTAATACTTCGAGACGAGAGGCAATCCACCCAGTCGCAACGGGACGTAATAATAATTACTGGCGTGAGCCCTTCTCCTCGGATCAATCGTTGAAAATCAGGAGAAAATCGGCTCGATGTCTTAGTTACAAAATCGTTTTTAACCGGTTACATAAAATCATACCGAATGATTCGATGCAATTCATTGTTCTAAATAATGTAATCTCGTAAAAAAAATTCGCTTACCAAATATCAAAAGATGCGATTTTTTTTCAATGAAAAATTGTAGCAAATTATAATGTTGAATTAATTAAATTGTTATTAAACTGATTAATTTTTTAACCCTCCTCTGTCAATCTTTGATATTTGAGCTTGAAGATTCCTTTTCATAATCAGAAATTGTCCACAAACGCGCGAAATTATTAATACGATAAAAAAAAAAAGATTGTTTCGATAATTAAATGAATCCGGTGCGTTTTTCATAAAATGTATATTTTTTAATACGCTCCTCCCACAGTTTGAATTGCTTCGAGGCTCGTAAATTTTCAACTTTCTTTTGTTATGCATATAGAAATAAAAAAAGCGCTCTTTTGCCGTTCTCGCTTCTCGGCACCGCGGATTGTGCTTTCGGGCGATATTGTTTTTCCCCGAGAATTCGTTTCATTGCCGAGACTCTATGACCGTGACGGGAAGATACTAAATCTCCGCGAGAATCCGAGCGAAACCGGGCAAAAAATGCTTGCAACAGGGTGCCGTGTTTGTTTATACAACTATGAGGTCCGCGCTCGCGAGAGAGAGTAGCACATGCACCCTGTGGCGAGCACGTGCGCCTTTCCGTCAGTTATAGCATCGCCGCGTTGCCGCGCGACTCGAGCACGTTCGGAGTCGAAGAGAGACTCCGAAGAGCCCATCGGGAAACAGAGAGGGAGAGAGAGAAGTAGCAGCGAGAAGTAGATACATCGTTTACACAACTGACGGGCGGGCGGGGAAGAAGATCTAGTTATCTGTCAGCCGGTTGAAACGATCGAGGGGCCGGCTCGAGGATGTTTACGAATGCCGTCAGCACTCGAGAAGCGAAGGAACCGATTCGAAAAGCTACAATATACATTATTCATATCAACATTTGTTCTACAATATAATAATACCTTTCACTAATGATCGAAGCCTCGTTATACATGCTCACGGCTTATCTCACGAAAATTGTAGAGAAAATGAAAATAAAAGAAGGAGCAAAATAGGGTTGTGGAATTATTATATAGCAACGTTGGGCAGCTGTCGCGGGTATTTTAGGTAAACAGTGAATGAAAAAGAGGGTGAAAAAAAAGGAACGGAATTGACCGAAGGTTGAAATAATGCTTCTAAAGTATCCGACAGCATAGGAAGCTACGTTCCATTGGAATATGACGATAATAGACGCGTGGCCTTGGTATAACGAAAGGGTTGAGCTACTAAAAATGAAAGAAAAAAAAAAATGTTTCGAAAACACGGGGTACCGTCTTTATAATCAGTCTCGGTCGGTGATCCTCTAATAAGACGAGAAATTCTTTCGGCTCTCCGACAAATCGACATCCATGAAATGCACGTTAAATCGAAAGTCATTAATCATTTCTTCATTTAAAAAAAAAGCCCTCATTGAGAAGTCGAAGTAGCGAGCTACTGTTGCGCGCTACAGCCAAACACAAATGCGAGCGAGGTGAAGAAGCTAATGCAAAGTTAATGCATGCCGTGTGACAATGAGAGAGAATTGCTGAAATAAGTCGAGCGTGGACTTATTTCGCGATTACGCTCGCGCGGAGCGAAAGTCTTACCGAGTCAGGGGCGTTCGGCTATCAAAGTAGAAGCATTTCGAAAGATTACTGTTGACATTCGCCTCTTCCGCCTCGCCGTATTGAAGCCCGGGGACCAAAGGGAAAAGGAGAAGATGAGAATTTTGCTCCGATAGTTCGACGCGGGGAAAAGAAGACCAACGCAGACTGACGTAGAACAGATTACGAGCCAGAGGGCGAAATCTTATAATGAAAATCCTCGCGAACCGCGACTTTCAGAAGAGACTATTTGAAGATTGCAACACGAGACTAAAATCTACCTCAATAATATTCATACAAATATATAAGATTCGTGGAAATAATATAATTAGTGAGTTTTGCGACCGGAGAAGATATGATTCATAAAAATGTTGGTCTTTGAAATCATTTTTTCATTTCACTTATAGCAATGTTTTTTTTTAATTAACATATTAATCATAAATAATGTATTTAATGGATTTATTGTTATTTAATATTATTATTTAATTTATTTTATTACTAATCATTAATAATAAAAATTCGAATAAAGATTCGTACAGACGGAAAAAATGCACCAAGACCTCGATCGTGTACGTCACGTGATATAACGAACTTTGGCAAGTCCTACGAGAAAACTTCGCTATCTAAAACTCGGATACGAGGTGCTTACCCAAAAAGTTTCGAGATCCCGCTCGCGGATCGTTATACTTTTTTCACGAGTTCCAGGGATAGGGATTGTCTGGTTGCATGAATCTTGGGGTTTGTTCGCCGGTATGAGTTTGAGGAAACGAAAGGAACACAGGCGCAGTCGGTGCTGGTGAGCCATTCGTCCAATGGTTCTTGTGCGATGTTCGCGAAGTGATCTCTCCCAGGAGAGAGGACTTCGGGTCCGCGTGTGCGATGCGATCGCGACCAGGTAGATCGTTTAACGAGAAGAAAGGGAGAAGAAGAGAAGGAAGTCTAACGATACACTCGATCTTGGGGAGGCTCTTGCCTAATTGTACGTTCCACGTCCGGACCGGAGAACTAGCGAGAAAGGTTACGAAAAGCCATCGTCCGCTCCTTCCTTCGCTGAAACTATGATATCGTCTATAGTTTATATACCATGATTCATAATAAATATCGCTCCTGCTTTTGTTCCATTTCTTCAATTCGTATTCAAGTAAAGCACATTATTCTGCTATGAAGGCCGATTTGGATTTTTTTATAAATATAATAATAAGAAAAAAGGTGGCCTCTTCTTAAAAGGTGGTTGCGAGATATTATCGACATATTATTGAATTGCATAAAAATCTTACAGCCAAAGAATTCGTCCTGTGATTGGTCGAAGACAGTCCAGGCCTTTGACGAAAACAAGAAATTATTAAGAGTTTCGAAAAATAAGAGGACGCGACAAAATCGTTTCAGATGATTTCCCGTGTCTCCCTCAATTTTAGACAACGATTATCATTAGATCCGCGTTCAGCGTGAAAAAATACACGGAAATACGTAGACAGAATTTTATTTTTTATTTTTCAATTTTCAATAAAAAATGCAATGGCAAATTTCCCCTTTTGACTTTCATATTAAAATTTCGTTTTTTTTGGTACGGGAATTAAGGAACAAAACTGCTTCGATATTTATTATGAATCATACTGTACAAGAATATATCCTGGCGCAGTTGAGCTCGTGCGCTCCCTCGTCGTCCTTCCGAGCGGTGAACGCAATCCTGAAGGGGGGTATAATACGAAGGAGAAAGAATTGCGTCGAGAGGCGGAGATGCGCCAAGGGAGAGAAGATGTTGCTTCGAAAAACGAGGGAGAAGAAGAGAAACCGAACGAACCGCGGAGTTCGCAACGAGGTACGTACTCCGGCTCTCCCTCGCTCTCCCTCTTTCTCTGAGCAAACATCGGACATGCAGAGGAGAGAGGATGGAGGCGAGGAATAAATAAGAAGGAAGAAGAGGTAAAGGTAGCCGGGGCGGGGAGGAAAGATGGAGAGGAGTGCGTGAGAATGCTATCAGCGAGCGGGAGGAGAGCTTCTCCTCTCGAGAGCTCGGGGACCACACGGCGAGACCACCGTGCGTGCGCCCATCGGTGCCGTGCTACTCTTCTTTGCCAATATATATCCACGATCAAACATCGGCGTGAGTAACTACGTAATCACTGCACTCCTTTTCCGATCCCTTTCTGCACTCGGCGCGCGAGTTACGTACACAAGCCGTGCGCGCCCCGGCGTCGTGCGGCGAGAGTCACTTTTCGGCCCGAAACGAGATTCGTCGAAGGCAAGAAAGGAGGATAGGATCGAAGGAAAGCGAAGGAGATGTCTCGCGCGAGCGTCGTGCCGCAGACGAGAGCACCGGATCATCTCTCCCGCGAGCCACGGCCGCTTCTCGTTAATCGAGAAACCGACGAGGTCTTGTAATCGAGCACGGATCCCATAGAGCTTTTTTTTACCCCTCGCTCTATCCGAGAAACCTTCCCTCCTTCATCCGAGCTCGCCGTTTTCGAATTCTCCTTCTTAGCCTCGTTCAACCTCGACCGATCGACTTATCTCTGAGTGGCACTTTGTAGACGACCGGGGAACGACGAGCTAAAGACAACGATAGGGAAACCACCAGCTGCCGCATTCGAGATCACTCATCCTACCGTGGTCATTGCACTTCCTACTTTCGGTTACTTTTTCTTTTTTTTATTCACGAATCGACCGCTAAGAGGCGTTAAGCTTTTGTCTCTGAAGTAAAGATATCGATTTGGTGCTCATGTGCTCGAGCAGGGGCTTAAAGGGATTTATGGAACTCGATACGAATACAACTGCATTTTTTCTGCTTTCTAAATTTCTAATTTCTAATTTCTTTTGCAATAGAAAGACAATTGTTTTTTCAAGACGGCAGTTTATTTATTTCCAATATATTAATTTTTTTTTTGACATTTTTATTTAATCCTTCTTAATAAATAATTTCATTTATCAATTTTTAATTTCCGAACGTTGTCGATCGTTAATGGACTCTTTCTGTTGCATTCGAATTTTGCATGAGGGCAAAATTTCGCTCTCTGCTTATAATACCCTGAATGTATAAACAATCGTGTTGCCATAATAAAAAAAAGGAGTTCGTTAAATTTATCATCAATTTTCGCAGTGGAAACATGTTTCAGACATCTGCTCTTGGTCTTTTTTTCGTTTGTTTATTGAGCTTAATCAAATCGGATTTTGAAATAAAATGAAAAAAAAAAAAAAAAAAAAAAAACACAACGTCGTCGTATGGATGCATTTTTGTAAAAATTGTATGCCACCTCACTTGCATTTCTGTATGTGTTAGTGACAGTCGATGGGTTATTCGAATAATCGCCTACGATAATTTACCGAAATTTGCGTTGAATATTAAAAAGCGAAGTACCCAGAATTTACGTCAAAGGGGGAAAAAATTTACACACAGGATTGAAAATTTCACAAATAAAAAAAAACCTTTTGGGCAATTTTTTTTTAATCTGAAAAGACGTAAAGCGCTTTTGCCGATTTTTCAAGCGTCGACGACACTCGCGGATGTCGAGATTGTTTATCCCCGTTGTACAAATGCACCGACAATCCGTTTTTACCGTTCGCTAAATTTATTTCACTCTCCACCCGCATTAATAATTTTCCAGTGAAGTGTTTCGGCATAAATTTGTTTTTTAAATCCCTTCGACTCACTCGGTTATTCGATATCTCGGCTTTCGAATGTTTACACGTGCCGCCATCGACACTCGTTACAGAATCATCGATGCGCGTTTTGTTATGTTACCGCACTTGTTCGCCACCGAACGCGATCCCGGAGCAAAATTCACGTTTATACGCTCGCGGTATTATAAGCAAAGGGAGAAATCCGGCCCTCATGCTAATTTCGACTGCAACTGATAGAGTCCATTAACGATCGATAACGGCAACGGGAGAAATAACAGAGCTTCGGCAACGTAAACCGAAGCCCGAATCCGCCGTCAGCGTAGTTTATCCAGAATTATCATTAGCAAAACCAGACCCGACCGAAAATAATGTGCTCTTCGCCCTCTCCGCGTTTATATCGTTGCGAACGAAGATCCATTAGGGGAAAAAAAACTCATCAAACCCTCGCTCGAACGTCTACATTCAATGCGACCTTCGTCGCTTTCAATTATTTCCAGAGTACACTTTCGTTCTCTTCGTGAAAAGAATCGGCGCGAAAGCCTCGTTCTTTCTTCGTGTCCGAACGTTTAATTGATATTCGTCGATTCAGAAACTTCGTAGCCATGAAACGATAACATCGCTTGCCGCTGGCTGCGATAATTAAAATAAATATTAGTCGTTCTCGTCGATTGACTAATATGTGCCGTGGAATTCCAACGCGGTCGGTTTTAGTTTCGAAACCAAGGAAAACCCGAACGGTTTCCTAAACGGGAATAAACGCCGTAAGAAAATCATAAAATCACATTCAAATGAGTAAAACAAGAGAAAGATGAAAATAATAAGAATCATAAAAATAATTAGTTAATCATGAATATTCATTTTCCATTATAAAAAATTTGGAACGCTCTACTCGCGGCATGAAGAACCCTTTTTTTATTACAGTATGTTTTTCTAGTCCCATTCAACTCTCAAACTCATTGTTTAGAAAAGAGTGACAGAGGGTGGGGAACTATTGGTATCGACTGAAGATTATAGAAACCGAGAGTGCTGCAAGTGCAAAAACAGAAGAAAAAAAAAATTCATTAAGCTTCAAGCTGTCCCGACAAATCTCATCGATCGAGCGAGTTACGCCACTGGCGTGGATGAACGGGTTGAGATCGAGGGAGGGCCGCGTGTGCCAATACGTTGGCGTTAAACCGACTAAGCCAGGAGGGGGGTGGGGGAGACCCCGATACATAATCGCTTTCCGCGAGTGAACCGGCGTTACGGGCCAGGGGCGCTCAGACATTTACGAGGAGAACGATAACACTGAAGATGTCCGAGAAGATAATGATCTTGGCGACGCGAAAAACGTTGTCGCTCTTTCTTGGCAACAACGCCAAGCCCTTTTCTTTTCCTCGTCTTCCCTGTGTGTGCGTCCTTTCTTTGCTCCACTCGCGGGAGCTTCGCGAAACTGCCCTTCGCGCACGCTTGCTTACACTACGATAAATTGTCTACCTACTAATGGGCACTTTGCCTTATTTATATGGACCTCCATTCGTCTGCAACGAGAGCCCCTGCGCTTTGCCCATAACCGTGGGATACCCGGGGTGGGAGTGCTAGTCTCGTCGCGTCAATTATATAACGCGAGCTTACGGAATTTCCTTTCTTCAACGTTACTGCATCGTCCGAAGAGAGTTTATCTCATTTTCCGCGAGTTTAAGAGACCGAGATGCTCGCATTGGAAACCGATTGGTCGTAGTTTATTCGTTGTCTGCGCTCCATTCGGCAGTTTGTCGAAAAATTAATAAGCTTTTCGATATACGAAATCTTGATTTGTTATTTTCGATAGATGCAACTTTTATCATTTTTCTTATTCAGCTGTCGCGCCTATCAGATATTGTCCTTTGCGTCCCGGCGTTACGATTGCACTGCAATCAAATTAAAAAATATTGATGACTAAGTATCGTTATGCTATCCGACTGCTAACATTGATCGATGAATTGTTTGATCGTTCCCCATTTGTCACGCGCTCTCGACACGACGACTCCGATCGCCGTGATTCCATTGATCGACGAATGCCTCGAACACACCGCCTTAACGATATGCATATTGGATTCGTCGAGACTCGTGCGACGAAATTAATCGGCTTGGTTGGTCTCGCAAGGTTTTGGGGGAAACGTGCGGCGAAAGGCATCGGAGCCCGCGGTGGGAAATGGGCCAGAAGCATCTAAAAGCGTTTGCTGCAATATCTCGACGGAGAGAGGCACCGAGGCTCCTATATAGATCGAATAATTGGCAGTCTATTGCGACACTAGCCGCAGAACTGCAACGCTATTCAACGGGAGCAACGGATTCTGTTATATGCTTCTCTCGCGCTAAGATAATGCATCCATCCAGTCGAGTAATAGCGTCGTCACGAAGTGGTATACACGCCATCCAGCGCCGCGCCGAGGCGTGTTACGGTGGAAATAAGCAATGCCGAGGGATAGAGCGAGAGAGGCGAGCGGAGGCTCCCCGGCAGAAACGTAGGAAAGGCACGAAGAACGACGGCGACGTCGACGACGACGCGAAGTCCGGGTTATGCTCGCGAACCGAGAACCCCGAGGAGAGGAGAGAAAATAGAGAATCCCTTTCAGCGAACTCGCTCAGTCACTCCGATACACCATCTATCCGGTACCCCTCCGGGGGCTATTCATTACTTCGTCATGAGAGAAAGACTCGGAGATCGGGAGACCGGCAATCACAGCTGTTATATCCTTTTCACTCGGCTAATAACTCGATTCAACGTAATTGCCCGTAAATTCAACGAGCCAACATTTCAGCCGCGACTCGTTTTCCTTGGTCCGCATGCATACGCTTATCGACGTTTCAATTCGCGAAGGAATCACTCGCGAATCGAAGAGCCGCTACGATAGGTGAACAAAATATCACTATTCCGTTACCATCTTTTTTTTCTTTCTCGAAGTTCGGCGGAGAGTTCCAGGACTGATTCTTCGGGAGGACTCGAGGGAACGTCGGTCGTGTGTTCGCCAAAAGGCGGGAGGGGCACACTAATTCTAAATATTGTTACAGACTCTCCGGCGTTTCGTCGTAAGGCACCGGAGAGGGTTAAGACCACCTTACCCATTGTGGTTTCAACTTCTCAACGGCTACCGGTATGGAAATTAGTGGCAACGCCCACAACCGAAAACCCATAGAGGAAGATTTCGTAACGACGAGAGCCGGCGCGCGCGCGCTCGCCCGTTCGCCAGCCAATGCGAATGCTTACCGGGGAATAAACTTTCGTATATTAACGACCCTTGTAATGTTCCTCGAGAGATTATTTAGTATACGAAGGGGACTCGGGGATCTCAATAACTGTTGTTCCTGCACTGGGCGAAAGGGCCTATCTTTCGATTAGCCGTAGACCTTGTAATAAACCGCCTCCTTAATTCACTGGTCTTCTTCTTCTCTCGGCGCCGCTGGTATCGTCGCATAAACACATAATTATTTGATATTTAACTGTAATTCGCATTGTCGGAGCGTTAATGGATCTTTGTTTGACTTCGGATGACGAGGTGGTGTTTGTTACACGGTTTTCTCCGCATCATGGATATATACAGATAATCATGCCTATAGTGTTCATTAATATATATTACAGGCAAGCATTGCAGATAATTATTATTAATTAATTTATAGAATTATACATAATAAATACCGAAACTGGTTTTTTGTTTTTGCATAGCATATGTATACTTCATGTTTTTAATAATAATGATAATAATAACTATGTATTATTTGAATTGTTATTATTATTATTATTATTATTATTATTATTACTATTATTATTTAAGATCTACCATGTATAAACAATATATACACGTACAATAAAGTATATATGTACGGAAACAGCGTTTACATACATGCTATAGGACACGTATAGGCAAAAGGTTTTGTGGCTGTTGCGCGCGTTTGACGACGAAAGCCGAGTTATTTACCGGTAGACTCAATTATTTCAAGAGAGTCGGACGTACGGTATGTAGAATGTCGTGGAGACACCCGCAGATAGGGATCTCACAACGGCGGGGGAGAAACGAAGCGCGAAACATTGCGCGAAATTCACGAGCATAGCCGCGGCTGATCTCGGCTCTGTTTCTCTCTCTGTCCCTCGCTAGCGCTCACGGTTTTACCCCGCGAGCCGCGCGGGACTTTGGGAGTTCGTAAATACCTCTTTAGCAAGGCGAACACACGCGCGCCCGCGCGCGCGAGAGATCCGTGTAGGGTGAAAGGAGAGAACGAGAGGAATCCAACGGCGTGGAACCCACTGTTTCGACTCCACACGCTGATCCGCGCTGAAACTCCTTTATACATTAAGAAGAAAAAAAAGAAGGTCGAAAAGGCTCGTCGTAACCGAGTCGCTGTAATCTATCGAGGCTTCGCGTTGATGTATCGGCAGGAAAGCGAAGAGAGGCGGCCAGGTAGACGAGAGGATAGGCGAGGTTCTTCGCGACCAGCTATTTTTCTCGTTTAAACGTAAAAATAACTCGGATAAACGCGGTCGTGTTTACCGAACGTGCCTAACACTTTCCGCTCGTGGCCTGAAACCACCACCTGTGGTTTAAAAGCGCCCGCGATAGTGCACATGTACTCAAGGTACACCTATTTGATCTACCAAGCCTTCATACAGATCGATGCTGTAATGACCCGAGAGCTCGAATCATTCACTGCGGCTCCCTCTGACTGGCTGTAGCCAGTGTATAATTCATGGTATCGATAACATTGTTTTGAGTGCACAAATGAATTTCGCAATAAACGCGACTCTGGGACGAACTTGCGTTTACAATTCTATGAACGTGAGAGTCCCGCATGTATTTTTGTCGATAATTCTGCCGATGGAACCGAAGCGGCAAGTGTTGAAATGACGATTTTTGAACCCCCAATGTTTGGTTGAACATTTCATGGCTTGATCGATTTTTTGCCGAATATCAACTGCTTAAACGTTGGCTTACCGATTTATGGCCGACAATGAGCCGATCATTAGTACATCAATCGTTCGGTCCCCCAATTACCGATATCGGGCCATCAAACAGCGATTGTCACCGCTCGATGGCCTCAAGGCGAGTTTATTCTCGCAAGCGGTCTGTGGGCCACCATGTAAGAACATAGAAAATTAACGTTTTTTGAATCAAGCAAGCGATGCGTTATAGGCCGATAATGTTTGTCGACCTCGGTGCCATTGTTTGCACCAAACTGGCAAACAGTCGTGATTCAAAATTTGAAGATTCGGCCACATTTGCAATAATGTTGCCGTCGGCGAGAATCTCCATCAGGCCATTGGCAGCATCCGATCACCCTGCACGGGAGGTCAAATGTAGTTTTCACAGTCCAGCCTCGTGATTTTCCGGAAGCGTAGAAACCATCCGACCATTATAAGCGCCGCCGGTGGAATACCGCATTGTAATAAGGCCCCGAGTAAAAAGGAACCTTCGCGAGAACTAGTGGACTCGCTATATATCGCTGTATATCGAATAGAGGCTGAGAGAGAGCGAGAGGGAAGAGGCATGGGATACCTCAGTCTGTAGCAGGACACGGTTCGCTCCTGCTACGATGTCCAGTAAAATTCTTCAGCCTCGTGGTCCCTTTGTTCGCGTGGCTTCGCCGCTCGTTCGATGCCTGATTAATGATTTCCCTCGGATGTGAAAAATGTTCATTATAAAAGTTTGAGGATCGCCACTTAACCCCAAGGTCGCATCGCGACAACCAGTCGTGGCCTTCTCTTCGTATATACCGGAACCTCTATTCCGTACACTCTCGCCTCTCCCGGAGACTCCGTCGAGCGAGGCTTGTGCACCTCGGCAGAGAAGCGCGAAGCTCGCTTTTTCTTTTTCTCTCTTTTCATTTCAGCCCTTTTCATTCGCTCCTCTCCGGCTTGCTCGTTCCCACTCGTGGCGAACGGGAGAACCGGGCAACACAACATCGGCAATGACGAGAAGAGAGCCTTTGCCGCTCCTTGCGCTATGCAACATTCTGTACCTCCCCCTCTCCTCCCCCGATCGTTCTCCTCCTTCGCCCCTATTAGATACGCCGAGTGCTCGGAGCGTCTTGCACGCCGGCGGTCCATAAAGCGATAAATCGTGCTAAACTCACAGCCTCGCGCCGGTACAATGTGGTTCAACTGCCACTTAATGATGCGACGCTAAAAGTCGACGTAGCGTGGCTCTCTCGGCCGCGACGTCCGTGAAGGGAGTCCCTCTTTCTCTATTCTCTCCTCTGTCTTCTCTTGGGTATCTCTTCCGTGTGCTCTCCGAAGTGAAGAGGCAACTTTGTTCTCGAATCTCTATCTTCCGTCCCACGTTCGCTGTTCCCGAGGAATTTTTTCCATTATTTCTCGGGCCCGCAGCACGTTCGCACCTTTTGTTGCACTCGCCAGCGTGGAACTCGAGCACCAGAGTCACCGTGTTATGTGTCATAATCCAGTGGGAAGAAGACGACGAGGTGACAAGAGACTGTATTACGGTAACTTTGTCACTTTTCGGTCCATACATGAGACAATCGTCTCGCGTGTCGAATCTCGGGTCTTGTTCAGTGAAAGACAAATACGAGACGCGAATTAAAAAAAAAGGAGTTTAACTTCGTTGTGAAAAAAATCCATGTCGCGGCAAGAAAATGCAAAATTGTAATCGAAGAAGAATTAAACTAGATTGAAATACACAAATTTGAAATATGAAAAGACGAAAGAAAGGACCTATAATTCAAATTTAAATAATTACATGGCTAAATTAGGACAGAAAAAGTAAACTGGATCGAAATATGGAAATTCGAAAAGCGAAGAAAATGAAAATGCAGAGTCCAAAGTTTGCATAAAAAAAAAACCAGTCCATATAACAAATTACGTAGTCGGGTATTTTCGAATTTGTAAAACTCATCACCGATTCGCGACGTTCCCCGCGCTATATTTACACGCTTATTAATATTTCATGACGTCGCGCGCTCGCGGGAACGTCTGGCCGTACATTCGAATTTGACGCGAGACCCGGCGAAGATATACACTGAGACTTTACATCGTATGAAACAATACGCTCGGGTCTTGGCAGCGCGAGCATTGTGTCATAGAGGCTCGCCAATGCGGTATCGAGGGTCCATTATTTATCGAAGTAGTCCATTGCTCTCCAATAATGCGAGCCATGTGTCTCGGGAACCCTCTCGGACTTGGAAAGAGTTTCGTCGTTACCGACGAAAAAAAAAAGTCCCAAGAGATAAAAAGGTTCTCCAGAAAACTGGGCATCCCTCGGCTTCGACTTCATCTAGGCGACATCATAATTCAGTGAAGGGTTCGCGTGTCGCGAAGCCGGCAGGACCGACAAGATCTCTCGGTTCGCCTCGCTCGAGAGATACAAACCAAGGAACATGGGTAGGAAGAAAGAAACGAGACAAAGTGCGAGTTTCTCGACTATCGGTTATACCTCGTCGCGGAAGCGGAGCCTAGCCCGTTGTTGAGTGCTCTCCGGCGATACACACCACGTCCAGTAGCGGCAGCAATAGCGGCAGCAAAAGCAAAAGGCCAGCAACGATACAACGTGGCCGTAGCAAGCGCATGAAGCCAACCCCCTTTGTGTTCGACGTGCCGAGGGATAAATCCTCCTAATAAAGGAACCTCGTGGGGGTATCTATATCGTGAAGGCGACCGCTTCGGTAGCGCCTCGTTATCCGTTCGCGCACGCCGTCGATGTATATACAATCCCCTTTTACTGTGTGCTATATACCAGCGAGCGTTGTATTGATATGCCATACACACACAGCCGTGTTTTGCAGCATTTTGAGAGCGAGAGGCATCGGTATCGTCGTGGCTTCGATAAATCTCAAGCGAGAAAGAGAATCCCGAGCGGCGGCCGCACG
This sequence comes from Ischnus inquisitorius, assembly GCA_963924025.1. Classification (NCBI taxonomy): domain Eukaryota; kingdom Metazoa; phylum Arthropoda; class Insecta; order Hymenoptera; family Ichneumonidae; genus Ischnus; species Ischnus inquisitorius. The sequence goes on along the minus strand of OZ001254.1, from coordinate 12,238,830 downwards.
AGAAACCATGAGGACGTTGTCGAAGAAGAGGCAGAAACGGGGAGAGCTTCGCTCGTGCGCTCTGGGGCTTGGCGTTCGCGAAACAACCAACATCGAGAGGAGAGAAAACGGCCCTGTTGGAGTCCTCTCACTCTCTCTCTCTCCAAGGATCTCTCTCGGTTCTCCGGGTTCCTTCTTCTTCTTCGTCTTCCACGATGCGGTATTCTACATGCTCCCGATGGACCGTCGACTGTAAGTCAGCAACCACCCACACCCCCGGCCTCCCCCCCTTTTTGTAACAGTGTTGACATACGATGCGAGAGTCTCGAGCGACTCGAGAGAGAAAGAATTTTTTCGTGACCAACAACGGAACGTGGGTACCACGGAGTTCTGAGATTACGGTTACGCCAAGGTGGAACCCGACTTAGCGGGTGGGTCTTGTCGCGGGCCGCGAGAGGTTCCGTTCGCTTCTCCGCTCTTCTCTCGTTCCTCCTCTCTTCCTTGTGGGCACTTCCTTCGTCGTCGTGAGGGACCTCTAGTCGCTATCGGCAAATCAGCGTCCGTCTTAATTATCACCCTTGGGATACCGCGCGCTCGCGTCCTGGATGGCTTTGAGCCGCGAGCAGAAATCAAGACACAGCGGCAGCGTGAACACCGGTGGACAGTGTAACCAGCGCCTTTCTCGATGTCGTATATCACCGTATGGAACGCGTTGCAGAGAGCAGAAGAGAGCCCAGCCGCTCGAGGGAAAACTCGATAATTTTTGTTGCAAAGTCAAGATTCGATACAGATCTTGGATCGGCGCAAACTTTGAGATCTCGTTTAGCAACGAGTGGCGCTTAATGCTTCTAAATTGTAAGTTTCTATTAAGGGGATCAGGAAGAGTACTTGTTGGCGAACTATTTCGGAAAAAATGATTTCGACACTCCGACGCTTAGCTTGCTGTTCTTCGCGAGAGACAATTCGTTACTGTATTTTACTCGATCGCTCTTGGCTCTCGCTCGAGCTCGCTCTCTGCGGTTTATTTTCAACGTTGGTTCCCAGACTCGACGACGTTGCTTTGTGTTCATTCGTCGTGGGCACACGCTCTTCGGCTTCGCAGCGAGAAGAACGGAACAAACGTGAAACGCCTGGTCACTGCCCTTTCTTCAACGTCTACGGGGGGATCCACGACCTTCTCTATCATTTTCACATCAACACTTTGCCCTCGCTTTTAAGCCGTAATCATTCTCTTCCTTTCCGCGCGCGCCCCGGACTCCTTTCGGCCTCGTGGTTTTCACTGTGATTCGTTATTAAAACGACAGGGTTTTGATTTTTTTTTAGTGCCGCGGTGCTTTATTGGGTAATGAGGACGTTGGAACGATTGTTAGAACTTCTAGAAAGCATTTTGTTTCGTGATTGGTTTTAATACAATAAAAAAATTATATGACGGTTCAAATGTGGGACGCTCGTTGTGAAAACGCCGTCAATACTTTGTCATGCGTAAAATCGAAGGTTTGTAATATTTCTTGAGGACGACACGCGGCTAAAAAGCGACTTACGTTAATTTTCTATCATATTTAGAGAAATATCAGATTTTTATGTAAATGATAGAAAATTAAAAAATGTTCAAACTCAAATTTTTTTTAGAAAATTTGTTTAAATCTATCGTATAGAGTCTATCTAATTGTTTGCGCATAAAAAAAAAATAGTTTTATTTTGTCGAAAATTGCCGAACTCTTCTCAAGGGTAATTGTTGCAAGCAAATTGTTTCCGATAAGGTAACAGGATTCTTTTGGTACGAATATCCTCTGTATCGTCGGAGATAATCGTTCGACATTATTCGACATCGTGCCCGTAAAATTTCAATATATTAAAATCAGGCATAACCGGTTTTTCTGTTTTTAATATCGCTCGTACTTGTTCTACAATGTAGCGGACTTTCACTCTAATTGGAAGATGGTTCCACGATAATTACGACAAGGCTATATCTTTCTCTCTCGAAGTGTGTTGTCAGCGCGCGTTTGAGCTTATAATATTTTAAGGCGCGATGGGATGGTGGGGGCGGGGGGAGAGGGGGAGGCTTTTACAAACGCGGCCATTTTTGGGAGGTTACAAGGAGCCTTGGGATGAATGATTGACGGTGGAAGGGCCCTTTGGTTAAAGAGATCGACGGCGATAAGGGAGGCAAGAAACGACCAACCAAGAAACGAGAATCGTGGCATGTAAGCGGTCGCTTCGTGCACCTTGCCTCTCTTTGCTCCGTCCACTTCCGCTCTGGTAACCATTTCTCTGACGTCAAGATGTCACGAGATATGAATATTACTACAATATTTTTCGCATATGGCTACCGGCTTACATTGAACTGTACGGGAAGAAACCAAAAACACTCAACTACAGTAAATCCTCGATTAACCATGATCCTGAAATGATTTAAATTTTCTAAATTCCCAAAAGAAAAAGTAACTAAAAATTCGCGGCTATCAAAAACTGTAGAAAAAATGTAATAAACGGCTTGACCGAAATCAGCTCAAATTTACTGCACTATACAAAAATTAATGAAAGAAATAACTTTTGTAAATACCATAATTTTATTTTTTTCCTGCCGAAATCTTGGCTAGCGAACGAATAAGATCAAAATAGGAACGATTTTACATCTGGAATATCTTTTTCCAGATATTCGCGTGTCTATTTGGCACGGTAGATCGAGGTGTTACCGTGCGTAAGAAAATTACAATAATCCTCGAGACTTCGATAAGTTTTATTTGCTTTCGCGCGGATTTGCGTCGAAATGATCGCGACGCGCAAGAGTCCCGAGCGGTGAGACGATCCTTTCGCACTCGGCTCGCGCAAATCCCTTACCGATGTGTAGCGATCTCCCCCCTTTAGTCTACCCACGGTATTACAATTAAGCTAGTCCCTCGGTTCCGCGATCGTGAGTTCGTCATTCTTTTAGCATCGAAATCCGGCGTCCTCGCCGCACCTTCGAGCATCTCCCGAACGCATTTCCGAAGTGACTTGCATCTCTGCACCAGTACTTTCTAAGTAGCTCGGATCTTCGGGCGCCGCGAACGATTTCGTCGGCGCGCTCCTTATACGACGAGAGTCGAAGGCGCATCCAAAGACCGAGAGATAGTCGGAGAGTTCTCTCTTAGTTCGAAGGAGCCCTCTTGTCGCCGAGGCGAAACTACCTATCAGCGCTTAACTCACACATCGTCGGGCGGGTAGCGCACGCACGAATTAACCTTCTATACGAAATCAAAGGGCCCTCAAATTATGCTCTGTGCAACACGCCCATATCTTTAAGCATACCTAATGTCCGCGTAGGCACGTTATTCTTGTTATGGCCAACTTTGGGTAACGCTCTCGCGCCTTCAGTCTCGTCAACCAGACGGATGATGGAACGACGGTGGAGTTACGGGGGGCGAGGGAAGATATAATTCCACGCCCGCGTTTCGTAACTAATTAATTAGCCCAAGTTCGGTGCCGCGCGCGTCGCGAGACGGCAGTTGCAAATAATCGGTTGAATAAGTCAGTCGAGCGAGTAGTTCAAAGGAAACGAAGAAAGAATACGAGATGACGGTGTCGAGTGTTCTTCCCGGGCGCGAGCGGGTCCCGAGACGAGAAAATACGTGAATAATACGCAACACTTGATACCGGCTTACCTTTCCGATCTTCACAGTTCCGAGCGATTCGCAGTCATGCAAACTCTCAACTGGGACTGGTAGCGTCTTTTCGCAATTGGACGTCCCCTCTCGAGAGGTCCGAGAATTGTCTTTATTTATGCAACGAATTCTCTTTTCGTACCGCGCTGACCCCGATCGAAGGAAAATTCTTCCGTCGCTACAGTCGGAAACGTATCGTCGTTCAATCCTTCATCGTTCCCTTTTTGTCTCGACTCACGATGTATCGCGAATGGAACAAAGAGCGTTTTTTCTTCATTTTTTTTTGTTTACTCTGCATTATACACAGTACGATCCCTCAACTATCTGATTTAATTACCTCGTAAAAGAGTCGGATAAAGAAGAATTTCGTGTACACAACGTACGAGCGAGTAAATGCCGAGCACACACGAATATACCTGATAGTTCAGGCCTGAAAAAGGATCCCGCCCCGCCCGCACGGTCTGATAACACATTTATTACGTCTCTAGGGTCGCGCTTTGAAATGTCATGGCTTTGTGCGCCTTTGTATCTTGATAATATATACGACGCGCGCGTTATGTCTGTCAGAAAATAGCTTGAAATAGAAAAAAAGAAGAAAAATAGAAAAAAACTTAGTCACGACCGAAGTCGGCTCCTTTTTTTGTTGCCCAACGCAAATATTCGAAACGGTCGTGTAAAACCTCGTTGCGCTTTCTTCGCGACGTAGAACGGCTCGATACGTGCGTTTTGTTCCATTAGCTATATCGGATGCATTCCCGACGTTCCAAGACTGAAGTACGAAGTGCGCGATAGTTCGGCGACGGTGGGAAAAATAAAGTTTTTGCCGATAAAAAGGTTACCGATATACTTATTGTGGTAACTGATTAATGCTGATTTATTAGACTCGCCAACTGTTTTCAGCCTTTCAAACCTCGGTTTCTCACGATAATTAATTATATTATTATTGTCATTGTTATTTTCATTTTTCGTGATAATGTTTTTACGTCCAATTGTGACGAAATTCGAATGCCTGGATATAAAAAAGCCAGAATTTTAGAATTGACATTTGTTGAAATGAAACTCAAGATAGTTCGAGCGGTGCAGTTCGAGGAAATACGAGGTTCAGAGACAATTTCGAGCGTTTCCCAATGGAATTTGGAAGGTGTTCGAAATATTGTTTTTTACATTATTAAATAAATTTTTATTCATCAATTCGTTGGAAACTTTTTGGATTTATTATAGCCCAAAATCGATCATTATTACGAAAAAAATCATTCAGGAAGACTTAAAATTTTATCTGTATCTCACATTTCCTCGGACCGTACCGCGCCAACTACCAACACGTTGAATGTTGAAAAAGTTCAATGTTATGAAACTTCTCGGATCCCGCGGATATATCGATTTATCTCAAGATCGATAAGCACTCGGTCGATGGGGCTATTAACTTTCTTTGTAAGCTCCGCGTTATTCGAGATTTTTCGATACAACAAGTATCTTATTAATCGCGAATGTGGAGCGAATTTCGTGCAAGTGCATCGAGAGTTGAGGCACTTTGCCAGGTCGTTTGTACTCGGCTTATACGCGGAGACTCTGAGCTAGATTCGGAGTTAAGTTAATTGGATAAACGTAGC